>OY756979.1:2400000-4800000 GCA_963580505.1 Ennomos erosarius | reverse complement strand
ATTGTCACTAGTCCTTGGAATCTCCTTGCCACCTCTTGCTTTTTCACGCATTCCGTTCTGTAACGTTAAGATTAAGATAGTTTAGGCTCTTTTTAAATTAAGTGACCGATCTCAGTAGCGTAAGATGACTGTTTATTGTTAAGACTGACGCTAGTGATATATAGGAAGCTGCGGATCCAGCCGAGAGGTGGCGATGACTCTGTGGACACAGCGGTGAAAATGTGCCGATCCGGCGATCTCATTCACATCAGCTAGCTAAACATAACATCACATCCTCTGTGTTTACACATATATAGTTGACTTAATTCTAGATCTCGAATATTCATGTATTGTCAAAGACTGATCAAATTTAAGTGTTATTTTGGTATAAATATTTTCAACTTTAAATAATTGAATAAGACTTTATTAGAAATGTTTATGTCGGTTGAATATTGATAAATCTTTTACATAGATGCAAGTTTTGTGCGTGTTTATTAAATGTTTATTTGAGCGTTAATTTGTCATGTATTGTTCATGCCGCTCGGACAGCAAGAGCACTCGCACGGGCTCCGCCACAGGTAGACCCCGAGTCTCGCCGAAGCCGTCCTGTATGTTGTCGTTTGTAATTTTCGATATCGTTTTATATTCTAGTAGGCATAAAATTACCAGTGTCTTGTTTCTTCTATTGTTGTCAACTTCTGATTGTTTTCAAATATAACAAATTTAAAATGCCACCTGTCTTTGCTTGTACCTAACCTAACATAAGCACCTCACACTAAAATACGTGTCGCTTCCGGGCGTCTCAGGCACCGCTCCGCTTACGTAACTAACAAAATCAGCGCTTACAAGGCTAACAGATGCGCTTACGCATAGCAACACCGTGCGAAGGAGGTGGATATATTGTGGTGTCGTATCGACAGAGTTGCCTGGAGTTCGACAGCGCCAGCTACCTGAAGAAGGTCCGCGCGGCGGCCGGCGCCGGCACCACGCTCGCGCTCGACGCGCCGGACTCGCCCGAGCCCGAGTAGCGCGCGCTCGCTCGCTCGCCGCCGCCCTCTCGCTCGCACACACACACCTCATCGACACGTTTCCCACACCAGTAGGTTTGTAGGCACCCCGCACGCGACCTCTACACGTCACGCGCGAGCGACCGGCAGCTATGCACTGGCAGCTGAGGACTGCATAAGCAACGACCTGTTAGTCGTTTAGGAAAGGAGAGGTCATGTTTTGCCTCATTTCGATTGCCGTCCGCCCAGTCAGTTACTATATTTAACGCGCTTTTCTTATCTATTTAAGCGGACTTATTGTAAAAGTATTAGTACACCAAAATATTTATTTTTGAATGTTGGTATGATACCACATTGTTGCTTATTTCATAAAGTAAGCTGTGGGTTTGATTTGGAAATTGTGATAAGTACGTTTCCTGTTGCCGCTCAATGATTGTGTTGGGTAGGAAAGAATTCAATACTCCGAAGATTTAATGTTTGATCTCCCATTAACGACATTGTCTAAAACCTGCACGAAAAAGAGCTTATTTACCTGCCCGCAGGTTTCAGTTTTTTGAACCTAACCAAAATCTACATTGTAGATGAAACAGCAACGGATTACGGAACATGTCGACCGTGCCGTCCAGATCCCCCCAACTTTAAGTTCAGTTTCCATTCTAACAGCTCTGCCAGGTTTGCTGTATATAGTAATGACTCTGTTAGTTTCGGAGGACATGAGTGATTCCATTTATTTTAAGAGAATGCATGCATTTCTTTTGTGTGTTTGTACTAATTTTCAGACTTTTTAGTGTCTAGTCTCTGCGAGTAGTTTCGATTCTCACTATATAGCGTAAGCTTTTATATTTTAGAGGAAGCCTGCCAATCTGATAATATGAAATGTAGAACAGACTTATAAGAGTCTTTACGTATGAAGCGGTATTTTGTACGTACATTCGTATTATTATATATAATTGTTATCTAATTAAAGCTTTTATACTTAAAAACTTGCTGTGTCTTAAACCAAATATTGTTGACTTTTAAAAATATATAAATACTTGCTAATAAATTAATGATAACTCGAAAACTGTGATTGTCAGGCTTTCTTGTATATTCTTTAGACCGTATTAAATAGTTTATTAAGAATGCAAAAAATCTATCGAGTTATTAAATTCTTAGTTTATATTCGTCACCCTAACCGGTTAATAAAATATATTATAATTTAAGTAGGAATATAAAATGAACTCAGTGTATCACTTGCTGTACTTTGATATGCTAAAATGATTTGGGTCGGTTTAAAGTACTGTACACAATTAAAAATTAGGACTGATGTGATCAAACACATGGTTTACGTGGTTTGGTTCCCGTCTATTGAGCAACAATCAATTATAATATTATCTTGAATGTAATGAATTGACCGCAAACTTAGTCTAAGTTTAGGAAAATCCAGACCATCAGATCTTTCGGATTATGAAATAGGCTGATGACCTCATTCTGTCAGTTTATTACTCATTTTCTGATGATACAGTCTGTATACATAAGGGTGAATCTTTTTTTTTTGTTCGCCCTATAGGGCAGGCTTAAGTCGTGAGACCATACCGCCGTCTTTCGTATAAAGAAAAATAAAAATTCTTTCGTCAGAGTTAGGATAATAATTTCATTCGTTTTATTTCTTTCATAGTCAAATCCAGATAATTTTGTCATAAGTAAGAGGATCAACATCCTTTGTTCGTTTGTCCGAGTTTATTAGTCTTTATTATAAGGGTGAATCTTCGTGGGCGTGGCCAACCAGATTTGGCTGATAGGAATATGTTTTTGAACTACCTGTGTAGAAGTCTACTGAAGGAATATATTTGCATTATTGAATATAATTATGCTGGAATAAAACAAATAAATCATAACAAGTGATACATCTGATACAAAATGCAAAAATAACAATATAGATTATTAATAGATTGGTGCTTCATCCAAGGGAAAGTATTATCGTTGGATTGTAATAAAGGTTTATGTTTACTCATTGTTTTATATCTTCTAAGACGAGACTATATTGTAAAACTGATGATATACTAAATTTTCTAATATAACATAGTTTCATTTCTATCCTCTGAATTTAGAATGTTTATATTTTTAGGAATTTAATGGGTATTGTCTTTTATTCGTAGGTTGATAAAACAGCTTATAATAAGTAGATAAATTGACTAAAACTAAATTAATCTTAACTAAGAATGTAAAATAAAACAACCCGGTACTAAGTAAGTAACGGTATATTTACATAAAATTATTTATAAATACAGATGATTGTTAGCGGTTTATATCCGGTTTGATTATTTGTACACAACAATTGAATTATTATTAAACTATCTAATAATTATTTCTAAACAAACAGCGAAATAACAATTATACATAATGCAGACATGAATCGAAAAACATTTGATCCAAATGGAATGCACGATTATTGCCATACCTATTATTGCATTCACCGGCACCATTTAACTAAATTTCTATTCTAGTGTTTCTAAATTATACATAAATAAAAATATATCACAAGAAAGTTGCCACTTTTGCCTATAATCTAATTGTAACAAATTAGACTTATCCTGAGCCGGTGTAGTTGAAAACAGCTAATCGGGATAATATATTATTCTTTAGAAGGAATGTAGCGTATGTATATATCATATTTTATAATAACTGCCGTTGCGTTTTAAATGCATACGTTTATGGGCTTGTGGAAACTTGTGGATATTTTTACGTTTTTGTATAATTTTATTGAGATGAGATCCGATCTGCCCATTTACTTTAATTTCTCTCTGCCAGTTTATCGGTTATATTAGCCGACCTAGATCTCGCGTGTTGCATTATATCTTCGGCTAGGTCTTCCACGGTCGTGTAGCGGCACTTCTGGAAGCTAAACAAATCTGTGATGAAGCCGACTATCTCTGCTCTGAAAGTTTCGCAGACATCGCGCAACCTTTCCCTCGGGCCAAGGAAGCCCCACACTAGCACTGGCAGTAAGTGCTCTGATATGGAGTAGAAATGAGACATGAATCCATCCGGGTACTGTAGGTAGCGTCGCTTGGCTTTGATTACAGACCAAACTGCCGTCGTTAACGCCTGGAAAGTAAACATTAGATATGATACATTGGGGGTAACTTCCGGAATCACCAGCGTCATAGGTGGGGAATCCAGATCATACATTTCCCCCCTTTTTCCTCACGAGCATTTTGTATACGGAAATCGGAATAGCTATATCTTGAAGCAATTTTTTTGAGTTGCTTTAAATGAAACGACCATTTCGCTATTCTGGAATGTAATGCCCAAAATTTTAGAGCATTCAGTTCAGACTTCCCACCACTCAAAATTTCTATTTATCTCTTATTCGCTGATATAAATAAAGTCTTAACCGGTGCATCTCGACAACTATTCGGATAGTCAAAGTAAAATGAGGTAAAAAAATCCCGAAATCAGCCCCAGTTGATAATGTTGAAAATGCTGGTAAGGAAGATTCACCAGTGCTATCGCTAGTGGGTATTTCGTGATGAAACCAAATATTTTAACTTATTATAAGAAAGAATGTGTAACTCACGCTTTCCTTGAAGCCGTCTGAGAGCCAACGGTTGCGCACGACGGCCAGCACGGAGGACGGCGGCGCCGCGAGGTCTTCGAACGCATCTAACAGGATGTAGTCGAGGACCACGTCGTAGAATGTTAACGCCTGGAAATAACCAACGAAATAACTTAAGTATTTAACACATCATTAGTGACCAAGGCGCGTGTCCGGGCAAATCAAATGAGACTGACCCCAGGATAGTATCACACGGAGCGGTAATCTGATATGAGCGGCCGTGACGATTGATATTAGGCAACGACTGTCGGCACGTAATTCATTGAGATTTATTTCAGAATAGCAGGTAAAAAAAATCTACAGCTTACCTTTACATTTTTACTAGTTAGTTCGTTTTCTATCGTCTGCCAATTGGAAGGGTCAGTCGCCCATGACACCATCTCTTCATAAGCCACTAAAAACTCTTTCGGTTCCTGTAAAAATACAAAGATATAGGATATATTATGATATAGGCCCAGTCGTTGTTTCATGATAGGTTGGTTTAACCTTTAAGTTTTATTTTCTCAACCGTCCGACTCACGCGTCACTCAGTGCTGCCAACCAGAAATAACAGTTCACCCAATTTAATTGTTTGCTAACTGCCAGTCATGGCTCAAGTGGAAGTGGGTGGAAAATTAAGAGAAGCTGAAATAAAAGCTTTTAAAAAAATGGAACAGATTAAATCTCTCTTAACGAAACTTACCCTCGGGTTCTGCTACGTTTGTTCAAGTTAAACTCATGTCAACCTAAAAATACTGAACGCCCATTTGTTGCCTGCTGAACATTGGCTATCGTCAGCCAATGAGCGTATAGTATCTGGTAAGTTAACACGTTGAGTTTGACAAATGTATGAGAAACCGGGGGTTAGTTGGCAAGACGGCCGGTAGTAAATCGGCCACGTTATTAGCTTATCATACTAGGTGGATATCGATCAGGTGAAAACCGCGGGGAGCCTTAGAGCATTTATAAATGGAGGTGACAAGGCAAGGCGTACGTACCCCTCTGCCGGTCATATGGCGCTATTTGGTCATATATATTATCATAGTGTGTGTGTAAACACTGCGTAACCACGCTAGATTATATAACTGTGTGCGTATTTTAAGATGGTGTGCGGCGTGCGTTTAAACACGCGGTTTGCGCGTGTGCTATACGTGTTTTTCTCGTCCCCCGTAAAAATATTCAGATATAAATGCTTGCATATTATAACGTTAAACATCTCCATTGGTTAAATACTCTAAGCGGGGAGCCGATGGATGCAGGAGGCGAGGAGCCGCTCAAGGTAGCGCTCTCTGGAGGAGGCCTATGTTCAGCAGTGGATGTCTTCAGGTTGTTGATGATTACCTTATCAGCGAAGAGCAGCAGATCGGTGAGCACCTGCCGGCCGGCGTCCACGAACCAGGCGGCGGCGCCGAGCGCGAAGGCGCGCCGCAGCGCCGCGCGCACGCACCACAGCTTGCACACGAACTCCGAGTCCGAACTGCATCCCACCACCTCGGTGCGGAGCGTTCTGCGAACATCGCACACTGCGGTCGATATACTAAAGCTGGTTGACGGTCATAACGTCCCATCCACGGCAATTTTGCGAAACTGACATTTTCACGAAAATGAGTTTGCGTGCTCACATTGAATAATGGATAATAAATTTTTCTCGAATTTTGTGATTCTTGAAAAGGCGGTTTTCTAACAATGTTTTCCTTCACTGTTTTAACAGCGAGTACAAGTCCAGCTTCAGGTTGATGATGATGATGATGATGACAAATCCAGCACATACTCTTCCTTTACTTACTAGAAAAGAATAGTAGTAAGGAAGAGTATATCTGAAAATGACTTGCGCGATTTTACTCAAGACTTTATAATTTAAAGTGACAGTTCTACTTAGATGGATAACAGAAATTAGTATTTTTGTTAGTTCTTTAACGCGAGCACATATACGTAGTAAAATATTCAGTAATCTGTGAATGAATTACCTGTAAGGAATACCGACTTCTAATTGTTTTACGGCAGCTTGATACAGCTCCAAGTTGTCTAATTCTGGTAACGCATCCGATAGATCGTCGAAGTCACGTAAGTCCGCTACCTGTTAACATGTAAGAATGCTAAATTATTTCCTAGCGATTTTATGATAAGTAGGATATTGTGCAATCCACAAAGTCTCTTTTATCCTGAATGTAAACGAAGGAGACGACGAAAAGTGTAGATTTAGAGTATGGTGTTTAGCTTCCATAATTTTTGCGAGTTTAATTAGTCATAATGCCCAAGATAGAATCAATAAAGCCTCTTAACTTTTACTAGTAGAAAGATGGCGCGCTGCATAACAATGAATTTATGAATGAAAACGGGCGCACCCGACAGCCGCCAAAATGAACGCCAAATAGGCGACTCTGAGAAAAAAGGAGTTAACAGCAGTAAACTAGGAATTTCAGAACCGCGAGGAGCCAAGAGGCAAACAGCCGCTCAAAATGGCGCTATTTGAGGGAGGCCTATGTTCAGCAGTGGACGTCTTCAGGCTGATGATGATGATGAAACTAGGAATTTAGAATTAAAAAAGTGAGTAAGGTTGTCGTCACCGAGCCGGCTGCACACGCACAGCACACTGTGCACTGGGGGTCTAGCAAAGATACCACACGCTAACGCTATTGCCAAACGCTAACTCCGAAAATGTATTGAAATGACATTCGCTACGGAAAAGTTAGCGATTTCCGAAATGTCATTTCGGGGGGTCTAGCAAAGATACCAACCACTTGAAATGACGTTTCGGAAATCGCTAACTTTTACGCAGCGAATGTCATTTCAATACATTTTTGGAGTTAGCGTGAGGCGTTAGCGTTAGTGGTTGGTATCTTTGCTAGACCCCCAGTACATTTTGGAGTTGGCGTAAGGCGTTAGCTTTTGTTGTTGGTATCTTTGCTAGTCCCCCAGGGCCCGAAGGCTGCCATTTCAATTGTGTCATGAATGGTACCATAATGACATTTCGACACTAATGTAGTCTACAAACCATAAGTAGACTACCATTAATGTCAAAATCTGTCATTATGGAATCATTACGACAGAATTGAAAATTGTAATAGTAGACTTCGGGCCCAGTAGCCCTACCACAAACAAATACAAAACTATCATGATTGGTGACAGTAATGCTTCAAGGTTATTATAATATTGTTCGAATTCGTACCATGAACTTTTATTCTCGTGAAAGAACGAGACGTCTACTTTTTTATATAGCGTTATCACTGTCGCACGTCGCTGTCAACATGATTAACGGTATGACATGACAGTTGTATTTGAGTGAAAGATTTAACGTAACGTCATCGAAACTGCTCTGCGTGGAGTTTTGGCGGGAACGCGGAAAATGACGTCGTTGCATTGTATTATTTTTCAAAACTTTTGCTTTTTCCAGTGTTAATGTTTAAAATTGGTGGCGTTTTACGCATTAAGTGCTGAATTACGAGCATGAGTGAGGGCAAGTGATATAATGTGGTAAAACGTGATTTTTCGTGTTGCTTCCAAAACTCGTAAAGTAAAGTTGCCACCACTTTGCTGGAGGATGACTTAGACTGGACTATGACTACGACTAGGACATTGCGTGAAATATTACACGATGAAAATATATTACTTGACACTGGCTAAATACACAATGTGTCGAGCCAAAACATAAGAAAAAAAAAACTGCTCTGCGTCAACATTACAATATTCTTACTTTTATGAAGCTTTTATATCATTTTCAAAGTATGATTGAAGTAATAATGCTATAAGACCTTGTGGTGATCCCCCTGGTATAGTGTCCGTGTTACCTGATCCTCGGCGGAGGCGAAGCTCTCGGCGCTGGAGTGGTGGTGCGGGCGGTGGTCGCGATCGGAGGGTGCAGCGTGCGCGGAGAGCAGCCGCGAGCGGCGCCCGCCCGCCGGCCCGCCGCCCGCCGACCCGCCGCCCGCCGACCCGCCACCCGCCGACCCGCCGCCGCCGCCCGCGCCGCTCTCCGACCGGAACAGCACCGACCGCTGGTCCAGGAACAACAGCTCGCACCGCTCCTGCAACCACAGACCATCGCAACACATGTCACACTAGTGTGCGCGGTGGTAGCGCGGACCTATATCCTAAAAATGAGCCAGCAGAAAAAACCTTCTATGATCACCACGCGAAAAGCAAAAGAGAATCGTCCAGGGAGACGGCATATTTAGGTTGCCACCATAAGCTAATAGAATTTTTGCGCCGCTCTGAAACAGTAAATTTAGATAAGTGAACACTCGAGCTAACTTATAATTGTCATTCATTCGTCCATTTCCGCTCCGTATCACGTTCTATATTAAGTTAAGAAGTGAATATTTTATCGAATGAGCCGTTTTGAAACGAAAACCGCAATCTAAGAAAGTTATTTTATAGAGTGCGAATCTGCGATTTAACCCAATGGCGGCTGTGGAAAAATTAGGTATGCGCGGACCCAGGTGTGCGCAGCGTACAAAAGGATTGCAGCGCACTTCACAGCCTAGGCTTTGAAGACATGTGTCGCTAAAAATTATAGTATCCATTTGTTGTGCCAACGGGTTAGGGGCCCCCCGGTGTGGCCAAAGAGTATATAATTTACTGGGTGTGGCCGGCTTGAGTGGGTGTCGCTGTGAACAAAACAATCCGGACTGACCTGTAGCATGTAAGCATTCTGCAGCAGGTCCTGTATCTCTCGACAGAACTCTGCCTCCTCCGGCGAGGTGAGCGCGAGCGTGCCCGAGACGCCGCCGCGCGCTCCGAGCGAGAACGCGGCCAGCGCGTCCTCCCAGTAGTTTATACTCGTCTCCAGCGCCTCCATGCCTGTGCGTGTACAACACGCTACTTACAACATTGAAACGACAAGGAAACTTGTATCCAGTATCTCTAATGTGGGGTAGAAAGGAAACTTTTGCTTTTTTGGGGACCCAGCCGAGTCGATGGAGAAAAAAAACTTTTATTCTGAACGTGCTGGCACTCGCTTCCAGATGGACCCCGTCCAGCGCTAGTAGTTTATAACTTTATACAGAATTCCAGCGCCTCCCTAACATGAAAATAAAACGCTTGAGAGCGTATTTTTTTTCTTGCTTTGTGCGTACCATCGATATAAGAAAATTTTACTGTTTTAGCTTTTGCTTGAAAACTTTGGTTCAGTTTGGAGACTTCAATATTAGTTCTCAAACATAGAAAAATCACACATTATTTAATGAAGTGATCATTTCAGTCAGTCACTAATTACTGGTTATTACGTATCGTAAAATAATTTGGCAGACCTTAACACCTAATAAAGTTGACACCACTAAAATGGATGCAGCTATATTAATGTTTTTAGATATTAGTAAAATCAATATTATACTTAACTTTGTATCATTTTAACTGTTTTGAATACCACTGCATTACAAACACTTCTTATACCATAATCTTATGTAATTTAATAACAAATCTTCTTAATGGCACATTTATTGTGATGATTGTATGCAAATTATAATACTGAGTGTATAAAAATATACCAACTTTCAAAATCTATTTCATTATTATACATTGTCTAGAATATTCATTAAATTATTCTAACATATGAGATCATTTTTACCTAAATCTAAATCTTACATACTAATAGTATATGTTTTCCTTGGAATCTATCCCATTTTGTACAGGATGCAGGTGGCGTAAATGCTGCAAGGCTTCATGGATCCCACTATTGAGGTCCTGTACAGTCCCTGCCATGGCAGTCACTGCATTTACTATCCGTTCGTCAAGCATTGCCCGCCGTTCCTCTTGCGATCTCATAACCTGGACCATGGATTCTAAGGCATCTGCCATTCGTTCTTCTGCTGAGATCCGACGCTCTTCAAAGTCTAGGGCCCATTTTGGTGGGGGTGTCACTGGTTGATATTCATCTGAAAATATTTGTTATTGGGTGAATACTTTCTTAAAATTTTTAGCAACCAGCGGGATTTGAACCTGCACTCTCAAACTACCAGATAAGATGCTCTAAAACGCACTTTCGTAGAATACTTTACTGTAAAAATTCTCTTGACTTTCAATGAATACAATATAATATATAACCTTCATAGGGATGCATGCAGATCACGCCATGAACCTGTTGTTGCATTTTCATTAGTCAAATGCGATTTCAAGAAGATATATCAATTTTTATAGCTCATGCTAGTCCAGCTGGTTGCTATTTAGGTAGAAAATTGGCATCAAATCCAACAACAGATTTGACCTAAATTTAATTAAACCTAAAATTAATTAGAATGTCTTAAGTTCTTCAGTCCTTGTTGAAGTAAACCTTCAAGAAATGGATGGCGCTATTATCAGAACTGCCATATTAAAAGTTTATGATGTGCACAAAAAAATGCACACCACAAACTAAGGCTACATATACATAACTAACCTGTTGCAACTCTTGAAAAGCTAGTAGCAGATTGCCTCACTTTACTAACTGGGGCAGAGCGAGCTTTTATATTCTCCAATGGCTCTGAATCAGAATCTTCTGCTAGAAAATGTTCTAGTTGTTTTGAAGATGAAACTGGAGCGGTGACGGTACCACTCCCACTCAGGTCTAGTACTCTAACCTCCAAGTCATTGAGAGGAACAAATCTGTTTGTGCTGCCATCAGATGTGGACTGGAACCTTCTAGCATCCGCTGCTTTTCTTCTGCACTTGTGGCGCCATTCAAACCAATACTGAAAATGAATTACAATTCTTTATTAACATTTAGGTGATATTTGAGCACACATTATTGACGGGCCCGATAGCTCAGTTGGTAGTAACCCTGCCTTCTGAACTGAGGGCTGTGGGTTCGATTCCTACCCAGGACAAACATTTGTGTGATGAACATCGATGTTTGTTCTGTGTCTGGGTGTTATATTGTATTCTATGTATGTATTTACAAACAAAAAGTATCTGAGTATTATATTCGTTATCTGGTTCCCATAGTACAAGCTATGCTTAGTTTGGTGCTAGATGGCGCTGTGTGAAATGTCCACACATATTTATTAGTTTATTTATTTATCATCAGTCTGCACTATTATGACCATCCTAACATTATAAAATATGTCAAAATTAGGTAATAACATCTTGCTTCGTTTTGACCCTCTAAAAGCAATTTTGTTTTTACCTTTTTCCAGCCCTCAGGGGTCTTCAATGCACCGGATTCCACCGCATTTAGCTTCTTAGCAAGCGCTGTCCACTTCTGTCTGGTCGCTTGGTGAGATACCGGCGTGCCTGGCGGCAGACCTTTTGACATGTCTCTGTTCTCCTCCAGGAATTCCATCAGGATCTCGAGCTGCTGCCTCAATATACGACGCGGAGGGGCCATCTACAATACGCAACACTTTTTGATTAAACATTATTTCTATTTATATTTTCAACAATTGGGGTATCGGCGAAACTGTACCTCACTCAACGCGTCAGGGTAAAAATTATAAGTGTCTCAACTCAACACAATATCAAATCAACGCATAAATAGCAAAAACTATTTACACAAAATTACTTCAACTTCAACTCTTGGTTAATGGCCTTTGTGGAGAGGTGACCACAATTTTGCCAGTGTCACGTGGACTAAGATATACAAAATTACAAATACGCAATTACTTCAACTCTTGGTTAATGGCCTTTGTGGAGAGGTGACCACAATTTTGCCAGTGTCACGTGGACTAAGATAGAACATCAAACGAAGATTGTTCAGTGAGAAATTTTGGCACATGTAGGTAATGAGTATGAAGACAGCTATGAGCTACGAGTACACAAAGACCAAAATCCATTTGATTTGACAATCTTAAATTTTGTCATTTTGACAGCTGCAATGAAAGAGTATATATTATCACTTCACTGCAATCAATCAAAGATAACCACAGACTCAGCAAGCTACAATTTTTACAATGATGTAAATTTTTTTTTATAGTAGCTTCTAGCGGTGGGCGATTATGAATGATTTGTATAATCGAATGATCCTTTTGATCATCGATTATGAGATTAGTAACTACTTTATTTTCATAATCGAATGATGTTACTATTTTGTACTACTAATTCTCAAAGACTAATTCTGAATGAAAGGATGGAAAAGCCGAGAGATGACTTGTGGCTCGTCTTCTTCGCAAGTAGCGCTAACTACTGAGAATTTGCCCGAAACGATATCCCACTCCACAATTGTTTGTCATGTCATATGTCATGTCATGATATGACATGACGTGACATATGACATGACAAACAACATGACATATGACATGACTGACAACATGACATGACATGACATGACATACCATGACATTAACATGACATACCATAACATGGCATGACATGACATCACATGACATGACATAACACGACATATGACATACCATGACATATGACATACCGTGACATGACATACCATGACATATGACATACCATGACATATGACATACCATGACATATGACATACCATGACATATGACATGACATGACATGACACGACATGATATGACATCACATGACATGACATGCATGACATACCATGACATATGACATACCATGACATACTATGACATATGACATCACATGACATGACATGACATGTATTAAATACCATGACATATGACATACCATGACATGATGGTATATGACATGACATGGCATGGCATGGCATAGCATGACAGGACATAATGTAACATAATGATGATGACTTGCTCTGTTCGACGTCGACTCGCGATCACGATTGCTAAATTAGTAATACATAGATTTATTTTATTTATTTTATTTTATAGGTCCATATAACAGATAATGGAACATAAAATTACAAAACAACATGATTTAAACAGTAAATAAAATCAATCCCATAATCCAATAACACATGCACTCTGCCTGGTACAAACAGTGATAATTACATACCTATCATAAAATCGAAAAATAAATATTAAAAAGGAAAGCAAACGAGTATAACTTAATTCGACCTTAACGAGACAAGAGAAAATACTTATACAACTAACACTGTGTGAAATTTATACCTATTAAAATATATACAAAACAAAATATATAGTTTTATAAATACATAATAAATATATCTAGATAAAATAATCACTTCTAAAGTTACATTAAATAAATATCTTCAATACACCCGAAAAAGGAAAGGAGACAAAAAAAAATGTTGTGGTAACGTACATAACAAATTATATTCAAGCATCGCATCGCATCTATTTATGTATTTTATTTATTCATTTATCGCCCCTTTAGCCTGTTTCAAGTGCATTAAAAATCAAAAGCACACAGATGGCCCCGGGATTCAAAAACGACAATAATCAATGCGTATTCGCACCCGAGTACCACCCGACTACGGTAAATACTTATAAACATTGTTTCTAAATTGGTTGAGACTAAGTCTGAATATATCTAGTTCGTCATTTTCATCATCATCCATATTGTCAAAGCGGCGACGAACGCTACCAATTAGATCATCATAGGAACGGCACATACGAGGCATAGGACCGTTGTAGGATACGTTATTTCTATAAGTGGTCACCCTAAAAACTCGAGGAATTCTGCTGCGAATATTTAAATTAAAGTTTATCAGCCCTAATAGATGAGGGCTGTCCACCGCCGAGTTGATGATTCTATGCAAGTATAACAGCTCACTTACGTGCCTCCTTTTGGAGAGAAAACTTAAATTAAAATGCTTAATCCTGGATACGTAGCTAGGATACCTACGCAAGAGACCAAAACGGAGGCAAACAGCTCTCGTGTATCGACGTTGGATACGTTCTATATTATCAGAATGAGTTGAGTAAAAAGGTGACCACACCAAAGAGCCATATTCAGTCACGGGTCTTACTAGACTTTGGTAAAGGTATAAAAGACTCTTTGAATTAGTAAAAGATTTTGTTATTCTAAGGATAAATCCAAGCAGCTGATTCCCTTTTTTAACTAAGTAGTCGTAATGCGAGCGAAAAGAAAGCTTTAAAGATTAGTATTACTAACCTGTTATATCCCAAAACGGCCGCGCGATCACGATTCCTAAATTAGTAAATACAGAGATTAGTAATACTAACCTGTTAGTATATCTCATAATCGTCCAACGTTAGTAGACCGCGTGACCGCTATTACTAGATTAGTAATACAGAGATTAGTAACTAATGATCTCTTATAATCGAGATATCTCGAGACATCTTCATAATCGAATGATTTCATTAGTATATCTCATAATCGCCCACCGCTAGTAGCTTCATAAGAGCTTCAGGGTTACAATCATGGAGGTATAAATGATTAGATGTGCGCGGGAAGAAGTAAGTGGTGCGGGGGGCTTGCAGCGCAATGTCACCCGCCATTGATTATGTTTCACAATACGCTTATTAAACTCATGTCAAGTTCTGCCTCTTCAACAAGGAACTTATACGTATACGTCCGTATTCCGAGACACGCTAAAATCGATAATATCGATATTATTGCGCTATAAACACGTACCGAATGGCCGTGAGCACGACAACGAAATCTCTTGTTGTGTCTTGTAAACGTCATGACCGACGCCATCTTGCGATATCGCCGTCCGTGCTTCGTTGTTCAGAGTCATTGACAGCGCTCAAAGTCGTGAGCGCAATATCTGAATCGGAACGCTGAATAGTCAACGTGAGCGTCGTGAGCGATGATAGCAATTACAGCGTGTATCGGAATAGGGGGATATAAGTTCCTTGCTCTTCAACCAATGAGCGTTCAGAATTTTTAAGTTGACGTTGAAAGACTTCTATGACGTAGTACATAAACCTCTTTGAGTTGAAATGAGTTTAAGTTTAACCACATTTTATAAAACATTAACAAACGTACGAAAAACAGGGGGGTAGGGTATCTATTAGGGGCATTAGGGGTATAAGTCGTAGGGGGCCAATTTGATAGATGCTCTATGTAGGTCAGTGATTAGGGGGTCTAGCAAAAATCCCAAACGCTAACGCTATCGCCAAACGCTAACTACAAAATGTACTGAAATGACATTTCGGAAATCGCTGACTTTTCCGCAGTTTGTGTTTTTTTTTTATGGGAATGAATGACGTGACGAGCTGGTCGTTCACCTGATGTTAAGCAATACGGCCGCCCATAACAGTTGCAGTGTCACTCGGAACTTTAAAATAATAAAGTTTCGCGTGACACTGCACTGCGCACGTCATCCTGAGACATCACACAGTCTAGTAATCAGATTACTACACTGTGTAGTCAGGTCATAGTCTCATTTGCCCAGTAATTTCACTAGCTACAATGCCCTTCAAACCGGAACACAGTAGTGCTTGCACGCTACTGGTTGGCGGCAGAATAACTGGCAGAGCGGTGGTACCTGCCTAGACGAACTTTGCAGAAAAGTCCTACCACCAAGTAAAGCGAAAGGGCAGGGGAGCAGGGGGTCTAGCAAAATCCCTAACGAAGCAAAGATACCAACCACTAACGCTAACGCCTCACGCTAACTCCAAAATGTATTGAAATGACATTCGCTGCGGAAAAGTTAGCGATTTCGGTAATCGCGTAGTTTTAGAGTTAGCGTGAGGCGTTAGCTTTAGTGGTTGGTATCTTTGCTAGACCCCCTGGTCAATGATTGCCATTGATGACCGACAGTGTGCCGACCTTCGTGAGTGACCTTTTGCTTGATTGATAATCATATTATAATCCTACGAAAGGCTAGGTGGTATGGCCTCACGATTTTAGCCTACCCAAAAAAAATTGATTTCAACGTTCACACACACGTTCAAAACCCTTTCAAAACGATGGCGCTTAAATTAAACGTCTGAATGCCATCTAGTGTCAAGTAGCGAGTTTAACGACTCATCTTATATGCTCATAGATAGCGCTGCATACCTTTTTATCCGGCTCTCTTTCCTGCCAGAGGGTTAGTTCCTGGCTATCCAGAGTCCAGTATTCCAGTATCCCCACGGTCTGTCACCAAAATAAGAATAAATATTTCCTGTCTGATGTAGTATGGACAGATAGGTTATTGAAAACGACCGTAAATCATCCGTAAATAATTAAAATAATAATAATACTCATTTGAAATTATAGAGTTATAGCAACTAGAACTACAACTACCCTACAGATTAATTTGTAAAGGAAAAATTAGAATAACGAGCGGGGATTAAACCCGCATCCATCCATCCCTCAAGCCGGGATATGCTTTACTTAAGCTACCGCGTGACAAGTGGTCTCATGTCCGAATTTTTCCTTCACCTTTATAACCAACTTACGGGGTTGGTAGCGCCATCTATTGAGTGATTTAAGAATCATCCCAACCAGCATGGTCAAGTTACATCAACACAAATGCTGTACAGATAACGCCTCCCAAATCAATATTTATGATTTTTAAAGCAGTATCGCCTGCTCAGCGTAATCTACAGATTAATTTGTAAAGGAAAAATTAGAATCACGAGCGGGGATTGAACCCGCATCCATCCATCCCTCAAGCCGGGATATGCTTTACTTAAGCTACCGTGACAAGTGGTCTCATGTCCGAATTTTTCCTTCACCTTTATAACCAACTTACGGGGTTGGTAGCGCCATCTATTGAGTGATTTAAGAATCATCCCAACCAGCATGGTCAAGTTACATCAACACAAATGCTGTACAGATAACGCCTCCCAAATCAATATTTATGATGGGTTCAATCCCCACTCGTGATTCTAATTTTTCCTTTACAAATTAATCTGTAGATTATGCTGAGCAGGCGATACTGCTTTATCAAAAATCATAAATACAACTACCCTTACCCGATTGCCCGTGGGTACTAAAGTGTCCACTACCTAGTCTGTGTTGTGGTACTACCTATCATAAGTTAGTTTTGTTGATATGATATGGCACAAATGCATTTTATCATGGGCAGAAAAGAATCTAAAGGCTTTCCTCTGCCCTATTTCATAAACATAGAGTAGACCGACCGACAATAGTGTGGAACAATGTGAAATAATTACCGTGAATAAATTTTAGGTTTGTTAGGATTATTTATTTTATTTTATATTTTATTACAATTGGTTCGGTAACAGACAATAGGCTATTAGATACAATATACACCACCAACGTTAACACAGCATTATAAACCTAAAGTCCAATAATAACCGTACACAGCTTAAATAAGTATAGACATATTGACACTATGTAACTGCGTTACATTAACTATACAGTAGCGAGTAACTGTGTGTGAGTAAAGAATTAATTACTTAAATAAACTATTGACAGCAAACTTAAAAGATATAAGACTACACGAAAACATGTCTCTGGGATCGGTTAATCCGTCATATGTGCGACACATCCTAAGTAAAGGATCATTCCGTGAAACGTTGTTGTAGGTAGGTGGCATGTTAAATAGCTGAAAATTACGTACAGAACGTGAGGGTACTTTGAAATTGACATTCATTAAAAGTTCACTACCAAACGTACCATTGACAATTTTATACAGGGTGCACAAGTCCGTAATATTTCTACGGCTTTCAAGCGTTTTCATCTTGAATTTATCTAGTCTATCCGAGTATTCTTTAAGCTTACGCCTCAAACCGAGTCTAGAGCACAGTGACCTCAAAAATTTACGCTGAATAGCCTCGACTCTGTCAACGTGCAAATCGTATATGGGGTACCAAACTGACGAGCAATATTCAAGGATAGACCTTACTAAGCTGTTGTATAAAATAATCCACGAAGCGCTATTTCTAAAAGGTTTCGCTGTGCGCAAGACAAACCCCAACATTCTGTTTGCCCTGTTCGTAATAAAATCATAATGAGGCCTAAAGGAAAGTGCAGAATCAAACATTACTCCCAAATCACGAACAGCACCAACACGACCTAAAACTATTCCATCAAGGTGGTACCTGAAGCAGATGGGTGATTTGCTTTTGGTAAAACTTATTACTTGGCATTTATTCGGGTTGAGTGACATGTGGTTTATTACACACCAGTCATTAATTAAATCAAGTTCTTCCTGGAGCCGTAAACAGTCCAGCCTAGAGGAGACTCGACGAAATATCTTGATATCATCCGCATATGCCAAGAAATTGCCATCTAATTGATCTAAGAGATCATTAATAAATACCAAGAACAGCAAAGGCCCTAGGTTTGAACCCTGAGGCACACCCGACGAAGCCATGAACGGTACTGACTCATATCCATATAACGTCACTAGCTGAGATCTGTTCAGAAGATAAGATCTTAACCATCTATGTAGATTCCCATGCATGCCCAATCGATTTAGCTTTTTTAGTAATATGAGGTGATCAACACGATCAAAAGCTTTAGAAAAATCCGTGAAAATGGCATCAGTCTGTGTGCCGTCCTCAAAGGACTCACAGATGTAAGTAGTGTACTCGAGAAGATTTGTGGCTGTGGATCTGCCCGCGATAAAACCATGCTGATTAGGATTCAATCGGTGTTTTAAATGATTATAAATATGATCATACGCTATACCTTCAAATACCTTAGCGAAACAGTTAAGTATACTAATTGGTCTATAGTTGGCAGCATCCCCTTTATCCCCGGATTTGTATACGGGAGTTATTCTGGCTAATTTCCATAAAGATGGAAATGTACCCTCAGTTAGGGACTTTGAAAAGATCAGCGATAAAGGTTTAATTAGAGCTGGTGCACAGCATCGGACAAATATTGGGGGAATACCATCAAGACCCGCTGACTTAGTAATCTTAAGACTTTTTAATCGAACTAATAAGTCTCTTTCCGATATAACCATAGAATAAGCCGAGAAACTCGTTGGAGCAAAGTGGGGATAATAATGACCGTTCGATGGACTGCTATACACAGACGAAAAATAGTCGGCAAACAAATTCACTACGTCACTTCCAGTGTTAGCAATACGATCCTGAAATTTGATACTACTCGGGACAGTATTAGTGACTCTCTTATTTTTGGTATAGCGCCAAAAAGCTTTTATGTTATCGGACAAGCCTTCTTCAATGCTTTCAATATATTTTTTGTAGCAGTTGTCCATATTGGTTTTCACAACATTTCGAAAATAAGAGTATGTATCATAATCTCGAGCATTATCAAACCGTTTGAACTTAGCATGATACTTATCCTTTCTTCTCAGTAGTCGAATAAGTTCCTTGGAAAACCAAACCGGAAATCTGCAGTTACGAATTTTGCTTTTGGGAGTATAATTTTCAATAATTGAATATAGCGTATTATAAAAGAATTGATCAAAATCCTCGCAGTTCAAATGCTTCACATGTTCTTCCCATTGAACAGCATTTAGGTCACAAATGCACTTCTCGTAGTCAGTTTTGTAAAAACAGAGTTTCTCTACCTCTCTGTTTTCTAGTAACGTCGGAAGAAAACAGCGATAAGTCAACTCAAATGGAGGATGATGATCATCCTGGCGACTGAGTGCTGGGGCACTAGTAATAGCACAATCCTCTGGCTTATCAAAAAGAACCAAGTCCAATATTCTGTTATTATGGTTAGTAATATAGTTAAGTTGATGAAGCGCAGTTTCTTACAACAATTCATACAGGATCTTTGATTTATCACATAGATATGTGACCGGGCAACCCAACCGCTTGGACCACTTCAAATCACCCAAATTGAAATCTCCAATAATACAAGTAGGACAAGCAGCAGAGCTTACTATGCCCTTAGAGCAGTTTAAGAAGTCAATATAAATGGAAGAAGGTAGATAGTCCGGTAAATAAACAGTACATAAATTCATTAAAAGTTTATTGCCAATTTTTATTTGTACCCATAAATTTTCTATTAAATCAAGCTGCCTGTCAGGTCTCGCTTCTACTTTATATTTTTTTAAAATAGCTATTAGCACACCACCACCGTGTTTTTTGTTGAATTTTTCTTTGAATAACTCACTACGATCATGACGCAGTACCTGATATCTGCTATCAACAATTTCAGTAGAATCAATATGATCATCCAACCACGTTTCACAGAGACATATCACGTCATAATTTTGACATAATATCGAATTATAAATATCAATAACCTTCGTTCTAGAACCACGTATGTTTTGATAAAAGATAGATAAAGCCATTGTGAGACTATACCCAGGACATATAAAACAACCCTAAATACCCATCAAAATACGATTACTGATACTTTAACAACATCTGAATTCTGAGTAGGCACACCGTAGCAATACAAAGAAAAATATAGAAAAACATTATAAAAAAAAAAAAACGCGAATTACAAAAGAGGTAGGTATTATTTAAAATTCAAATGTATATAATATTACAAACTAGTCGTAAGTAACCGTTCAGACTGAAAAACATGCTGTCTCAGGCAGGCACCTAACCTAAATATTTACTTGATTAAATCTAGGCTATTAGAGTTTTTTATAAGAATATATTGCGAAGTATCGTCCTTTCTAGCATAGATGCGACCATTGCGCACCCACACAAACTTATAGGATGCCGCCTTTGCCCTCCTCCTAGCCTCGGCATGTAGAGCCTTATTGAGTGGCGAGAGATGCTCCGATATATAAACTGGAACTTTGTCACCCAAATATCCCAATAAGCCAGTGTTAAGTTTCTCTTTAGGGTGAGACTTATTGTATCTGGCCACCGCAGAGTAGAACTCATCACGACGTCTTACGTTCTTAAACTTTACGATGATCGTACGCGGCAGCTTGCTGTCCTTATTTTGTTTTGCGACCCTGGTGCAGTTGATAACATCTGAGCTCAACTGGTAGTTAACGACATTTGCACATTGTTGTAGGAGACTATTGTAATTCTCGGAGCGGTGCTCAGGTATACCATGGATTTCCAAATTATTATCCCGCAGGTGCTGCTCCATGTTGTTCAGCCTGTCAGACAAATCAGTGACAGCCGAGCGCAGAACACGATTCTCATTTTTTAGTTGGTTATTCACGTCACCAAGCACCTCTATGGATTTTTTCATCTCTACTTGATTGCCACTGAGAGCCAACACTGACTGTTGGAGCTCATTTACGCTCTGGATGGCATTCCTAATCGACTGAAGCTCCGTTTTCAAGACTGACGCTAGCAAGGACGGGAGTTCCTGTTTCACGGCTGCCATTAGATGATCCTTAATCGTTAAGATCATGCTCTCATCAAACGTGATTTGCTCAACGGGTGAGTGGTACAGTTTGCACTGAGCTTTAATATCACTTATGGGCTCTGAAACTGATCCACGCGAGGCGCCCTCAGATGGATTTCCAGTTTTAATACCACGGATTGGCGTATTAGTATTATCAGTCCTAGGCTCCCTGCTCTTACAGAGATCACACTTCCACTCTTGCAATACAGCGAAACTGTTATTAGTGAAATGCTTTTCCGGAACATTAGCACACTGAAGGTCATACATCTGTGTGCAAACAAAGCAAGTCACATATTTGCGCCCTTTGTTGGCAATTTTGCACTCAGCACAAGTGTTTGCTCCTCTAGACGCCATTTTCTATGACCGTATGTATCGAGCTGGTAAGCTATGAAAATGCAATAGATAAATGGCGCCGTGTAATAATTTTATTACTATATTTTATTTTAAAATAAAAATTATTTTAATCTCTGCCTATGATGTTGCAAAGTTATTGTCCCGGGTATTCGTCGTCCAAAAAATTTTTACCGCATTGGGGTTTGAACCAGCGCAACTTCGGTCAGCAATGAGTAATTCACACTACGATACCACTAGGCCAGTCGGCTCACTGCAGATACGACCGAATTTGCGGTACCGGATGCCCACACACGTAATCGGTTATTATTCTGTGTGGAGGGTAGATGCTTATGCTAAACCGAAGTCAACATTCTATCCCTTTTGCATTTAACAATACATAAAATATCGTTAATGCCACACACAAATTCTTGTGCAATCTGATCCGATTTTAACTTATCTACACTCTGGCTCCAAAAACAAATACGTTACGACACTTTTAACAATATTAATTGATTTGTTTTGTCGGACACAGTTAAATCACTTCCACTCGTGTCGAGTACCAAGTACCCAATAATTATACTTACATAAAGTTAATTAAATTAACCAGTGATCTAATAAACGACCTTTTTCATGGAATTCATGAATAATGTTCCTGGTAAATAATAATCCCCGTTGCGAAGTCGGGTAATCTGACACGCTGGCCTCCGCCTTAACTGAAGACAAAACTACCCCGCGCCCCGCCCAAAGTAGCTAGGTAGGTACCTACCTACGTGACTTATCGCTGTAGTACAATACATGTAATATGTAAGTATGCAATGTATATAGATAGGTACTTTTTAGTTACTAGACAGGTTATAATACACTACAGCAATCAGCTAAGTAGTAAGTACGAAGTCGGATTTGTAACTAACGCTATAAGGCTGTCCCTCGAGGGTTTCCGCGGGACTGCAGGACGGCTGGGATGGGATGGGACGGCTGGGGCGCGCAACGGCCGCCAGCCGGCGCGCGGCGGAGCGAAGCGTGCGGCAACCAGCCAGCCACCGCCACCGCACTCCGCCATCGCCATCGCCAGTCTTCCGGCGACTCCGCACTGCGACGGTCACATCTGCGCCTTTGACAACCCTAACAACGTCATTCTATTTCCAACATTCAGACGACGAATTTCAGGACAGTGAAAGAACTAGACGTTTCTGTGAGTGCTTGTATTTTTGTGAGCTTGAAGATAATTCCGAGTTCCAATATACAATTTTATTGGCGCCGATTGTCTTCAGTAGACAGGTAAGAAACTTAGCAGTTGTAAAATTAATTAAGTACCAATATATTAGGTATAATATGAAGGTACCTACACGAAAATTTTTCTTTGTTTCGAATTGTTATTAATTGACTTGGAGGTTGATTGATCAGTGTGATTTTTATTGTACTTATCTGTTTCCTATTTCTTGACTTTAATTACCCGAAATGCGTTACCAGCACCATGACTGCGGCAGGGTCAGTAGAATACGGAATAGCGACATTCATTCCAATTTCCAAAGACTGCATTCTTTTAATTTCATTCGCAATCAGCCACATACAATTTTGTCTAACAAATAAGGCCGCCCCTAATTGTCCGGAGAAACTGAAGACAGAGCGCATCAATCATAAGCTCAGAGATCTTCAAATGTAAAAATTAAGGTTGTTGAGGTACCTATCATTAATATCCATCATTGACGGTTGGACGGTCTTAAAGAACTGCACCCACGGCCATTGGAATCGTTGAAGGAAGTCCGCGTTAGAATTCTACTTCTACTTGTTGGAGGACCTCCTAACACGTTTCTTCTAAACCGGTTCAATCGGATATATGGCTTATGCAATCGTCTCTGACTAATCGACGGATCAGTACCCAATATTCCATTAGGTTAGGACACTTTTGGAAGTCTTACAAGCTTGGATGTTAGGAGCACGTACAGTGTACAGGGTACATGCTATGTTGTTGAAACATAAATAGTTCAAAGAACATACATTTTTGAAACTAGTTCTTATGACTCAACCATAACATATTCTAAGAATTTTACTTTGAGTATTTGTCTACAAACAACAGATCCATCTTAACTGATACTAGGTATAGGTAGTATTATACTACAGTCTATATAAATACCGAGAAAAGTTTGGAAAGATGATTTTATTTAGGCACCTACACAAAAAAGCTGTTGAAGCCAAGACACTTAAGAATTTTAACTTGGTTTCTTGGCATTTAATAATAATGATGACCATTATTCTAACTAATGAAAAATTTGCGCAGATAGTAAAATGTGCAAAAACCGCGGTCGTAATTAGGATTGTTAATTCTAATAAAAACATCGGGTAGGTTACTAACCTACCTGCGACGGCCATTATTTTTGGAATCATAATTTTGAATGAACTTAAATTTAAGTTACTTAGTTAAAAGACCATTTAATCCAGAGATGTGTAAGGTATTGGTGGTACGTATAGGTACGTGCTGCATCAAAAATTTAAGTTTATCACTTATGTATAAAAACTGTAAGCCAGATGCGCATACTTTGAAATGTAAATTAAATAAACAATAAGATGTGCCAAGTCCAATATTAAAAATGTTTCAAGTTACTTTATTTTGAGGTCATCACAAGCCATCGCAAAAATAAAACATAATTGTGTCTAGTAATTACTATGCTTATACAGTAAGCACCTACTCAAATTTTATAACTTAGGTACATCTTTCAATTCAACATTTACTAATTTTCGATGCGCTTCCGAGTTCCGTCAGACAACTCAACAAATAATATTTTGAATAATTGTGCAATTGTCTGGTTGCACAATAAACCTACACATCGCATAGTAGGTGAACGTATGGATACTTAGTTGGTTAGCAAAAGTATTGGTAAAATGTGGAACTCACGCAAAAAAGCCGCAGCTGCAACACCTCGCATGACAGGCACTGGTGATACCATCACGTCGCTTGCCACAATAGTTGCATTCACAATATTCACATTGTGCCCAAATTCAAAAGCAAACCCAAGGGAATTTGGAAAAACGGCCGCCCCATTTGGCGTGTAGGTATATCTATCTACTTTTACACAATACGCCTTCGGAGATCGCATAATGCTGTTGCTTCATTTGAAGATAGCTACCTAATAAATAGGTTAATATGGCTAATGCTGTGTCGAATGTTGATGTTTGTGAATTATGATACTTATAAGTACCTAGTTACTAGGTCCTAGTAGAATTGTAAGTACTAAGTAGAAAGAAAAAAGAGCAGAAATGAATTAGCTTAGCACCACTTTATATACGTTTACCAGAACCCTGAGTTTCTGTGCCGCAAAATGTAGGTATTGTGCGTATGCCTGCTAATAAGTACGATGCAGTATCTGTTTGATATTGGTTGGTTTTAGGTAATTAGAATTACCTATCCTTATTCTTAGGGAACTTTTCAGAACTGCAAACACATTGAATGAAAATACGCCGCGTTTTGAAATTCTGAGTCACTATGACAGGTTCATAAATGGTAGAGTAAAAATATACTATGATTCATTTATAATATCGTACTTTATGAATGTATGAAGTAAAAGTAAACAAAGCAACAGTAACTATCGAACGTATTACGAGTTACGACTGCTGGCTGAACCCTCGGCATCGTCGCGACACCGGCCAATTGGCGTCAGCGTATCGATTGCCACGCTAGCGACGTCACGTGAACATTCTAAGCTGTTTAATAAGCTTTGTTTATCTAGAACCGAGGTGAAGACCTAAGTTCAATATGTTCAGACTAAACACAAAGGGCAGTATAACCAGGCGGCACACTAGGACTGGAGGAGTCGTCTAAATTGCCTCCATTCGTGTCTCCGAGATGGCCATTTCCGCTCGGTGCCCTGCCGCCCGCTGCTAGTTATGCATAACGTAACGACCTCATCCAATGTACATCTTCTCCCATCAGTGTTAGAGTCTAAACTATAACATACAGTTGGTCGTAAATTACATCAAGCCGGTTAGTTCTGTGAAAAACGAATGATATTCAAATTGCAATTTGATTGGCGAGATTAAAAGCTCAGTTGCTTGAAGCTTAGTGTAGGAGCTAGGAGGGTAGGCGCAAAAATGAGGTAAAAATTCGATTCGGATTATACCTTAATTAATGTGGTTGCTCACTCTGAATTAATTATCGGAGCGATATTAATTCCAGTTTAATATTGTCGCGGCACCCTCGGGTTATGGAATTTAAACACGTATAAATCCGAGAACCCCTGAGCACGGCTGGCCTACATAAATGGTTGCAGGCGTAGCGGAGACATTTTCGCGACGCAATAAGTAGGCGTGATGTCGGCTGGAAAATTGCGTCAATTTTTAGGGCGGGAACTACCCCAAGAAACATAATCAGCTAAATAGCCAAGACAAGGAAAATTTTGAGACTCGTGCCTCGTTTACAAGAGAAGTAGCTGTTTGGGGACGAAGGAGAGGAGTGAGGATTGTTAATTATTTATAAGTTAGAATCTGTGATATTATGATGGTAGTGGATAGAATGAAAAACACGAGAATATAACGTATAATGACAATACACTTTCGATATCAACTACGAAGGAAACCACTTACTCGTAGCTGGTTTTTTGTTAATTACTGTAAGCTCGGTTCGGCTACATACAACCTATTTGTAAAAAAATAACAAAGGCAGGCAATTCGTTTACAATAATCATACATGGCACTCTTTATTTGTGTCTATAGAAGAAAATAAAACAAATTGAAAAGTTATTTAAAAACTTAAAGATGTTTCCAGATTCTACATGGACAGTGTGAAGAAACGAAACCGATTGCTTATGTTGCGTGACAAAACAGATGACTATCGTTAGCGGTTTTCTTTACTTGGAAAAATTCTTTAACACCTGTAACAACTAACATAGCTCACATCACAACGCGACAGACATTCGCGACGGTGGAAATGCAGACAAAGCGAATAAGGAAAAATGTAAATTGGATCGCTTCACGCGGGCCAACTTCTGTTTAACGGAAAGCCATTTTGCTAAGGTGCAGATAAAACTAAATTTACATATGAATTTGCGAGTTGCTGGGTTGTTATGGAGTCTAGTTTCATATAAATAGTTTAGGGCACATCAAACTAGTGAAACTTTTATGAACTTTAAAAGTGATGAAGACTTAAAATGTCTAATAAACGAGGTAAGCATGATCATGAACTTCAATGAAAAAAAGTTGTGGTTTTTTCAAACATAGCTCAACAAGCTTTGACTCGTGCGTCGTGCGTCGTGAGATGTACCTACTTTTCCAAGATTGAGAGTCCATTAATCTGAGCTGTCTAATTAGGTATAACTGTAAAGACGAGTGCTATGAGAGTCGTAAGTATGCATGACCTCATCACCAGGTCTAGATAAACGTTGTTGCTGAAATGTTCACGTAACGAGGTCACGTTACGTGCGTCCCTCAGGTGGAGGGTAGACGAAAGCTTTTTGTCATTTAGCCGCGCACAGATCCTTGTGTCGTAACATTGTGACACGAGCACGTCATCGTCTCTTTATGATCCGCCCGAATAGCTATTTTTCGCGTTAAAATGTTGTACTTTGTGATATTTTCAGTTTAGCAGGTTCTGGTGCTCGTAAGGACGTTGCTATTGTAGATATTTATACAGTGTATTACTATTTGTGTTTGTGTAAATAGTAAATTGAAAAATACTTCAAGAAAAAAGGGCAAGTGTAAGCAATTAAGTATGCATGACCACAGAGCTATGAAACAAATGACGCTTCGAGTCAACTGTGTCCCATTTTCCAAAGCAATTTTTTTTAAGATAAGATAAAAAAACAACGATACAAAAAATGATACAACGATCAAATTTAAGAATTTTGATACAATAATAATCAGCAGGGCCACGATACTAAAACTAAGGGCTTAGAGTCTAGCGTGGCAGAAGTGGTTGATAAGGAACTGTCGGAACCAGTGTAAGAACAATGTGACAGTTTCTGAGATACTGCTGAATTTGCACACGAATACGTCTATTCTCTTTTCGTTCGATAGTATCGATATTCGATACGGAGCCGAGACGTCAACGGCTTAAAATTTCAGAGAACACTGAAAGATTGAATATTCATATGAGTTACTGGTGACTTTTCTCAAGTCCGACTCCCAGCCTGCTCCAGTAGGTATATGGCAGCCAATTTCTGAAGGCATGCGAGACCGGATACTGACAGTAAGGGGCTGTATGGAGGGCGATTCTGGTATTCGTATGCAGGCCGTGGTGCGGCGCCCGGCCCGGATCGATACGCGCCCGCGCGACTCCTCCCTCGCGACTCGCGAGTACAAGTTTAGTGCGAGGTACAAAAGAGTGTGCCACAACAAATACACTTCACCTTGCCTTTTGCCTTTATTGAATTCTTCTAACAGAACTTCTTGTAGCGCAGTTTGCTTAACACTTTTAGAAACGCATAATTTCTAGACCACCAGCAGGCTCAGTAGGTTGGTTGGTTGGTAGGTGGGTTGGTTGGGTAGGGTGGTAGGGTCGGTAGGTAGGGCAGCAGGTTGCAGTGCTCGCTTACCCCTTAAATAATAAGTAAAGTGAGTGCGTGTACGACATTTTTGCATCATATCATAATTCTACATACGAACATCATTAATAGATACCTTAGCCTCTTAGAGCATTTAAAATGCTCTAAGCTTAGCCTAGATGTAGACACATTGCAATACCGTATTTTTAGTGCTTACATTTTCAAGCAACAAACCCGTCAGAGCACTTAATAATTAATAATAGACAGTGTTTGCTCCAACTTTCGACTTACTGCAATTTATCTCTACTTTACATGTTATGAAATTACTACCACTTTCCGTTATTATCAGTTGAACTACTAGCAAGTTATAAATTACCATGCATTTATAACTTGTGAGCCTAAGGCCTAAATATAGAATCCACCTAACAGTCATTTTGAGAAAATATGAGATACATAATACATACTTATCTCAAATATTTTACTTCATAACGATCCAATTACCAGTGTTATCAAGCAACCTACTATCTATAGTACTAACTACTATATTACTGTGGCTCTAAGTAGGTGCCTACAATAACTATACTATCATGAATTTATTTTGAGCTGACAAGTAATACCTTATTTGCAATTATAATAGGCGATCAACGCAGCGTAATTTCGCGGACGGAGTGTGTTCAAGATAAGGCGATGACATCATCGACGGCCACGACCAAGGGAGAGCATAAAAAAGAGTTTTTGAGTCGGACAGGCCAACACCGGCCAACCAGAGCGCTTGTAGCAATAGTCTCTCGGCCGACGACCGTGGCCCTGATCTTGTCTTGACGGAAACAGCGCGATGACGACCTTTCGTGACCGTGGCACATCACAGTCATCTAAGACGCCCCAAATGATGTTAATATCAGACAGACTTCATTTATTATAATTATTATCGACCAAAAAGCGTGTAGCGTGCTTTAGCATATTTGTTTGTAGCTGTGTCCAAATATGTAATACTGTATACTACACGTATTAGATTAGCAGCACCTTAACCTTGATTAAAAGGGCCCACTATCTTGAATAATCCTTCTCCGTAAAACAAGTTATAACTAATCACGTAATAATGGGCGTGGGATTTCATTGCCATGGGCATGCCTGGGTCGCATAATATTATGTCATAGTTTACTTATTTAGGACGTACCTAATATATCCGTAGGCGGCAATCGACATACCTACTGTAGGTACGACAAGATTTAATCGAGGCTCCCCAGGACCCTGGGTGTAGAATGTACTAAGTTACTTAACTGTTTACTAATAACTTAATGCACTTCCAATGGCAGCCTGACGGACACGAAGGGGAAACCAAAGAGGGTTTCCCGTCCGTATACCTCAACAATACCATACCTCAACCTCATGGTATATTGTCTTTATTACACTCAATTATCATGTCCACCGTTCTATTTAGATGAAGAGATAAAAAATCGTGGCCTAATTTAAATATGTAAATTGTCGCTGCGTGGGTTTCTTTTACCATCCAATATATGGCCACATTAATATTCAGGACTGGCTTTCTATTATGATCTATTTATAAGGCATCGTGTTGGACAGCGATCGAATCTTTGCGTTGATCTTACTCTAGATAATGAACTCGTGTTGTGAAGTTGTGATTATCATAATTGAATCATTATGTTCTTCCGGCCTGAAAAATTTGGTCATCATAATAATATTATGATGCTACTATGTTTCTTCACTATCTTGCACTTTGCTATGATATGTATATAATTATAATCTGGTACACAGAAAATTGAAGCCGTTGATAAAAACGCTAGGTTTTTTCCCTTTACGACTAAAGTTTAATGGACACAAAACTACGCAAATATTTCAGTGCCGCGTGAATGTGGCGTCGTTATTACAAATTCATTTGGATAGGGTGGACATGCTATGGAATGAATTAATGAATTTCAATTAATTGGCGAAGAGGTTGCGATATCTAGCTTCATATTCATAGCTGCAGAGCTCTAAATTGGACAAATATTTACTCGACGGGTTGCCGCTAACTTCTATATTTCAATTTGTAACTATATTTAGGCATACCTAACGTTATACACAGAGCGATATTAAGTCATAATAGTGTCCGATTGTGGTTCTGTATATTGACAATTTATTCATATTATAAGCGAGAGTACCTATGTACAAATTGAAATTACTGCGGTAGGATAACGGCGGGGGTCCTTATTACTTGTGTCATAGTCATTATATTCACTGAATTGCTGTGACTCAAGCGATTTATTTAGAGAAACTGCAGGTTCTGCTTTTTAGTTTTCATTTATTTCAGTGACGCAGAAGTTCGATCGGACTATTAGTGGGGCTAGATGGAATAAGCCATTATTTTTGTCAAGTATTCCTGATTGCTTTTATATCAACATATTCATCTTTATGTACGTTATCTATCAAAAATGATATTCAAGTAAGTAACGAAATAACCATCGCATTCTTAAATTGTTCCACCGATAAATAGTTAAACGTTTGTACCCAACAAGTCTCGTGCTCACGTACCTGGATGCGTTCCTTTATTACTTGTTTTTTTACTCATCCCGGCCATTGCTCCCCATTTCGGACGACCCTTTGGCCGAACAATGATTAGAGAGAGGGGAGCACGATGCAGCTGCTCTTTTTCTTTTAAACCAAATTCTTGTTGTGGCATAAGGAAGTCACTGGGTTGCGAAATAAAGCCAATATTATTTCCTTTGAAATAAAAAATAAATGCCTACTAAATAATATATAATACTAGGTGGTAGGACTTTTCTGCAAAGTTCGTCTAAGTAGGTACCATCGCTTTGCCAGTTATTCTGCCGCCAAGCAGTAGTGTGCAAGCAGTAGTGCTTGCACACTACTGCTTGATGTCTCAGGATGACGTGCGCAGTGCAGTGACACGCGAAACTTTATTAGTTTAAAGTTCCCAGTGACACTGCAACTGTTATGGGCGGCCGTGTTGCTTAACATCAGGTGAACGACTAGCTCGTCACGTCATTCATTCGCATTAAAAAAACAAACAGCTAAAATATTTTATACTCAGAAATCATGGAAGTAAAAACAAAGTTAATGATCCGCAAACCGCAATAGATACCAGCCATAATTTTTAAAATTCGCCTATCACCGTAAATAATAGTGTCTGCTGAAGCGTAAATTTGAATTTGTAGAAATACATAATACAATATAATATACAGTATAGATTCTTTGCTGATAGAGAGTCTTTCTTCACTGAGCAGTTGAAACTCAATAACCTACAATCAAGCTGAACACACATTCTAAGCTCGAAAGTTGATCCAGACGGTTAGTTGGCAGAGCAAAAAGCCGTCGAGACGCATCTGCGTTCGAAGTCGATGACGCAATGAGAAAAGCAATGCGGTCCCGGGCTTGTGAGTGTTCAACTTTTTCCGAGGCGCCAGACCAGCGACGCTACAAAGTTTCTACTACATTAAACACGGGTAATTATTATACTTGCTCTTGGCTAGCTACAGCAAACTGGCAAGTCAGCCAACACACCATACTAGCTGAGGAAATCGTGAGCAAACCTAACAAGTAAATGTTTTTACTCCAGTAAAGAAACGTGATTTTTTACTTGTTCCGTCTATTTTCTGGTACACTCTATAGGTAGATGTGGGTTGAGTTCATGGCCATCGGAACAATCGATGAATTCGCGAGCGCGCGTTCTGTGTAGTGAGCTCCGGTGGCTGGGACACGTCGAGCTGGCAACCTTGACCAAACATTGATTTTTAAAATACCCGTGAGTGTTATTTTAGTTTTATTTACTGTATGTATCTCAGACTGTCAGACTGGCGCCAACGCTGTAAATAGATTCACTATCGTTTAATTTAAATTTTTTCATGAAGCAATAAGCTTCAAGTCAGATAATTTATGTAGAGACTAGGGGACAATAGAATGGACAAAGCGGATGAAAGAGCCGAACATAGAGAAATGGTACTAAATTAATCTCTTCCGCAGTGTTAGCTTAATAGAGTTGGAGCCTTTAATATAAGCTTGCGGGAAATTGCATTTACAAAAGCGAGCAGCTGTTACTCGAAGCTCTATTTATATTTGTATAGAGACTAAAGTTATTTTTATGAAGAATAATTAAGTTTTAGTTTTTGGAAATGAAAGTTTCACTATAATGTGTAATGATCATCTACGTGTAAAGGAGGCATGATGTCGTCAAAGTAATCATGTGAATCTATATCATTGAATCAAAGGAATTACAATAAAGCCATAATCAAGGTCTACTGTAGATATAAATTTTGCAGTACCTACATAATCAATAATATAATATAATAATAACAACATTATTTTTAGCAATTTTATCTGACTGTGTGACTGTACATTGATTGTATAATATACTTACCTGTATGAGAACTTATCACGCGCAGGCTACTACATGGATTTTGATGCAGTTTGCTATAATTTAAGTGTAGTTTGGAATCTTATGCAGGTCCACATTGCTTTTATCGGATTCGGTTCATCAAAAAAGGAGTTTAGACTTTTTTTGACTAGGGCAGTCTCCGCACCCCGAATATTCATACGGCGGCTGCGCGGCTGGAGCGTGCCGGATTTCTTTTACCCAGCGTAGTATTCCTGCTGCCACAGATCAGAGAGGCACAGATCCTATAAAAAACTCACAGGCGTAAAATTAACCATTTCGAAGCCAGCAAGGCGGGTCAGCTAGTCTATCATAAAACTTTGGCTCACTCCGAGTAAAGAATTAAGATGTTATTAAGCCCTCGCGGCATTAACCAGCCGCGGTAAAATTAACCACTTACATTGAACCAACAAGCGGTTATCGTGGTCAACGGGAGAAGGGAAATTAAATGAGCACGCGCCACCGCACCCCGCCGCACGCTGAAGAAGTTATTTGTGTTGTCTTAGTTTTAAATCTCAATACTCAAACGACAAAAGATACTGTTTTGACAATTGTGGTTTAAGCTATTTGTTTCAAATGGCAATAGGATTTAGCTATACAATTACATAGGTACTGCAAAAAGATAATTGATTCATCGCAAGCTACCAGCTTTAAATCGCGTAATCAATTATATTCCAAGCCGGAAGCCTTTGGGCGACCTAAAAATCCTGACACATGGGCTGACCAATTGCCTACACGAGAAGAAGAATTACGTTGTAACTCTGAAGCTGTTAATGATGTCTTGATACACTGTAGTCTGCGGCGACGTAGACGAAACAAGATCAAAACTTGCGTCTCACTCAAGGTAATGAGCACCATTTACTACATACAACACGAGACAAGGTCATTTAATATTAAAATGCTCCCAAAACGGTGACATCACAAATACAAGTGACTTGACCGCATGTATAAAAAACTGTTAAAGAAAGTAGTACAATAAAAAGCAGATCTATTTATTCGAGCTGGCATTATAAAACCGAGGCAAAAGTAAGCATAACAGGAAGTAAAAGGGAAGAACGTATTTGGCAGCGTTTTCATCTCAACTCGTTATTTGTACCGAGGTAATTAGTCCGACATTTTACCCTCCTTATTAGGAGTATAGGAAGTTCGGAAGTGTCTAATTGGAATTCCTCGCATGAACGAAGATAGCAGGCAGGTGCGAGGCGCAAGGACCAGTACAAAGTCGCGACGCGACATCGACAGCGAGTTTCCGGCGCGTGCGACAACCACGTGCTCACTCACTACTCGCCCATTCCATATTAAACAAACTGTTACGGTCCATTTAGTGTCCCATTACATTGACCGGATATGTAAACAAGGTGTTAGGGGCTTAGCAGTGCGCAGTGATAGTAAAGAGAAATCATAATGTTAAATTGTCAAAGTTTCATCTTCGAGATTCGACATACGTGCTACAAATTACAAATATTTTTTGTTTATAGTAGTATTATTTGGATAAACTGTATAGTACAATTTTGTACTAAGATTCTCAGTTTACAAAATGTTACTTAAATCTACTTTCATTGTCAAGCTCACAACTCGAGATATTTTATCTTTTATTAACTTCATGGGTGTCAGATTCATTCCCAATGATTGATAAATAGATCGTAAATTATGTTGACAATGGGACCCGCACCAAGTAATCCAGCTTTTACCGATCATAATTTAATATCCGCCCAAAAATAATCCCATTTCCTAAACAACATAGGATATAATTTATTCATTTATTTATTTATTTATAAAATAACTATGTCGTCAACTACAACCGACTAGAAAAGCTTTTAATTTTATGTTTAGGCGCAACAAACTTTGTCTCCGCAGCTGATAGTTTCTAGTCTGTAAAAACATAATTAGCATTGCAAAATATGAACAGTACAAACACCACTCAATCAAAGATAAGCACTAAGTAATTTTTACACCAACTAAAACTGTTTTGTTGCTCGGGAACCAGAGAAATACAAATTAATGATATTTGATAAATGGATAGCTAACGGACGGACCTCGACGTTCATCTTTATGACTATGATCGATGATCTGACGAAAGTGATCCATGAGCTAATGTAAATTCAACTCATAAACACATCGACAACGCAGTTGGGTAAGGGAATTCCCGACTGTCACGCACACCAGAATTATTTCCAGAAATATAGATTCGCAACAATTGTCTATTAAAGAACCATGGATTCGCAATGCGTGAAGACAAACAGACCAGAAACATAAACGTAGACGTCGATATTGAGCTCATTTTTATGTTCACAAAATGTTATGCTTGACGGTTAAGCATTAACATAATAGACGGCGGATTATTCATGGCATTGAGTTTGGGTTTGGTTGTTTTATCAGTTATTTAGAGCTTTGATGAAGTACTACTAGTTTATTTTGGTGTGCAATAAAGTATTCTTCTATTCTATTCTATTCTACATTCAAGGTTAAATTTTGTTTAAGTACTAGTAAATAAAAAGACGGGTTCTGAAATAAATACCTATGTAGCTGATTACATAATACAAGGTTGCCGCAAGTCTTCATTCTAAGCCAAGAGTATCCAAGGACGTCGGGACCATTTTCTCGTCCAAGGTTGTTCGAGGGTCTCACCAGGCTCGTGTCGGGGAGTGACCTTGGCTTTCAGGAGAATTTACTCGGCCCGACTCCTTGCTATATTTAGACGATTTTAATTAGAAAATAATTATCTTGTCTATATAGAAAAAAAGATTATATTTTGTGTGCATGGCTACCGAGGCCTGCCGATTTTTTAAATAAATCCCTTGGCAAAATCTAAACAAAGTCAGGTGAGTACTGTGAAGTACTATAACAAAGTTGTGTATTAGTTAATAAGCATTGAGATTGAGACGTGTCGTACCTCAATGTTAATAAGGGCCACACGCGCAAATTAATGATTAAAATTCACGAAGCTGTTGATTTGAATGAAACTTCGTGTGACGCAGTTTTATTTCCGGCAGCAGTTAAACTTACTATTAGTTATTCTCTGACTAAACTGCCCGTCCCTTTTTTGAGGGCACACCGTTTGCTAACGGTATTGCGTGGTTTCAAATTATATTTTGTATCAATCTAATGAGACTTTAATAGAAAACTGATGGCCTGATAGCTCCCATATTTTATTAAAAACGATACCGACTCAAATGTGAATCAATTTGTTTTGGCGGATGGACGTATTTGTAAACGAGCGCCACCGTGCCGCCATCATTTGTAGAAGTTGAGCAAACAATTCATTTAGCGCCAGCTCAATGTAAACCCATTAGACCTTCTCGCTACGAAATAATCGTGATCTGGCAGTGTCATTTGACATTTGAAGGTTAATCCTATTGGACTTGAGTAGGCCTTATTTCTTATTGGAAAGTAAGTGGAGTAGTGTCGTTACGAACTGCATGGATTTGTTCGGTGAATAATGCGGTAAGAGCTGCATTACGTACAACAATGGTGCAACTCTAAACGCAAAACAAGCAACCTGAGAACCTTCCATTAAGTATGCACAAAGGAATATAACTGGCGAAGTATTGAGGCGGACAATGTGCCGGTAACGGGACCAGGTACTAATTATTGTGAACGGAGAGCTAACTCTTCCGTTACCCGCCGTGCCATCACCGAGTTTCACATTCTGTCTAGGAACTGCAAGGAATTTTGCACTAATACCGATGGAACGTTGGCGGCGACTACATAACTACGGTTCATGAAAGAAAATTATGCACCCGACACCAACCCTGTATAAATAAGGATTCAAAAGAGGCTGATGTTAAATATAGCAACAAAACCCTAAATCAGTCTGCGTACAATACAAAACAAAGCAAAGAAACAAATGTACCTAGCAATTTTGATCCTACAAAAGCTCTCGATGGTTTCCGATAAAAGCATTTCTGGTATTCAACATGAGGCTCCAGACGACGAACACTAACCTACAATGGTACATGATTTTGAATTCGCCCTGTCACGCGGAGACTCAATTGTGTCGGAGCAGCTTTTATACTGAGTGAAAGCTTTTATTGTGTGGTTAAAAATAAAAAATTTAAACTTAACAGAGTTCAGACATCAACATAGATACTAACATTAGTAATACCCGTAATACCCATAAGTAAATATGCACATGACCTTAGATAGTTATAGTCATAACTTAGAATGAACGTTGTACGACTAGGAAGGTACTAAGAATATTAATTATCTATCGCTAGTTTCCAATTCCAGTCACGAAATATAAAATCAACACGTTGGTTAGTAGCTGGGGTTAGTAGTTAGGTATTTACTGCAAGTTTTGTTTAATACATATAATTTTATTAGTATGTTTACGTATCATCATCATCATTAACAGCCTAAAGACGTCCACTACTGAACATTAATCTACCTTAGAGAGCGTCATTTTGAGCGGCTGCTCACCCCCTGCTCCGGTGGGGCCAGCCTACGCTGCGTCTTCTGGTTCGTGTTTGCCACTCTAGAACCTTTCTTTTCCATCGCTTGTCTTGTCAGTTCTACGAGCGATATGGCCTGCCCAAGCGGCCAGTGCCAATTGCCATTTCAACTTGCTAACTCTAAGAGCTATAACGGTCACTTCAGTTCTCCTGATAATTTCCTTATTTCGGATCTTATCTCGCTTATTATATGTTTACGTATAGGTAATAGTAGTCGTTGTGACAGTGTTGAACAATACATTCATTTCGATCAATTGCACATTAAAGTCTTACCCCCTGAAACTTCTATTTTAAAAAAAACAATATTCTATAAAGTGAAATCTCTAATAGAAAAACTACTTATTATGCAAAGGATTTGTCAAGTTGAGGACGTACTTTATGTTTGTTGTTCAATTACACAAATTACTTAGACCAACTTTGCGACAGTCTCGCTGACTAGAATACTAATGACACGAACGTGCGGCCACATCACTGAAATAAATATAGTTCGTTTGGTGTTCTCATTACATACGGCTAAAACATTTATGGAATTACCAACAACATTTTAAAAGGTCAGACGAATTCAGTTGGTAGCAAAAAGCGATTCAATTTAATTAAACCTGAGATGGTTTGGAAGGACATATAGTATCTTAGGTGTATAAAATTGCAGCACAGTATATGATTTTCAAACCCAATTAGGCATTAACACTGTTGCTGTATTTGCTCACCTCTAAGATAAACTAATTAAAAAAACCTCTATGACAAATGACAACAAAAACAAATTGCTAAATCTTTGAAAGTAAAACTGCAATATTTCAAAATATTTATGGTAATTGGTTAGTAAAATATGATTAACATGAGTATGATAAAGATATCCAACATTTAAAGTGATTGAAAGCATCGGGCTCGCGTAGATGTTTACGTTTCAATAAAGGTACTTACCATAAGAAGTGCTCGAACTCTCGACAATGTTATCCAAACTATGCTTACACTTGAGATATGTAAACCCACCGATATTGTTTCTAAACATGTTTTTCTTGAGGTGCTTAAAACTATGATTTATTTCGTAATTTGAGGGAAATTAAAAGATTTTAAAATGGAGAATGTTGATTGAAATGAGAAATGGCAGCACAGTAAGTAGGTAATCCATATTTAGAAATAAAAAATCAAGATGAATAGTTTCTTGTTAGAACTTAGAGCGATAATATATCAATGTATATCGTCCTTGCTTGAACTCATGGTAATACATTTCCAAATGCATAGGATTTCCAAAACAACACATGTTAGAAATGAAACTGGATATAATGCACTTATAACTAAAATTCCAGCCATAATTCGGTGGCTAAAGCTGCAACCATCAATGAAAACTTCACAGTACAGGAGACATGTTGAACAAGCACTTGGCGAACACGACTTGTACTTCACGCCACCACACGTACCTACGTCTCGTCACTCGTGTAGCTTCAGTCGAGAGATCTCGAGCCAACAGAGTGCAGTAAACTTTACCTTTGTTGCCAGACAGAATCTCTACGTGAACCGACTTGTCTTCGTAATGGCTGTTGAGATGTCATTCTAGTGTTGTCAAGACAATGCTATTGTAAATCCTATAGCATTAAAGTTGCTTTGTTAATTAAGGAGGTCAAAGTATGTTACGAGCGCATATCAATCAGGGTAGGTGAAATGATTTATTTGTTAGCTTTGATCGTTAAAAGTACCACTCGAAGCTCGAGAGTCCCAAGCGCACGCAGCTTGCCTGCTGTCTAGTGTAATAAACTCGACATTTTTATTGTTATTGCCATATTAAACCTCGTTATTATTACGTCAATGTTCATTACTGCATTCCTCTTATACGTTTGACTTTTTTTATGCTAACATTCTCTACTAAGCTACCTGATATTACGAAATAGTCTGTTATGAGTTTATTTTTTGCGACATGTAATTCGTTTAAATGAAAGCGTTCGGGACTATGTATGACGTTAGTGGTAGAATGTATCTTTACGTTGCATGTCCAAAGATAGGTTCCTAACTAAGTATAGGTATGCCCACAGCCTATTAAATTCAATACTGCAATATTGAAGATATTTAATTTCAACGTATCAAGTAACACTACCTACTTGTAGTGTGATTCCCGCCGTTAGGGCATGGTCCAACGGTCATCCAGCTCCTGTTACTTGATCTGCCTGATATTCATACAGTAAAGAGTTTCCAGAACGAATGAAAATATTATGATGTATGAAACAGAACTACTACTCAATAAGGGGAAAAGCTATACGTTTAGATGCTTGATAAAGCATAGCATGTTACCTACATACATTTTATCGTTAGTATGGGATTGGATAACAATTTAAGAAATCGTAGCAATTATGTTTCTAATTGAAGTTGAGCAATATAAAAGTTATGCAACCTCTATGAATTGTAAACAAACATGTAATGAATCAGTTACACAACACCGTAAATGAGTGTGGAAATGACCCGACCTTGCTCAGTAAACGTTTCAGAGCCACCGCGTCGTTCTCGGAATTAAAATATACAGGATAAAAAGTTCATTGAATTAACGTTACGTAGGCAATGTCGTGAGTGACTAACGTGATTCATCAAACTACGTATTTTTATTCACATTAAACCCGTAGTTAGTGAAAACTGTACAGGTATTATTCTTTTTAGAGCTATATATACTTTACAAGCAAGTGCTGTTGCTTAGGGAAGGTAATCTTACTATTGTAGAATGGAAACAAATACAAACGGCGTCTTATCGATTACTATTACTGTTATGGGCCACCATAGCACAACCCAGTTAGTTTATAATATACCTACACAGTTAACACACATAGCTATAGCTATATAGTAACAGTCATAATTCATAAACTGTAACAACGGAAAGCGGCAATATCAAATCAAATATCAAAATCGGAAACATGAAACAGTTATGAGATGAGAAGAATAAAATAACTACACCTATTGTTAGATTTCACGTTCGTTTGAAAACGAATTTCCCGAATAGGATTTGCTGGTAGCCTACTTGTCAACAGAGGAAATAAGAGCAAAGTCAAAGCAAACACGCCACCAGGTCGTCCGCATAATTGACGTGCTCTCTTTTTCACGAGAATTTTGTACATACATGCTCTTATTTGAAACGGGATGAAGGCCGTACCACAACACCCAGCCTACGGAACTGGGTCAAGTTTACACAGCGCTGCTTGTATCTCATAGAGCCATTGTGTACCATTAATTAAATAGCTATTGATGAATAGTTGGACGAACCAACAACATTCTATTCGCAAACATAATTATTAACATTTATACTGTATTTAGATGTTTTCAATGTTGTTGCATGCATGTATTTTATTTAATACATACCTATAGTGTAAACTGTAGTTTACTGACACTTGATTTCATCCGTTCTCGCTATGCGTTGAATTACAATAAAACAGTGTCTTGGCTATTGGCTGTCTATCACTAAGGTAGGTGGACGTTTTCAATCATGTTGCCAGATAAACATATTTTCATAAGTTTCGCTACATGTTTGCTACAGTTGCTTGCTTATCAGAATTTTTATCAGAACTTATACGAGGTGTACGTGCCTTAATATTATTAGTGAGCTCATGTGTTTTATGTTGCATATTGTCTGGTAAAGGGTTTGTATTTGCGCAAGTGTATGGAGAATTGGAGATGGCGCCGTGACCGATGACTCAGAGATGCGCTTGCGTTCATCGACCTGCCCCTACGACATCGCACCGTTATTATTAATATTGCATCCACATCCACGCCCACGCAACCTTATTGCATAGAATTCTTTAACTTTCGCAAAGTAACCATCGCGAAACACGTGGCTTTATCAAATTTTAGTCAGATTAGCAGTATAGTACATATTGTCCAGGAACTGGTTGAATCATTAGTCTTAATGTCCAATATAAATTATCTGAGTCACCGAAAGATTGTGCAATGACGTCGCTAAGGTTGGTATTTGTAGTAAGAAGCTAGCACATACCTACTTAGTACAAAAGTGGCTGTATGGTAGTAAAGTTTTACGAGAGTAAGAGTGAGTCATCGGCCCATGTAAAGGTACAGAATGCAAGCAAATATTCAAATGATAGAACACGCGGTCGAAGACGGAGACCATGTAGTTCCGACCACTAACATCATTTCACATTTGCAAACGGCAAACTTTGCCAGTTTTTTTGGTTTGCTCCGCGCAAAAGTTTTACACTGTGGGGGAGCACAAACTTAGGCTACTGGTCGTAATTTGAGGCAGGACAAAATCCAATTGAACCTCCGCGGCGAAAGTTATATTGTGAAATTTAACATTTAAGTACTGCCATCGGTGACCAAATATGTAGCTATACTGCACTGCAAAGTAAGGCATGTTTACAAAGTCTGTGAACAGAGCGTCAAAGTTATTATAAGCTCCGTATGAATAGCACGAGTCAAACTTACAACATTGTCTGAGATTCAAAAGTTTACTCAGAGTAACTTATCCACCTTGGAACATAATTAGTGAAATATCGCACAATGTTTACCGCTCGACAGTTAATTTCAGCAAGAGAAGTTAGGCGGCCGTAATTAATGTCTAGTTCCAAAGCCCCCGGCCTATATAAACGCAATGTCAACAGACAACCGATGTTATGAACAAACTTCTAACAGTTCGAATCTCTCAACCTAAACGTAAGGCAGAAGCATAATAGTCCATGGCATAGTTTAAATGCAACGCATTTTCAATCGTACGTACAATACTCAAGGTCCAAGTGGTTGGTGACACAAAACATGTTGCGGCAAAATTAAGCTGTGAGCGTATTATGAACATGACATAAAATGAATTAAAATTCATACCAGGGATTTATAAAAATGCAATTATGAAGTTATTATAGTTGTTTGATTTTGAAGGTTGGCAAAGAATATCAATTAGTCCGTTGATGGAAACGTACTTTTAAATGAACAAGGTTTTAGGGATGATGATAAAATCAAACGAATGCGGATCACGAAAACGGATAAGGTACAGGAGAACATTTACATTTTCCTTGAGAGTTCTCGAGACTCTGTTAGCAATAAATATGTAATGGTACCGCCCGAAATCGATTGGATCACCCAGAGAGGGGTGTTTTTATTACTGAGCGAGCAGGTATGACATCAGCAGAAAATCGAAACACCCATTGCATAAGTGTATTGTATAATCATCATCAGCCCGTAGATATCCACTGCTGAACATAGGCCTCCCCCAGAGAGCGCCACTTTGAGCGACTGCTCGCCTCCTGCATCCATCGGCTCCCCGCGGTTTTCATCAGGTCGTCGGTCCACCTAGTGGGGAGTCTGCCTACCCTGTGCCTTCCGGTTCGTGGTAGCCACTCGGGAACCTTTCTTCCCCATCGGTTGTCAGTTCTGCGAGCGATGTGGCCTGCCCATTGCCATTTCAACTTGCTAACTTTAAGGGCTATATCGCTCACTTTAGTCCTTCTGCGGATTTCCTCGTTCCGGATCTTATCTCGCAGGGAAACACCGAGCATAGCTCTCTCCATAGCTATATGTTGTATAATGCTGACAAAATCTAGTTCGTACTAAAATGATTCAAATTCGAAACATGACATCTGTTCCCGTAAGGAATTTATTGGAACTTTTTAATGGAACGACATAATAATGTCGCTTAAGCGGCACCACAATAAGAAAGATCAAAGAACGATCTAAAACAATGTAGATAATAGATTCTCAATAGGGATTGAGAATCTATTATCCTCATTTTTCGATTATACATTTGAATATTATTTTATTTATTTATTTATTTATTTAGCACAAGTAGGTACACTTACAAGATATAGTATGGATAAGTATAAGTATATAAAATGTGTATTACAAGGTAGGTACAACTTATGTAAGTATAACATAATTATTATGGAGCCTTAGATCCCGCACTAGGCGTGCCTGTGTCGCAGGATCTAGCCTCTTACGTTCCTTATGAGATAGGTATTCTGTGCAAGTGTGTTTGATTTTGGTATGGAAGTGAGGGTAGATGAGTGTCAGTGATGTAAGGTATTTATTTTGTGTGTAATTTGTATTGTGTTTGTGTAGACGAGAGGATATGCGTTATAAGAGAAGAGAACGTGTCCAATCGGTGCTTTGAATTATCTGGGTAATATGGGATCCAATTTGTATTTCCGACAAAATTGCTTTCTAATCGTTTATCGGAACGACGCCAACGCTACGGAAAGCCTTGAATATAGGACTTTTTGGGAGAATAATGTTGGACGTCGTGTAATTTAATTAACGGTTGAAAGGTTTGGAGTTGATGTGGGTATTTTAATGGAACATTCGTTTGTTACAAGTTTTGCAACGATCTGTTAGAAGTAAACAAATCAGATCAGACATTAATCGAATAATACGATAACCACGAAAACAATGCTATATCAAGGAGAGGTAAATTCAATTCATTACATTTAATCGAATAGTCATAAATTATCAAGTGCCTCCAGATGACTCTGTTAATTCAGTCAATCGTTCACTAATGAGCAGCTCAATTTGATCATAGAACTCTCGAGACCAAAAGCTCAACTAACGAGCTACTGGGGTATTCTCCCCTAAGCGACCTTCCGACGGTACTGAGGTCTTGAATAAATAAAATGCAATTAGACTAGGGTGGAATCATAAACAGCCCTATGGAAGCATCGGAACAAAATTTTGTGAATTCTCTAGTTTTTATTTAAAAAAAATGGAAAAGGTGCGATTTACAATTTAGATGTAATGCATTAAATTGAAATGAATACGTTCTATGCAAAACGGTTTCAACTTGTTATGTATGCCTGTTTACACGTGCGATTAAACACGGTGGAGCAAATGCGGTGTAATCGGTTCACATAAAGGGATAACTTGTGGATTGGAACCATCCGTTCTTTAAGTACCTATGCCCCTGTCTTCCTGTCTGCTAATTCCAAAGCCTGTTGCGAAAACTCCTAGCCACGTGCGGGGCGTCACCATAGCAACGACGGAAACTACGCACTTTCCACACCCCTACAGAGGACTCCATATAACTTTGAATTTACTGCACTCCGAAATATAGAGGGCGGTTATTTATACCATTTTAGCCCAAGTAATGTTATAGCAATAATTTCTAGAAATGGATAGCTGCTTGCAGAATTTGGCGAGGGTCGTAAGATTGTTGGACAAAGTTTATGTTGCTCGTATAACATTTCATTTTATATTAGTAGTAGGTTAAGTATGTATATACCTACGACGGGCCCGACAGCATGACGGGCCCGACAGCTCAGTTGGTAGTATCCCTGCCTTCTGAACTGAGGGCTGTGGGTTCGATTCCTACCCAGGACAAACATTTGTGTGATGAATATAGATGCTTGTTCTGCGTCTGGGTGTTATATTGTATTCTATGTATGTATTTACAAACAAAAAAGTATATAAGTATTGTATCAGTTATCTGGTTCCCATAGTACAAGCTATGCTTAGTTTGGGGCTAGATGGCGCTGTGTGAAAATGTCCACACATATTTATTTATTTATTTATTTATTATTTATACCTACCAGTACCAACTCATTTTCGTTTTATCTGTACTTACACACCTACCTATAACTTTGAAACATTTAGATAATCAGACTATTAGTAGGAACAGATCGAATAAAGTTATTTTATACGTACCCACAAATCGTAAATTATTGTTGTATAATGTATGCGAAACATTTTTGTTAAGCCTTAAAACAGATGGTGTTTGGTGAAAGGGAACAAAAGCAAATACAATAAATATCCCAGGGATCCTCATCAAACCAGTGGCCCGTAATAATAACTCTACAGGCACGAAAGGGATGCGCGATTTTGCGAGCCAATTTGGAAATGGGCGCGTGGGGACTGTATGAACAACAATGTTATCGTACGTCAGAAGACATAATATGATATGACATATTTGGAGGCGCGTCCAGTGGCTAATAAAGGGAACTTTATGGACACACTCAAGAGCAAACGGTTGTCCAGTGAATGTACAAAGAATAAATTTAAGAGAAAAGAAAAGTGTTCTCTGTTTATGAGATAAATATTCGACTTTTATGAAAGGTGTTCTTCATATCTCTCCCATCTTTGAGATTCTCTCACTGGCGGATAAAGGAAATACTATCAAAAAAGGTCATATCCCGCTTTTCTTCGTACCCTCGCCTATCTGGTTATTTGACCCCTGTCAGGGTGGTGGCTTGTCCATCAGCCTCCCCTATCGTTATTGGAAATACCAGCAACCTTTCACTCACTTGCGGTAAACTGAACAAATTGCAAACCACAATAACGTTATACACAAATCCTACATTATAGGATTTCTTTATTAGATAGATATAGTGGATTCAGCACAAGAAAATCGTAAAAGTAAATTGTATACAATGTATAGTTGTATACGTATATGAATTGGAGAAAGGGAAAGTTATGTGGTTCAAGTAAATGAGGATTACCATAAACTGCTCAAAGGTTTAGCGTTTGAGCAACCACACAAAAAGAAGCAGAAAAACTTAGGCTCGAGTACCTAGTATCTATTCTTTGCCTCATGCTGATATGCATAAGTATAAGTACGTCTGGTGGAGCTAATGAAGTATCCATTGACAAACGAATCGCCAAAGCCGCCACGGCTCGGACGTCGGCATCGGCAAATTGTCTAAGGAAGGAATTAGCGTCGAGCAGAATATGTCAGACCTCAACCAATAACTGACCAGATACTGAATGCTCTTTATGCACTTTGTATCTATTTTCTTGTCGTACGAATTAAGTGCTTCCTTCCTGTGTACTTTGTAATTAAAGCGGAGACGTTGTAGACAGAAGGAGGCGGTGTCTTGTTTCTATGCTCTTTGTTGGTGTAGGTGTAGTACAATGGATTGAATGGATGCTTTGCTATAGCGAAGGCCGACCGAATCACCGCCGCATAACGACTGCAAATACTTGTACCTGCAGCCGCATCCACGGCTACGCAAACTGTTAACTGACACAAAGTACTTGAATATAGTGATTAGTTGATAACTGACATAATGCATCACCATATCAATATCAATGCATGATGAACAATACCAAAGCATTTAAAATTTAGTTTTGTAATAGTCCTGTAACCACAAGTCTACTATTAAACGCAGGGAACTAATATAAATATTTATATACTTTGTGGCCAGTCTAACCGACACCGACGCGCGACGCACAATTATTTTACACACATTAAGGCCTTCGTTCTCTATATTCGAGTAAAGTTCCGAGTTGGCTAGCCACCACGTAATGTCACTTGTAACTGCAGTAACGAATTTCAGAATGTCCGAGTAGCGCTAGCCAACCCGTAAACCAGGCTGCTACTTACAGGACACATCAGCTGCCGATTAGTACGGTTAACCGACGGCTATAGCAAAACTTGTTGCAACCTCGCATGTGTTTGTAATTTATTATTATAGTTTGCATGCCACAAATACTGAGATCTACGGAACTGAAAACTACCAATCCTGTTGATTACGCTACTGCTATAAAAACATCGACTATTCCTGTTTCTATTTCGAGATCAGATACTTATAAATATAGAAATCATTGTATTTAATTACTAAAACAGTCCGCTCAGAACCGTGGGAAGCCGATGGATACTGGAGGCTAGCAGCCGCTCAAAGTGGTGCTCTTTGGAGGAAGCTTATGTTCAGCAGTGGACGTCATCAGGCTGATGATTATGATGATGATGATGACGACTAAAAAAGTTTTTGTTCAATTATAATATGTTAAATACTTTTATAATATTATGATATTTTTGTTTTGTGTTGTTTTAATTTTGATTATTGCGTCAAGATAAAACCATATTTCAGGTACCTATAGGTATTACTTATTAAATTTCCTGTTGAACTAAACAATGTAATCGAAATTCGTATTACATTCCTCATTACATTAATTTAATTAGTTGATACCCCTTTTTGTAAAGGTAAATCATTACCTACTTACTGTTTTTAGGTAGGGAATAAATACTCTTTGAAGGGCATCTACCGCACCGCAGTATATAACTGGCACATAAAAATGTCAAAAAAATAAAAAACGAACCCAAAATGGCGTCTTTGACAGCAGTCAGAGTGACTATTGAACGAACGAAATGAACAGTTGACGTTGCTACAGATCACCCTAAATTTTTACCCACTGAGTAGCTGATCGAAACTCTGTTTTCGTTCGTGAAACTGGGAAGAACTACTCGACGCCTTTACGTCCCGATCAGTATTACTCACTGGCCAGCCAACTCGGAACTTTACTCGGATATAGAGAACGAAGGCCTTATAGTCTTTTACTGAATCTATTTTTGTAGAACCTCTTCAATTGGCTACCTACCTACTTCATGACTAATCGCAGTGACAGCTGGGTAAGTTAAATGTTACTTACTTTACGGTTCAGCAGCTGAGTTAAGAAAGAAAACAGAAAAAATAACAGGCTTAACAGAGACAGCTGCTCGGTTAGATTACATCTTTTCATGGAATCTAGTAAGTACAGCTATTGTTAAATATTTTATTTAAAAAAAAACAGGCATAGCTATGCCCATTACAATATTTCCTATCTTCCTAGTATTTAAGTACTGCATACTGTAGTATGTACTCTCTGTATAGCTGTAGGCAGTATTTTGAGGATACGTCAAACCCATAGTAGAGTTTCGTTAGTTGCGTAAGAATCAGTAAGATGCCATTAGTTGAGGAACACAACGCACGTCAATATAAATTAAGAGCAAGGTCTTTTCTTTTGTGAATTACAGTGTTCAAACTTCAAACTACAAATATACAGACGAGAGGCAAATAATAATTTTAACTACTATTATATTAGTAACTATAGTCTTATTTCTATTTGTTTCAGATTCAGAGGCGCTCTTTCTCCAGTAAAACTGGCTGTGTTATAGCCTCAGATACAAAGGTATTTTCCCTACTAATATTAAAATAGTGAAATACTTTTGCGGCTTTATAATACTCGCCCCCCCTCTAGTATCTTTTATTTACATTTACTTGTAGGTATTATATTATCTGGGTTACAAATGAAACAGTTTTCAAAGAGCCACCGTACACACTACACTAGGTGAACGGACGACCTGGTGAAAACCGCGGGGAGCCGATGGATGCAGGAGGCGAGCAGCCGCTCTAAGTGGAGCTCCCTGGGGGAGGCCTATGTTTAGCAGTGGACGTTTTCAGGTTGTTAATGATGATGATGACATACTACACAGCTCATTATACATATTGATGTACCCAGCTTATTTTTAATTCACTTAAAACGTTTTATACAGTATACATATCATTCCAAGTTTTTTTTGTTTCCAAGTTTTACTTGCTCTAATTTTTTTCTGTTCTTACATTTTCATTATAGCAATGGATTAAAACTTTGTTTAAAAAATGTGCTTCTCTTTTGCGTGTTGGGCTATATTTAGTGTATGTTGTTATGTTGTACAGGTAGTGTAGGTAACTAGGCTTATTATTTGGTTGCATTGAGTAATTACTAATTAATTAAGTAATGATATTACTATATTTTTTCTTTTTGTACGTTAACATCCGACATGTGTGGAACTGTTGAAGATGCTCATCATATACTGGTGGAATGTGACAAAGGAACTAGACCAAGAAATATTCTAATATTCTATTAGATAAATTTAATTAAAAGTATTAGTATTAACTTGGGTGTTCATAAGTATTTTAGCATCACCTGCATGTGATATGCAGCATATATATAGAAATAGCAGCAAGTATATAGAAATATAAGGTTTTTAAAACAAGTTATTAAGTTAGGGTAAGATGGGGCTGGCATGCCATAAGGTAAAAGCCTGTCAAAATATTGAATACTTACTTAAAAAATTAACATCAATGAAAAAATGAGAAATTTTTTGCAAGTTGTAGATACGATATTATTTTTGTATTAGTGTTATATAAGGTCTACATTGTACATTGCAATTCAGTAAAGTTAAATAGTTTGCATTGGCAGCGATAAAATAATGATGCATGCATAACCTCTCAACCGCAACGATCTCCCACCAAAGTGATGCGGCATTCGGAATTCAGAACGAGTGAAGCGTGGCGCACCCGCAAAAAATCCGTAGAAATTGTCGACTCAATGGAATGTTTTGGTGATGTCGTCAATGGTCTAAAAATAGTCACGCCACAACACGACTCACGACACCACAAGCAGCACATTCTGGAGTGCCCACTATGATCCTGTCAGGACAAAAGAATGCTGAACGACTGAAACAAAATAATTGGCATAGAATAATTGGTCTCTAAAATTCAACGAGTGTCTCTATTAGAATCTTGACGGTTATACAATGCCTACGTTTATTAATAGAAATATCAAAATCATTTAAGCTTGGGTTGCTCTTGCTTCTAAAATATACGATCCTTGGCTTTTTGATGATCGAGTTTTTAATTGAATAACTTCGTTGTACGTATCACAGGCACCGAAAAATCTAGAATGTCTACAAGTGCACAGAATTAGGCCAATGTGCCGTCAGTCAGTATATCATAAGTGCTATTACCGGCAATCAGTCTGCGACCTTGTCGCTCGTTGCGCGAATCGTGGGGAGGCGCAGATTGTCATCCTCCATTCCGGCATCCGCCTTTTGCACATCATTAAATAATATCCCCACAAGAATTACACATGAACGTTTAGATCGGGCACGCGATAAGCGATCAAGTTTGCAAAACTTGCAGACCGCTTGTTTTTTACAAGTCGGAGGACCTCATAGGATAGGTACTCATACTCAAACTCCATCGTAATCACAAGTTTTTGTAACAGTTTCCACAGTAATATTATTGTCAGTTAGTGATGAAACATAGTTGATCAAAGCATGAGGTAGAGAGACTGAAACGAGAAACAGAAAAATCGATGCTTGTAAAATTGCACGTGAAGTTGAGATATTTAAAAATAGTTCGAATATAACAACGATTAAATACTATTACGTAGATGGAATTTTAAAAATCTCGATGTTTTCGAAACGTAGTTTGGTTTCATTTTACAAGCAACTAGAGAGGTTAATATTCACAAGGCTGAAATGACACTTGGAAGAGAAAGTCAACTACCAACCTATATGTAACGCGTGCTGCTCTCCGAAACTGGTTAAAGTTTCCTAAGTGCATAAACAAATAAACGCGATGAAAAAGTCACTCAAACTCAAATTATTTGTTTAGTCTAGGCCTCACCTTAAGAGCCGTCCGTCATCGTCCACCATACTTTTGTTTGGCTTTGCCACCTTCATGGTGTTGACAATACAATATGATATTTGACAACAGAGAGACACATTGTTCTCTAACTTTAAACAATATGCTCAATTTAAAAACGCTGAACATTTTTGTCTACCTAAACTAATGTATTCTTGTATATATAATGTATGTATGTATGTATAGTATATAAAAGTCGTACTCATTACCCTCGTCTTGTTGTTCGTAATAATCAATGATATTTATAAAACGATAACCATTTTATATATTTATAAGCTACGCGAAAATTTGGATCTACTGGAAGTAGGGCGTTGTTAGCGGCCAAGCTGATAATGCGTTCCATTCCGTATAGATGTTAGCAGTATTCTTCGTTGGTGCACTGATTTATCATCGATCGTAGTGCAAATTGCTACTCTTGGCTGGTCCATGATTCGAGGCAGGCCAGCCAGCAGGTGCGATAATACCGACTCTGTCGTCTCTAGCCGCTAGCCTAGCGGTGTTAATTAGCCCCTCGCTACTTGATTTATACCCCAACTTTATCTTCGGGTAAATATTAACTACTTGATTTATTACTTTCTGCGTTCGAACAAAATGGAGTTGTAGTTTTTACATTTTGTTCAAACGATGTAAGCTGCTTATCAACCTTATTATTAGATAGCAACTATACTTATTTGACCTTTATATTATTATATATATTCACTGTGCTGGTCAAATCATGAATCGAAAAGTAAGGAGTTAAGGATTTCCTTGCCCCGATAAGTTTATTTGTATTATTCGTTGCTAAATAATTTATATTATATTCGCGAGAACGGCACAGCTAAGTCGTATAAAATAGTTAATTGCCAATGATCGAGGTGAACTACCGACCTTTTGTAGTTAGAAACTTTACTCAACAAACGATGGTTGGTCTTTCGGATAATGTAATGCCACACCTAATTAGAAACGATTCAAAATAAACAACAAATTAGTAAGTGATGAAGAAACTGAATACACAAATCAAATTATGATTTCAGTTACACCAAACATCACGTAGTTCTGAAAACAGTGAAATTGAGTCAAAGCGGAAATTACAATCTGGTAAGTGGTAAGGGGCTGCTGGTAGTATTTATTATTGTAATGATGATTGTGGCTGTACAAAAATGCTCAAAGCTGAACATTGGAGCTGACTCTGTCATACCTCCCAGTGCCAAACGTCGACGGACGCGGTTCACGGCACGGGGCTGACGCCGCCCGGTGAGCGTGAATCGTGATAAACATTGTTCTACGGAACGGAAGCCACATTCATTTATACATTAAAATTGGCGGAAGTTAACTGTTCTGGAACCGATATGAAAAATGTGCAGCTTTATCTACGCTATGTTTTATTTACGAGCTCTTCCAATGACCCTATTACGATAATGGAGTGCGAAAAGTCGGCGTTAGCTTCGCATTGTAGGGCGCGAGTTAACGATTGCGTGATGAAAGTGGGCAAGTAGTTCCCGCTGCACCGGCTAGCTAGTCAGTAGTGTCACTGTTACTCAGTAACTAGTTAATCATTTCGCGTCATCATCGTATCCGTTGAGTTTCGATTGGAATCGGTGATAAAACGAAACAAATTGAATTCACGACTTGGAATGGCGGCGGACACGCGAAATACTTCATTTAAAACGTCGCGCATGAATGAGTATGGAATCTGGGGATAGTGTCTGTTTCTGTAGATAGTGAATGATACGATAGGTTTGCTACGATATTCATCTACGCATCTTTGAGTGAATCTGAGACAACGAAGAAATTATGAAAACTTCTGCTGAATTAACGTTCATTGAGAAATCATAACCTAATTGTATTGTCAACAAAGTAATTGAGCACAATAGAACCTTGTCAACAAGCCGGAGGAGACACGAGCCCGCATAGCATACTATTGTTTTAAGAGCTTTGAAGAATACTTCATGTGTTACTGTTTGAGTCAGACGCTAACTCAATGCACTTGACGACGCTCGGGCAAAAAATAACATCTACATCATGAATTGTATAAACAATAGTGACATTTGACACCAAAACAATAGTCATAAATAGCGGCACAGATAACAGATATCTCGAAACTTATTGAGTTTATTAATCGAACTTGTCTTAAACTTACATCATGAATAACGCGATATCTATTAAGATAAGATTGCATCGTGTTCTCTTACATTAAAGTAATGAAGTAAAGCAGAAAGTTCTTGGAACTACATTGAGTTGTGTGATATAAATCACATCGGCGCCATATGCACGATGCTCATTGCGGTTACATGGTTTTCACGCATGAGGTTGTTCCCACGCTATCAGCTGGTTCACGCGCGGGCGCGCACACGCACGCAGCGGCCCGCGACACCAGTTATAGTGTCACCGCACTGGTCCGGGCTTGCAGGTTTGACCACTGCCTGCTACTGATGGTGCACCAGCAGGTATCCAATTGTGATCGACTTGGAAATAGCTTTCTCAAACAATCTGTTTACTTACTTACATCCGCTTGAACATTCAAGATAAAGTGTTCAATGGTGATAAATGGATGATTTATAGTCAGTTAACTGTGACCACGGCGCCTGTAGATTTATCTGCAGTGTCGCAAAAACTCATATAGCCCACATCCATTTCAATGGACCTACATTGAGCCGCTGTCCACTTCCCTGATAAAGATGATTCGTAACGGAACCGATTCGATCCCTTCACTTTATCGCGGATCTTCGGGTTCATTGACTTTTAGTGTAATGTAGATGCTTTTGGCCAAAGACTATTTTGCTTCTGGCTTCCATATCTTATTCCGGTTCATTGTACTTCGGTATGACATTTACTTTAAATTTGCTGTCATTGAAAACAGCTATTGTAAAAACTACGCAGCATCAGACATCGTTTGAAGTAAGTAACAGTACATTATGGAGTAGGTACAAAAACTGTTTACGTGCCGTTACTTGCTGTAAAGTGTAATACTACTGAAAATCAAGTAGGTATTGCTGTTCGAGTTTAACAGGTGGATTAATATTTCAACAGTAAAATTAGTATTTCTATATAGGTACATACAACATATATGGGATAGGATGGGATACATAAATATACATATTGTTATAATCATCTGATAGTGGATAAAGTGACCAAACAATAGCTAGCAGCACAAGGCATTCAGCACAGATAACAGCGAGCGGCGGGACTCGTTTCATTACAGCAATCGAGATGAGACAGTGCCTGATAAAGAAGCTATTACTTCGATAATCGCTTCCCTTGGAGATGCAGGCAGCCCATACGCTGCCGACTGAAGACAAATGCCACTTCTGAATAGAAGCAGACATTATGGCACGAGAGAAGTGCATTTGAGATAAATCATAACATAATATGAGAAGTATGTCGCTAACGGTTTCATGTCGTCTTCGTGATTGGCAGATAACAAATGACGGTCAGTAGACGTGATTCTAGTAAGACGAGGATGGTTAAAGCAATAACTCTTCCGTATCTAATGTTATGGAATTCTTGGATGTCTCATAAAACAGGTTCAATTATTTGAACTGGTTACAAAAGAATGTTATGACCTCTGTGTCAAGTTGAATTGAGCATGTTTGCTATGTCTAACGGCACAGGTGCAGAAAACTAGTATGAAGCATTACCAACGCGGACGGCTAGATTATTTACCGTTACAATAGTACAATCAACATCATCAACTCAATAGACTTACATATAAACTGACGCGAACAGTAAGTTAAGTAAATTATGAAATTAGCGCAATGTTCGAGTTTTCCGGGAACCACTGGCTGGCGTTAGTGGAATAATATTTGCATTGTAAGCGGCAACATACAACTGGGTTAAAAGCTTAGTGCTGTCTTACGTCGCGCGCGACGCAACGCAACGTGACTGGCCTGAGTAGCCAGGATAACAATGGCAAAGGAATAGACTTAAGCATAGGGATACTTTCAACGCTTGTTTGAAACGTGTAAGATAAGATGTAGGTATAGTCCTAGTTATCTGCTCAATATCAATGAGTATAATAAATAGAAATAACAATACAATAACAGACTCCATGAAAATAAAAATTGTACCTTGGTCGATTTCTAATAATGAGGTCAGCGACGATTTAGCAATAACCGCGTCCATCTATACTGGGTGTAATTGAATTCAATAGCATCCTTTGAAACTAAGTACCTACTCCTGATACCGGTTACGTCTGGACCAAAATTTTTGAATTCTAACACATTAGTTTAGAAATAAAAATAACTCCAAAAAATGGAATAACTTACTTAATCAAATGCTACAATACAAAATTTAATTAAAATAATGTAGTACTGTTTTTAATTAGTAGATACAAGGTATAAAAACGTTTGGATGTATTAAAATCATCCGTGCCAACTGCGTTAGGCGCCGCGGCAATCTTCATAGTTTTCAATAAAAATATTTTCATTTACACACTTTTACTCTTTAATAATCATCTATAAATGATGTACTCAATTTATGCTAATGAATTAAATTACATACTGTATAAATGATCAACTTTCCGTGGGAACATGTTTTAATTATTTCTGATATCATTATATGCAAATTTTGTGGGCATACTAATGTCTGCTCCCCAACTTGTTTTTTCTACAACCTAAAAAAAAATATGTACTAGGAATGTAATGTAGCCAATGCAGTCAGCAACTCAACTCTATTCCTAAACCGATCTTTAGAGCTGGCAATTAGCTTTTCTTCCAAAGCGCATTGCAGCCGGACACGTCTGTAATCCGTTCTAATACTATCGATTGCATGTAGTGTAGGTAATGCGATTACTGTGCAAGATATTGCCTTAGGTGTTTCACAATAAGTTTCTTATGGAGCAGTTGAATGCCTTCCCCTAGGTACTGAACATGCGCAAGAGTATATGAAATCTTAGCAAGCTTATGTTATGAATTTAGATGCGTCTAGTAATGTTTTTAATTGCAACTACTACGGATATACCTACGAACGGACTATAAAGGATAATATATAAAAATATGATGGGGAGGAGAGGTGGATCGACGACCTGGTGAAAACCGCGGGGAGCCGATGGACGCAGGAGGCGAGCAGCCGCTCAAAGTGGCGCTCTCTGGGGGAGGCCTATGTTCAGCAGTGGACATCTACGGCCTGATGATGATAATGATGATGATGATATAAAAATATAATTATATAGTTGTGATGAGATCTAGCGAATTTAGATGATACGTTGGGAATGGAAAATTCGTTCAAGTAGGTACATTTCTATACTGTATGTTACATGTTTTCAAATCTACAAAGAGTTCCACGATTACGAAACGGGAAAGCAAGATTACAAGAGAAAGCTGACAAATGATCTCTATCAGGACAATGCCAACGCGCTGTCAGACCATCCAAAGATAAACTAAGTGTCATCCCAAGCGCTTTCTCCGGCGATAATAATACACAATAAATCACTTTGAAACTGGAACTAAACTCTATAAATAAAGCAGGTACCTACGTGAGAAGCTTTTGGTAATGCTTTTGATTTCCACGATTTATAACATAACACGAATTTCAAACGATCTTAATTAATATCTTTTTTATCATATATGATGAAACTGATATTCTTACCTACTATACAAATTGATTCTAGTGATTGTTGGTTTTACAGTTATGATGATTGTGAAAGACACCAACGAGGAAGACGTTTTTCAAATCAAATGAATCCTCGGGAAACCCCAATAAAATGGCCGTAATTTTCGAATCATCTCACTAGACCGTACAAACAACAATGATGACGTAAAAGAACTACCAACGGTTGGTGTAATAGCATTGACATTGTCAAAGACATAACAAGAAACAACCTTGTGTTCAATTAATGCTAAAATTATGGCTAATGAGTATAATGACATAACTGACTGAACTGACTATAGGTACCTGTTAGATGGATGTAAGGCTACATTAAAGTGTGACCTCAGTGCAGTCACACTATCCGTTGGACCTCGTAAAATTTTATTGCTGCCAACCACAACAATATCCACAGACCAACATTGCCTTCGCCCGAGGTGATGTCATCTTTGGCAAAATACAAAATTCTAACGAAAACATTGCCAAGTTAAAAGAAATTTAACAGCGTTGACCTACTCGAGTTTAATAGTATTCTTCAGCATTGCCAACTTTTTGATCGAAACATTTATGACAAAATCCATTATTAAACCATAACGGGAAGTTTCACCATTTCTCTGAATTACTGGGTTATGAGACGAGTTTTCAAAAAAGCTTTAGAGTAAAACAAAGAATAATGTCGACAAGCTAAAGAAACAATACAAAACTAAACATTCAAGTGAGAGTTACAACTAACAACCAACAAGCGTCAGGTTTGTTTTCGATTCAGTGGCAAGAACAAGTGGGAAAACTCAGACGAGAGATTTCCTTGTTTTGTTTGAAGCGTTTCGTCTCCCCTCCCATCGAGTGTTATTCGTACACAAGCAGACGTGATGAAGGTATTGTTTTGGAAGCATTGTATGGGGAGTTTAAATCGAGTCATTAAGCCCACCGCAGAGTAATTGTCTGTGCTTCCCTTCTACATGTTATCACTTCTAATTCCGCAAGGGATCGAAATCCTATATGAAAAGGTGTTTTACCTACACGAGTTGAAATCACATAAATGTACGTACATTTTTATTCATTGTAATTTTGAATTACTTATGCAGTACATATTATTATAAAATAGTGTTATGGATAAGACTTGTTTGTAATTGTAGTCATGTAGTGTATTGAAGAAATGGATGTTACTAGATATTATCTTTATACATTGAATCACAAAAATTTGCAAAGAAGGATGAGATTAAAGTTTAATTTTTCAACATATTTTAAATTGTAATAAGCATATAATATGACTACTTATGTACAATTATGTTAAAACATTATAACAAGAGGCGACGGGAGAAATTCTGATAATCGATTGTGGTGGGTGTCATATTGGCAAGCACACAAAGCTTGTTTGGACTCGGTGCTTGCACACCCACAATGGGGTTTAACGCGCTCGGTCTGCGGCCTGCGCCTGCCTGTAGCCTGACGGAATGTGGAGATTAACAATATGTACTGTACCTACTTACATGTTTTAGTGCATTTACTTGAAATGTGTGTCAAATTAACATGTCCACAATAAATTAATAATCTTTGATGTTGTGTTCACTCCTAATTTATTATACTTTAAAAAAGGTTACCTACTATGTGTTCGTTCGACTGTAGGTTTCTATTGTTCGCCGATTTCTGCAAGATTTTGCAACCGATTTATGTGGTTTTTTTGCTTGGTAGAAAAAGCTTTTACCTTGTCTCATGTAAAGGTTAAGATCTAATGAAGATCTTTCTAGCTCCTCTTCTATTCTTTAAATTCAATATAAATTATTAAATCAAAGTACCTAACTGGTGAAATAATTATGTCACCCAAGTAAGTACTTCTCATTATAAAATTATGGCGACCAACCCCTTTTTAAAGAATCCTGTTAGAGTACTACTTATAATGACAAGAACTTGAACTTTATGATTCCTCCCTTTTTGAAGTCTGTTAAATAGAGCAAAGTCCAGTAGGTATATGTAGATCTTCAAGAATATAATATTAAGCTTATCGGGAGCAGTTTTGTGGGACATAACATATAGAGTAATATATTTAACGGGACCAATCCACAAGTAGGGCTCAACTCAATATCCCGCTCTCGAATGTGATTTATCTCAACTTGATCTAATAACCGAATGGGGCGTTCGGATTTGTAACACTTCAAATGTACCGTGTCAATCTCCAATTGAACTTATTAAATTTACTCCAAGTGCGGCCACGGTAATGATGATTTATTGGTAATTTGGAAACGCGTCATCTGCTTTGAGTCTAGAAAACTCCTACGGAGGCCGAGGTTAATCAATCGAGATTCCTGAATAGTTCTTCGGAGGAGGCAGAAGTTATACTTACAATATTAGCTTCGACAAATCCTCTCCATTCAAAGGTTGCCTGGAAGAGATCGCTTTTAGCGATAAGGTCGCCCATTGTAACACGTTACTGTAAAATTTGTTATTCTTCTTCATTGTATCATTTTTTTGATGTGTGTGCAATAAAGTGTTTATCTATCTATCTATCTATCTATCTATCTATCTATTAGAGCATTGATTTTATGGAGAAAGTTAGGCTTTGCCTAGCCAGAGTATAACTATTAATACATTAATAACTACGTACCTACTGCGTTATCTGCAAATGCAGTAAAATGTAAGCCTTGTACACTAGCACTCTATTTTTAAAATTGAAAAAAAAAATTGGTTATCATGTAGCTTACTGTTTTGAATTTCATTGGACTCACTTCTAAGATTTTACTTTCTTTTAGATCATACTCATGTATAAGAGATAGCTATTTTAAACTTAATTCTAAAAGGTACTATACCTACAGTTTATTTAACCTTAGAGCAGCCTAAGTATTACGTAATCTGTGGAATAGCTATTTTAAGAGTTTACCATAAATAAATACGCCAAGCGAAAACAATTACTAAGACGAGAAAAATAATATATTGCAAAAATGTTTTCTAAACTATGTTGGTAACATTTTCCAAGTACTAAGGGGAATAAGGTAACGGAGTTAGGTAAAGGTAAACCGTATCATATCGACATGAGGCAACTCGCTTGAGGCCACACGGCTCGGTTTGCCTTCGCCTTCGGTAACTTTGTCAGGCAAAATTAGATTTTTTACGACGGAATATTTTTTATCAGCAAGCCCATCTTTTCAATGTTATGTTGGGTTTGATGTTGAAAACTCAATGCCAACGTAATGTGATTTTAGATTATGTTTGTCGTGATTCATGTCTGAAATAATAAAAGACCCTCACCCCATATTCTAACACGTTACCTCGAGATTACTCCACTCGACTCAACTTCGAATTAACCTCATTTTTGTGTTTTGGTATTTTTAGTTGACAATAAATTAATAATCAACTTGACATTTCTGCGTCAATTTTTCTCAAATGACAGAAGCGAAGCAATTGTCTACTCAAGGTACATCGCGATGTAATTTGAGTTTCCCTCAAAGTTAAGTAGAAGTCAAGTGAAGGATTTTTGGAGAAATGTTTTGGAATACGGGGGTCAGTAAATCACTAACCTCTGCCAGTCAGTTAGTAGGCAGTTTTTGTAACTGTACTATGACACCACAACAGGGTGTATTAATTTTTTTGCGAGATTATAGCTGGCATAGTTTAGTTTACTTAATAGTAGGTAATTAATATTGTCTAATGTAGCATGTAGCCTTCTTAGAAGTACCTACTTTAGGTAATTATTTCGTTGATTTCAACGAATAGAACCTAAAACGTTCTGAACCGGGGCGCAAGCATAAAGAACAAACCCGAAATACTTAAGTATCAACAAAAAACTATTTCATGTTTATTACCAATTAAAACTGCGGTGAACAGGAAAAAGACCGCTTTTATATCTTCTAAATGTACGTCTATATACTAGATAAAATTTTGGGGGTCGCAGTAAAATTTATGGTGGAGGGTAGAGAAAATCCGACTAAATTCAGTGACATTTGTAGCTAGCTATACAATAATAATATATGTAATCAAATAGCTTTAGAGACCCTTAACAACAAACAATAAAAACTAAGATAACTCAAGATTGTTTTTTTTTAAATAAATACTTAATATAAATTAATAGTGTGAACCATCAACATAGAATCATAGTGTGAACTTTTTCTATCCGACTCTTGCAAAACAAAAGATCAAATTATCACTGCGTTTAGTTCCATAGCTCCAAATATAAAAATTATTGACAACAGTTCCCTTCGCCTCCTAGGCTCTCCAATTTTTGATGAATCGGTTGCGGATTTCATTGAAGAGAAAATACAAAATTTTCGTTCGGTTTCGGACAGACTCTCTAAAATTAACTCCCACATGGCTTTTATCATTATTCGCTTTTGCTTGTTCGTGCCTAAATTTACCTATTCTTTAAGGTGTTGCCAACTTTGGAATCACCCAGACTTATTACAACAGATGGACAACATCGTGAAGGATACGCTCACCTCCATTTTTAACATTTCTCTGGATGAACGGACATGGTACCAGGCTTCACTACCAATCCGGTTGGGAGGCCTAGGTATCCGCAAAATTTCAAGTGTTTCGTTACCAGCTTTTCTGTCTTCGGTTAAAAGCACTCAAAATTTAGTTAACGCAATTTTATCTAACGGTAATGACACTTTGGATATTTCATTTTTAAACGAAGCAGTTAACGCCTGGAAAATGGCCTGCCCAAGTAGCTGCCTGCCTAAAAATCTGTCCTCGCAGAGGCAGTGGGACGCGCCGCTTTGTGAGCTGGAACGGAAGAAACTTGTTGATACGTCCAGTAACCTCACAGAGCGTGCCCGTCTCTTAGCTGCCTCTCGCTGGGAGTCGGGTCTTTGGTTGCAGGCACTGCCATCACACCACTTCGGAACATTGCTAGACAACAACACATTCCGTCTAGCCATATCACTGCGCATCGGTGCTCCCTGTGTTGCTCCCCATCGATGCAAATGCGGCGAAAGGGTCAATAGTCTCGGCCACCATGGTCTATCATGCAGTAGGAGTGCTGGCCGTATACCTCGCCATAGTGCTCTGAATGACGTCATACGTCGGGCCTTCGGAAACATCAACGTCGCAGCTATCTTAGAGCCCAATGGCCTCATTCGCGACGACGGTAAAAGGCCCGATGGTATGACGCTCATCCCCTGGAAGATGGGCCGGCCTTTAGTGTGGGACGCCACCTGTGTTGATACACTGGCACCGTCCCATCTTCCGGACACGTCACACCAGGTAGGTGGCGCTGCTACAGCTGCGGAATCCGCCAAGCGGCGCAAATATTCTAGCCTTGACAGAGGCTTTATATTTGTGCCGTTTGGCGTAGAGACACTGGGGCCGTGGGGACCGGGTGCCTTTGACATTTACAAGGATTTGGCGGGGCGTTTGGTGGAATCGGCACGTGACCAAAATGCTGGCATCTACTTCGGTCAAAGGATCAGCCTCGCTATACAGCGGGGCAACGCTGCCAGCATTATGGGTACGTTGCCCGATTCCATAGATTGCTTGAACTATCTATAGACCTTTTACAGTCTATAGATAGTTCAAGTATTCTTTAGACAGTTATTTTTATTTTTAAGTAGATATAACATATAATAGTAGTAGTTAGTAGGTAGTTTTTTGTTTTGTGTTATATAGGTTTATTTTTGTTTTGATATTAAATATAAATAAATGTAAGAGCTTTACAAACAAAAAAGTAAAAAATAGAAATATACTATATTTAATAAAGTACCTAAATAAAAATCAAACGGAATTTCTATTCATGGATGCTGTTTTTTAATGTATAATATTAGGTATGTAATATGTAGGGCAGACTCTAATAAAAAGCTATTCACGTTGGGCAAGCAATTGATAAGATAAATGGGTTACTTCATAGAGTCGATCCATTTTTAAAGACACTTGAAAACATTGTTAGGCCGAGTTTGTGACCCATATAAACAAAACAGATTAATTTGTAAAGGAGAAATTAGAATCACGAGCGGGGATACGCTGAGCAGGCGATACTGCTATAAAATCATAAAATGTCTATAATAAACAAGTCTGCGGTCACAGTCTATATCGATATAATTAATTGAATTAATTAAAAATTGCATTGTCTTAGTTTAAGAAAATGGCAGATTAAAAAAATTAAATGAAATCCTTAATTACTTAATTTTTAATTTAATATACAATGTACATTTTTTATTAATATCATTAAAAGTATTAATTTTACTTATTATTATTTTTTATTATTATTATTATTTTTTAGTAGGTAAAACTACTGATTTGATTCGTAGAGTTACTTGTGCTTACCTACATTACATTTCCCAAAATATTATATCGTAAAAAGTATACTGACCATGAAAGGCATAGTTCCTAATTAGTCTTAGGGGCGGTCATATAAGGTGTTAAAAAGGTATGAAACATAGAGAAATGTATGAAATATGGGAGAAAGCGCGGGCTGGCTCTAATCTTCAAGATAAAGTTAAAAACAAAAACTATCTTTGTTACAGGTACAAATAATGAAGAAAAACAGAAACTGTCTCAGTGGATGGTGGGTGGTGCTGCTGACGGCGACGCTAGTTGTGCCTGCAATGGCAGAGGCAGGCGTGGGCCTGTACAACGCAAAGCTGAAACAAACAGTCACGTCAAGTACCCTCAAATGGTCCACCCCGAAGCAGAAGGCTATGCAGAACTATGTTGCCGGAGCCGAATCAGAAGAAGGTTCGAAACATCATCTGATACTAAATTGTAAAAGAGAAAAACAATTGCCATCTTAAATAAGAGGAACTAAAGCGGGTTCCAGTATCTCCTTCGATGGTACCTACACCTACTCACATGAATATTTTTTATACTGAAGTAATTAAACCAGAAAAACCGCAAAGATAACCAGATTCTTTGCGGTTTTTTCCTTTATCATAATCAAATCAAATAACTTACCAAACTTTGCGTTGTGATGATTCCACCTAAGAATAATGAAATAAAATAAAAACAACAATAAATAAACAAACAAATAATGAATAAACAACTGATATTGAAATCCTTATAACTTCATATTAAGTATAATTAATTATCATACAAATATGTTTGTCGAGTAATAACTTCACCCTATGTACCTAACAATTATAGTTATTGGTAAAGCACGTACCTATCAAAGGGACTATGAAGGAGGCCTGGAACCTCCAATGCACGAGTTTCACTTGCTTCTTGTTAAGTACATCTATTTTTAAACGTGAACGGAGCCCCAAACCTATGTGGTAGGACTTTTCTGCAAAGTTCGTCTAGGTAGGTACCACCGCTTTGCCAGTTATTCTGCCGCCAAGTAGTAGTGTGCAAGCACTACTGTGTTCCGGTTTGAAGGGCATTGTAGCTAGTGAAATTACTGGGCAAATGAGACTTTATGACCTGATTACACAGTGTAGTAATCTGATTACTGGACTGTGTGATGTCTCAGGATGACGTGCGCAGTGCGTGTCACGCGAAAAATTTTTTATTATTTCAAATTTCCGAGTGACACTGCAACTGTTATGGGCGGCCGTATTGCTTAACATCAGGTGAACGACCAGCTCGTCACGTCATTCATTCTCATAAAAAAAAAAACTTTCTTGCTAACAATAATATTTTATTTGCAGGGTCCATATACCTCTGCAGGGCCCGTGATCAAGGTGTTATGAAGCTTGGCCAACTCAAACCAGACTATACATCTTGCTCTGTATCTGGATCAAAACACGATACTTTCGAAGTGCTTGAAAATAGTGAAAATGCTTCGCTGATTTATTGGGTACCATGGGTTAAATTTAATCAAAGACCCAGTGGCGCTGTTATGGTAGACTCCTCTTCTGACTCAATATTTATAGGACGATCAAAATCATTCAGTGGAAGCTCGCATCACATCGGAAGAATCGAGTATGAAGGTCCGACAGGTCTACTAAAGACGTATAATGAAACCACCAATAATGTAGGAACTCAAATCAGCGGTGAAATTTTATTAGAGATTGAGCCAATTGGTTACAAATTAGAAAATATTGAACTTGACCCTGCAACAGATCACGTTCGACAATCTGATCCTGCCATTTTAGCTGAAAGAGTGTTAAGAAACGATGGCGAGGATGCTGCTACTGTTACAACCGAAGTTCCATATTCATTTTTGTACACTCTGTCATGGGGGCACGGTCATGGCATAGCGATTGGATTAAATACATCTATTGAAATGGCCGACGGTACACTATTCCCGTCAATTGAATGGGCTAATCCATTCAATGAAAACGTAACGAAATTGTACAAACTTGAACGATACCTAGAACCTGGAACTGCATGTAACGTTACATTCAGGGGAAATTTTACAGTTCGCGATGTTCAATATACGGCAAATTTAGTGACATTTTACAACAGAAAAGATTCGCGGTCGCGGATGATGAGGGGGCAGCGTATTGAGAACACCATGGAAGTAGAGGCTGTATACGGTGACATTTATTTTGTGGGGAATAACAGCTTGGTGCCGACTACTACCACTACCACAACTACAACCACGACGACCACTACGACACCTCCACCAAAAACGGTAGCGCCTTCTCCTGAGGAAAACGACATCCCAAGCGCCATCAAGAAAAGCGACGAGTCTAACGAAGTTGACACCGGTGACATGATGGGTGACAGCAGTGAGGGCAATGTCAAAACACCTGCAGCCAAGGATGACATGAACCGTGTTGTAGTCGGCGGACTCGGAAGCAACCCTAATGGAGCTGACACCAGGATGTTCACTGTCGCGTTACTTATTCCACTTTTCGCTCTATTACTTTAGATTATATGAAAATAGTTGCCCATGTAAATAGAAATATGAACTATATCACTAACATTTATAGTAGCTTCGTCGTTGATACTTGCATTTGGCAACTAAGCTTAACGCTGTTGTTTATCGATCGAGTGAGTCTTCTTCGGCAAGAGACAGCTCGGTGAAATTTTGTAAATAGATTTTTGTTTCTTAACATTCCTGTTATGTGGTTTCATTCCAGTGTGTAAATTAAGGAGCCAAATTAAATCGCATAACTGTATATAGATACTTGTAAATAGTTACGAATACGGAAGCCGCAGAGCGGCGAGAGGACTTTGTCATTATAATAATATAATGGCGAGGGATGACATCATAGCGATAATGATGAGCGGAGTAAGATACTGTTACCAATGACATCTTGTAAAAACAAGTAAGATTTATTTAGCAACAAACCATAACAAATAGATATCAAAGTTAATAATAATTTTCTTGTAAAACGTGCGTTACCTTAAATGATGCTGTATGTACAATACAAAAGTAATAAGGATTAATAAGGACGTTAAAGGATTTATTATTGTTATTTGCTTTTCCGGCATGTTTTCCAACACTAAGACCCAGCTTTTTGTAGTACCTACGCTCAATCAAAGAATGCACATTATTTTAGTAAGTACCTCCTGTTTTATAGTATTTAGTATTTTTTGTTAGTTTTAGTTTTAAGTGGCAAGAGTTTAAATTCCAGAATTAAAAGATATTATTACTTTGTAAGTTTTTATTATCAGATGCCTAATTTATTTTGTTTTTATAATTTTTATATAGGATACAGTTAAGATAAAATAGAAGATGAAATAATTGTTAAGGAAACACAAAAACAGATTTAAATCTATCGTCAAGTAAAAAATATATATAACTATGTATGATGTAAAAAAAACACTGGCTTGTAATGTTTGCTGAACCAATAATAAATTTATAATGTTTAAAATATATAATTCATACTAAAAACATTTTTGAATCCCTCCGTTTAAAAGTTTACATTTAACTAGTAGTTAACCTTATTAGTAGGAAGACCTTGGTAAATGTATGAATCTAATATCATGAGAGTTTTATAGAAAATTAGAATGCTTAGCTGTTTTCGTCAATGTATAAAAATATATTTTTGTATGAATTGATATCGGTGTAAGTGTTCGCCTTAATTCTAATTCTTTCATCGCACTTACGTTCCATGATTCTTTTAGACGTCATACTACTTTATTTCCTTTGTAATATTTTTAACGGTATTCTTTTTGGAAGGAAGCATCCAGCGGTATATTGACCGCCCGAATAGCTCCTGCAAATTCCAAAAGCGACCGTCATCGGCTGTTTCAGGAGGGTCCCAAAGCTTCGATCAAAAATTGAAGGTCTGAGAAGCAATAACGGTCCTCATCAATGTTACGGATATGTATATTGCATTATACTTTCATTTTCTCATTTACTTATATGATTAATGATGAATGTCCCACCTAGAGTACCATATCGGTTAAGTCTATATAACATGTATTTATTGAAATTGAATAAACAAAATAGTTTCGTGAAGGATAATATTTTTTCACATATGTACACTTTTGAATAGATTAGATTTTAATTTTCTAACAGGATTATTTACTTAGAAAATTTGTCGTGGAAATCGATGTTAATGAAATATTGATGTAGGTGTATTATCCTAGCCACCTATAAATGTACTATTGAATCCCTCAGTAAGTATCAAGAAATTTAAATACATAACGTATTTTATCAAGTATTTTAAAATTTAAGTACTTCGAGTCCCTGCTATATGGTAGGCAAAGTTCTTTAATGTTAAGGCAGATTTTACTGTTAATTTAACAAGAAAAGTAGATCTGGCCCGTGGGTTTAATGAATCTCATGGCGAGTAGGTACATTACTTTGCGAAGCATAATTGTGATGTCTCATTTAAGTTTTATTTGTTTCAATTCATTAAAGTGTAATTAAAAAATACCATTTCTTTTATTCCCTTCGCATTATCTATCCTTACCCACGCTCTATTAAATGCCGTATTACAAAACAGCTACACCTATAGGTGTAGTTGGAATGTAATACCGACTCGACTGCAGAAATTATAATAGGTAAGAAATAATTGACGGGCCCGATAGCTCAGTTGGTAGTATCCCTGCCTTCTGAACTGAGGGCCGTGGGTTCGATTCCTACCCAGGATAAACATTTGTGTGATGAACATAGATGCTTGTTCTGCGTCTGGGTGTTATATTGTATTCTATGTATGTATTTACAAACAAAAAAGTATATAAGTATTATATCAGTTATCTGATTCCCATAGTACAAGCTATGCTTAGTTTGGGACTAGATGGCGCTGTGTGAAATGTCCACACATATTTTTTTTTTTAATTTAAGAAAAGCTCTTAATATCGCTACAGCTGCTACAGTTGTAATCTCAGCCACAGTATACCTACTAATAAACACCGTGTAGAAGAAGAATAGTATAATTATATAGTGTTTTGTTTCATTCTATCAAGTTAGAAATGCAAAGACAAAATTAGAAAACACAGTTACTCCACTAATATGCAATGCAGTGTGTAAGGGAAGTAACTGTATTACCATCATCACCTCTTGTATTTAGCAAAGCATCAGATTGTTAGGGCGCGTTCACACCAGAGATGTGTAACGAGAGATGTGTAATGTGTATGTCAAGAACCAATAGAATCGCTTTAAAATTAAATTACTTATCATTTGTTTTTTTGGCGCGATATTATTGGTTTTTACAAACACAACTCGCTACACATCCTCGTACATCTCTGATGTAAACGCACCCTTACTCTGTGTGCCAGAGCTTCACGTTAGAGACTTGTCTACAAAGTTCGCGGAATGCGTCAATTAACATGCTATGGATGGAAATTAATGAGCTGTTTATGGAGCAGAGCTCTGGGTATAAGTAGCTAGAGATGTCAGATAACTGAATTTAAATCAGGTTATTACATCCACTTCACGAATTGCAATGAGAATAATCGGAACTAACAAACCATTTTAACTAACCATCAAAATAGCATTTCTCTCTAAGATTTCTCTATAATATAACTAAAAATGAAATGCTGCCTGTTCGTGGGTAAGAGTCAAGAGCATGACTTGAAAACAGCTGAATCGATATGACCATTATTACATATTAATAAAACTTATTAGTGTTAGGTTTTTAGGAAAAGAAAAAATAGAAATTGAGGTTATGGAGAGACTCTCGGCCAAGCGTGCTACACTATGCGGAGGAAGTTGTGGGCAAAGCTAATAATTACCTAAATAATATAAAAAGCACTATAGGTAGGTATCATGATTTGGGCAACGAACATCTAGAGAGAAGACGCAGCGTAGGCAGACCCCCTACTCGGTGGACCGCCGATCTGGTGGAAACCGCCGGGAGCTGATGGATGCAGGAGGCGAGCAGCCACTCGAGGCGGCGCTCTCTGGGGGAGGCCTATGTTCAGCAGTGGAGGTCTTCAGGCTGTTGATGATGATGATGAAAATGTAAGATATAAATTACTATGCACTGGTCAGGGACCTATATTATATGTATGCGGACTAGGGTGGCAGACGGGCGGCGCCTAAGAGTCGTGTTTAATAAAATAACACCCTTACTAATAAACACTGCATAAAAGTGGAATAGCTATTACAGTGTTTTCTCTTGTTTTATTCTATTCCATAACGAGGCGTTCAAAAACTAGTTCTGCCATTGCTAGGGGTACCTACTGTAGGTACCACAGAGCTATAAAACAAATGACGCTTCGCGAGGAAGTGTTTGTATTGCTCTGTGGTAGGTACATTGCGCCATTGCATAGGTTTGTAGGTACTCGTCTATTTGTTGTGTGATATGCGACTATTAGCTTGTGTTGTGTGATGTGCGACTAGCTAGCTTGTGTTGTGTGATATGCGACTAGCTAGCTTGTGTTGTGTGATATGCGACTAGCTAGCTTGTGTTGTGTGATGTGCGACTAGCTAGCTTGTGTTGTGTGATATGCGACTAGCTAGCTTGTGTTGTGTGATATGCGACTAGCTGTTTCGTAGGATAAAAAGCATAAAAAGCAAAGGCGGTGTTCGATGAGGTCATCGTAAAAGACCCTCGTTATACCACGGAGCATCCCTCATGTTAAGGGCTGCGCTACGACCTTCACTGGGAGGGTTCCCATTTTCCAGTCCATATACTCGCAAGTGCTAATATAACAAGACGATATGAACATATTACAAAAATGGGTATACAGCATACGGTATACTAAACATCGCCTATACTAAAAAATACATACCAATGAAACAATAAAATATTACAGCATATTAGAGACATTGCTTTCATTTGACGAGCCCGATAGCTCAGTTGGTAGTAACCCTGCCTTTTGAACTGAAGGCTGTGGGTTCGATTCCTACCCAGGACAAACATTTGTGTGATGAACATAGATGTTTGTTCTGTGCTGGGTGTTATATTGTATTCTATGTATTAATTTTTTTATACTTTAGCACAAAATAATGTACAAGGAGGAATTAATGCTACGAACCATGTATGTATTTTATTTACAAACAAAAAGTGTCTAATTATTATATCAGTTATCTGGCTTGCCACAGTACAAGCTATGCTTAGTTTGGGACTAGATGGCGCTGTGTGAAATGTCCACACATATTTATTATTTTATTATTTATTTTATTTCATAGTAGTACCTTACGACCTAGCTGGACTATTGATATTGCAATAAAATTAAAACGATGTCCTTAGACTTACGCAATAAGGCTCCGGGTTCGATTCCGGGCCTGGAACCGAAAAATCAACCGTTTTATTGGGAGACACATATTGCCCGTTTGCAATAAATCGACAGTTTATAAATATCCGCGTTTTTTATACACAAACGGTTCTTACAAAAAGACGGTGACATAAATACAATTTAATGTTTTACATTATCACTAGTTTCAATAAGCGCTGTTATAACACGCTGTAGTGTCACAGAATTCCCCCTATTACATAGGTCCAGAATAGAAGTCTCCATACTTAACCTTGTTTGAACAAGAATCAAACCATAGAGCACATTTTTTTTTCTTCTAATGTCAGTTCCTCTTTCAACATACCATATAAATAGTATTACCCGATTTAGTCGGGTACCTAAATACAAATCTAGCTAGATGTAAAATGTAAATAATAAAAATAATAATAAATAATAAAATAAAATTAATTACCATCATACTACTATCTATAGACAAGAAAAAGGTCTATAGATTGCTCATGCAATCTTTTAATAAAATGGATTCAAATTAAGTATAACCAGCAGTTTATTCAACATTTCTTTTAATAACTCACGAGTTTTTCAATATTACCAAGTTAAAGGGATAAAAGAACCACAGTTATGTAGGTACAGGGAGTCTAGCAAAGATACCAACCACTAACGCTAACTCCAAAATGTACTGAAATGACATTTCGGAAATCGCTAACTTTTCCGTAGCGAATGTCATTTCGATACATTTTTGGAGTTAGCGTGTGGCGTTAGCGTTAGCGATTGTGATCTTTGCTAGACCCCCTGGGCCTCAACCAAAATAATGTTTCATATTTTAGGATAAAAAAAATAACCTTAAAAATGGGAAAACAGTGGGCTCGTGGAACGCCTATAGTTGAAAATAAAACTATTATCAGTAATTGCACTTCTGTGTTCTGTGTGTTCTTTACTATAGAAATGCGCTAAACATATTATTGAGCGAGTATTAGGTTTCCACCAATCTTCATTTCGACTTTTTCGAACTACTTTTATCCAACTATCAGGGCGGTTATTCTCTATGGAAACATAGATTCCACACGATATGAAACCACGTCGTTATCGTGTCTTGTTCAAATCGTGTCACAGCGTTAGATGTACCTTCGCTTTACATTAAAGTTATCTTTATTTTGAATAAAATATATTAACATAAGTGGTCATAATCTTTTGATGTGTTGATGTTTCGGAACGCGTCTCGGTAAAACATATGATTTTTGACAGTTCTAATCGCGCCAATTCCAAATTCATTTCGCGCGGTTTTGTTTTCGTTTCATAGAGAGTAGAGTTTTGCAGATTTCTTTTGTAAGACAAGGAATTCGCGTGGTTTCGAAGTAAGGAATCGATACGGAATAAGGGCCCAGCTAGACATGGGTGGATCTGTTGGAAATCTATACAAAAGAAATCGGGTAATTATTCAGATGTCGTGTGGCAATACTGATTTTGACATTTCAACTTTTTATTGTGAAATGTGAAATACTCTTCGTCAAATAGAAATAATTAAAATAATCTTATAAAAATACATGATTAAGGCCACTTACAAGTGAATTGTGATCGTGTGCTTCTGTGAGCCGTGCCTCCTCGAGTGATTTCGGCACAGTTTTATCACGCAAGACGGCATTTTTTTGGTATGTATTCAAAAGCACACCCAAGTAACGACTGATTTTGATTTTGACAGCTGAGAATCAATCACACCCAAAGTGGTGTGTACGGTTTTGCCCTGCTTTAATTTCGTATTAGTGGTCTGGATAAAAAGTCTTTGTGTAGTGTATGAACCTAATAATATAGCCAACGTAGCATTCGTTAGTATTAAGCTAGGACAAGGTCAGTCAGTAAGTATAGAAACCGTATCATACTCTTGTGCACCGCATCACCTTCTTTCATCGCCAACACAGCCCACCATCAACCTTAGGAGTTCCTATTTCCGAGATCACATGAAGACCTTGTTACCTTCACATGGCGAATAGAGAGACACCCCATTATAACGCCGCTAGTGATGATGAGGATTATCTTACTTTTTTTTATGAGAATGAATGACGTGACGAGCTAGTCGTTCACCTGATGTTAAGCGACACGGCAGCCCATAACAGTTGCAGTGTCACTCGGAACTTTAAAATAATAAAGTTTCGCGTGACACTGCACTGCGCACGTCATCCTGAGACATCACACAGTCTAGTAATCAGATTACTACACTGTGTAATCAGGTCATAAAGTCTCATTTGCCCAGTAATTTCACTAGCTACAATACCCTTCAAACCGGAACACAGTAGTGCTCGCACACTACTGCTTGGCGGCAGAACAACTGGTAAAGCGGTGGTACCTACCTAGACGAACTTTGCAGAAAAGTCCTACCTTTAAAAAACTTCTGAAAATAGCTACAAGCGATTGCATATTCTCTTTGATAGCTACTTACCACTATTCAGCCAGGTTATAAACACACTGCTGAAAATAGAATAGAAAATGTCAATGAGCGAACATTCGCAAAGGTTAACAGAATCTGCCGTGTCTAAAACATACTACTAATCGTGTTTATACCTATTGTTTTCGGCATTTAAATCGTTGGCCAACCATTTAGTAACTGGTAGATGATTTTATTGATTCGCCTTGACATTTATAAATATCCAAACTCGCGTAAGAAACTAATGCGCGTAAAACAGACACCGAGAAAGTTCACGGTTCTGGCATTTCAGGAATGGGAAAAATACAGTGAAGTTAAAGGCTGACTTGATGGTGGTCCACCCACCCACGATGGTCCATAAAACCACCGTTCTTTAGCCACGGTGCGTAGATGTAGAACAATGGTGGCAAATTCTACTCGATATGAACTCATATTATAAAGTTTTTAAAATGTTATTAGGTAACTATATAGGTTTACTTTACAATTCCAATGAGTAATGGCACCTATCTCTACGTTTATTCAAATTGGGACATGTGAAATCTTATCTTGTGGAAATTGGCAATTATTTTCTTGAATTAAATCACATATCTAAGTACTATATGTACCGTATGCAGAATGCAGACCGCATACCTATAAGATGTGAAAACGGCAAAGTGAAAATAATAATTATTTAAAACTGAACTAAGTACACTATAAATGTTGAAATAGAGCATCTTTGGATAGCCCTCACAAAACTTTGGCAAGTGAATCTTGAAAAGTTTGCCTGAAGGGTATCATCTCCAACGATTTTCCATCATAGGCTGGTTGTGGAGCCAGATGGCGAAGATGACCCAAAGCGACAGTGACATGATTGTAGGTAATTTAATGTACTTAATTGAAAGAATACAAAAACGTAATGGGAAAAATATAGCAGAACAAACAAAACCTAGGTAAGTCTAGATAGTACTAGATTTTAAAATAGGTGATCAATATACCTAACCAGTAGTGTTAGAGCAAAGTAAGTGTAAAGGTAGGAATATTATGATAATACTAGGTAATTACGTAGTAATGGTCTAAGGAGGGATCAAACCGCGAACTAAAGTTAGTCTCTACTACGCAAAAATAAATAACTTTCTACGTGTCACCGTCTTATTGTAAAAACAGTTTGTTTATAAAAAACGAAATTAAAACTGGTTATTTATAAACTGTCGATTTATTGCAAACTGACAATCTGTCTTACAATAACACGGATGATATTTCGATTATTTATAAACTGTCGGTGCTTAGCGGTGAGTTTATAAAAAAACGGGTTTTAGTGGCGTTTAATTTGTGAACAAAGCACTAATTTTTGCTGTAATTTATTGTTTTTTTAGAGTCACTAGTGGCTAACCAGTAGGTTACAACGACGAGCGAAGCGAGGAGGATATAGGTTAGTTTTGACCACTAGAAGTACACAATTACGAAAAACGAAGTGACGCCGTTTAATTATAACTAACCTAAATATCGACCGTTTTATTGTGAGACACATTGCCCGTTTGCAATAAATCGACAGTTTATAAATAACAGCGTTTTTTTATAAACGAACGGTTCTTACAATAAGACAGTGACAGATCTATATATTCACATGACTAAATACGTAGCTATATATCAACGAAGGAAGGAATAAAGGGACATAAATCAAACGAAAGAAGGGTTCAGTTTTTCACAAACTAAGCAAGGCAACACAACGCATAATTTACTCGGTTGAGCATTGAATGAACCTGCATTAGCTGTTTGAAAAGGTACCCACTGAAGTGGTTTAACTTTTAAGAAAGTTTAATTAGAAATTCATGTATTAAACCCTTTTCTAATTAAAGAAATGGTAAAAGTTGAACAACTGCTTAAAAAGATGTTTTGAACCGGTAAGTGCAGTTTGCCATACTTATTTAAAAAAGCTAAGCATTTTTAAATCAATATCTGATGGTTGAATTTAGTTCTGTAGGGTTACTCTTGAATCCTATCCAGATTTCACTCAAATTCTAATCCCTATCCATCCCAATTCCAATGTTAATAATTTGGCAAGAAAGCGGATGGTGTAGAAATATGTCGATTACTTACATTTTAATTAAGTATACCAGCATAAGATTGTAACTCATATTATGGCAAATAAATAAAACTTATTACATTTAGTTCCATAAAATTCCATGGAAAAAGATTTTTATTGTGCGCTGGTATCGGATTTAAGAGTACCAAATGCCACTATTTTGTTCCCAAACCCAAATTACGATTGAAACCGAGTGTCAAGAGTATCCTGCTGTTCTATAGGTACTCTTAATTACATTTCCACTAATTCTATTTTATAGGCGTGTGTGACATGAAGGTGTGAACTTAGAATTTAGATTAACTAAACCTTTCACCTTTATGGGATTTACGAAAGCTATAAGGAGTGGTTTGTAAGCCCTAGCAATTTATTTAGGCAACCTACATACTACTTTGCAAACTTGGAATAGATGAATATACAAAATTAGATAGCATTAGCTCGCCTCTGCATTCTACCTATGTAGTTTAGGTAGGTAGGCGCTAATTTTTTTTTTCGATAATAGGACGTTTCGATGATAGGGCGTTTCGACCAGAAGGCTTTTTGACGATATTTGCTAATAGCTTTCGATAAGTACGACACCCAGTTCTGGCATAAGTACAAAATTCATTACAAAATACGAAACGAAACGGCTATCACGCACGACTCGCTGTCAGTCAGTGTAAGGTAAAATTAAAAAAGAAACATGTAAGTACAGAAAAACACAGAGTGTTCCTTTTTACCGGAGACGTATAGTTCGCTTTGTAAAGACGTCTCAGCTCAGCCGCGTTTCTCGAGTACGTCGTCGTCGGAGGTTTAATTATTTCTCGCACGCAAACGGGAGACAAGGAACAAGGCTTTCCCGAGGGATGGCCTGGGGAAACGTTTGTTTGTAAACGTGCAATCGCCAGCTTCCGTGGGATACGGTTATGTTTACCTTTGATGTAAAACCTTGGTGCTTTTAGTCGTGTTACTTGAAGTAGAAATTATACTTAAGAGTATTTAAGGAATTATAAATGAGTTACAAATTATAAAAGTGTTTTGTAAGTAGGTATTATGTATCCGTAAATTACGGTAAAATTATAATATGTAATAAAATAAGTTATTCACTACGTTTAAGTTCAATAATGGTAGGTAAGTGTAAGAGCAGAGAATAAATAGCCTACCTATCATAAGACGATGATAAGACGTCATCGATGATCTGATCAATGAGTCGCAATACTAATAATAATTATTTTTATTACCTTGCATTGTTTTTAAACGCATAGAATTGTTGATCATCTTTACACAAAAAGTAAACATGCAAAAAACATTGGGCTCGTCCGGGATTTGAACCCGGGACCTCTCGCACCCTAAGCGAAAATCATACCCCTAGACCAACGAGCCGGTAAAACAATAGTCGAAATTTATAAATAGACCACGAAATTCTTTACCAACTCAAAATTCTAATATTCTTGCACTGCATAGAAGTATAAATAGGATACTAAACTTGTGGTGCATCAAAATTAAAATAATAAAGATTTATTCGCTTAAAAACTACCGAATGCCTTAATAATCGTAGTTAACGATGCAAAATTAACATAGCGCAACGCCATCTATGGTAGAGCAGCGAAACCATCTGTTTTATCTGCACATGCACAAGCACAGATCACGAAAAATATAAGTTGATATGTTTTTCAATGCTGTGGCGTCTGCACCACAATTAAAAATCAAATCAAAGGAGATAGTGAATACAGATTAAACAAATCAGGAGCATGGATATATATCAATGCCATCAATACAGTCATAAACTCATCAAAGCAGTTATAAAACTAACGTTTATTTTAATTTATCGCAGGAACCCCCTCGGCACTGAATCATAAAAATAGTCTGTCTTTGTTTCGCCGTGATTCATTCATTCATTGGATTTGTACCTATTATAGGTACCGCAGTGGCGCCGGAATCATAATTTTGCGATAAAATGTAGGTTTATAAAATATTTATAGTTTGCATACTCATTAATTAATTACTTTTATTACAATTTTTCTTTAAATTTTATAGTTGTGAATTATGTTATTGTATAGCATAGCATGTCCATCCAGCGTTTTGGCTTAATTCTACCAAAGATATTAAAATAGTTCTACTTAGTTATTTGAATGTGTAAATTTTGTATATTCCATGGGACGTTTTCTTTTGGGCGTAGGCAGACCCCCCACTATCGACCTAGTGAAAACCGCGGGCAGCCGATGGATGCAGGAGGCGAGCAGCCGCTCAATGTGGCACTCTCTGGGGGAGGCCTATGTTCAGCAGTGGGCGTGCGGGCTGTTTATGATGATGATGGGACTTTAGGAAATCTATATTGTTACCCCTGCTCCAACGTATGTTTGTATTGTTTGTATATCTAACAAGTCTGACATTTAACATAGAAGTTAACACGAATATAATTCAACACCGAGAATATAATTAACCTCTTTTCTACAAGTAAGTATACCTATACTTACTTAATTTTCACTTATACGATCAGAGAAAACCGCCCAACTCTTCTTCCTTAGACGTGGGCACGCTTTCATGGACGACGACACTAATTACTAGTACCGAGTAGCGATGGCAATTAATGCGATTTTGCGTAAATTTCATAAACATGCTGCACTCACAAGTCGTAGCATGCTAATTGCTATTGCTAAAATGAAATAAAATCAAAAATGAAATGAAAAATGAAATGAAGCATGAAATGAAACTTTGTATTCAAAATTTAATAATAATAATAATAAATAAATATGTGTGGACATTTCACACATCGCCATCTAGCCCCAAACTAAGCATAGCTTGTACTATGGGAACTAGATAACTGATACATTACTTATATACTTTTTTTTGTTTGTAAATACATACATAGAATACAATATAACACCCAGACGCAGAACAAACATCAATGTTCATCACACAAATGTTTGTCCTGGGTAGGAATCGAACCCACAGCCCTCAGTTCAGAAAGCAGGGATACTACCAACTGAGCTATCGGGCCCGTCATTTAAATTCAAAATGAACTAAATTAATTGAAATTAAATTTCATATTTCACAAAATTTCGCAACATTTCATTTGCGAAATAGAATTCAGTTTTCATATGCTAAAAATGAATGCGAATGCTAATTAATCCATCACTAGTACCGAGTACTAAGGTACTACATTACTAATACCGAGTTAAGTAATAATAATGATCGAATTGACAATACAGAGTTAGGTAATAATGGTAATAGTAGTGATCGAATTGACCATTCAATTATAGGTACTTATTAATATAAATGGCACGTTCTCGCAATACCTCGGGAACGGAATCTTCTAGGCGTGTCAGTGGGTCAGTACACTAGATACGTGCTATGAACTGAACATGGTGGAAATCCTGAGGGAACGCTGGTATTGCGGCCACCGCCAGTGCATATGGAATGTTATAAAACAGTTCACAAATAACGTTATAATTATGTTTTGTAACATAAATAGGTAAGTATTTTTGAGTCAGAATAGTGTATTTCTTTTAGGTACTTTTAAGGACTTTTTTTTACTTAGTAAAAGGATATTTAGGAAACATTTAAAACTATTGTTTTAAAATTAACAAATTATTATTAAACAAGCAATGTATCCCCTCGTCAACTAGAAAAAGAACTGTATATGATCTTCATACGTCTATTAATAAGATTTGAACACTCTTGCTTGATCTAATTTTTAACAACAATGGAAAATCAATCTTTTCTGTTCGTCCGTTTGTAAGTTACGATGCCACAGCACAGATTACACATACACACGTTACTTATATATTTACAGTTTACACCCTTCTGAACGGGTGCTAAAAAATTACAGAAATGAGCAAAAAACACGGGCTCGTCCGGGATTTGAACCCGGGACCTCTCGCACCCAAAGCGAGAATCATACCCCTAGACCAACGAGCCGTGCTAAGTTGTGTCCAATTTAGTAATCGTTTTTTATAGCCTTGAAATAAAGTTAATGACATCATCGATATTATATTCGTATGATGTCATCGTATTGCATGAGCGCCACGAGCGGCGATTGACGCAACTATACAATAATAATTATTATAAATTAAATTATTTTATAATGTGACCTTGTTAACCTAACCTTAGGATATTGATAAAAATGTGTATGTGGTTACGCGATATTTTTTTTATTGGGCAATATGGGATCGCCCGTGTCGTAACCGTACAATGCATGTGAAACGGCACAAGAAAAGGGTCATAATTTGACTTCTCTGTCTACGGTTATAGACAGTCCTACGTCCTGCCTATTTTTTTGTTCTTGTAAGAAATAATAGCGCCATCTATGTAAGTTCTTCACTACTAACTACCACAGAGTTCTTTGGATATAATTATACTACCTTGGAGATTAATAATTATGTGATAACTTTTCTACTCATCAAGAGATGGCGTTGTACGTAACTTTTTTTTAAAGAGCATGCATGTATATTTTGTCTTTTTATTTACATAAGATTATTTATAAATACATGGTGTACAATTTTTACAAACTAAGCACAATAAGGTCACGGAAACTTAAATAATGAAATTAAATCACAGATTTACTTAGAGCTATAGGAGAAGGAGCAGGATAATTAATAATTTAACAACAATTTTCAGAACTTATAACTAGTGTTTTAGACTATTACAGAGTTCATTAGACACAGTTAACTATTTATATCTACAGTGGTATTCAAAACGCATCTTAAATATAAGTAAACAAAAGGCAAATAATTTTCATACAAAACTTAACTTTGCTACTCACCAAAAGATGGCGCTGCTAACCCGAAACAAATGAAAATAATATTCTTACCCATAACTCCTAACTGCTGTGGGGAAAGAGGAGCAGCATCTCCGCCACCGGATCCTATTGACCCTGAAGCCAGCGAAAGCCTCTCACTAAACCCCAAGGGACTGCTACGGCCACCACTTCCACTTGCAACTGAGCCCATGCCTAGAAAATACATTTAATTAAAGTATAATGGTATTAACCCCAGCAACCTGATTATTCTTTCTTCCAAGGAATTTTGTTAGATTTTTTTATAGAATGAATATATGCAATGACATGGTTTCAAGGCAAACAATTTATAAATCGCAGCAGGGCATGATATTTTAATTTGTGGCGGAATGAAAATGGGAGTACTTCACCAGTATTCATAGAAGTGCCATTATATTGTTATTTATTATGCTACCTACTACATTTGATATTGAAAAAATGTAATATGTAGGTACCTAAGCACCTTATAAATAATGTACTATTGAGTCTTATTATGTGTAAATCGTCTGTACTAATACTAATCTGTAATATATAAGTGAAGTGTGAATATAAAAGTATAACCTCCATTAGGACTTCGCATCCTGGATATCCTTTTGTTAATAGCTCTTTGTATTCTTGGGTTGAGAATAGGTTTAGCTCTTCGCCTAGCAAGATATCTTGATAGGACACCTACAACCACTGCGCTTGTTCCCACCACACCAATACTCCATAGTACAACCTGCAAAAATTATTGATATTTGCTTCATACTACAACTATCAAAATAGTTAAATATGTAGCCACCAATTATGAAAATATGACAGAACAATCTATGCATTTCCTATTAAAATAAAATAAAAATATCATATCATATTTCTCATTAAATTCTGACTGCAATGGCAGTCAAAATCAGAAAATACGAATCCAGATTTTAAAGCTTAATTCATGGATAACCTTGAAAAACTTGACTTGACTTGACTTCTTGGTTTATGGCTTTTGTGGCTAGTTGTCACAATTCTGCCATTTGAGAAACTTGTATTAGTATATTGAGTTTTTGTCGTTTGCCAAATAATTCAAGACATACCTTTTGTGTAGTAGTTAGTTGAACTTCGTTAAACGATATAGCTCGATGCCAGTATTTGAGTTTGTCAATTAGTGGTCTGGCTTGTAATAAAAGCTGCATTATGTAGTATAAATGGTGGTTTTCACTTAGTATTTACAAGTATTCCACCTATAATTCTGATATTTTATAGGTTATGTTTACTGTCAATCTATAACACAGTGCGATTTAGAGTCGATATAAAATGTGACTTTGGTATATAAAATGTTTACAGTAATAATGTAAAAATTAATAACACTCTGATGATTCACTTCTGCACAGTATATTTTATAAACCTAAACTCGTGTATTTGAATATTCGCGCTCTCTTCCCCAAAGCAGAGTGTATAATTTTCTACGTAGACCCCAAAGAGTATAAATATATTTTACTTAATACCAACCTATTCTACACAGAGTACATTGGTCTATTTCTATATAGTGCTGCCAAGCAGATTGAGAGAGAGCTAAGGGGTCTAGCAAAGATCCCTTTCCATTGGCGTTAATGCTTAACGCTAACGCCAAAATGTATGGGGATGACAGTCCCTGCGGATAAGCAACATCGGGTCACGCTAACTCGGTCGCAAACATCAACGTAGATAACGCCCACTGCGATAGCGTGATGTGTTGAGGCCTAAGTTTAGCTTTTGACAAACGCTATCACTTATTTTGTCGTAGTCGCTCACGCTCCCTGCGCGTCCACCCGAACTCATGCATGTCATGTTAACGCTTGCTACTCGAACCTGTCGATTGATAACTTGTTGTTGGATTTCGTGAAGCAAATCTACATCAATTTTGTGTGAAACATGTTGAGATAAGGTAAAATCTGGCTATTGCCCCAGATAATATAATACCTACAGTACAGATGCCTCATCCCATACAACGGAATAACGCGGGCTATTTTACGAATTGTTTTATTTCTGCATAAAACAAGATTATCAAGCGACATTTATTGCGTGTTGGCGAAGTATTGGGCCAAATGAATACACTGGACACTAACTAGTAACGCTCACGACATGATCACTACATTTATTTAACGTTCGGGCTATTTTCTATTTAAGTTATTATGCCCGTGTTGTGGGCCTGTTGCCACTCTATCAGTGGTAAAAATGAGAATCCCCTTCTCATCAGATTGTTGTGGGACAGACTTGCACGTGGTCTATCCATCTAAAATACAATAAAATAAAAGTTATTCTACTATGTTTGCTTTACTTTCGTATAAATTAATAGGTATCATGGATGACATTTTTTAATAGCTCCATATGTGATATCCGTAATATCATATAAAACTTCTTATTTCCATTTTACAACTTTGCTTGCAATCAGCATTTAGAACAATATTATGAAAATAATAAAAAAGCATTTTTTATTTTACCATTCAACTTTTGGAACTAAATTATTTCAAATCACAGAGATTTCAAATTATCGCCGCCATTGTTGTTGGTGTTCAGTTTTTACTTTTTTATTTAGAGCTCACGCTCAATTCCATAAACAATCGAGCGTTTTCCTTACGGCGCTACGGATTAGGCGTCTGGCATGACCTATGCCATTTTGGTCACGCTACGGCACGTCACGCTATTTCCGTAGCGTGTGCGGTATGTTTAAATACAAACCTACATACACGGGAAAGAAAAGACCTATGTTTCAGCGTAGCGCCTAAAGAATTTTGAATCACTAGGGATTGACTACCTCTTCAAACTAGCTGTACCTCGCGAAGCCGCGGGGCTCATTTCATGGTCACCCTACTGAAAATGACAAGCGCCTCGCACGTCCCTATCTCCATCGGATCGCGTTTCCATCTGCCGTAGGCATTTCAGAGATATATATAAGTTCCTTGACATTTACCAATGTACTCTGTGCTAGGCGCTAGTCAAAAAAGAAGAAGAAAAAGAAAGAACAGAAAAATAAAATAAATAAAAATGACCCAAAGTATCAAAGAATCCCTCTTTCCTATGTTTTAAATCAGCTTTGTTTGGGTGTGTGTGAGAAATTATCTGATTTGTACAAATTAACTTATAAACTTGGCGGATAATGATGTAATTTAGATAAAATGCAAGATCAAACCATAGGAGTCACAAATATGGAAATTATGCACCAGCCTGTTAACCAAACTTTACAGATCTCAGTGGAGGATTTGCCTGATGAAGTGCTGGAATTCATTCTGGGGTTCCTGCTTCCTTATAGAGATTTACAAAACTGCATGCTTGTATGCAAACGATGGTACATCTGTGCTAAAAGTAAGTTCTCATACTTGGTGACATATGAGTTGTGGAAACTACAATCACATACTTAAACATATTTTATAATAGGCAAATTTATACCTGTACTGTGCAAAAGTTTAATTATCTAATTGATATTACAGGTGTGTTTCGCCAAACATCCACTAAACTACATAAAGCTGTAGGAGAATTTAACATTCTTTGGAAGAACATCACAGCCACAGACATGGGATTTACAATAACTAAACGATTCTCCCATGCTGCTTGTGTCTTTGAGAACAATATGTATGTGTTTGGTGGCTGTACCACTAATGCTACTTCATTCAATGATCTTTGGAAGTTTGACCTATCTAGGAGGCAGTGGCTGAGACCCCTTGCTAGAGGTTCTTACCCTGTGCCAAAAGCATACACCACTATGGTCCACTACAAAGACTCTTTAATTGTTTTTGGTGGTTGGACATATCCATCACTCTCTCATTATTACAATCAGCTGACAATGTTCAATGAAATACACTTCTATGATGTGCAGGACAATAGATGGATCCTGATGGATGCAATAAATAGTCCACCACCAATGGCAGGACATTCAGCTTGCATGAAAGATGATGAGATGGTAGTTTTTGGAGGTTTAACCCAGTCACCAGCTTTTAATCATGAGATACAATGCTCAAATGATGTCTGGGTGCTGGATGTGCCCACCCTCACCTGGAGAAAACAACCAACTACCAAACCTAGACCCTCTCCAAGATACTCTCAATCCATTATTCGATTGGACTCTGAGAGACTGCTACTTTTGGGAGGAGTGCAGTCCTTACATAACCGGTTTGTGTACAATGACTGCTGGATTTTAAACATGACTGGCCCAGTGTGGACATGGAAAGAGCTTGCTGTTAAGAATAAAGAGTGGGCTTCATCAAATATCTGGTGTAACCCAGCATGCAGGGTTGGGAACAAAGTTATCAGCTTGAGTAAAAGCAGAAATGGATTGAATGGTGCCCGACCACTGGTTACATCAGCCGTGAGATTGTCAACACTTAACAGGGCAGAGAATCCACCTGTGTCTGTTAGGGTGGAACAGAGTTTGCAGAAACCCCTTGGGAAGGATCAGAACATAAATGGAAAAAGAGGTGAATTACCCCGGAGGACTTCAAATGCACCAAAGACAGAAGAAGTAGATCCAGTTGCAGGTCCTAGTAATGCACTGAGAATTGAAAATAATAATGGAATACCTAATCTTGGAGCAGGGAGTAGCTCAGAAATTGGTAGACCAGTCAGGAAAGACTCTCCTATCAGAGGAACTAAAAAGGTAAAGTTTTTAAGATATTTCTATGTTATACATATGTATAAAATTATTATAAACTCTAAAATCAATACTATGTATTTTTTTTTTGTAAAGTCAAGTCATAGTCGTAGCCCAGTCTAAGTCAGGTAGTCATAGTCCAATCTAAGTCATGCTCCAGTAAAGAGGTGGCAACCTTACTAAAAGCTTCTATGGAATTTTGGAAGCAACAGGAAAAGTCACGTTCCAACACATTATATCACTTGCCTACACTCATGCTCGTAATTCAGCACTTAATGCGTAAAACTCCACCAATGTTAAATATTAACACTGGAAAAAGCACAAGTTTTGAGAAATAATACAATGCAACGACGTGAACTTTTCCACGTTCCCGCCAAAAAACCTTATGTATTTTTTTTTCCTCCTAGGAGGATTTGGCTTCGCACGTCTTGTGCATCCGCCAGTGTCGAGTTTATAATGTGTATATTTAATAACAATTGAATTTTATTTTTAAATATGGAGATTATTACAGCCTCTTGTTTTGTTTATGAAAATTGTAATACCAAACTCTTTCATAGACTTCGTCTCGCGTAAGATGTCCCGCGGCCGCGTCGCTACATTCGCACTACAGAATTTTGCTGACCTCTATATTTTAGACTTCCCAAAATTTCAATATAAAGTAATATTTTATGATATTGGTTTTATTTAGTAAATAAAGCACTGTATAGGTACATATATTAAGTAGTGACGTAAATTACTTACATTCAAAATTAGTTCCACTTATTGCTGTGGGACAACTTGCGTAAAACGGAGTTTAGTTGGTTTAGTATCCAAGTATCTATATTAATATAACTTTTTGACTTCCAGGAAAGAAACTTGAGGCTGGTACGCCAATTACAAGAAGCAAATAGATACAGAATGGCAGCATTTGCTTGTGATCCATCGCAAGATTCTATATTATCTGAAAATGATCTCATTAATCAAAGGAATGTTGCTCATTTGGAAAACAGGGGAGAACCAATACAGCCTGCCCCTCCAGAGAATCCTCCAATAAAACAACCTGAAGTAAAGAAAAACAAAAGTACTCTTACTTTACATGTTCTTGATATTTCAACTATTGTAGATGGGAACTCTTTCAATTATGTCTCATGGCTATGCCCACGATTAGGTGAAACAAATGGGGCCCCTGATGAACTCATAATGTATTCCTTAGTAAAAGGAAATGGTGAGCTCATTATGTTTGGTGGTGTTACCAATGGTCTAAGCTGTTCCAATAATTATACTGATATGAACAACATGTATTCTAATTCTCTTTATGTGATAACATCTCCTAGAGACATCATATGAAGAACTTGCGTTCCACTGTAAATTGCAGTTGAAATTAAACCATAAAATTCCTATCAACACAATGTTCACTTCTTTTAATTATTCAAATAAAAAGTAAAAAATATTTTAATACTAGATAAAACATATTATGTACTATTTGGTGTATTCAAAGTTTTTAAGTCTTAGCATTTGTTAATGTAATAATATGAATAGTAATTGGTGAAATCTTGTTTATTACCACTATTTAAACATAATAATGTTATTTGTTGTTCTATATTACTATTTAACTGCTTGTCTTTCTAAAAGCCTGTGTATTTTTACTGATTGTTTATTTGAACTTTATATCACACCCACATTACATTGTGTGTGGCAACATTATCTAACATTTACTAAAATTAAATAGAGTTAGTTAAAATGTGTTCTGTGATTTCTGTTGTAAATATATTAAAAGCAGTGTATTGTTTAACTAAGTTTATTAAAAGTTTGTTTATTACACTGGTTTTTTCTACTCATTTAATTGTACGTCATTCTTCATCTTCCTTAACTAGTCCACCAAATACTGCAGCCGGTACTTTTATCTTCTGAACAGGCTCTTCCTCCTCTTCATCTTCACTCTTCTCTGAATCCTCATCAATGTCAATTTCATCTGGATTAACCACTTTCTCTCCACTTTCTTTTAGACCTTGAGTTTCTCCTCTTACAAACATAATATTGCCCTTATTTGCTACTGCCATCTCGGCTGCCTTAGCCTCCAACATCCTCATGCCATCCTTCATTCCCGGAGCAAGATCAGAAACAGTTCCAGCTGCTTGAGCAGCTGAACTTAGCATCTGTGCTGACATCATATTCACTTGTGTGTTGTATGTTGCCTGAACACTTCTCTTTATTCTAAGCATTTCTCTCATGGTATCTTCATTGCCATGTCTAACTTCAAACTCTTTCCAGGTATTCCAAAACTCTGCAGTGATTCTTGGATCACACATTTGGCTGCAGTGGGCATAAATAGCTCTTGCTCTGTCAATTTCACCTAGGCGTGTTTCCATTTCAGAAAAGCGAAGGCACATTTCTCTTGCTCTTTCTTCAGGGAGTGTTTCTATAGCTTTTTCGTAAATTGTGCGAGTTTTGGGAACACCATATATTTCAGCAGCCTTTTTAATATACACATTAAACATTTCAAACATTTGTTCTGGAAGCACTGCTGTTGTAGCACGCTCATACACTGACATCGCATGTCTAGCTAGACCATGTTCTTCTTCCAATTTTGCATACAAAAGAAATATGGATTTTGCAAATTCAGGTGGGCAATGCTCAAGACATTGTTCAAATAAGTCTCTAGCCCGTTCCAGCTTTGTTCCTCCATATCTCTTCAAAAACTTTGTCAAATATGTATTCCAAATGTCATAAACATTGGGCCATCTGAACAATGCTATCCCTTTTTCATATGCCCTGAAAGCTTCTTCAAAATAATTATGTTCTTCTAAAAACAGACCATAGTTGATGATTATTTGTGGGGTTGCAATTTTCAGTTCAATGATATGATCATATACTGCTTTACATGATTTAAAAGTGCCAAAGCTCTCTTCAAGATCAGCATACATGGACCAGACCTTTAGTGATTTATAAAGGCGCATTTGCACTGTTTCAGTATCATCATGATAAGCAACTTTTCTCTTAGGTAAAACCGTAGCTCTCTGCATCAACTTCAAAGCTTCTTCATAATTTTCATGTCTGATTTCCATCTCAGCCCATTCACACCACACCGAAGCCAGGTCATCAACCTTAGCATAGTTGACCTGTGTTGCTTTCTCAAACACTAATCTTGCATCTTCTATCTGCTCATTTTTCTCGTAAAACTTGGCAAATCCAACCCACAGAGTGTAGAGTTTTCCCACAGCTAATTTCGGATCAACTGTTTGTACTGCTTCTGTGTAAGTATCAATAATTTCATGAGGCTTATCTTCATATAGTTTTATCCTCTTATGCCACTCTGCTACATTGTGAGGATTTTGTCTCAATAACACCGAGTTAAGAAGCAACAACCTTCGCTCCATTAAGTATTCAAATCTGGCCAGGCGCAATTCTAAGTCAATGTCATCATCTTCAGCAGGACTTGATTTTTTGGCTACTTCCTCCATCTTCTTACTCAAACTCAGTTCTTCAAACTGTGCATAGGCATCAAACACTTGGGTAAAATCTCTTACAGTTGTTACTGTTTGGATAGCTTCTTCATAGATATCCCTGGCTCTTTCAAACAGGCCACTTCTGACATAGTAATCTGCAAGAGAGTTCCACAGGTGGCCCAATTGATCAGTATAACGCCTGAGGCCTCCTCTAATGATTGCATCTACATTAAGAGAATGTATTTGCTCAGGGTTCTTAGATATCAGTTCACATAACTCATTCCAAAGCTGATGATTGGACTTCCCATGCTTCGATTGGAAGTTTTCATTATTGACTATTTGAGCCAACTTTAAAGCAGCTTCATCTAGCTTGTTAATTGTTATTAAGTAATCAATGTATTCTTCTGTGTCCTCTGGACACAACTTAAGATATCTACGGAAGACTCTCAGTGCAGTTTCAGGTATGTCATGTTTCTTTAGGAAATTCAAGTAAAGCGGCCATATCCTATGATGTTGAGTTATTGGTAGTGCTCTCAAGGCAGAGTCAAATGCTTTTCTTGTGATGGTTATTTTGTATTGATCTGTTAGAAATGTGCAGTAGTCCATCCATATGCGAGGCATTTTATGCATGAAGACCAAAGATCTTTCAAAACAATTGTTAACATCTTCATAGCAAGGATCAATAATACAGCGGCCTTTTATTTGTGATCTTCTTAATTTTAAGTAATTGTACCACAGCTTGAATGACCCTGGCAGCTCTTTTAATGCTCGCTCATAGATCATATTTATTTCATTTTTAGGTGCTGCTTTCTTATGATCTATGTATCGAAGCCAGTGCTTTACTGAAAATGGATTTCTTAATATTTCTTCTTCATATGGGAGATCTTCTTCACTCTGAAATAGACAAATACATTTTAAGAGCTTGTAATAATGGGCTTTCTGAAGGATTAACATGTGTAAGATAAGAGCAATACATAAACATGATAAAGTTAAAGTATTGAAAAAATTGCTATTAGTTTGAACCGAGTTAGGAAATTGTATCAGAGTAATGTATGTCGCGAAATGACGTTTCACGAATTCATTGAGAATGGTAATACCGCCTGAGCGATCTTTATTTAGTGTAATCTATGGTAAGCCTAGAAAACTATATACTCTACGAATCAAGGAAGTTATTCCGCCGGCCACCGCCGGGCATTTTGTCGGCGGGAGTCAGTGGGAGCACAGCGTGCGGCTAGCAGAAAGTAGGAACAAAACTCAACTAAGTTAAATCTAGATTTATTAAGTCTAAACTAAAGTAATTCTATTGTGAATGTCTCTGATCATCTCTTCGAGTCTGGTAAGACTATTAACCCACACATACTAAAACCTGCGCCAATTATTATCGCTTTAGATAACAGTATTCTGTGAAGTGTTGTAGAAACGAAATGGCGGTCAAGCAATGAGTATGGTGAGTTCTTAAATCTTTACTTAGGCATATTCACCTACAGAATGAATTATCTATTAAGTTGTATAGACACCGTAAAGAGCGCATGGTGGTCACAACAATGAATGGTATCTTATGATGACCAGATGTAAATCGCACTAGTTTCATATGAAGGTGACTGGATTTGCCTCAGCAGCGTTTTTAAGCTGCGCCTCGCAGACCCAGGTAATCTGAGCACAGAGGTGACGCCAGGACAGGGGGCGTAGGTAGGTCCTGGTTTTCACCGGTTACAGTCCCGAAGCCTTGGGCGAAATCTGCTGCAGCAGTATATAAGAAAGTCTCAGCTGGTGTTCTGGAGGTTGAGGATCCAGTCCAGCGTAATGGCAGTAATGATTACGCTGATAGGTCAGTGCCGCATGACCTATGCCTGTGTTAAGATGACTATGTATATGGGAACACAAACGGATAATAAGGTGATATTGGTACCTATGTTTGATCACATCTTATTTACTCACAACCATATTGCCATGTAATGATTATGAAGGGGTATGGCTAAGAGTATATTAATAGGTGTGTGATTACGTTGTACCTCCTTATAACTAAAGTGATCCGTAATAATAAGAGTAAAGGTGACACAGACTGCATAATCATATATTTAGGTAGGCATCATTATAAGGTATGAATGAGTATGTATGAGAGTGACATAAGATAGGACCAACACAGATAGAATTAGGTAGGCAGGTAGGGCTGTGGCAAGTGGACTAGTCCGGCGAAACCGGCTAGACCATGGTTCCACCAGTACGGTGGAATCATGGTGCCAAAATACAATTACAGGTAGTGTCAAACTAAGGAGATATGCAGATGTATCAACTAAAAGCGAAGGAGACGAAAGGAGAAGGAGAATATCCAGTTTCAGACAATATCAGCCAAGGCATATGAGGAACTCAGGTATGGAACCAATTATATTGTTGTATCATTAAATAATTATTATTGTTATGCCACATTGAGAATGATTCTACTTTTACTATGCTATGTCTGATCAATAGTTGTACTTCCCTCAAAGAGAATTAATCAAGGACATTGCGACAATGTATTCAGAAACACCTATATGGCTTTCTCTTCAACTCCAACTCTTGTTTCTTGGCTTTTGTGGAGATACCCCCACAATTTCACCCATGTCACGTTTTACCTAGTCCATCACACGAAGGAGGTAGTACAGTATAGAACAAATATAATTGGATCTTGATTAGTGGCTTCTCCGACAATTTCACCACAATTTCGCCAATGTTGTGTCTTTATGATCTCCTGAATTTTAACAATTATGTATGCAAAGCTCAAAACAGTGTTTATGAAAAAAGTATCAGCAAGGTAACTATTAGTAAAATACTCACGAAGAATATATCAATTTCTTTTCCGTCCAAGAACGGCATAGTTGCGGATTTTTAATAATTTATTCTGAGAAGGCAATCGGGACAACCCATCCACTCAACCGAATTTACGAGATTGTAGAGTACAATGATAACAGAAGCTAGCTCAGCCCTGAGCCCAGCGAGCGAGACTCAATAATTATTTTAGGAATAGGCAACCAGAATTCCAATTATTCCAAATATCAGAAATCTGTAAAAGCTCCAAAATGCACAAACACAAAATGCAAAGAGTATATAATTTACTACGTAGAACAAAATGGTCCAAAATCCAGAGAGTATATAATATAATTTACATCAAGAACCTCACATCATAACGCATAGCATAACTCTAACTATCAAAGAGTATATAATACCACAGGCTAAATGAACCTAACTTACGCCACAGACCCAAAAACCACAACACAGTTTAGTAAAATGTATAACATTCGGGCCCGTTCCAGTAGCTGCCAAGAACGCCAATAACGCCAAAAACGATGGTATCTAATGTTTGGCTTACACTCGCTTGCCGCGAGACGAACCGCAGGACGAGCCGCGAGCCACGAATGTAAACCAGCGGTCACTGCACAGAGTACATTGGTAAAGACGGGGTCACTGTCAGTTATACTCCCACGGTGTCATTTTTATTGCTAATACAACAACTTTTGGAATCGAAAATAACACTCATCTGGAACATATGTCTGCCAGTTCATGTGGACTTCTGAATGTTTTCACGATTTATTATCTGTATTTAAATAAGCTCTTTTTTGATTGGCTGTTAATTCATATAAATATGTAAGCTCATTTTTAACTGGTTGCATAAAATTGGGTCCATAGAATAAAAAAAGAAAATAACCCTCTACTCAGTCCACGATGTAGAAGATCGAAAGCCGGCGTGAGAAAATAATGTAAAAACCAACAGCTATTATAAAAATAAAGGAGAAAATCTAAATAAAACAGCAGACCATTTTCGGTTTCAAAATGTCAAGTGCCAAATCAACAGTATCAACACTGACGTGTTTTTATTTTCTTTTTAGGGTTCCGTATTCAAAAATACAGAACACACAGATTAGAGAAAAAAAAAAACGTGACTCAGTCTGTTTTTCTTAGCATAGGGTTATATAATATACTCTTTGTTCACAACTGAAATGAAAAAAGTATAACATTTGTTTACGGAAGTTTTGGCGGGTACGCGGAAAAGTTCACGTCGTTGCATTGTATTATTCCTCAAAACTTGTGCTTTTTCCAGTGAAAATGTTTAAAATTGTTGGCGTTTTACGCATTAAGTGCTGAATTACGAGCATGAGTGTGGGCAAGTGATATAATGTGGTGAAACGTGATTTTCCGTATTGCTTCCAAAATTCCATAGAAGCTTCCATTAAAGTTGCCACCACTTTACTGGAGCATGACTGAGACTGGAATATGAGTACCTGACTTAGACTGGACTATGACTATGACTAAGACTTGACTTCACGTGAAATATTCTATTAACAGATGAAAACCACATTTTTTTTCTCTAATTTGTGATGAAAAATTACAATATTTGACACTGGCTAAATACACTATATGTGGAGCCAAAATATAAGAAAAAATTGCTTATGAAAAAATCAAAGAGTATGTAATGTAACGCATCGCTATGAAAAAATTAAAACAAGCAATGGCGGATAATAGTGGTGTTTTTGCTGCTGCAGGGGCAGAATTAAATTAATTTACAATCGGATAAAAACGCAAGACCAATGTTTTTCATCTATAATGTCAAAACAAGGAAAAAGAAAAATCACTGTTGAGTTGCCTAAAACCAAAGACCTTGCTAATAGACCTAGTGTTTTCGAGCGACTCGGTACCAAGAAATCCAGTGCTAAAAAAACAACTGAACATTGCAGACAGTGGGCTCAACTCGGCACTTGCGCTTACGGTAAAAGTTGTAAATTCGCGTCTACTCATACGTTAATTAGTCCATCTAAGCAACGCGCTGCCAACAAGGATAGTGAACAAAAGCGTTCAGTAAAAGATGATCCTAAAAGCAGACTTCATTCGACAGTGGTTGTGAGACCGGGGCGCAGCCCCGATGGCGAAATCGACAATTGGGATCAAAATGACCTAGAATACGCGGACACGGACGTTCTCGAGAAACGGAGGCAGCAACTCCAACGGGAATTAGAGTTACAGCTGAAAATGGACTCTGGAAAAGACATGCGCAAAGATAAAAAGAAAGCAGTGTCAAGCGCCTCTTCCTCACGGAGCTCAAGTTCCTCCAGTGTGTCTTCGTCTTCTTCCGACGGCAGCTCAACTTCATCGTCTTCTGATAGGTATGTACATAGAACGTAGACATTACAACCATTTCAGCAATTATAAATTCATCATTAGACCTTTAAAAACTAATAATATTTTATTAGTACATCGGGAACTAGATTTCCTACTTGTCTTTGTTCATAACTTTATCCATAATAACTAGATCATGAAGACATAAATGTTGGTGTTTCTCCATAAACTGGGCAACTCCTCCTAAGAAAGTTGTCCAGGCCACTTTTTTCATTATTTATCGAACAAATGGTATTATAGGGATAGATATCTTCATGCTTAATATAGCACTGCAGAAGAACCAAAAATATTTCCATTACTTTAAGAAATATTGAGCATTTTCTGAAAAAACCGATACAGGGGATTATTGCCTTTACCTTTGACTGTGTATTGAAATAAAAAATAATGTTTTGGCGGCAATATGAACTCTTTATTTTTTTATTGTTTATTTGTAGTTTAGGAATAAAGTATTTGACATGTGTTATTTAACAAAAATCTTAACAACTCTTTTTATATAAAATTTTAGTTTTTCTCATGATAGCGGTTAGGTCTCCGGTGGGCCACCAACTCCCCTGATAATAAGCAATGGTGTGGTCAAATATGTAGCATGCAAATTTCTAAGGTATGTATTCACTCTAGCTTTGAAGATTCCCTCTGCCCAGATTATATTTTTCAGGAAACAAGTAAGATGGTAAAGAGTTCTAATCTTTGGCAGTGCGCACTTATGAAAGTAGAGTCAAATGACTTCATACAAATACGTAGAAGGTCCACAATGTGCCGATATGAATGATATCATGCGGATTTTCTTGTCCTGCCATGGATAAGTGAGGGTGGGATAAGATCATGACTGTAGTTCCTTCACACACTAGCTGAAATAAATTCTATAAAATTTGGACAGAGATGCTACTTTACAACAGTGCTCAAGGGGAAGTAATGATGCCAACATCTTGAGTTGGTATTTGGCAGGGCCATCTAAAAGGTGGCAACAGTACTTCACACACGATTGGGCTTGAGCTTGATACACGGTCAGCTTAAAGTACCGCCTCACTTTGCTCAAAATACCATGCCTGTTTGCTTCCTAGTTTTGCCCTTGACCTATGATACGATCTAGATTGTCAAACCCAATAGCTCTAGCATGCTATGAACAAAGATTCACTTCGGAAGGTAGGGTATGTGAAACCAAAAGAGATAAGATCGTATCATATCAATAAGGCTATCATGCCAAACCCTATCAAGAAAGGCCTTTGAAATATCAAGAGATATGGATAAGGCTTAGCCATGGGGCTCAAAAAAAAAAGATCGCCAATCGAACTGTTAAGATGGAGACTGCAGATCGCTGAGGAGATCGTGGTTGATTGACATGTGTCAATAGCTTCCTATTGATAATACACTCCATGGCTCTAATATATGATTTTGAGGAAGAGTTTGTTTTGTTAATATTGCCATAACTTGCTAATGTTGCTTGCTTGTTTCTTTTCTTTCTTTCTTTCTTTCTTTCTTTCTAATGTATATTATATTTTTTAATGGACAAAGGGGCCTTTATTCTTACTTCTACATTAATACCAACCAAGCCTAATAGAAAAATATTTAGACTATACTGACTGACACTGACACAGTATTAAAGTAACTCATAGTGTTTTTTCTCCTTACCTTTTTGCTCATGTTAGTATCCCACTGTATCGTCGTTATTTCTTTGTAGACCAAACTGTATGAATTAAATTGCATTGTTTAATAATTATGTGGCATTGTTTAGCTTTGTTTTTGCTTTTTTGTTATTATCAATCCACTCTTTATTCTCCTTAAATACTAGTTGACCCACCTCAGCTTAACATGGGTTAGTTAGTTTTACATCCTAACCCTGTTGATGGGTAGAAGAAAGGGAAGGGAAAGGAAAAACAATAGATCAAGATGGGCTGGTAAAGGAAGGCAGGCTGTCCGTGCCTACCCTTCTATTGCTGTCCTATCCATTCATCCTTTTCCCCTTTCTCTTCAACTGGATGAGCATAAATAAATGGGTAAATAAATATTATAAAATGAAAACAAAAAATTCTCGCATATAAATTACAACCTTACTGCTTCATGCAACCCATACTTGGCCGTTTTAGAAAACACAAAGTATCCTTAATGTTATTCTGAAAAGTCAGCTATACCAAAAAGTCAAGCATACCAAATTTAACTAAAATCCATCCAGTAGTTCCAGCATCTGTCCCTTTGAACATTTAAACATGCATAATGCTAGACAGACAGACATAAACAACATTAAAAAAAAGTTTCATTTTATATTATCAATTATTATTAAAAGCATAATGCAGTCAAAATTTTCAAAAAATATTCAATGTACTGATTTAGCCTATTTTAAAATATTGTATGTACATGTAATAGATAGAAGATCTATGTATTTTCATTAAGAGGGATTTGAATGGAATTTGACATGTTGGAGTGATAATTATGGGTTGTATAATGTGTAAATGGGTGAATCTCCCAAAAATGGACAAAATCGGCATGAAAAAAATTATTGAAAAATCTGTTGCATAATTGGTAAAATTATTGTGGAACAGCATATTTACTACAAGCGGCTACTGTTAAAACCCTTGGCCAGACAATTTAACCATTTTCCTAGTACCCAGCCATTTGCCTCTCACTCGATTTCACAGGTTAATGACGGCAGGATAATGACGATTTCGTAATAAAAGACTTGATAAAAATACAAAGAAATCCCATAGGTAGATATATATTATTGAACTTACCTATTGTTGTATATTTACTGCATAGACTATCACTAGTTAATTATCACGCATTCGGTATATAAATGTAGCCAGACTATATGATAATTTCTCTGGACCAAACACCGTAGTCTTGTTTAGAGCTGGAACCCTCCAGCTATAAACAAGACTGTACGGACAATTGAGAGAATGGAGTGTGGAATTGAATGGATCATAGAAAAGAGCGTGAAACGGCCGCTTTATAGACAAATACTTGAGATTCAATGCATAACGCGTTCCCGCCTTTTATTTGAGTTTAATGTTTTGGCGGGGTTATTGTTGCGAAGTCCATTACACATAAAGTTGCGACATTTTCACAAAATCTATAAGTTATAGTAGTGCTCTATTAAAAATATTTAGTCATGTAATGTTTACACTATCAATTAAAACAATAAAACTAACAGTATTACCAATTTTAAGTAATCTTCTTAGAGTAAACAGTTGCAACATGGGGGCATTACATGTCAGGAATATGATTTTCAAGGTCAAATATTGCGAAAATAGTTTATTTCGGTTAATTCTATGCTGCGTGTGAGTTAGGATTATAAAAGTAGAGTATTTTTAGATGTATGAAGGTAATAAATTCTGATATATTATAATTCTTATTTGGTCAAAATTTGTCAATATGTGAATTTGTCCATTTTTCTGAGATTGACCCAAATGTAGTTCACTCATGCTATGTTTAGAAGCATTGATGAAGTCTGCAACATAGGATTAAATCAATTTTGATGCTTGGCATGCTACAGTAGTTGTCCTTACCTTAAATATAACTATTATGGTTGATTACCACTAATTTTGTAGAGACTGAACTGTACAGGTGTGTGCAAATTGCAAGTGCTAGTCTACTCTGTTCATAGCCCACATCAACCCCAAATACTGAGACTGATAGTCGAAATAAAGCGGATTCTTGTTAGGAATATGATACTTATACTTAATACATTTTCCATATTATGTTTTTTATTCAGTTTTTTATGTTATGTTTATTTTTTTGTTATTTTATGTTTCTATAACGTTTCCTTTGCAAGGGACACTAGGAGGAAGGTGAAGAAAGGAAAACTAAAACGTAACTCCAGTTCCTCATCAGAGGGTGAAGTGCCTTCAAAAAAGAAGTTTAATAAAAATGATTCCATAAAAAGTAGCAAAAGTGATCCCAAAAAGACAGTTGCAAAAAAAGATGATAAATCGTTAAAAAAACCTGATACTACGAAAAAGAAAGCAGCCGGTAAATCGTCTCTAGTGAAAAAGTCTTTATCACCAGCTAAAAAATCAGGCGGTACACCACCGATCACATCTAAAGCTTTAGCGAAAACTACAACAAAGCATGGAAAGTCGCCTGTAAGACGAGAACGAAATAGGAGCACTACACCACACACAGCCAGAGATAAAGATAAAGATCGCAAAGATAAAGAAAAAGAAAAGGAAAGGGATAAAGATCGCGACAAAGATAAAGAGAAAACAAGGGTTCGCAGTCGATCTCCAAGAAAAGCTAGATCGAGGTCGCCGCGCCCGCCTGTCGCTAAGAAAAAGGAAAGTTCAGAGAGAAGCAGGCCAGTTTCCCCTAAGAAACAGCCTAGAAGAGATGGAAGCACGCAGAAAAAGCGCTCTGCAAGTCGAGATCGGGACAGAGGACGAGATCATAAAGATAGATCGTTGGAAAAGCGGAAAGACAAACATGACGACAAAGACAGGCATGACAGAAAAGACAGGCGGCGAGATAAAAAAGATAAGAGAGATGACAAGCGAAGAGGCCGTGACAGAGGTCTAGGTAGTAGAGCATCTGACAAAGGACTAGAAAAGCCCAACAAACCTATGGAAAGACTATTACCAAGGCCTGAAGAGCGGTTAGCAGCCCTCGCCGCTATATCGAACCGGGCACTCGAGACAGACAAAAACTCGTCAACATCAAAAGATAGACAAGACACTCATTCTGAAAGGGGTGGTCGTAAACAAGACAGAGTGGAAAGGGATCGCTCAACGAAGAGGGACCGAATGGATAGCATGGATAGGGATCAGGTTGACTATGAATTGGGTATGGAACGTCAGTATGAGAACGATCGCGGAATGGATCATTACGATCGAGTTGACGATCGGTACGAGGGCAGCAGAGATGGCGACCGGTCTCCGGGATACGAGATGCAACCTCGAGATAGGCATTACGACGCTGGGTACGACATGGGAGGTCCACCGCGAGGATATCCTGAAGATGACGATAGAATGTATGGTGAACGTTTAGGCGATCACAGAGATATAGGTAAGTAATTTATGACTTACTGAAATCATAAAATGTAGTAAACATGTATGCTGCGTATCTGTATTGAATAATTCGTAATATTTTTAGGCTACGATGACAGACGTCCGCGTCGGGATCATTCCTGGGAGGGTCGATCTGCTTCCATGGATCGTGAACGTTATATGGCGCATCCACATAAAGAATGGGAGAATGACGACTACCGCGCAGGCGGCGATTGGGGCAGAGAAAGGCATTGGCCCATGCATGACCCACAGGTATGCTCCAATCAACAACCATTCAACAGCCTTCTCTATGACTTTCAACAAATAACTTACTTTCTTTTCCATTCCATAGATGATGTTGTACTACAAAACCTTGTACATGAATGAACCAATTGATTACCGTAAAAGAAACCACAAAATTCCCTGCCTCATCCTATCCCATGCCTTCCTTGGCTGCCCTTATCCTCATTTTGGTATGTGTTCGCTAACCATTTCGTTTTGTATGATATATTTTCACAAATACTTTATCGTTTTGGTTGATTTCAGATGAGCGAGTGGGCTGACAAAGAGCCAGAGATGGATGGCTGGCATCACAGAGGGCGTCCGGGTCCTCATCGCGGAAGAATGCGTGGTAAGAAATGAAGAGTGCATGGTGAAGTGATAACCGAATAAATTATGAAAACATAAAGCTGCTTGTACACTAAGTCGTTCATTGTGTTGTTCATTAGGTCTTCTCCATTCCCTTTCTGGTAACGACCAGAGCCAATGCTTACAACGCGTGCGCCTAACCTAGATCAGTAGATGCGACTAAAAGCATTCAAGCTCTTCCCAATGAACCTGCCGAACCCCAATATCGCCATCTGACTAGTTGGTTCTCATTTTACTCTTTCTTTAACGCGATCTATGGTGACTCAGTTAATGACAATTTTTAAACGTTGAGGAAAAGAAATAAAAGAATTCTTCATTGAGTTACAAAGTAATAATAATAATGGCGTCTAGATTTATATCTTCAACTTCAAATATGTATTTCAAGTGTGGTCTCCATACAATCCAACAGCATTAGTGAGTTAGACAAATTGACTTCAACACATCTGGCGATTTCTCTACGATTTCTCCAATGACGTGTAGAGTGTCAAACAAACTCAATGGCGGCTGTCAGATGTGCTGCCCCCCGCACGCTGCGCACGCCGCTTACCTCTTCCCGCGCACATCATTGCTACTGTGCAGCGTTTCGCTCAGACTTCACAGCCGCGACAGCGGTTTGAATCGCACTCTACTAAGATATCAAATAACAGACAGTAGGTGTTTACTAAGTCGTTGATTATTATAATTGTCAGATTACGGTCGTGGTATGCGCATGGATATGAACAAGCGTCGGGCGCCAAGGCCCGATCCAACGCCGGCCCCGGAGGAAGCGCCGGCGGCTGCCACCGCAGACCCCGAGGCGGACGACAAGCCAATACCAGACGACCTTAGCGAGATCAGCGACGATCCTGACGATATACTCAACAGGGAAGACGTAAGTGAATATCAGGGCCATTATTCCGTATCGATTGCTTACTTCGAAACCACGCGAATTCCTTGTCTTACATAAGAAATCTGCGAAACTGTATTCTCTATGAAATAAAAACAAAACCGCGCGAAATGAATTTGGAATTGGCGCATTTGAACTGTCAAAAATTGTATGTTTTACCGAGACGCGTTCCAAAACATCAACACATCAAAAGATATGACCACTTATGTCAATATATTTTATTCAAAATAAAGATAATTAAATAATTTATACATTAAAAAGCACAGGTTTTTTTGCTGACTCTCAAATACAGTCTGAAAACCCTACTATGGAATCCTTGGCATTGGAAGAGCTTGGCCATGGCAAACAGGTGATCCTACTGGGATGACCAGTGATTTTAAATTTCTAATAATTTTTTTATTGTAGATATTTACAGTTTTAGATTTAAATAATTATGTGATAAGTACTTCCACATCACCCGTATTATAAATGTAATTATACTTGGTAGGTCATAATGACTATTTTCGCCTATGTACCTACATTTGTTGCTTGTGCAATAAACCATTTTCTGTCTATCTATGTATTCTAATATGTTTTTCTAATAAGCAAATTCTTATTTTTATTATATATTTGTATATTTTAGATGGTCGACCAATCAAACATGGATGATGACAGCCAAACTGCACCTCCCGATGAAAGCTCTTCTAAGCCAGATGCTGCAGAAAGGGACTCCACTCAGGTATTATTGCATCAGTCTCTATAAATATTTAGGAAATACATCATCAGCCCAATACCTTTCCATTGTTGGGGCACGCGCCTTCTATCACACGATAATGACCATCATCATCATCATCATCATCATCATCAATAGTCTGAAGGTGAAGACGTCTACTGCTAAACATAGGCCAGAGGAGATCCTTATGGAGATTGTATGGCCATCCATTAATTGATGGTATGGATCCCTAGGCCATATGAAGATGGTATGTGGGCTGTAATCCACCACACTAACCAAGCAGGTTGTTGGATGTTTTTTAATGCTTGAATTGGCTCATTTTTGACAACATTTCACCTGATGGAAAGTGATGATGCAGTCTATGTTGGAGCACGTTTGCCCATGAGGTGCCTGTTCAGCCTTTATTTGAAGAGACCCATATTGTGACTTGTCGGAAACATTGAAGCAGAAAGTGCATTCCACTCCTCAGCTGTTTGGATAGTGAAAGATCTAGCAAATCGCTTTGTACAGGTTCGGGGCACGTTCACGACAAAGGGATGCAACGACTTGACACTTCTTGCAGTCCGATTGTTAAAAGAGGATGATGGGATTAGCTAATGAAGACATGTTCTAGAATTTTCTGATTCTTGAGCATGCCGGTTTCCTTACGATTTTTTCCTTCACCATTGTAAGAACGAGTGCAAATTCCACACATAATCTTGAAAAAGCTTTGGTGAGTCCAAGTCGGATTGGAAACTTGGGTACTTACTTATGTACATCGGTTCGATAGTTGCTTGACTGACAACTGATCTACATAAACTACACTCACTCTGTAAATATTAGAAATGCGTTATCAGAAACATGTATTGCTTACCTCAATTATATTTTTTTCTAGGATACAAGTGGTGGAGCAGAGGAAAAAGAATCCCAAGATACAAAGGATGATGATGACACGAATCTGGACTTTGAAGAAATATCCGATGGGGAACTCGAAGAGGAACGCACCAGAGGTATCATTCCAACTATTGGTTCTTACAATAACCACTAGCTGATATTCACATTAAAAATGCTGTGGAATATGCCGAATGCCGAACGAATATTTGCCCCATTTCGCTTTCTCGAGAGAAGAGCTATATTTTGTAGATTTTCATAGCTCATCCTAGCCCTGCAAGGAAACTTAACTTGATCCGTTTCGCTTTCTCGATAGAAGATATAATTATGTAGATTTTTATAGCTCATCCTAGGGAAAATAAGTTGATCCGTTTTGCTTTCTCAAGAGAAGATCTAATTATGTAGATTTTCATAGCTCATCCTAGGGAAAATAAGTTGATCCGTTTTGCTTTCTCAAGAGAAGATATAATTATGTAGATTTTTATAGCTCATCCTGGAGAAACTAAGTTGATCCGTTTTGCTTTCTCAAGAGAAGATATAATTATGTAGATTTTTATAGCTCATCCTGGAGAAACTAAGTTGATCCGTTTTGCTTTCTCAAGAGAAGATATATTATGTAGATTTTTATAGCTCATCCTGGAGAAACTAAGTTGATCCGTTTTGCTTTCTCAAGAGAAGATATAATTTTGTAGATTTTTATAGCTCATCCTAGGGAAAATAAGTTGATCCGTTTCGCATTTGAAAAATGTAACAGCCTTCCTCTGCCATGCTTCTACATCAAAGAAATTTGTATTTTCGTTAAAGAACCAAATTTGTTAACCTACTGTATCAACCTCCTTGTCGTAAAGATATATATATAAGAAAATTGTCTACAATATGTGCATATCAATATATAACTGTATACCTAATGATTTGAAAATGTTAACAGGCAATTTATTCAAGAAATCTTTGTATGACTGGTTATTACAACACGCATTTTATAGTGTATATATGTTATAAGACCTTTTTTGTGAATTGAGCTTGTGTTCTCGCAAATAAATATTTGATTGATTGATTGATTTCTCGAGAGAAGAGATAAAATATGTCGATTTTATAGCTCATCCTAGCCCTGCAGGGAAATATACATAATTTGGCTTGTCTAATTGCAGCTGGACTAGGCGATGCGCTTGGCGTGGACTGGGCCAGCTTAGTAGCTGACGTACATCGTCGCGAGCAAACCACGCCTTCCGGAGGCGCCAGAGACCGGTGGAGATCTGAAAAAGTACTCACCCGAGTCGGCCTCTCCATACAAATGGCTGGAAAAGACATGGTCCAAGATATATTAAATAAAAATTCTCTTACTGCAAAGAAACCTCAAGAACATAACGAGAATGGCGAACAGAATGATGGTATTGAACAAAACGGTACACGTGAATCGGAGGATGAGAAACAGATTGATGTGAACTCTATACATCCAGTTGCATCCATACAGGTTAGCTTTTTTTTAAATTAGCATGGCTACTACCAACGGTGCTATAATGCTAGCCGGCATTCTAAAATGTAGGTCGTAGGTTTGATTCCCACTCGGGATCTATACGTGTTTGTTTTGTGTCTAAATGTTGTGCTGCATTATAATAGGTATGTATTTACAAACAAGAAGCACCTAATGCCCATCGCCGCTAAAGTTCGACAGCTCCTGAATTTGGCACTTCTCTCTTGCTCCCAGTTTCTCATGTTTGTAAAATTTGTGTCAAGTCAATACACCAAATACTTTGTTGGATTAAAGACAGCCGATGTTCAATAGGCAACCAATGAGCGTTCATTTATTTATTTATTTTATTTATTGCGTGTTGGCGAAGTATTGGACCAAATGAATACACTGGACACTAACAACTGTGTCTAAAAAGTTATTCTAGGCACAATTACTACATTTTTTTCAAATTCGGGCTATTGTTCGTTTATACCTGATGGGACCCCATGCTATCTACTAACACTAATTATCAAGTGATGAAATTATTGCAGGTGGCAATGGAGAAGCGGAAACGTCAACGGGCAGTCCTATTTGGTTCAGGATGCGAAATCACTCGCGGTTTGAGCGCTCGGAGGGACTTAGCGTTGCGAAGGTTCCTGTGCCATCTACCTGCTACCGAAAGGACTGGACAGTCACGAGTCACACCACGGCCATCCCTATTCCAAGCTGCGAAGGCATTTTTGCAAGCACCAGTGTCTGGATGACATCGGGCAGGAGACAAATAGAGACAAACGTGTTTTTGACCATACTGCTAGTGGTGTCAGTTTTAATGGTAGCCGACGGGAATAACAATATTGACTTGATATAGTATTAAGTAAACAATAGTTATTGTTTTGCCTTACTGTGATCAGTGGAAATGTTCGGTAAAAACTGGATATATAAGTAAATGACATTTAAATTGTGAAGTGATTTTGCGCTGGATATCATAAGAATCGTAAAAGTTTTATAATGGAGTAGTGTGGTCTTTGCAGTCGGTTTTTAAACAGAATATGAATTCTCTCAAAAACTATGAATTTTTCCTCTATATATTTTTACATAGTTTCAGAGTATAGAATGTTATTCTTTTTGTAATAAAATGAGAAGTAGAATATTCATAGTGGTTTAATTTACAATACAATATAGTACATTAAAATCTGGTAATAAAATGATTAATCAGAAATATAGTTCGTAAATTGGTAAACATAACAATTTCATTATCTAAAATATCACATATCATCACTTAAATAACGATCACTTGTTCTAGGAGAAATGAGACATCTGCTCCCACCCGATATTCAGTCTTCTTGAGGCCCCTGGAAGAAAGAAAACCGATTAGTTTAGCGTGGGTGTATAGGTAGGTAACTTTACAATCTTGGTATTATGTCGATCTACATTACAGACTAATTATATAACCAATAAGCTGCTGCAGCCGCCGCGCGAGAAATCGATGCGAAGATCAGCATAGTCCTGCAGAAGTCGGCCGCGCGTTCGCACGTTAGGGACAGTTGTTTATTATTTACATCGGTATGAAAATCTACAGCGTAGCTGCCTTGACGCTGTTAAACCCTTTTTATGGGAATATGTTACGAAATTCAAAACAAAGTTCCTCCTAATCCGAGAAGGACATACCAGTTGTTTTCAGATTTTCTGACTTCTATGAACTTCCGTAAAAACAATTCTCTTTACATAAAGAACCACTTCTCAATTCTGTCGATAAACTCGGCCTTTTTCATTCCTATTTCCTAATAGTGTAAACTATGGTAACATTTATGATTTTTATAGCAGTATCGCCAGCGTAATCTACAGATTAATTTGTTAATGAAAAATTATTTTTCTTTACAAATTAATCTGTAAATGGTTTTAAATTTCAACTTACTTTTGGAACAAAACAGCACCAGCCACTCCTTTGATAGCGAGTTTGTTCTCATCAACGTGAAGAATGGATCCTTCCCGCAAGCCGAGAACCGGAGCTGCGTAGTCCATTTCCATATACTCTCCTATTCTCTGGTCTCTTGTCTCGCCTTTATGGGTCATACTTTCTACAGTGTCGATGTAATGAGGGTTTATATTGAAAGGAACTATTCCGATGGCGTCAAACGTGGGTGGGAACGCTATAGGCATGTCGTTTGTCGTGTTTATGCTTTTAGTAGCCACGTTAGTTCCTGCACTACTCCCTATGTACAACAAATGACCTTCATCAACTCTTTTTCTAATAAGACTAACAAGATTGTTTTCGTAAAGGCGCTTGAGGAGTAAAAATGTGTTTCCGCCGCCGACGAAAATGGCTTTTGATTTGTTTATTGCGTTTGCTGGGTCTGCGTAAGTGTGAAGACCTGTGACGTTGAAGCCCCAAGGATCAATCACTTCTTTAATTTTGGCAGTGTATCCATTAAAGTCGTTTTGGGCGTATGGTATGAATACTAGTTCTTTTACGTCGTTTCTGCAACACAGTAATATTTTGCTGTAGATAAATTACGCGCTCTCATAAAGGTGCGTATTATTGGACTGACAAGTTTTTTAAATACATATGAGTATTTTAAGTATACCTCTATATCAATGAAAAAAATACAATAAGTATCAGAAAAAATCATGCATGATAGAATACAATCGCTGAAAACTACGCAAAAATATTTAAAACATTTGCGTATATTCAAAAGGTCTGAAAAAAGCTGTGTTGGCAAGATTAATAAATATATAAAAAAAAACACGAAGAAATCTAGATCCGGCTTGAAGGACCAAACCAAGAAAATGCTGGAGAGAGGAGAGACTATCAAAAACGCACCCAAAAACGAAGATTTCTGGGTTTCTAGTGAGTCAGTTTAACTTCATTTCCGTCTTATCCACCGTTCCCCAGCGATTTCTTTGTTTTGTAGAGGCAGGAGAAGTCACAGGTCACAGAGGCAACACCGAAATTCCCAGGAGCAAATTAAGTTAATGAGCCAATTATAGTTATTTACTTCATGTAGGTACAAGAACAACCTATGTAATGGGGCGAATTCTGTGACAAGAACCTAGTTTTTTTCCGGTGGGATATGGGTTTCTAGTATAATAGTTTGTACAGTATATTATTTCAACACGATAAAACATCATTCTATCAGTATCAATCTAGGTTGATTGATACTGATAGAATGACGAGCTTATTAGATTTATTATTATTAGTTCACTGTAGTAGTTAACTGCGAACTATTGTTATTGCAAACGCTGGTGGTGTAGGTTACTGTATAATAGGATATCATGGAGCTAATAAAAAAAGAAGGAGAGAATCCCGTCTGATCCGAAACTGAAGCACCCTTAGGAAGCCAGAACGCTTCGTACGTACGAGCGGGGCACGCACACTCACATCATATGCAGCCGGTCGCCCTACTTTCATCTGACACACATATGTGATATGTCCGCCATTTTGGGCAATTACAGACTCTTTGGCCCAAAGAGTATATGTTTTCGGCTTCAGTTCGATGTCAATAAAAACTCAATCCTTCTTTTATTTCATCCATGTAGGATATTTTACATTTATTTTAGGTTATGTGTGATATGAAATAATAGCCAAACGAAATTGTAACTTACTCTTGAAGAAAGGAGCAAATTTCCTGTTTGGCGAATTCCAACATAGAAAACCCATGGCAATTCGAAGAGGATAACAGCAAAGCTTGACGACGAGACGCCATTGTCGTAGCAGTAAATACTGTGTTGAACACTTTGTTAGCACTAATCTTTTGAGCGGACGGATAATGACAAATGCGGCGATAAAATAAAAGATTAAAGTCGGAATATTTCATTAAGTATATTTTTTATCATTTTATAGCTGTTCAGGTTCTTTTTCTTCTTCTTCTTCTTTAATGGCTTTCTATCGCTTTTTTGCAATAATTCTGCCAATGTCAAGTGAGTAAAGTTTTTTTTTTCTTATATGTTGGCTCCACACATGGCAACTTTACTAAAAGCTTCTATTGAGTTTTGGAAGCAACACGAAAAATCACGTTTCACCACATTATATCACTTGCCCTCACTCATGCTCGTAATTCAGCACTTAATGCATAAAACGCCCACCAATTTTAAACATTAACACTGGAAAAAGCAAAAGTTTTGAAAAATAATACGAAAGTTCACGTCGTTGCACGACGTGAACTTTTCCGCGTTCCCTCCAAAACTCCTGAGTAAAGTTTGTACGATTATGTCAAGTCAGTCATATTTTGTTAGTAAAACGCCAACAGTAAAAATGGTGGATATTTTACTGAATGTTCTAAAAAAGGCCGTTGAAGCAAAAACGAAAGTGCATGGTTTTATGATTTTGAAACCATTTGCCAACACTCGGGCACATTCACGAACACTTAACGGATAATAATCCACCCTTATTATACATTAAAGTTCATGATACACTAGTTTTGAAAAATAAATTCAAAATTCACAACCGCCATTGTCGGATTTTCTTCAAAGACCCTCGTTCAGGTTCTTACTCGTCGTCGTCGTCTGACTGAAGTATTCTCTAGTAAATTATATACACTTTGGTATTCTCCTTGTATCCTCTGTTTGTGGTATTCTATTTGGTCATCTTGTCACCAAAACCTACTGACGTCTCGCATTGTGATCTTGTTCTTATGTTCTTGTCAACAGGGCTTGGAACCGGTTAATGATATACCGGTATTTTACCGGTAAAACCCGGTTTAAGCGATTATTTCGTTCGGAGCTAAAACCGTCAAAAGAACTTTATGAAAACCTTTATTAACCGGTTTATTACGCGAGAGCAAGCGAGTCGCATACTCGTGTCGTGCGGCGCCCGTCGACTTACGGATGGTGGGTAAGGTAAACACGTATCAATATGTTATATAACATGGCTGACGGCTGTGTGCGTGAATGGAGGGGTGACAAAAACCGGTATAAACCGGTTTTGAACGAAACCTTTGTTACGAACTTTATTTAACCAAAAACCTTTAAATAGTGGTTCCGGTAGAACGAAACCGAAAAGAAAAGTTTCCTATATGTACTTAGGCGCGTCAAATTAACCCGGTTTCCAAGCCCTACTTGTCAAAGGATTGTCTGACGCACACAGACGCACAGATATCTAATCTGACGTCTGACATTAACGTTCTGTCAAAACAATGACACATCACAAATGAAGTGCAAATGAATGTTGCCAAATTGCCCGGGGAATTTACGAAGAAGGCTGTAAACTTGTTATCAACACCTAAACTATGATTGCCCTAGACTAGAGAGATAAGATAAGTGCGAACTAGGGAGTTTTGGCGGGAACGCGGAAAAGTTGTATTATTTCTCAAAACTTGTGCTTTTTCCAGTGTTAATGTTTAAAATTGGTGGCGTTTTACGCATTGACTGAATTACGAGCATCACTCATGGGCAAGTGATATAATGTGGTGAAACGTGATTTTCCGTGTTGCTTCCAAAATTCCATAAAGCTTCTAGTAAAGTTGCCACCACTTTACTGGAGCATGACTTAGACTGGAATATGACTACCTGACTTAGACTGGACTATGACTATGACTTGACTACGTGAAATATTCTTCTAACATGATGAAAAATTACTAACTTAGGGGCTGTCAAACCTTAGTACAGATGGGCACGAGAAACCTCAAAAAGGCGAATTACAAAAACGACCAAAACTTAGTTTAGTTTAAATGTATTTAAAAAATATTTATTGTATTTGGTACTTAATAAGTATTTTAAAGGTATTACCTATCTTATACATAAGTAGGTATCTATTTAGATACAGCAACATAAACAAAAATGCCTATAAGTATACTTATCAACTTATCATATAAAAAATAGAATAAAATTATTCTAGGCAATAAATAAATGTTTATAAAACACATAGGGAGGTACAAGTATACAATATGTAGAGCACCGTTTCTTTAGATTTCGATTATAAGATTCATAATTATTATGAAATATTTATTAAATATTAAAATAAAAGATCTAAGTATCCAGGATAAAGAATCTCTCTAGATGGGGTTTGTCACAGCCTGGGCCGAGGTACTGGTGTCTCAGTTCGAGGTCGGGTGGCGCGGAAATGTCGCCTTGGAGAATGTGGTACGCTTGTTCTATTGAGCTCTCGATCTCAGATTTCAGCTCCTGTGATGGAAACACAATAGGTTTATATTATTCTAGTCTGATTTTGGGTTCATGATATTCGTCGAATTATCATTCCAATTTCTTCTATGGTCCAATAGGCATGTTGACTAAATTTTTTTATTGATAAATTAAAAATATTCCTAAAAAGATAAACATTTGTGTAAACAAACATTCAAAAAATGACCAAGTTACAAGTATTTTAAAAACCGGAATAGAAAAAGATAGCTCAAACGGCCAGTGACGTCAGAGGAAGGTCTTTATAGTACCTCATTACTAAGCTGTGGTAGCTTTTCATACAATCTCTTTGGCATGTGACGTCACGAGGGGGTTTTTCTTAGTAACTGTGGGGGCGCTCTGTTTCGCGAGAAATGGATAGGAGATGCCTTCTGTAGAAACTTTGAAAGCTTATTACTCCGTGATTTATTTACCAATTTTACATATTTTTGCAATTATTGTATTAATTTTTAATCTTCTTTATGAAAGTAATATTTACTTGTTCATTTTTAATAGTAGTTATCATGCCTATTACTTTACTATAGGCCAGTACTAATTAAAATCTATTACTTGTGTGCTATTGGGTGCAATGGGTAGGTATAAGCCATTCATATCTGGTATAAGATAACCTGGGGGTCTAGCTAGCCATAGTGTAATAAATACTAATAGTGAATCAACTCGGCCGCTAGACGGAGCAACGATAGGGTGCGGTATGAACTAGTGATGGATTAATTAGCATTCACATTCATTTTTAGCATGTGAAAACTCAATTAGCATTTCGCAAATGAAATGTAGTTGCGAAATTCAGTGAAATATGAAATTTCATTTCAATTAATTTAGTTCATTTTGAATTTAATTTTTAATATAAAGCTTCATTTCATGTTTCATTTTTTTTTATTTCTATTTTCATATAATTTTTCATTTTAATTTTCGTTTCAATTTTCATTTCAATTTTCATTTCCATTTCATTTCATTTTAGCAAATAGCATAGCAATAGCAATTAGCATGCTAAGACTCATGAATTAGCATGTTTATGAAATTTACGCAAAATCGCATTAATTGCCATCACTTCTATTCAGTACTTACGTCATATAGGTCTGGTTCCCGGCGCGCGCGCTCTGCCAGCGCGGCGTGCAGGTGGTAGAGCAGCAGGCCGCGCAGGTGCGCGTCGCCCGCGCCCAGCGCTGCCACCGTGCGCAGCGTGCCGCGGCAGAGGCTCTCTTTCAGCGCTAGCCGGGACTCCGACAGCTCTGAAATGTATTTCAGTGTGGTTTTGTTACACAATTTGACTTACCTATATTAGCAAATTAGCAAGTACATCACGGCATGCACGTCATTGTTGAGGACACGACCAAAATATAGCGAACAAAGTTTGATACTGATATAATTATGGCATTTTCAAAACAAATGTTTATTTGATTTTTTTCAATTTTAAGGTATGTATCCAAAGCTCTAAGCTCAAAAAAATGTTTTTTTAGGTTTTTTTTCAAAATGTTTACGCTTTCAAACATGATATGATTATAATAATAATGTAGGTACCTATACTATCCCCCACTATCAGGAGACTCTTCTTGGACTCTCCTGGTACTGGGTATTTATTATACGTACACGCTATTCTTCATGGTCAGTAGAATAATTGTGGATATGAGCCTATACCTACCTATCTACTTGGGAATCTTGGGACACATCGATGACATCGATTCATAATGATGACCGCAGTACGGATTTTGCGGATTTATCTACATCCAATCTAATTAAGAAATCACTGACTCAACTGACTTACGGATTTGCATTGTCTTCGCTTTTAATGAATGCGCTTTGTGATGTCAAAATATCAAACACCCATTCTGTCATAGTAGGTACCTAATTTTATTACTTAATTTAGTATCAAGCAATAGCCAACATTATTATACTTAGTTAATACCACATACATACCTGCCTATGATAATATTTTCGCTAGTCTCAAGTTATTACAGGTGCCTATACTTATTTCATTTGATTAAAAACAAAAATTGTTTTATCAATTCAGGCCGTGGTCAATCGTTAGCCTATCGATGATAAAAAAAGTAACAGCATCAGATCAGAGGATAACAATACGCAACTACATAATTATGGTGATTGATTTCATATCCAATCCATCATATCTTGGCTAGAAAGCAATAGAAATAGTTGGCAATATCGTTAACAAAGACCTTCACCCGTAGTTGAAAACGGCAAGGCGCCAAGTTGAACTACGCGCCCATACATCCAGCGTAGATGGAGTTTAGAAAACTCCATACGTAGCTACGTTTGAATATACACTAAGGATCTCACGCACGTCACTATAATAAATCATATCAAAAGCACAATGCCAAAACTATGATTGATCGTCCCGCCCGGAAATTTGGTGTTGATTACCGAATAATTAGCAGTGTTTGGTCAAATAGTAGGTACTGCTATGAATGGGGCACAGACTATAAGAGATATGGGAGAATTTAGAAGTACTAACGGCACTGGCAGGCAGATCCATCTGGTGACGACGTGAGGACGAGCGTTTCTCGCGGCGGCGCCCATGTCGATACGCGTTCAATACTAATACTGCAATGCTACTCGCGATATAATCGTTCCCGATTTTATTCACTTGTTGCGTAGTACTCGTCGCACGCCGGGACACGCTATTCTGAACTCACTCTGCAATACTAACTGCATAATTTAAATAAGCCTTTTTAAATCTACGCGTTCGTTTATGTGGCGCAGTTATGACTGGACGATCATGCTCCTCGCACAAAGAAAAGGAGGTGGTCTCGGTATTTTTATATTTTTATTATGCGCACGTCTTCCATATTTGTAAACTTTGTTGTTTTATGTGTATGACGTCGATTAATATGTAATTTTCTTAAGTAGATAAGTATGTAAATTGTTTTGAGAGGCTATTAATATGAGATCCAAATGGAACAAAGCGGTATATGCTTTCTGATGCTTTCAAAACTTTTTCAGAAACGCAGGTATACCTATAGTAGGTATATAAGGGGTTAGACCAATGTTGCAGATATAATATACAGTATGGCATAGTACTATAGGTAGGTTATATACATTAAGCGCTTTGTAGTTTCTTGTAACATCAGGGCCCCGTTTTATAAAGCTACAAGTCTTGTACTTGTAGCAAAAACCTGGCAACACAGCCAGAAAAAATTGAAATAATGCGTTTTATAAAGGTACAAGTTAACAAGCGTACAAGCAAATTGGCCGATATATTATTTTACTCTATGAATTACAAGCACTTGTTCGTAGATCATAGACAATCCATAGTGTTTATTCATTTTTTAAATGTAAAATCGAACAATTGTTATGGTTGTAACAAGTGTACGGAACTACAAGTTGTAAATTTTTTTACCTAACTAAAGAGCTGGGTAAAATGAACTACAAGTGTAGATAAATTTACTGAAAGTGGGTTGTATTGGTTGTGTCACGTATTAATGAATGTTCAATTAGTTCCGAGTGACAATGCAACTGTTATGGGCCGTCGTGACACTTAACATCAGGTGAACGACCAGCTCGTCAAGTCATTTATTCTCATAGTTAAGTTAAGTAAATGTGAATTAAATATCATTATTTAGCGACAAATTCAGCTTAATCTTAGCTCATGAATGGACGCATATCACAAAACCTAATATGAGAACAGCCATTATAACCTTGACCCAACTTTATTTATTATTTAAGTTGTTGAGTAAATAAATATGACCCAACTTAATATACTTAAATAGCTTAGCATAAAATAATGACGCCCGTGATTTCACCCACAGCTTATTTATTTTCCCGCGGGAACATTTCATTTTCCGAAATAAAACGCATCTATCCCGGTAATATAAGTACCCATATTACCTAACTAAACTTCATCCAAATAGATTCATTATTACACATTAATATGGCTTGGGAGCCAGAACAAACAAAATAGACTGTTTTATTAATTTATATTATTATGTAGGGATTTAATGTAAACTTGACACCGGCTAAATTCACTAATAAAGAGAAGCTAAATTAAAAAATAAGCTATTTACCGTGACGTTTTTTCATAGTGGTGTGCAACTTGTAACATCATAATTTAGGTTTTATACTGTACTTGGTCTGTGGTTCCACGCCATAACGTTCGTAGTGATGTGAATTACACTTGTAATCGATGATTTGTAGGTTTATAAAACGCTTGTTACTAGTAACTTGTAGTTACTAGTTCTTGTAGCTGCTACAACTGTAAGCTACAATTGTAGCTTTATAAAACGGGGCCCTGGTAATGTTTGAACTCTTTGGTAACCAATTGCTGCAGTGTTCATTTTGATAAGAGTGCTACGTCCTCAATGCCCATATTACGTGACGCCTCGGCGTAACCGAATGGGTCAGGCGTGAAGTATGTTTACATTGCCTAACTGAAAATATCTTGTTAGCCTTTTTCTAAATTTTTCAGTTATTGCTCACGCATAAGTAAATTGGTGTTGTCAAACAAATAGTGACAAAATAATAACTGATCTGAATAACCATTTAAACTCTATCGTTACTTGATAAACCTTGACACAATACCTATTAATGTACAATTGTAAACCCAACCGCGTTTTGCCCTAGAAATATTATCCGAACATACTGCACCTACATTATCTTTACATTACTACGTTGACGTCCTATTAGTGTAGGTGTAGGTACATCAGGTACCTGCATGATCTAAGCCTCTAAGGTGTGCCTATAGGGCACAATACATTACATTATAGTTAAACAGGCTGATATATTTATTAATAAAATTTTGTATAACTCAAAAATACAAAAAAACAATCGCTAAACGATAGCCCAAGCTCAACTTGTTTAGAGCCGGAAATATCATTTTAAAATCACAACACACACAAAATCATAATCACAAAGTGGTGCGACTGCGGACAGTTTAATTCATTTTCTGTTTATTGTTAGCCTATTTAAACCTCTGCGTTGATATAAGCATTTACGTAAAAAAAACCAATTGTTGCTTTAAACTTTTACAGGGTCATTGCAAATCAAACCTAAAATCTACTAGATACTAATACTTAAACCCTAGCAGAGCGTGCCGTTGCGCCATAATAGTAGGTATACCTACCTACCTATACCTACCTATACTGTATTTTTCAATTATTGTCCACGTAGCTTCTATTTATCATCATCATCACCATCATCATCATATGTGAGTAATGTTAGTAACCATAGAAGTTTAAAATCTTCGCGCCACTTTGAGCGGCTGCTCAATTCCTGCATCCATCGGCTCCCCGCGGTTTTTACCAGGTCGTTGGTTCACCTGGTGAGGGTCGGCCTACGCTGCATTCTTAGCTTCTATTGTAGTTCTCAAATCTAACATTGTTTATTACACAAAAGTTATAAATAACTTCTACAAAGCCTTTTTAAGCTTTTTACGTCCGTTTTTCGTAATGGACTGAATTTATTTTGGAAGTTTTGTCATGTCAATGTAGGTAATCATAGCGTTAGTAGGTACGGTACTTCATCACGTTGACGCCAAACCGAGTTAGGATATTTTATGGCGTTTCGATGGACTCGGATTTCCATCATTTTAACCCGATTTGGAAAATTGATTTTTTATGAGATACCTTAATATTTTAAGATTGGTCAAATAGTTTCATCAAAATCAGTTCAGTAGTTTGTTTTTAAAATAAAAATAAATGGAAAAATATGAGGTAAGTACTTACATACATCAAAGTAGTTAGTGCTACTTCTCAGTATGAAACCTTGATAAATCCTTTTTTAAGGGATATTAATTGTTACATTAATCTTTAATTTATAAATAATATGCGAAGCTTGAATTAAATCAATTTGTTAGTTAGGTAAAGTTAATTTCACATTGCTATTATTAACGACATTGCTGGATATATAAATAGAAGCCTGAGAAGTTGAACTCATTTATGAATACCGTTTAATTTAGATCCGGTAAATCCGACTCTCAGTGCCAACCTAAACCGCAAGTCAACAAAAATATGGCTACAATAGGGAATGAATTTAGCCAATCTTTCAAGTACAAATGTCTCTAAACGGAACTGATCATCCAGATCTAAGGTTCCTACCAAACTTCCCAGGACGCTTTGCACAGCGCATATCTTTGAATCATTAACTTTGGAATCACAGTTGTCGCAGCTCCATTCGGTTCTAGGGTCCAATGGCAAAATGGGTAGAAGGACTCCTACGCATTCTCTATCCAAGCATTTCAAAGCTGACAAATTCGTTCCCATTTCGGTTTTGTCTTCACATCTTTTACATTTGCACCAGAATTTTTTAGTTTTGAACAACTGACATCTCCGTGCAGGTGTGCTCCACCAAAGGCCGGTATAACAGGTCAAAATCTCTTCCTCAAAATCGATATCTTTCGTGGCATAAATTGACATAGTGTAGTCTTTTTTGAAGATGTTTCTTGTGTTTGGGACGCAGCTGTGATTCAGAAACGACGATAAGGGATATAAGCCCCGTAGCGGCACAGTTTCCTCTTGGGAGTTGCATGAAATCCTGAACGAGTTTACTTTTATTATCGAGTTTACGAGTGACATAAACCGTAACTGTTCCTCAGGTATTACGTAAATGGAACACAGCGCATCTATTTCCTCGTGTTTAGAAGCGCTTTCGATCTTCTGCAACATGTTTAGAAAATATTTCAGCTCGTCTTCGAGTAATATAAAACGTAAATAAATCAATACACTGGCCAATATTGCTGAACTTTGTGCAGAGTTTAGTTTTGGCATCCAGTTGCTCGTAATAAAAGCACATATTACCCCATGGTCGAATGCCCCTTCACATTGCTTTGAACACATTAACAGTCTACATTTATCACATTTAAAACAAGTATCACATAGTTTATAGCACACTGTGCAGAAGGTTTTATCCGTGCAATCAGCTCTTGGTCCGATAGCGAGTGGTCTATTTTGGAAGATGAGGCTTCCTCGTTGAATCTTTTTTAATGCAAACACTCCTCGGCCTCCCAGCGTTGATCCTTTGATGACCCAGTTGCGTTGAGTCGATGGATCATCGAGTTGCTCCTTAGTGGTATCGCGTGGATCCATATCGCGGTTCTCCTTGTTTTCGGAGAGCTCCAGCTGCTACCATGGTAAGTCCAGCAGAGTCCGCGGGTGACTGACGCCGCCCATGCACCGAAAATCGATGTATGTACATGACCCGTTATGAAAATAGCTATACTGGAAGATATAAATCTCGGTTCACGTGTCGAATCTGACGTAAGTAATACTGGTACGGATTTATGTTTACTTTACAACTGTGACTTGCTCCGAAAGCTCGGTGCGTTGGTTAAAATAACACCGCGATGATTGTTAATGTCAGAGTAAACTAGTGCGCATAAAAGTGCGCTTTGCACTACGTCCGACTGTATCTAGGTATCATTGTACTTAAATGTAAATTAATAATAATAATAAATTTAATAATAAATTCTTTATTGAAGTAAAAACACCGAGAACCTCTTCAACTCGTGTATATTCAGTACACATTCAGTACACAATAAACGAACAGGAGCATTAATACATCTTGACGCTTCGGCTGCTCAATCAGAATTGACTGCTTTTTGGACCTTGTCGTCCCTCCAAAACTTCCCTCCTAAACCTCAATATTATTTTACCGGAACTACCAAGGCAGCCATCGTAATTGGCTGATGGCTCAGCGGACGCTCCTTCCGCCAGTGTGGCCAACCAAAATGGTATTTTTAAACAGTCTACCAACCTCTTTAATATTAAAAAGTGAGAATAAATTATAAAATTCACGACATTATTAACACCATTTCATCAACAAACAAGGTACACATCTTGAGAATAACCGTATCGCACACAACAACATTCCACTATCAATCATCAATAACACAGAAATTTTGATAAAATTGGTCAAATTACCATGATCAACTAGCCGGCAAGCTGTGTGTAGGTAGACTGTGCCAATAATACGACCTACGGGGTGCTGTAATGTAGGTGTTTAATCTATCGGTATATTGTCCAATCATGTATTTATAATAAAAATGTCATGGAAGTGTTTAGGTACATACTAAATTATGTTAAAAATAGCATCACTTTTAATTCTGCTAATCTTGTACAACACCATCATTCCGAGTATGCTCAAAGTTCTGAGGGTCTCTTTCGTGTAGGCATGTGAATGTTCAGGGTTGCCTGACCATTTTTCTTTATATTTTATGGCGGGTTATATAGGTAGGTAGGTACCTACATTATAAATTCGTGTAGCACTACTACGCATTTTATTTAATCGGTAGATTGACCTCCCAAATTATTGTACTTAGGTACAATTAAAACGTTAGTTACTAAAATTTTAAAAAAGCGCTAATGAGGTATTCTGCTGTTTTAAATCATGCAATTTAAACCTATGCCACGTAACGAGTAAGAAAGGCAGGTTACCCAGTTGCCTAATTTAAAAAAATTGGCCCGTTGACGGTAATTACAATGGCCTTCATAACTTTTACAGTTACCTACTAATTAGCAGAGTTAATCACAAACGTTGAACAATTTATCCTATTTATATTTCTCGGTCATTCTCAATTGATGAATTTAATAAGGTCTTTAATAGCATCGCACGTGTGGGTCAAACGACATTTCACGCCATTTTGGCTTTAGCTTTGTTTAGATTGGGACTACAATAGTGCCAATCTAAGCAAAGTAGGTATAATATATACCTACTTAGTTTAGTACCTACTGTTTGTACTGTTTTGTAACTATATAGGTATATAAGTACATAGATTACCTACAATATAACACCCAGACACAGAGCAAACAACTATGTCCACTACGTAAATGTTTGTCCTGGGTGGTTATCGAACCCACAGCCTACAGTTCAGGAAGGCAGGGCTACTACCAACTGAGCTATGCAGGCCAGTTAAAATGTTAAGTAAGAATGATGTAAAAAAGGTAAGGGCAGGTAACCAAAACAGGGCAGGGAAACAAAACTAAAATAACAGAAAGTAGGGGAGACCTAGGCGATTTGAAACAAAGGTATCTTGAAACAGCTTCAATTTTTCGGTGTCTATGTAGGTACGTTGGAGAGCTGGCTACAGGGCCATTTTTACTTTCAATTACCGTGCGACCACTAGTTTAGCACTCCAGTGCTCTTGCGAAAGAGGCTGCGACGCAATGGAACTCGTACCAAAAAAACACCACAATTAAGTTTTTTCCATTTTTTCATCAAGCTGTTTTTTTCTTGTATGAATACATGAATTGTTTGAAAGCTTGCTAGCTCGGCATTGTATTTGTTTGGCTCATTTTATTGGGTTGCGATGTATTTTATCATTATGGAGTTTCGAATCAAGCAGCATCGTATTTTTGGAACCTAGGCGAGTTAAAACAGCTTGTTTCAACTCTCCTATGTATCGGTACAAGTTGTAAGGCGTTTCAACTCTCCTAGGTAGCTGTTTCAACTTACCTCGGTACGAGGAGAGTTTAAACAAAATTAGTTGTTGTGATTTCATGTATTTTTCAAAGAAAATATATTGCTTAGAGACTTTTCCAGTAAGAATATCATTAGTGGATGAAAAATACTACTAAGAGATACTAGTTTCATGCCAATCTGCTTTTTTGATTACGAGATATGGGGTAAAACGTGAAAATTGTTTCAACTCTCCTAGGTCTCCCCTAGTGCACAATTATTGCTTACTTGGTTGTCCCCGTATACCCGTTTAGGTACCCGTATCTCGGGGGATTATTCAAGAGGATAGCTATATAGGGACTATATAGTAACAATGACATTCAATGATCACATACCTATACATATAGATCCTAGACCCTAACTATGATTCCCTGTATCTAATCTAGGGATCCAGGAACTATGAGGACCATGTTCCCACAGCACACAGACACATAACAAGTACCTATTTACACATTTTTCTGTGCATATACTTAATACTTGTTCTGACGCCGGAATCTAACCCGCTGCCTCCCTGTTATGAGCTGTCCTGCTCAACCACCTCACCACGGAAGCAAGTGCTATACTTAATTTTTATTTTATTTTATTTTATTAGGAACAGTAAACAGCTGTATTACAAAAAATATAGAGTTAAAATAATACATAAACTTAGCAGTAATGCAGCCCACGACACTATTCACAAATTAACATATAAAATTATATAACGCACGCTAAAAGCTGCTGACTAACAAAGAGATCAAATAATTTATCATCACTATATTATAAACATATAAAAATATACGGAAATCTAAAAGGTAGGTAATATAATTATTAGTGGAATTATTAATGGTTGGTCACACTCACAGGACTGGTAGGTAGGTGGTGAGGTTTATTTGTACTTATAATTTGTGTGTTTCATAGAGTTTATCTAACTACCTATCTATCTTTATAATTTTGCCTACACACACCAATCTTGCTGGTAGAGTTGTCCGTAAGGAGTAAGGAGAAGATATTTAATATTATTCGCGCAAAAGATTCTTGCTGAGGCAATTTATGTAGGCACTCTGATAATAATATTCCAGCTTTTATGATTACAACAAATGAGGTTTACTTAATACCTCAATGATTACAACGATAATTTCGTACTCCTCGCAGTTTAATCCGCAGTTCATATCCATTTTTGCGCGAGAATATTAATTAACTTGTATAATTAAGAATTAACAATTATCTCCTGCATCATAGGTGCAAATATTGTATGTTAATTTTTCTATGTACTTATGTTATTTTTATTGTGTATTGTGATGTAGTGTTGTGTGATGTCCTGAATAAATGTATTTTCTTTTCTTTCTTCTTTCTTTCTTTCTATAGTGGCCGCGTTAAATAAGCAAAATGTGTAAAAAACTAAGTGGTTCAGTTTAGCCAGTAATATTAGGTACCTACAGAGAAGTAACGAAGGAAGCTAAGTATTTAGTTTCATAGATTGCAAATATTCTAGGTCTGGGAAACATAAAAAGAATATAAATATATCTATAATAAATCGGTGTACCTATTAATCCCTTCCCTTCCCTATCCCTTCCCTATCCCTATCCTCCTCCCTACATATAATAAATGTGTAATTCTGGCGCGCTACGGAACACACACATAATGATCTCGAATCTAATTTATCCCGTAGTTTCTATTGTTCAAAAAATATCGTAACCGCGATGCAGGACTACAAGGCTTTTTGCCCTTCTCCATACATTTTCTAATTTATCGTATCTAACGCCATCTAGGGACAATAATTTATAGCTGTTTGTTTGTTTGTTATTGAACAAAACCCTAGATACTGAACTGATTTTCATGCGGGTTGCACTAATATGCTTAGAAATAGCCGGCGCACAACATAGGATATATTAAAATACAAATATCATTAAAAATTTTTGGTCAAAATTATTAAAATATCATTACGAAACCGGACGGAATTTTATACAACATGGCCGCTTCATGGTGAATTTTTTTTGGCTACTGACGGTTAGTTTATGTCACAGTAATTTTTTTTTATGTTGTATTATGGCTCCACACATAGTGTATTTAGCCAGTGTTAAGTATAGTAATTTTTCGTCGTGTTGTTATTGAATATTTCACATGTTTCACGTAAAGTCCATCTGGAGGCACAGATTAAAGAAAAAAAACGTGTGCAAGGCCATGAACAAAGAGTAATAAGAGTTAATTTCGGTAGTAAATATGCATTAAACAGTGGAATGAAATTTTACAATTTATTAGATTTGATTAACAATTATTAGTTTTCCTATTTAAGCCCTTGCAGGTTGTTTGGGGTTTTTGGAGTAAAATAGATATACCATCAAATAATATGTAAGTAGTATGAATCGATTGCATTTAAGATACAAACATGTTAATTATACTTAAGTGCCCGCAGATTAGAGAAATAACCGGCCAAGTGCGAGTTGGGCTCGCGCACGAAGGGTTCATTATCTATAAAAACTAGCAAAAAAAGTTTGTTGTATGAGAGAGAGAAAAAATACTAAAATACAGAATAAAATAAGTATTTAAGGGGTTAAATACTTATTTTATTCTGTATGTTTTGTAATAGCGGCAACAGCGGGTCAGAGAGGACGATGCCAACTCTGACCCCCTCCGGCGCAGACGGAGAGGGGGACGGAGGAGGCGCTTCGGGCGCCTTCTTCGTATGTACGCAAGTTACGTAGGTTGCCTATAAAAGCTTGGTGACAGTAGTACCTAGTACTATTAGTAGGTATCAAGAAAGGTTAGGCAAGGTAGGTTCCATTCCATAGTATATTCCTTGATAGGTATAGGTTTGTTAAGTGTCGTTGCCTTGTAAACGGGCTCATCGAAATTTCGGAATGCGGCCAATCGGTTCTTCCGACTACTCGCCATTAGAGATGCGATCACAGACATATTGTATCTGTGGATGCATTCGTCTTTTATTAGCCATTGTATTACGAAACTATTGAGTTAGAAATAGATAAGTGATCATTGCGATAGCTATTGTTGCCAAAGAAATTGCTTGATTTTATATTTTAGGTACGTGCTGTTACTTATCAAGTAGATAGTGTTTGGTAGGTATCTCGCAATGATCTGTCAACTGATATGTAAAAAAAACAAGTGAAGATAGACAATGCGCAACTTCACCATAAAATAATGTTTTATTACAGATTGCATTTAAGATACAAACATGTTAATTATACTTAAGTGCCCGCAGATTAGAGAAATAACCGGCCAAGTGCGAGTTGGGCTCGCGCACGAAGGGTTCATTATCTATAAAAACTAGCAAAAAAGTTTGTTGTATGAGAGAGAGAAAAAATACTAAAATACAGAATAAAATAAGTATTTAAGGGGTTAAATACTTATTTTATTCTGTATGTTTTGTAATAGCGGCAACAAAAATATATTTATCATCTGTGAAAATTTCAGCTGTCTAACTATCACGGTTCATGAGATACAGCCTGATAGTGACAGATACCAGATTTTGGGTACCTACATTTTTAGTAGCAAGTTCCTCGAATCTAATTAAGTTTATGAGGAGTATTTCAAAAGTAAGAAAATTAGTTTGTGGATGAGCAACTTACCATGCCATCGATATCCATCAGTATCTCCAAATGCCCAAATCAGTCTGCAGTGGAGATCTACCACGATTTGGTTAGTCCTGGGTATATATTTAGCTATTCTGTTCACCAGAAAGTTCTCTAGTTCACCAACGTTATCGAAGCTTAATGAACCCATGAGACTTCCTAAAGCAGCTTGTATAGCGCAGATGTTATCATTTGGGACTCGCAAGCCACATTCTATGCACCTCCACGATGTCGCCAGTTTCAGAGGCTCAATAGGCAGCAGGACTCCTGCGCACTCAGTCGCGAAACATTTGAGAGCTGCCAGAAGAGTACCACGCTCAACCACGTCTGCGCAGCGATCACATTTACAAAGAAAATGCTTGGTTTTGTACAGGTGAGTCCTGCGTGCGGGCGTACCCCACAAGATCCCCGTATAACATGTAAAGATCTCTGTTCCGGCTCGTATGGGTTTTACTGCTTTTAATGTCATTTGGAGTTCACTGTTATAACTATACCTTGTGTTTGCCACGCAAGTGTGATTCATAAGCCCCGCTACCGGGTACAGTCCTCGCAAGCTCATTTCGTTTTTACCATACGCCGTAGCAATTTGGTATGCATTCGTATCGAGCGCGCAGCAAGCCAGAATCATTAGTTGCTCTTCCTCTTCCGGAATGTCAAAGTATTCTTTTAACTCTCTTATTTCATGGCCATGCTGTGGCAATATGTGAGCTTCTAGACAGGACATGAATCGTTTTTGATCTTCGTTCAACAATAGAGCCCTGACCGGGGTTAGAGCGCGAGACATTATCGCATCGTCGATATCTTCGATAGGTACTTTATTGTTCCATTTAGAAATAATGCCACAATCATCCATATGTGTCGTCGCATCTTGACACTGTTCAGAACACAACAACAATGCACACTTTGAACACTTGAAGAAATTATCACAATCTAATTTACAACACACTGTACATCCTTTCGGGAGGTTAGCACTAGAACGTGGGCCATGGATCAGGGGATGGTCAACAAACAGGACATCCCCGCATGTGATATCTTCTGAAGCAAAGAGACCTCGACCTCCAAGTGGTGATTCGCCAATGGTCCATTTGCATGAATGTTGTAATCCATCGACGTAAGTATTGAGTCCGAGGTGTTCCTTCACCGTTTGTGACAATTGCTCCAACGACAACATCCTGCCGTGGCTCGCCGATGACGGCACTGCACTGTGCGCTCGTCGCGAATAAACAAATCGGTGAGTTAGATAACAGCTATACTCACTGATTGAACGTTTTAAACAAAGCCAATATCGTAAATGAGTCTTCTTCACAATTATCCGAGCACAATAGACGTGCACCAGCCGTGCGGGTTGAGTTTAAGTATAACTACACTCTTCGTCATGACGAATTTTTCATAGGCTTTGCCAATGTAATAACATAGTATACATTATTTATCAGGTGATCTGTTTATAATTTGGTTGTATGACGTTTTAGTGCCGACCGACTGCGCGAAATCAGCTGTTACCTGGGCCAAGCCCGCCGTATAAATAAGTAGTGTGAAAGACGCAGCCGTGACATCTGGGTAAATTTTTATACCTATGTTATAAATATAGGTCGACTAGTCGACTATTTTTAAATCGAGTGAAGTTTATATTATGGCTTCACGCGGTGCAGGGCAATTTACGGACGGTTGTTTTTAGTAAATCAGTCGCTGTTCTGGTCGGGATTCAAGTTTGAGATAAAACCGAACACTTCATCACACCTTGAAGCTGTTTTCAATTACTTATATTTTACTGCTTTTTGAATATTGTTATAGATTCTTGGTAGGTAGCTAATGTGTACTTGTATAGTTTGAAGCTTAGTTATAATTTAGCTTTTTGTTGTTTAGTGAGTCTAGTAGGCAGGTAATCAATATTGTGGGAAAGTATATTATATAAATATATATTATTATATACATTATAGTTCATAATTTCTCATCAGCCAGTTTTGAAAGCTTATTGAACATATCATCATGCATAGTAGCGACATGGAAGAGCCAGTGCGTTCACGCCCTCAAAGCCGCGCACAAAGTGGCGTCGGATCAGGTAATGCGATCCACACCCATTGTTAGCAACTCTCTGCGTTGGTTCGACAACCTGACCAGTCTCTGTGACCGCTTCTCCTACGTGGACGTTCATATAACTGCTAAAAAATAAATCTAAATGCACATCAAACGTGAGGTTAACGTGAAGTCCTTGGTGCACAGTGCCCAGTGAACAGTGACAGTTTGAAGAATGCCGATGTTTGATTACCATGAAGATGAGTGCCCTTGGTATTACTTCGACAGTTCTTATAAGACGCTGCTCGGCGCCTGCCTTTTTGTGTTCGGTCAGTGTTGTTACAATTTGATACTGCAAAAGTTTGTGATCTTTGGTTTAATTGTGTTTGAAATAAGATAGCTGACTAAAGGCTAAGAAGATTAGAATGGGAGTCCAACCAACCACATAATAAGTACATACATAAGTTCTAAAGTAGTAAACGCTCTATAGGACAATCGGTCTTACATTTACTATTTCAGTTACAACGGTGGGCTGTAGGGTATTATTTACATTTATAGGTACATATAGGTAAATACGTTTTAATTTAGTTTTAATAATTATTTCAGGCATACACTTATATTTTTTTTCAAACCTGATCTTCATTAGGATAGCGGTTAAAATGAGCATGTAATTAAGTGATACTTTCTACTGAACCTTGTCAAATATTTATAGTCATCATCATCGTCATCATTAACAGCCTGAAGACGTCCACTGCTGAACATAGGCCTCCCCAGGAAACGCCACTTTGAGCAGCTGCTCGCCTCCTACATCCATCGGCTCCCCGTGGCTTTCACCAGATCGTAGGCCCACCTAGTGGTCCCAATCGACAACCTTTTCTTCCCTATCGGTACGGTATTATCGTACTACAAGCAATGTGGCTTTCCCATTCCCATTTCAACTTGCTAATCCTAAGAGCTATATCAGTCACTTTAGTTGAGTATCTTCTCATTTCAGATCATTTCGGTTTCGGATGTTCACTTCAGAAATATTTATAAGTAGTAATAAAGTGCAATGGTAGCACTGATGATTTATATTTACTGTCGTCAGGTATATTCGGGGTGCTGCTCAATGGCTGGCTTTTTGCTACCTTCGTCCACAGTCACCTGCTCACATTCAAAAGTCATATATTGGTACTTAATCTCTGCGTGGCTTCACTTGGCAGAAACCTTCTTGGATTTCCTTTTGCGGGGTCATCAGCTGTAGCAAGAAGGTAATATAACATTTTAATTTGTAAATCTTAGTAAATCTTAACACCTACCCAAAGTAAAAGGTTAACTATATTCTGTCCCCCTAGTACGAGTTTTCCAAAACGTGAATACGCGCGAATCCATTTAAAATTTGTACTGCCATTTTTAGTTCATCAACGTATCCGCTAGGGGCGCTGCAGAGAAATGTATGGGAGAAAAGGGAGAAAACGTAAACGAATCAAGTAAACTATCGAAACTTGTACTAGGGGCACTGATTGTGGTTCTTCATAGGGCGACTTTCATCACGTTGTGATATTTTCAGATGGCTGTTCGGCCCCGCGTGCTGTCAACTATTTGCATTTATGAATCAATTCTTTGGTGTCTTTCAAATGACTGCATTGTTTGTCATAGTTTTGGAGCGTTACTTACTAGCAAAACATTACAGACATGGTTAGTATTGCACATTTCTTGAAAATAGAAAAAAAAAACTTAAAAAACATATAATTTCCAGAACCGAGAAATATAACGAGTTTGTCGCAGTTTAATAATTTATCATACGCCATCAACGGTGACCAGTTTTATTTGATCACGTGCCCATTAAATCATTGTAATAATAGCCTGAATAAATAGTGGCAGAAGTCTCATTAGATATATCTTGGCAACCGCAACAGAACCAATAAACTAAAAAGAATAAAAACCGGTTATGTACCTATTCATTATAAACTGCACTAAAACGAAACAATGATAACATTAAAAATAAATTAGACGTCGACCGTTGTCTATTACTTGTCCATCAGACGTAGGCCTCTAAATAGCATGCTACTCACTCCTCAGCTCTCTGCATCTACAATCCTCCGCTTTCAGCAAGCTGTCGCTCCACGTGGCCATAGGGCATTCTACACTAATGCGTTTACCTAAACGTAGTCCCCACTCAAAAATTTGTCTACCCATGCGGTGCGGTTATCAGTTTTTCGAGAAATGCGGCCAGCTACCACTGCATTTTGCCCTATGACGGCTAGGTACTTTGGTCACTTCGTTATGAGAGAACTCTGAGTATATTAGTTTTTTCTGTAGCTCGCTGTGGGATACCATGACCAAACCATGCACATAGTACCTTTAATTATATTTTCAGAAAAATCATTACACATACGATATTACTGGACTCTAGTCAGTGTGAGTTGGATTGCCGGCACAGTATTTGCTATTCCACCACTGTTTGGCTATGGACTGTACTCCTGTGACACAACCGGCACTTCATGTTCATTTCTTTGGCCAGTGGCATCTTCCACTCGACAGTTGGGCTACAGCATACCTTACGTTATTATATGCGCAGTAATACCGATTGTAGGAATGTGAGTATTTAATCTTGCGAGACTGGAATACAAATAAAATATGCCTCTAAAGTGTTGAATATTTTCGCAGATTTTTCTATATGGGTAAAGCTGTGCGTCTCGAGAAAATATTTTACAAAGGAGAGCAGCAAAGAGAACAGAAATACCTTACACAGGTATTATGCAAACTTGGATATGCTTTTGATCTTCTGGAGCTCCTACCCGTATAGGTTTTGGTTACCTACTCGTATCATTGTGCTAATTTTATGGTAATTTCTTTGTTTAGAGTGTTCACACAATAAGCGTAGCCACACTAGCGCTATGGATTCCGGCAGGTGTTCTAGTTGGCTGGCAGTGGTTTCCCTTGCTGGTCGTTGGCTACCGACTTCATGTGCCCCCGGCGTTGGCTCTGATTGCACCAATAGCTGCTGAGGTAAATCATACATCTGTTCATTCATGGAAATGGCTAAGGTTGTGTACCAGTATTTCAACTGAAAAATTGCACTATAATAGCTACTACCGGAAACCATACTGCTACCACCTAGGCAGCCTAGCACTTAGCAGCTGCAGGGTTCTATTTTCATATCGCTGGCGAAAATATCCTATCTCTTTCTGAAAACTTTATGGCTTTTGGTAGATACTACGTATTACTTTTCTTCATGATCATTTTCATTTATATTTTTCTTGTTGACTGCTTTGAATAAGGTCTAGTAAAAGAAAATTAGGAATAACACATTTCCTCACTTCGACACTTCTTTCCAGAGTTGAAATTTGACCAAATTTCTCTTTAAAAATACACTGTCAATGCTTTAGACACACTTATACTGTAGGTAATATTTTTCTGTGTTGTGTTGTAAGAACAAACATATTTTTATTCTATCTTCCAGGCCGCTACGTCAATACCGGTTCTGTGCTATCTTACTGGAGACGAGAGACTTCGAGCTGCTCTCTTGGGACGCATGAGGAAACAATACGCATTGCTGAGACCCGACCGAGCCGAAAAATACAAATATAGTCACGTGAACATCTCCGGAAATACTTGCTCATATTGAAGGACAGGTTTCCCTTTCGGAGCTACCCTCACTCGTGCTCCTTTCGAACTGAAGAACTCAAGAAGCCGTTAAGCATCTCAAGTATAAGTAGTAGGTACCTACCGGAAGCAGTGAACAGCAAAAATGTTATATGACTGAATTTAGATAAGTAATATTGAAAGACAATTTATATCCGCAATCTTAGGTATTTAACTAATACAATAATTGATACTTATTTACATTTTTGGTTCTATATTTACACAAAAAGTGGCAAACGTGACGTCTTCTAAATAAGTTACTTATCGCAAAGGCGATGAAAAAAATGATTTATCGGGATTGTGTATTAAATTAGGTAAGATTTATATTCGTGATTCCAAACATCGTTATTTTACTGACCTAAACAATCCGGCCGAAGAGAGTGAAATATTATTCTTTTTCCTTGTAAATATAGGCATATATAGAGTTATAACGGGAAAGGTGCGCAGATAGGGACCCATTCTAATAATGATTTCTGCCAAACGTTACGCAGACGGTCGGCGCGAGGCAGTAACTTTTCAGAAGACTGCTGATATCGCTGTATTAATTTTACATCTAAGTGTAAATTTGCGTTTACTAAGCTCAGTTTACTTTCTTCTATGGCAGAGTATAGACAAAGGATACATGCTGAACTTTTAAAGTGCTTAGTGTGAGATATTATAAGTATCTATCCAAGTAGATATTTGTATGTGTTAGTGTAGGAGTTAGTAACAACAATGTGTTTAACAGAGCATCAAGGAACTGGTATCGTTTTGGTTGAAGCTACGAGTGCAACTTGAGAAGCTGGTCTTTCTACGACTTACTTACTTCGTTGCAGAAACTAAATCTTTTCTACATTATATCTAAGATACTGACTGTATTGCACGTCGTAGCTTAGAGCAGGAAGTTTCTTTTGTTTCGTATAGTATTTACTTCCTATTTAGTAAAATGGAAACAATTGACTGTGCTTGGAATAATCTCTTTGATAACAACGAGCGACAAAGTTTAGAAGACGGTCTTTTCCTGGCAGGTAAGTGACACCCTCGTTTCTTTTAGATGAATTACTATTTATTGCCTTTTCGAATTATAAATGCTTATACATTTTCAGGGCTTATATCTGCTATACTCGGATTATGGCTGAGTGCAAGCATTTTAATGACAAACCTTAGCCACGACCGCAGTTACAGGAACTTGGCCAACTTTACAACAGCGGCATGTCTCAGGAGAATAGTGCCGTTGCTTGCTCACTTACCTTTATTAAGGTGCAGTAATTTGTTTAAGTATAAGTTTGGTAGTACCTGTACCTACCATCAATATTACATGTACCTACGCTATCCTGAAAGTTGCTGAATAAGATATTTGTTTAATGGTTTATCCAAATGTAATGTTGTTTAGAATAAGGCGATCATGAATTCTGCACAAGTTAAAGTAAACCACAGTTCTATTAAAATTGAAATTGAATTAAGTTAGCTGTTTGATTAGTTTGGTCGTTGAATTGATCATTGAGGCTGCCGAACATTCCTAAAGTTAAATGTTGAATTTAATTAAGTTGCTTCCAATAACAATCGTCTTTATTTTTAGTTCTAACGGATTGGGTTCAATGAGCTGCAAGCAGTTTGCCTTTTTCGAGACTTTCCTGGCAGTTTTTGAAGTTGAATGGCTCACTCACGTCTGCATCGAACGTTATGTAGTAGCAAAATACACCAAAAATAGTGAGTCCATATACCTACCTAACATTCAATATATTTTTTTGAATTATTTTGTCCTGTTCGACTAAGCTAATTAATTGTTGCTTTCAGATTGGCCGATCCAAAATAACCATTATCGGCTCTTTGAATTTTTATGCTTGTTCTTTGCTAATTTGTATTCTCTGCCCCCACTGTTTGGTCTTGGTCAGTACGCGTACGACTTCTCCTGTTCATTTTGCACATTCGACATGATACTCCCAGAGTCTTGGAAGAGATACATCGTGCTAATGATCTTTCTACTCCGCAGCGTCAAGCCACTTATGTTCATGTAAGAATTATGTGTATTGTACATTTTTTCTTTCTTAACCTACGTACTTTTTATCGCAAATTACTTAATTATACTTAATAAGTATATTGGTTTTACAAAATGTCACCTAATGAATACTGATCCTATTTCATTCCTTGAAGGGTAATAATGCTGACTTGGTCTCGTATAATAGAAAGAAAATTCATCCGATCCGGAGAAACGCAAAAACAAGAGAAATTTACTAAGGTTAGCGTCTATTGTAAGTAAGTATACATAAATCTAAGGTACGCTTTACAAAAACTTTGTTCTACAATGGCCGTTGCATTGCATTTTTTCTGAATTTGTAGGGTGGATTGTGATGCATTCACCTAATAATGTGATTTAATTCCACATTCAATCAGTAGCCGGATATTTAATAAATTATTTTTATGATGAAACAAAAGTAGAAGCCTTTGTGGGGTTCGCAAAGAGACACGTTAGACGGGGTGATTCAATAATAATTTCGTATTTTAAATGAGGTCGCACACACGTACGGTTATAATTTTTATCAAAAAAAAAAACAAATTTCATAATGTAAGTAATTTTTTGTGGTACTTATTTATTTTATTGCGTCTTGCTCTATTATGATGGAGACGCAGTTTATTAACCTCTGTCAATATTGTAGGAATGCAAATCAACACCCAGTATACATACTTCTGATACATTATAACTTTTTAGTAAACGTTCTAATCTAATTCTAATTTGGAATGGGGGCGGTAAGACCTGCACTGACGTTCCGCTTTGGGTGTATTGTGCATTTCTCCCTCCAACATCTACCCAAGCCAGCCTAGCTCTTTAAAGTAACGGAGTGCGGGTTTGGGGTGCTGGCACAACTGCTCCAGCGTTGGCGTTGCAGATGGTGACGATGATGAGTGGGTACTAGGTTTTATTATTATTATTTATTACTAGCTTTTGCCCGCGGCTTCGCACGCTTGTGTTATGTTATTTTTACGTTATAGTCTAATAATAGATCATGCATTTCGTACCAAACAACAAAATCCACTAAATTTTTTCGAAGCTGAGCACAGTAACCTGTATTAGCATAGGTATAGGTATAACGCAAGTATAGCCGTGAGTGGAAGCTATTTAAGCCATTCCCTAAAATTAAATGTTTTGAGTCTAATATAGATTTATAACAGTAAAAGAAGTTTCAAACAAAAAACTACAATTTTATAAGTACCTTTTCATATTACAACAAAAAGAAATCATCATCACTTCACTCAGGTCTTTAACAGAAGTTTCAGTAAGTTTTGTTTAGGTAGTAGTTACCTAAGCAGGCAGTTACAGTTTAGAAAATATGGAAGAATCACACACGATGATGCTGTTTTGCTCAGTTTTACATATTATCCGCGCGCTTTTTGTTCCATTTACCACATTTTTTTACCTTCTTAAGTTTGGCTCCATACGAATTGAGTACCTACACTTAGCCAGTGTCAATAATAAGTCTATAAATTGCTAGAGATATGCATTTACCTGTACGATGCGTACATAATTAATTTTCTTAATACTAATTAGGAATTACTAATACTAAACCACCACTCCTTAAAGAATCGACAGTTATAATTATTATTATGTCCACTATTTTCCACGCTGTCTCATTCCCACTGCACTTTCAACATACCTACCTAGTGATGAAAGTGAGTAAGTAGGTTAAATCGTCATTACATAATTATTACTTACACCCAAAGATAGTTAATTACCTACTATAACTATAACCTTCTTGAAGTAACCGAGTAATCAATCATTTTTTGCTCCCGTGGTTTATTTAAAAGCCCACAGATTTAAAATATTTTAACTATTAAAAACTTATATCAACATGCAAAAAGAAGAAGAGGATCAAATCAAAAACAGTCAAAAACGAACTTTACGCGCCGTGTTGTTGTTAATTCGAGGATACAATTGCCATAATGAATACCTACATATTATTTTATCTAAGTACATACCCTTTTTAAACATTTTTCATAAAATATTTCGTACCATTGGCTTACAAATAATAGCAAGCACTCCGTCTTACTTTAATGCCAAAATAAAAAAGGTTTTAAAATGCGTAGCAATGGTAAGGGTCTATAACTTAAGTAGCTATAAGTACTACAGGGGGTCTAGCAAAGATACCAACCACTAACCCTAACGCCAAACGCTAACTCCAAAACTGTATTGAAATGACATTAGCTGTGGAAAAGTAAGCGATTTCCAAAATGTCATCCTAGTACATTTTGGAGTTAGCGTTAGTGGTTGGTATCACTATACAATACCTACCACTAACGCTAACTCCAAAATGTACTGAAATGACATTTCTGAAATCGCTTACTTTTCCGCAGCGAATGTCATTTCAATACATTTTTGGAGTTAGCGTGAGGCGTCAGCTAGTGGTTAGTATCTTTGCTAGACCCCCAGGTACCTTAAAACTTCTTTGGGGTTGATCAAGAATTTAGCAGTAGCGCAAAAATAATTTTATCTGCCTAATTATAATGGTACCGTGTAGTAAGTTTATGTAAATAATACATTTGACCAGATCGCCAATAAAGAACATTTCTCCCGCCAAAACCCTATAAATCAAAAACTTGAATAAAAATTTTAATTAAGTAAGCTTCAATATTGGCTAAGTATGATAATCGCGTGAAGCCATAATAATGATTATAAAAATTCTAAGAACCTACCCTTTTAAACAGTTTTTATAAAATAATTCCTATCATTGGCTAAATACAAATTTTGTCTAATGCCATAATAAAAAAGGTTATACAATACGTAGCAAAAGCAAGGGTCAATAAATTAAGTACCTATAGGCACAGATTACTGAATAATTTACTACTATAGCCGGGGAGCCGATGGATGCAGGTGGCGAGCAGCCGCTCTAAGTGGCGCTCCCTGGGGGAGGCCTATGTTCAGCAGTGGACGTCTTCAGGCTGTTAATGATGATGATGATGATGATAGGTTAAGCTATAGGTACTATAAATACAATTTAAATACATATTTCGAATGGTAACGCGTAGTAGATTTTTGAAAACTAATACATAATACCAGATTGCCAATAAAGAATTTTGCCCTCGCCAGAACCCAATAAATCGAAAACATGAATAATAATTTTAGTTATGTTTCAATATTGGCTAAATATGATATCGCGTAAAGCCTTAAAACTTATAATAAAAAGTCTAAGAAGTTTTTAGTTTTCGAAATTCCTTGTTCTCTTTGTCGTGCTCATATTCAAGAACGTTCTCATACCTATCCTCTTTTTTAGTTTGGGCCACAGATTAACGAAAAAACTTATCTTTAGTAATACCACAGATTAGAGAAAAAAAATACATATGAATTCCTTGATTATTTTTCTCTAATCTGCACTGCATCGAGTAATCGCGCGATGTATTTCGCCGTAGCCCGAAAAGTGTGATACGCTGCCGGTAATGCAGGCGCGCCAATGGTTATTTACTGTTTTTTGTCTTTTAAGTTATAAATAAAAACATGCATTAAATTACTTCCTTATTGCTTAGTGCAGTGGGGATTGTTCAGAATGAAATAAAAATGATTGGGGTTCCGTACTCAAAGGGTAAATCCTTATTACTAAACCTCCGCTCTCCGTCTGTCTGTCTGTCTGTCCATCAGACACCAGGATGTACTCATGAATCGTGATAGTTAAGCAGTTGAATTTTTCACAGATGATATATTTCTGTTGCCACTATAACAACCGTGATCCGTATTCAAAGGGACAGCTAAACAGACAAAAAAAAATTGGTTTTACTTCATATTGATAAGGAATTATAAATTAAAACTATTAAAATTTATTTTTGTAATCGTAAGTAATACTCTCACAGTTTGTAAAACATATTTATTCGCCGACATGCAATATAACGCTACTGCTTCCTCTATTTTATTTAGCCCACGTCAGTCGCGCAGCAGGCAAACAAATTGACTATGTGTCCGGGTTGGCGCGCTACAAAAACATCGAGGATAGTCAACAGAGATGTTTTTGCGTGCCAACTCAACAGCGAAGGTTCGGGCGTATATGAAGCCGCGCCATAATAGGAACAGAGTTTTTTTTCTTTAATCTGTTCATCCGGATAAACCCGAGATAATATTACCGTCAGTAGCACAGAGCACATTTTTTTTTCTCTCATCTATGATTAGTAGCCAAAATAAAACTTACTTTTTGACACTGGCTAAATACCTACACTATGTGTGGAGCCAAAATATAAGAAAAAAAAATTACCTTGAGGCCTTGAAGCGGCCATCTTGTTAAAATCCCGTTCCGTTTCATAATGAAATCTTAAACATTTTCACCAAAAAAAAATTAACGATATATAAAATTTAATATATCCTATGTTGTGCGCCGGGTTTTTCTAAGCTTATTAGTGAAAACCGCATGAAAATCCGTTCAGTATTTTCGGACTTGTGCCGTAACAAACAAACAAACAAACAAACAAACAAACAAACAAACAAACAAACAAACAAACAAACAGACAAAATGTCTAAAAAGCAGCTTAACATGATCAGCGAAAAATTTCAAGCCAACCTGTGTCATTTTTTTTTCGATATCTTGCATTTACAGATTTTTCTATCTCTACAGTTTTATTATATGTATAGATTATGTGTGGACATTTCACACAGCGCCATCTAGCCCCAAACTAAGCATAGCTTGTACTATGGGAACCAGATAACTGATATAATACCCCAGATAACATAATACCGATAACATAATACAGTACAGATGCCTCATCTCATACAACGGAATAACGCGGGCTATTTTACGAAATATTTTATTTATGCAAGATTATCAAGCGAAATTCATTGCGTGTTGGTGAAGTATTGGGCCAAATGAATACGGTGGACACTAACTAGTAACTCTTTAGACACGTTTACTACATTTTTTCTAGTTCGGGCTATTTTTCGTTTGTACCTGATGGGACCCCATGATAATACTTAAATACTTTTTTTTGTAAATACATACATAGAATACACGTTTATACGCTTGTTCACGAATTTCGGTTCGTTAACATTATTTTGATTGATTGTTATTGTTAGCAAAGAACCAAAAGAAAATTCTTTGAAAGCTGGATGATTTTAATGCGGTTTTCCCTTTCAGAATGTGATCGCCATCACTGTCGTGAGCCAACTTTGCTGGTCTCCGATTGCATTGATTAGAGGAATTGTGGTCTTCTCGCAGTTGTTTTATTCTCATCCATTTGTCCCTGTATCTGCGTTATACATTAAATATTCAATGTGGATGCATTGGGTGAGTTTTTGAACATATTTTATAGGACTTGTAAAAGGAAATTGTTGAAATTATTAAGAAGTTTTGTGTATACTATCCCAAAATAAAGTGAAGAGGTTCAGAGCGGTACTGTAACTGTCATAATTGGCCATGCCGTTTAACATCAGGGGAACGACTAGCTTTTCACGCCTTTCAATTATACACAAAAAAATTTGCTTTGTTAACGCCAATTAAACCAATATTTTGTTTTAGATGGCGTCAGGATTCACGGCTCTGGTTTTATTCATTGTTGACTGCCAAATCAGAGATAAAATGCTACATATTTTGTTTACTACCAAAGATGCTGTAAAACTAAATAACGAGGAAAAGAAAGAAATGTAAAGGTTAATAATACGAGTTATAGATTCGAATAAGTATAATTTATCATTAATTGCAATATAGATTATTAATATTACCTAAATGTACAAGGAAATCGCATTACATACGATTATAATGCCAATATTATTTATAGTGAAAAAGATTTGTACGAAGAGTATCAGCAGTCGAGTTATAAATGATAGATAGCATGTTTACCTAATTCAGTCAAATACGATGTAGTATGTACAATCAATAAAATTTACATAATAATATGACATAGATAGAAGCAGCGCTAACAATGTATTAAAAATAACACTAATGAACACAAGTTGGAAGATATCACTACTTTCTTTAAAAGAAACATTTACAGCTACTTATTATAAAAATAAAATTTGGTATGAATTCATCTACATCGATCACAAAGAGCTTTGTTTCTGTAATGAAGGGTTTATTTGGGTTGCATCACACGTCATTCTAACCACGATTGGTCCACGATAAGGCTTATATGGAGTGAAACCATTTATTAATAGTTAGCAGCTACTTACATACTCCAAATAATATATAAAAGTAGATTTTAATCTTACGTTCCTACTAACTCGAGAACTGAAGCAATCCAATAATATAAAATATAGGTAGTGATTTGATTGTAACTTAATGGCTATCTATTTACAGAATTTGTTACAATTCGTCCACCGAACGATATAGCCATTTAAATATCGCCTACATAGAGTAAAATAAATTTTATATTGCACCATGATTTATTAGAACTCCTAAACAATCACAAATCTTACACACTGCATAAATTGTACGTGGAATGGATCCGGTGACTGTCACCGAAGCGTTCGTCGCATTCATCCATCGCTATGTTATCTAAGAACTCGTCTTCATCGTCTAAATAAACCGTAGGATCTATTATTGTAGTTTTGAATACCCTGTTGTTATAAGTGTCCTCCGTAGAACTGGTGGAGGATGGCGTAGAGGGGCTGTTCAGTACGATGACTGGATAAACCCCTCTAGGTGCATCCTGCTATATCTGCTCCAGGGCCGTTTCCTGGTACTCTGACTTGTTTGACCATCTTTCAATCATAGGCACTGCGAATAAGATGAGTCCACTCAGGGATATTGCACCTCCTGCGACGTAGAAACCTGGTGCGTATGAATGCAGCGAATCATACAGCCAACCTGAAATACATATGAAAGACATTACATACTTCAACATTCTGGGTGACTTTTATTGATTTCAAGATTTTAATTAAAGAATAGTGGCAAAACTATAATCATGCCAAAAATAAGTTTATTTTACCTGCAAAAGGTGGTCCAATAAGTGAAGCAATTCCTTGGAACAATAATAACAAGCCGAAGGCGTTTGTCAGCTTTTCCAAGCCGAGCAGATCCACGAGGACTACTGAAGTGAGACCCACGTAGGCACCTATCGTGAACCCGAACACCGTGGCGTACGCAGCTAACCCCCAAAACTCCCAACACGCCATAGCCATTGCCGTTGCTGAAACAAAAAGAAGCCAATTAAAAGTTCTATTATAGTATAACTGATAGTTTTTACAGGGTCAAATATTTAATTTACATTGGTTTGTAGTAATTGGTTCTTATTACTTTTTAATTGCGTTCCATGGTAACCCACGGATGAAAAGTATTATAATTGTTATAGTGCGAGATCCCACAGCACAAATGCCTACGTCATCGAGTACCTCAATAGGCTATCTGTAGATCGTTAACCGACACTTAGACATGTAAAAAAATACAGGTCTGCCAATTCCAATCCTGCCGGGTCAAGGACATCCGAGAAGATTTTTGACGTTTTTTTTATTTTAAATATTTTTTTTTAAATATTACGTCATAATGTCCCCGAATGAAAATGCAGGCAAAAGTTAACTATTGATAAATTACGTAAATAAAAGTTGGTCTGCCATTGCACGCCATGCCGGAAGTACCTGGCAGATCCTTACGAATTGTCCTTCAACCTCATCGAGTACCCCGATGAAACCTTTGCCCATTAATAGCCAAACTGCTCCCGGAACTTAGTGTTCAAAGCATTTGAAGTTGGATTTATATGACCCGGCAGGACCAGAATTGGCAGACCTGATTTTTTTACATGTTTAGTTGTCAGCTAACGATCTACAGATAGCCTATTGAGGTACTCGATAACGTAAGTATTTGTGCTGTGGGATCTTAAGCTATTTATAATTTCTACAAAATCAGTTCAATAGTTTCGGAGATATATTAGAGTATGAGTGTCCTATGATTTTCAGTTTAGCGTATATTATTATAATGGCTGTGCTATGAGTATGAATATTTTTAGCATAATAGGTAGGTAGTTCTATAATACTCACCGATGCCAGCAATGGTAAGGCAGACGTTGTAAGCTACTAGGCGGTTCACCCATGGTTTATCGCTGATGTATCCCAAAGCTATCCTTCCAACTACATTGGCTGCTCCAATGATGGATATTAAATACTCGGGTTTTTCGATCCCCATGCGTTCGGCCATAGGCAGTGTATAAACATACGGAATATAAAAGCCAATGCTGGTCAAAAAGTTAGAAAGCGCGAATAATATAAATATAGGATCTACAAGTAGAGATACGTCCAGCATTTGTCTTAATGCTGCTTTGAATGAGGATGATGTTTCAGATGGATGTCGTTTGTGCCATCTTGTCGCATCGGGGCTGGTTGATCTGAGTCTTGACGCGAGGCTTGTCCTACTGCCTGTGTACAACACGTCTGGTTTCATCATGATGCCACTGCCTTGTCTTGACATGTGTCCATGCGTTTTATGGTCTTGCTTATTTAGCGCTGGTTGTGATAGCGTCAATCGGGCAACATCGGTCTCTTCCACTTTTCCATTGCCTCTTAGCATATTTTCGCTACTCTGTGACCTGATGAGTGGTGCCTTATTATTTTTGGGCATTAGCATTGGTTCGTTGACAGTTGCATCGTCGACAGGAAGCACAGGGACTGGTCGGAACATGATACCCAAGGGCACGCAGTTAAGGACGATGCCACCAATAATAGCCATAGCTCCTCGCCAGCCGTAGTTTTCAATGAGAATGGAGGTGATTGGAGCAAACAGAAAAGTTCCAAGTCCTGATCCACATACTGCAATACCTGAAAAATACAAAAAAGGACTGACATTAGCCCAAATAGCTCGATAATAGTATAAGTAAATTGTTAATAAATGGTAGTGGAATAAATAGGGATTGATAAGTAAGCTACATGATTGGAAGTTCTTACCAGTGGCCAAACTTCTCCGCCGTTCAAACCACACCGTGACACTGACAATGGCAGGTAAATAGATCAAGCCGAAGCCGAAACCCGTCCCGACGCCGATGGTGAAGATGAGCGTCAGCACGTTCTGTGCGAATGCTGACAAAATGACGCACACTGATGCGAGGAGCGTGCCTGCCACCGTGACTACTCGACAGCCCCATCGGTTAACAAAAGAACTTGAAATCGGGCCTGAAATTTAAAAAGTTTGTGTTTTAATTTTTATTATTGACCTCATCATGACTAGGTGGGAGATGGTCAGATGACTATTAAGTATAGGTTACATAGTAACATATTCAGTAATCTGTGGTATAGGTGCCAAGTGGTATATTTACAACTACCTAAGCGGTACGTCAAAAGAAAATAGTTGGTGGCTAAAAAAATCTGACACCAGGATCAGCGTTCTCCTTCTTTTCGTGTAAGCAAGTGGTTGACCACTTGCTTACGCGAGAAGAAGAAAGCTTATTTATCTTCAGTTAGACCATAGCAACAGGAAGTACAAAAGTAACAATACTATAAATATCCAATATTGTCGAGCCAGCAGGCGGGATAGGTTTTTGCTTTGATGTTCCGCCTTGCGTTTTCGAAAGGCATTATTCCTCTATTGCTCTGTCCCAGTTTGAATAAAAAAACATAATATGCGTAGAATTAGTGTAAACTTAAGATATCGATTGTGTATCGTAAGATAAGATCACCATTTGGGGATGATAATTATTAATGTCTATTTTATTATAATAGATAGGCTATAAGAGGCGAGCAGCCGCTCAAAGTGGCGCTCTCTGAGGGAGGCCTATGTTCAGCAGTGGACGTTTTCAGGCTGTTGATGATGATAGGCTATTTATTGTCTTATCTATGTATTATTGGGATTCATGGATATAATATTCTAAAAATTACATAAATATGCTGGTAAAGAATGATCTAAAATATAGCCGCAAAGACTTCACCAAGTCGTAAACCGTTAAAGTAACTAAACTTGTTCTATTGCCAATTCATATTTTACGTCTAAGTCACGAAAAGCGATGGAACTGAAACAACATTACTTTGTGGTATCGAGTAATACCTACATATAAAAAAAATAAGCAATTTACGTTATAATTATTATGGATATGCCCGACTCAAGGCCTATCACCGTAATGATACTGATTATTATCTATTACATAATTAGACTAAGACCTATGAACGTAGGTAATATAAAAACCAAATGATAGGCATATATATGTCAAAAAAGTATCCATGTTCGTAGCTCTAAGCTTACGTTGCAAATCAAATCGTCCCTCGTCACATACCATTCGTGGGGTTGGCTGAATCAGATTATCATATCGGCTTTTGATTTCATGACGTCCATGGCACACGTTATAAAAGCTATAGACACTTTGCGAGCACGTGCCCCCGTTTCGTAATATCGGCGTCTCGTATCGGTGTGTAGTATGTACCTACTTTTATAAGCAATATATTTTTGAACGAATTACTTAATAGGTATTCGTTCTAATCTAACGAGGACACGAAGGCAGAGAGAAGGCCAATTCAGCTATCTGTATTACATATGGTACCAAGTCTAAGGTTTTTATGCCCATCAATTCATATTATGGAATTTAACTATGTGTGAATGCGGGCCTATTCAGTTATAAAAAAAAAAGAGTAGGCACCTAAGCTAAATAAATCTTGATAAACTCTAGATGCAGAAAGACCATGAAAACCCCTATTTGACAGGTTATAAGACAATTTTCATCTCTGAAAGACCAATAGCCAACCGATTCATATGAGATCTTGCCACAATACATCAGTAGGTAGGTATGTACGACTGCCGGTAGGGTAAAACACACCGAGGAAAACACTACGAATTTCTCCTGTAAGGATGTACCTATATACTTAATTATAAGTATCTATTCTGAATTATAGACGTTCCGAATGAGCCAGACTCGTGACCCTGTCATTGTTTAATCATAAGTTTATTTCTACTGTACTTAAACAAATTAAAAATTCATAGTTCATAGATCAAAAACATCGTCAAAATTATGAATAAGAGCAGATTTACCTGAGGATAGAGTGATTCCGACTAAGATGGACACGATCCACGCAGTCTTGCTTTTGCTTTCTTGGAAGTAATCCAGGAACTCCGTGTAGAACACGCCAAATGTGTACGTCATGCCATCGGCTGTAAACAAAAAGATTTAAGTTGTAGGTGATCAGTTCTCACAGACATTTCCATTAAAGTTATTGGAGTTATGCTAGCCGCTGTTTTATTTGGTGAATTTTCACCGCAGCAGACATAAGTATTTATATGAGATTTAATCTAACAAAGCAACCTAATAGCTATGCATCTACTTAAGTGCATGTAAGTAGGTATAAGGTAAGTAAAGTAAGGTAAGGTAAGGGTCACGGTCACTGCCATTCAAAGGGGCAAAATTGGTGGCATTTTAGGCACGTTGTCTCTTTTCAGATAAAGATTTCCTCCTGTCCCACGTTGTTTTTAATTTTAACTAAGTTTATAATTAGATAAAAATGTGTTGTTGACAAAATAAATTATTGGTTCTACAATTAATAAAAAGTATCCACTATACGAATTTAACCCAAGTTTAAGTATTCTGCATGTGTCTAAACAGCTAAACTAGAATTTAGGTTTTTTTTACAATTAAGACAAATATTGATATACTTCACAGTCACACATGTTTCTTAATAAAAGTTAGGTAAGTACCTATGTATTTTGTCTGCTGTGCTCGTTTTGCGCATGAAACTGCGGCATATATCCATTTTCAGTTCACGCATTCAGACAGTATTTACGTGATCGTGACCTTCGTACGTAGTAATAGTAATAAACTAAGCTTGGTAGTTTTCTATAAAACATTTCAGAACATTTGATTTCACATTTTCTAATCCTGTTTTATTACCTGTACTTATGCAAAATTATATTTGAGTTCTGGTGAAACAAAGAGCCGAGAGAACCAGCACCTACGATGATAAACTAGCACAGCACTCGATTGTGCGAAGAATGTCAGACTTTTCCAATAAAGTAGGTTAACGTGATAGACACGTAGTATGCCGTCGTTGAGCACTAAAGGTATCGATGCTGTATGGAAAGCACTATAGGTACCAATAGAATATCTAGGGCTGAAAACAAAAGCCGATCGACAATGGGAGAGCGCCTCGACATCAAAGCAGAATTTCTCCGACATTAAATTTTTTTAAAGTGTTTTTTCTCCTTAGAATAAGATTTTCTTACACAAGACTAGAAATAAATTTTTAATAACTTTAATAAGCATAACTAATTTCTAATTTACGTATAATTTAGAGCTCAAAGTCATAAAGCTATTGGCGTATTTGCCTAACAATTATTGTTATGTACGCCTGTTAGATAAACGTACGAGGCATATTTACTTCAGAAACAGCTTTAATTAGGTATCAGACAAAGTTGTAAGCTCGTTAAGCTCCATCGACAACGAAAAAGTCCCATCCCTTATCCATTATATTTGCCTCATTCTAATGTTCTTATAATGAAGAATATTTTTACTTCATATTGATTCAGAAAATATTAGGTTAGATAAAGAAAATATTAAACAACGTGAATTATGAGATGAACACCTAAAGCATTTTTTTGTAAAAGCAATCTATTTTATTGTCAGTGGTTAACTTGATTTATAGTACACCATTAACAACTCTGATGTGAAGAAAAGGTAGCTAGAATTTTTCGCAAAAGGTTGTTTAGTGTAATTGCAAAAAATCTAAGGATTTGATCGATAAACAGTTTGTTTAGCCTGATATAAAGATTTTATACAACCTGAAGTTTAGTGGACCGTCCTGGTATTTGAAACTGTTTATTGCTCTTCACACGTATGATATATAGATAATAATTATAGAGCCCATGAATGATATTACAATCATATTACCTACATTGTAGTGTCTTTTCACTTCACCCTCTAAAACTTAATAAAACTTTTAACTTTGGCGTTGATCGTTTGGATAGATTATAATCTGCTACGTCTTGATTTTTTTATATACGCTTCTGTTAACATAGATACTTTTGTGATGTTCTATTATTGTACTAGTGATTTTTTTGTTTTAGAATTTTAGAACATTAAAACAGCGTTGCTGCATGCATGCATAAATGGTGAATATATTTAGGCATAATCTATTATATTTACATAAATAGGTACATTATAATATTGTTACCAAGAAAAAATGTTCCTTGGAAAACGGTGTCAGTAGTTGTTTGTATCTTATTGCTTGTGATCTTTTATCATAAAAGCTAGATACCACGCGCTGATTAGCGTATACTAAGTGAAATAAACAAATCAAAATACTACTGAATACTTCGCTGTGTTTACAAGCCAGCTATCAGGTTATACGATACCTAATTATTGAAAATATAATTATCAATATTAATCTCTTAACGTTATAATCACGTCGTGATTGAAATGAATGTAGCGATAGGTTTTACGTAGGTAATATAGGTACCTAAAAACCTACTCTAAAAATTAAATATGAAGAAATACGGCATGGTACCTACCCTGGGATTTTTAGAAGAGCTTTTGAAACACCACAAAATGGAAATTAAAACAGAATTAAATAAACAAATAGATACCTCCTAAAACATAGGTAGGTACTTAAGTAACTTCTAAGAGATACGGTTTCTCAAACATATACCTATATTAAATATTATTTAACCGACTATACCTTCTGAAAAAGGGCATCTGATATGCTCGAAATCTGGTCGAGTAATCGACACAATATTCATGAGGTACAGTTGGTTAAATAATATTTAAAATGAATCATACTCATGAGAATTTCAATACTAAGTACCTGTATTATATTCATGTTCTTCGACTGCACTGGTAGATTTCTGGCTCGTTCTCATTTTTACGATTCTCATCGTCAGTTTCATGTACAATTTTATATTGTGCTTATTTCAAATATTTTTGTACAGTAAATTATAGCGCTTTATAAGACGAGTAAATTAATATATAAGTTAATCAAATAGAAAGTCTTGTTTGGGTGATAAATGGTTTTGAAGTTTTAGAGGCCACGAAAGCGACGCATCGGATCACGAAAATGACTCAGTAACTTTACAGCTATCATTTTCTCACGTTTTGCTACTGTTTATAAGACTAAATGTTCATAAAATAACAACGTAATCTTGTTTTCATAATTAAACTGGCAAAAAAATGGTATTAATAACCAAAACTATGTATATTATTATTATCAGTTCGGTCCTGAGTTTGTTCATCCTACGAAATACGAATACTAATCCACTTAACTACATATTATAGGTAATAAGCCTCTGCTGACAAAAAACAGATAGTTATCGTATTAATAGCTTTATTAATTAAGAAGCATCATGAGTATTTAAAAAGTGTATTTATTTATGAGTTGCGTTATTTTTTCAATAGAACAACAACCTTCACTACAATAGAAATAATCTATACTTATATTATAACGATTTATATATAAAAACAAATCTCACTACAAAAGACAGTATCTGGCACATCTTTAGGTACTCTTTTTGATTAGAAACTCCTGATTTCGTGATTTTTCCATAAACTTTTAAATATGAGCTTTACGTGTTCGGAGTTGGGCCTACGAGCAAAATAATTAAATTATGATTGAAATGATGGCAGGGGGGACCAAAATGTACCTAGTAGGTACCTACCTCCCTACCTCGTACCTATATACGTACTTACGTCAAGAATATGTAGTATTGTGATATGACGTGACGTTATTAATAATTTCAGAACCTTTTGGTGATAGTTCCTAATACCTACATACTTTAGGTACATAATATCCGACGGTAAACGTGTGTGGAGAAAAGTGTTCATAGAATGTGAACTTGGGCTATAGGTACCTTTTACCTAGCTACCTACCGGAATCTTCGCAATAGGCTGCTTCTCCCGGAAACCAGAAAAATGGTATGTAACCATAATCTTTTAATCTACTACCTACCAAACGTAGGTACTGTTACTAGCTCTTCCCCTTTAGGTACCTATTATTAAACATAATACAATGCTAGTTTCGAAGGAAGGTTCTCCCAACTTGAGAGTTACTAGGCTACCACAGTCCAGATCACCCCTTTTCGCGATAACATGACATACCTACCAATTCGAACTCATCCATTTTTAGGCTATGATTATTAATCACAATGAATGATGAGTGAGTTCGAATTGACCCATCTTTTCTTGATAAAAACACGTTTACATAATTATTCAAAACACTATCTTACATCTGTCATACTACAATAACTAGAATTGTTTCAATAAACTCACACCAGTCGCTATATTTCTAAATAAAAGAATGCATAAAATCAGTTTCATAGACCAAAATCAGTTTCATGACTAAAATGCCACGAAGTTTATGACACGAAACTGACAAAATTATCCCTTTTTTGTAAAATTGCTGCAAAGTTAAGTGTATCGATTTAAATCAAATACTACATAAATATCTCGCACATTTTAGGGTTTCGATGAGCTAACTTTGATTTCAATTGCTGAAATACAATGCCCAAAAAATGTAGTACACGTGTGATCGGTAAACCTATGAACAAATACAAGCTTACCGATTTTTTTTTTCCGGCACGTTGAGCCACACGTCTTACGTCTGCGATGCCAGTACACGACTGACGTTCGACCGGACCACACTCAGTGTTTGATTGCTGATGTTTTGTTTAACAGGCAGCGGTTATATCACGCGAATTTAAAGAACCCATATCCGCGTGACCGACGCGTATGTTGTTTTAAATTGAAAATAATGATGAAAAGATTTATTTTAGACTATTTAGTGTAAAGTTTATTTAATTACGATAATTTTAGTATATGTTACATACAAATACAGTGAAATTTGGTGAAGTGGTAAGCAAATGTTTTACTGCATCGGAGAGTGTGACACGATGAGAACACGAAAAATTACCCCGTTTTTGACCATTTCGTGTTAACTTAAGGTATTATTTTTGCTTTTATTATGACAAGCTTTATTTCTGTTGTAGCCTAATAGATGTTTCATCATTTAATTCACAAATTCTGTTTGTATCATAAGCCGTTTAGGAAATATAACCTCGTGACTATCAAATTTGAGCATCGATGAGAACTACCCTTCTACGTTAGGTACCTATCTCAAGTAACTTATAAAAAGGAATGTCAACGAGTTCGGGCGTTGTAAAATTCGTATCTATAAAGGTATCTTATTCGAGTCTATAAAGGTACCTATCTATAAAGAGTAAACTGCAGTAATTAATTCACGCGAGTCTATTGTAATTTACTGGTGGCGAAATGTTGGAGCCCTAACTTAACTATCACTTATCTAATTTATCATAGACCTATTGCTTGATATTTTTAGGCATACGCGTATAGGGTCGCAACATTGCAGAGAAGCCCGACCCGACCTTTGATGAGTCGACAAATTCCCCTTTTGCAAATGTGCCCTTGTCACGCGAACCACCCCTGGTAGAATACGGTATCAGAATCTCTTTAAAAATTACTCAGGTTGACGAACTTTCTTCTATTATAGGTAGTTTATCAACCTGAGTAATGAATGAGAATGAATAGAAACATGTAACGAAAATACAAAGTTCTTTCCAAATCAAAACGTGTTTATTGAATTGTATTTTTTTTCAGTCCCTTATACTTGCTGATCCGCCTTGGTTTCGCACGGGATAAGTAGTTTTACCCTAACCCTGTCCAAAAGAAGAAAGATGAGGGAAGGTATAAAATAGGGGAAAAGAAAAAATGGATTCGACGCTTCATTCAATCATTCAATAATTTTTAATTAAATCACTAGCTTTTAGAACTTGTTGCAATTGCAATGACTTATGTAAAAATGAATACATCATCATTGTCATTTTTTTTTCATAAACAGTGGTTTCATAATAACAAATCATTGTATATTAATACTGTTTTGATAAACTAGATAGGTACGTCCTGAGGTCGCCGGCCATGCTGTGCTGATAACAGAAAGTCATACCTATTGTAAGTAGGTAGGTATATAAATTATACCTATTTATAACCTTACATAATACTCACAAACACTCAGTTTATAGTTATTATATTTTTTCATGCTACTTGTAGAGCCTTCGCCTTCAACACATACGTATGATTACCAATCTACAATTCTATACATGTTGTTGTAATTCAATGGTCATTAAGTCATTACTCATTAGGCGTTCAGAAACAAACAAATCCCATCGATTAACCGTTAACAAGTGTTTCTTGTATGATCGCTTAATCGATATTTAATTAGTTTCCCCTTGATCAACATCGGCGCATAAGTACTTTCATCGTATTGTACCAACTTGACATATTTTGCTATTGACTTTTATAATATTCTGGTTTGTTTTACTTGAATGCAGTAAAATAATTTAGATTGTATGGTTATACGATATACATAATATATAGTTATATACGTTATATTTCAATAATAGTCAAGCTACGGTAAAAATCTGCTGTACTTATATACGTATAGGCGCCACCATAGCTAGAGGTCGTAAGGTTTATCATCGTCATCATAGACAGCCTGCAGACGTCCACTGCTGAGTCTGCTGAACATAGGCCTACCTAAGAGAGCGCCACCTAAAGCGGCTGCCCGCCTCTTGCATCCATCGGCTACCCCGCGGTTTTCACCAGATCGTCGGTCCACCTAGTAGGGCTAGGGGCCAGCCTAATACGCTGCGTCTTCCGGTTCGTGATCGCCCCTCGAGAGCCTTTCTTCCCCATTGGTTGTCAGATGTACGAGCGATGCCAATGTAGCCTACCCAAGCTCATTGCCATTTCAACTTGCTAATTCTAAGAGCTAAATAGGTCACTTTTTGGATCTATCTCGCAGGAAACACCGAGCATAGCTCTCTCCATAGCTCGTCAAGGTCGTAAGGTTACTCCACAGGCATTAGGTCAAAACTTAGAACAAACCATACGGTCAAAGAGTCGAGCGCTAAGTCACTTAATTACCGAAAAAAGAAAAATATTGCATTACGAAATCATTGGCACAGTAAATAATTCAATAATATTATGATTTTAGAGCCAATTATATGACGAGGTTTTATCTTTATTACTTACGCGTATTACAAATACAAATCTGCGTCCTTGTAAACAAGCAATTAGTAATTATAAAGAGTTATCAACGAATCTGGATGTGATTTGTTATGTTATCATATTACGCCATGTACCTAGTAGTTTATTAATATGATACTAATGGCGATAAGTGCATGGGCGTAGCTCGCCACATGCGATTCAAGATCGTTTGGCGATAGGCCAAAAATATAAAGTTGTAAATACTTATTTTAAAACACGCACTAAATATAGCTTTATTTGTTTTATTTCTCGTTTATTTATACTTTGGGCACAATTCTTTAATGACTGATGTAGTATCTATAGTATGTAGTTACAGATATCTGATTAAATGCAGGCTCCTTTGACGTTATAATTTATGACTGCTTAATGTGAGCCTGCATCCGGATGTGATGGTAGATTTTGGTACCGAGATTTGCTCATTTTAACTATAGTTAATGTCTTATTCTCAAAGGAGGTAAGTACCTAATTAATGTTTTGAAATTTAAGGAATATCGTACAAACAAAATTTTATTACATATACTTAATAAATATACCTAAATCAAACGTTAAGTCGGTTTATGTGCTTGTTTTTGCCAAACCGGATGCCACACAGTAAATACAAATATAAATGTTTGTAGACTTTTCACACAGTGCCACTAGCCCCAAACTAAGCAAATCTTGTTTGTATACCTACTATGGGAACCAAGTAACTGATATAATACTTATTTGTTTGTAATTGTAAATACATACCTACTTAGAATACAATATTACCACACGCAGAACAAACATCGATGCTCAGTTATGAAATTGCTTGTCCTGGGTAAGAATAGAACCCACAACCTGCACTCCAGAAGGCAGGATAACTACCAACTGAGCTACCACTATTCCAGTCATTCAATGGACCTTTAAATGTACCCTGAATAATTGAAAATTGGTACCTACTTAAAGGTTGCAGGTGAAATCGCGAGACGCTTATGTTTAAAACACATTCTTGTATTACGACAGAAACGACATCATTTGAAAAGTTTCTTTATTTATCTTTGAACAGTTATTCTGAAATGTTTAGGGCGAATGATAAACTATCTCATTCTGTGTGATAATGATAAGGGACACCTTGACCGGACGTGACGTGTATCCTCAGTGACAGACACGATTCCGCTGTCACGCGAGATTCACCGGGCGTTATGACACTTATCCTTCTCATGACTCTCATGATACCTCGAATCTTTCATCCGATTTGAGTGTAATTGATTTGTGTGTCTTATCTTGTCATCGCAATCTACCGTAATAAATGCTACGAAAATTAACTCATGAATGATGTTATTAATGAAATTTCATTGCGAATATCCGGCAGTCGTGGTTTTAACCATTTCATGCTTGTTGTAAGAGTTGCTTTAAAAGTATTACTTCAGTCTCAGTTTAGCAACGTAATCATAAAGTATATATATATTAAAAAGTATGTCTCTGACTTCAACCCTTTCCTCGTCACTAAGTCACATAAATCGGTTCAGAAATCGGTGAACATTTAAATCGAACATATAAACCTCCTCTTTTTTATGTCGGTTAATTTAGTCTTCGCATAACACGCATTAATAAAAGTTACTAAGTTACTAAGTTAGTTAGTTAGGTGCATTTACGATGTATGCCTTTTTTTCTTTTTTTTTCTTTTCGAACGTTACACAGAAGCAATGCGGCAAAAACTGCTGCAAAGCCGCAATCAAGCTGTCTCTGCAGTATCTAAACTCAAATAAAGTACTCATAACGTAGATATTTATTACTTACTTTAAATTTTCCATTATCATAAGCCGTTTGAATTTTCTGCCAGTGTACCAAAACCGGGCAGTGCAGGGATTTGTATATTTTGTGCTGTTTATTTCAAAGTTTGAATTTGACTGTACCTATGAATTCAATCAATTGGGATAATTAGGTCATTGAAAGTTCAATGAAATAGGTAGGTACCTACCTACCTACTTATTAAGTTACTACTGATATAGAGCTCTCACTACGCCATTAGGGAACACATTTCAATTTATTACATTTCACCCAAGGTTCATTCATGAAATAAACCATCATTTAGTCAAATTATATTTAATTATTATCTAAATGATTTTTATTATACATAAATCGTTTTAGTTAGTACTGGCTTAGCGACTGCATAACATTGACTTATAATAACTTATAATATGTGTTTAGTATTTATTAATTATAGACAGCGGTCTTATTATAAGGCATTTTATTTCTAGTTTAGTTTAGTACTGTTATTTAAGTTTTTAAAATAAATAGCCCTTAAGGCAGACACTACATTTTGATATCCTTACAATAAAATAAATTGGGACAAACATTCTTATCAATTTTATTACTTGCAATAAGCAAATAAAACATAAACTACTTACAAAATTTTAAGACGAGCAACGAGTAAGATTATTGTTTCAGTAAATAACATCTGGAAATGGCTTATTCAAATGCTGAGCAAACAACGATAAAAGCATTTACATTTCAGTGAGTAGGCTGTAGACTGTAGAGTGTAGGTATATTATAACTCAAATACAAATACGTACTGGTATTCGTAAAGGAAAAAAACTTTATAAAGGATCGGAAGGTTCATTTACCTACAGGAAAAACTGCTTTAGGATAGGCTTTTGAAAATGAAATATCTGTAAAAGCAACTCCATATAGCTAAGATTTATTAAAAATTATAGGTATATAGACTTTCAATTAGTTAGATGCATCTCAAGATTTTATCAACTATTTACTGATTTACTAGTTTTCTGCGGGAACTATTAATTTGAGCTATCTGGTATTTATTTATTTATTTTATTACTAGGGATTAGAACGCATACACAAACTATTTGAGGTGTGTGACAGACAAATAGCTCGACAGTCGTCCTGCTCGTGTTTTTGTTTCGATTGCAATGATAATTTTATGTTACCACGTTTATTTTGAAGTAGGTATATGGAATATAGATGTTTAAGACTTGCTTAGTTCGTATCTATTTTGTTATGGGTTGCTGTCAAATTTCTGATATACCCACCCACCATGGGAAGTGATACAGCAATACTTTTGGTTTTTTATAGTATTTTTCTGATGGTTATAACATGAACTGAAACATTTCCCTATAAATATTTTAAGTATACTACCTATTACTACTATAAGTATTGGTGGGGACAATGTATAACGTACCTATGTTGGTTTCAATCCCTTGTTAATGTTCTCCATTTCTTGACATTTCTGGTTACCCACCAATACCTACCTAATTAGCAATAATAATACTTATCTGTTGTTAAAATAGTTGACGCATTATAGGTAATTGGTAGAAGTGGTAAAAACGTATAAAATAAGTAATAAATTGTCAAACTTAAACTCAGTTAGTAATGTGGGTACTCGGGAAGCTACGTACTAAGTATACATATTTAAGTTTTAAGGAATATCAAACTAGACTGCCTAAGTGCTTACTAACTATGATTGTGTAGGTAGTGATCATTATAATTACTATGTAATAATTAAGGTTAAGCCACTAATGTGGGTATAACTTTTAAATATTTTTGATGTGAATTATAATAACTATTACGTAGCTACCCTACATCAACATTGTAACATAACTAATTTAAGGTAGGTCAGTGGTGGGTATTTGGGTTTTAAGTCGGCCAGTCTTAATTATTAGAAGATTCTGTTATATAAGTACTTATCTATAGTTTTACTTTTATGTTACCGTTCCTGCTCGCATATAAAAATAATATTTTGTATTTTCACTTGCAAGTGAATATGATTTCTTTAAGTGAAAATAAATATCTTAAACCTAAACTATTTCACTATGACTACTACACTTTTATTTAAATGTGCAAGTAATACACTACACGTAATGAAATTACTAACTTAACGACGTGAAGTAAAAAAATGAGCAAAATGTACGTGATACACAGACAGGTAAATTGTGTATCAAAAATCGTGACTTCCCAGCGCAAGCGGGGGTTGTTCCACGGTTGTGGTTGTGTATTGCCGATTTCATGGGTCAGTCCTTTCATGCCGAGACAATAAAACAAGGGATTCGGTAAATACTGACGAGTCCAGCGGCGACCCCAGCCTGTAGGCTTAGCACGAATATTTACGCGCAAGTAAGTGTAACGTTAACGTAACGTAAGGCAGTTATGGTGCGCTGATCAAATGCCATACAACTGCCTTACGTTAACGTTACACTTACTTGCGTGCAAATATTCGTGCTAGGCCTACTGTACTTAATATAGTGCGTATAAAGTAAAACTTTACCAATTCACCTGATGTTTGCTGATGTATGTGGCGCTGCTGTTCTCAACTTACACTAGTTTTTAACACGATTAACATTTCCTTAGATTTTCCTAAAATTAAAAATGTTCCGTGTTTTTAGATTTTCATTATGTTTTTGATTCGCTAGGTACAACTGTAAATAATAATGCATAACTACAATACAGCTAAAGAGGCTAGAGTCGGCTCCGTAGAACTTCGTAGAGCTCTACTCTATACCTATCATTATTTGTAGCGCGAGTAACATTAATTATATACAAATGATGATATGAATATTTACACGGGTACAACTACCATTACCTAGTTACATTATTATATTTAATTTGTCAATGTCTTACAACATGATAAGTATAAAGTAACTGGTAAATAAGTTTGTATTTTAATTGTTCCTAATGTACGCATGAAAAATGTAAGAGATTTTATTTTTTATTATTGTTTTTGTCAACTAGGGATAATAAAATGATGATGAATGGTGATGTTCAGCAGTGGACGTCTTCAGGATGTTGATGATGATGATGATGATGATGTTGATAACTTTTCAAAGTCAAAGCCGAAGTCAGTAACCTACTACCAACGACTTCATAAATCCACCAGTAACCAGAATTTCTCTCTTTCGTGCTCTTTATAATCTCGAAATGCTTTTTATTCATATTTTCTTGTTTTTGGATTGATTTAAGGATTTGTTCCTACAGAATCAGCCCTACCTTCATTACTCCGTCAGTATATTATATCTTTGCCAATTTAATTTTTGATAATCTCTATGTTTTTCCAGAATATTTTATTTTAATTTAATTAATAAAAAAAATTTATCCCTGCAGGTATTATATTATCTAAAGTATTATTAAAAATTTGAGAAGGCCATTATTGTACACATTAATAAACTAAGTTTCTACGTTCATATTAGAATTAACAAAAGGCATAAGTACCTAAGTTTACGAATAAGTACATACTTATTTTGCTGGAAAGTAAAAAAACAGATAACAAGATGTTTTATCTCGTAAGCCAATCCGTCATGCGTATAATGAATTCTTTTTTGTGTAAGTTCATTTCCTTTGGTACCTACTACCTGCCTACATACTTAATTAACTTGGAATTCAAAGAGAAAAATAAAGTGAAATTCTTTGTAGATCTACGTTTAGATATTTAATTACATAATAATAATAGTATAGTATTTGGCAGTTATATTTAAATTAGTTTTAGCCCACCACTTATCACATCAGTAAAATTAATTATATATCGTAGTATAATATCCCTAGATTACCAACCTAGTTCTTCTCCATCAGAGTTGTAATTTGACTGTCCTATATACACATAACATAATACCTACCTATGGGTACTCATCATCATCATCAGCAGCCGGTAGACGTCCACTGCTGAACATAGGCCTCCTCTATAGAGAGACCGGCTACTTACCTACTGCATCCAACGGCTCCCCACGGTCCGTAGGTGGACTAAAGTTAAAATAGCTCACAAAATTAGCAAGTTAATTGGCAGTGGGCAGGCCATATCGATCGCAGTATTGGTACCTATCTATCATAATCATTAACAGCCTGAAGACGTCCACTGTTGAACATAGACCTCCCCCACAGAGCGTCACCATTGAAAAATGTTTCAAAGTAACGCCCATTGAAAATGAAGCTCTTTAGATAGAATAACCTCAATTCCTTCCTCGCTCCGTCTAGCCGACTAGCCAAATATTGAAAGTAGTCAAAAATATTATGCCTTTCATGTAAGTATATCAATGAAACTTGGTCAGACTAGTTATGTATTTGCTATATTAGCAGGATTTAGGTGATTTATATAATGATAGTTGCTCTAATTAATGCCCGTCGCTTATTCCTTAACGGCTAAATAAGTATATCCAATTACATATTAGCTTGTATTGCGAGTTGTGTACCTACGAGTACTGCTTTTTTATGTAAACGAAGGTTCTGATTGAGTTTTCTCGGAGCTCAAAATTATAAAGAAGGTGAGCGTGGTGTTGAGTTTTGTAAAATAATAATTAATTTGTTGTCCGATACTAGTTCATTTATGAATAAATCAGTGATCAGTAAACTCTGAATCAGAAAGTTTAGTGATCACTGTAATGATCAAAGAAGATAACTACGAATATAGTAGTAAGTTAATTTTAATAATATTACAACGATAATCTACAAATGACCATTTAAAACAAACAAATAGTAAGTGTACTTACTGATAATATGAACCATGAAGGATGCGAAGACCACCATCCACCCCCAGCCACCATCAGGGGGCGGCGCGATGCTGTAAGACCCTCCAGGAGACTCCGGAACCTTAGCACCAGTACCATTCTTTCCATTCTTTGAACTTTTCGGGACTCCGTTAGACATCTTTTTTGTCTTTGGCACGCCTCGTTTTTGAATTAAATCTAAGTTATCTCTGAAGTACTTTAATATCACTTTTGTTTCTCCTTTCTCTAGTAAGTATACTAATTAAATATATAGCTTTATCCGTATTGTCGTTAAGATATGTCATAGATTTCTTTTCTTGATCACTTCCTTTGTGTATAGAGGCACTGTATTACAATAAGTTACTTATTACTATAATGTATATGGAAATATTATAATGAGGAAGAAACTGTGGGAAGGATTTTTTATATGGGAATTGTTATCTTTGGTCGTAGACCATTATCTCTTTAGGTATCTACGGTTTAAAACTTCTATGTTGAATATTAAAGTTCTTCGATATACGCGAAGCATCTTCTGTGCAATCGATGTGACGGCTGTAACAAAAGAGAACAATATAAATTTCTGATACATGACTCTACTATAAATATGACCTTCTCAGTAAATCATATGTATATTAAAAAGGCATTGTCCTAAGTGGCTGACGTAGAGCCCAAACCGCGGGAACTAGAGATTTGATATTTGAACGGTTTATTTTACATTGTAGGAGGTGTAGGTAATAGGAAAAGCTTACTGAAAACTTCACCCCTAAAGCAAAATAAGAGCTTAAAGATGTATAAAGAAATGCGAGTTAAACCTCAGCGTGTTTCTCTATAGTGACAGATTAATATGTAAGCGAGATATGGTTGTATCAAACGCAGCATCAGTTGGTTACACAACACACAATCAGTTACAGTTCATTCATATCTTGCATACCTGCAGTAATTACCTAAGTGATTTGCATATATAAATGAAAACAACCATGTACTTAAAAAGTTACATCAAATATCGCATTTAAAACAGTAAAGAAGTAAAAAATTATTCAAACATGTGTTCATTCCCAAATAACCAAGTAGGTATTGAACTTGGCATGTAGAATATGAAATATGATCGATCGGCGATATCAGCCCTTGTAGATTATGTCGATATCAAATATCGCGTGGGACAAGTGATTTGTAGCCTGCAATATGATTTTTAGAGTTATCTTGTTGGAATATATTTAGATGTTATTGAGTGCGCCTGGCAACTCTTACACCACAACAGATTTTATAGAATAACGCTGGTTGGCGATGGCGACGCTGTCACGTGCATAAACCCATGCTTTTGCCACCCATTCCTAGTCCTAGCGCATTCATTTTAAGGTTTTCTTTATAGTTTATAGGTATTTTCTTGTCTTTTAAGTCAATTGTTCACCATGTTCCTTGAGTATTTTCGTATTATTTGAGAATTATCGAGATTCCTGAATGATTACCGTTTATAACGTAGAAAAAAGAAGTACTTAGTATTCACATGTAACATAGAAAAAGAAGTTAACAAGCAAGGCCCGTCTAATGGGAAGCGGTTACAGTAGTAGCTTAATATGGACATCTGTAACCTATACATGACTGTCATCCATGTGTTGCTTGCCGTTGACCTTTTTTCTAAACTGTGTTCGTATAGTAGGTATAAGTAGTCTCCCAAATGTCTTCTTCTGAGCTTAGAACTTTGATTCCTGCCCATGGATCATACCTATTACAGAGTTCATTTAAACTACTACACCACAACACGCCTATTATATGCGCAAATAGCGATAAAACCCAGTGTGGTCGCAGATACGGCCATAGTGTGTGACCTACTATTATTATTGCCAAGCATTTCTGCGTTATTACCAATCAATCATCAAGGCAATTAATATATCAGTATCATCTAAACTGCATACAAATATTAGCTGCACCGATTCTTGTAAATGATGATAATTATAGGTATACTACATTGAAGAATGCGAATTTATCACATTGCAGTTATGGTATTTATCTACTCTAACTATAACATCTATTATTACCTTGTAAAGTGCTGGATTAAGTACTTCTAATTTATAATTGGATATGGTCAGGGTGAGTGAGTTTCTGCTAAACATTTTGCTTATTAAATCCACTACGCCGGATACTTTGACCCAAATCCTGCATCGAATTATACATCTCTGTTTACTTATCCTTATCGCATGTTAAATCAGTAGCCTCTATTTATCTCACATGTAATAATTAACTTGATAAATGTGGATTTATTTTCCCAGCAGTAATGAAAGAAAGATACACAAATACAATTCTGACAGAACTTTGACTTATAAAATGTCACTACATGACCGCGTCGCCGAGAAGTATGAGTTGTTATCTCTTGAGATAATAGGTCGTACGTCGTAGTCCGCCTCTATGATATTGAATTACATCAGAAACTTGGGCTTGATAATTATTTATATTATTACATTAAAATATTGGCCCTCAATGTAAATAGCGTACTTACATCGTGGCATTGTCAACGTCGAGCTCAATTTAAATATGTGAGTACAGCATAGATTTAGACGTCGATAAAATTCTAGGTCTGTGGAGTACCTACAGCGCTCACTCTCGGTAGCTTACGTATACTTCCTTAGTATATTTCAGTTAACACGATTTATATGGTTTGGATAAAGAACACAGAACTGACAACCGTCGGGGCAGAAAGTTTCTCGAGTGGCGACCACGAACTGGAAGACGCAGCGTAGGACGACCCCCTACTAGGTGGACCGACGACCTGGTCAAAACCGTGGGGAGCCGATGGATGCAAGAGGCAAGCAGCAGCTCAAAGTGGCGCTCCAGTGCGGAGGCCTATGTTCAGCAGTGAACGTCTTCAGGCTGATGATTATGATGATGAAAGATATGTTTGCGATGATAATTATGGCGAATGGCTTTTCATTATGAGTACGAAACCCGCACTAAAACTGTATCAGTAGTAGGTAAACCATAATATAATTATGCATCTAAATCTAAAAACAGTGTGGTCGCAGCACAGACATTTTAATGTCTGTGGTCGCAGCTAATTATTTTGCTAAGAACCATATTAAAAATATGGACTTAACCTAATAAATAGGAAAGTTAAAATTACCACAACGGATAATGGTTTGACCATGCGATTATTTCTACATAACGCGGGCGTAAGTGGGAGTCAGCATTGTTAAATGGGTGATCTTTGTGTGGATATTACCCGGGTGCCAAAGTTTTACCTGATAGAGCTAGTTTATGAAACGGGCCAAGTTGGTAACTGCCTAATTAGGTAACTACAAATTGCTGGACAAAGTGTGGGCTGGACAAAACACGTGTTAAACAAAGTTTGCATGACGAGGTCTGCTCTATCCATAATTTTCCGATAAAAGTCAACTTAATCTGGACAATACCAAAAAAGAATCCGACCAAAATCATTATTGTGTTCCGATTTGAAGGGCATTGTAATTTGTAACTAGTGAACTTACTGGGCAAATGAGAATAGTCTATCTGATTACTAGACTATGTGAAGATGACGTGAAGTCTCAGGATGACGTGCGCAACGCAGTGCATCAGTTTCACGCGAGAGTAGTATAAGTTCCTTGCGCGAGAGTTATTTTCCGAGTGGTTCCGAGTGACACTGCATGCAACTGATGTCGCTTAATATCAGGTGAACAACTAGGTAGTCACGTCATTCATTCTCATAAAAAAACCGAAGCTGATTGAAGGGCCTTTTTCATGATTTTTTTAAAGGCTCTCTATAGTTTTAATAAAATCAAAGTTTATAGTTTATTTTTATTTATTCACATAAAAATAAAAACACAGTTATACATCTAAAATACTATGAACGATAGTATTTTTAGATGTATAACTAGTAACTAAGATAATGCTGAATTTCAGCTGGACCCTGAATCCCACAATAGGACGACCTGTGTCGTGAGATTCAGTTTCTTCCTAAATATAGGGTAGGTAGTTAATTTATGTATCTGAGTAAACTAATAAAATTAAACACATGCAAAAAGCAAAATGGCTATTAGAATAAGGAACAATAAAGATGTATGCAATTAATATATTATCGCGCAGTTTAAACCATAATATTATTTGATTAGGTACTATAATGTATATACGTGAGGTACATGCAGGTGATAAACATTAATGCAAGGATTCATAATTGCAATATAAAATACAGTTACATGTATACCTACTGCGTCCACACATCATAACTAGGTATCATACATGTATCTGTGTGCAATGCCTACAACTGCAATGAAATAAAATATGTAAGACCACTGTGTGAGTCAATCGCTTATAAATTGTCTTTATTTATGCACTGGGTCATTAACTCCCTGCTGAGGACTTGTGTCATGGTTCTGCCACTTGTTGCCAATGTACTTATGATTTAATTTGCGTAACATAAAGCCTTTACCTATTTGCTAATTTGCAATAAAAAACTTCTTTGCTTTCATTATGTTAATAAAAAGTATACAAAGTTAATTATAAGTACTTACCCATTATTTTGTTATAATTGGTATTACTGCGATGTTTAATATATTTACTTTATTTATTAGCCGTTTTATTTTAAACTAAGTACTTAGGTATGCAATGCTTATCACCGTTTTAATTTGTTAATCATTATTTAATTTCAGGCTAATCGATATAAGGAGTAGTTAACTAAACTTTATTTTAATGTGGGTATGTAGAGATATATCCAGTAGGCATTCCTTCAATAATGACAACCTTCAATAAAGACGATATTGAGCTCCAGTGATATTGAATAGAGTAACGCCTCATTAATACACGCGAAACGAACAAAACCCTCCTTTGTGTCGCTCAAGTACGAGTAAACAAACACATTGTGCATACATTACTTATTCTAATTACGTTTGTTAGGATATTTAGATAGACTTAAGTCAAATATAAGTACCAAGAAGTAGTTACGATAAGTTGTAAGTAGTTTATTGGATCCACAATGCAAAAAAAAACGCCTCTACAGAAGCGTCATTTGTTTCAATGCTTCGTGTTTGGAACACTCTATAGATAAAAAATATGTTTTTCCTCAAATCCATTTATTCTTCATCACTCTTTTTGGATGTCACTTTTTCCCACAGTAACTGTTAAAGTTTGGTCCATCCATAATGTTTTTCCATTCAAACACCACAAACACCTCTACTTGATAAAAGTATATGTAATCTAATATGTTGATAATGATTATGATAGGATAAGCTGGTTTGATCATCAATTTTATCATAGCTTTTATTACTATTGGCTACTATAATAGATAGTAATAATGATATTCTTAACAAAAGTTAGGTTGGTAGGTAATAATGTTCTAGATATTTTATATCATTGAAACCATAATACTATTGTTGTCGTAAGCCATTTTATAGATCTCCAGCTGTACTGTGTTTAATGAACAAAAAAAGCGGTGCTGACTGCTGTCTTGTGTTGCAAGTCACGGTTGATTTTGATCAATAGGTAGGTATGCGTGTGGGTATATATATATATATATATATATATATATATAAATACCAACTTGGGCACAAAGTTGATCCGGCCCGACGGCCGTGCATTCCTGACTCCACCTTTTTCGCCTCACTACTCGACTCCGGTTGCATATATCGCATGCGGAGTGGCAACGTCGCAAAGTTGAAGGCGACGTTGCCAAACATATTCATTGAGAAAGTGATATACGCGCATTTTTTTTTCATTGAATTTTTGAACTTTATCGACTCCTTAACGGCCAAAATTCTGAAATGCTTAAACACTTATTGGCTCCAGTTTGTATACCAAATGCAAAGTCGTATGTTGATCCATGTCGGGATACAGCGTCTATGTGGCTCCATTTATATTATCAAAATTAGAGCTTAATTTAATCCGACAAAACGAAACTATTTTAAGTAACGTAGGTATATTTTTTTAATGTGCTTTAGTATTTGTTGGCTCCGAACCGAATATACCGGATGATTGGCTCGTAGATCTACCGTGGGCTATCTTTTATCTTTTAGTATTGCAAAGTTTATTTTATTTTTGAGTTAAGTATTCAATATTTCGTGGAAATTGAGAAAATTCTCCGTCTTCGACCTAATAGTTATATAATGATTTTCATGTATCAATTGACTTCTAATTGGCACACGGAGCGCCGGGTAAAATAACATTTGATGGTGTTGTTGATTTAAACAAAAATATAATATTTGCCTGGTGTTTGTATTGAGTAGCTGTAACATTATTCTTAAATGCAGTAAATTTTTAAGGTTCCATGCTTGAGTTTTAGTCAAAAATACCTTCCACGTTTTGCGGTTTTGGGAGTTTTTATCATTTTACCGTATGATTTGGGGCACCAGCAAAAAACCCATATTAAAATGAAGTAAATTACGATTAGCCGTTATTTATTATAAACAAGTATAATGTTTCAAAAAAATCACAATTATAACTAAAATAAATAAAAAATAATACGCCTTGAAAAAAAAACTACATAATGGAATGCAAATAAACAATTGAAATTGTAATTTAAAGCTGGTCCTACCTCAATATTATTTACAAAAATACTTAATAACTATTGAATTTTTCATGTTGTTTTACTTAAGTCTTGTACTATTTTGCTGAAAAAAACGTCATTTTTGATTACTATTATTAGGTCATCATCATCACCATTGTCAACAGCCTGAAGACGTCCACTGCTGAACAAAGGCCTCCCAACAAAGCGCCACCTTGAGCGGCTTCTCGCCACCTGCTCCCCGCGGTTTCCAGATCATCAGTCCACCTAGTGGGGGGCCAGCCTACGCTGCGTCTTTCAATTCGTAGTCGCCACTCCTCCTTTCGTTCCCACCGGTTGTCAGTTCTAAGAGCGATTTGGCCTGCTCATCGCCATTTCAACTTGATAATTCTAAGAGCTATATTTATTTATTTATTTATTTGTTGGAAAACCAACAGCTTATTTTAATAAAATAATGCAATAGATTAGCTATAGAAAGCCAATTACAGGCCAATTTTATCGGTCACTTTAGTTCTCCTCCAGATCTCCTCATTGCGGATCTTATTTCGCAGGGAAATACCGTAGCTCGTAGCACGATTTTGTGCTTACAAATGAGGCCATCACTAAGAGATCATATCTCAGTTCCCATCACTGGTAACACACACTGATCGAAAACTTTTGTTTTCAGGCTTTGCGGTATTTTAGACGAAAAGATGGGTCGAAGCTTCTCGAACGCTGCCCAGCCAAGTTGAATTCTTCGTGCGACCTCTTTGTCGAAGTTGGACAGTCTGTCCTAGGTAGACATATTTGTCGACAACTTCGAGAGTATAGTTCCCAACAATTACCGGTACAGGTGGAACATGGGCATTAGACATGATTTTCGTCTTGTTCATGTTCATCTTAAAACCAACCTGTCGGGAGACTTCTAAGGTCGTTGAGCATGGTGCTGACTTGTGGTCGTTAAGCGACTCCGCCATTACAATATCATCGGCAAAACGAAGGTTAGTGATGTGTTCGCCATTTATGTAGATGCCAGATCCTTTTCACTCCAAGTGCTTGAAAACGTCTTCCAACGTGTTTGTGTACAGTTTCGGAAAAATAACGTCTCCTTGTATCACGCCTCTTTGCAATGGGATTTTCTCTTCACTCTGGGGGTCTAGCAAAGATCCCAAACGCTAACGCTAACTGAAATTCATCAAACCTGCGTAGGAGTAGATTGATTCGTAATGACTCGAAAACAGCTTATACACGTGACTCAAGAGCAAGATGGGCCTAGTTCTTCAATAAGGTGTTGTAACCTTTTTTGAAGAGTACCACCACGCTCTAGTGTCACGCTTCTGTCGTCCTTGAAGGTACAAACCTTCAAGGACGACAGAATTAAATAGCTTCTGTAGGACTATAAAGACTGCTCTCAGAAGTTCGGTCGTAATTCCATCTTCACCTGGCGCCGTGTGGTTTTTAAGCTGCTTGAGACCCATTCTAATCTTGTACAACCTGATATCCGGGATATCTTCAGTATAGTGTCGAACTAACTTGGCTCTGGTGTCCTGAGCTGTGTTAGTAGTGGGCTTACATGTCGAGGTGTATAACTGTCCATAGATGTTTTCGATCTCTCTCAGAATCTCAGGCTTGGATAAAATAACACCACTCTCGTCTTCAGTTTTGTCTCCAGTTTTTGAAAACTCCTCTCCAGATTTGTTTATTGAGTTCACCGTACGCTGACATATCAACTGAAGACTGCAGTTTCATAGCTCCGATCTGCTATTAATTCACGAGTTTTTCTGAGAGCTTCCGAGTCTTCATTCGGCATTGATTCTTGAAGAATTTCTACTACTACTACTTCTTACTATTAGATAATAATGTTAATAACAACTTCTTAGATAACTTTATTTTAGTTAAGAGTTTTACTCTGCGCCAAATCTTAGATTAAAATGCACAAATCCTATGAAGATTATAAAAACTCCCGAAACCTTGAAACGTGTAGGTACTTTTGACTAAAATTCATACCTTAATAATATCGTATAAAAATCAATAATTTACTGAATTTAAGAATAATAATACAGCCATTTTTAGAATTATTAAACAAGAAAATATTATCTTTGGTTGTCATCAACACTATCAAGTTTAGTGTTATTTATTTCATGTTTAGTATAATTTTGGGAACAACGTTTACCGAAAGAAACTAATTGCGAAAGCTTGTGTGGGTATGTTTGTTACCTCTTCACGCCGAAATGGCTGAACGAATTTGGATAAACGTCCACGTTGGATAAACTGCTGAACATAGTCCTCCCTCAGAGAGCACCACTTTGAGTGGCAGCTCGCCTCTTGCATCCATCAGCTCCCCGCGGTTTTCACCAGATCATCGGTCCACCTAGTAGGGAGCCGCTCTAAGCTAAGTCTTCCGGTTCGTGGTAGCCACTCGAGAACCTTTTCGAGAGGTTTATAGAATGCAGAACTGAAACTTCTACTTAAATTGATTCAAACGTTTTAAAACTTACTGAACTTACTTTGATTTAATAAAACCAGTTAATAAGTAAATAGGACAAGGTTTTATTAACATTTAAAATATTCATCATCATAGGGAATTAACATCACAAAATCAACATAATCATCCAATGGTGTCAATAAGCACAAATATCGTAGCAGTCATCATCAGTTGTGTAATGTTCATAAAAAGCAAAATTACACCAAAAATACTTTATATGTATTATCCTATCATCATGTAACAAATATTATACTTTTTCCGTCAGTTTGAATGACTATAAAAGATGGATGGAGAGGCATATTGGGTTTCGTTCTTTTGTTCCAGATGATACAGGTATTTCGTTTTATGAAACGGGTTCCTTTCCATGGCCGTTTAAAAGATGTTATAGATGTGCGGTAGTCTTCTTTATTTAAATATTATATCGAAATATACCTGCTGCAACAAAACAAAAAGTTACTTAAAACAAAACAAAAGTTGTCAGTAAATTTTTGTATAACCTCAATCTACCCACAGATTCTTTATTCATAGGATCTGTGTACTATCTACTTATTACAACTTCGAAAAATCAGAGCGATGGATCCGCGTTCCTGTAGTTCTGCTGGAAATGTATCAAAAGCAAATCAAACAAACCTACCAACGCTAGAATCAAATCTGCTAGAAATGTATTATTATAAAAATCAGTAAAGAAGCAAAATGGATGTTGTTGGTGGTAAAAATGTCAAAATAATTACACTTACCGTTACTAGCTTACCGTTACCTACGCAGATAATAATCATAGGTACTGGTAAAAATTGGCACACAATTTTTCACTGACCACATAAACAATGCAGAGTTTAGCTCCGTCTTTAAACCTCATGTACAAATTGTACTTGAATAAGATAATACCTGCCAAGGGCGCCAGCAACCAATTGCTGAGCTCGTGACAATTTGTGGGCTCTGATTGGCTCATTTGAATCGGATCAACTAGTGCTCAAACGCAAAAAAGGTGGATTTGTATAAAAAACACGTAATTATTATTATTACTGTCGATGGCATTTGTGGCTCCAATTGGAGCCACGTAATGACGGTAATGCGGTATTGGATCAACAAATACCACCCGGATCAACAAGTGAAATCGGATCAACAAATTACTACCTATATGGCACGTCTGATCAACTAAGTGCCCATGGGGGAATCTATATATATATATATATATACCTAATGTATATACTATCAATGAATAAAATAGGTACATACAGTTGATGTAAAGTTGCTTTCTATGCTTGTTACTATCACTTGAAATAAACCGGTTTCTTTGTTTTTATTGGCGTAAGGTCAGGTTCAATGTTCATATAAAATTATAATGTCAAAGCACTCGTGCCAACAATAATCACCTTGTCTGCATATTGCTCATGTTTTTGACAACATTATCATCTGCTTTATGGATGCATCCAGTGCGCATTGTACATCGTAGGCACAATCGTACAAAGTAAACCAACAAGTCTAAACAAATTCCATCTGCCAAAATTATCAAATTAAGTAATGATCTTTGTGCAAAAATAAAGCACAAAAACAACGTTAAATTAGAAAAATGTAACTGAAAATGACACAAGTAGCTTACCTTAAATTGAAAATGGAATGTAGTTTATTAGAAGCACTTCCTAAAAGATTTTCGTGGTCACTTTAATTTAATATCACGTTTCAGCAGTTGAGTTGTATCGAGAGGAAAATATTCAATTGATAACGCGTCGCGACGGGCGTCTGCTTTCGTCCGCTCTCGCACTCTGACTGAAGCACAACACAAATTTCAAAAATAGCGATAACCGAGGAAACGCAAGCCAGATAACATGATTCGATACATTTCTTCTCAAAACATAATAAAGACCATTGTTCGATCGAGATAAAGGAACGTGGCATGATCCGTCTAAAAACTTGAAGCGATACAGGGTGGGGCTCATCTCGCTTTGCATCTTTCTAGTAAATACTGTAAATAGATGTATACCTACTTAGGCCCGATTTTACCAAAGTAGAATAATGTTATTCCAAGTATAACGTTCTGAGAATAATATGTATTATACCAGTAATTTCTTTCCTTGGATGGAATCAGCTTTTTAATCCACATTTCATTTGTCAATCATCTGCTGTATCCGAAGGTAACAATTAGAGTTATAGTTGGAATAAAACTTACTCTACTTTGGTCAAATCCAGCCTTATTTATAGAACCCATTATAATATTAAAAATATACGTTTTGCTGTCTAATAATCGAAAAGCTTCAATAGGTAATTAAAGACAGACCTTGTGGTGCATATTGAAGAGTTAATTAATACTTACCTACCTAATTTATTAAGGTACCCTGGTCACAGAACTATTACATAGGTATGGTATCCAGTAAGTAAACACGGTACTTAGTATGTGATAGAATAGATATTATGTAGTTATTAACGATAATTTTTGTAACTCTGTAGCAAACAATGAGGAAGGAAATAGCAAAACGTGAATCATAATACTAATTTTGACTGTTATTCGTTACCCAAAAAGTTTGATTGTCTGATGAAGTTTTTTTAGGTAGTGTATAAAATATAACTATTACTAACGTGTGACTGGCAAAATAATACCCATGCTTGTAACGCCTTGTCGCTGTTTGTGAAAGGTATTTCCCTAATTCCTACATTTCTCTTGTTCAATTATCGTTGTGTGTTAGCTTCATTTTAATTTTATTTGGGGCATTTCGCTGGCGCTAATATTAAGTATCATGACTATTGTACCTAATATATTTTATACAAAGTAGCAAGCATTATTATTAGCCTAAAGCTTCTCCGGGTAGAAGACAAAATAAATGGAATGCACAAGGACTTAAGCTCATTATCAGCACGATTCAAAGCTTACCTAACGGTACTTAACACTATGAACAAAAAGAAGAGTGTAAGGAGTGTGGTGTGTTTTTCTGCTGCATAGTTATTTTCACGTTTGTAGCAGCGAATAAACGTGTCAATGGCATTGCGCTAATTTTAGGTAGCTAGGCAAATGGCGTCTATAATTAGCCTCCTATTTTTTTTCTTTGAATATCATGCTTGGATTACCAATGTAAACGGTATTAAAGATACAATATAAAATGTTTTACTGTGAGACGTGGGTAGTGAGTTGGAACGATTAATAACATTTCATGTAGCAACATGGAGCATATCGTGGTGCTATTACTGACCGATAAAGCTAAACTTGAAACGATACCAGTTATCACATCAAGAATGCCGTCACATTTTTCTATGTTCAAAGTACTTTTTTCTTCTTTAGAATGAATTTCTAAATCAGCGATTGGTTATGGTTATACTCATATCAGCCCATCTGCTGGAGGAATATGAGCATTTCCTCACGGATTGTGAAAATGTAGATATAGGCCATAAAGTTTGCGATTCCTGAACATGCCTCCTGTCCAATAAAAATATCGTGTATTTTTATTGGACAACTAGCTGACCCACCCCAGCTTCGCACGAGTTCATTAGTTCTAAGTGCTAACCTTGCTAATATTTTTTTACCTTTCCCTTCTCTCTTACCTATGGGTAAGAGAGAAGGGAAAGGTAAAAAAATATGGGAATAGGATGAATGGATGGGACGGCAATAGAAGAGAGGCAGGCGAAGCCTCTATTTCTATTTCTTTACCTTTCTCTTCTATCTTCCCTTCGACAGTATATTTTTTAATTTAATTTTTTTTATTGAAATCAAAATTGATATCCAAATATAATAACAATATGCAAACAAAAAATCTTGAATAAAAATTACATCCTTATTGCTTGGGCAACGCGCACTTGGCTGTTTTAGAAAACAAAAAGTATCCTAAATGTTATTCTGCACAATTAGCTATTACCATACCAAATTTCAGCAAAATCCGTTCAGTGGTTGCAGCGTGATGCGTGTTAAAAGGGACAGACAGACAGTCAAAAAATTTAAAAAAAATGTTTCTATTTCTATATCGATTAAGAAGCATACTGCAGTCAAAATTTTCCAAAAATATTCCATGACAGATTGAGCCCAGTTACAGTTTTATTATATGTATTGATGATAACAAGCTAAGCCGCAGATTTTTTTGAACAAAATGATCACAACGTAAATTGTGATTTCAAAGTCAATTAATTTGGCAATTTTTAGCATATACTTTATCTTGATCACATCCGATTCGAGATCATTATCAACAATGAGAGATTATAAGCATTATATTTTTTTTATTAAATTGTGCTTAGAAAAGGTGGAATATACAAAACTCTTCTATAGGCTCAATATTCATAAACACAATAATATCAAAAACTGCTCTCTGTGGTTGCTATACAAAAGGTATAGCAATATCTTTTAATAACTTTCCTATTCCTAAAACGTACCTGCACTATACCACAGAATAGATATAAGTACTACGTTTTAAATCGACATCTAAAACCACTAAGTTAGACTCTTGACTGCCAAGAAAAAAACTTGAAGCCTAGAAAACCTGATAAAAGTTTTTAACTTAGGTACCTACATAATATTAATTATCACTCGTTGCTATATGTCATTTGTAGCATGTTTATTTTTGTTTCAGCCATTGCTTTTGTTTTTCAGCATTTACTTCGCAATCTAGAGCTGGATCATTTATTAGATTCGTGATAACCATAGGCCTATCACGAACACAATAACTGATCGCCATTCCTATCATTCCAACTAATTTCGTAGCTCTATTTTATTTTCGGTTGGTGAAAAACTAAAAGATTTTTAATTTTACATATTTTCAGTAGCTACTTATTGGAGTTTTGTAATGAATCAGATGTGCATCTGGTCTGAGGGATTACAACCTTAGATCATTGAGACAAAAAGGCAGGTTTAGTGAAAATTAGTAGAAAAGCAAAAGTAGAGGTGTGAGGATAAAAAAATAATTAGCCATAGATCATACGTGCACCATACACTAGAATATTACCTGACAAAAACAATGTGGACGTCTTCAGGCTGATGATGATGACGATGATGATGATGAGATAATGTTCTTTCTAGTAATTTACTAGTATATTTTAAGGAACTTTTAGTATAATCGTACATAATAGTTTTTATTGTTGTGGTATTAAGATTGAAAAATAAAGGCATGTGGCCGTTTTAGCAAAAGGGTTACTAACAGAGACAATTCGCACATATTAAATTGGGATGAAGTTAAATTTAACTGTAGGATGTGCCGTTTCCAGCCGTAATTTAATACCGTCTTAATAAATATTAAAAAGATGGCAGTGCCTGAGCGCTATGTACAGAGTCCAACATATAAATTAATAAATACTTGCGCGTAGGACGTTGACCTGATTTGTACCTTCATTTGCATTCCGGGGTTATTATGAACGTGGCAGACAAAAAGGTCGATTGAGAAAACTGCTTAGAGTCTTAATCGGTGCTTACGTCATCTATAAAGATGTAAAACTTGCTTTACATTATATTACTTACTCTGATTAATCTCTTCTTCCGATTCCTAGATCCAAAATTTAACACGGAATTTATTTTCGGAGATTTTACGAGTAATAGTCGCAGCTACGTGGTCACAGTTATTTCTCCGTCCAGTGTCGTCCGATGTAGTGATTTACAGTTAGTGGTTCTGCAAATAGGTATTTTGTAAATCTTACCGTACAACATGTTACTATGGAAAACAATGACTAGTTAATTTTAAGGTTCAGTTTTGCAAATGTTATTTGAGAATAAACTGTCTCATTAAATTGTGACAGTGTGACTAATCTATATTTCATCATCCTTCCATTCAACGCGGGTACGGTACAACACAAGGCATTTAATAAAGTAAGATTTTACATAGGTACCTAGGCTATATCTATATGATAGTGCTGTTATGTATTGCTATAATTACGTTTATGCTGTTCAATCTTAATCCAGTCAGTTCAAGTAGTTTGGAGTTTTCTTTGATTGAATAATAGGTATCGTGACTTCAACTTGGATTGCCCCAAAAACTGCTACAAATTGCATGGGGCATAGGTTGATATTTACTGGCAAATTGTGACCTAATTCCCAAGCTCATCTGGTGGACCCAACCAGTTGTTCAAAGGTCAACAACATTGTAAATATTCAGTCGCTTTTAATTTGACACACTGGTAATCAGTAAGAACAGAGTTAGTAGCTAAAAGAACTCGCATTTATCATATTTTATATCATTTTCACATATTTGTATTCTCATTAAAGCTCATGGCTCAGAAACTCCGTATATGTAGAAAATATAATATTATAAAGAAAGCATTCCCAAGTTCCCAACTTCCCAAGGGGCGATTTTGACCTTGGTGGTAACGGTAGTTCTGCTGTTTTAAGTTGAACCTAATTTATTTCATCATCATCATCATCATCATCATCATCATCATCATCATCATTATTAACAGTCTGAAGGTGAAGATATTCTGTGTTCTAAATTACAAGCTTGGCTTATCGTCTTTCAAGAAACAAAAGGTCGTCACCTTACTTATTAGGCATGCTTGAGGCGTGTTCCGCGTGGAGCGCAGGCAAGGTTATCGGACACTTGCAAATAATTGCAATTTGTGATATTTGATTATTTCTCACTGCGAAAATGATTTAGTTTCTATTTAGGTTTATACCTACACTCAGGTAATGTGGCCGGGTATCTATGTAAGTATTATATTATAGTTTGCCTTAAAACCCAGTAAGGTAATCGACGTAATCGTGTACTGACAATTATTTAGCACTGAGTAAGAAAATCTTTACATTTGGAAATTATTTGAACTTTTATCTTTTCACGTAAGTATTTTATTACGTAGGTAGGTACTATCACAGACCTACTTAAAGTACTTTCGTGGGTACTCCTATTGATGTTGGTACCTATGGGCTTTAGGTATTATATTACATGGGCTATGGGGCTCTTATGTCGAAATCAACGTGTCAATGCAATACCACATCATGTATCGACTTGATAAAATTCCTAGCAACAAAATTGCTGCTTCTTTGAAATTCTTATGTTTTTTTTTGTTTTTTTTTTCATGTATAGTTTTGGTATTTACGAGATTGAATAAAATAAAAGGATTCAGAAAAGTACCTAAAAGTCTTATTCATCATTAATCGCATGACAAACGATATGGCAATGATTCTAATAACTGAATCATTTATGGCAATCGATCTAGCATTGATTCTAAAAGCTATTACAATAACAATAAAATATAATAGTATATAATAGTAATGGTTTGGACGTTCTCAGGCTGTGAGTCTCACCCATCGTCACAGTTGAGAATCAGGCGATAGAGCTGTTCTCCCGCACCGTTCAACCTAACAAGCGTGTTCAGACGCAGATCGGTGCGTAATACGATTACCAACGAGTGATTGGCTGTCGGCAGTAACTGCAACCTATTCTGCTTCAGTCGATGTATCAGCTGTGTACACAGTGTTCATTCAATTTACGATCTACTTATTTGTGTTTATGCGGTTTGCTTATGTTTTAAGACATGACTATTATTGTATACTATTGGTTTTTGAAGACTAACCATATTAATCAGCGGTTTCAAACCTAACTCAGTTGAAGACTTCACCTAGGTGACTACTCAATGCAAGTGTTTTCCGGCTTCACCGTGAAGCTGGAAAAAATTATTGATCTTTGGTTTTTATTTGCAACAGAGAGTGGGTAGAATTGTCTACATTGTCCGAAGATAGCGACATGTGGTTACACCTGGATTATAAATTGGTTTTCAAGTAGGACTTATCACACATTCAGTCATATTCAGTATTAATGACGAAGATTATCAATATAGAGCATCTTGAGTATATGGAATTTATCAAGATATTTTACTTCTCCGCATATGCTCTAGCTCATAGTAGAATTGAATCCAAGTTTTATAGGGACAGAAAATCAGCTGAGTTAGCTCTAAATATGGATAGATACCGGTTCAAATCCCGCTCGTGAGCCTAATTCCTTTACTATACAATTAACCATCCCTTAAAACCTTATTGAATATTGTGTTATACCTACTTTATTTACTGTTGAAAGATATGAGTAGGTTTATACAAAGTTATTGAAGCTCATAACAGCAGGAAGCCACGTGCGCACTACAGTGCGCTATTCCCCCACGTGTTTATTGAACGATGGAGTTTGAAATGTTCACAAGGCTTTCCATACTCTCCTGCGAGTTAAACTTATATAACTATACTAAAGCCACCCCACGGCTTCATCTGTTTAACCCTTTTCTCTCGAAAATTAATAATTTTCCGGTATTACAAGTATCCTGGAGAACCTTTCTTCCCCATCGGTTGTCAGTTCTACGAGCGATGTGGCCTGCCCATTGCCATTTCAACTTGCCAATCCTAAGAGCTACATCGGTCACTTTAGTTCTCCTGCGGATCTCCTCATTTCGGATCCTATCTCGCAGGGAAACACCGAGCATTGCTCTCTCCATAGCTCGTTGCGCGACTTTGAGCTTAGTAATGAGGCCAACAGTTAGAGACCACGTCTCAGTTCCATAAGTCATCACTGGCAACACACATTGATTGAAAACTTTTGTTTTCAGGCTTTGTGGTATTTTGGACGAAAAGATAGGTCGAAGCTTCCCGAACGCTGCCCAGCCGAGTTGGATTCTTCGGGCGACCTCTTTGTCGAAGTTGGACCTACCCAATTGGACAGTCTGCCCTAGATAGACGTATTTGTCGACAACTTCGAGAGTATCGTTCCCGACAATTACCGGTATAGGTGGAACATGGGCATTTGACATGATTTTCGTCTTGTCCATGTTCATCTTAAGACCAACCTGTCGGGAGACTCTACTGAGGTCGTTGAGCATGGTGCTGAGATCATCGAGCGACTCCGCCATTATGACTATATCATCGGCAAAACGAAGGTTAGTGATATACTCGCCATTTATGTTGATGCCACATCTTTTCCACTCCAAGAGCTTGAAAACATCCTCCAATGCGTTTGTGAACAGTTTCGGAGAAATAACGTCTCCCTGTCTCACGCCTCTCTGCAATGGGATCTGTTCCGTACTCTGGTCCTGTAGTCGGACTGACATAGTGGCCTTACTGTACAAACACTTCAACACTTCGATATACCTATAGTCAATTTGGCATCGCTGTAAGGACTGCAGCACCGCCCAAGTCTCGATTGAATCGAAGGCTTTCTCATAGTCCACAAACGCTAGGCATAGCGGCCGATTATACTCTTCGGTCTGGGGAAGAAAGGTTCTCGAGTGGCGACCACGAACTGGAAGACGCAGAGTAGGCCGGCCCCCCACTAGGTGGACCGACGACCTGGTGAAAGCCGCGGGGAGCCGATGGATGCAGGAGGCGAGCAGCCGCTCTAAGTGGCGCTCCCTGGGTGAGGCCTATGTTCAGCAGTGGACGTCTTCAGGCTGTTAATGATGATGATGACAAGTATCCTTCATTGATGTAAGTGGTATAAGCTATATGTGCGAAAAATTTCAGCCAAATTGGTTCAGATTTGGCGTAGAAGCCACAGAAACAAACAAACAGCAACAGCTGTGATAAAAGGTAGGTATATATTATTTGGCCATAATATTGGTTCCAAGACTCCGGTGTATTAAGGTACTTGTGAAGTTGTTACTTATAATAGAAATAGTGTCACACGTGGTATTGTGTGTGGCACGTGCAGTGTGCACGCAGTTGTCCCGATTTTTTTTTTTTTAATACTCCCATGGATGAAATAATAAAAGAAGGATTGAGTTTTGATTGACATCGAACTGAAGCCTAAAATGGTGGACATATTACATATGTGTGTCAGATGAAAGTAGGGCGACCGGCTGCATATGATGTGAGCAGTGTTGCCAACCCTACTGTTTTAACAGTAGATTTGCTGTTTTTTGATTAGCAACCCTGTTTTCTGTTTTAAGTACAAATTCTACTGTTTTTCTATAATTTTAGGGCCATCTGATACAAATCGCAATAAACATACAACATAGCGCATAGAAAAGTTGCTGGTACTTAATTATTTACTCTACATTATTGTACGGGAAGATCCTGTAAATCATTATTTTCATATCTCTGTTTTCGGCAAGTTGAAGCAAGATGAATTATTTTGTTTATTACGTATTTTCGAAAGTGGTACCATTTTAAAACAATGAGTAGTGATTTATCTTTTGACCAATTCCCCCTTAACAGACAAAAAGGGATTAAATACGAACTAAAGTCCAAAAATCATAAAATCCAAAACAAATAGCAAAAGAAAGTGAAGTCATAATGGCTTGCTTTATAGCTAAGCATAATCCTACTATTTTAATATCTGGGGCATAATATATCTTTGAATACCTATCACGGCTCACTTTCAGAAGAAGATTAAAAATGTAATTAATTTCTTTGAGCACTTTTTAAATTTTCTTTGAAATAAAAATAATGTATGTACAATTTAGATTGTTTATGAATTGTACATTAAACACCGTTTCTATGACTTTTGACGTGTTTTATTCAAACAGAAGATATATTGTTTTGAAATAACATGTTTACTGTTTTTAATGTTTTTTTTAGGCTGTCGTACTGTTTTTTTAGGCTGTTAGGGTTGGCAACACTGGATGTGAGTGTGTGCGTGTTCCGCTCGTACGTACGAAGCGTTCCGGCTTCCTAAGGGTGCTTCAGTTTCGGATCAGACTGGATTCCCTCCTTCTTTTTTTAATAGCTCCATGCATACTCCTATAAAGGTCTATTGAACATTGAACAAAACATATTAGTGAAACAATGCCAACTTAGAAAAATGATATGTAAAATGATTGTATTTATATTGTTCTGTTCTTCTCACATCATCAGCTGGAAGACGTCCACTGCTGAACACAAAACAAGCACTTTGGACGCTTATTATAGGAGGGATATGCCATAATCACCATGCTTGGCAGGCGGCTTGGTGATCGTACCGAATTCTCTGGATATTCCACAGACATAGACATATATATTAAGGACAGGCCTAATGACAGGTTAAAACGTCGCTTCAAAGTGGGAGCCAATTGCACAGATTGGCATCCGCTCAGTCTGTGATGGAAGTTAGAAGGCATCGGTCGAATGTCACAAACAAAATATGCCAAGTTGTATTGTGAAGGGTTGCACAATCTATACTCAAAAGTGCAGTAAAAAGAAAGACCAAGTTTCTTACCTCAAGTAATTCAATATTTTCAATATTACACTCTGTTTTGTAACAAAATAATCGAATTTATATTTGGAATAATCATTGTAAACATAAACATTGACGGACATAATGGCAGCGATAGGCACCTAATTTTCTCAACTTGTCGTAGTTCACGCGAAATCTAATAGATGGCGCTGACTTTTCCCACGCCGTTTTGACAAAATTAAATGTTCCTTCGGGCATATCCTGATATATAAATCTATGTCCACAGAGCAAAAAAAAAAACGCTTCCACGAAGCGTCATTTGTTTCATAGCTCTGTGGGATATTCCCTTAGCCCGGTCTTACGGCACCCACGGGAAGAAATTAGAGTCGTTCTACGGGTAATATGCCTTTATTCTTTAAACTAATTACTAGTACTGTAGGTATTATATTATCTGGGTTACTAGGTACAATAATAGGTACTCGTTACCTAATTAGGATACAAACTATTACGTTATACCTACTTAAAATAAATACTATTGTTATAATACCTTGATTAGGTATACTTGCTATTCAGATTTATACAATCTCTATTTTACTGATGTGTAGCCAACATTGATTTATTAGATGTTACACCATAACATTTCAATGAGACATCACGCGGCCTCTCCATCTATTGATATCGAAAGTCAGATAAATTGATACGAGATATCTAATACTCTATCAATGTAGGCCAGTAACAAATTCACTATTTCAGGAATGGCAGTAGGTATTTATGACCTAGATGAATCCATAATTCAACGAACATTATCTCTTTAAAAACTTCTGCGATTTAACTTACATAATATGTAAGGGATTTTGAACTGATAAAACAGATACACAGGTGAACGATGAAATCAAAAAGTTTATGTCCTTTAAAAGGCTTTATGCGAACGCGACTTCATTCGTTTCATTTCATTACCCCGGATTTTGTAGGTTGTCTATTGTTCAAAACACATGTTCTGATTGACAGAATATGAGTACCTCAGCAGCTATTATACAGGATGTAATTTAATTCATTAGCATAAATTGAACCCATGATAGTACATCATTTATAGATGATTATTAAAGAGTAAGTCGTGAAAATGAAAATATTTTTATTGAAAATTATGAAGATTGCCGCGGCGCCTAGCGCGGTTGGCATGGATGATTTTGATACATTTAAACGTTTTTATACCTTGTATGTACTAATTCAAAACAATACTTCATTATTTTTATTAAATCTTGTATTGTAGCATTTAATTAAGTAAGTGTGGGGATCAAGTGCTCACAAAATTTACAAAAACCTTTCGGAAAGACTGATCGAGGCAACACGTGACCAAAATGCTGGTCTCTATATGGCGCAAAGACTAAGCATTGCCATACAACGGGGCAATGCTGCCAGCATTTTGGGCACATTGCCCACTGGTAGCGGCTTCTTAGATTAAGTTTATTTACTTTAGTTTTAGATAGTTCATTTTTGTTTAGAATTAAGTAAGTGATTCTATTTTTTGAAGTTATTATTATTACCAAACCAATGTGTTAGAATTCAAAAATTTTGATCCACACGTGACCGGTATTAGGAGTAGGTACCTAGTTTCAAAGGATGCTAATGAATTCAATTACACCCAGTATATATCACTGATGAGTTCCACATAGAATATCTTCATGAGCCATGGTTTGATCAACTGACAGCTCTGGTTTCCAATATAACGCCCTAAGTATGTATATAATTTCATATTGCCTGCTAGATGAGCTATTTGTCGTTGTAGTTCCAAAGGCTAATAATACGCCTTAATTGCGCTACTCTACTCAACGCCTTGATTGCTTGGGGTTGAGTCATTGACATCTTTTTACGCTATCTTTTTATTTGGGTACTTTTATGAATATTTTTTTACATTACATAATTATTTTTTACACCATACAGGTAATATTTAAACATGTAGAAATTAGAATCACATAATAACATACAATGGGTGGTATTAGCGCTAAGAGCGATATCTGCGTGTTTTGCAAGATAAAAACCAATCTATAAAGGAATACCTACACAGTACAGAATAAACAAAATCATTAAAATCAGTTTACAATTGCCCGTTATAAGTATCGTATAGCATACCTACCTACATTTAAAAGAACATAGAGATGACTTGTATACTGTCTCCTCCTTTTGAAGTCGCTGCTGTAAAAATGTAGGAGTTCAATAAAGTTAACTTTTATATAGAGCCGGCTCATTCATTTTTATAAGTTAATATTGGTGATAAACTTTTCTAATATAGTAGGTAGTTCAGTAGGTTTTCGTTTAGTTTTCAACGCTGGTTTGTTATTTAGTATAGTGCTTCTCTTTACCTACAATAGGCATAGGTACTTTTCTTTGGTACGAGTTTTAATATTAAATAAATTTATGTTCAGCAGTTGAGTTTCAGCAGGTTATTTTAGAGTAATTAACATACATAAAGTACTCACCTAATCGCTTTAAAACTGCTGCAAACTCTGAATCGATACACCTTTGTTTTCTTTCCGTCTCGACGTCTCGTCTCCCAAATTCCTCAGTCAAATCTAGTTTACACTTAGACATTAACCTAAACTTCAATTCTGTAAAGTATAGCAAGGGTTTAATACAAGAAATGAATGTAAATGAATTATTTTACAATGTTTACTAATAGGCCGTGTAAGGTTATGTTAGTTCGCGGAGGAACCACGCGCGGCGCTCTCGTGTGCCAGCGGGCGTAGGGCGACTGAACCAGGGCGGGCGGAACGTAGCATCCGCATCGCTACCGCTAAAATAAATAACCTTTCTCACTTATATGAATTGAAATGTCGAGCAAGTGAGACAGACGGCGTTGCTCGCTAGCAGTTTTAGAACTTTACGCAAATTAAAAGGATTAATAATATAATTCCGATTTTTATTTTGTGTAGGTAGGCAATTAGGCTTAACGGCAAAAGTTTAAGTACATAATTATGCTAACGTCAAATCTCATAAATATGTAACACTAGAGGTGCCTCGTAGTTTCACCCGCTATTTCATTAGGGATAGGGGAAGATAGGGATAATGATACCTCACTACATTGTGGAAACTAATGGGTACTTTATCGCTTTACTCAACAAGTACATATATATCGCTCACAAGTAGGTATAGCGTGCAAACATTGCTCTAACTTGGTTCGAAGGGTGAAGGTGGTATATTATAATACAAATTCAAGGTAAATTTATACTGGTGTGTCAAGGTGATGTACCACACGGGACTTCGGTTGGTATTTTTATACATGGCGCGGCAATTGACAATTTGTTAGAACATCACACCCCTAAATATAAGATTTTCAGCTTTTTCATTTTGCTTGGGTATTTCCTTTCCTTTTATACATGTATACATTTTACTCATGATTTTTTTTTAAGCTGGCTCGTAGGTTCAATTAATTAATGTTCTAAGACCGAGTAAGATTCGTACTTACGACCGGCAGTAAAAAGTTAATTAGAGTTGCACCTTAATTGAAGAAACCGATACTCACACGTAAGTGCACGTAAAATTATACATTCGTTGTTTATTCATTTAATTATTTGAGTAACTATGCTGAAATATGTAGTAATGAATTATGCATTCATCTTAATTTTCTATCTAGACTCATCAAATGTGCCTGCGAAAGAGATTAAAAAGAGTGCGGTGTTTAAAGAGGAGATGGAAGCGAAGATTGTGGGTGGGGAGGCAATTCCTTTGGAACGAGTTCCATACAGTGTTCAGATATTTAACACTGGAGCGATGTGTGCCGGAACTATTTTGAACAGCTGGGCAATACTCACTGCGGCACATTGCTTCGATTCAAATAAAGAACTCGATGATATAGTGATCCAAGTTGGTAAGTGTTAGATATTTACGAAGGTAAATGAGAAACATAAGAATCTAATAGAAAAAGTCTACTTGATTTGTGTTAAAGAGAACGGTTTACAAATTTGAGAAAAAACAGAATACGGGACCAAAAAAATGTAATACTTAATGATCTGAAAAAGAAATTGTACTTATTAAATCCACTACTACCTAAGTACAATTGTGTTTTAAATACTATAGGCTTAAGAATAAATCAAAATTAAACATATTATGTTTCATGTGGCTATACCAACAGGCTCAGTCGGCACAGAAAGAGTTAAAGAAATGAACTAAGCTATGCACTTTTCCATCACAGACTGTCACCGGTTTTTCATCTATGACATTTTCAGGTTCACGCTTTGTTTACGATTTCAATGCCGTTCAACACGAACCAGCGAATATAGTGATAAACGATAAATATAATCAATCTGGTTTGTTCGCCTGCGACATAGCCCTCGTGTTCCTGAAGACTCCTATTAAATTCAGTGACAAGGTCAAGAAGGCTGTGATAGGAAACAATAAAAAATGGATGGACCCAAGTGAAAAGGGTTTTACTGTTACCGGGTGGGGATGGACACAAGTATGGAAATTTTTAAAAATTTGACTGTATTTTGGACGTTCGGTTACATACAGTATAGAGAACGCGTGCTCTTTACCGATTACTGAAAGCAGACTGCCTAAAAAGCAAAAAGACGCACGAAAGGTTCCCTAACATTATCTATAAAAACGAGCAAAAATCACTTTTGCTGTAATGGGAGCCCCCTTTAATATTTATTTTATTCTGTTTTTTAATACCTATTTGTTGTTATAACGGCATCAGAAATACATCATCTGTGAAAATTTCAACTGTCTGACTATCACGGTTCATGAAATACAGCCAGTGATGGTGACAGACGGACAGCGGAGCCTAATACGGTTTGCTTTACCCTTCGGGTCGGAACCCTAAATCAGAAAGCCTAAAATGTTGAATCCAACAAGGCAAAACAGAGTGACTTTTTCTTCAAACATTTCATTACACACCATCTTTAAACTGTAACCGTACCTACAATATGTTAGACGTGACCACATACAAAAAAAAGTTACCAAATTACATGAGTGCACATTTTTGTAAAATTCCATTTTCAGAGGGGTGATAGACGATTATCAAGTTTATACAAATAACGTAGGTGTTAGCACATCAGGGCACAGAGTTAGAGTTAGACGACCTAAGGGTTGTATTACAGAGCGAGCTTCAAGTGTCGTTTGGTCTTCGATCATTACTTGAAACTAGAATCTATACTCAGCTATTGTCCTTATTAGAGAACAGTGCTATTAAAAAACTTGGCACTTCCATAAAAACGTTTTAAAAAATTCCAGTACGGTGGTCCAGTCTCCGAAACGGGTTTGATGATGGTGCACCTTCAGTTCGTGACCACGGAGAGATGCAGCAGTCTCCACCAAATGAAAATGTCAGAGGACATGTTCTGCTTATATGGATCAGGGAGCCAAGACACTTGCAAGGGGGATTCGGGAGGAGGAGTGTTTTGGAATGAGTAAGGCTTATTGACTATTAAATCTCACTAAGGTGGAACCCCCTAGCTACCTATATCCTTTAGGAAATATTTCTATTACGTTAATTTAGTAGGACTAATTTGAGTCTGCACTTACATCGTACACTTCTTTCTCTGACTGCTTCGGCAAGGCTAAATACCTCCCGTGACTAAATTTAGTATTTCAAAGGCTAAATCAAAGTCGAAGAACTCTATGGCAAATACGCAAATAGGCCATTTTTAGCACTTTTACAAGTCAAAATAGTCAAAAGTAATGTATACTTTATATACTTGATTTCTTATCGATAAATTAAGTTAATTTGTACCTACCAGGAATTTATTAAACTCTCAAAAGATTAGCATAGAGACTACATAACAGTGTAGCAATAACTAAGCATGTGCAGAGTCATAGTTAGGTAGTTGCGAAGAACGTTGTGCGACGCACGCTGTTGCGATAAACTTTACCTAGAGGCCACCTGCATCCCTTCATAGTCCCATCCATTCATCCTTCTCCTTCTCCATTCCTTCTCCCCTTCAACATGGTTAGTGTTTAAAATCACCCAGTGCGAAGCGGGGGTGGGTCAGCTAGTAGAAGTAGGATAAAATACTCCATTCCATTTATTTATAAGCGTAAATACTGATAACCTTATTTTCGTCGAGATTGTAAAAAGGTAACCCGGCCTCAATTCAAATTATATTTGTGACTCGTTAAAACACAAGGCACGGGTAGGCACGGTATTCATGACACGGGAGTGAGCTATATTACTTATTAATAGCAAATGGAATACGGACCTTCGATTTTTGTGTCCCTCGGTAACAGATTTCATTGGGTGGGAGAGGTCGTAACAAAATTGTTTTGGAGTACATATTTAATTGTGAGATTCGATACTCCGTCGAACAAGATAGATAATTATTATTGTGGATGGTTCAAAATAAGTCGCCAATGTTGCATGAGGTTCTGTTTTTAATGAAGTTCACTTTCTGGTTATAAATTAATAACCGGCCAAGTGCGAGACGGACAAAGGGTTCCGTGCCATTGCCCATTATTTATAAAAACGAGCAAAAAATTCACGGTTATTGTATGGGAACCCTTAAATATTTATTATATTCTACTTTTTAGTATTTGTTGTTACAGCGGCAACAAAAATATATCATCTGGAAAAATTTCTACTAAGTATCCACAGAATTCGCCTTATTTAAGTATCTAACTATCACGGTTCTCGAGATACTCTACCTACCTATTCTACTACTCTACCTACTCACTATAACTACAAGGTGCCAGGTTGCACTGAATTTTCATCGATCTCGTCAAAGAACAAGTAGGGGATACTAGAATGGTTTAGAGTATCTCCTATTGGTTTATTAGGTGGTAGTACCTTGTTATCGGTTATAGGTGGCAACGATGCTTAGCACAAAGAAAATGACTAGGTCATCACGTCATTCATTTACATAAAAAGTTACTTTTGCAAACAATGTAAAAATACCATACAATAGATTTTTATAAAGGAAAGATCCCGCTCGTGATTCAAATTTTTCCTTTACAAATTAATCTGTAGTTTGCGCTGGGCAGGAAGTAATGCTATAAAAATCATAAATACCATACAATATTTATCAAATTTCCTGTTTCACAGCATGCTAGTCGGCATCACGTCACACGGCGATGGCTGCGCGAAGAAGGATAAGCCCAGCGTTTACACAAACGTAGTGTATTTCGAGAGCTGGATCAAAAATAATGTATTGCTTTATGTAGATAGATATTGTTCATTGCGTGAAAATAATTTAAGATGAAGGAATAATATATAGGAAGAATAAGAATAAGGTACCTAATAAAAATTCTCTAAATAATACTTATTCTTAATTGTCACTTAAATATACAAATTGGTCGCTGTCTTGTTTTTTTTCTACTTCTATTTGCATTATGACTTATTTTTATATCACGGTATTATTAGCACACCGTCTTCACTATAGTTATAGTCTAACTTAGACTAATCACATTTTTATCACGGGACACCAAGTGTCTCCAGAGGTCTCCAGTTTTTCGTACGCTTTGTCAAACTCGTGCCAGGTCAATACACCAAATTTTAATATTGTAGGCTCATTGGTTGACCGCCGATGGTCAACAAGCGACCAATGAGTGTTCAGTATTTGGTTTGCAAAGTTGACAAATTTACAAACGAACAAGAGCCTGGAGGGAAAGTAGGTATTAGAATAAAAAAAGAATAATATTGTGTTACATGCGTATTTTCAAAGACTGTCCATAATATAAAAGTTAAAACGGGTCTAGTTGCACACATATCAAATTATCAAAACTTTTTTTTTGTCGATGCGACGCGTGACCAAAATGCTGGCACTTATTTGGCTCAACGCATCAGCATTGCAATTCAACGAGGCAATGCTGCCAGCATGTTGGGTACGCTACTTACCGGCAGTGGGCTGGAGCATTTGGACTATCTATAGGCCATCGCGGTCTATTATACAGTCCATATGTTCTTTGTAGTAGGTATAGTGTAGCTAGTTAGTGTGTAGTGTAGTTAGTTTTAGTTTAGTTTAGTTTTTGTTATTGTAGTAGTTAGCTTGAGTAATAAAGGCATATTGCCCATTACAAAAAAATAAAAACTTAATAACATACTTAATTATAAACTATTAATAATACTCACTAACCTCGACGTTTCATCCAAGTAAACCAAGGCCGTAGTAAATAAGGACTTTTAAAAATATAAGTAGGTAAGTACATTCGAGAAAGATTAAAATTGTTACTATCACCACAATTCGTGCTCAACGCTCAGTAAGTCGGGGCTTAACATAGTGAAGTTAGGATTTACGGGCAGGGAGCAGTATTTCGTCATAAAACGCTTAGTGTTTAGGTTGATCCATCTGAAAATTATTTCTTTTTATAGCTGATGATAGTATTACTGACACAAAGAGAGAATATAGGACTTAAATCTACATCTCACAGGAAAAGTTTGCTACCTTTGTTGACGTGGCAGTGGGCGGGCCACATCGATCGTTGAACTGACAACCGATGGGGAAGAAAGGTTCTCGAGTGGCGACAACGAAACGGAAGATTCAGCGTAGGCTGGCCCCCTACTAAGTGGAACAACGCGACGACCACCGTGGGAAACCAATGGTTGCTGGAGGCATGCAGCCGCTCAAACTGGCGCTCTCAGGGGGAATCCTATGTTCAGCAGTGGACTTATTCAGGCTGATGATGATGATGATGATGATGATGATGATGATGATGATGATGATGATGATGATGACGATGATAATAATAATAATTATAACCATAATTTGTCAAAAACGACCTACCTGTGAAAGTAAGAAACATTAGTCAGTACGGCTACGTAAGGCTCTTTGGCGTTGGCTGCTCCAAATGAGAGAATACCAACCAAAAGTTCTCTGAAAACGGCTGGACCTCCATTATCGCATAATCGCCGCTCCTGGGGAATAAAAAGGCTAAATAAATAGCTATGTTCATGCTATACTAAAAGGTTTTGAATTTATTCTAAGATTAACATTTTTCAGCAATGTTTTATGCTATTCTACTTATATTTTTCTATAGAACTAATCCGTTTACTCACGGGTGTATATCTGACACAAAAGTTGGAACGTGTTATCAGGTAAGGGTAGTGTTTTTTGCATTCACCCATATCCATTACAACCATTTCGGACCACAGGAGAAAGCCTGCATATTTTCGGGATAGAAGATTCTGAAATAAAATACCTTGTTACTTTATGCCCTGTAAACTTTATTATGTGGGCTTTGAACTAGATGGAAAAATTATTTCTACGATCAAATACAAAAATAAAATGATAATGATCAACCTTGTGTATTATAATCTAAATTGCAGGATTGGTAAAAGAGACATCTGTCTACAAGTCTTTACACTACGTACCTACTATAACACTGAAAACCCAACATTCGGCTTTCATGAAGTAACTTTGCAGACGATCTCAATCCGAGTTCACAATGCTGTGACAGATGGCGTTAGCTGTATTTTTAGTTTTTTTATTTTAATCTCGTAGTAATTGGAAAGAATATTTGAAAAGGCGCATCTAATAAAGCGAAATGAGTAGCACTGCACAAAAGCCTTCACCTTCAGAGCCTGAAGCACCGAAATTCATCAAGTGCATACTCTACACCTATGTATTTAGGGCGAATTCTGTGACAATACCATACTCTACTTACTACTAGTTTTACTAAATAATTGAACAAGGACTCTACGTAGAGCACGTATGCGTTTTATGGACTCACCGCACTGCCCCAGCCGGAGACATCTAGCGTGCTGTCTTCCAATAGAGCTCTCTCGGGCTCGATCATTATTATCTTCTGCACAGATGATGAGAAAACCACGTGCTCCTGTTAAATAAGACACAGATTTAGCAAGAACATCATGGATAAAAAATATGTAAAGGAAATAAAATGTATTATGTATCTAAACCATATACCAAAAACCAAAGCTACCTGCTACCTACGATGGTAAATATTTGGTAATTTAGCGAAGAAAGTTCGGTAAATATTTATTATGCTAATCTTGCTTGATTTTCCTTTTTGAGGATGGCAATCTGTCGGATCAACAACCAAACTGCGGGCTAATACCAGTTATTCCGGAGCTCTCATCACAGTCAGCTTGTTTGCGACCCTTGCCATAAAAAGCAAGTTTCTATTATCGCTCTAATTATACCTCGTGTTAGTTCCGGGAAACGTAAGTATTCCCACTTTAGCACGCCCCAGATGAAGCAAAACCAAGTACCTAAGTATAATGTGAATGAGTTTCAGCGGAATTGATGTTGGTTTAAATAGAGAAATCAACTACTGTTAACGCGGCAGGTGAGCTTTATAACTGAGCGCATCTCCAAATTGCGGGGGTAGGATGGCTGGTGAATTAAACTGATTTGATGATGACTAACCTGGTCTCCTACTGGCAAAACACTCGACAAGCTACGATCACCTAAGTGCGGGCTCCGATCCTGTAGCTCGTATCCAGTAGAGAGGTCCAGCCTTGCAGCGCTGCTTCAATGCTTATTGCTTATACTGACTTATTTTTGTTCAACTTTAAAATAACTTTACCACAGAGCATATAAAGAACTTTACCTGGATGCGTTTTTGCTAAATCTGATTTGAGTTTTGGTAAGTTACTCTAGAAAAAGAGTTCCTAGTTCTAGGTAGAAATAGTTTGGTTGATACCATCAGTTTTTGTTGTTTTTTGACGACTATAATACATTTTTCAAAAATAACTTACGGTTTTTTTACGTTGATATTAAGAATACTTACCTACATAAATACTCGTCAAGAACCTAATGTACCTAAATATTTACTTTAAAATTGGTACTTTAACTTGTTGTAATGTACAAATATTTTTATTTAACTAATGTAAACCTTACATTCAACATCAGAAGCGCAATGTCGTTGTCCATACTACTGCTATAGCCGAAGTATTCGTGTTTCTTTAGTTCTATAACTTCTACTACTTGCCTGTGAATCAACAATGATGAATATAAATACTAAATTAGCCAAAATAATTTGAGACCGAACAATTGAATGGGTTATACTCACAGAACATTGAAACAAATGATGCTTCGCATGTAGAAGCGTTTTTTTTGCTCTGTGGGTACTGGTAGGTCCTATCAAATAATCACTTAATTATATAGACCCGTAGCGGTCAATTTAGGCCCAAGTAGTATTATGAGCGTGCGTGTGTTGCCAGTGATGACATATGGAACTGAAACGTGGTCTCTTACTGTTGGCCTCATTAGTAAGCTCAAAGTCGCGCAACGAGCTATGGAGAGAGCTATGCTTGGTGTTTCCCTGCGAGATAAGATCCGGAACGAGGAAATCCGCAGAAGGACTAAAGTGACCGATATAGCCCTTAAAGTGAGCAAGTTGAAATGGCAATGGGAAGGCCACATCGCCCGTAGAACTGACAACCGATGGGGAATAAAGGTTTTCGAGTGGCGACAACGAACTGAAAGACGCAGCGTAGGCAGACCCCCCACTAGGTGGACCGACGACCTGGTGAAAACCGCGGGGAGCTGATGGATGCAGGAGGCGAGCAGCCGCTCAATGTGGCGCTCTCTGGGGGAGGCCTATGTTCAGCAGTGGACATCTACGGGCTGATGATGATGATGAGTATTATGAGCAAAATTTTGGAATAGCTATTCTAAGTGCGTACATTTATTTTAGTTTTATAGTTTGATATCAGATGGATATGAGGCTAGCTAGATGGGTATCTAGCAATAATACGAGAACATAGAGCGAATAAATTCGCGTTCTGACCTGAAGGTTCCATACCTTCAGAACACCATGAAAAATACTGTAAATTAAAATGACTGTTACGGTGAATATTATTTGACTTTTCATGTCATTGCGAGTTAAGCTACTTACCCCAACCCAGTGACCATTTCAGCCCCAACTTTGACCACAATTATCTCCTTCTTCCGCCTGATGAAGCAACTGGCGGCTGTCACAACCACCTTGCTCCTCAAAAGAGCTCCTGAACAGTACTGATTTGTGTAAGCAATCAGCACGTGGTATGGCATATTTGTGATAGAGGCTTTATAACTGTGCAGGGTGCGACCGCGGTATCCAAGGGTAATCGGGGTATCTTGTAAGTATTTAAAAGAGTTGACGTTAATTGTTAAATATGTAACGTATATGTAGAGTCTGAAAATAAAAGGATCGTCACGGGGTTCTTCTTAATAACTGATTACAGGATTCTCATGCTCGATAAGCTAACCTGTCGTATAAAATTTCTTAATGTCGTTCTCTCGGCATATTGCTTCTCGTTAATATAAAGTATTTTCATAGCTTTAAAGTAAGTTAAGCTGTTGATGATGATGATGATCCTTAATCATGGAACCAGATTAAGGATCATCATCATCATCAACAGCTTGAAGACGTCCACTTCTAAACATAGGAAAGAAAAGAAAAAAAAAGGAAAATCTTTTATTCATGACAACCACTAATAAACTAATAAAATATGTTTAAATAACAAATAGGTATACAACAAACAAATAGGCTTTCCCCGGAGAAAGCTACTTTGAGCGGCTGCTCGCCTCCTGCTTCCATCAGCTCCCCGTGGCTTTCACCAGATCGTTGGTCCACCTAGTAGCAGGCGATTAAGTATAGAACACATTATTAATGGGGTTTGAAATATTGCAATAACAAAACACTTAACAATAAAAAATATATGAAGAATACCTAAAGAGGCCTCAAGAAAAGAACCAATTAAACTCCCGAGGAGATCCAAATCAGGAGAGCAGTGGACGGAGACATTATTTTGAGTATCTTTTAGTATCTATTATTATTATTTATATTATATTAATTCCGTTCATTTCCCATCGCACATCATTACTGCACTATAGTTATACCAATATTATCGTGGGTTATTTTAAACGGGGCTTGATTTTAAGTAGCACTGTATCAGTAATACCACAAGACGTAAAACACAACTTTCCAGACGCTGTAATCTACGTGACACTGGTCTTTGATATACTTTAATTTAAACAAAATGTAACATAGAACTGCTACCACGATAAAATATTTTAATAACGTTAAATATTCGAAGCTAAAATCGCATAAATCTGGTTTTCTACTTCATGACTATGCAACTCACTACTTTCAAAAATGGAAATTCAGCACTTACACAATCATCTCAGCTCAATATGAATTTAAGCAGCAAGTTAATTCAGTGTCTACAGCGGCTGCGGCTCCTGCATAATGAAGGATATCTGCACTCGCTTGTTATCTCGAGGGTCCAACAATAAAACTGAGGCCATAAACAAAGGAATGCTAGTAACCAACTGATGGAACCCACTCCTATTTGCGACTACCTACAATTCGCAATCATAGTTCGCCGGGACTGATCGCCGATACCGAGTTATTACCGCTTTCGTAAAAGAGAAAATGAGTTTCAGAATATAAGAAATATTTACTACACAAACCCATAAATATGGACCCTTTTGGTCCGAATTTAAGACCAATAGTCCCGTGGCAGACATTTTTATATCGGTAACAAATAAACTCGACGTGGTTCTCGTATCGCGTAGTATAACGCCGAGTTGTAGGTACATCGAGTTACGACATTTTTTACAACTTGCGACGCAGGCGGTTCGAGATCTGACTGTTAAATAAACATTGCTTATTTATAACAGGAAATATGTGTAAAAATCAGTACTCATTGCACCACCTAAATATATAAATAATTTATTTTGTTTATTTACGAGACAGGATGTTCGTACGATATTACAGGATGCTATGACAAGTGATTTCATGAAGATGTAATCGCCACTTTTATATATTATACAGCGGAGATTTGGGTTGAGTTTCTGCATATTTCTTATAAGACCAAGAGAAGCATAAAGCTATATGATTACCTACATGTCGACACGACACGACATGGGTAATCATAGGCATAAAGGTAGAGATCCGCTCCTAATAAACATTAAATAGTACAGTAGTGGTGCTAATGCCGTCACGTATAATGCTTGGTTATTTATTTATTGTCTCACGGGATATATAGAACGAAACAATCTTTGTATCCGTGTATATGTGGAGAAAAGAAAAAAGAAATTCGTCGGAAAATAAGCAACTGAGATGTGGTAAAAAGTGAGGAACTGGTACGCTACATATTTAGTTATGTATCGCGTGTTATCCTATATATTTGATAGTAACTTTCTGTGACATTGTCACTACCTAATATTTTTATAGCAATAGTAGTAGACGTAGTCGTATTCCTTGTTAGATGCTGAATAGTTTTTTGAGGAAATTTAATTGTTAGAAAAAAAGAGCTTTTATTCAAGACATCACACAATATTAGGGATTTTCCAAAATCACGTTTCAGGCTGAGACTATCTATCTTATTTCTTGTTTTATTTTATTGGAATTTAGCTTGTTCGTACCAATACAATACGTAACACAATCCAATCCAATTGTCTGTCGTAGTCATATTGTCATCGTTCGTGCAATATTGTTTGATTGTATAAATTTTGTGCTAATCTTAAACTGAGTTGTACCCAAGGAACTTCAATAGTAAGTATATCCTGTATTATATAGATAGAATATGCTATTGAACTTCTTTGATTGTACTATCTACTTTTAACTATTTAACTACAATCAAATCTGTAGTTAAAACTCTAGTTAAAGGGAAACAAGATGCATTGTAACGTTTATCTTTTAAAGGCTATGGAATAACGTTATTGTTGTATGCAAAATTGAGCGGTTAAAATTAAGGTAAAAAGCCGTAGAGGAACATAGAGGAATTACGCTCCGTCAAACACTAAAAAGAGTGTGATGATGATGAATTTAACAAGGGTAGTTACATGAAACTACGAATTCATCATGTGGAGCAACTTCATATTATAATGGTGCTACACATTCTGGATAAAGATCATAGGTAACAGGTAATTAATTATAAACAAAATTAGCTGTAAAGTTAATCAGAATAATGGGTGGCGCTAATTGTTTATTAAAATTTGTGTAGACCGCCGCTGCAGCGTCCTTTTCAAAGAGGTTGCATTTCAGCATAGTATTCGTCCATTAAAACTATACGCGCTGGTTTAATAAACTACGGGTAGTTATGTCTCACACTATCTTTATTCTATCTAACATTTAATAATGTATTAACACGAGAAGGTACCCGGTGAGACGATGGCAAATGATTTCGCAGTCATTATAAATCATGTAATATCATGTCTATAAGCTGTATCATACCGCACTCATTCTTCCAACTCATTGTACCTACATTTGTTTCTCATACGTGAACAAAACGCTAAATTCTTCAATGGAACATTTGTGAGTAGGTTCTTTTACATACGCATTGTTGTCGTTTTGCATGTATGGCACGTACTTGAAGGAAGCCGTAATACTGGGCTTATCGACCTTCGCGCTTCGCAGAGCAAAAATGCGCGGAGTCTTCGTGTTATCTTTTTATATTCACTCACTGGTTTATAATAGGTAATATTTAGGAGGCGTTATATATAAATATTTTTAAAGCAAGGAAGAATCTCTTTTCATCTGGGATTAATGATATTTGTGTCGATGTGAGTACAACTTATTTCGGTTCTTTTAATACCTTTGGCTAATTTTAGATTGAATTTTATATTATGTCTGGGTACCTTGCGTATATAATATGTGGCTGTCTTTAAAAACATCAGAGAGGTCTGATGTTTACAAAGACAACCACATTTTCGCTTTGAAAAATAAACAAAAAGTCGTTCGCACAAAGTTTGAAGAGCCTAATTAGCCAGGTCTTCATTAAAATGTTTTAATAGCGACGTTTAAATGTTCCAGATAAAAGGAGCTTACGTCTTTGAAGAGTCTACTTGTAGGTATGACTTTTATAGAAATCACATAAAAATATGAATGAAAGTACTTATATGGATATTTTTGACCATAATATACTTAAATATGGTACCAGATATTCTCAACGTCCCTTCAGTGCCCTTGGAACACTGTATGGTGTAGTTATAATAGTTTTTTTCAATTAGCACTGATTTAAGACTTCAGTTTTGGTTTCATTTCCTGTTTAACTTGGTTTGAAAGAACTGCTTTATGAGCTAACTTACATTTACGTAAATCGTTTTGCAGGCACACCTATCTCCGTTTGTGACTGTGGTTTAGGATAACATCAAAGGCTGTCGATAAAAAACTCGTCAGTAAAACAAAGATAGGACGGCGAGATAGCGGCAAAGCCCTCATTATCCTTTCTCCTTGACCTCCTTTTTATGGTCATTGTAAACATACGAGTGAAAGGTCGATCGTAGCAGCATGTTGGCTATAGTTAAACATCGAAAATACTTTGTTTACAATATGTAAGGCAAAGGTCCAGGCAGCAGAATAATTCACAGTATAACGAGAACCACAGTCTGGTTCATAGCTACAAGTCGTAGAGGCGTAACTCGTAAGCCCCAAGTCTCGTAGCTTGCGGCAGTCACGCTACAGCGGCCCGCGGTTACGGACCGCTACGCGTCGCGCGCTACGATACCGCTGCTACGAAATGTTGTTTTCGATAGCGGTTTTGGCACTCCTTGCTTCGGTCCAAGGACGAGCGGTAAGCCTGATTTCTACTACATTATGTATTCACATATATACTTTTTTTCTGTCAGTTCAATTCCATGCGGTGCTTTTAGTTTTAAAGTTTGATGATCGTTTGTGAGACAGCACAAATCTCGTGGCAACTTGGAATTTTTAAGTGAAGAGATTTACTCTGTTTTGTTTTGAAATTTATCTAATATATACAGCAATGCATACATTTTAATAATGTATATAGGCTATTGTCACGCGACGGAAACATCGACATGTTCGTTACAGTTATTTAAAGCCTACTTTAATTAGTTTCACGTTACCATGCGGTATTACAATCAATTTTATTATAAAAGCCTATGACCAAGTTTTCCATTAAATTTCAATTTGAATGCTTGTGAAAATTGGTTTCCTTCAAAATTAATAAAGTGGGGTTAACTGCTTCTTGTCAGCCTTGTAATGGATGAGAACATTACCAAAGCAACGTTACCACAGAGTGTTTCAAAGGAAGTTTGCTGCAGATTGTGTTTCGCGCCCCATATATTTCTTGATTCACGTTTATGTCGTAGCCGCAAAATAAACTACGCATAATATCATTGTTCTTCTTAGCTTTTGTTGTTTAACATCGTCTTGATTAGTATTTACAGATGATTTTGGGCTTGTTTATACTATTATCATTGGGTTCATATAAAATAACGATACCCATACAATTACGAAACGATATAAAAATATAGTGCGACAATAAGTCGAGTTTTTGAAAATTAGTTAAAAGAGTTCTCCAGGGTCGGAAACGCTGTGGTTACTTCCATTTTACTGTAGATGATAGTGACTGCTTACCATCACACGGGCAGCCTGCTCGTTTGCCATTGTTTTAGCTAAAAGTGAAATTTAAATCAGTCGTCGTTATAATAGTAATAGTCTGTTATTACAATAGTTTTACGAGTTATATAGGCTGCCGTAGATCACGTCACATCGTGGTCGCGCTGACGCCCGTGCCCGTGTGTTGTAACTTTTACATATGCAGAAGCTCTATTTTCCATTATTCATTAACGAAAAACGAATTCATGTTAATTAAATAAATAAACGTGACTGAGACGTGGGCCCATATTCAAAAACCAATTTTAAATGGTTCCTGAAATGTGTTCTAGGTGATACAATTTTACGCTCAGACAGCTCAAAGTATGTTTTCATTTGCCTATTTTAGTTAGAATGGCATTATTTTGGTTTTACACGGAACCAGTGGATTTCGTTCGATCTTTCATTCGAAAATAGTTTAATCTGTATTTTTGATCACTTTGTTTTTTATACGATATGACAAATTATGACTAATAGCAGTTTTTACCAATGTACTCTGTGTATAATAGTTATCTGTGATGACAAATGAGAATTCGTTTGTTTCTCGAAATCCACAATCCACATTTTCTTTACAAGTCATCAGATAGAGTTTTGGCGGGAACGCGGAAAAATTCACGTCATTGCATTGTATTATTATTCAAAACTTTTGCTTTTTCCAGTGTTAATGTTTAAAATTGGTGGCGTTTTACGCATTAAGTGCTGAATTACGAGCATGAGTGAGGGCAAGTGATATAATGTGGTGAAACGTGATTTTTCGTGTTGCTTTCAAAACTCCATAGAAGCTTCTACTAAAGTTGCCACCACTTTGCTGGAGCATGACTTAGACTGGACTATGACTACCTGACTTAAACTGGACTATGACTATGACTAGGACATGACTTTGCGTGAAATATTTTATAACACGATGAAAATATAATACTTGACACTGGCTAAATACACTATGTGTGGAGCCAAAATATAAGAAAAAAAAATCATCAGATATCGAACTATTTGCATTGCATCGTGTTTACGTATATTGTCACCTGAATTTAATCATCAACATTAGCCTACTCCACTCCCTAATCCACTGCTGAATATAGGCCTTCCCCAGAGAGCACCACTTTGAGCGGTTGCTCGGCTACTACATCCATCGTCTTCCCGCGACTTTCACCAGATTTCACCAGATTGTCGATCCACCTAGTAGTGGGCCTACGCTGCATCTTCCGGTTCGTGGTCGCTACTCGAGAACCTTTCTTCCTCAACATTCATTTCATTTAAAAAGTTGTATTACAACACCAATAACTTTCTAAGTTACTCCCATGTCGTTTTTTTTTTGCCACGGCGCGTATATACTGTGCTATCGATATCGATATTTGAACATGGAACTAGGTGCACCACTATGGTGACACAAGCGCTTGGTGGAGACACTGTAACTAACTGTCAACCATAGAGCTCTCCTATCCACAGAGTACATTGGTAAAGATTGAAAGTCCTATCTGTCTTCACTAATATAATAGATAGCTGTGATACAAAATTGTTGAAAATAATTTATTGAAATTATTATGTGGCTTCAAAATCACGAACGATAGACAAACGGGAAAAATAAAACAACCAATTGACGACAAAGCGAACCGCTATAATTATATGAATCTCCATACTGCAGTAGAAAAGCTTGTTTATAATATCGGAGAATTCGCCCTCATGTATGAAAATACATGAGATAAGGAGATAAGAATATACGATAGCTATTTCAACACGTAATAATCCTGACCTAATGCAGGCATATATCAGGATATATGGCCGTGTATTTAAAAGCTCACAGAGGAAGTGACCAGACGTAGATTCGACGATATAGCGTTGCGGAAAGGAGGACCTGGAGGAATATGTTAGGTGTATTCCACGACCACTGCATGTGTTTTCCGAGACGATTTTGTAGTGTTTATTATGAAAAAAAATCACCACTATGAAATAAATCTACCATTTGCATTCAGCTTTCACAGTTCACTTACTTACCTTACCTACTAAAGATAGACTAAACAGTGGCTTTATTTAAGTAGGTATACTCAAGCACTGTTTTGAGTTTGTTTACCTAAATACTCTGCAAGAAACATAACCTGCCTGACTGATACACCTGTTAGGTGTCCACCAAAGCGCCAACCATCTAACAACCACTAAACCATTCAACACCACTTTGAGCGGCTGGTTGCCACTTGTATTAATCGGCTGCTCTGCGGTTTTAACCAGATCATCGGTCCATCTAGGTTTTGGGAGGCCACCCTACGCTGCATGTTCCAGCTCGTAGTCGCCACTCAAGAACTTTTCTTCCCCATCGGTTTCAGTTCTATAGTTAGTAATGTGCGACGTGGCCTGCCCAGCCCATTGCCATTTCAATCCACTTGTGTAAATAAATATCAGCCGCTTTAGTTCTACGGAGTTCTCTCATTTCGGATCTCATCGGATATCTTCCCAAAATTGCACAAATTTGGTATTCCGTGGTGTTGTCTTTACCAATGTACTCTGTGGTGGTGTCTGACTTACCAATGTACTCTGTGATTTCAAACTTGATTTGGGACAAAATGGAACTAAATATGAAGTAGATATGAGCGCCGCGTTAGCGCGCCGCCGTCACCGTAAATTCATGACGGCGCTGAGCACAACACGGCGGCGTGCCGTCGTGGCTTGCTTTCTCGCTCTTACTAATGAGTACTGACCGATCCGACAGTTTCTGAAGAATGCATCATAACGCTATTTTGATGTAACACCACATAATCGCAATATTTTTGTAGTCCAAGCGCTAACGTACTCTACAGACATGACAGACTCATCTCCGCATCGTCGTCACCCTAGAAATATCTTGGGTGACTCAGAACACCCTATTACACACAGCCGTCATATCGATTGCGCTAGGATAGTAAAGCGGAATCTGACCTAAGTGAACCATATTATCTTTCAGTTTTACACTTGATTGTACTTAAATTACTTGACATATAGCGTATTTGGCAAATTTCATGATTGGACAAAAAGACAATTTGACGAACTACCGATTTGACCAATATCCAATTTGACAAATTACCGATTTGACGAATATATGATGACTGATGACTGATAAAATACTATATAAGTATTGTATCAGTCATCTGGTTCCCATAGTACAAGCTATGCTTAGTTTGGGGCTAGATGGCGCTGTGTGAAATGTCCACACATATTTATATTTTATATTTATATCTAACTTGACCAATGTCGTTCAACCCTCGTTTTCGTCACTGGTATAAAAATCGACGTAACGTGACAATGACAACAGACGATCTCGCCGGCAAGGTCGACCGACCGTGTGGCCCCGTAGCAATATGACTTTCTGTAAGTTTTTTTAAAGAAATTGTACGCAGGAAAAAATCTCAAACCAAGGTCGCCGCGACGGCGAGCCGCCGCCGCCGCCGCCGTGAAGACTTTTAGTACACGCCGCCGCCGTAAAATTGGTCATCAGTGCTCATATCTATGAAGGCGTGAACCATTTACGGGCTGCGATTTTATGGGCGGGGTTATAGAAAAAATGGGTGGGTCTATTCCCTCCAGTGGATCGTTATTGGTTAATAAGTACTTTATCTTGTAAATAATAAACGATTTTAAAGCTAGGCACATATGACTTGGCCAAGTTCATTGGCTGATTGTAAAATCTGAACATCCAATGAATGAGCTGTTTTTTTTGTACTGATAGTTACAGGGTAAGGTGGGTCCGGTCGTACCCCCTGAATAAAAAACTGGTAAAAAATGTCTGTCTATGTATTATAAATTAAATCAAAATTCTTGCGTAGTACCTACATTGATTCTTTAGTTATTACGCTAAATCAAAATATTATTAAAATCTTTCAGAATTTAATTTACATGATTTTAATTTTTATTCTAATTTATTTTTATACCTACCTACTTACTTAATTATTGATTCATTTGTATTATGTTTTATAGGGCCAATGTCTGAAATAAATGATATTTAATTTAATTTAAGTAATTTAAATTTTTTTAAAACAGATATTCATCATCATCGGCCAGAAGACGTCCACTGCTGAGCATAGGCCTCCCCCAAAGAGCGCCACTTTGAGTGGTTGCTTCCACGGTCCACCTAATCTAGTGAGGGGCCGGTCTACACTGCATCTACTAGTTCGTGGTCACCACTCGAGAACCTTTCTTCCCCATCGGTTGTCAGTTTTACGAACGATGTGACCCGCCCACTGCCACGTCACTTGGTAATTCTGAAAGGTATACCGGTGATTTTAATTCTCTTGCACCTCATTTCAGATCTTGTCTCGCAAGGAAACACCGAGCATAGCTCTCTCCATAGCTCGCTACGCGACTTTGAGCTTACTCATTAGGCCAACAGTAAGAAACCAGGTCTCAGTGCCGTAAGTCATCACTGGCAACACACACTGTTTGAAAACTTTCATTTTCAGGCTTTGAGGTATTTTAGACGAAAAGATAGGTCGAAGTTTCTCGAACGCTGCCCAGCCGAGTTGGATTCTCCGTGCGACCTCTTTGTCGAAGTTGGACCTACCCATTTGGATCTATCCTAGGTAGGCATATTTTTGTTTACGACATTGAAAGTATCGTTCCCATCAATTACCGGTACAGGTGGAACATGGGCATTAGACATGATTTTCGTCTTGTCCATGTTCATCTTAGACCAACGTGTTGGGAGACTATTGAGATCGTTGAGCATGGTGCTAATAGATATTATACCTACATATTTCAATGTGTTTCTAAAAAACACTTTGGGTACAAACTTACAAAATAACCGGCCAAGTGCAAGTCAAACTCGCGCACTAAGGCCTCCGTACCATTAACTATAAAATGACCAAAAAATCACATTTGTTGTATGGAATAAGAAAATAGTATCCATTATGACAATTGGTGAAATTGGTTGAACTAATTTATTGTTGGTGTATGTATCTACTAGATATTACTAAACTATCATCTTCCGTGACTTGTTTCCAAGGCATTATTAAATATTTTTTTATGCATAAATTAATAATATTACTCAAAAGATAAACTTTAGTGAAAACAAAAATAAAATATCACAAAAAATTACAAAGTTACAAGTAAGCATTTTAAAAACAGGATTAGAAAGAGATAGCTCAAACGGCCAGTGATGTCAGAGCAAGGTCGTTCATAGTACTAGGCTGTGGTAGCTTTACAAACAATCTCTTTGGCATGTGACGTCACAAGTGGACTTTTCATAGTAACTGTGGAGGTGCTCTGTTTCGCGAGAAAGGGACAGAAGATGGCCTCTCCTTTCTATACCGATTTTACTTATTTTTTTAATTATTGCATTCATTTTTAATCTTCTTTATGAAAGTAAAGTATTTACTTGTTAATTTTTAATACTAGTCATTATGCCTATTATTGTCTTAGGCTTTTATGCAACTGACTGAGTTTAGTGCACCGAATTTTTATCGTTTAGTAAATCCTAGAGAAATAAAAGCAAACCTAGGAGCTGTCAAACTTTAGTGCAGACGGGGATTAGACTGTGGTACGACTAAGGCAACCTTTCTCTAAAATAGTGATTGGTTAAAAGAAAGATTCCATTTGGCCAATGACGACGAGATCTTCATACACAAGCATGCGCAGTAAATGCCATTTTACGTAGAAAGTTTTTTAACTAAAATGTTCTACAACTCTTATAGAGCTGTCAAATGCAGTGGTATTCAAAAACGATCATCAAACCTGTTCTAGTCACAGATAACAGAAAAAACTATTGTTACTCTGTGGTTTTAGTAATATGACGTTTCCAGTAGCATTAAAATTATTTTACACGGAATTCGGTCACATTGTTCAGTTTTTTATCAAAATGCTTATTCTTATCTATAGTAATTTTTATAACTTAAAAAACCAAGGAATTCATATGCTCATACCTAACTGGAACGACGACGTTCCTCACGAACCTACCAAGATACGGCAAGATTGGTTGAATAATGCGACCTGTACGGAAGTACGACATCGTACTTGCGTACTCACTTCGTTCGCTTTGTCAAATATTTCCCAAAGAATACACAGTCGTGAAAGGTTCTCGAGTGGCGATCACGAACCGGAAGGCGTAGCGTAGGCAGAGGCCTCACTGGATGAACCGACGACCTGCTGAAAATCATGGAGAGCCGATGGACGCAGGAGGCGAAGAGCCGCTCAAAGTGGCGCTTTCTGGGGGAGTCCTATCTAATGTCTAGAAGCTATAGATGATGATGATAATGAAGCAGTTGTGAAAGCTACAAGCTATTTTAAAATAAAGGAATAGAGAGAGACAGGTCTAACATTCTGTGACGTCAGTTCTTGCTCATTCATAGTGCTTCATTATTTAGCTGTGGTAGCTTTACATACAATAGAGTATTATCACAGAGTAAGCAACGCATCAATGGCACGTCTTAGGCTACTGTGACCTCTTCCCATCAGGAGGGCCGTATGCTTGTTTGCTACCTATAGCATAAAAAAATCACATGAAGACATAAACGTGCGTTTTCAAAGTCACTGTGGGGAATCTCTGTTTTGCAAGAAAGGGACAGCCAATATCTCCTCTAGAAACTTTAAAAGATTATTACTCCGAGATTTATTTACAGATTTTACTAATTTTTTCATTTAATTTGAGCCTACAAGCGCTATTATGAAAATAAAATTTTAATTTTAAATAAGAAACATGAAATAAGAACAATGTCTCGAATAACCTTTTATTTTAGTTTCATCCTAAGGGTGAACATATTCAACAATATGTGGTATACCACAGATACTGCTATATAATGTTACTATATACGTAAGGCCTCCGTCACTCGATGTACTTGCGCGCGCTAACTACCTACCGTCAGATGGATTGTCGAAAAGCCTTAAATCAGCGCTGTTGCCGCCAACCGCGTGACGCGGTCGGACAATTCAACTTTACTAGGAATTGAATTAGTGTTAATATAACACTATTATATTTAGAAATTTATGTGCAGGTAGGATACGTAGATGTACCTACATCGAATATAAAAAAACAAGATTTTCTACAGGATGTAATTAAATTCATAAGCATAAATTGAACCCATGATACTACATCATTTATAGATGATTATTAAATAGTAAAAGTGTGTAAATGAAAATATTTTTATTGAAAATTATGAAGATTGCCGCGGCACCTAACGCAGTTGGCACGGATGATTTTGATATATTTAAACGTTTTTATACCTTGTATACTAATTAAAAACAGTACTACATTATTTTAATTAAATTTTGTATTGTAGCATTTGATTAAGTAAGTTATTCCATTTTTTGGAGTTATAATTATTACTAAACCAATGTGTTAGAATTCAAAAATTTTGGTCCAGACGTAACCAGTATCAGGAGTAGGTACTTAGTTTCAAAGGGTGCTAATTAATTCAATTACACCCAGTATATTTTCTATTTAGGTACCGGATAATGATGAAAGTAAAACCGTAAGAAAGTTAACCAATAAACATGTTTCTGATACCTACACAGGCCACATCCACATCTAATCTAAATATTGGAGAGAAACATTGATATTGAAAAAGTGGCTATCAGTTGACAACGACAAGCGCCTCCCTAGTCACTATCTCCCTCGAACCACGTTTCCGTCCGATGTACAAATTCCAGTTAGTATAGAATATCATATTAAACTTCCATGTGCTTGACATCAATTAACAACATCTGTAGGGGAGTTTTGGCGGGAACGTGAAAAAGTTCACGTCGTTGCATTGTATTATTTCTCAAAACGTGTGCTTTTTTCAGTGTTAATGTTTAAAATTGGTGGCGTTTTACGCATTAAGTGCTGAATTACGAGCATGAGTGTGGTCAAGTGATATAATGTGGTGTAACGTGGTTTTTCGTGTTGCTTCCAAAATTCCATAGAAGCTTCTTGTAAAGTTGCCACCACTTTACTTGAGCATGACTTAGACTGGACTATGACCCGACTTAGACTGGACTATGACTATGACTAAGACTTGACTACGTAAAATATTCTAAAACGCGATGAAAATATACAATACTTGACACTGGCTAAATACACTATGTGTGGAGCCAACATATAAAAAAAAAAAAAAAAAAAAAAAAAAAAACAACATCTGTCACTGTTGTGTAAATTATATACTCTTTGACTGTTGTTTGTATTTTCTTTGTACGACCATGGTATTTTAAAAAATAAATCCAACAAATTGTGGTGAATTATCCACCAAAAATAACTTAATAATCATAAAAAAATCACCTACTAAAATAAATTGGAAAAGCAACGTAAACTACTTATCTGACAAAGTGAGTAGTACCTACCAGACCGATACTTCTATTCATCGATAAGTTACCACGCATAGCTCCATGATACCACGATTGACCATCATCAGTCGGAAGGGGAGCACGTCCACTGTTGGCTTGGGTAACTAGCCTCTTGAATCCAACAGCTCCTGACGGTTTTGTTAATATCTACCTACTCATACGTTACGCCTTATCGGTCCGTGGTATCCACGCGAAAATCTTTTTGGTTCTCATCGTTTATATCTTAGTGTCAATAAAGAGTTTATAATATAATTCTTTTCTGTGTTTGGTACCGAGTAGGTATACAGCAACCATAATTTAAAGTACACAGAAAGTAGAGCCTATGTTCAGTAGTGGACGTCTTCGGGCTGCTAATGATGATGATGATGAGAAAGTAGAGCTAGGTACTACCAGGCCACCACAATGGCCACAATGGTCGTGTTTTTTAACATTTTCACATATTTCGTATTTTGTTTCAGAAATGAGAGCCTGCAGTACCTACTGTGTTGTGCTTTTGTTACAGTATTGTGATCATAAAATATTGGTGATGTTACGTTAAAGCGCATGCAGTTTCCGCAACGACTTTGTAAACATGAAACATGACTACCCACCTCTTATAATGCTACAATTTACACCCGTTGAGCTAGATGTACCTTATTTGTCTTTGGTACTATAGTCGCATTATGTATTAATACCTTCTTAGAATAATTGTATTTATTTTATAAATTGAAATAAAACTTTGTGAGGTCATGTTTTGCATTATACTTCACCTATAAAAACATCTCCCCAGGATCCTTGCGTCTTTTTCTCACAGGGCTTATTTATACGCTCGTTATACGGGTATATGGCCAGATGAGACCAACAGCATTAAATTGGCACTACAAAATTGCAGTTTCAGTAATACAGCACTAGTAAGATAGACCTAAGTCTCAGAGTGGTATTTTTTATGTCGATGAGAAGTTTGTGAATATTTACATGAAATAAATCACATAAAGCTAAACGAGATAAGTACCTATGTTTTCCTATTGTATTCAACCGTGTGGTCCAGGTATAACTATATATAGGCCCACCACAAATCTTGTCATGGCTACCATAAGTGCAAGCAATGGGCAGCAATATTCTCTTTCGCACTGAACTGTAATTAAGGGAAGCTCAACTACTTAGAACGAGCCGGTAAAGCTAAGCAATGGACGCCATGATCACTGCTTAGATGGGTGACCGCCACAAAAAGTGATCATTTACAGCTGAGCTCTACAATGCTCCGGTGAAAGCACGTTAAGCCATTGGTCCCAGCTACTGTGAGCAGCACCAGAGCTGACTTCAATTCTTCAAATCCTTGAAATTCATCCTTTCTCGTGAAAGAATTTCAATCACATTGTATACCAAAGCCGTTTGCAGTAATCATATCGCAGATTTCTTTTTACAATACCCCACGAAAATGTTCAATGATCCCGTTAAAGTACCCTCCTACCTATTTTAGCTTAAAACACGATTTTAGTGACGAAATCAGCGTTTTCGATTACAATTTTTTCTATTAAATCTGTGATTCTCCGCTCTGATTGGACGTTTTAACATGACGTTTCAAACTTTGCTCTGATAGGTTATAATATCGTTTAGTATTTGACAGATTGATGACAGATTGGCACAAAATGGAGGATAAAATGATGATAAAATTCGTTTTTGAATACAAAATTTCACTAATCTCGATTTCAGAACGATTTCAGGAAGCTTTGAGTAAATTCTGAAATACACAACTTGCATACATGCCTTTATAATAGAGATAAAAATGGTTTTTGAATACAAATTTCGTAAGTAGTTTCTCAAACGTATCTTTAATCGATTGCAACTTTCTTTGAATATGCCCCGTGGTCTCTAACTGTTGGCCTCATTACTAAGCTCATAGTCGCGCAACGCGCTATGGAGAGAGCAATGCTCGGTGTTTCCCTGCGAGATAAGATCCGAAATGAGGAGAGGACAGGAGAACTAAAGTGACCGATGTAGCTCTTAGGATTAGCAAATTGAAATTGCAATGGGCAGGCCACATCGCCCGTAGAACTGATAACCGATGGGGAATAAAGGTTTTCGAGTGGCGACAACAAACTGAAAGACGCAGCGTAGACCGGCCCCCCACTAGGTGGACCGACGACCTGGTGAAAGCCGCGGGGAGCCGATGGATGCAGGAGGCGAGCAACCGCTCTAAGTGGCGCTCCCTGGGGGAGGCCTATGTTCACCAGTGGACGTCTTCAGGCTGTTAATGATGATGATGATGATGATGAAATAAATAAATATATTATAGCGTGCTTGTGGCGCTCTTTGGAGGAGGCCTATGTTCAGCAGTGGACGTTTTCAGGCTTATGATGATGATGATGATTGTAGAATAAAAAATTAAATTAAAACTAAAAGAAAAGTAGTAGTAGTAGTAATTGTGATGTATATCGACTCATAAAATAAAAGAAACAAAAGCACCACCCCATTTTTTACCACTAGAAAAAAGTTTACAATATTTTACCATATAAACTCTCAGTTCACATTATTTATTGTACGCTATATATATAGGCCATTTGGCTAGAAACTCGGTGCAATTTCAGATGCAGTATATAAATGCCCGGCGGAGTCATTAGGGCTAGCGGAAATTCGATCAGCATTTCTGGAACAAGAGCTTGCGGTGACAGTAGATCTACTATAATACTGTTTCTATGTTTCCCATTGTAGTGTAACACCAGCATCTCGCAGCCTGACGTAAATTGAGTATTATAAGTAGGTATTCTGAATTTGACTTGTAAAAGTGCTAAAATAGTCTATTTACACCACAGAGCTATGAAACAAAAGCGTTTTTTTTTGCTCTGTGATTTACACTAAATTATTTGACTCTCACATTGACTTATAACCAGGCCAAAACTAGAACATTCTTTAACATCAGTTAGTTAAACACAAAATTCCTATTGGCTATATTTAATAGACAAATATGTTCGACCGTTTAATTAGCAATGCAAATATTTAAAATGTAAATTAGAAGCTCATAAAATTCTATAGGCCGCCCTTTTAATAAACCTACACGATTTCATTCGCGCTGTTAAAATTGTGTACATAAATGAAATTAATATGGCACATAATTATATTCGTGCGTGCCTCCGTATTAGCTTCCGACAGTACACGCTTACGCTCCCCGGGGGTTTAATTCCACCACGAATGGCATCTATGGCCTCATTATGTTACAAGGGTCCATATAAGGCCGCCTTAAGCACCATCTCAAACTATAACGGCTCATATGAACAACTATACAAAGTGTTAAGCTCATTGTTAATACATAATCGCTCCAGTATCTTGTTAAGCTTCGGAATTATAAAGAGATAATATCACTTCAAAGCTTGTCTTGGTGTTGTGCGTGGGTTGTAAGAGGTAGAATAGCTGTTGACTTTTTTCAGTTATATCTTTCATTTATATAAGGCATTCTGTTCTGTGAGTTTGTGGAGTTTTATTAGATTTAGCTTCCAATCATACAAAATTGTCCGTCTGAGTACATATGCTAATATTACTATTTGGTGTTTCATGCTTTTATTTATGGCAACGTTCCTAGTAAAACCACTGTAACTAAAATAAGGAGTTGTTATGAGATGGTTTCTTAACAATGAACCGCTCTGAAATTAGATGCAATGTAAGCACGCAGTTTTACATGGGGAAGGAAAGATATTGCAATTCGCGCCTTAATCACCTAGATAGACCAGCTATGCAGTATCAACCTCAACGCTTTTAATTTCATTTATGAGTATAACATAAATACCTTTACATCCGAAAAATTACGTTTTATAAAAGAAAAGCCGCAAGTTCATCGTTTCCTCTTGCATTAGTCCCTTCCGTTTTCCTGCGCGGGGCTTGTCTCGTGGGACGTGGGGAAACTTTTTAGAGCTCATTACGTATACATTAACCTGCCAACCCCGCGCCATGAAACGGGACATGAATGTGTATAATTAAAAAGAATGAAGCATTACCCGTAATGCATTGAACTTTTGATAAATTTAGGAGCCTATCTTCGCAAGGTATGTTTGTTCTACTATGTCGGCGCTAGGACCAAAACCACGGCGAAAACCCCGGGAAATCGATGGATGTAGGAGGCAAGCAGCTCAAAATGGCGCTCTCCGGGGGAGACCTATTTCAGCAGTGGACGTCTTCAGGCTGATGATGACGATGATAATGTCGGTACTTGAATCATAACATTTATTTTGAAAACCATGGATATGATTCAAATTATGTTTGATAAATAAAATAACTGCTTAGACTCAACAGCTTGCGTTAGTTACTGGCTCCCAGACAGAGAGTGTGGAAGGACATTGAATATATAAGTTTTTGTTTACCAACATAAACTATATCCCATTCTTGCCCTTCTCTTTTCACTAAATTTTCTTTATGCTTTTAAACAATTAATTTTAATTTTAATTTCAATTTAATGAAGAAGCGGTCTAATGCTCTGGCAATGAAGTAAAAACGCAATTTACTGTCAGACACAACTAGCAACTAGTTAATTCCCAAAAACAATATTAATTTTAGAATAATTCTTAGCAATTTTGCAAACGAGGTCCACCCTTAAAAGTCTAACACACCCATCCAATTTTGTTCCACTCGTAAAACTAAGATTGATGAAAACAAATGACAATATCAGAGGAAATTGAAATATTGCCGTTTCAATCAAATCGACAATTTCATTATTTGTCACGGGTTATGAAGTTACAATAGATTTGAAAAGGAATTGCTTTTTTCGTAGATACAAAGAGAATAAGGATAACTTTTGCACTGCAAAAGATATGGTTGTAATATTTTATTTAAGCTCGTGAGGATCTTACAAGAAGGTTGTCCGCTGATAAATAAAGTACGTCAAAGAGAATTAGAATTTGTATGGCATTTAATAAAATCAAACGTTAAAACGTTGTCATAGTTCCATGCTACAAGATCAACCCTTGTTTCAACCCTTATGAAAAGAACATTCTGTAACTTGTCCTCAGACTTCATAGAGTTTGTTTATTTTATTGTATTGAATCGAAACTGTGTTATATTTATGTACATGTTGCCTTAGTACGAACGTAAATAGTAAATCAATATTTTTAAACAGTAATCCTTTTTATTATATTAAAATGAAATAATATCTGCTTTGTTTATTTGTTTGAACGTCTTTAACGCAAAAATATAATCATCATCATCATCATCATCATTATCATCATCATCATCATCATCATCATCATTATCATCACCACCATAATCATTATAATCAACAACAACAACAACAGCCTTAAGACGTCCACTGCTACACATAGGCCTCTCGGACAGAGCGCCACTTTGAGCGGCTGCAAAAATATGAGTGGACATACACACACCACATAGTGGTCTTACTAGTAAACGTAAGTTAAAATTAATCAATGTTTATAATGCCCTGTCTCATATGATAAATAGATATATTTATCTAACGACGGGGTTCATCAACCAGTTCATGTTTATTTTATCCATAAACGTTTCCAATATCGGCTCCGTCGTTTGCGAAAACTTTCACAAAGAGAAAACTTTAATCCGCCCCATCCCAATACACCCAATCGCAAATTGCATGCACAAATTGAGGGAAGATTTTTGTACGAAAGATTTGTCTCGCTGTAGAGAACACTGTTTGTTTCTCACAGACAAAGTAACTTTTCGTTTTTGAAAATATCACTAATTTATTTATAACGATGAATGTTTTAGATCTATAAATCAAGTGATTATTCAAACTATTATTAGAACAACTTACGCTGCTTATCTCTCCCGGTCTACCTTTTAAAAATGCATGCTCAATTAATTATTAAATAAATTTTTATAAAGATGAAGTTATTCTGGTGATTTTTTGTATACGTAATCACTGAATAATCTATCACTATAAACATATTATCAGGCATAATAAGGTATAGCCAGATAATAAATGAATAATTTAAATGTTAAAGGTGGAAAGCAGGACCCCAGAACGGAGGACTCTGGCTTATAAAATAACCAAAATATAACCATTAGGTGCAAGAGTTTAACTCCAAACATGTTCGTTCCCAGGTAAACATCAGCAACACCTGGGTACTCCCGGAGGAGGGGTTCCCGGTATTCTACCGCTACTTCAGGGACCGCATTTCCTGGTACGAGGCTGACGCCGTCTGCCAGTTCCATCATGCTAATCTTGTCACAGGTTAGTGTTCAACTTTGTTTTGTTAGTAGAGATAGGTCCCGTATTAAGCTATTTTTGGTATTAGTTTGAGTAGTAGATAAAGAATTGAGAAAATCTTTTACATTCATTCACTAAAAGAATTTTCAGCCCGCCCCGTAGCCGGCACTTACTAAATTTACTGAAACTTGAAATAGCTTTCGTAACTTAGGTACTTAATTCATCGCCGCTATGATTTCCCATATAAAAAGGAAAAAAATAGTTTTCTTTCCTTTAAAAGGTGAGAAAACTTCGTCAAAATAAAACGGTCGTGAAACGTTAACACAGGTATGAAATTAAATGCCGGACGAAATAGGTCGCAAAATTATCTTATAGGCGCCGTTATTAATTATTAGATAAAAGTTATCCATTGGACAATAACATACAATGAAAATAAAAGTGATGGTTAATCGAATATTAAAACTGAAAAAAAATATGTTGGTTTTATATATTTTCACTGTAGTTGGTTAGAGAGAACCAGTACCAGCTATTGAAATGTCACCCCTAACATAAACGTTAACAGAGACAGCCAATTAAAATTAATAACTTAATAAAGTACAATTTTACGAATTCCAAGAATGAAAATGGAAATAGAAATGAACAATAAAAAATTTACTCGATATATCTTATAAGAAAGCCGGTGTTACGTAACGAATGTCTAACAATAAATCTTGATTGTGACGTCACATTTAAAATATCGCCGGCAATCATGAGACATCTTGCTGAATCTTGGCCATTGTTCGTTTTGGATTCGCGAGGAGGTTCTACACAGCGGCCAGAGAGGTTCTACATTTCAATATCCCGAGGGCTGTTAGGTATAATCGACAGCAATCCAGCCAAGACCCCCATTACCGCTGATGGCGCTCCCGACCTCTCAGATAGCTCCGTCACAAATGAACGTACCCGCCGATAAGAAAATGTAAATACGTATAAGATTTTACGCATGTCTAGCTTGGGATTGGGACCATGAGTGTTCACGCAATCTGAGTGGTTTTAAGTGTGTTTTGTAAGCGTTGAATTTTTTCTAGGTACATACTTATTTTTTATTCAAATGCTTTCTCAAATAAAATACTCTTCTCGTTGTTTTCATATCTAAACTAGATACGCCTGGAACTTTTAAATGTATTTTTGATTTTATTAGCTTGTTGTGATAGGCCGTTAGATGTGAAATTTTAAACAAACAATAACATCTATAGCTCTATTTGAAAGTAATCTTTATTTGCTTAAATAGTTTTACGTATCAAAAGACAAGTCTGATTTTGTAAAAATGGAATCCACCAACGTTATTATTTTCGCAATTTCACAAAAGTATCTTCTTAAGGTTTTCGTTGAAAAGAGAAGTCATTGTGTTTCCTTAAGCAGATTGATTAGCTAAACTCATTACTTTTCGGTTCGGTGGATCAAATAAAATCTATAAGGAAGAGTATCAATATCAACACAATTTGATAATAAACATCTTCTCATCTTCTCATTTGATATTATATCAATCATGGAATTAAATACATTATCTCATAAGAACTAAAGGTGACTAAGTTCTAACGAAATGTTTTAAGACTAGAGTATGCCAAAGAGTTAATAAACGAAGCCTTTGTATTATTCAGGTTTCTATGTAAAGGCTCCTATTTCGAGACGTTAGTTGACTCGTTTTAAATTCTGTTACAAACTGAAAACAAAACAACCAGCTAGTTATTCGCCTTTACCGACTTCAAGTCAGCCGCGGCATTGTGCGACTCTCCCAAAGGGCTCGTCGAACAAGCCCTTTGTAACATGAGCTTTAGTCGTGTAAATGAAAACTTAAATTAGTTGCGAAACGATGCCAAGAGTTCTTGAAATTATAAACGAAGATAAAGAGGCCTTTTATTCATAATAATTGTGGTTATTTAGATTAAATTGAATCATCTTGTTAACGAATCAAGTGCGACAATACTTATAGACTTATGAAGACTGGTAACGCCAAGTTATTTAACTTAAATTAACGATAAATAATTTGTATTATGGTACATTCCTTTATTCCAATTTCCCACCCATTCATGCAAGTACTACCGCAGCGCCGAGTAGCCCTCTAGCGGCTACTGTAGAAAACATAGACAGTCTTCGTCGTCTTGCGAAAATGGCCGCAGACGCACCCGCGCGAATTGTGCTTCCAATTCGTTAAAATTATATTCTCCCGCAGTCAAGCATTGAGCTTTTGTAATCTTCCACAAATTAATCGCGCCTACCGCTAGTACAATAAAACACAGTGTTTGGGTGGTGTGATAGAGGACTTGGAAACCAGCATCTCGTGTGTGTGGCGGGCCCGCCGCGGTCGCCGTTCTCAGGAGGATCTGGAGCCTACCCTGGGCTCTCAGAGGTATGTGCTGCATGTCCCATCTTCTCTTTCTCCTTGCCCTGTTTTTGATTGTGCGTACCATAAATTCTCTATACAGTCCACTAGTTTCTCCATCGAAGATATTCGGTAACATATTGGCGTGATCACAAAAAAAAAAAAAAATATATATAAACGATAAACATTTGTGAAAACAAAAATAAAATATCTCAAAAAATGACAAAGTTACAAGCATTTTAAAAACCGGAATAGAAAGAGATAGCTCAAACGGCCAGTGACGTCAGAGTAAGGTCGTTCATAGTACTTCACTATATGTGGTAGCTTTACATACAATCTCTTTGGCATGTGACGTCACAAGTGGATTTTTCATGGTAACTGCGGAGTGAGGCGCTCTGTTTCTCGAGAAAAGGACAGGAGATGCCCCCTACAGAAACTTTAAAAGCTTATTACTCCATGATTTATTTACCGATTTTACTTATTTCTTCAATTATTGCATTCATTTTTAATCTTATTTATGAAAGTGATATTTACTTGTTCATTTTTTATAGTAGTCATCATGCCTACTCAGAGTTCTGAGTGACACTGCAACTGCCGTGACCTTAGATTGTTCATCTAAGATCGCGACGGTTAACTTGCACTCGTAAAATCAAGTTCATCACGACATTTGAAAAAGAAAAATGATGGATGCTGATTGAAATTTACAGAGTCATCCCTGACGCTAGCATAATCCTCGCTAAAAATAAAATGAAACTGATCCCACCGGAACCGGCTAACACAGAAAATAATTTGAGCGGACTCCTCAAAATAAAAAAGGCCGGAACATTAATTCGGGGTTGTTGTGCACTTTTTGAGATGAAACAAAAGGTCGAATTGGGGTACGGGTTAATTTAGGATAAAGAAGTTGACAGCGGTCAGCCGTGAAATGAATGTGGAAGTGTGTAATCTACATACCTGCGTAGGCTGCTTATCTTGAACATTTATTACCTTGTATATAATACACCTTTGTGCGTAAGCTTGCATGCGGGGGATGTGGATGAGGGAAAGAATGAATATTAAAGCATCGCGTGTGTGGACTGGAAATGCACTCATGTTGTTTGGGATCCGTCTCGTATAGTGCCAACATCTCACCATTTAAATACTTACGAAAATGCTAAATGTATGTAGAATGTTTTGTTGCTCGTCGTTTTTATTTATCGTAGGTGGGTGTTGTAACATCGTCTTCGGATAGCATGTGTATAGAATTCTAAAACAAAAGTAAACTCACTTTTAAAAACAGTGTCGGTCGTAATGCACTTTGAACTATATAATATGCTTGCTCATGAATATTAAAGTATTCTGCATGTTTAAAAATAGAACCTTTATAACGGTTTGAAACGGCAAACTTTTCAGTTGACACAGTACTGTATGGTAAATTATAGTAGCTACAAAATAAATTGCACTGGTGTTGAAATAGTCGGAATGTATGAGTATGTTGAATTGTTAAAGCTCTTTGTCTGTGTCTCTTACGGTTGTCGAGTTTCGTGCAAACATTTAAGAAACAGAAAAATTAAAAGTATTTTGAAAAATAAGTGCAGTTTGTCTTGTGCAGCTGGAACAAAAAGAATACTTGCTAAGGTTTTTATGATATCTCTCTCTTTCTCTCTCTAATAGATGGCGATCGTAATGATAGTGGTAATTGGATTATTTGTCGGATTCTTACAACTAAACTTAATTGTAGTATAGCGGTACTCTTTCGATAAACGAGAAATGAATAAGACAGAAAATGTGACACAGATATTGGTACAGTAGAGTTAGTATACCCCCACTTTGAATATTAACTTTCAAAATGATCCGGTCGCCGCTCGCAGATAAACTTTGTTGGCAAGTTAGATCGACTGGTTCGCCGCTAGATGCACTGGACTCGCTTTCCGACTTATGATAGTGTAGATAGTTTGGTATACTGTGAAAGTTTTGAGCGCCTATTTAATATTTTATTTTTCTGAGAGTGGACTCAATGTGAATTTACCTAAGTGCGGAGGTGTCACTTACTTTTATTAGTTTATTTAACCAGTTAAACGTTGAAGTTTTCCATAAAAAGTAACAAATTAATTAACGCTACACTGATGTCCGTTCGTCCAACATTCCTAAATAAGCAACACCGTAATTTTTGGGTGTGAGACTTCAAAATCAAGTCGCGAAGTCCGGGAAGTGTGGCAGTAAAAATCATCAATTATATTTTTTTCAGTTTGTATAAATATTCATTAGTACGTTGCCATTAAACCATTCTAGAGATAGTGATCAAAATTTAGCTTAAAAAGTACATATTTTTTTGCCTACTTAGCATTAATGGCTCTTTTTCATATTTTTAAAGGATGTGCCTCATTTAATTTTTATGAAGGTTAGTTATCGTTGTCTTAATGGCATATTTAAAATTATGGAGTCAATTCTACGGCTTAACGATCTCCATCTTGAAAATAGGTTCTTGTGGAGCATAATGATGCCCTTCCATACTAATGATATCTTAAAGAGGGTCGTGTTGTTACTACTTGTTCTCGTATGAAGCACAGAATTTAATGATGCTTATATTATGAGCGCCTCACTTTGAACTATGTATTATTCAAGTGCACATGTCTCTGAATTAGTTACTCCCTGTTACTCATATAGCCTGATAGGTATGAGTTCTACTTAAGGATAATGTGTTACATTGTTAATATGAAATATTAAAGGGGTTCGGGGGAGAGGCATCTTAGAAATCAACGTTCGAAGGAGGCAATCGGAATGAGCTATAAACATAAAAATTAAGTACTTACCTATTACTTACATATCTTACTTTATTCTTGTCTGTCAAAATATTTACGTATTATTTATTCATGAATAAAATAAAAGTCACAATGATTTAATACGTATTTAATTAAACCTACAGTATAAAAAAATTAAAGTCTCAATAAGAATCACCACAATTTATTTTTTCCCAACAATACTTCATTGCATTGTTCTGAAATTGGTTCTAAAAATCTGAACAAAGTTGTAACATTTCCAAATTATGTTGGTGATACTTTCTACGTTTTGAGATATATAAAATAGCACATAAAATTGTGTAAAAGTGATGAAATTGCAAAATAGAGCTTTTTTATTCAAAGTCTGTTACATACAAATTGTATTCACAATTTACGTTAAATGTATTTTGGCTCTATAAGAATATCACAATATTTTTGATATAAACTATAAACCTTTCTAGCAAGCTCTTACGTGACATAAAATAAACAGAGAATCCATTTTTGTATTTACGATGGCAACGACGTCGTTAAGCTTTTTAAAAAGAAAAAGTTTAAAAGCTATAGACAAAAAGAAAGCGCACCCCTTTTACTTTTTAATACGAATTTCCTTTAACGAGGATTAACCTTTTATTCGGAAATGAGAAACTGTTGGAAGCCGGAAAGGATTTATTCGAAACCAAAGGTACAACGTTAGGATCAAACGGCTTTATTTATTATTTATTAAAACTGATTTTGTGAAGTAAAACCCGACGAGGAAGTTTATGTACACCCCTCGTTCATACGAGTTATTGGTATACGAATATAATCGTCGATGAGCCGCTTGGTCCGTGGGCTGACCGGGGGTCATGCATCACGGAAATATATTGACTTGTGAAGATTTCACCGCAACCCAATATAACCTTATTTTTATATTTTCCTTGTCACGTAAACCGTTTATCGAGCCCACTATTTTTCTCTCAAACATTACCAGCAGTGATGCAGGTATTACAATTGTATACAATCGGTATCTATAATATTGTGTATTTGTTTACATGAAAATTAAAAACATATAAAATTATTATTAAATTAAACACTAAAAACTAAATACTAAACCTAAAATTAAAACATTATAATAAATAAAAATATTGTTGATTTATTATTCAGAGTGGTTTTTACCAAAAATACTTACAGCTATAAAATATCTAGATGATACGGTTTTAGCTATTAGCGGTTATAATCCTCCAGTTTTAGTGAATATACCTATTTGAAGCCACCAAAATATACAGAGTTGAAAGCAACTGGTATTCAAAACCCGCAACTATAAAATTTACTGGAACCACTTAAAAAGAAATTTAAATGCAAGAAGTCCATGCGGGCTGGGTTTGCAATATCGCTTTAGTTAATCTGATTGCGATTATATTTCAAACATTTATAGCTCTCTAGGAACTGAAATGGCAAGATGTTATAGGTAGCTATAGAAGCAGCATTGTAGTCAAGAATTTTGAAGCAGAATGGTCTTACTTATTAATAAAATGAGTTTCGATTTTACACTTCAACAAAACTAGGTGAAAAGTACCGAAAATATACCATTTTACGACTACCTTAAAGAAAGATATAGCTTTATAAAAGCCAAGCAGTGAATCTCAAGTCATCACGTCCGACGGTTTCAAATCTACGAGGGGGTGGGGAAAAACCATCCCTCGCACCCTTAGTTCCGTGACTTGAATGAGAAATGACGGGCCTGCCAAATAATCAGGTCAAGGGTTTGTATTTGACATATGAATAGGTTTACTTTAGAGAGAAAACTAGAAGAAAATTGTAGTTTTTTAAAATAAAATGCGACCGATATAACTAGAATGACTTTTGCCTCCTTTAGGGATGGCCTGAGAAGACATTTTATTTTTATTTTTTCTATTTATTTTATTATTTGATCACTTTTGCTCTATTACTAAGTGCAATATGCAGTCATCCATAATTTTCCGTACAACTAGCTGATACAAAAATAACCTAGAATATTTGTTAGTATTACATCTACTCTCCATGTCTCTGAAAAGAATGTACGAGCGCTCCACGTGTGATGAAAGAAATTAAACAGCAAGAATCTGAAAACAACCTACGACGCATTTCCAAAAGCCTTGAAAGTTTAGTCCCCACAGGCTGAGCGAGCAACTCATAACTCGCGAACTTGCAAAAGAACCATTTGTCTACCCGGAAAAAGTTCAAAATTATATTTCTTAGGCCAATTTCCGATTGTAATTGAAAGTTGAGATGAAATATAAGCTCCGGTGTTTTATTTCAATACGAGTTTGCAAAAAATGCTGATTAATTCATTCAATTCGAGATTGAGTGGAATCCTTATCAACGTCTGGCTGTCTTCGATTATTGTTTTTTGATTTGTATCTCACCAATAGGCTGATTTATTAGAGGCACTGTGAAACCTCTATGATTAAATTGGGTATTATTTTTGCGTTTACCTATGTCACATTAATTCTTATGTCCAGAAAGCTTATACGGTTTCCAAATATTATAAGTACGGATTTTGTCCCAGAGGGTTCGTATTATAGTACAGAATAGTCTAAGGAAAAAAGAACCTCAAATCTTACCCCACAGGTATATCTGGAACGTAGCAGAAACAAAACTACTTTTTATACTCTGTAGGTACCAAATACCTATACAATAAATTCAGTTTTCACATAAACATCTGACTAGAACAACTACGGGTACAGAGGAAGGTATATCTCATAACCCACTATTTACCTTAGCAGATGTGTGAAACGACTCTTGACCTACATTCCTGGGCTACGCGTATAATGAAGAACAATACTCCCTTCTGGGACTGCTTTTCCATGTTTTGTAAACAATGTTGTTTACTGCTTTCTTGGTCCAATTATACCGTTTCATTTTCGTTGACTTTCTAGACATGTATTTCTTAAATCAACTTAAAAAATTATTATTAGGTGCCGTTGTACTTATAAAAATTTAAACCATCAATCATTTTCGTGACGTTTGATTCAATATTTTATTGCGTTTATGATTTGTATTTTTAAAACATGGACTTTATAAATTTATTTATTTATTCAATAGCACACAAAACAGAATGCAATCGGTACATCTACAAAATATAAGCCAATAATCATTATTGTTCTAAATTACATTCCAAAACTATGCATGCCTAATTGCATCATAAAATTGATTATACAATACACTAGAGAGTTAGTTATACAAATTATACAAATAGATATTAGTTAATAATTTAATAAATGATACAATGGTATCATTTCATTATTAGTAATAATTAGGTGTTATCATTATAAGCATTATGTAGTTACATTTTCAAACAATTTATCTAATTCAAAATATACAGGGTTACAGGAAAAATTGTGCTAGATCCGTTAAGGGCGTGGAGTACCCATCATTTCTGACTTATTTCACTATGAAACAACCTAGTCTCAACTTAATATTTTATTTAGATATTCCTTAGAGAAAAATACAGTTTCTAATATTTTTTGTATTTCTTAACTTTCACTTGTCTACTACGGTCTATTCAATTAACTTATGTACTATTTTAATGATTGACGTCCTAAAACATCTTAATACACATGTAAAAATGCAATAATCATAATAATAAGACACACAAAATAAACAAAATTAAATTTTGTAGCCTAAAAATCGGCAATTTTCACAAAAAATATTAAAAATCGAATATCTCGAAAAGGGTTAAGTTTAGGCTAGGGTGTTACATAGTGAAATAAGTCAGAAATGATGGGTACTCCACGCCCTAAACGGATCTAGCACGATTTTCCCTGTAACCCTGTATATAAGTACCTAATGATAACATAGACATATTAATTTACTGATCATAAATCAAAATTTGGGATAATATCAAATTAAATTATATAAAGCAAAATATTAAATTATTATTTTCTGATTGTCGGTGATTTTGGTTGCCTTCAAAACATGACTAAACCTTATATTCAGTGAGAAGAAGCTTATCTTTAGCTTTTAATAGCTTTCTTTAATTGGACTGCCTCAGTTCTCAGACATGCTATTTCTCTGTAATTTCTCCCGAGGATCCATCCGTACCTAATCTTGATAGCATAGACGACGTCGTTACAGTTTCTTGTCGGTTTTAGGTTACCAAGTACCTGTATTTCCTTTAACGTACTTTTGATAGAAGGAAATGAAATAGGGGAAACATACCTACATATATACCTACTAACTATTCAATGCTGCAATTTTTTTTGTTACAAGCTAGTTTTTTACATTAGATGAGTTTTCATTTGGTTTCATTCCGCCAGATGAGTAGGTAAAAATGAGGTCGTCGATGAAATATGTATCCTAAAGGAAAACCGGCCTTTAATGTCTCTTTAAATGTCCTTCCTAAAGTGTAATAACTAACTGTACTAGAGCCTCTAACAAAAACGATAGAGAAAATTCACGGTCCATTACTTCATGTCTTATGGTATCAATAAACAATATGCACAGTTTTGAACTCCTGACCCAAAAACCAGTAGGACATTTGCCAAGTCGTTTATTAACCATCACTGGCACGCTACATTGTTCATGATAGAGGCCTTAAACTATTAATCTCGCTATAAAAGACCAGCCTGCGACCAAGTTTAGTTAACAAACGATTGGATGATGGTCATAGCTGCTAATTGAAACACTTTGAAGCTAACATAACATTTACAACCAGTATTTATGATTTTTATAGCAGTATCGCCTGCTATTAAAATCATAATGTATCAATAAATGGCACTACCAACCTCGTAAGATGGTTGTAAAAGGCGAAGGAAAAATTCGGACACGATCGAGACCACTTGTCACGGTAGCTTAAGTAAAGCATATCCCGGCTTGAGGGATGGATGGTTTTCCTTTACAAATTAATCTGTTGATTTACAACTAGCATGTAATCATGAACTACTCAGATATAGAGTCAGCAAAATAATAAAAATCAGTTAACTGCATTATAGGCTTAAATGTTTCCACAACGTAGGTATGATGAGATAGTTACTGAATATAATATAATTATGTCTCATTTATTTATAATCAAGACCAAGCCTAACTTTGCAGACTTGTCACTTCTGTCATGATTAAATTATATAGTAGTTGGTCCCTTGTACAAACTGCGTCGAGTTCCCGACGCCATTTATTATTTAAATCCAAGTGGACTAAGAACTGCGATCCGTTTATGTAAATTGATGGTAATGCGCTTTGTTTGAGGGTTGTTAGTGTTACTTCGAGAAGTTTGTGTAGTCACAATACCGCACTTGTATTTACATTTGACTTACCATTCAACTTTTTTTTGTGCTTAAACATTAGCATTCAATAGGTGTAAGTACTTGTGCTTGTTGGTTAAGCTCATGGGTAAACAGTATGAACTTGCTCATGGGTGTCTATTTGTTTTAAATATTGTAAAAATGATTTATGTTACTACAAATCTTCGTAGTATATTATATGTTAAATTTGAATAAAAAAAATTATGAATGACACAACGATGTTATTTTAAGAACCTTTTAAAATTGATTAATACATATTAAATATCCTTTCGTGATCATAAAGTTACAACATTATATAACGCACGATGTCAGGGAATGAACAAAAATAACAACGAAAAACACAGTGCCTTGTCATGGAACGACATACATACGCAAATGAACCCATGAACACACCTTTGAAAATGTAGAATGCATGGAGTTATTCTTCTTACGACTCGAAAAAAGAATGCTTTACTCACTCTAGACAATTCACTTACGTAGGTACTTGCCCCTTAATATTCTAAAGGGTTTATACCCGCGCTACGTGCAGAAATTATTGATTAGATGCTGATGCGAATACCTAGTAAAAATATGCTAGGTTCTGTACTACCTACTAGTAATGTAATAAGACAGACAAATAAAATGATAAAAGCAAAAAAGTAAAACTCTTTATATACTAAAATAAAATGTAAAAAAATTGAAACAGCCTGTGATAACTTAATTTTGCAATACATTCACAAAATGGCGGACCAATATCCAAATAATTCTCGCTGGTACAAAAAAGTCGTAAACTTTGCTCTGAAAAATTGGCAATATATTTTCGCAGTGATAACTTTTGATTCGTCCATTCGACCGTAAATAGGTATACGTGCGTGAAAATATATTTGCGCAAGCTGGAATACCATTTCGTTGATGAGCGCCCAACGTCGATGCCGAACGATAGGCTTCAAAAGCATTTCAATATTGGCTCCGGTACCCGTTTATATGATCCGATGTGATACCTTAGATTTGCTGGCATAAAAAATGATAAAAAATATTCCTATATCTTTTACAATCTTATCTGTAGAATCTCTTGTATGTACGCCATATTTTTACGTAGTATAATAATAATTGCTGATATACTTTGCATAACTAACTTGTCAGGTTCAAGAATTTCGAAAACGTTTCGATTCGAGAAAAGTAAAGTTGCGAAATCAAAACTTATTGTAAATATCGCGAGTTTACTATTAGTGATATATACTTATATTTAACCGTATTATATGGCCGAGAAAATAAATAATAATTGGTCATTTGAAAAAAACAATAAAACTAAATGATTGTTTGGACAATAGCCGAGACAGAATTAAAAATGTAGAGTGCTCTCATTGCCATAGGGTTACCGAAAAAAATGGCCGTTAATGAACTAGAAAATAGGAGCTTGGTTGTACCACTGTCCGTGGCAATTCAGTTCTTGAATTATAGTGAGAGAAATTACGTCATAAGGTACCCGAATCAAAATGCTGGTAACAGTTTGATTAATTACGTAAAAAAAATTGGTCTGCCAACGCACATCCTGCCGGAAGTACCTGGCAGACCCTTACGAAGTGCCCATCACACCATTTACCTAATCTCAACGAGTACCCCGATGAAACTTATGCCCATTAATAGCCAAGGCGTCCCTGATAATAGGTCTGCCAGGTCTAAACTTGTCGGAACATAGTGTTCAAAGCATTTGAAGTTGGATTTCCATGACCCGGCAGGACCGGAATTAGCAAACCTGATTTTATTTTCATGTTTAAGTGTCAGCTAACGATCGTAAAATAGCCTATCTATGAGTATAAGTATAAATAGGTACTCGATGACGTAGGTATTTGTATGAATTTGTGCTGTCGGATCTCGCACTATTAGTGTGAGCCGATGGTACCCATTTTTGAGTTTGGAAATTCATAGCACTTTCGTAGCATAATCGTAGCACTGCGTTTTGTAGCATGTAGTTGTAGGCATCAATGTGCGGTTTTGTTGAAAGAGAAGATAATCTGTGGCGCATGAATATATCAAGTACACTATGCCGGAAAATGGCAGAACTATATAGGATTTAATTAAAGTTTAATAAAAAATAACTAAACTACTCTACGAAAACAGCTCAAGTTATTATGACATCACATCATCGTTGACTTTCTTATTAATGTGCTACACAACTCACTAGCTACGCTAAGTGATGTTTCCTAAACGACATTAGTCACTTTCACTATCTACCAGGAAACATGCCTCGTATTAAAGTAATATTTTTATGGGTACACTCGGACGTAATCCGGTTTATTAGCGGATATAAAAAAACAAGGTGCGCCCTATTACCGTTATGTATACCCTGTCCACTAAGGATGGGTGTGCCTCGCATCGATCGTTCCGCCCTCTATTTTAGTCCGCGTTGCCTTGGGCAAATTAGTTGCCAAGTCTGCGGTATTATTCGAACTTCGAATTAGCAATAAAAAAGTTAAAGACCGTTTAGCTTTTCCGGGATCCATACGAAAAGGCGCTCGTAAAGTTTTTAATAACTTTGTGGGAGGCCGTTATTTTATTATGGTGCTTAGGACATTTTTCTTTATCACAGCTAATAAAATTGTCACCTTCATGCAATAACTACACCAATAAGCGTAAAGTCCATTAAAGTGTATAGTTTTTACTATTGAAGTTAGGTATTGTATAATAACCAGACTTCTATAAAAGAACGAAGGTACCTGAAATAGCTCAGAGAATTAGCAAGCTGTACATACCTCCGGAAAACCGATAACTGTTGGGGTAGACGTGTTCTAGAGTGGAGACCGCGAATCGGCAGAGATAGCGTATTAGGACGACCTGCAGTAACATGGAGCGATGTCCAGCAGTGGACTGGTGTAAGCTGATGATGATGATGATGATGATTATATGATAATAAAATGTAATATAGTTGCAGGATTGTACATATTCGTATTATTATGTTGTGATAATATGATAAGTACCTGTCCTAAAGTGTTTAGTGTTCATAGGTGAGGTAAGTTCTTAGATTACGCTACTGATTATCATAGGTTACCTCCTTCACAGGTTTGAAACTAGACTATCATTTTGCTACGATATTGCTAATTGCTTGCTAATAATATTATTCTTACAAATAAAAATAGCGCAGACTGTACGGGGGCACACACAACATCAAATAACAATATAATGAAAACTAGAATGCTTCTGAACAGTGCTAAAAGTAGGTAACTATTATTAAACTGTGTTTTTGTTTCACGAATCTATCTATACGAGCCAATTTAAATTTTTCACATAACATCGTTTACGACCGTGGCCTGGAAACAATATAAGGGGAAGTACTGAAGCGAACACCGCGGCCGTACACAACCCTAAAAGTCCGGGGTTATCCATTCAATAAAACAGTTATACTTTTTAACCATGATACATTCGGACCATTCGGGCATTTTGATATGTGCTCAATCATTCCAATGAAAGTTAAACATTGACTGTTTTTATGCTTAATTGTTTTTTGTTTTGAATTATGCCAAAATAACTTAACCAATATAGGTTAAATGACTCTATGTTGGTGTTAAATTGCTTGCAACACACTGATGATGATACTGAGACCAACATAGAGTACTTTTTATCACAGAAAATTATTTTTTCCCGCGGGTAAATGGGTAAATGGGTAAATTGCGGGTCATCTTATAGGGGCGGTAAGGCATGCATTGACGTCCCCCATGGTGATGTTCACAGTGTGTCTGTTTGGATTTCTTTTGGAAAATTCAAAAATAAATGTGCTATGAAATGTGCTATGGTACGGGTCCCCTATTTATAGTTTTAAGTTTACTCAAATGAAAATGTTTTAGCAATCGATAACCTTATACTCATCCTAACACGACGAGGTATAACATTCTACGGCGAAAAAACATAGTCGCATCCACATTTTATTGAAGGACAATCCATCACATTCGGTATTGTTAACGTTCAATAAAGATAAATATTATGTTCGTGGAAATCGGTGTACATCACTTATCAGGGTTTTGTGTGCATTAGTTCTTCAGGTGTGTAGTGTAGCACTGTGATATTATGTTATTTTACAGTGTAGTTCACGGTATATCTATTTAAAGTAGTTTTGTTTCAAAAGCCGCTTAAAAATCACTTACAAATTATTATAAAATACATTTTACAAAATCATCACATCGACAACTCGATACGTTCACAAAAAATTCATTCATGGAGGACCATGACATGAATTTTTACCTACTTAAACAAATTAACCTTAACACCCACCCATCGTAGGCCGCGTCGTCACTTACCAATAGGAGAGAGAGTGGGCAATGCTATGCCTATAAATTATAAAAATAATTATAGTGATGCATATAATATTATAATATTATAAACACAGAGAAGGATCACTGGTGAATAATTATAGCCACTGTTTTGCTGTAACTAGATTTCAGCTTAGAGCCATAGCCACTATTTTGCCCTAAGCTGAATTATAAGCTCATCAGTGAATTTAGCCAGTTTTGCTCAAACCCGATTTAGGTTTAATGATTTACCCATTGATTTGCTTTAGCCCGATATGAATTTAGGCATAGTTTCATTCTTGCCTAATTTAGGCTTAGACAATACGCCACAGTTTCGCTCTAGCCCAATTGAGGCGTAATTATGAAGAATAACCACTCAAACACTACCCTCGCGGCATATGCGTAAATGATCTCTTTACGTTTATTAATAACCTTGACAAATGACAGAAATATGCCGCGATAACAAATCGTTTTCAATAACCATTGAAATCAGAATGGAGAGAGAGAGAGAGCTCAAAGAGCGAACAAACCGCAATATTGCCGTGGTAAATTGGACATTTAATTTAAACTGACTCATTAATATTATGTCCGGTCATTAATATTAAGAATGGATTATGAATATTACGTACATAGCGTACCTACCCTACGTATACGATCGTACTGATTTAATTGTTTTGCAATGAATTGAAGCTGAATGACGTAAGCGTTATTTCGGTTAAAACTTTGTTTGGACAACACACAAAATTCTAAAAACACATTCATAATCAATACTTAAATGGGCCATATTTTTTCCTGAATAGCTTTCATCTCTGGAAACGAGCGGGTGTACCGAATATTAAAATAATGGCTGCGAGGTGTGTTGTGAAATGCTGTTCCCCAAATCAGTGATAACGTAGACCCGAACACCTCGTTATTTTCTCTGTCGACAGGCAATACGTGTAAATGACAGCACTAACGACATGCCACGTAAATGCGGACACTTGAGCCCGGTCACCGGACGTTGTTCCGGCGGACGGACGCAAACAACGAAAACCCTTAGTCGCTGTCAATGTTATAGATTGTATTGATTTACTACGTTAACGTTAGATAGAATTGTTAATTTTTGCTTTTTCGTAATAGGTCTTGAAGAGTAACGCAAAAAATGTCTAGGTCTGTGGTCTTGTTATTGTAGTTGTATTTGTGACTAGATTCGATAATTCTATATTGTTACAAATTAGTGACAGATCGCTTTCCATCACTATCTAATTTTGACTAACGCTACCACTTTTTTAACCAAACAAAAACATAAATATAACAAAGGGCGTAGGTACGTTGAAGTTCCCTTTTGAGGATAATAAAAAAATGCAATGTTTGTTTTTAATATACGGATCTAATTGAAATCAGCCAATTTTCAGCTCAGTAAGCGGAAAAATTTCAAATTGTTGATACACAAACGGTCAGTGTTTCCCACAGTGCGCCATGCGCCACTCATCCAAAGTCGGACGACCGGACGGACGCAAACAACGTCCGCCCCTTAATTACTGTCACTGTAAACATACACACCCGCTATTGATTTATTTATATGCGGAAAACGGCCTTAATTGTTGGCACGGGATTATGCGTTGACTTGTAGTTACAGACGAATGAAAAAAGGTTACGGATCCGAGATAAGAAACTATAGCAAGATAGGTAAAGAGTAAAATGATCTGTTTTACTAGCTTAGTAGGACTTTTCTGCAAAGTTCGTCTAAGTAGGTAAGGTACCACTGCTTTACCAGTTATTCTGCCGCCAAGCAGTGGGATGCAAGCGGATTGAACAGCTAGCATTGCGAGCATTGTAGCTAGTGAAATTAATGGGCAAATGAGACTTTATGACTTAATTCCACAGTGTAGTAATCTGATTACGTGACTGTGTGATATCTCAGGATGACGTGCGCATTGCAGTGTAGTCACGTGAAAGGCGGAATGCGGAATGCACACGCCGACACGACGAACATCTTCGTTGTTATCGGTTGAAATTGACATCTTGATGTAGATCAGTATCAGAATTATCAAAATGAGCAACAATATTAAAATCACGAACATTTACTCCAACGTGGACTTTCGGTTCAAAAAGGTCACCAGTAAAGGGATCACCAGTATGGGTGTGGTGTAGCTCCATTATTATTATAAGGTGGTCCATAGCTTGAAAGTAAATAAAAATTATGTTTAGGCTCACGATGCGATGTATAATTGAATTTACAAGTATTTACAACAAAAAAACCAAGTAAAATTTTCACTAGATATCGGCTAAGACCTAGATTGACATCTGTGTAGAATCAACAAGATTCGGTTGCCCCTAACAACCAAGAGCTAAGTTTTTCTATGAGCTGCATGAAAACTTGCCTACATACTACGAGAGTCGGACCATTCGCCAGCAGCAGCAGCCGCAGCACCTGAGGCCCGAGACGCTCCAGTGACTACCACTCGATCAGGACGAACAGTCCGCTTCCCTGATAGGTATTATCGCCCGTAGGACGGTCTCTGGAGGGGGGTGATGTGGCGTACAAGGAGTTTTCATGCAGCTCATAGAAAAACTTAGCTCTTGGTTGTTAAGGGCAACTGAATCTTGTTGATTCTACACAGATCTCAATCTAGGTCTTAGCCGATATCTAGTGAAAATTTTACTTGGTTTTTATTTTGTAAATACTTGTAAATTCAATTATACATCGCATCGTGAGCCTAAACATAATTTTTATTTACTTTCAACCTATGGACCACCTTCTAACAATAATATAGGGAGCTACACCACACCCATACTGGTGATCCCTTTACTTTATTATTTTAAAGCTCCGAGTGACACTGCAACTGTTATCCTACCGTGTCGCTTAACATCGGTGAACGACCAGTTCGTCACGTAATTCATTCTAATAAAAAAAAAATACAACGACAAACAACGACTAAAAGATTGCGAGAGGAGTTTTGGCGAGAACGCGAAAAATTTCACGTCGTTGCATTGTATTATTTTTCAAAACTTGTGCTTTTTCCAGTGTTATTGTTTAAAATTGGTGGCGTTTTACACACTAAGTGCTGAATTATGAGCATTAGTGAGGGCAAATGATATAATCTGGTGAAACGTGATTTTTCGTGTTGCTTCCAAAACTCCATAGAAGCTTCTAGTAAAGTTGCTGGAGCATGACTTAGACTGGACTATGCTATACTATACTTGACACTGGCTAAATACAATATGTGTGGAACCAAATAAAAAAAAAAGATTGCGAGACTATTCAACCTTTGGCATAATCGCAATTATCTAAATGGTGTTTCTAGGATGGGTATCACAGAGCTATGAAACAAATGACGCTAAGCGGTTTTTTTACTGTGTGGTTATACTGTACTAATAATAACAACTAGTGCCCGGCTAGTACCTACTAATGATCATCATCATCATCATCATTAACAGCCTGAAGACGTCCACTGCTGAACATAGGCCTCCCCCAGGGAGCGCCACTTAGAGCGGCTGCTCGCCTCCTGCATCCATCGGCTCCCCGCGGCTTTCACCAGGTCGTCGGTCCACCTAGTTGGGGGCCGGCCTACGCTGCGTCTTCCAGTTCGTGGTCGCCACTCGAGAACCTTTCTTCCCCATCGGTTGTCAGTTCTACGAGCGATGTGGCCTGCCCATTGCCATTTCAACTTGCCAATCCTAAGAGCTACATCGGTCACTTTAGTTCTCCTGCGGATCTCCTCATTTCGGATCCTATCTCGCAGGGAAACACCGAGCATTGCTCTCTCCATAGCTCGTTGCGCGACTTTGAGCTTAGTAATGAGGCCAACAGTTAGAGACCACGTCTCAGTTCCATAAGTCATCACTGGCAACACACATTGATGAAAACTTTTGTTTTCAGGCTTTGTGGTATTGTATTGTGGTTTTTTGGTACTCATGATAAATTCCGTCAAATAACCCGACTGGTGTTCAGACAATAAAGATGCCCATCCTCAAGGAGTATCATTATGAGTTCTACTCACGTTACCTTCTATAATATTATTATACTGTACTCTTTGGATGTTCCGTTCAACCCCATCTTGACTTATGAGTAAGGTGAAAACGGTAATCCTACCAATTTACATAATACCTAGTTTTAACCACAACCAAAATAAATGGCGGTCCCTTCCTGACCCAATCAAGATTTGCTGCTACAACCGTTTTGTGTTGTTAGTGGCTTAGTTATGTACCTACGCAGAAAGAACCTGAGTGCTTACATAATTGGTACGATGACTACTATTATTTATTGCATAAATTAATAATAACTCTCAAAAATTAAACATTCATGAAAACAAAAATGACAAAGTTAGCATTTTAAAAACGAATAGAAAGAATCAACCCAAACACGCAGTTACGTCAAAATTTGTTCCTTTTTATGTTCTTCGTAGTACCCCATTACATATAACTTCCTTGCTCATTACTAAGTTGTGGTAACTTTACATACAATCTCTAAGGACTGTTTAGATAGTGACTTTGGGGATGCTCTGCGGCCGCACTGTGAGCTCTTAGTGCGTTTCAAAACAGAGTCTGAGTGAACTTGGTTGTATTGTAAATATTTGGAATGTGAAAGAATCTTCCTAAATATTCCCAAGTATCTAACAGATTTATCACAAGACAAAGTCTTAAATTTAGCAGGCCATAAATCTATTAGGACCCTCGCGGCCCGAGGTGTTTAAAGGGATCACAAAACAGAATGCAAGAAGTAACTCGACTACGTACTTATTTCGGGAAAATTGTTTGCAGATTTGAGTTCTCAGATGTTGAAGCAAATTGGTGACGTTTTTATTTTGTATAATAATTTTGAAATGCACCTACAAAGGGTCCATTATAATATATTTTATAATTGTTTTAATTTAATGATAATGACTACATTTAGAGACCGGACTTTATAATTTCATGTTTTGTAATTTTTATAATGTGATTAACAAAACTTAAAAATTACTGAATTCAATGGTATAAAAAATTATAATTTAAGAATGCGAATTATTTTTTCTAGATGCGCTACTGTAAGTATGATTTGCTCTATAAAATATTGTGGCATACAATTTGCTCCTCGCTTGATGTCAAGGCTAATAATCTTTTTCCGTCATAAAATAAAATAGCTCTAAAAGGCGCTCGTGTAGGCCAAAGGAGAAATAATGCTTCTTATTCAAGACTCGCGTATATTAGTTGCCAAATATTATGCAATTAAGTTTTGTGTTAATTAATCTCTGAAATAGCCGTAGTTAGTAAATAATAATGTTGTGGTGTGGCGTGGTGTAATATACTAATATAAATCAAAGACTTTATAGGGCGAATTCTGTGATATAAATATATATTTCTTATGTGCCTACATATATAAAAAAATCCATATTAACTACCTCAGATTTCGAAATTCGAATGCAACATTGTTCTCTACCCCGTACCACAAAAGAGTTAGGTAACGTTTTGCAGGAAAAATGAGAAGCTCCTCAAATTTAACACTAGATAATATTTTGTATTCAATATCCTCAGTAAATCGATAGCAAGGCTTGGAAACCGGGTTAATTTTTGAACTGGTTAACGCCTAAGTAACATGGGGAAGTTTTCTTTTTGGTTTCGTTCTACCCTATCTTCTATTAAATGGTTTTTACCGGTAAAACCCGTTAAATTTATAACCGGTTTCAGGTCTTGCTAATTGGGACAAGCAGTATTCATAATACGACTTCAACCTCTATTTCAGTTTATTTTGGTATAAATTAACTAGGTCGTGGTTGTGCCCGTTAACAAACAGAACAGTTAACCCAGCGTATGTTAACTTAAGGATTAGAGGTGGGATACGTGTTTACATTCAATCTCGTGGAGCAGAGCAACCACGCACCGTAACCTATTACCGGGGAGTAAGAAAACAGAGAGGATATACCTCCCTTAGTGGTGCACAATATGTGGCATGGGTGGCCTATACGATATATCGATATTAATTATACTAACTATGGCTGATCCGACAGTCGATGCCCAGTCATCATTTCCAAGAAACACACATAATAATCATACATACAGAAAGAAAAAAACAGTTTTTCCAGAATTCAAAAATTTTCCATGAAACATTTCCAGTTTTACTTGGCGTAGAACTCTGATTGGGGCAATAATTATGAATATGAAAACAATTAGTGAATTTAGTCCAGCCATTCTCAACTCAATAACGGACCGTATTGAATAATCATCATAACTTGATTATAGTTTTTGCGACAATTTATTTAAGTACAGTGGTTTTTTGTTTATCATCTTTTAATATAAATTATGTACCTATATTTCATTGCATACTGTCACTGTACTGTGATTGAGGTGATAAAATTCAATGTTTGTTTTTTTTTTTATATGTTGGCTCCACACATAGTGTATTTAGCCAGTGTCAAGTATTGTATATTTTCATCGAGTTTTAGAATATTTTACGTAGTCAAGTCTTAGTCATAGTCATAGTCCAGTCTAAGTCGGGTCATAGTCCAGTCTAAGTCATGCTCAAGTAAAGTGGTGGCAACTTTACAAGAAGCTTCTATGGAATTTTGGAAGCAACACGAAAAACCACGTTACACCACATTATATCACTTGACCACACTCATGCTCGTAATTCAGGACTTAATGCGTAAAACGCCCCCAATTTTAAACATTAATTACCACTGAAAAAAGCACAAGTTTTGAGAAATAATACAATGCAACGACGTGAACTTTTTCACGTTCCCGCCAAAACTCCTCAATGTTTGTTAATGCTAGATTTTATACGCCCGGTATACAGGTGGTAAAAGCCACAGTTGTGTGTAAACAGCAAGTGATTTTTATAATGCAAGTGTCACATAAAAACCATGGATGAAATAAAAAAAGAAGGATTGAGTTTTGATTGACATCGAACTGAAGCCCAAAATGGCGGACATATTACATATGTTTGTCAGATGAAAGTATGGCGACCGGCTGCATAACCGCCGGCCGGTTATTCTCTATGGAAACGCAGATTCCACACGATACAAAACCACGTCGTTATCGTGTCTTGTTCAAATCATGTCACAGCGTCAGATATACCTTAACATTACATTAAAGTTATCTTTATTTTGAATAAAATATATTGACATAAGTGGTAAAATCTTTTGATGTGTTTATGTTTTGGAACGCGTCTCGGTAAAACATACGATTTTCGACAGTTTAAATCGCGCCAATTCCAAATTCATTTTGAGCGGTTTTGTTTTCGTTGCATAGAGAATACAGTTTTGCAGATTTCTTATGTAAGACAAGGAATTCGCGTGGTTTCGAAGTAAGGAATCGATACGGAATAATAGCACAGACAGGATTCCCTCCTTTTTTTTTATTAGCTCCATGATAAAAACGTAAAGAAAAATACCCTGTTTATCAACAAAGCATAACTTAGAACCCTTTGACTTGCAACGTAGAACAGCTCAACAGCTGAACAATATTCCATTATAAATACAATTTTCCACCATACCTACCCATCCGAAGAAAACGAACTTTTTAGTTTATTAAGTTCCTATTATGCAGCGAACCATCTTGATTTCCCAAGGAATTACCGGTTCCTAAGACGGACTTAGCGCACTGTTTTTCCAGGGATTAAGAGGCTTGAGAGGTCACAGATCGAAGCTTGGCTTAGAGTATTGACGCCAACTTTGGAAACCAACTTTCTTCTTCATCAATTTGGATAGTACCTACAAGAAGCGCATCTATATAGGTACTTACATTTATTTCTTCACAGACTTATATAGTTATAGCATTCCTACTTGCTAATTTTGAAACCTTTACGTCGTTTTCTTTTCTTCTGCTGTGAATTTCCTCATTTGGGATCTTATAGTGCAAGGAAATGCCGAGTAAAACCCTTTCCGTAGCTCATGTGATGCTATCGCAATATAAATCAGAGGGACAGGCTAGCGATACTGTCGCTGCCGCCAGTCACTAGCTATATATAAAGCAGCCCTGGAGGACAAACACGTCTTATAGCATTATTACGTCAATCATACATTGACAAATGATATAAAAGTAAGAATACTTTAATGTTACAGAGCCAGAGCAGTTTTGATGACGTCATGTTAAATCGTTCACTCAAATACAACTGTCATGTCATACCTTTACATCATGTGGACACTGACGTGCGACAGTGATAACACAATATAAAAATGTAGACGTCTCGTTCACACGCAGAAATACTATATAAGTTCATGGTACGAATTCGAACAATATTATTGAAACCTTGAAATAATAATGCCATGAAACATGATGGTTTTGTATTAGTTTATGGTAGCCCAGTGAGCATCAAAGCAGATAATACGATTGACTTCTGGCAATTGTTTTAGTTATTTGAGTCCAAAGGAGCATAGACCTAGGAAAGGAAGAAGAATGTAGGTACGAAAAGCCGTGTTTCTCGTTCGTTAAACTCATGTCAACTTCAAAATAGACTATATTAAACTAATGAGTGTATAGTTTTATAAAGTTGACATTAGTTTAACATCAAACGTACAAGAACAACACAACGGACTTTAGTTTTATTGTAACTTGTTCATAAAAATTGTTATATTTCTTACTACTTAAGTATATATTTATTTAGTAGATATTTCATGTAACGTATTAACTTACAATAATATTATTCATTATTTGTATATTGTTGAGAGCATAATGTTTTATATTCAGATGCATGTTGTGTTCGCATCGAGAAGGTCGTTCAGCCACTATATTGATAAATGTTTGTACTTATGTCATGCACACTGTAACGTCCAGTTTGCGAACCTATAAATACATAAAAAAAAGAAGCCGGGGGTGAGTTAGCAAAAAAGATCAATGTGTTTCCACAGCATAAAGTGTAACGTATTTAATAATAAGAATTATAATTTAATTGATGAGTTTACATAAACCACTATAGCCGCATGTCCCGTAAATCATTTTCATGTTTTTCTACTTAGGATACCAGCTATAAAAGTTGACATAACTGATATGGAATTTATAGCTTATCGCACGTAATAATGCTAGTTCAGCGAGAAATCGTCGGAAATTCTTTAGCCATTTCCGCAAATACGACTAGGGATGCGGGTATAAAGCATAGAGAGGTTATCGATAGTACCTTTAAAAAGTTATCATCAAATATAAAATAATCTCCCAAATAAGCACCGGTAAATTTTAATATCCTTAAATATTTTATTCTAATAATACTTTTTTAATTACTGGTTATAATTATATATTTATTGGTTATTATTATTACGTGGTTATAGTTATTTTCGCATCTCGCTTAGGCTGACATTCACAGACGAGTTCGAGTTCGAACTCAAACTCCGTTATGTCAAAATTGGAGTTTAGACTCGTACTTCGATCGAATTGGCATTCACAGTCGAGTTTTGCATAATGGAGTATGAGTATATGCTCATCTGAGCATGAGACGGGCTGAGCCACGAAATCGGTGAGCACCGCCATCTTTATTATCACGCATGTTTTTAAAAACAATGCTGCTTAAAATCAGGTTTTTGTGAAGAAATGTATTTAGTATTGAATAAAACGAATAAATTACGAAATAAAATTAGTTACTTCATAGATTTATTTATAATGAAAATAACAATAAAAAAAATCTAACAGTAATTTACTGGCAGATCCTGTGTGTTTTCTTTTCTTTGTTGTATTATAGATTTTGCTTCCCCGGCTTGTGTCTTCACATTCACATTATTCCATGCCTTTTTAAGTTGTTTGTGAGTAGGTACCTAACCTATAATATAGAATTAATCTTAAATTAATGGTAGGTCTAGGTTTATTAAATAAAAATCAATTCATATGGTACCTGTTAGGAATTACCATGCACATATGAAGAAATCATCAATGCTTTGCAAGTTGGCTCCATAGTTCTTCTTTTCTATTACTAAAATGAAGCATTTATTTTTATTTAGTTTCAAGAATTTATATGTATGGAGCTATTAGCTCCCTCAGATTTTGTGAACAAGTACTGTGAACACTATAGAGACGATTTATTTTCCATTGCTATTTCCATTTCCATTGTAAGTTTTAATTTCACTCGTTTTTTTTATTATTTAGGTAAATAACAACATTCACAATAATCATAATAAGTAATAATTGAAAAAACAAATAAAGAGAAATCGTCTCCTTCAAAGAGTATATAATTATCACCAGTTTTTTTCTCCAATCTGTGATCACCAGTAAATTTGATCTCCTGTTTCAGTTATTCATACAATATTTGCTATTTTTTCTCCCTTTTTAGCATAATACTGCCAAATAAAAAAGACAACGCGGAGTATACTGGCCGTGTCCGGAGTTTGAACTCACGTGAGTTCGATCGGAGTAAACTCGATGCATTGTCTCTGAATGTCAGCCTTAGTGTCCGTTCTTGGCAAACTGCTGCAGCCTGATTATGTTGACGGGCCCGATAGCTCAGTTGGTAGTAGCCCTGCCTTCTGAACTGAGGGCTGTAGGTTCGATTCCCACTCAGGACAAACATTTGCGTGATGAACATAGATGTTTGTTCTGTGTCTGGGTGTTTTAATGTATGCTATGTATGTATTTACAAACAAAAAGTATCTAAGTATTATATCAGTTATCTGGTTCCCATAGTACAAGCTATGCTTAGTTTGGGGCTAGATGGAGCTGTGTGAAATGTCCACACATATCTATCTATCTATCTATATCTATGTTGATAAAACATTAATTTTGTGTTATTGACCATATGTTTGTCCCATCACTGAGACGAAATGCTTTCCGAAGAAAAATGGAAAAACCTAATTCACGTTCAGCGAATACTCACGTAGAGAAGGTATGATTCGATTATATTGCTTCGCAAAAAGAATTCCGGACTGTTTTATTGTGTATGTCAGTGGCTTTTATAGCTGATGGGCCATTGTGGACAGTGATTTAGAATTTATAAAAGCCTAAGATAAACTTATCTTGCTGCCCGAAACTCTTCACTTCTGTATCTATATGTTCATTGATAATATTCATTTATGTATGTTTTTTTTTTAGTTTAGAAAAGTTTTCATACAATCATAAAAATTTTATGCTTTCAGTTATTATACCCATCTACACGGGAACTTACTTATAGCACCCATAATAGCATCACCAATGATAGAAACTCCTTGCTGTCCAAAATCCTTGATTCCATTATTTCCAGCTAAATAACTTGGGAGATTTCAAATCATGATGAACAGCATTTAGACAAGCATGCGCCATCGTTGAAGGCACCACCACAGCCAAACGAAGAGAAAGTTGTCTAATGCTTCGCCTAGTAACAAAAAATAAGGTAGCAGATGATTATTAAGTTTACACTGAAATACGAAATGAAAATCGTAACGTGAACATGAAATGTCGACGTAACTGACATTTCATGTTCACGTTTCAATTACCTGGAACAACCAATATACGGAGAATTCAGCACTTTGTGGTACCATTTGCTACATTACAATACGTGAATTATTAACGTTTGCGAACCCTAATTACCGAATTGTTCAATTCGGATACAATCACTCCTGATTGACAACACATTTAAAGCCTTACCACAAACTAATACAAACCTTCATGGTTCATGACAGTAAAGTTTCAAGGTTACAATAATACTGTTCGAATTCGTACCATGAACTTATAAAGTATTCCTGCATGAGAACGAGACGTAGCATTTTATATCGCACGTCAGTGTCAACATGATGTATTTGAGTGAACGATTTAACATGACGTCATCAAAACTGCTCTGCCTCTGCAACATTACAGTATTCTTACTTTTATGTCATTTTTCAATATGGTTCAATTGGTTGAAGTAATAATGCTATAAGAGGTTGTGGTAGGCCCCCTTGATTGACAGCACATTTGAACCGTTAAATAACATGGTGAAACTATGCCGTTAGGGTTGGCACGCGCGGGGAATTTACATCGCCGCCGAGAGCGTGAATCGGATTTCGGTCGCATTCAAATCGACGTCATTAAGTCGCGCACACTCCAAGACGCGGCTTTCACAAATACATTACGACTTCTCTATAGCAAGAAAATAGCACCCACAATAAGCAGCTATTTTACTCGAGACAATAGCCCTTTGTTGGCTTTAATTTGAGATTTCGCGCTTAAGTTTATATAATGCTTAAGCAATTTCCCAGAGAAAACTAATTCCGATACCATACAAAGTAAACTACAAGGCGCAATGATTGCCTCACGGTAAGCGCTATTGAGTGTAAAGAAAGAAAGCCCCGATAAATCCTTCCGAACTCATAACAAAGGCGGATTAACTCGGTCTGTAATAACACATTGTGGTATTATCCGGGAGGGAAGCTCTTTTTACCCTTGGAACTTGAGAATCGTTTCTCAGTGAGAATATGCAAGCAACTTTTAATTAATATTCTCATAATATTTCTCAACCCTTCAGCCGTATCTCGAATATTAAACTTTAGAATTGCTTCCCTCATTTTACATATACTGTACCTAGCAAATATAGCTGTGTACAAAGCAGGGAAATAAAAACAAACTGCCTTTATACGATGCGACTTAATTGAATCCAATTATCTTAGTAGTTCCTTTAATAAAAACTTTATAAACAGTAACATTCTTTTGTTCCTAACACGTATAATGGTGCCCTTCTTTTGAAAGTTTTCTGTAAATCGTTTGAGTCGCCGCGAGCCACAGCACTTAAAAATGTTACGCTACGGCCTGGCGCTACGCCAAGTAAAGTATGGGTGCAATCATAAAAACTAACTTCAAGCAAAAAATCTTTAACAACGTCAAAAATAAAGGACTTACTGAATAGTTTTAAAAGTATACCTTCGTCTTCTAAGAGACCTGCTCTTGTCGGTGGAGTAATCGCTCTGACCTCTATATTAGAAGTAATTAAGCTGTATTATATAGAGGTCAGTGAGTAATCGCCATCTTTCTTTATCTTCAGCAAATGCTTTGACTTCGCCGCACGACATGACATTTTTCTTTTCTTTTATTTGATCTGTATATACCGACAATACCAAAAATGTCAGAGACATCTTAAATGCGTAGCGAATTGCGCTGTTGTGCTACGAAATTATATTCATTTAATCATTATGAATTGGTTTCAAAGACATAGTAATGGGTACTAACAAATCCTTTATTTCAGCAATTATTTTTTTGCATAACGTGAAAACGCTTTTCTTCTCAACTGTACCCGCACGAAGAGACTCCCTCAACCGTCTAGTCAATATTTGTGACGCCATTTACTTCTTCCACCACTACATCTAGAGAATATTTGTTTTAAATGTAACTTTAAAAGCATTACTGTAAAAGCATTTTTATTTATTAGCAGCTGCTAAACTGATATCCATCAATCTAATTCTCTTTTCTATGTTACTTTTGTGTGTCTTGTGTTCAGACTTTTTTTAATGCCGTAACCATCTGATTTTTAAAATCAATTTATGTACCTATATGATTTTACTGAAAATACTTTGAATGAAAATAATAAAAGTGAATAATATCGTATATATCGTAATATCGTGATAAGACGTAAAACAGAATGATTTGTCAACTCCATCAATAAGTAAGAAGCCGTCAGAAATCACTTAGAGCTCTATGTGCCATCCAGATCCCGTAAGGAGATACATTTGCCATTGTATATCTTGCCTCAGTCAATATATCCTGCAAACCCTTGAGAATTTTCAAGCGAACACTTTTTTCCGGTGAAGAATATTGGCACCCGCACATTTATTATTCAAGCTACACGTTCAAGGCAGCTTCCTATTGGGTATTCGACCATTCTGGAGATGTTCCTTTTCCATTTGTGTTTTACTGGCAAAGTACCAGATACATAAATCAAGATAAATGCTCCAAAAAAGCTTTCTATACTGTTTTTTGATATGTTTAACATGACTAATATAATAATAATTGAAAGAGATGGGGCAAGCCTAGTTTAGAAATTTTAGTAATAATACTCAAAATTAATCTATGAAGCAATAATAATAGTCTACATTTTTTGTAGTAGGAGTGTCGTTAGTGTTATTTAGTAGTAGTTGTTATATTATTGTAGGTTAAATAATTTAAGTAAGTAGCTTTGATTTCAATTACAAAGAGTTCACTGCTGAGCCGTAGTGCCGTTGATTTGATTCAGATAAAGGTCAGTATTATGAGATAATTATACCTATCGCGTAACCACACAATTAGTGGCACAACGAATCAGTATTGCAATTCAACCGGGGCACTGCTGCCAGCAGGTGGGTGGGTACCTATTCGCAGTGAACTTACTGAGTGCGGCTAGTACACAATCATGTCTAAATGTTTTTGAAGTAGGTACCTAGGTAGTTTAGCTAGTAGTATTTAGTAGTAGTTAATAGCTTAAAGAAAAAAGAATAAATGCGAAGATCTTGGAAGTAGGAAGTGACTAAGTGTCTATTGTGAGAGACTATTGAAGGTGTGCATTTTACGATCATCACAAAACCAAATTCAAATGTTACTGTCGAAACATTACCAAAGAACGTCATACAAAGGTCTATTCCGATTATGATACTTCAATAGTTGCACACACGCACACATAAATAAGAAAGGGTGCATGAACTATCAAGCGTAAGACTAAGCATTAAGAGAGCGTGTCGATCCTCAAGAGAGCTTTGCAGCTGTCTAACGCCGTCTGAGAAGTAAGTCTCCCAAAAGAGCAGCTCTGTGGAAAGTGGTAATAAGTAGGTACTAAGTGCGCTTATTTTGTGCTATAATATAACTATATGGAGATGTGATCCACAATGTGATATTGCTTTAACGAGACAATGTTCTCAAATACGTAAGATAAGGTATTTGAGAACATTGTCTCGTTAACTACTCGTGTACTGATTAGTATATACCTATCAATAATATCTGGAATGGAGATTGATTACTCATGTTTACTCAACTCTCCACTAGTGTATTTGAGTAAGAAAAAAATTACCTATTTTCAATATACAGGATGTAATTTGATTCATTAACATAAATTGAGCCCATGATAGTACATCATTTATAGATGATTATTAAAGAGTAAAGAGTGTAAATGACAATATTGTTATTGAAAATTATGAAGATGGCCGCGGCGCCTAACGCATGTGTTAGAATTCAAAAATTTTGGTCCACACGTGACCGGTATCAGTAGTATGTACTTAGTTTCAAAGGATGCTAATGAATTCAATTACACCCTGTATAACAAGACATAATTACGCTACGTTCTAAAATTCAATTGAAACTCAAAAATAAAAATATATTTTCAGGAAAAATAAGTTAGAGTAATTCCATTGAAAGAAGTTCAAAGACCAAACACCCCGCTCCCTCACTCCAGAGATCACGTATAATTCCACTACGCGTTGATTGGCCAGTTTATAGACACAGCCATTACTTCTGCCATTTTTTTATTTCCAACACTTTGGCACGAACAGTTTTTCTCTTTACTCACTTAAAGAGAAAATCTAAAGACATTTAGTATCAGCACGTGCAAAAAGCTATAGGATACATACTTATGTCGTTAACAAAATAACTATATAAATATGATGTTATTGTCATTAAACAAGTGTGTATAATTTTCATCACTCTTCTTTAAAATGAAACATTTTAATACTAACACGCGTCCACGTGCCTCCATTCACTCCCCAGAGCAAAAAGAACGCTTCGACCGAAGCGTCATATTTTTCAATGCTCTGTGATTCACTCAGTCGTCAGTTAATTTATTTTTAGTAGACTTACCTATTTCTCTAGCTATTATTAAAGCTGGTATGATTATAGCCTACTATATTTTCCCCTGGAATCGTGCTACTATCTACCACTATTATACTTTGGTATACATACAACCGTATAAATAATAGTACTTCAAACCCACGATTCAACTCTTCTTCAATTTTAAAAATGAAAGTTTACAACATATATCTAGAATATATCAAAACAAGAGACATTATTATACCTACAAAACTAGATGCACATAGATTTTACTTGATCATTGAAGTAAATAGATCCATGAATCCCAGACTATGGGTACGGTGACCTTTTTCCAAGAAATAAGTTGTTAAAAATATAAAAGCTTCGGGAGCTCGCTTAATTAATTTGAGTGGTATGATTCAAATTGCGCATTGTTTCTGCGAACCAAAAACACACAAAGTCGAAGTTAGAAGAATATTTACTTTTGATCCCCGCAAGCATCTTTCACTATTGCAAATAGAATTTCAAAGCGAAATATGAATAATGAAAATACTTACCTACCTTTTTATTTTATAAACCAAACGAGGTTCAAAAGGTTTGAATGCTATCTACTTAGAGTTTAATCTAAGGTTATTTATCTACTTTATTTCATGCATGCAATTATCACTCGAGCTTTATCAATATATAAGAGTTATATTCTATGATTCACATTGGGGCACAACAATGGTAAATTATTGTACCTAAAATAATTTATTAAGCTTTTAATTAAACAATAATCCACCGTAACAGCGAAGAAAAAAGTTTGTATCAGCATAATTGAAAGAAATAACAATCATTTTACAGTTTAAACTAAATATATAAATACAGTTTCCACTAACTCGATCTTAACTCAAAGGTTTAAACTTAAGCCAGCTGTCTGGATAGTAGTGCAGGCTAAGGGACTAGATCGTAGCCGGAGTCTTCGTAATTACACTTCCAAGACTGGTTTTAATTAATTGAGTGGTAATTAACAATGGAGCCGGTTTAACAAATCCACAAGTTTCACGTGCACTTGTAACTTGTAACTGTATCCTATTGTAACTGTATTATATACGTTCTTCATTTCAGTATTCATTGGGAATAAACGAATATCCAAATAACAACACGTCGCGGATCGCGGATGTTGGGAACAATGTCCTTGCGATTGGATCGAATAAAACCTTTCATTCTCTAGGATTAATAAGATAAAAGAGTTGGACTCTCTCCAAAAATATTTGATACTGATATTTTCTAGAGAGCTTAATGACATAGCGCTGGTAAAGTCTCCATTAAAAATGAGGAGATAAAGGTGTCAGCTGAAGGTGGTCTAGCTGGGTGTTCTGGTGATGATGAATGAATGTTGTAATCAAGATCTGGTCGAGAAAAAATCAATCACAATACATTATATTATTATGTGGGTGGAAGGTGGATGATTTGTGTAAATATCCTCACAGAAGTAATTCGAACACTGCAGGTGTAAATGGGATGCAGTATTGTGGTGTGTCCTTTAAAATGTATAAAAGATTCCATACAAAACTAAAATATTTTGTTACAATTGGATTATTGGCAACGTACCTAATATTTCCCAATGTGTTTTTTTGTGGACAAGCTAGTCGTTCATCTGATGTTAAGCGACACGGCCGCCAATAACAGTTGAAGTGTAGTATTTCTTAGATTTTCGCGATTTGAACACATAGTTTTACGATTCACACAGGACTTAATCGCGAGTCGAGGTAAATATATAATGTTTTTAGCGCGATTAAGTCCTGTGTGAAACGTAAAACTAGTTGAAGTGTAGTTCTAAATACTTTTCCTAATTTACTTATGATTCTTATTCTCGTGATGTATGTGACCCTCGTCGGTATTTCAGATCCCTGTGTAATTATTTATGACACTTCTAACTTGTTGACCCTATCTCTGAGAAACCGGCTCTGCACTCTCCAATGTTCAGTGAAGAGCCCTCAGTAGGATACAGTATCCACTTTGCATAAGTAAGGTTCAGTTGAAGACAGTCGCACCCTGACCGCAATCTTTCAGTTGATGGGGCGCTTAAAGGACACAAGTTTTAATTAAATTACAGTATCTTGTCAACAGATTGGACGTTTGCACTTTATGTTCAAAATAGGCATGATGACTACTATTTAAAATGAACAAGTAAATAATACTTTCATAAAGGAGATTAAAAATGAATGCAATAATTGAAAGAATAAGTAAAATCGGTAAATAAATCACGGAGTAATAAGCTTTTAAAGTTTGTAGAGGAGGCATCTCCTGTCCTTTTCTCGCGTAACAGAGCGCATCCACAGTTACTATGAAAAATGACCCCTGTGACGTCACATGCCAAAGATATTGTATGTAAAGCTACCACAGCTTAGTAATGAGGTACTATGACGACATTGATCTGACGTCACTGGCCGTTTGAGCTATCTCTTTCTATTTCGTTTTTTAAAATGCTTGTAACTTTGTCGTTTCTTGAGATATTTTATTTTTGATTTCACAAATGCTTATATTTTGAGGAATATATTTTAATTTATGCAAAAAAAAATTAGTCATCATGTCTATTATGGTTTGAAGACTTTTATATGGAAATTGTCCTCACCGTATATTAATAACCTTCTTCTACGTAATATGAACTTATGCTATATTTATTTTAACAAGTTTAAAAGTTATAAAATGTACATTTCATAAAAAGCACTGCTAAACTGTGGCTGGTATTTTATTTTTACCATTGTTTTACAACAAAAAAAGTGAAATGTTGTTTAAATGACTGATAATATGAACCTTCTATTGAAATTTTTATAAAAGTAGAATAATTGTATGTAAAATAAATAAATAAATAAATAAATAAATAAATAAATAAATAAATAAATAAATAAATAAATAAATAAATAAATAAATAAATAAATAAATAAATAAATAAATAAATGAATAAATAAATAAATAAATAAATAAATTAATAAATAAATAAATAAATAAATAAATAAATAAATAAATTAATAAATTAATAAATAAATAAATAAATAAATAAATAATAAATAACGTTTGTGTTTATCTTTTGCCTTTGACTAAGCTCCTTTTTATTTAGGTTTTAATATAATTTATTGTTTTACTCTATAATGTTAAAACTTCAATGAAATCCACGAGCTATTAACAATTCAAATACGGGCTGCTATTATGAGAGAGGTCGATATTCGCTATATATTTAGTCTGCGATCGAATTTGGTTTTTATCCTTCAGACTGCCATAGGTATCGTACTCTCACATAATAGGTAGGTACTAAAAGAAACACTAACTGCATTGCAGATACCTATAAGTACCCATCCATTATATGATTGTATGAAGAACCATGTTGCTTCTGGTCTATGATTTATTATTAAATTAGGTTCCTATTCAATTGTATGCTATGCGATGGGAAATTATTATGGTATAGGTATAGATGGTGCAACCGTTGGGGAAGAAAGGTTGTGGCGACCACGAACTGGAAGACGAAGCGTAGGCCAGTCCCCCACTAGGTGGACCGACGACCTGGTCAGAACCGTGGGGAGCCGATGGATGCAAGAGGCAAGAAGCCGCTCAAAGTGGCTTTCTTTGGGGGAGGCCTATGTTCAGAGTGGGCATCTTCAGGCTGATGATGATAGATGGTGCTTAGTTACTGCTTGCCTACTTTTAAAGCATACTTTTTTGCACATAATGCCTACCTGTGATATACATTTTTAGGTACCTACAACCTTATTTACTAGTCTCTAACCATTTTTGCAGTGGATACAACGGCGCAGTATGACGCGGTGCGAGCGTATCTGAAAGAGTTGGACATCTCAAGCGCAGTGTGGGTCGGCCTTATTAGAAGCAATCCGGACGGAGATTTCACTTGGACGTAAGTACTTATAGCTGTACAAGCGCTTGTGGGTCGCCCTTATTAGAAGCAACCCGGACGGAGCTTACATTTGGACGTAAATACTTTTTACTGTACAAGCACAATGTGGGTCGGTCTTATTAAACGCAACCCAGAGACATTCCACTTAGACGTAAGTACTTATAACTGTACAAGCACAATGTAGGTCGGTCTTAATAGAAGCAACCCGGACGGCCATTTCACTTGGACGTAAGTACTCAAATCATAACTGTACAAGCGTTTGTGGATCTACCTTATTAGAAGCAACCCGGACGAAGTTTTCACGTGGACGTAAGTACTTATAACTGTAAAAGCACAATGTGGGTCAGCCTTATTAGAAGTGGCTGATTTCGCTTCTTCTTCTCGTGTAAGCAAGTGGTCAGCCCTGGTATCAGAATTTTTAGGCCGCCCAAAGGCTTCTGACTTGGCTTAATGACTATTGTCTTACGACAACAGCCAGGACGGACGGCTTAACGTGCCCTCCGAAGCACGGTAGCGATCAGTTCTAAATACCAACTCTTTTCTGTAGCGGTCACCTATCATAGTAGTGACCGCAGCGAACGTAGCGCCCATAGCGAAGCACGACTAGCCGTTCCCAACCGATCGGTAAAGTTAAGCAACCGATTTCGCTTGGACGTAAGTATAATACAACTAGGTATATAAGTGCGTCTCTGTGGAAGGCTTCCTGATTTTCCGTTTGAATTGATATAATAATTAATAGTATAAAATACTTTTTTATTTCTCATCGAAATAGGTATTGGTATACTAACTACAAGCCCATTAAACATTTATTCACACAAATATTATTACTTTTCTTTGACTAGTCCAATTTATTTTATCTTTATCATAAGGGACTATCGAGGGCTCAGTGGAGAAGGCTATTGGAGCTCAGCACCGGATTCCCGAGCAGCTCCTCTATGCGCGGCTGCCGACCCTGCTGCTGACTACCGTTGGGAGGCGAGAGGCTGTGGTGGGCCTACAGTCGCCTCTTTTATATGTGAATTGCCAGGTATGTCAAGCTTATAGATGAGCAAAACATAACGGCTCCCAACGATAACCATTTTTTTACACTAACACATCGATTTTCTTCGTAGTACCCCAGTGGGCACTTGGCACCGAAGGATGCATGGTGCGAGCGCTACCTGCGTTGACTATTTTGTATCTGCCGGAAAGTGCTGCAGTTCAGCTAACAGCAGATTGTGGAATGGCTGGTGTGAAGAAAGTGCAGTGCACTGGCAATGTGGTAAGAAGTCATAACACCGTTTGATTAAAATGATTGGTACAAAATATTAAAATAACCATAATTTCATTTACAGAAACGTGAAAACTTACTCAAGGAACTATCGTGTGCTGACGAAGATGACCTAACAAGTACGCCTAATCCACACAACTCAACAAGTTTCAACTGGCCAGCGTCTACTGATCCTACGTTTATAGACCAGGATACAACTAACGAAGTTACTACTGAAGAAACTATTACCACTGAACATGAAATTGATATCAACCAAACTCATGATATTAGTGCGACATCTTTGCCACGCTATATTTATCCCCAAGCTAAATATAAACAACCATCAATAGCTAATTATTATAACCAGTTCAATAATAAAACTGTGAATTTAGAAGAAAGTCAGGATAACAATGAGCAAAGTAACATTATTCCAAAAATATCAAATGAAAATAATATGTTGACAAATGATCAGTTGGAAAAATTAGAAGATGAGAGGCATATGCAACACAAAATGTTGCATGAAGAGATTGCAAGAGTGGGTAATGTTGAAAATATTTTTAACCAGCCAACTGACCACTTTATTCCCCCGCTGGTCATGGCAAAAGCTAAAATCAGTGATGACATGACTGTTCTATCTTTAGCAGAAAAACATGCACAACAACTTGCTGAAAAACAATTTAATAAACACAATTTAAACACTGCTGTAAATGATAATTCATACTTAAATAATTATGGAACACCTCAGAAGTCATTTACAGCTGGCATAGATAAACCTTCAATAGCATCCATGAAGCCAACAAAGTTACCCAAAAGCAAAAAAGAAATTTTAAAATCCAATTTACCAAAAAAGTATGTAAATGAAAAACAGTATGATGTCAAAAGTAAAATATTAAAAAGCAATGATGGTAAACTAACAGAAACAATTAAACAAACCGAAACGCTTACAACTACCGACAGCACTACCAAAGCAATGGAAATAACTACTAAAATAATGAATTTAGAAGTGACTAATAAGAGTAACATAGAAGACGAATTAGGTATGGATTTAACTGTTTTTTTGAATGACGCACCTTTAGAAAGCGGAGAACAAAGCTTTTCAGGTGATGTTGTTAAGTTAGAGACTATACGGAATAGTACAATCCTTGACAACTCCGAACTTGTCATAGTAAATGTTAATGCCACTCTCAACAAACACGTCGAATTTATTATTAATCCAGAAAGTAATCCTGTAGAAAATATTAAGGTAACCCATGAGGTACCGAACATAACTAGCAATACAGATTATGATAGTAAGACACAAAACACAACAATATTTGTAGTAACTACCAAGATGCCTGTGTTTCGGGATAATATTATGAATAACTTAACTACGACACCTTTTGCCACAACACCTCAAGAAATTAACATAACGCAAAATTCTTTCATAACAAACAACAGCAACACGTATGAAACCACTGTTGAACTTGTGGCGAGTGATTCTACAACTGTTTCAGCAAAATATTTAAGTAGCACAATGAGTATTAGCCTGGTAACCCAGAATGTAACTGCAACGCATCCTGAATTTACTTCTACCGAGACAACAATAAGCACTGAAATCGTTAGTACGACAGAAACTCAAAACAGCCATAATAACACAAAAGACATTCATGATGTAGAGACTGTAGTCAAAACAACATTTATGCCTATCACAACGACACCGATTGGTTTGGATAATAATACAAACATAAATGCTTCTAGTACGACAAACAAGACTGTAGAAAAAACGGATGAAATAAACAGCTCCGAGTATCACGAAATGCTCATAAACATGACTGAACACCATGAAGGTGAGGAAGAAGACATGACTGATTCTGATTTCCACTCTCCATTGCTTTCTGGTGTAATAGAACCGATGCACCGACCACCCAGAACAAGACGACCACAGCAGCCGAATCGGAACAAGTTTAATCCATTTCGTATATTAGGTTAGGTTTAGACGCTTCATTTGACTGCCACAATAGGAATTACATAGATGACTGAATCTAATGTAATTAGAATAGTGGGTCACGGTCACATCATATTGTGATGGCACAGTGCACTTAGCTGATTGGCATAATTATTATTATGTTAATTAATTGCGTTATACATCTATTTCATAGTCTAAACACGATGTTTATTTGTTTAGTGTTGTCTGAGTTTAAGCTTATATACTTTTAACTTTCGCTTCAATACAATTATAGATTTAGACGTAACTTAGTCAATTCATATATGTATTTTAGTATCCTAGCCTCGTAAATTGTAATATTCAATCTACCTAGCGATATAGCATTGGTTAATTTAGTAATTTCATTATACCATTAACTACCAATTCTAGTCAATGCAGTTTCGTATCGTATAAATATATATTTATATCAAGACGAAATTGATTAGCATTATACAAGTAATTTAATTCACGAACCATATCATTTAGAATAAGGAATGTTTATTTTATATGACGTATTAATAAGTATGTTGTTCATTTGATTATTGTCGTATGAACCGATTAATGCACGAGTGAATTTCATGAACACTGTATTCACTGTAGCTACGAGCTCAAGTTCGTTAATGTTTATTAACTTAAAACATACCTACAATTAGTTTACTATTATTTTCACCTATAATGGTAGTAATTTAGAATGATGTAACTACTTAATATTTTATAAATAAAATTTAACTGAACCTTTTGTTTTTATCCACAAGTAAGTTAAAAATGTTATATAGCTCAATATTTATTTCAGGTACAAAAAGACATTGTTTTCCTTTTATGTTAATGAGTGATGTGACGAGCTAGTCCTTTACTAGATGTTCAAATGTAGTGGCTGCCTAGCCATTCAGATCTCTAAAATATAATAACGCGATACTGCACTACGCATGTCACCCTGAGACATAAAATATCCCATTTTCCCAGCAATTCCACCAGCTACAGTGCCGTTTATACCGCACAACACAGTACTGCTTGCACACTACTACTTGATAGCAGAATAACAGACAAAGCAGTGAAACCTACTTAGACGAACACTGCAAAAAATTCTTAAAAAAAGTTACATAAAGGCACCTAGTGGCATGATTGAATTGAGCATGAAAGAAAATAAAGAAAGTAACCATTTATATCTTTATCTCGCCTAACTTTTTACTTTGTTGTACCTCACAAGAATATCCGAGTAACTGATTAGCGCCTGCAAAACTTTGAATTCAAGTTCAACAATTTAATCAGAACGAATAACTTTCAGCAACCACTTCAAGTGCCTAAGTCCGAGCATAATGGAAACACTCCACAAAGCGGCGCCGACAAAATACATCGCCGTTAAATTGTAGAAACTGCCAACTTTATTGAAGTTGACATAAGTAATATTGATAAACCGTCGAGTTTGAAGTGGCTGTTCGGTCGGTATCTCGTAAGCGCGATACTAATATAAGCAGAATCGAAATTTTGCCTAATTATATCATAACGGGTAAGTATAATATTTAACATCAACATTAATAAACTGATTCAATTTAAAAAAATATGATCTTGAGAAATTCACGGTAACTGATATTCTAGAGTAATAATACTAATCAGCCGATGGTTAAGTTTACCAAGATATACTAATAGAATAATACTTAATAGAAAGACATTAAAATACGAACGTTTTTACGACTAAAACTGAATAGATGAGGATTAGGATTAGTTTCTAACGAAACTGTCGTAGATGTGGCTGCCGTATCGTTACCGAACATTCATTGAAACTAATATTAATGCCTCGGGAATGGAAAACTTCTAATAGACAACCCTTGGCAAGACCGCGAAGTCTCGCCCGATAACTTTGGTCTTCCTTTCGGAAGTTGTTATGGAACTTTAGGCTCTTGGGCATTGCGGGAATTAACTAATCAATGAACAAAGGATCGAGTTCGATTACTGTATCAAAACAAATAATTTATAGCGCAAACAAGGCGTTGGCAGTTCCCGGGGGACAAACGGGACAAAACTTGTTTATCGCGTAACTTTTCTATTTTTCCACATACCTATATTGTGGGATTACACTGTCTCCGTGAAAGAATTCTCATTTTCGGATATAGTAACCTATGGGCTAATGGTATTATGAGGCATATTTTTAGATACTTTACGCCTTCTATTAGACTGCCAAGTGAAACACAACATCTGCAAATTCTGAGCATCTGCACAAAAAGAATAATCCATTTTAAACATTAGGTACCCCTTTTCACTCAAAGCATAAGAAAAAAATGATGAAAAACAAGATTCTGTCTCTGAGATTAATAACCACAAATGTAAATGCTCGTGAATGGTGAAATACGACTTTATTAAAGTGAGTAACATGAAAAGCCCATAAAAATAATAGCTCGGGTGGCGGGAGAGCTTCCCGGAAGGGTATATACGCCCCTGTTTGAAGAACTCGCCAATGATCCACGAAAAAATAGGTAGGTAGAAAAAGGTTCGGAATGCTGAAACCACTTCACTAGGTGGGAGGACTTTTCTGCAAAGTTCGTCTAGGTAGGTACTACCACTTTTCCAGTTATTCTGCTGCCAAGCAGTAGTGTGCAAGCACTACTGTGTTCCGGTTTGAAGTGCATTGTAGCTAGTGAAAAATGAGACTTTGTGACCTGATTACACAGTGTGGTAATCTGATTATTAGACTGTGTGATGTCTCAGGATGACGTGCGCAGTGCAGTGACACGCGACACTTTATTATTTTAAAGTTCCGAGTGACACTGCAACTGTTATGGGCAGCCGTGTTGCTTAACATCAGGTGAACGACTAGAGCGTCACGTCATTCATTCTCATAAAAAAACCTCTTTAACTGTATCAGCCGGGCTAGCACGAACGGTAGACAAAATTGTCTTTCCCTGTTTTATGTCAAATTCTTCATACAATTTACATGTCAAGTGGAGTAAAACAGGGGCAGGACAATTTTGTCTACCGTCCGTGCTAACCCTGCAGAGGTTATTTTAACAATAGTTTTCTGATATTTATGTGTACAGTTTGTTACCACGCAAAGAAACTGCTACGACTGTGCTACGGCGTAGACTTTGCGTTACGGAAGTTTCTATTAGTACCCTACTCAAAAACACAAACTAAGTAGAGGATACATAAGTATCTCAAAAATAAGGTGGATAAGCTCTGCAAAGATTATGTTACCATACATTTTTAATAATAATTTTGCAATCATCTAAAAAACTCCTAATAATTACTTGGAACTCAAATAACACTGCTGAACGAAACTAATTAAAAAAGTAACTTAAGATTTCTACAAGGGTTAATGTAGTTTCATAAGTTTCCTAACAAACAGTCTGAGTTAAATTTACTTACTTGAAAGCGATAATATCGTCTGATACTGACATTGAATGAAATTTTTTCTCGTAACTATAGTAGCTACGACTAGCAAAATATAGAACAGAGGTCACACTCGCGCCGTATCACATCTCATCCATTATTCAGAGATATCGATGCGCAGGTGTACCTGTACACTGTTTAATCTCCCCATATACTAACGGTTGAATCACGTCTGAATTTTTAGGCGTAATAATAAATAAATAAATAACGCCCAACGATCACATACATAAATCCTGGACCCTAACTAGGATTCCCTGTATCTAGGGCCCAGAAACTACGAGGACCATGGTCCCACAACACCCAGACACAGAACAAGGATTTGCTCTTTTTTTTTTCGGGCACAAATACTTGTCATGTCGCGGGAATCGAACCCGCCACCTCCGGGTTATGAGCCGACCTGCTCAACCACCACACCACGGAGGCTGTCAAAAAGATAATAGAATGAAATAGAATACCTTTCATTGAGGTAGTATGCTTTTTAAGTAGTATAGTTGTAATTGGAATGGCATCGAGTAGACGAAAGACGCAGCGTATAGGCCGCCGGATGGATTGATGTGGATCCATCCGGCGGATCTACTAGGTGGATAGATGATTTAGTTAAAACAGTCGACGGATGCAAAATGCGAGCAGCCACTCAAAGTGGTACTATGGGGAAGCCTATGTTCAGCAGTGGATAATGATGATGATGATCACCTCTTATGTAGGTAGTGGCGAGATAAAGAACTTATTTCTAAAAAGAAAAGCTGAGGGAGGGTTTGGGAATAAAGGAAACGGGAAGAAAGAAAGGAAAAGGGAGGGGTATGGTAAATATTGAGTTGTGAAAATCTCATACGACTTAATTCATGTGGCCTTTCTAGCCACGCACCTGTAAAGTGTGGAATGAACCAGCGGTCTCTTCGCAGTCTATGACATGGACAACTTTAAAAGGCAAGTTTAAGACTCCTACAGGGTAAGCAATGCTTTAGGTCCATAGTAGGCTACTACGTTTACCACTTATCATATTTAGGCAAGCAAATGCTTGTTTGCGATCTTTAAAAATATGTGGAAAGCTGATGAGGGGACTCAGTTACCTACCCATTGAAAATTACACTAATAGCAAGTCCGCATCAATATCGATGGTATCATGAAAAGGCATTAAGGAAATAGTAATTATGAAGAGAGGTGTAAGGAAGAATGAGAAAGCAGATGCTAAGAACGTTTCTCTTGTATTAATAAGAGAAGTTATTAACCATTACCAAACTAAAACCATTTCTTAATTTATTGAACGGCCATTTTAGGAGTAAAGTAATTGTTTTAAATGCAATCGCGTTATTGGCCGAGTTTAGCTGAACCTTTTTGCAACAAGGGTGGGTAAGCTGATTTTTTAATGCTAAAATGGGCATACGTTTGACAACAACTCACCTGATGGTAAGTAAAATACAAAATAGTGCAATACCTATATGTTAGTAATGTACATTGTCGTATCAATATAAATGATTCATACTCTGATATTGTATTACACTGAAGGTTCTGTGTTATCATTGTTATACCTATATACTATTGCCTCTAAACTCGATCTTCTTAATGAAGATTAAGTGTTTATTGACGTTTCCTTATCCCAGGGGAGGAATTATATTCTTGGTTTTAAGGCAATAAGCTCAACAATAACACACTTATCGGGTAAAATGTAAGATTAGAAAGTTGTTGTGTTCCATGATAACTCAACGGTATGTTTACAACTTTTAAGTTCTACTGTGGGTAGTTTTGCATTAACAATCCGTTATATCTGCCACAAATACCCGTAGCCACGGCCGATGCAACTTGGTCGATACGTCAAGATAAATGAATCATGTTTTTAGCGCAGTTAAGTCATGGATGAAACGTAATACGTAATTGTTCAAACCATATTTGAAAAAAATAAAATACAAACTTAGAATAAGTCTTAACATCGAAAATCAGTATTTCGTCTGATGATAAGCAAACATTATGAAAATCTGTAGAAAATATGGGCAAGTAGTCTTGCTATGTAGGACAACTGAGGTTTTTATTTCAGTTGTCATAACAAACTACTCATAATTAGAAGCACTTCTTATTTTTTACCTCTCGTTAATTGCGTCTCACCTGTACATGTTAACAAACGTATAATAGTTTAATAAAAATTAAACTTAAATCTTTTTATTGTAATTTTAGCACACGTTGAATCAAGAAAGCAAGCGCGTTGCTCACTCGTTTCTCATGAATAATTTACTAGACTTAGATTACCTCAAGCCAACATACTTCGATCCAAACGTTCCGACCAAGTTAAGCACAAATCATTTCGCTTTACCTCCCCCGAGGTTTGCTTGACGCTGTTACGGGATTAATCTGGGGCCAATCTTGAGGTAAATATCTTAACGGGGACATACAACGTTGCGCGATGTAGATAAGCCCTCTGCAATTATATATTCAAGTTGGGTGGCTAATTTGTAGGCGATATAGTTCTACGTATGTATCAGTCAAATCAGTGTTTGATTTTAATATGTACGGGAATATATTTAAGAATAACATGGTATATCAGCATTGAATAAACTCATGTTCAGAAATACACGTCATAAAGCTGTAAAAGATTCAGATGGACAAAGAGTTTCCAACAAAACGAGCATATTTAGGCGTATCAATGTGTCGATTAGGTATTTTGATTTGTAGACGATCACATATCAAGGCAATTACAAAGTTTAGGCATGGATAGGCAATCTGCTTCTTAGTCAATTCGCGTTAGGCATGCTGCGGTATTCATTTAAGGCTCAAAACCAATGTAAAGTGTTGATACACGGTCCAGATTAGTCGTCTTTTGAATTTGTTTGCTTTATCGTTATCGTCATACCGCAAACTAGTCATGCAAACTATTGTTTACAAAGTAAGCAATAGTTGTTAATACCACAAAGCAAAAAATTTTTACATTTGTTTCAATGCTCTGTGTTTCCTACTTTTCATGAAAAACGTAGAATGCCATTAATACTGTGCTTTAATTGAGATAGATACACAAGACGACGGCAAAGGAGGTATACCTTGACGATACAATTCCCGTCGCGATTTATGTAAATTATCGTAATTATCTTGAGCCTTTACTGATCCCACCAAGTTAAGCACAAATCAGTTCTCGTATTTCCCTGGAGCGTTGCCTCATGACGCCTTATTAATCCTTAGAGGTAATTGAGGTAAATACCTCGAAGAGTCCATGAAACTTTGCTGGGTTTGGATAAACCCTCCTCCCAAATGACATTCCAAACTCATGTAATTTGATAGAGGGGGGAGGCTTCATGTTTTAACTTCATGTTTTATTAAATTCAATTTGAATGTAATGAAGAAAATTCCAAACATTTTTACAGTTCAAAGATAAGTTCTCCTGTTCCGAGAAATGTAATTTAGTTGATGGGCAGTCTCATTACAATTTTCATTGTTGATATTATAAAGTGCGTATCTGAGCCTTTATGAATAACGAATTAGACATTTTCCATCATAATAAATTACAATCTAATTTGACGGTAATTTCTGTTGTCAACGGTAAACTTTCTGATGATGTTTTAGGGACGGATAAAAGTCAATATTTAACCCAAGCTTTCGTTTATGATTTCAGCAGTTTTGCGTGTTTTATTAGGATGTGGGAGGCTTGAACTCAATATAGTTACTTGTCACGAAGTACCTACCTAGTCCTGGTATAAGTATAAATGATAGGATTTATATTATGGTACGTACTTAGGTCTTATTATTTATTCTGTGGATGCAGATTCAACCCCAGTTTTCATAGTTATAGTACGAAATACAGTCTTTAAACTTTTACTGTAAATAAAAATGAAATGCTGTCCGTGGATTATAAGCTCATTACTAGAGACAGCGAACGATGGGATCAACATGGCTATTTATTTCGTTTGAAATGTTTTGGATAGTCCAAATTAGGTTTTACGGGAAAAGAACGGAAAATTGGGGTTTGATGAGACCGGAGGCAGCGCGAATGACGTAGGACTATACTTTACTTATTCATCATATCAATTTTGAATCTGATTCATACCATCTTATCTCATTCAAGATAGCTGCACATGACTGCGGTGGCAGATGCAATCGAGTTGCGAAACACAGCGAGAGGGGGCGCGTTGAGTGGCTCAATTCAATGATTGGGTGCCCCATCTCCTCTCCAACAGTATCAATATCAACGACTAGAAATTGAATTTATCGTACTAGAAAAACCTTTTGTCTAGTTTTGTGTAGGTCATGAGACAGTTTCTAGTTTGACACACTAGAGACCGAAGTTTAATTGGGATTTCCTGATAAAAAAAATAAGACGTACGTTGTACGTTGTGTGTCAGTCAGTCAGGCACTCATTAGGGTAGAGCCATTATTACTTATATGCCGCGTTCAAAATATGTTTCCTATCGGTATAATTAACAATAATACCTACCTATACAGGTACTTCCATATAGCTATCGTGTATGGTGCGGTTAAGGCCATGCATGGCTGCGGCTGCCACCCTCGAGCACCCGCCAGTGCCTCAATAATTGGGTTCTCTCGTGAACTGATATCGATGGCGGCGCCCTCAAATTGGATTCAAGATACTGGGAAACCCTTTTACCTGAGCTTCGTGGCATTTCAATTTTAAATTTGGATACGCTGGACTGAGTCACTATTTGTTGAATAAAATGAGTTTCACAAACATTCAAAATGTCTGAAATGTTCCACTGATTGGTTGCTAAATATTCAAATAACCATATACAATCTTACCCTATCTTAATACTTAGGTAGTGAAATAATAATTTTAACATCTTTGGAATCACAGAGCAAAAAAAAAAAACGCTTCCCTCTACATAGAGGCGCCTTTTCGACACTTCTCATACAATTCAAGCGTGTCAGGTATTACAATGAAACCTCTATGGTTTACCTGCGCAGATGACATATATAGCAATTGTCTTGTCATTAGTGCCACTGCTGTCAGCAAAACGTGCTGTGGGTTGAGTCGATATATTTTTATCGATAGTTTGATATGAGTTAAGTACGTGGTAAGGTACCTCTTACCTGATTGTATCATTAGGTACACTTTAGTACCTACCTATATCTTTTGTGCCTTTTGTGCGTATTTCTATGTGTAATAGTGTTATTTTATTCTATTATACTCTATTCCGGGTCAACAATGGCCAGCCGATAAACATACCGGTATAAATCTAAAATAAATAAAGTTGAATGTATTGGTATTGGTAGGTACGTCATGTTCGCGTCACGAGTCCACCTCACCTATTTTATGGCAAATGTAATGTGTGTAAGTATAGAGGTAGTTTATCGTCAGTTTATGGTTGTAAAGATTAAGTTTATAAGCAAATCCGATAGGCGTCCAAAGTGAGGTTTTATGGGGGAGGCAATGTTTAGCAGTAGACGTCTGCTGGCTGATGATGTGTGATAGTATTATTATATCTATAAACTAAAGTTTGAAATAGAAGAAACATAACAAGTTATAAAACGAAATAATATATTAAAACTCCAAATACATAGGTAACACGTTGCTGATGATTCATCAGTATTGTTGCGTCATGTTTCTTTTTGATAGAATTCATCTGAAAATACAATTTTCAGATGAATTTTTAGGAAAAATAATAATAATATTGAGTATCATTGAGGTGTTGTAGGTAAACACTTATTTAATAGAAGGAGGTCCTTAGTTTGGCAGTAAATAAAGGTAATTTTTCAGCTCACCATGCGATGTATATTTTAATTTACAGCTGTTTACAAAATAAAAAGCAAGTGAATTTTTTCATTCAATATCGACTAAGACGTAGATTCTTCCGTAGAATCAACGAGATCAGTTGTCTTTAGCAACCAAGAGCAATGGTTTTCTATGAGGCTACCATCGTTGAAATAAAAAAAAGAAGGATTGAGTTTTGATTGACATCGAACTGAAGCCCAAAATGGCGGACATATTACATATGTGTGTCAGCTGAAAGTAGGGCGACCGGCTTCCTAAGGGAGCTTCAGTTTCGGATCAGACGGGATTCCCTCCTTCTTTTTTTAATAGCTCCATGGAGGCTACATGAAAACTCTTTCATGGGCGAGCACGCCACATCATTATAATATATGTCCTTATCAAATAATAAATGCGTATAAGAGAAATTATAGTCATCATCATCAGCCCGTAGATGTCCACAGCTGAACATAAGCCTCCCCCAGAAAGCGCCACTTTGAATGGCTGCTCGCCTGCTGCATCCACCGGCTCCCCGTGGTTTTCACCAGGTCATCGGTCCACCTAGTACCTCGTTAAAAATAGGATAGAGTTTCAATGTGGGAATAGCGTCAAAATATAAACGTATATGGTTAGACATTTTCATAAAACATTCAGCTTCAAAATGCTGAGAGCAAACCGTATCATGTTTTTGAGGAAACCAATTGCACTGTCCAGTTGCGAATATCTATTTATCTTTTATATTAGGATCTGTAGGAAACCTAATAAACATAAAAGATATTAAAAGTTTAATTAGTAGAAGTCAATCTAACCACAAAATAAATTGAAAACATTTAAAACTTATTGTAACAAATTTCCGGATGGCATAATAGAAACTATCGATGTGTCGATAATTATAGGTTAACCAACGCATTACATCACTATCGGTACTTCTGCCATAGGGTAAGTTCGCCGGTTTTGCGACCACTTCCTATATCCGACCGTTTAATGTACATTTGATGAAAAAATACAAAAAATAAAAAGCTTGCGGTGAACACATCTTATGTCCAATAGGTTCAGTTTTGTAACAAATATTATACGAGAAATCCCCAATTCTATTTTAAAGCTTTGAAACTTAAAAGCACATACTTTTTAACTGCCAGTTTTCGACCACGTTTATCCACCATCTGGTTTAAAAACTACAGATACCCAAAATCGCTCGTGGTCGAAAACTAATCCAGCTGCAGAAAAATGCTATTCGACCGCAAAAGCAAACTATATCAAAAACATTATAAATATGTATTTATATTTACATATAAAACTACATAAATAGTCGATTACTTTGTAAGTTTAACTAATTAGACCAGACACGATTTAAAAAAAACGATTAATGCTGGTGGTCGCAAAATAGGCGTGACCAACTGATCGAACCATCATTGAATATTTCTCGCCCAGGGTCTAATGTGGGCTGGTTTTATTACAAAAAAGTAGCGTATTTAGCTTGTAAACATAATTATGTTTATAAACTACGTTACCCAATTTTTTTTTTTGTTATAGCTGATATTTTAGCCATATCCTTAAATAATTTTTGGCGGTCTCAGTAAGAAAAAAGATCATGTTTTTTTATATGAGTAAGTGCCTCAAAGCTGGAGAAATCATGAAAATACAAGACAGAGGATCTAAAGAAGCCTTTCTGATCATTTTTTCTATCATTTATTTACCACAAGCAGTCAGGCACCTACGTCTTTCAATTTATAGTGGTAGGAAACTAGCGAAAAAGTGGTCGTAAACATAATTTAGTGATCGAAAACTAGCAAAATAGTTACTATTAGCCTTTGGTTTAGATATTTATAAAAGGGTCGGTTATTATAAAAAATGATTGATAATCTGATAAAAATATAGAGTATAATATTTGAAACGTAGCTTAGTAGCATCAAGTCAAAAAATGATACTGGTACATTTTATTATGCAACCTAAACTTGACAACTCCACTAAGTGGTCGGAAACTAGCGAAATTACCCTATAATATCAAACTGACACAGAAGAGTACCCCGTACCGAAGTTTGGCAGCAATAATATGATTAATTTCGTCTCTATCTATAGGCGAAGCATCATTTGTTTCATAGCTCTGTGTTTGGAATAGTATTAATACATGTAATAGTGCGGCAAAATCAAATCAAAGCAATAGAACGCTACTACAAAGTGATCTAGTAATGTAATAAACGAATATGTTTACTGTAGGTAAGTTATACCTATTTTATATGAAACTTTTTCATAATGAAAGCACAAGATTTTTGTGTTTTTATTATTTATTTTGCGTTTTAGTTTAAGTTAAAATGCAAACGGGACATTATTGCAAAAGTTTGGGTTCACAAAAGTAAAAGTAACTTTGCTAATAAGTATATGGGTTTCATCCACGAACTCAGATTAATATTGGCTCTACTTATACTACAAAGTATGATCTATTGTTCCTCACATTTTGGGGAGTAAAATACGAATTTGCATATCCAATGCCGAGCATTAACTCAAGCCCCTTTAGTAATCCAAGCCGAGAAAAGGTTGGGCAAACCTTTTCTCAAGTTCGATTATTCGCGCGTCAACAATGCCCGCTCCTTTTGTCAATCTCTGATGTGAAATATGAAAGCAAAGAACCAAATATAAAATGAGAAATACTTACTCGGGTCGTACCGTTTTGTACAAACGAGACGGTGAAATAAATGGCGTTATTTCTCTTTAAACATTTCCTTATTGAGCAGTATCTAATTCAATGACAGATGTTATTTCACTTTGAAGAGTTTTTATAATCAGATCACAAAGATTATTCGTATTTCCTTTTCAAATAAATTTAAAAAAAATATGCGAAGATAGATTTTCTTTGAAATAAAAGATTAAATCGTGCTAAGGGACCCTCGTCAAGTCCGCTGACCTTGTGAACTGCGAAGTAGGTACCTACCTATCTAACTGTGGTCTTTCTTCTGTAAACTCTTAGATATAATTAAGTCTAATTCACTGGAAATACTTTAAATGTTTATCGAATTATGAAATAGGTGTTCCGAATTTCACGATGAATAATAAAATTACGTCATTCTGTTTTGAGTGTGACAATTTTGGAAATAGGCACGATGACTACTATTAAAAATGAACAAGTAAATAATACTTTCATAAAGAAGATTAAAAAACAATGCAATAATTGAAAAAATAAGTAAAATCGGTAAATAAATAACGGAGTAATAAGCTTTTAAAGTTTCTATAGAAGGCATATCCTGTCCCTTTCTCGCGAAACAGAGCGCCTCCACGGTTACTATGAAAAATCCACCTGTGACGTCACATGCCAAAGATATTGTATTTAAAGCTACCACAGCTTAGTAATGAGGTACTATGACGACATTGGTCTGACGTCACTGGTCGTTTGAGCTATCTCTTTCTATTCCGGTTTTTAAAATTCTTGTAACTTTGTTGTTTTTTGAGATATTTTAATTTATAAAAAAAAAAATTTTAGTCATCATGCCTATTGACCCAAAAGAGATTGTTCAGTCGCGTTAATGCGCAAACTAAAACGAAAGATTTCATTTGAAAATTTTGAAAAATGTTAGCAGAGTTCTTCTTGGCGTATCAAACTGAACATGGACTCATTCTAAATTAATAACACTGAAATTGAGATAGTGAATAAATATTACTTCTTGTTCTGTACGTGGCTTCCCGACTAGTATTAAAACATTAATACTATTTAAACTAAGTGGATATTGAATGAAAAACACATTTACACCCATTCGAAAGTTTTATAAAGCCTTATGAGAAAAACGGGCAAGAAACTCATAGGCATATCTCTTTTAAAACAGACAAATCATTACAATAACCGATTTTAAATAGAATCACATAGTAAACCACAACTTAAATAAGACACAGAAATCACACTCAATCGTATTTTAGCAATTTAACAGAATAATACTTAGCTGTATATAATCAAGGAACGTTCACTAAAATAACTATGCCCTATGACTATGCCGATCTAGCTATCTACCGACTCGACGCGCGACGGTTTGAATTCTGACGATGGACTGAACTGAGAACTCTGGAAAACGTGGTACGGTCCTGCCTTTCGCGCCATTTCTTGGTAGCGATTTTCCTCGGCTGCGATTGGTCCTAGTTTTCTTGGATTAGCCGAAATATTCAACATGCTGTGGTCAAGTGGCGCCATCTTGCAATAGCGGAACTGACGTATTACTTGCAGTTGGTTTAACACTAGCGATAAAATATGACGTTTGTATGTTTTTTAATATCAGCCATACATAAGAGATAAGAGTGTCGTTAGTGGCCGTGGTAGGATGCTCTGTGTTACACCATTACTAATTTTTTTTTGCAACTAATGTGTTATTCTTTTCTGGTTAAGTACTTAACTTTTTTTTTACATCCGGAAATATACTTTATTTACTCAACATCTTAAATAATAAATAACATAAAATATTAATAATACCTACTTAAAAAAAGGACTAAAACTAAATTAAATCTAAACTAAAATAATCTATCTAAAACTAAAAGTAAATAAACTTAATCTAAGAAGCCGCTACCGGTGGGCAATGTGCTCAAAATGCTGGCGTCATTGCCCCGTTGTATGGCAATGCTTAGTCTTTGCGCCATATAGAGGCCAGCATTTTGGTCACGTGTTGCCTCGAGTACTTAACTGAAAAAATATATGAGGCCCACTGGAAAATGAAAACGTCGCAAAAAGAATTAAGAAAAAGCCGTCAGAAAAGCTAATGCACCTATTATTTTAGAACTAAGAATCTGCTCATTAAAAGTTACCCAGATGTAAGTAGCTCTTTTACTTAAATATTCGGTTTAATGTTTACTGCCTCGGAAGCATCGAAAGTTTCACCTCCACTCAAAGACGCGATTACAACTTTCAAGATTGATGAATCTCGAGCTTCTAATGTATTTTCTCGAAACTTTTTCGTCTACGAAAGGGGAAGAGTTTTTAAATTAAGTGACGACTCCAAACTTAATTTCGGTTTAGCGACAGTTTATCTTGGACTTAGCTTACTTCATTATCTCAATGACCTTTTACTTAGGATTTTTGTTGAACAAATGGAGATTACTTGCAATCTCGCAGCGGGTATAAATTTGATCATAACAATAATTACCTGCCGAGCCCCGGCTGCGTAATTCGTGTAATAGCATGCAAATTTTATGGTCTAACAAAGCCTAACAGTACATAATGCGTCGCGGATAAACGATGTACAAAACTTTTATTTGACGCACCGCCATCTAATACTATACAGTAAGATAGTATTAGATGTCTTTGATTTGATTTGATGTAACTCACACTTAAAAATTTGCGAGTGAATTTAAGAAATGTTTGTACTTATTGTACAGTATAGGTATCAAATTCTCAATTCATGATTAAACTTTTCATTAGTAGAATCATAGATTCTCTGCGTGCTGTCATGTATTTGGCAACCGATCGATACATATTATAATGAACGTATTGTAATAATTTCCATAATTATTACAATACGTTCATTATAATATGTATCGATCGGTGGTACTCTTACCTGTTGGAACTATCTGTTTTTATACAACCTTCTTCGTATATTTTGATGTGACGCTCCTTCACTCTATATTACGTTCTAGTTATGGGCTTATGACCACTCAGCTTATTTTTGCAGTATTAACCATGGAGATATCAACTCTCGATCCCTCTCTTCTTCTCGTGTATTATCATATATTTTTTCATTTTCATTTTTTTTTGTTTGGCTCTTGCCGATCGGATGCTAACAGTATTTAACCGCAGACCAAAGCTTAATAAACGTCGAGTTGAATGGAAACTAATGTGTTTGTGGTTGGACTAATTTGTTATGAAACGAATTAAGCTCTAGTCCAGCTGTTTAGCGGTTAGAGCCAAATAATACCTATCCTATTAATTTAAATTTAAAAGAAGTTAGACCATTTTGTTATAGTTAATACAATAATTTTGTTATAAGCTGTATTTGAAAGTACAGTTGATCTGAACACCATTTTTCCATCACATATCTACCGTTTTTGTTTTTTATTAAACCCAAGAAGCGGGTGGAAAAGTTGATCATTATTATTGTGAGTGGAAAACCTAATGCCCCACGCTATTTCGTACGTTAAATTTATTATTTTCGATAATTATTTATACATAATTGAAAACTCTATTTAAGAGTATATGTAATTAAGGGGTTAGTTAGGAGTACATCTCAATATGACTAGACAGCAGGTATGACAAGATCGCTTTAAGACTAACTCGACATGAACATGTCGACCTGATATAACCTATTTCAAATAAAATAAATGTATTTTCTTTCTTTCTTTCTTTCTTTCTTTCTTTCTTTCTTTCTTTCTTTCTTTCACTAATATGAAAATTTACGATTTTAAGTACCGACTTATATTTGTCCAACTTTCGATACTTAGTGGAAATAGGCAGCCCCCCAACTAGCCGATGGATTGCAGGAGGCGAACCGCTCAAAGTGGCTTTCTCTGGGCTGGGAGAGGCCTATGTTGTGCAGTAGACTTCTTGAGGCTGTTGTTGATGATGATGAAACTAAAACTGCGTAGACTAGCTTCGATACACGCGGGTAACCTAATATACTGCAGTGGTCAAACTAATTATAATAATAGCTTCGCCGTTTGCCGCGGAGCTGTTTAGCAAACGAGGAGCCGTCATACCTCGCTCGACAAGATTAATGGACAAGCACTTCGAGTTGGCACTACTTATATACTACTGCTCTTATCTTAAGTCTCAGACTGCTGGTACAAGAAATAGAGAGGCTTTTAGGGGACAAATCCCAGCTTTTTTTCACTTACTTATCAGAAAGAATGGATAGCTCGTCCACCTGATTATAAGCGAATCGCTCGGTTATGTGTTGTCATAGTAGGTACTTGTATTATTATAACTTATTGACCGAGCGAACAAACTTGCCAAAGTTTTTCTGTCATCTTTCCGAATATATAGGTACGTACTCGCATAGGTCGCATTATTCACGAATCTTGATGAAACTTGGTATACAACATCTACATGGCCAGGGATTTTTTTTCGTCGTTGGGGAGTAGTTCCCAAAAAGGAGGGAAAATGGCAGCGGCATTATTTATCAGCCTACTATTATTATATGGGGCAGAAGAATTGGGTACTTACTCAACAAGTATATCAAATGTGAGCAGATTCGGTCAAACGTTGTCGATATAATTATATAAGACCATGAAGGAGTATCTGTATTTGCTTTATCTATTAAATTGTTTTGCACCGCCGTTTATTCTCTCTACTGATACTGTCCATCCAAAGGTTGTCTGGAAGAGATCGCTGTCAGCGATAAGACCGCCCATTGTTGCACTAGTACGTAAATTTTATTGTATTCCTATTTGTATGTTTATTTGTGAAACAATAAAGAGTGCTCTATCTATCTATCTAAGGTCTGTGTTCGGAAAGAACCTACATGAATCTGTATATCATTTTGTTCTAGTATAACTTACCACGTTAAAATATTAACTAAGGCCGCGTTCAGGGGTCTCCTTAGCAGCTCCAGGCGTGTTTAGTCGTTGCGAACAATTTAGCCGAGCACTTAGCCCGTGCTACTCCGACTCCGTCACGCCGCGTTAGCGCCGCCTGATGCCTTCTCTACCGTGAACGTGAATATCATCTACCTACATCCTGCGCTAGGATACTTTGTGGACGTAGGGTGGACATACTTTCATAATTGTTATCCTTTACCCTAGTATATGGACACACATCATCAGCCGGGGAAGACGTCTATTGCTGAAAATACGCTTCCTCCACTACGCTACGATTGAATTAATCACCATGCTTATGAGACATTGCAGTAGATCATAACGCTGACAAAGGTTCCCTCTGATACTGCTACCCATGCCCTTAGTTAGATCTTACGGCACCCAATGGAAAAGACGGAGTGGTTCCACAGAATTTGGTTTAATGTCCTTTTCTTACGTCAAGATTCCACGATCCAAATTTTGTCCCCAAACTGTTGTCATTTGCTATTTTCATCGATTTTATGGACCTCCTCGCTCTTCAGTACTTTACTAAGTCCATGATATAGGTACTGGCATACATCACTCGGTGGATGTGTGGAAAACATTTGTTAGCTCGACTTTTTGAGCCAGCAGACAAATTAGAGAGAGTAAAATAGAATTAATTTTTATTTCGTTTTACATTCCCTTTTTCAGCTAACGTTTTGATCTATTTAGATAGAATATTCCGTTTGTATGGTCCGCAGGCTATGTAAGTAATTTTAATGGAAATGTGTTGTGTAGATGTAGATTGTAGGTACCTATACGTATTCTCGCAATAGCACGAGTTTTAAGCGCAGCAACAATTTCTAATTTAGACTTGCAAAACTGTTCTTACGTATATATGAAGACTCAGTACTGTTTCCACACCACAGTGCTAACAGTCAGCTCCTGTTTACAGGGCGGAGGCGACGGCTGTTTGCTCTCGGTCACAAATATTGACACAAACACCGACTTACGCGACGGATCGACTGCGCAAAACCAGCTTCTTATTAGGTGCCCCCGAATAGTACATTATTTACAGTACTTAAGTTTATGCAAATAAGGTTTCATTATTTACCATTCCAGGACAGCATAATATATGTACTTACTTATAATTTTTATTACATTTTTTTACTATTAATTTGTGCTGTGTACACGAATGATGAAACCCCGAAGCACATCACATTAGTTTTTTTATGCGAATGAATGACGTGACGGGCTGGCCGTTTTCTTGATGTTAAGTGACACGGCCGCCCATAACAGTTGCAGTGTCACTCGGAACTTTAATATAATAAAGTTTCGCGTGACACTGCACTGCGCACGTCATCCTGAGACATCACACAGTCTAGTAATTAATTAGTTTGTGTAATCAGGTAACAATGGGGTGCAACTAGTAGTTATTAAAGATATTACGGGCGACGGGCCCGATAGCTCAGTTGGTAGTAGCCTTCTGAACTGAGGGCTGTGGGTTCGATTCCTACCCAGGACAAACATTTGTGTGATGAACATAGATGTTTGTTCTGTGTCTGGGTGTTATATTGTACTCTATGTATGTATTTACAAACAAAAGAGTATCTAAGTATTATATCAGTTATCTGGTTCCCATAGTACAAGCTTTGCTTAGTTTGGGCCTAGATGGCGTTGTGTGAAATGTCCACACATATTTATTTATTTATTTTTATTATAATTTGTACAGACTTGGGTAAAAATGTTTGTAACCCACTAAGTTGCAGTGGCCATAAACACATAAAACGTTTTAAAACCGACCGGCAAGCGTAAGCATGTTGTTAATTTCGCTAAATTACGGCTTTACCAGACCATGTCGTGGTAGAAGTCTTCACTAGAAGCTTTTCCGAGCCTTCGCTACTTAGTAGTCTGTATAAAGTTTAAGATCTTTTATAATATCGTCTGACGTTAAGTTTTTGCTTGCATCATGAATTTTTGTACTTATTTGTATTTGTACATCAGTATTATACATATAAGTATCTACCTATTACCTACATAATAATAGTAATATATTATCTAATGTCAAAAAATTAATGCATTCTTTGCCTCTTTCCGTATATTTATGCTACTTATGTACCATGTACATTAATATTATGATACCTAAGGTAAGTTGTATAAATATACAATCTACTGTTTTACCAACGAGATTTCCGAATTATAATAATTTAGAATTTTCAGAAAATCGCTTTGCGCCTTCGAGCGAATGTAAAAACAGGTCGTTATCGCCCGCGCTGTCATAATTATCTCTACAATTTAGGTACATGAATAAGTACTGACACAGGTCTTTAAAACTCGAAAATGTGCTCGTAAAGGCGCCTCTCGAGTTACCATTATCACTCACTAATGAGATTAAAATCCAATTACACAGCTTACGTAATCATATTTCTACAAGATTGTTTCACCTTTGTTTTGCGGATTGAAGCATTTTTTAGGACCCCAGGGGTTTATAAATCTAGATATACAGACCAGAAACATTTCTACTGATATATAGGTAGGTATACCTACAGCATGCAGTTTTATTCTCACTACTTCCCCACTGCTCAACTAAATTGCTCAACTGCATCAAGTTGTATTCTACAGAATCTAATACTTACTTCAAACAAAACTGACTGCAAATATCTACTAAACTTTTGTCCGAATCGACGCCCGTACCGTAATAGTTAAGTAAGTATATGCAAGATTTCGATACGCAGTCATATAAAACATTCAACTTTTGCAAACACACTTCAATGGGCACATCATAGCTCGCGGGGAAGCGTGTCAAGGGCACAGGCTCTACGAATTGGATATAGGTATCCGGGCTGAGCAAATTGACAGACACAGAAAGAGCAATTTTGCAAAGTTTCCTTCGGCTCCGGGGGAATAAATTCGTCAAAGGCCCGAAGACGGTCAATAAATCAGTCAGGTAGAGCAGCCATATGGATTATTTTACTTAAATATTACTAGATCCTGCGACACAGGCACGCCTAGTGCGGGATCTAAGGCTCCATAATAATTATGTTATACTTATGTACATAAGTTGTACCTACCTTGTAGTTTGTAATACACATTTTATATACTTATATAGCCATACTATATCTTGTAAGTGTACCAACTAGTGCTAAATAAATAAATAAATAAATAAATACATAATTATATGCATATTCAAGTGTAAGCATGAACCTACCCTACATTTAGGTAAATGGCTAATCCTTGAGCTTTACGAGGATAATTTTATTTACAAAAATTTACAATTCGCTGTTATCTTAACTAGTTATCAAGAACAGTTATTTATCAAAAGGCAAATCTCCCACAAAGTTAAATGATAACATAACAAACAAATTAATTCGGTGTTTAGATTAAGGCTGAAGGCTATTTCGAATTTACCTATCATTACTTGTGAACTATGAAACAATAGCACTTTCCAATTCGCCCACAAAACGGTTTCAGTAAAATCATAATAGAACCCTGTCACAACGGATTATTTCCATAAACCCCATTGTTGAATTATAAATTGATTTATCATGTTTAATACATTTCGATTACTCATAGCCGATCCTGAAATCGTTAAAATCAAATTCGTGTCATGATTAAGACGATCTCATTTACCTGTGGTCTGGCGGATATTAATTTTTTGATGCAAGATATGGATTTAAAATCCCTACAAAATGATTTCAAAAACCTTTGCTTACGCCGCTGTTGTTTTAACATTTTCATAATCTTTCTCCAACATAATGGTCTCCCGTCTCCCTTGAGAAACATACCGGTCCTAAACAAACAAACTCAAAATGAAGACATCAGAGACAAAAATCTTAAATGTGCCAGGTTTTTCGACACAGACTTATATTTAACTAGAGTTTAAGTCAGCTTTTTAATTTGCAGAGTTTTTTGAAAGATAGTTACAATTTTAGCTATAAAATTAATTTCAACCAAACAATTAAAAAAAAACTGTAATAATAACAAGCCTGTCTGCAGGGTCAACGGTATTATTATATCGTAGGTCAACATTGATCCGCTAGCATAGGACCGAGACCGATAACATAAGCCGAAGGAATAAATAGGAGGCCTGACCTTAGGTATATTATAGGTGTAGGGGTGTATGCTAGGGTAATAGACTATAGGCTGTGTGATGATAAAAGTTGTGGATAATGATGATGGTGAAAGATCTGAGAACAAAATGGAATAGCTATATAAAGTCATAGATTTAAACCTCTAGATATTTATGCCTGAACTTTATAATTATTCAGTTATAAATAAATAAACTTTGACAAAGTAAATAATCTATAATCAGGAACACAATTTAATATGTAAATCATATTAATCGACTTACGTTGCTCACTGTACCTCGTAAAGTGTTCTAGTTAGTCCCAAATGAGTCGGGCTTCGTCATGTACCTGGGCCATTGTCCCAGTATTCTTTATGTAGATGGCTGGGCCGGAGCCTTCGTCACTAAAGTTGTCTCGCGCTAATGACGGTGAATGACCTACGGGGTGTGGCACAGAATAAAAATAGCAGTTACTACCTACAACTTCAAGCAGTGTTATATGCTGTAATGTATAAAATACAACTCACAATAAACAAAAACAACTCTACAAACTCTTAACAAGGACTTAGCAGAAATAATACTAAAATAAAGAATTTAGCATAATTAAATCTAATACTTTACTTGCGTAGTTTGTTTAGAGTTTTGGTGCTTTAAAAATTTAGTGCATACCTAGTACCTACAGCCCGAAGTTAAATCATAAGCTTGTAAGTATGCTTGTTAAACCAACAATAAAGTCAAACAATATATTTGTTTTGAAAATTTCAACCCCAAAAGTTTACTCTCTATGCACAACTGGAGAAATACTGTTATATTATTCAAAACCTTCTATTGCTAGATCAAAGCAGCAACTCAAATATATAATATCAATAATTAATCATTATCATTTCCGGAGTAATAGATTGACGTACAAATACTTGAATAAATAAAAAAAAACGAACTCTGAAGACTAGTATAGAACTCTGGAAGTATAAACGCACTCCTATGGACACCCCCAGGTAAAAAGTCAAATAATAATTTAATTGTTACTGAAAATTATGTGCTATTTAAATTAACATACCTGAAGGGACCCCATGCTTATACTAATACGAAAAAATTTTAGGTCTGTGCTTATAATAAGTACTTATGTCTGCCGAAAATTTCACTATCACGACTGAAATCATCTCACCACAGTTCACAGAGACTCTACGAACTTCATTTGCATATTATGAATATTTTGCTACGTAACCTACCTAGTTAAATAGTAGTTATCTACCGAACCCCGCCCATGGCGGTGGTAACTAATAAAATTATGCGACCTCATTTGTTACTTAGGCAGCCCCGGGGAGCTTTCAGTGAGAAATTACCCAAATCCCCTGAAGGCATTAATTTATGCCGCATTATTCAATAAATCTTTCTTTAAATTTGGTCAAGCGAGGTCTAGGAGGGAGAACTGAAAGTTTCTGAAACTAACACAGGTTCAAATAATCGTTAAAGTTTTTTATATTACGTAGTACGGTAGCACGTAGGGTTCATGCCGTCATGATTTTCGAATTACCATAATATGATAAAAGTTATAAATCGTAACAGGAACACCATATTACTCAATGATCTTTCCAATTATACTGCTTTATACCAGTTAGGTAATCATCTTGTTTACATAATCTCTTTTTTAATTTTCTTTCTGTCTGACTGTAAACCTAATAACCCATCAGCTATATACGCTATTTCATTCTTTCTTCGTTCCCTCTATGTCTACAGCAATGAGAAAGTGACGTGCATTGCTTTTTTTAAGGACCTTTAAACAGTGCTTATGGCATCCCCATCGTAGCCTCGTATGGATGGTTTTCAATGTACACGTCTTGTGCACCACAGTATTTTTGTGATGAGCCATACAGGCAAAAACTCAAATCAAGCGACGAATTCGAGGAATCTTACCAATCATAATGCGTCCAGGCAGCCGTGGTCAGAAATAAAGAAGAGTATAATTAACTTTACCGTATATTTAACTAGGATATTAATGCCAATTTTTATGCAAACTGCGCGGCTGCTTCTAATAGATGGCAGATGAATATTCAGGCCCAATTTTGTAGCTGAGTACGAGGAGCACATTCAAGTCAGTTCAACTGAGGCGGGAATAAATTAATACCACTCCGTCACGTCATCTTACGTCGTCGTCTGACGCCCTTTCTCCTTTCCTCAGCTTTCTGGCAAATTAATATTATTTTGAGAATGTTTTTGGTTAGAAAGAAGAAGAATGTTTTGTGTTCACAATGATAGGTAAAATGTACAACATTTTATTGAGATTATTCATCTACGTTGGTTAATATTCTATACCTATAGTCCTATACCGCTATCAGAAGTTTCAAACGGCTTTGCAGAGTTATATTCACTGAATGATAACATCGATGGGGTGCTTCGAGCATTTCTATATACACTTTGACGCTTAGCCCATTAGTGTGTCGTACAAGTGGAACACTCAGGTGGGTGCCTTTACATCTTGCCGTCAGGTAAACCTTCTATTATGGCCGCCCTACACCTGATGTCATCGAACCGGCACCGGCATCGATTCTACCTGCTCAGAGACTGACGCGGACAAATTGACATGTTCTGTACAATTGTACATGTCCGGTCTACCCGATTATCCGCCCTCACACTGCCAGTGACTTACGCATGACTGGTAAATATGTAGCGGGATTCTGGGAACCGCGTGTACGTGTTTGAGGTCAGTCAAAGCCGAGGCAAAGAACCTTCAGTTGCTTTTTTTTTTTAGAAAGTTGTGCGTAAGAGACTTACATCTTAAGCAAAAAAATACACCTACGTGGTTTAATTTAAGCATGCATAACAATTACAAGAACGGTTGAAAATACTTACGTAAAATTCTGTGAACTACCTAAAATGGATAGCCTGGGGATTCCTACTCTACCGATGAAATGTAAAGGTAATTACCTAATGGAATTATATTAGGACCTGTCTCTATCGAATAAAATCCCGCAAGTCAGTCTAGTCTAGACAATTTTTTGTAACTTCGAAGACGTAAGTATATATGCCAGCGTGAGGCTCCGAATTTTCATAAAAAAATGAAAATGTGACCTCAATTATTTATTTAACCAGGTATAACCTAACCTAGGCTTAACCTATTCAAAAAGTCAATTCTTATTTCCTTATTGAAGTCTAGTCAACCAATTCAAAAAGTCAATTGTTTTTTTCCTATACTGTGTATTTAGCACTTTCCTGTTCAAAACTGTTTATATTATATAGGTGTACTAAACAATCAATTTAATGAGCCCAGTTTGGCCAATACTTGTCCGGAGATAAATTACTCTGAAAATAGTAGCTTATCAGTAAACCCAGACCGTAAGCCGCGAGATACACAAAAGTAATTTTCTTGCTCACTGAACCCATGGTCTGACATCTTAAAGTACACTTCAAAACAGCTCGCTTGGCATAATGTCTTCGTAAACCTAAATAATAAAGAGACATACAAAAGATGAAGAATATAGGTACCTGTACTTACTTGTACTTACTCAATAGTTCTATCCTACTCTTTGATAATGATCACTTAAGTCACTACACGAAAAATCTAGCGTTACTTCGCTAAAAACTAGATCCAACCAACCTAACATAATAGATTACCTAAGTTTATGTATGAGATGTATAAGATGCTCATGGTTGTAGGTGACAGGACGCTAAACCTGTGGCTAAACTGATAAGATATACCTACCTACAAAAGTCGGTTGCAATTGCCTTAAACTAAACTTTGATAATACCCTATAGACATATATATATAGATTGTAATACCCATACTATACTATTTTTGTATGTTTTATCCGAGTGATACATATGTGTAAATATTAGGTATTCTTTGCTTTGTTGCATTTTGTGTACCTATCTAAGATAAACTTCCGCGAGGCGAGGTCGAGCCAGATTCAATCCTTCTAATCTACTCCAATAGGTAATTCTTTATTCTTCTCCAATAGGTTGAGTTTCAAACATACTAAAGTAAGTAGGTGATTCATTATAAATAACTCAAATAAATAAATGGGTACTTAAAGTAAGACTTGTTGAAGAACGTTTAAGATCAAAACTAAAATACTAAAAATAAGAAGGAAATAAAACGACAAAAAAGGATTTGGGCTCGTCCGGGATTTGAACCCGGGACCTCTCGCACCCTAAGCGAAAATCATACCCCTAGACCAACGAGCCGGTGATGATCAGTTCAAAAAAACGCCAAACTATCAACAGAGAAACTAATCGCATACGCATGACGTAATCATACGTACCTAAAGTGAAAGGAATTTGTATCCAACAAGCACGTGTATGGCCGCGTGTTTTGAGGACAACTCGTATAGAGCGGTCTACAGTTACAGTTAATTTTTCAACGAAATCTAAAACTAAATTGATATTCAATTTGCGAACTAAGTACACCTACCTATCTAAAAAACACCATATTTATCTGCATTAGTTTTACAAAAAATTAAGTGCCAGAAGCAAAAGCGGGCTCGTCCGGGATTTGAACCCGGGACCTCTCGCACCCAAAGCGAGAATCATACCCCTAGACCAACGAGCCACTTGCATGCTGTGCACAAAATTCTGTAACAGCCTTCACAACTTTTATGTGTAACATTTTTTTTTTTCTCTTTGATAAATATTATTGCTGCTGCGTAGTTGCGCCATATTTGTATGTATAATAATTTTGTACATAATTTTAAAGAGATAGGCATACTATAGGACCTAAGTACAGAATGAAGTCAGATTGTCTGTTTTATGTTTGTAGGGCACTAATCTAGTACCTAGTTACTTGATGTCAACGCAATCTCTCTGCCGACTATAAAAATCAAAACTCACACAAATTATCAAAATACTTATTTCACATTTAAAAAAAATACTGCAGCATACACACTGTAAACAAACATAAATAAGTACATAGCATACAAGCGTAGGTCCCTTAAAGTGACAGAGCCCTAAACTAATAAAGTAGACTTATTAATAAATCATAATAAACGCCTATATGAAATGACAGCAATATAAATCAAAGCGGTATATCGAAATCCGGCAATCAAACTCGTAACCCTTGAAGCCATCCGAGAGACTCGCGCTTGACCGGTTTCATCCTCTTCGCTTTCATTATTGTCTTATTGGATTGATATCTTTATAAACGAAATATTTTTACTTATTATATTTAGGAAAATACTATGAAACAATACTCAATAGTTAGGCAAAAATATATGCTTAGAGTACCTACTATTGTATTATTATTGAATGTAAAACTACGTCGAGTTCTGTGGATATCACACCGTTCTTAGAGATCATCATCATCATCAACAGCCCGTAGACGTCCACTGCTGAATATAGGCCTCCCCCAGAGAGCGCCACTTTGAGTGGCTGCTCGCCTCCTGCATCCATCGGGTCCCCATGGGTTTCACCAGGACGTCGGTCCACCTAGTAGGGGGTCTGCCTACGCTATGTCTTCCGGTTCGTGGTCGCCCCTTGAGAACCTTTTCTTCCCACAGGTTGTCAGTTCTGCGAGCGATGTCGCCTGCCCATTGCCATTTCAACTTGCTAATTTTAAGGACTATATTGGTCAATTTAGTTCTTCTGCGAATTTCGTCGTTCGTTAGAGACATGTTTTCACAAATATTTTTGTCTTCAGGCAAGCCCTAATACACCTATACCTACTTACTTATTATCATAATATGCTTATAATAGAAGCTATATTCAACCTCAATTATTGGCTAGTTACCTACACGTTGGCCAAACATGATGTATACAATTGGTACCTACAACTGTATGTTCCTACCTGAATTACATTACATAGGTACATACCTACTCTACACTACTCGTAATAAGTACCTGAAATGACGTAGAAACACCATAAAGCTTGGCGATAAGCTAAATTCTCGATAACTCCATAAACCGTGCCTATCCAAGTTGGGAGTATCAGATAGGATGAAGTTTCCGGTACGATCTCTCTGGCAATCGCAGCCGGGAATCGATGCGTATTGTACTCTGCCTCTGTATCTGAAAATGTAAACCAGTAGCATACAGGATTATGTAGGGATTAAGTAATCATAAAATATCTTTTCGAGTACCTCGTCCAGTAATTGTCTCTTGTCCAATAAGCATGTATTTGCTCTTTCCCATTTGCGAAACTAATATGTTAAAGCACTCTTCACTTTACCGAATGTGTGACTCTTATGATAGAATAAAATATGATTTTGACATTTTTGATAATATGTAGTTCGCTAACCTCAGTTAGGCGACGTATTACTGAGATATTATCACGTCGTAATCTGTAACAATTGGTATTACAGTTTCTCCTTCTTTGTTATTAGGTACATTAATTTTGTCATTACTTAGTTATACTTGATTTAGCAACTTTCATTACTTAGGTATTTATATTAGTTTGAGTTAAAAATTAATTTTATTGGCCGTGTTTAGCACTCTAGCATCTAGAGATAGCGTCATTTTGTTACCTATATAAACGCATGTTAGGTTTACATCTAGAAGGGAATATATCCACCGCATGATTTTAGTATATGTTATTTTTTTTAAGTAGTATATAATGCATATTTCTCGTTTTGAAAATTTCCATAAAAAAGTGAGTGGAAAAAAATTTCTGTGTTTGATTTCAAAGTTGCAATCAAATACATAACACTGGATGTGTTATGTATTTGATTGCAACTCACGGCATCCATATATTATGGTAGTAATTCCTAGAATACGTACAAAGCGTTTTGTTGCCTCGTTTATAATTCGGACAGCAAAGTAATGGAACACCTTACCATCGTCATTGTTTCCTGACAAATATAATCTGGGAGTTTTTAAGGCAAGAGTGAACCGGTATCTTCTATTGTGTTGATTGTACTACATCTTTATTGTGTTGTACGTATTTGCTATGTGTTTATGCCAACTCTGGAGTTCCTGATGTCATGACTAAGGGTTCCGCCTGAAAATCAGTCGCTTAAGGTCACGAGCTGACCTTAATCATATGCTGAGTCGGGACCTGGGTCATGACATCACACAACCTTACATTTTTATTTTTTGTTTCTCTAGTGTAAATTTTAGTGTATGTTTCCTATAATGTAAAGTTGTGTGATGTCCTGAATGAATGTTATTTTCTTTCTTTCTTTTCTTTCTTTCTTTCTAGACACGCATGCTCCATCGTCGACCACGTCGTCACTTACCATGGTCAAACGTTAGCTTATCTATATCTATATCTATACATATAATAAAACTGTAGAGATAAAAAAATCTGTAAATGCAAGATATCGAAAAAAAAAATGACACCGGTTGGCTTTAAATTTTTCGCTGATCACGTTAAGCTACTTTTTAGACATTTTGTATGTCTGTTTGTTTGTTTGTTTGTTTGTTTGTTTGTTTGTTTGTTTGTTTGTTTGTTTGTTTGGTTATTTGTTTGTTACGGCACAACTCCGAAAATACTGAACGGATTTTCATGCGGTTTTCACTAATAAGCTTAGAAAAACCCGGCGCACAACATAGGATATATTAAATTTTAAATAATGTAAATTTTTTTTTGGTGAAAATGAGTAAGATTTCATTATGAAACGGAACGGGATTTTAACAAAATGGCCGCTTCATGGCTTCAAGGTAAGTTTTTTTTTCTTATATTTTGGTCCACACACAGTGTAGGTATTTAGCCAGTGTCAAAAGGTAAGTTTTATTTTGGCTACTAATCATAGATGAGAGAAAAAAATGTGCTCTGTGCTACTGACGGTAATTTTATCTCGGGTTTATCCGGATGCACAGATTAAAGAAACAAAACTCTGTTACTATTATGGCGCGGCTTCATATACGCCCGCACCTTCGCTGTTGAGTTGGCGCGCAAAAACATCTCTGTTGACTATCCTCGATTTTTTTATAGCGCCCCAACCCGAACACACAGTCAATTTGTTTGCCTGCTGAGCGACCGACGTGGGCTAAATAAAATGGAGGAAGCAGTAGCGTTATAATGCATGTCGGCGAATAAATATGTTTTACTAACTGTGAGAATATTATTTGCGATTACAAAAATTAATTTTAATAGTTTTAATTTATAATTCCTTATCAATATGAAGTAAAACCAATTTTTTTTATTTGTCTGTTTATCTGTCCCTTTGAATACGGATCACGGTTGTTATAGTGGCAACAGAAATATATCATCTGTGAAAAATTCAACTGTCTTACTATCACGATTCATGAGTACATACTGGTGTCTGATGGACAGACAGACAGACAAACGGACAGCGGAGGTTTAGTAATAAGGATTTACTCTTTGAGTACAGAACTCCTATATTTTTGTATTTCATTCTGAACAATCCCCACTGCACTAAGCAATAAGGAAGTAATTTAATGCATGTTTTACAACAGTAAATAATAATTGGTGCGTCTGCATTACCGGCAGTGTATCACACTTTTTGGGCTACGGCGAAATACAACGCGCGATAACTTCGTCTGCGCTCGATGCAATGCAGATTAGAGAAAAAAAATATGTTCATTATGTAAGTACCTATACCCAAAAAAATCATATGTATTTACATATAGATAAGTTTTTTCGTTAATCTGTGGTCTGAACTAAAAAAGAGGATAGGTATGAGAACCTTCTTGAATATGAGCACGACACAGAGAACAAGGAATTTAGAAAACTAAAAACTTCTTAGACTTTTTTTATAAGTTTTAAGGCTTCACGCGATATCATATTTAGCCAATATTGAAACATAACTAAATTATTATTCATGTTTTCGATTTATTGGGTTCTGGAGAGGGCAAAATTCTTTATTGGCGATCTGGTATTATGTATTAGTTTTCAAAAATCTACTACGCGTTACCATTCGAAATAAGTATTTAAAATTGTATTTATAGTACCTATAGCTTAACCTTTAGTAGTAACATATTCAGTAATCTGTGCCCATTGACCCTTGCTTTTGCTACGCAAACCCTTTTTTATTTTGGCATTAGACAAAATTTGTATTTAGCCAATGATAGGAAGTATTTTATGAAAACTGTTTAAAAGGGTAGGTATTTGACTTTTTATAATTATTCATAAGGCTTCATGCGATTATCATACTTAGCCAATATTGAAGCTTACATTTTTATTCATGTTTTCGATTTATAGGGTTTTGGCGGGAGTAATGTTCTTTATTGGCGATCTGGTAAAATGTATTATTTACATGAACTTAATACACGTTACCATTCCAATTAGGTAGATAAAATTATTTTTGCGCTACTGCTACATTCTTGATCAACCCCAAGGAAGTTTTAAGGTACCTGGGGGTCTAGCAAAGAAACCAACCACTAACGCTAACGCCAAACGCTAACTCCAAAATGTACTAGGATGACATTTCGGAAATCGCTTTAAACTTTTCCACAGCGAATGTCATTTCAATACAGTTTCGGACTTTGCGTTAGCGTTGCGTTTGGCGTTAGCGTTAGTGGTTTTTTTTTTTTTTTTATTTTTTTTTTTTTAATAGCCCCAAATTAAGCATAGCTTGTACTATGGGAACCAGATAACGGACACAATACTTATATACTTTTTCGTTTGTAAATACATACATAGAATACAATATAACACCCAGACACAGAACAAACATCGATGTTCATCACACAAATGTTTGTCCTGGGTAGGAATCGAACCCACAGCCCTCAGTTCAGGAGGCAGGGATACTACCAACTGAGCTATCGGGCCCGTCGGTTGGTATCTTTGCTAGACCCCCTGTAGTACTTATAGCTACTTAAGTTATATACCCTTATCATTGCTACGCATTTTAAACCTTTTTTATTTTGGCATTAAAGTAAGCCGGAGGTGCTATTATTTGTATTTAGCCAATGATACGAAATATTTGATGAAAAATGTTTAAAAAGGGTAGGTACTTAGATATAATAATTAATATGTAGGTATTCATTATGGCAATAAAATTGTATCCTCGAATTAACAACATGGCGCGTAACGTTCGTTCGTTTTTGATTCGTTCTTCTTCTTCTTGCATGTTGAAATAAGTTTTTAACAGTTAAAATATTTTAGATCTGTGGGCTTTTAAATAAACCACGGGAGCAGAAAATGATTGATTACTCGGTTACTTCAAGAAGGAGTTATAGTAGGTAAGTAACTTTGGGTGTTAGTAATAATTATGTAATGACGATTTAACCTACTTCCTCACTTTCCTCACTAGGTAGGTATGTTGGGAATGAGACAGCGTGGAAAATAGTGGACATAATAATAATTATAACTGTCGATTCTTTAAGGAGTGGTGGTTTAGTATTTGTAATTCCTAATTAGTATTAAGAAAATTAATTATGTACGCGTCGTACAGGTAAATGCATATCTCCAGCAATTTATAAACTTATTATTGACACTGGCTATGTGTAGGTAGTTAGGTACTCAATTCGTATGGAACCAAACTTAAGAAGGTAAAAAATGTGGTAAATGGAACAAAAAGCGCGCGGATAATATGTAAAACAGGATCGTCTTGTGTGATTCTTCCATATTTTTCTAAACTGTAGGTACCTGCCTGCTTAGGTAACTACTACCTAAACAAAACTTACTGAAACTTCTGTTAAAGACCTGAGTGAAGTGATGATGATTTCTTTTTGTTGTAATATGAAGAGGTACTTATAAAATTGTAGTATTTGTTTGAAACTTCTTTTACTGTTATAAATCTATATTAGACTCAAAAAATTTATTTTTAGATAATGGCTTAAATAGCTTCCACTCACGGCTATGCTTGCGTTATACCTATGCTAATACAGGTTACTGTGCTCAGCTTCGAAAAGATTTAGTGGATTTTGTTGTTTGGTACGAAATGCATGATCTATTATTAGACTATAACGTAAAAATAACATAACACAAGCGTGCGAAGCCGCGGGCAAAAGCTAGTTATTCATAAGGCTTCACGCGATTATCATACTTAGCCAATATTGAAGCTTACTTAATTAACATTTTTATTCAAGTTTTCGATTTAAGGTTTTGGCGGGAGCAATGTTTTTTATTGGCGATCTGGTCAAATGTATTATTTACATAAACTTACTACACGTTACGAAATGTTTTATCTATTATTAGACTATAACGTAAAAATAACATAACACAAGCGTGCGAAGCCGCGGGCAAAAGCTAGTCGTTAATAAAAAAAACTGTTACTAAGCATTGCTACCGTTTTCAAAGTCAATTAATCAGATAAGATTTTAAATTATTGTTATTGATGAATATATAATACGCACGTTTCAGTAGGCACCTATCGACCTACTTTAATTTGTGGTAAAGAAAGTGTTTTTATTGCAATGGACTGTATGTACGTACAGTGTAGGTATACTAAATGGTGGTTTTTTTTAGATATAGAAAATCTGACGAAGCGAGAAGATGTGGTGAGAATTCGTAAACTACCCATAACTCTCGTAACGAAAATGTTCATACCGTATGAGCGTAAATTATTAAAGTTTCCAAGTTCCATAGTGATGTATGACGAACTTCCGGCATATATATTTTAGGTAGGTACATATGGTACCTACTTATTAGTAATAGGTAGATTGGTAATATTATAAGTATAGGTTTAGTCTACTACCGGGTAGTAGGTACAGTTGCCCTACCACAAAGTATACACAAACCATCATGGTTCGTGACAGTAACGCTTCAAGGTTACAATAATATTGTTCGAATTCGTACCATGAACTTATAAAAGTATTCTTGCGCGAACACGAGACCTCTACATTTTTATATAGCGTTATCACTGTCGCACGTCGCTGTCAATATGATTAACGGTATGACATGACAGTTGTATTTGAGTGAAAGATTAAACGTGATCAAAACTGCTCTGCGTCAACAACATTGCAATATTCTTACTTTTATGTCATTTTTCAAAGTATGATTGAAGTAATAATGCTACAAGACCTTGTGGTAACCCCCTGGTCATTTTTGGATTTCGGCCAAGACAATTTCACCACAAGGTTACCAACCCATCAACCAACAACCAACATAAAATTAACTATCTAAATATCAATACATGCCATATACCTAATCAATAATATACAGGGTTACAGGAAAAATTGTGCTAGATCCGTTAAGGGCGTGGAGTACCCATCATTTCTGACTTATTTCACTATGAAACAACCTAGCCTCAACTTAATATTTTATTTAGATATTCCTTAGAGAAAAATACAGTTTCTAATATTTTTTGTATTTCTTAACTTTCACTTGTCTACTACGGTCTATTCAATTAACTTATGTACTATTTTACTGATTGACGTCCTAAAACATCTTAATACACATGTAAAAATGCAATAATCATAATAATAAGACACACAAAATAAACAAAATTAAATTTTGTAGCCTAAAAATCGGCAATTTTCACAAAAAATATTAAAAGTCGAATATCTCGAAAAGGGTTAAGTTTAGGCTAGGGTGTTACATAGTGAAATAAGTCAGAAATGATGGGTACTCCACGCCCTAAACGGATCTAGCACGATTTTCCCTGTAACCCCGTATAAAAAAAAAGAAAGAAAATGACATCACACAACACTACATTACAAATTGTAATTGTGATTTACAATACACAATAAAAATAATATAAGTACATAGAAAAATTAACATACAATATTTGCACCTATTGGTATGATGTAATATTGTGTAATTTTTTTATGTATATACTTAATTTATTACATTATACTTACTTATAGAACCTATTTTAATTGTTGTAAATCTTTTGCAAAAAAAAGCCACAACTAAAACTCTTACAGTGGTATTCATAGTCAAGGAGTGAAAAAACCCCCAAAATCTATCATTTAACTTTCATATAGAGGTTGAATGTTGAATCATTCTTCTTTCACTTTCATAGCATCCTGCGTTTGACAATGTCAGAATTGTCAGATTGGGGGCTACTTGTTTTTTTTATGAAATGCATAAAACTAGACTTCGCCACACCTGAATCATCCCCACCTTGACTATGAATTCCAGTGTTAGTCAATCCAAGTTCTAAACTAATAATATGCAATTGGTGTATGTTCAGCAGTGGACGTCTTCAGGCTGATGCGATGATGAAGCTAATATCATGGAGCTATTAAAAAAAGAAGGAGGGAATCCCGTCTGATCCGAAACTGAAGCACCCTTAGGAAGCCGGAACGCTTCGTACGTACGAGCGGAACACGCACACACTCACATCATACGCAGCCGGTCGCCCTACTTTTATCTGAAACACATATGTAATATGTCCGCCATTTTGGGCTTCAGTTCGATGTCAATCAAAACTCAATACTTCTTTTTTTTTATTTAATCCATGGCTAATATAACGATAGTGATATTTCACGACACAAGACAAAACCAATTCCTACGGGTTACGGTTAATACACCCACAAAGACAGCTAGACCAGATTTCAGATAGTTTAAAGCTGGCAAGCGGGAATCCGAGGTATTTCAGCAAATCTACACCGTGATTGCGCCAGGCATTCGAGATTTGGAGAGCATTGGTATTTCACTCCATTTACCTATATGGGCTTATGGGTGGGCAAATAGTCTATTAAGTGGGTTGCCATTATAAAAAATAATCATCGAAATTGGATGACATTTATGGCTCGAAAAACGTTTGTGCTTTTTGATGGCAGAAGGGGCATTCTCTTCTCAATGAACAGGCAATACAACATTCTCTACAGATAAATTGTGTAGGTAGGTATACTAGAATCACGTTATAGGTACTTATTAAAGCCAGCATAAACCTTAGCAAAATCACATGAATGGTAACATTACGATTTGGTCCAAGTTTCATTTCGTCTAACTAGCTTTCAAAACGGTAAAAAATGAATGCGTAAAATACGCAAGATTTTGAATAAGGCACAAACTAAGTAGCGGATACAGTAATTATTCAAATCGCAAGATATCTTTACTGCGGGGAGCAAGATGAGTAGAGTTCTACGGAAGGTTTGGGCAAGTATGTATTTGTATTTGTATACAAGGTGACCTTTAATTGGTATGTCATCCCGATATGGGGGGACTGAGACCATGATACCCAACAAGTTGTGAGAGCCTTACTTTAAACTGGTTGTTTCCAAACTTCCATGGTAAAAAATAAATCCACTCGCAAAATTACATTACAGTACATTTATAAATACAGGTCGTTAAACGCATTTATGTGTACTCGGTCAAGGACGAAGTTCAACCACCCAGATGCGCTAAGGCTATTTTCGAACGTAAACTTTACACGGCATTTCTTCAATGAAAAACTATTAATTTAGTAAAGTTGTAGAAGAAACATTGTCTACCTTGGGGTGTAGATTCACTCCCTTTCGGGATAACATACCAATTCAAGGTCACCTCGTATAGCCATTCCAAAATGGCAATCTAATCAATACGTCAAGTAAACGTATAACTTCCTTGGTTAATATATATTATGTCAAGCAAGAGCAAACGTTTTTCAGCTGATGTTGAAGTAATTTATTAATATAAAACTATTTTGTACCATTTGTGACCGTTCTATTTCATCAGAAACTCAATTTCAGCACATTGTGTAGCTATCGAAATAATGTGTAGCACATAAAGAGAGACACTCCGTAGCGCGGCGGCTTGTTTTGCCAAATCCGCCTTGTTCGGCTTGCGGAGTCGATTCGATCTAAGGGATTATTTTATGAACCTTTGTACGTATTCCTTCGAACAATTTATGCTATAACCAAAGACAATTAATCGTCTTTGCTATAGCTATATACTATCGCTCAAGCATAGAGTAAAGCCCAAGTTATTCACTCGAACGTTTGGAGTTGGAGCTGTACCACATTATTTTATCTCTATTTACTCCGATGCGGCTAAAATTTTAGATAAGTATAGGTGGGGTATTATAGGCAAGGAACTTATACGTATACGGTATAGGTTATAAACATACTTCACCAACTGCATGCTAGCCTAGTATATAGGTATTTAGTTGAATAGCTGAATATGAATACCTATTGTAATTTTTTTTATTAGCTGCTACACCACAGACACCTGGGTCCGTGCTCTTTGTTAATATTATTTATAATTATTTATTTATTTTAATTTTAGTGAACCATAAAAAAACAATTCGTTCTACGTCTTGACATTTCAAACCATACCCTGTAGAGTCCAACGAGAGAATCATTATATTCCTCGTTATGGAAATCGCAGTGGTTATTCAATCGTACTGAGGCAGTCATTACTCACGCCATTTGTCGTGCTAATGATCCACCGCTCCTTGCCATTTATTTAATGTCTCTCTTATGGGTTAACAAGTCACAAAATAATAATATAGAAAGAAATGAAATTTTACTTAAATTATGCATTACATTCTTTATTTTACAGCGGCTATACAAGTCAATCCTTATCAATGAATCACTACGTCTGTGGCCAGTAGCCAGTAGTAACACGGACTTATTAAGTTATTTTCCGTCTCTATTTGGTACTAAGCTTAAAATAAAAGTATTACCGGCAGACTTAGCAGTTTACCATTAGGTAAGACAATGGTATTAAAAACTATAAAATACACAAAAAAAAACGAAACCGTATATTTGCCATAATACTATACTTATAAAGATAAACCGACAAACAAATTTATTGATATTACAGTAATTTACAAAGTCACATTACCATAAATAATTAAAAATTAAATTGTAATAAATAATATAAAACAAGAATGAGTAATCAGTAATTGAATTACTACTATCTGGGCTTATGTACCTAATATGTAACTAAAAGTCGAAAACTCACAATTATTTCGACCCACATACTGGGTGTAATTGAATTCATTAGCATCCTTTGAAACTAGGTACCTACTCCTGATACCGGTCACGTGTGGACCAACATTTTTGAATTCTAATATTTTGGTTTGGTAATAATAATAACTCCAAAAAATTGAATAACTTAATTAACCAAATGCTACAATACAAATTTTAATTCAAATAATGTAGTACTGGTTTTAATTAGTACTTACAAGGTATAAAAACGCTTACATGTATCAAAATCATCCGTGCCAAGTGCGTTAGGCGCCGCGGCAATCTTCATAATTTTCAATAAAAATATTTTCATTTACTCTCTTTACTCTTTAATAATCATCTATTAATGGTGTATTACCAAGTGCCTAATTTATGCTAATGAATTAAATTACATCCTGTATAATAGATAAATGGTATGACCAATTGACCATACCATCGCCGTCGTACCTACGTTTGAATTTGGAATCAACTGCAGCATTATTTCCATTCCACTGATCCCGATACAGGAAGCATCAGGTTTTCCAAAATCCTAACAAGATTCTGGCAGCTTGTAAAAGGTTTTAAACTCTCATAAAGAGCCAATTAAAATATAAACAAGCGAGTGTAATTGAAAACAATCGTAACGATGCTATTCAGTACTATATTTCAGAGTACAGTCGCCACTCGGGCCTACACCCTGCGTGCCTTGTTCTGGGTCCAGTGGGCTGGAGAAGCCACTGCTCAGTTTTTCGGCTAAACAAGTAAGATCGGTAATTAGCAATATGAGCAGAGGTAAATCTCCTGGCCACGATGGGCTCAGTATTGAGCACTTCAAGTATGCAGGGCCTCACCTACCCAGAGTACTGTCCATATTATACTCCCTTTGCCTGAGTCACGCATACTTACCGGCGGATTTGATGAAAACCACCGTGATACCTATTGTCAAGAACAGAACGGGTGACATCTCTGACAAAGGCAACTATCGTCCTATCTCTCTGGCGACGACTACAGCTAAGATATTGGACGGTGTGTTTGATTCTCAATTAGATGGTTATATGGAGCTGCACGATGCACAGTTTGGGTTCCGGCCCGGACTATCCACTGAAAGTGCTATCTTGAGCCTAAAGCACACCGTCCAGTATTATACTGATCGCAAGACACCGGTGTATGCCTGTTTTCTGGACCTCTCCAAGGCCTTCGATCTCGTCTCGTATGAAGTGCTGTGGAAGAAGTTGAGAGACAGGAATATACCGGAAGAATTGCTGAGACTCCTGCAATATTGGTACGGTAACCAAACGAATGTTGTTAGGTGGTCCAATGTGCTCTCGGAGCCGTATAGGTTGGAGTGCGGAGTACGACAAGGAGGGATAACATCTCCGAAGCTCTTCAACCTGTACATCAATGAACTTATTGCCGAGCTCAGCAGCATGCGTGTCGGCTGTCGGGTGGGTGGTGTTACTGTAAATAACATCAGTTACGCAGATGACATGGTGCTGCTGGGTCCGACCGCGGGAGCCATTGGTCAAATGTTAAGAGTTTGTGAGACCTATGCAGTCACGCATGGGCTTTCTTACAATGTTAAAAAGTGTGAGTACATGATTTTTAAGGCCGCCAGTAGGAGTCCAGAGTGTGTACCTAATATCACACTGAACGGTCTGGATATAAATCGTGTAAAACAATTTAGGTACCTCGGACATATTCTTGCTGACGACCTTAAGGATAATGCCGATATTGAAAGGGAGCGCAGGGCATTGGCGGTCCGGAGTAACATGTTGACTCGCAGATTTTCCCGGTGTAGTGACGAGGTTAAAATCACCCTGTTCAAGGCGTACTGTCAAAGCTTCTACACGAGTAATCTGTGGGTCAACTACACCCAGAGATCGTTAAGTGCCCTGCGAGTCCAATATAATAATGCGTTCAGAATGCTGTTGGGTCTGCCGCGATACTGTAGTGCCTCAGAGATGTTTGCCCAGGCTCATACTGACGGATTTCATGCCATCATCCGCAAAAAGACGGCATCTCTTCTGGGGCGAGTGCGAGGTAGTACCAATAGCATTCTGAATACGGTAGCGGAACGGTATAACTCGCCCATTATGCAGCACTTTGTGTGTACACTTGTGGATGGAGGCAGGCAGGTGTATGCGTAGAGGGTACCATGGTGGCGGGTGTACTGGGATGCTATTATGTCTGTGTTGTTCTTATCATTTATTGTAAATAATTTTCATTTTATTAAAAAATTATTATAAGAATATACTATAGATTACTAACATTAGAAGTAAGTAAACCTCACTAACCAATGGATTTATTTGTCCGATAATAAAGAAATTTGATTTGATTTGAGTACATTTGTTTCGTTCCAGGAAATACTGAGTTTGTTACTGAGTTGAAAGAAAGTTTACGGTTAATAATTAATACGATGGTTGATTTCGTTTAACATGAGGGTCGTTTTACAATATACATATTTGTTAAGGTAACCCGTGGCTTAACCCACAACTTACTCGCTTTCCCACCGGAAACCTTAATGTTTGGTACCAAAAAGCATTCTTTGTTGATCTCGGTACGCTAAGTGTTCAAAGTTTCTACAAGCAAAATAAAAATAACACTCACTTTCATTTTATGTAAATAAGGCATATTAGGAATGAACAGTAATACAGTTACATTATAAAACTGACCTTTGCAGTGTATAAAAAGTAAATGTAGCTTAGAAATGTTTTGAAGCAAATAAACGATGCGTAAAAACACACTAACTCGTTCTACAACAACAACAAAAACCACGCTAACGACGGCCGCGCAACTAAATAAGCAAAACAATGGTTAGGACTCGGAGACGGCTCACAGACTGAATTATTCGGGCGAATTTTCTAAGCCCAAAGCTCGCATAACGTAATCCGTGAAAAGCCATTATATCAGTCGGGAAATCTCATTTCCGGTTGAGAAAAATGGACTTGCTGTCGCAAGGTTCGGAAGTGGGTCGCGACTAGCTCTACATATAAGGAAGTATAGCTATAAGTAACGTGAGTCAATGTACCTATGCTGCCAAAGTTACATAAAGTTCTGATCAGCTAATCAACTACGACGTAGGTACTTAAAAAACACTATAAGTAGCCACTGTTTTGAACTAAGCACGTAGTGTACTTCGTTCATTCACCGTAAGATGTCCCCTGAACTGTATATTGTTTTGAAAATTTGCAAATGTTAACATACATCTGTGGTGGGTACAAGTATATAAGTTTAGATAATGGTGCTGGCAACCACCAATCACCAAGTGTGGTAAGCGCTACAACATAATTATTATTCGTAGCACCGTAGGCATTGCTGCAAATTCCCAAGGCAAGGGACAACTTACGGTGAACGGTCTGTAGGTATAGATACATTATATCCAATGACATGAGTCCGGTCACAAAAGATGTCAAAGCCAGGACGGAAGTGCACGCTGAGATTGATTTAAGCTTTGTGAATGGTATACGAAGTACGTGGCAGTGTAGGCCATTGCACAAAGCTACGGAATGCGAACTAAATTGAAATAGTTCGGTACGTACTTACTTCGTGGCAGAAGCTTTTGGTGTGTTAGCACAAAATAGTTTGTAGTTGACATTTATAGCTCTTTATGTTAAAAACCATTTCATTTACTTTTTTTTCTTAATAACTATTTCTCATTATAAATAGTCGAAGGTTTTGCTGGCCGTTTAATGTTTATACGATACTTTTACGGAGTCGATGTTCCAAACTTAGGATTTTCCACATTCTTCGTGTTTGTAATACGTAGACAAATAAATGATCAATTTGATGGATTCCTTATTACACAAAATAAGTATGATAAAGTGCATGTTTAGCTCCCACAAAAAATTTACCAGTTAATTATTATTTATTAGGCAGAATAGGGATTTAGGTTGGGGGAGGCCTATGTTCAGCAGTGGACGTCTTTAGGCTGTTAATGATGATGATGATGATGATGATGATGAGGTAGAATAGGCAACTTACCTATCTACTTATGGAATAGGGATACCTACATAGCTAAAGTCCCTCCTACTTGCTTCGTTTTCCTCAGTGCTGAGGGTCGTGAACCCACACAAATCACTTTGTCTCTGATAATTATTGTACGCCAAATCGCCAACCTTAACGCAGTCTGTTCTCAGTAGCCTCATGTAGGTGCCTAATACCTATATATAGCCTCATGAACTTTGATATCAATTGGTCAGACCAGCGCAATAGACTTCGTCCACGTGCCCTTTTCCCTTCCACCTTATCTGTGATGATGAGCTTTCTCAGGTTACCACTATTCTCTCCCTAGATATATGGTCCAAACACCACATCTCGAAGGCATGCACGCGTTTGCGCGGTCATTCGCTTTTAGAGTCCAAGTTTCTGCACCAGATTATTATTATTTTTGTTTTCAGGTTCTAGATCCGAGCAACTCCGCCTTCCCTGAGGAACCCTGAGGAGCCTTCCTCAGGGTTTCTACACAAAAAACCACTTACAATTTAAGCAATTTAAAAGCGACAACGGGGCCATAACGCGCGATTTAAATGAGGCTAACTGCTACAAAAATGCGTAAAACGGTACAAATCTCCGCAATTATCATTCTGTCTACACCTTTAATACGACAACCCTGGGTACCAGATAAACGCGGAGCCGAGAACCGATGAGTATTACCCGTATTCTTCCACCATGATAAGCCTTTGTTATTATAACTAAAAAATTATAAGTAAGCTTCTTTGTAACTCAATACAATAAAAAGGGCAAAACGAAATCTTGATTTTTGTACCAAACATATTTCGTACATCATAGAAAAAAACAATTGTAATATCAATCAATCAATCAAATCGTTTATTTGCTAAAATACATGTATAGTGTAATACGGTGTTTTCCGTCCATCTACCTTCTAATTTGATATAGGTAAGGTATTTGATATTACTCACATATTGTGGTGGTTCATGATAGTTTTGCAGCAGCAAGAAAGACTACTGTTGCTTCTGGGGGTCTAGCAAAGATCCCTTTTCATTAGCATTAGCAACAAATGCTAACGCAAAATATATGAAAGTGATAACTGCTAGACCCTCATATACTGTACCTATAGGCACAGATTATCTAATAGTACTTTACTATTACTAAGTATAGGTATCAACATCGTTTAAAGTTAGCTAAAAAGTTTCCAGGCCCCGTATTTGCATAGGCAAATTAACGGGCTTTCACACTAACAAATCCTCTCACAAAAACGGACGGGATAGTCAGATAAGTAAAACAGCGAGGGCCGCGGGATCAACTGTAATCTGTTTAAACTCCAGTTCCCATGCCAAATGCCTTTATGTATACTAGAGAGGACATCTCTAGCTGGCACTGTCGACCACAGTGAGTATATTTTTGCTCACTATTATTAAATCTGTCCTCATACGAAGCTGGACACTGAAATCGACGCTATTATTTGTTTTGGCCGACTATCTAAGCACGCGCTGTTATTTCCGAATCATAAATTTTATTTCAAAACACGTGCAGTCGATTTGAGTGTCAAGATTCGCATGAGCGAAAGTATGCTGGCCGGCATACACGACGTAGTCGACTGTGCCAGTTAGAGATGTCCTGTCTAGTATACATCAAAGTCTTGATACAAACAGATAAATTCTGTTTAAATAACCGTAAAACTGTCCGTGTGCGGATCGTTTTAATCTTTTTGATGTGGATACGGTCACGTTCGTACTCCTCTATGTTAATAGGTTCAATATAAACAAGGACTTTCTTATCCTATGTAACTGATATGTCGGTAGATTCCTTAATATCTACGTATACATGGGCCTAAATTTAATCAATGCTTAAAATATCCTGTCTCCGTTTTGCTCGAGACAATTCACGCTAGCCAGAAGTAGGCGGAACTTTTTGATCATGATTGAAATATGTATAACTGTTTAGTATCCAAATCAAATACCTACTTTTCTATAGGTATACTTAAGTTAAAAGTTCCGTCATTCCCTTGGTACCTATATATACTTATATATGAATATTAGTGCCCCATAAAATCCTAGAGTTCTACATCCTAAAGAAAGTTTTAACACAATCAGTTGTTGTTCTCCAAACTCCATGTTCAAGCAGGGGGAAGACTCAGCAGACTAGCTTTCCCCATAGTTTTGGTTGTATCTGAAGTTACCGGAAAGTTTAAAGCGGAGACCGCGCTCCAATTGATGAATTCTCTGCTTTGCTGCCACGGTTAGAACTTGGAAAGAAATGGGAAATTACTTATTTATTTATTTATTTATTTCGATAATCCAACTAAATATAGTGTGCTTATACTATATAAAAATGATAGTTAACTCCAAACGGACAAGCCGTTCTGATGACTCATTATTTCGAAACAACAATACTAAAGATATGGCTCTAGATCTAATAGAAGCTCAAACGCTGTTAAAGGTGTAGGTATGTGAGGGTAGGGTGTTGTGTAAGAGTGAGAGGGAAAAGGAAAAGGTGTGAATGAGTGGATGAGAAGGATGGAGGATGTGTGTTTGAGGAAGGAGGTTGAGAAGGTGTGTGTGCGTGCGTAAATAGTGTCTAGGTGAATTATTTTAATGTAAATTATCGATTCCACGGTGTATTTTCTTTATGCCCCGCTTCAAAGATACTTTCGATTCGTAAAATAGATCAAGATCTGAGTAACACTTATTGTATGTACGCGCAGCGCGACATAGTACCGAATTCTGCGCATAATTCGTGGTCGCAAAAGGCACATGAAACAAAGGCGTGGGTCTTGTCCGATATGTAGGTACCTGTAACGATACGCTGGCCAGGAGCTCTGGGCTCTTATGTTTCAGAAGAGTAGATTTCGTTTAAGTGTAATAGTGCAAGAGGAAGTCCTGTGTGTGTATGTGAAATACTAGAGCTCAATGTGCTTCTGTAGATCGGTAAAAAGGCATCCAAACTAACTATACTAAAATTAATAGTTAAAGTATCTTCACAGATAGATAGCCTAAACGCTAGTAATAAGTATACATAACAATGCCCTTAATCAAGCAGAAAACTTGTCTGAGAACTCAGACAGAACACATGCATTCCAGTTCAGCCGCTGAAACTCCGTCGTCTACGTAGTTAGCCATTACTTCCAAACAGCGGTTAGTTACAAGAATAATTGGTGTTGAGCATACCGTATACCTACAGCCGTTCCATTAGGATCCGACCCTAATGTATTATCGATGACACATTACGTGTGAGGATATATGAATATAGCGTTCGTTTTACGCGCTGTTCGTGATAACGATATGATTTTCGCTTTATGGAATTTCACTAACGTGAGAAACTTTTCCTTTTGTGTTCTTAGTATCTAAGAATGGGCCCGGACTCTGTTCGGTCTGTGTAAATGATAAGATTTTAGACGCCTCTGTTCGGTACTCTTTTTAGAAGCAGTCATAAGAAGTGAGAAAACCGTAGCTGTGTGTCCGTTTAGTACTTAGGGACTTAGGTAGTTTCTTAGATCAGCGCGTCTAGTAGATATTGGTGCAATAATAATATCACTATTCAGTCAGATTTTCTTGTAGTAGCTAAGTGCAGGTAATTAAGTACATGATTCTATGATTGCTAGATTAAATTATTACAATCACTGAATTAACTAACGCTGATTAACTAATATACAAATGAAACAACATCGACAATGCATCTCTGTCGACGATTAAAAATAATAATAAAAATGCAAATGACGAGTCCATAAATGTACTATCGTATAATTTTTGTTACTGCGACAATGTACCATTTATGTCAATATATTATTTCATTTCATTCATTTCATTTCTAGCAAGTTAGTGGTCAGGTAATCAGAGAATAAAATGTATGCCTGTTGATATAAAACATACTACTAAAACATGTAAAAGTGTCCCTTTATTTTCATACAAATTCTAACAATTCAATTCAAACCTTTTTTGTCTTTGCTTCTTATTTTTGTCACACCTATCCACTGGACTAAATAAAAATTCCCCGGTCAATATTAAGTAAGTAAACTTCGTGATCTTGTTATCAATCGCTAACTACATAAAATATACTCACCAAATACCAATACCTGCGTTCTTTGTAACTTTCCCATCCATGCCCTTCTCATAAAGTTTCCCAATGTTATTATCTTACCTCGGATCGGAATATCGAAGTTATGTCTGATTCGATTTGTGCCGTATTCCCGTCGCGTCGACTTCGGTTAGTCAACTGAATGTCATTAACTTTTGCTTGGTTATAAGATACTTATACATAGCAATAAGTAAAACATTAGTAGGTCTTAGAAAATAAAGTAAGTTATACCTACCCTTCAATACCACCCATACCACACCATAAAACCATAAGATAAAGTATGTTTCTATATAAGGTTTCAGAAGTAAAAAAAAATTAGCCTGTTTGTGCACGTAGAAATCTTTTGAAGAAATCCTATGTAATAGGAGGAATTCTGTGGAAATCCTAAAGAGCAGATCCTAAAACAAGCGACTTCGAAAATCCTACAAATAGCTAACAAAAACAAGCAATATTCCCAAAAAACAAGCACGATTTATAAAGAGCGAAAAGTCACACCTCGCGTTCTTCCTCACATTCGAGACGTGTAATAAGAAACACGCTGAGTCAGCCACTACCCGCACTTCGGTCCAACGTCGCGTCTGCGAAAGTGTTCGTCATCGCAAAAATTGCGATCGAGCATTGCTGACGCGGCGGAGGCGTGATGAATCGAACCCGGTTTACCGCCTCCGTACTGTGAGACAGGTTTACTATGAGGAAATTCGCTACAGGAACAGATAATGTTATTGAATTGTGTAATATTCTAGTTTGTTCAAGGTTTATTTTCTTATCAGGATGACTAATTGACTATGTGACCTCAAGATAAACAATAAATTAGTATTAATAAGTAGTATGGTTTGATCATTCATAAATTATATTAACGAACGAAGGAAACGTCACGAAAAGAAACGAAATAACTTGCAGTGACATACATGCTGCCAGCATATTGGGTACGCTGCCTACCGGTAGTGGGCTGGAGCATCTGGACTGTCTATAGGCCATCCTGGCTAGTTTACAGTTCAAATGTTATTTGTAGTAGGTAGTCTAGTAGAAAGTGTAGTAGTAGTTCTAGTTAGTGTAGTAGTTAGTTATAATAATAAAGGCACATTACCCGTTTAAAAATATACTTAACTGAATCGGATAATCACCATAAAACACTAGTGCAGTAACGTAAAATAAAAAGCACGACTCCTCAAGTAATGATGATGAAAAAATATTGAAAAAATGACACTATTTCAGTTAATGTCTACCTTACTGGCTTTACTTCTGAAATAATTACTGCTAGATCTCTTGGCTATTGGTCGAGTGCCACTTTCCTAATTTCGTTCTGTGTTATTGCACACATTTGGATAGCATAATACGACAATATTTTTTTCTTTCATTTGCTCGATAAAGAAGAGAGGTGCCTACTGTTTCGCTCTTAAATTAACCGTTTTCGCAAAAACTTTTAATTTTCTAGGATTAAAAGTATACTATGGTGATCTCGATAGAGTAACATGTGCGCAATTTCATCCAAGTCAGTTCAACCGTTTACAGACAGAGAGCTTTTCACTTTTAGTAAGGATTAGTAGAGATTTAGGTCCAACAGAAAATTCATCATATTCGCACGAGTACCCACTCAAACAAAGTACCTACCAAAGTACCTAACTTTACTTAAGATTTAGGTAGGTATTTATCTTTGTTGTTGTACATGACTTATACCTTAGAGATATAATCCAATCTCCAATAATACACTCCCAGCTCCCTTTCGTTGTAAGCTCACAGAGAGAATCATACACGCTAATCTTGGCTCAGAGTATCGTAAAGACCATTGAAGCGTGCAATTCTCCGCCCAGATGAGGTTTATCAGTAATGTACCTACCTGGTAAGCGGAAACTGTTATTAAAGCGAATAAGAGCATTTTATATAAACATGGTAACTAACCCCCATATTCTAAGACATCACCTCGAGATTACTCCACTCGACTCAACCTCAAATTAACCTCATTTTTGTGTTGACAATAAATAATCAACTTGACGTTTCTGAGTCAGTTTTTCTCAAACGAGAGAAGCGAAGCAACTGTCAACTCAAGGTAAGTACGTCGCGATATATTTTGAGTTTCCCTCAAAGTTAAGTAGAAGTCAAGTGAAGGATTTTTGGAGAAATGTTTTGGAATACGGGGGTTTGTATGTAAAAACCAAAGATATTATATTTAAGTAAATAAACCAATAAACGTAAAATCAAATTAACATACTACAACAAGAGAAAGAGTTAGATCGACCACATAAGTACTAAAAATCAGCTCGCGAAATTGGCTTTCATTTGTCTAAATACTTGCGTACAGGCAATTGTGACAAAAAATATGTGTTTCGTTTATTACCTACATATGTGAGGATAGCACAACGTTAGTCCAAGCTTTTCCAGTGTGGAATAACGTGTTCGCCTGTTCCGTATACTTTCTGTAGAGCTCTCAAAGAAACTTCACCGACAAATTTATTGTAGCCCATGCCACCTCCGTTCCATAGCACAGAATCCGGTATATATTGACTCCGTTCAAAGTATCGCGAAATCCATTGAGGCGAGCGGCCTCCGCGCTTCAATGAGGCTCATCAGCGGATGGCGTAAGCAGGAGCACAAATTATTATTGGAGCGTTAATTGGATGTATTCATTAGAGATGCATATTTGTGCCACGCGAATAAAACTGGTACAGATTTAACCTGACTAATATACCTAAATATATCTTTGTGGTTTCTTGGTGTCTGAATTTCGTTTTTGGAGAAAGCGATTGAATGAAAGGCGAAACAGTATCTTTATAGATTTAAATGACAATCTTCATGATTTTTATAGCGGTATCGCCTACTCAGCGTAATCTACAGATTAATTTCTAAAAGAAATATTAATTAATGACAATCTGGTTTTTATTTCTAGAGCTAGAGCTGAGAGGTCTGTATATTATGTTTATCCAAGCTATTACGTTATGATTTTGATACCTACTTATATTATAATAATAAGTAGGTAATTATCTCTTTTTCATATTCTTTAATGGTAATTCAATATTTATAAGTACGTAAGTAAAAACCAAGGTGTGTCTATTGTATCTATTTTATGTCTTGAAAAATAATCAAAGAAGTTACTTTTTATAGTTATGTAAATTAATGTTTAGCTTGTTTTATGTTCGCATGCATGAACAAACACGCGAACCTATTCTCTTTTATGATAACATAATGAAGGCACTGAACAAAATAAACGTTTAAATACAATTTGAGTCGGTTACTAACTGAGCGGATGAGCGCCAATGAACCGTCTGATACTCCGCTACAGCCTGATTGCTTTGCCGTTCATCGGTCGCTAAATGGAGTTATTGCCAATATCGGTAAACTTATAGTACCACCAAGCATATTTGGTAATATTCAGTGGTATCACTACCACGGTAGTACCTGAAAGATAAAATGCACCGGTGTTGTTTTGAAAACACTTTTTAATTTGTATATACTTTTACGTTTCCTTTGGTTAACATTTGAGTCGACATGTTTATCGATCCTAAGTAGGTACTTATCGCTATAATTATTTATCGATCTGGAAAAATATGTTTAGGGCTTAAATATTTTTTTTCATGAATACATTACCTATGTAGACAGTTATCTTCTATTCTATAACTATAAAATATAGATATATTAATAAATAAATAAATAAAATATAATAAATATGTGTGGACATTTCACACAGCGCCATCTAGCCCCAAACGAAGCATAGCTTGTACTATGGGAACCAGATAACGGATACAATACTTATATACTTTTTTGTTTGTAAATACATACATAGAATATAATATAACACCCAGACGCAGAACAAACATCTATGTTCATCACACAAATGTTTGTCCCGGGTAGGAATCGAACCCACAGCCCTCAGTTCAGAGGGCAGGGATACTACCAACTGAGCTATCAGGCCCGTCAAATATAGCACTTATTTGTAGCCCAGGAAAGAGACCAATTTTCACTGGGTGGTTTTCAACCCAACAAACGTAATACGGTTAATAATTTACAATCAAATCCATTGCATTGTTACATCCCATCACCGGTGTCCAGGGATTAACAAGATTATCAGATTTGAATACCGATGGAGGCAGCCATGCGTTCAAATTTCCCGTAATTCCGTTTATGTATGTACCTACTTATATACCTATCTATTATACAGGATGTAATTTAATTCATTAGCATAAATTGAGCCCATGATAGTACATCATTTATAGATGATTATTAAAGAGTAAAGAGTGTAAATGAAAATATTTTTATTGAAAATTATGAAGATTGCCGCGGCGCCTAACGCGGTTGGCACGGATGATTTTGATACATTTAAACGTTTTTATACCTTGTATGCACTAATTAAAAACAGTACTCCATTATTCCAATTAAATTTGTATTGTAGCATTGGATTAAGTAAGTTATTCCATTTTTTGGAGTTATTATTATTACCATACCAGTGTGTTAGAATTCAAAAATGTTGGTCCACACGTGACCGGTATCAGTGGGGTGATTACGTAACTTTGACAGCAATGCAACAGGAGAAATTTCATTCCGAATATGAAAATTTTCATAGTAACTATGCACATAAACTGCGTATTGTAACTGTCAAATCCATACATTTTTGTGTTTCTATTGGTTGCAATCAAGTTATATAATCGCCTAGCTGGAGTAGGTACCTAGTTTCAAAGGATGCTAATGAATTCAATTACACGCAGTATAATCAAAACTGTTTAGATTTAAAACGCTGTTTATCTCGGTCATTTATTAAGCAAAGTTCAACTTAAATTTAAAATTTTCTTCGTGCATTTTCCTGAAGTCATCCCACAGTAAAACCAACAAGCACCTCTCTGCCTTTTAAAGAGACGTTTTCAGATAAACTTTTTCCCAGTAATATTAAATAAGAGAAAGAATATTAAATTTTAATATTTAACTGTTTCAGTGGGTACATTGGTAAACACATTTATTTTCCCCTCATCCCACGGTATATCATAACGAAGTCTCAGTTATAAAACCCAAACAACTGCATTGTCGCTCCTACGGTGCGCGTGGTAGCTTGGAACAAAGCATAGGTACTTAACCTAACGTAATATATATTACTATGTTATTTGTGTGTAACATGATATTCCTTGAAGAAAAAATATTTATGTTACTCCTTGTATGTAGGTTATAAGGTAACATCGTGCGTGAGTGAGCCAGCCTGCAACGCAATAAGAAATGAATGTATGAAAGTACTTTTCTACTTGATACAAATTCTTTACCCTTGGGTACGTATTTTTCTGCTACAATAAGATGAAAATATTTGTAGTTACCTAGCTACGTATACTTTTTTACTTATACGCCTCTATATATTATACGTCCCTGGAACTTTTATAAAAGTGTTTTGGAACTTGGAACTTCTGAAGTTTTCATATACGTGGGTACTTACTTTCTAATGAAAGAGACATTATTAGTAAATAAAGTTTTTCCTGAATCTTCCGAATTTGATTAAATGTTTTTATCTGGGGTTTTTTTCACACATAAGTATCTCAAGGCAATCATGTTCTACTTGAGGAGAAGAAACAGAGTAGTACCTAAAGAACGAGAATGGCGGAAAATTGACAACAAAATAAGACACCAATAAATTGCTCTCCACGGCTACAGAAAGGGGTTAAATTAAAGTGTTTTAAGTATGATGGCATAAAAGAAAGGAAAGGGACAGAGAAAGAATAATGTCTGAAGGAAGAGAAAGGATGAACGTAGGGATGAGGAGAAAGGGAGAATTTGCTCGAATTCTCCTATCGATGTCATCATAAAATTATTCCTTTTTTTTTTCTTATATTTTGGCTTCACATATAGTGTATTTAGCCAGTGTCAAGTATTATTATTTTTCATCGTTAAAGAATATATCACGTAAAGTCAAGTGTTAGTCATAGTCATAGTCTAGTCTAAGTCACGTAGTCGTAATCCAGTCTACGTCATGCTCCAGTAAAGTGGTGGCAACTTTACTAGAAGCTTCTATGGAATTTTGGAAGTAACACTAAAACTCACGTTTCACCACATTATTTCACTTGCCCACACTCATGCTCGTAATTCAGCACTTAATGCGTAAAACACCACCAATTTTAAACATTAATAACGGGAAAAAGCGCAAGTTTTGGGGAAGTAGTGGAAATAATACAATGCAACGACGTGAACATTTCCGCGTTCCCGCCAAAACTCAAATTATTCCTTATATATAAAGCGTAAAACCAAATTGACAAGGAAAGAAGTGACAGTGGTTCTACGGGTACTTATTGTAACTTTGTTGGGTCCCAGATAATATACTTAATACTTACAATACAGATGCCTCATCCCATACAACGGCATAATTCGGGCTATTTTTTATTTGTACCTAATGGGACCCCGTGGTTGGGTAGAGCTTCCCTTAGCATACATCCTAAAAGTCAGCGTGACGTACATTTTCTTTCATTACGCTCAAAAGTAAAATAAGTAAAATGTTAAAAACCCCGCGGAAAAAGTTAATTCCCAAAGACTCAGTATTCAAACCATCCGCCTAGTGAATTCAGTTCAGACGGTCCACTTTTTCCTTTGAGATAGCCAATTACAGAATTTTGAATGGGAACGAGCGACCGGGCTGTTCAAACAACTTGTTAGGCTGTCTAGTGCCTCCCTGGCCTGGGAATAGTTAGTGCCCACAAAACTCGCATTGTGGGATTAATTAACAGCAGGCCTATTTCAGGGTCTAGAAAACTAATAGAGGCAAAACTGCGGCTTGATTTAGAAACAAATTTATTTTTAACCACCACCGGCTCCGGTGGGTTTCGTTCGCAGAAGTAGACTGATATCCATCCATGTTGATGACAATAAGTACCTACATGTTTTGTTCAGAAACACTTACATTTATGATTTTATGTAATTGGTTAAACCGGTACTGATTTACTTTCCGAGTTGCTCTTGCACTGTATTTGTTTATGGAATTACTGGATCCTATACTTACCTATCTACCTACACTCTACATAATCCCGCCCGGCGATTCTGTAAATGTCGGTAGAGACCAACAGAATTAGCCCGTAAAAAAACTCTACATAATAGCTAAGTATAACAATATGCATAACTTAGGTACTTATTCTAAGATGCATATTATTTAGATATTCTAACTAAAATTGACGGATTTTGATTTATAAACTACCTACACTTATGTTGGAATATTACGAAGTATAAACGCGCCCGTGGCCCGTACTGCCCGTGCCGGTGTTAGTGCAAGTCCCAAAGGCGTTGGCTCGTAAATCCACGATTGAATGTTTGTTTATGCACACTACCGTCCTCGGGGTTTGGCTCGGCGGTAATACCTACGCCAAAGCACTAAAACATGATGTCTATTTTACTGGGATTCCCTGGAAATTCGAAGGATATGAATTTAATAACTCCGAAAGACTTCCTTTCGGTTTATGAATCGTAAACCTGTTTGGCTTCCATGGAACAGGTTAGACGGCCAAAGAAATAGAAAGAAGTAGGTGATTTCAGCGTTGTGCTTATGGAAAATCAGCCCGTATGATAAGAGTCTAACATGGCGTTTTACCGCGCTTTATGGGGGAGGCTTTATGTTCAGCAGTGAACGTCTTCAGGCTGGACAATGTGAGCGGGGTGTGATGTGTGTGTATGATGTGAGGTAATTTCTTTGGAACCTTCACGTGATAGACGTTGCATACAACACTAAATAGGTAATATCTAATACGTTTAGATAGGCGAGATGAGGATTTCGCCTGACCATCTGTTTAATCATAGTACAAAGAAGGAAGGTAGGTAAGTAACACACATTTTAATTGCAAAAAGCTGTCTTAATCATAGAGATAGACATAGGTAGCAATTTACCTGTTTTTCGCGGAGAATCCTTATTAATAAATAAAATAAATTAATAAATATGTGTTGACATTTCACACAGTACCATCTAGCCCCAAACTAAGCATAGCTTGTTCTATGGGGACCAGATAACTGATACAATACTTATATACTTTTTTGTTTGTAAATACATACCTAGAATACAATATAACACCCAGTGGATCATATCAAAATATAGATGGTTATAATAACAGATTTAGGTATATCTACAACGCAAACAGAAGCTTTTTACATAGCCGGCGAGGTAATTTAGGCACTGGCGCCGATGCCTCTGTGGGTAGTGCAATAAATTATTCCGAAACATAAATTCTAGTATCTGGACTGTCATGTAATAAAAAGGCTCGTGCGTGAAAGTTCACGGGCTTTACAATAAAAAGCCCTGTAGTTAAAATTAAGTAAAATTATATTATTCTGGTGCCTTCACTTCATAATTATCTATAAGCTGACTAGGCCTACCTTCCTACCAATACCAACTATCTATCTATTCTGTACTTTATTATAAAACTGTAACTGGACTAAATTGTTGTATATTATATATTTAATGAATATTTTTATTGCATTAGCACATTTCTATATAGATAGTATAGAAATAGAAATATTCTCTTTGTTTAATTTTTTGTCTAGCTACGAGTCTGTTCCTACTGAACGGATTTCGTAAATGTGGGGGTGATAAATACCAATAGTTTGAGTAGCCTTTAGCCCGCTGGTAATACACGCAACCACTGATACAACACAGTGACGTGTTAATTTATCAAAACCACAGAGGATCAAAGGACTACAATCATGTTTTTGACAGACTCAAGCCTCGTTTCACCCCAAGCAAACAAAGAAAAATTCTCCGCCGTTTTAGATCTATTTTGCAAAAACTCAATACTTCAGTGATCCTGCATATTCCACTGGCAGGCCGACAGCGGCGCGGCGGCGAAAAATCGAATGTCAAAACATGATTGATGTCCCCCACGAAGCTTGCCAAATTCTCACACAGGCCTACAGACTTATACCCAGAGCCACACTGCTGTGACGGGCAAAAACAAAAGCAGCGGACTGATTCTTTCACAACTTAATTTTCTTTGATGAAAGAAAAAGTTCGAAGGAATAAATATTTGACAACGTAGCGTAGCATAGAAACGTAGCATAATAATTAGAGGTTCGTGAGAATAGATAACTATATTTTTATAAGGTAGAGGCACGAGCAGAGAATAAATCAATGATTGCAGGTCCTGGACCTAGAATGGAAATGCCCATGTATCTATATAGACACATGGGCAATTCCATTCTAGCTTCAGACATTATATAGGATTTATATCCAGTAGTGGATCTATTATCTGGACCTAGTCTCTGGACATAGTTAGGTGCTTTATTCCTCTTGAGCTCTGAATTTAATAGGATGTTATTGGTATCTCTTGTCCCTTAATAAAACGATAAATAAGCTTATTAACGCTTACCCTTGCACAAGCACAAACACTTTCTTAAACTAAAAGTGAAAGCGATTAGAAATTCCTCGGAAAAAAGAGGCCGTTACGAAATTGATTGGCATTTCCGAAGTGACTATCAGATCAATACGAGTACGCCCCTATATACCTACAGGCCCCAGTAAAAAATGCCCAATTGAAAGCTCAGCGCTTCAGCGCGTGTCATCACCTCTTTGTACTATCTCCCTTTGATCTGCTACATTCGAAGTGTCTATTCCAAATTCTTTTCACCTTTGACCAATCTTTTTGTAGCGTTTGTTTTTTTTTGTTGCAAAAATAATAACTGAGACAAAACAGATCGTTCTAATAAAGTTACACAAAACATTTATTCGTTCTATAAACTTACCTACCTACTTTAAAAGACGAGGTATTTAAAAGGATCACACTCGGTTTTTCCACCTGTAAAAAGCAGGATCACATTCAGTGCCAGTAAATACCAGGATAAACAGTTTTTATATAAATGCAATAGCCAGCCATTCTGATGCGAGCATCGTGTTCTTTATTCTACAAATAATTAGACTTGACTTGTGTAAAACCAGCTGCAAGAAATACATTGCTTACTACTGACATAGGTCTGTACCAAATTCAAGAATATAGCAAGCATTGGTTTTAAAATCTGGAAATTGATCACTCCTGCTGGGCTAGCACGGACGGTAGACAAATAGTCTTTCCCCGTTTTATGTCACTTTCTTCATACACTTTCTTCATACAATTTACGTGTCAAATGGAGTAAAACTGGGGAAAGACAATTTTTTCTACCATCCATGCTTACCCTGCTGAATGAAACTGAGCGAACACATCTCTCATGTCAAGAGGCTTGCGGTTGCTCGGACCGAGCTGACACTTTGATACCTAATATCATTTAGCAACTCTGAAGGCAGGAAAATTTTCTAAGTTGAAATTTCCTGAGAATTATAAATAAAATCAATAGAATGGAACACTTTCAAACTTTTAAACTACACGAGAGTATACTCTTGTTCTAACTTCACAATAAGTACAGTATCTAGTGTCACGTTACATCCGTTCCTTTCGTGAAAAAGGTAGAATGGAACGCTACAAGTTAATGAGCAGCTCCTCCCCTACCTAAACAGTGCCTAGGTTGACAGGATCCTAAGAGCTGAAGAGAAAAAAAGGAATTGGTAACAGATATTTATTTTCGTAAATTTTACAAGCTTTGTAGAAAGCAAAAAAAAGAGTCTCTAGATGATGCGGAAGAACGCGAAATTTAAGTTGTTTACGGCCTACAAGTTATCACGGTAGAATTAGAATGTTATTGGATCCAAACAAGGCCCACTTCCGGGTCTTCAGATAAACAAAGCCCGCTTCCGGTCTTCAACGAGGCCCACTTCCGGGTCTTCAAACAAACAAGGCCCACTTCCGGGTCTTTATTCAAACAAGGCCCACTGTCGTTATAGAGACTGAGGAATTCGTTGCCTTTAGTTTGTCCGACTTCCAGAGTTCAGCGGCTAGCTCATTCAGTTATTAGCTTCTGGATCCAGAAGAAGATTCTCGTCCTTCCACCGTCGATGAAGTATTATTACGCAGCTCAGATTCAAGATGCAGCAGCAGGAGACACGCAGGTATTAGTCGTCAAAGCTTTGACGGACGACGGGCCGGAACATGGTGATGAAGTTATATTGCCACTCAATGTTTGAAAAAGGCAAGCCGGTCGTCTCACTGGTTGACGCTCGGCGATAGATTCGTCGTGGTAGATACGGCGGCCGACGGTGACAACAGATGTAGTTTCGGCGATCAGCTCTCGGCGATAGATTCGTCGTAGTTTCGCGACTGGCTGTAGCGGATGTAGCTCGGCGATCGGCGATTTGACAATGGATATGTCGTGGCGCAGCGATTGACGTAGATGGAGATTCACTTCACAATTTTGGTGTTGGATAGCCAAAGATGGTTTTTGAAGGCGTTCTTGAGTTCCCGGGCCTTGCCTGGCCCGGGAATGGCCTTATATCAATTTAGTGTTCCTCGTTCGAGGAGTAAATTGAGACTGCCATTCCATAGCGACAGCTTTTCTAAAGAAACCTCGCTAGCATTCCAAGGTTCTAGATTTTTGCAGTTTTCAAAATTTTGAATACAGAATAGTAAAAAAATAAATCTAGAGTCAAAATACATACAATCATGGCCAAACTATAAAATACCTCACTGAAATTGACAGTAGAAAAAGAAAAATATGAATTTGAAGAGAAACTAAATTCGAAACAAAAAAAAACAGTTTCAAAACAACTGCCATCCGAGCAGTCGTGTCTAGAAATCGGGCCCGTGACCCGCGCGCAAAATCGATAAAGTGATGTAAAATTTACGAGAAAAATCAAGTTTTTTTGTGCTTAAATTACTGTGAAAAGGACTGTCAAGTGCTGTGATGTGAAAGTTGTGAATGAATAATAGAAACCAGGTAATATATTATGATATATACATACATGTAGCATTACATATTTCCCCCACGACCCCAGAAAATTTTCAACTCCATTGAAAATTTTGAAGGTTAGGAATAAAACCTTGCTCTTTCATACTTAAATCTTGCACTTCTTCTTTTACTCGCTCACAAACATACTTAGGGGATATGGTTCACATATTTGATGACGCATACTCCACAAGGAACTATTCATTATACATAACGAAGGCTTATTTTTTTTAATTAGGTGTCGTTATCCGCACCTTTTTGAAAACCCGAGTAAAGATAATAAGTATTTACAATTAAGAAAATGTACAACACAAAGGCTTATTTAACGAGTTGTGTACCGCTCTTTAAGAATATTACACACACCCTTGGGTATTGAAGATTTCAAGGAAATTAATATTCAAGAACCTTGTATTTAAGAAATTGCAAGGAAATTAAGATTAGAGTAACAACATGTGCAACTAAGAAAGTATAAAAAAAAATGAGTAAACACAATGGCTTCTTACCCACACGACTCGTGTTATAAGATAAAACAAAAAGAGTGAAAAAAAAAAAATAATAACGTTTGTAAAATGGATTTAAAAAAAATAAGCCGAAAGGGTCTAGTTTCCTTGTACAATACAAAAATAATATACGCTAAAGCTATTTACAGAATAGGTATACAATTTAGAGAAAAAAACAGAATACAACCGCTACACTATTTACACTTTAAAATCTTTTACATGCCACTTTCCTCTTAAGCCGTTAGGATCCTCTAAAATAAAGACGAGAGGTGAGAGCTTCTCAACAACTGTGCATTTGACATATTTGGGAGCCAACTTTGAACTGAAATATGCACCAGCGTTACTCTGGACGTAATTTTTACGCCAGACTGTGTCGCCAACGTTGAACTCTTTAAAGGTGTGTCTCGTGTTGTAATGAGCAGCATTTTTTGTGTGTGCAGTGTGTAATGCAACCTGTACTTTATCGAAGATGTTAGATAATAATCCTAAATTAGCGGCGTAGATGTCACGAGGAAGAAAAATGAAATTATCAAGGTTGGAGCAGTTAGTGTATAGTGAACCACATGGTATGGTTTCACGTCCAAAGACCAGAAAGGATGGAGAAAACCCAGTTGTAGAATTTACAGAACTGTTGAGTGCATATTGGATTTTCTGCAAATGTTTGTCCCATGAACGGTGATCATCTCCGACCAACTGTGAAAGTGCGGTGATAATTGTTCTATTATACCGTTCTGTGGGGTTTACTTGAGGGCAGTATCGAGGTGAATAAAATATAAAAAGAATTTTATACTTATTCAGAAAACTTTGAAACTCATTAGATTGAAATTGTGAACCATTGTCCATGATGATGGTTTGTGGCACACCGTGTACCAGAAACACATTATTTTCCAAATACATGATGATATTGGAAGATGTAGCGCGCTTGATAGGGAAAATAAGGCAATACTTTGAAAAAGAACATGTAACCACTAGTATGAATTGATTACGTTGTCTTGTGAGTGGAAAAGGGCCCATTAGATCTAATGAGAGGCTTTGAAAAGGTCTTGAACAAATTTTTGGTTTACCCATAGGACCATATGGAGAATGATTCGAATGCTTATAAGAGAGGCATGTTTCACAAGAAGAACACATTTTAGCCACATCTTTAAACATACCAGACCAATAGTATCTTAAAGAAAGCTTCTTGTATGTTTTGAAAATGCCAGTATGGGGATTACTTTCTGAGTCACCATGGCAAGTTTTGATGAGATTCATTCTCTCAGAGGGAAGTGGAACTTCTTTCCAAGCAAAATCTTCATTTAGATAATCAGGTGAGTTATTAAAACGGTATAAATTATTGTTGAGAATTTTGTAATTTGGATAAGCATCAGGATTATCTCGACAGTTAGTAAAAAGTCTTTTATATAGTTCCAATTGTGATGCATTGTCTCTAGATATGGGTTCAACACCACCAATAATAGCAGTATCGGGTATTTTATGACGCGACAGAAGGTCTGGGACAACATTTTCTTTTCCTTTTTTATGTTTTAGGTCGAAGTTAAAACAAGACAGACGAAGACTCCATCGTGCCAATCTGCCAGAAGGATTAGACAAATTTTGGAACCACTTTAATGCTGCATGGTCAGTGTATACTGTAAATCGTTTACCGTTATCAAGATAACAACGCCAATGCTCAAGTGCAGTAATGACAGCTAAAGTCTCACGTTCTGTAGTTGAATAATTCTGCTCATGCTTGTTTAGAGATCTACTCATATATGCAATAACAACTTCTTTATTGTCTTTTTCCTGAGTCAGCATAGCACCTATCCCAAAGTTAGAAGCGTCGCAGTGAACGGAAAATGGATAGTCAAAGTCAGGGCAAGATAGTATTGGTGTTGTAGTCAAGCATTCTTTTAATTTAGCAAAAGCAGAGTCAGCCTCAGCATTCCAGACAAATTTTTTTGGAGATGGTTTTCCAGATGACGTTAATTTACAGAGTGGTGAAGCAATAGTACTGAAATTAGGTATAAATCGGCGAAACCAACTGCACGTACCTAAAAATTTTCTTACTTCTTTTTTAGAGGTAGGAGCAGCGTAAGCTAGAATCGCTTCAATTTTACTGGGATCAGCCCGCAATCCTTGCTCATCTACTATGTAGCCAAGATATTTCAGTTCTTTGCGAAAGAATTGACTCTTTTCAAAGTTAATGGTTAGACCAGCATAAGAAAGTTTCTGATGAACTTTAAGTAGGAGTGAAATATGTTCCTCAAATGTCGCACCTATGATTATTATGTCATCTAAGTAACAGAACACTTTATTCTCAAACTCTGGAGTGAATAAACTGTCCATAAGTCTTTGTTGAGTTGCTGGAGCGTTTGTCAATCCGAAGGGCATAACAGTGAATCTATACATTCCTCTACCAGGTACGTAAAAACCAGTTTTATCTCTGTCTTTGGGATGCAATGGAATTTCCCAAAAAGCCTTTGCTATATCGATACTAGACAAATATTTAGCATTTTTGAGGTTATCTAGTATCTCAGAAACAAAAGGGAGGCTGTAGGCATCTTTACGAGTAATTGCATTCAGCTTTCTGCTGTCGACGCAGAAACGCCATTCTCCGTTCTTTTTTGGAGTGATAAGTACTGGAGATAACCAAGGACTCTCACATTTTTCTATAACTTTTAATTCTAGCATTTTATCGACCTCATTGATGAGTGCTTTTTGCTTTTCTGGAGAGAGACGATAACAACGTTGTTTTATAGGTAAAGCATCACCAGTATTGATCCGATGACTAACTAAACTAGTACGGCCTAATTTACCTCGTTGTTCGAAAGAAATACTTTTGAAACGCTTGATTATGTCATTAGCAATTTCTACTTGATTCCCAGACAGATGATCAAATGTTGATATTTGATTTTCAACAGCACAAGTTGTATGATCTTTAGATTCGAGATTGAGTTCAAGAGAAAGTATCTTTGGGGAGAGTTCGAATTCTTTCCAGAAATCCCACCCAAGTATCAAAGAAGGATAAATATCAGGGAAAACATAAGCTTTGATAACATGTGTCTGATTATGAAATCTCAATGGCAAATGAAAATAACCAGAAGACATTGCTTTTTGTTTATTAGCAACCATAACTTGAGTTGGAGACTTGAATAGTTTAAAGCCTAACTTTTGGATATCTTTATGAGAGTTATTACCTAAAATAGTTATACAACTTCCACTATCTAAAAGACCGGAAAAAGGTATATTGTTTATAGACACGTTAATAAAAGGTCTGTTAAAGTCTTTTTCTTTGTCGTAGAAAACAGAAGTTGTTTTGTAGCAAAACATAAAATTTCGAATAGTATTTAACCATTGATTCCAGTCGTTAAGATCAAAATTATTGTTATGTGATTTAGTGAAACCATTCAAGTCGTCAGCTAGTTTTTTTGTTGATTTGATGGAGCACATTTTGGACATTCGCTGATTCTCACGCCTTTACGACCACATTTAAAACAAATGAGGTATCTAGGCTTAGTACAAGTTTGTAAAGAATGGCCTGTGATACGACAGCGATAACAGAATTCTTCTTTAGAAATGTCATTAGTTTGAGATGACGAGCGTGGATGTTTATCTTCCTGCACTGCATTAGTGTACCTTACGTTTGGAGACGCTTTAGGAAATAAAGCTTTAGAAAATGAAGGAAGATAGGCAAATTCAGCAGCACAAGAAGTGTCTTCAGATCTAGGCTCATGAAAATTTTTGTCTCGTTCAGAAATGCGTTCGTAACTTTGACAAGTAGAAATTAAAGAATCTACCGTTTTAATATCTTTAAGTGCAACAAAAACTGAATAGCACGGTCTTATATTATGGAGTAAAATCTCTAATTGTTCGCTCTCGCTAAGTTTCTTTGAAAGACGAGCAAACATACCGAACATAATTGAGACGTAAACGATAATGGTCTCAGTTGCTCCTTGCGTTCTATTCCTTATAGCTTCCAACAGCTTATAGTCGTAATCATGTATACCAAAATCTCGAATCAGCAATGTGCAAATATCTTTCCACGATAAGGTAGGATTTCGATTATACTGAAAACGAAACCAATGAAGGGCATCACCTGTGAAAATCTCAAAGGCGTGCTTGCAAAGCATACCTTCCGGAATGTTTCGAGAAATCCTAAACTCGTCCAATCTTTGAAGAAATGATCTAGGGCACGATTTTCCATTGAAAGAAAACGTTTTGAGCTCCTTCACAAAATTATCCGAAGTGTGATAGTTTTGTACAGACTCGGAAGCCAGTGGTATACTAGCCAGAATGCTTGAAGGTAAAGTGGGTTGAGGAGTACTCAGTACTTCCAAAGTTTGATTGGTTCCAGTCATAGGTAGTAATTGATAAATCGAGGGAGGGCTAGGCTGAGTCTGAGGACAAGGATTGTGAATGTCAACTAACACTTCTTCAGAAGATCCTGAATAATCTGAAGTTAAGACTTCAAACCGTTTTTGGAGCGTGAAGAAGCGAGATCGTATGTTTGAGCATGACTCAACAAATGGTGGAACGGCGTTAAAGCGTTCGAGGCGATAATGAAGATGATTTACGAAAGATTCAACTTTCCTCAGGTTACTTTTATCATCCGTGGCTTCGAGGTGCGAGATTTTACCCTCGACGTAATTAAACGTGATCTCTGCTTGGGAGAGGTCATGTTTGAGAGGTATTGGAGAAGATTTTATGTCCTCAGGTTGAATGTGACTCAATTTTGCCAGCTGCTCCTTAAGAGTTGTCAAAGTGTCAGCTGGTTTTTCACCTCTGATAGTCACTTCATATTCCAGTTCAAGTTTGTTTAGAAACGAGTATTTAATTGGTCTCGCCATAGTCACAAGTTGAAGTCAATAGTCAAGGATAAAATCAAGTCAAGTTTAAGTTCGTTTAAGTATTAAGTACTATGCCAGTGTTGTAGAATGTAAGTGTGATGTTCCGCGTGTCCTGCCTGTATAAAAATAAATTAAGCAAGTACCTAAGATATTACGTTAGAGCCAAAAGTCAATATCAAATTTTAGCCTACTTGAGTAAGTATTATTTTAGAATTTAGAAGAATGTTTTAGAGGGTTCATTTTAGTTGGGCGCCAAACTGTCACGTTACATCCGTTCCTTTCGTGAAAAAGGTAGAATGGAACGCTACAAGTTAATGAGCAGCTCCTCCCCTACCTAAACAGTGCCTAGGTTGACAGGATCCTAAGAGCTGAAGAGAAAAAAAGGAATTGGTAACAGATATTTATTTTCGTAAATTTTACAAGCTTTGTAGAAAGCAAAAAAAAGAGTCTCTAGATGATGCGGAAGAACGCGAAATTTAAGTTGTTTACGGCCTACAAGTTATCACGGTAGAATTAGAATGTTATTGGATCCAAACAAGGCCCACTTCCGGGTCTTCAGATAAACAAAGCCCGCTTCCGGTCTTCAACGAGGCCCACTTCCGGGTCTTCAAACAAACAAGGCCCACTTCCGGGTCTTTATTCAAACAAGGCCCACTGTCGTTATAGAGACTGAGGAATTCGTTGCCTTTAGTTTGTCCGACTTCCAGAGTTCAGCGGCTAGCTCATTCAGTTATTAGCTTCTGGATCCAGAAGAAGATTCTCGTCCTTCCACCGTCGATGAAGTATTATTACGCAGCTCAGATTCAAGATGCAGCAGCAGGAGACACGCAGGTATTAGTCGTCAAAGCTTTGACGGACGACGGGCCGGAACATGGTGATGAAGTTATATTGCCACTCAATGTTTGAAAAAGGCAAGCCGGTCGTCTCACTGGTTGACGCTCGGCGATAGATTCGTCGTGGTAGATACGGCGGCCGACGGTGACAACAGATGTAGTTTCGGCGATCAGCTCTCGGCGATAGATTCGTCGTAGTTTCGCGACTGGCTGTAGCGGATGTAGCTCGGCGATCGGCGATTTGACAATGGATATGTCGTGGCGCAGCGATTGACGTAGATGGAGATTCACTTCACAATTTTGGTGTTGGATAGCCAAAGATGGTTTTTGAAGGCGTTCTTGAGTTCCCGGGCCTTGCCTGGCCCGGGAATGGCCTTATATCAATTTAGTGTTCCTCGTTCGAGGAGTAAATTGAGACTGCCATTCCATAGCGACAGCTTTTCTAAAGAAACCTCGCTAGCATTCCAAGGTTCTAGATTTTTGCAGTTTTCAAAATTTTGAATACAGAATAGTAAAAAAATAAATCTAGAGTCAAAATACATACAATCATGGCCAAACTATAAAATACCTCACTGAAATTGACAGTAGAAAAAGAAAAATATGAATTTGAAGAGAAACTAAATTCGAAACAAAAAAAAACAGTTTCAAAACAACTGCCATCCGAGCAGTCGTGTCTAGAAATCGGGCCCGTGACCCGCGCGCAAAATCGATAAAGTGATGTAAAATTTACGAGAAAAATCAAGTTTTTTTGTGCTTAAATTACTGTGAAAAGGACTGTCAAGTGCTGTGATGTGAAAGTTGTGAATGAATAATAGAAACCAGGTAATATATTATGATATATACATACATGTAGCATTACACTAGGTAATGTGATAATTTATCAACGACATTAGCTGCAACTTCTGCTACATCTAAATCAAAAAGAGCTTTCAACTCCATGGTGATTTCAGCAGAACTACAATTGCCCAGCATACATTTGCAAGCCATAACTTAGCAGTGTGGTCACATCCGGAGCAAGTCCTCAAGACTCAGCGAGTTTCTCAACAAATATCCATTTTGCTCGGTTACCGCCTTTATTCGCCAGAGTTCTTGCTGGCTTAGCAACGATAGAAGACAGTGATACAGCTTTATAGAAATAATGCTTTCTTTCTAGTAGCCCCATGCAGTAGGTAACTGTTTGTGAGCTAATATCATAACAATAATCATCATCATCATTAACAGCCCGAAGACATCCACTGCTGAACATAGGCCTCCCCCAATTAGCGACACCTTAAGCGGCCACTCGCCTCCTGCAACCATCGTCTCCCTGAGGTTTTCACCAGATCGTCGATTCACCGAGTGGGGGGCTGGCCTACGCTGTCTTCCGGTTGTCCTCATTGCGGATCTTATCTCGCAAGGAACCGCCTAGCATAGCTCTCTCCATAGCTCGTAATCATTACTCGCATAATAATAATAGAGAGGTACAATATAATCTTCAATTCTCCATACCGTTGTATATACGGTGTACACGTGAACCTATAGGTATTATACAAAAAAAGTATTTATAGTTAAGAAGAATGCTGCACTACTGCATTATGTACATAGTTAGGTATATACAAACCTCTGTAATTCCTTTTAGGTATGGGTATGAACAATTATGTTATACCTACCACAGAATACATACCATGCTGATGCTTTATTTTTACATAGGAGAAATTACAATTAGAACAATCCGATGAAATTGGTGTAGGTACCTTCTATTCAACTATGTAGGAAAGCAAATAGTCTCGACTACAGTTAACTACAATTTTCCATCGCAATTCGCAAGACTCATAAGTTTATGAGTAGGGCACGGGGCTAGCTCAGAATGTGTTTGAAACTTCCCATTGTTTTATTTTAAATGTGCTTTTCTTTCTCTAATACTCTACCACCTATCCAAAATTATAATACTGTAAGTAATCAAAAAAATTAAAAATTCTCCCGTAACTCTTATGTTTAGGTTTGCACGCAAATATAGCTGTGCGATGAATATTGAAATCGCAACCAGCGGGTCATCACCTAAATAAAACAATGTGGTATGGTCGCTGAATAATAAAACAGCGGTACCTACCCTCGACCCGCGCCTAGAACAATACGATGAATTTTTTAAAAATCCTTATAAAAATATCAGAATTTTAATCATCAAAAAGGGTCGGCGTTGTTGCTTAATGAAAATCTTTTGTGAAGAGCTGAAAGAGTCTAACGTTGCGTAAAACGCAAATAACGGACAAGGCGAATAGTAATTCAACAACAACTTTGTTTTTTAGCTTTCCCGCAAACATTTCAAGAATTTTCACGTAACAATACAAAACTTCCACAAGGGAGTTATAAAACGAAATAATTAAAAAAAACGTTTTAAAAAAGTGTTTCGTATGCAGCGTAGCTTCAGTAACCCGATTGTGGAATGGAACTTGGAAATTTGCTTTATAAACGTCAAGTGTTGTTCTGTTGCAATATGAAACGAAATGGAAGGGAGACGCAACGTGACTCGGATAGAAATTGCAATATCCGAGCGAGCCGAATTAGACACAGAGATATTTTTTGCTGGATAACCTGTGGCAGTTAAAATAACACTTGAGTTTACGTAGCTTTTAGCAGTATTTTTTTATACTTTCCGAAACCACAAAATCTATATCGGGCTTGATAAAACCTATAGTAAGCATGAACAATCTGCGGACTTCCCGGTTTCTCGTAGTATAAGTCTCACAGATATACGCTTAACACGGCGCGCGGCGGAAAGACTAAGTTAGTTAGCCAGAGTAAGCAGCGTTAAAGTAATGTCTAAAGTAATTTCCATGTCTAGTGTTTTCGCAGATGTGGGTGACATATCCAGCATTCCAGCGCTTTGGTGACAGGATTAGGCCGAATGCGAGATTGGATCGCACGGGGCGGCCTAACTAAACTTCATTAGTCAAGTTTGGACAACGGCGCTGGCTGGATTATGTCATTAGTTTTAGCACTGGACTACACGTTAGGTACATTTTTAGAATACCTAGATCAGAGTAGATTACGTAATCCAATCCGAATATTTACACCAGGGTTAAAATGCTTTGCATGTAGGTATATTAGTATTGTTTATAAGGAGGTGTGTTACTTATATACCAGATAATACAACTATGTTGAGCTTACAACAAGCTCTCGTATCTAGGTACCTATATAATGATTGAGGATTAGGTATTCTAATGCCTATTTTGCATAACGCATTTTTGTAAAGACGCAGCAAGAACCATCATTATAGACGTCTACTTCAACCCCTTTAGTGACTAAGTACTTCCCTACTTACATTTCATAAGTAAATCTCTGTATATCTGTATATATTATTATATCTCTAGTACATTTCCAAATCATCCTATGGGCCAGTTTTCGGGAACATTCATGTCAGTCAATCATCTATAGCCGTTGTTTAGCTTTATATATTATAGATAAATATATTACATTTGTCTGTTTGTTACCTACATTCACACTTAAATATCTTTGTTCATTTTCAAATCATATATTATCATACATTTGAAACATATCTGTGGGTATCCTGACAGTGTTGACTTTGCAGCAAACGTGACCTCTTCTTATATCATAGTCCACACAGTCTCCATTTACATCGTTTCTTAGTTTTTCCCATGGACAGGCTTTGCTGGAGACGCAGACGCCTTCCCCATGGCCGCACCTGACCAGCCATGGTTCTGAAAAATAATTGATATAACCCTTTTAATATGCAGTATTGTACCTATTTTGTAGGAAACTTGATCGTATCACGAGATAGTTTAGTCCATAGATCGGACATACAGTTAAACAGGTAATAGGACTGACCGACATCGGCGGCTTAGTAAGAAGGTCCCGTTTTACCCTTTGAGTATACCTACGGAACCTTAAAAACTATGAAAGGCCAGGTCGTTTTAGTAACATCGTGAATTAAGATTTTATACTAGACTATATGGTCTAGAGTGTATATACTATACGAATTACGATAGTGTAAGATAATTAGAAAGTAATTATGGTCATTTAATTACACTAGATGGAACCCACTACAAAATGGAAATGGTTCGCTATAGTAAGCATATGCAAGTCTAATATATTTGCGTATAAATAAGCTTAGCATTTTAAGTACTTATTAGACACTAAAATTTAAGTAGGTGCCTAGATAAATGTAAATAGAACGAATGAAGCATCATTGTAAAAGAGATTCCTGTCATACACTTATGACTTAAATATTATAGGCCTCTATCCTATGTATTAAGATAAAAAAAACACAACCGATTCAGAAGGCAGAAGATACTTACTTGGCTCTGTCAGAGATAACTGAAGCTTGTCGCGATTGTGATTATTAACTAGTTGTATAACAAACTTCCATTTACGAGATGCGCACAGCACTCCACCACTTTCTAAAATATTTAATAAAAAAATGACAATAATAAGTCTTCTAAACTGAGTAACTAGCATGTTACGCGTGTGGCGGGCCGATGCAAACCAGACTCGCAGTTTTCCGAGTTCTCATTGTTATTCAAAACAAAAAAACAATTTGGTTTTCACCGTTCATGCATTTCGTTGATAAGGAGTCTTATGAGTCTTGTCGTGGTGAATATTATTTTAATAATGGGTTACTCGTTCAATGTAATTACAAACTTATTATTTATTATCAATAAATTATCATATCAAATTAAAAGTAGTTATTTTAGTTTAAATTTATTTTTGTAACATACTGTTATAATATCTGTGTTGTAACTAAGTACCACAGATATTATGATAGTATTTACTTATATTATATTGAAACTTGTAAGGCGTTTTACACCTAGTACCTTTTATTCTATTTGTGCTTCAATTGTAAAAAATACAAAATCATATAAAATGTTTGCATAGGAGCCAGCCAGCTCAAAACAGGTTAAATGCAACGAGCCGGTCTCCACGATTTGCAAGCAAACGAGCGCGAAACGGAGTTTCCTAGGCTATAAGCCAGGACAGGCTCGTAACCAGGATCACTATTATTAGGCTTGTCTGCAAGTAATAGAGCGGATTCAGGCTTAAAAACCGTAGCAGCCATTAACTGCTTTTCCATTTTATTTGCAGTGGGTAATTTCACTACAGTAGTAGTCATAAACAAAGGTTGAACAAACCCCCAAAATCTATCATTCCACTTTTACCTAGAGGTAAAATACTGAATCGTTCTTCTTTCACTTTCATAAACAAACGCTGGAGAAACCCCTAATATAAAAGCTTTGACCTAACATAACCGTACAAATTTTACTCACTTGACATTGGCAGAATTATTGCAAAAAAGCGATAGAAAGCCATTAAATAAGAAGAAGAAGAAGTGGTTTTCGTACGTCGTGTATTTAGCCAGTGTCAAGTATTGTAATTTTTCATCGTCAAAGAATATATCACGTAAAGTCAAGTCTTAGTCATAGTCATAGTCCAGTCTAAGTCAGGTAGTCGTAGTCCAGTCTAAGTCATGCTCCAGTAAATTGGTGGCAACTTTACTAAAAGCTTCTATGGAATTTTGGAAGCAACACGAAAACTCACGGTTCACCACATTATATCACTTGCCCACACTCATGCTCGTAATTCAGCACTTAATGCGTAAAACGCCACCAATTTTAAACATTAATGCTGGAAAATGCACAAGTTTTGAGAAATAATACAATGCAACGACGTGAACATTTCCGCGTTCCCGCCAAAACTCCAAGAAGTGGTTGGTATCTTTGCTAGACGCCCGAACCACAGAGTACATTGGTAATGGCCCGAACTGTGGCAATACGGAAAAATGTGTCCAGAGCCTTAGTACCTAATCATAATATTATGGTACCACCAGTCATTCTACCCCAGTGATCATCATCATAAAAACAGAAAGTAGTAAAGTCAAGATTACATATCAAAATCCCATTGCGGGTCAACATCAACGTCTTCAGATCTGAAATTTGCAGCAGCACTATTCTCAAAGGACAAAGAGCCAGCACGCTTGAAAAATTCACTCCGGTCACATGTTTTATTTAAGACCCAGCGCATTGCGGGCCGTTCAAATATTTATTAACGACCATTGAGACGGTGTGTTACCTGTCCAACACTACCAGCCGCCATTTGCCAGTTTTTACCTCTGTGATGTGGGAGCTAACTAATAATGTAGAGGAGGTAAAATATACGTCACTGGTCTGTCCTTACCTATTTCAGTGTAGATGAGCTTCGTGCGTGCTTATTTACTCATATTTACATATTTTATGATCAGATTTTATAGTGTATTTGGTGCCATCATATGCCATTTTATACACACGCCGTAAAAGTCAGATCGAAGCCACAAAATACCCCATTTCACCGTCATTTATTTACCCTTTCGTAAAACACTCGTTCCGACTTTTATAGTTCTGAATTTAAAGATGTGGGCTTTCGAATCCTATACCTACTTATATCTGAATACTGATATAATACCATGTACCTACATTATCATTATCAGAATATTTTATAGTTACATCAAATCACATCATTAACCGTTATACGTTTACTACGGAATGTAGACCTCCCCAATAGAGCCCCACTTTGAGCGGCTGCTTGCCTTCTGCATCCATCAGCTCCCCGTGGTTCTGACTAGAGCGTCGGGCGTAGGGGAGGACTCGAGAACCTTTCTTCCTCACTTCAACTTGCTAATGTAATTACACAATATCTGGGCACACTGGGGAGGCCTATGTTCAGCAGTAGACATCTTCAGGCTGTTGGTGATGATGACAATTTAAAACTGTGCTAATATACGCATGTGTTGTGTTAGCTAATTATATCGGTGTCTAGTTCATCATCATAACATATGCAATGAAGTTATCTATCAGCCTAGTGATCTTGACGCACCTATGATTTTTATGTAGGTAGGTTTTAGAGATAGTAGGTACCCACCTAATACATACATCTGACTGAGATTTTACAGGTAGAACAATGCAATTTTAAATCATATATTCGAGGTCTATTGACAAACAGCGAGTGTCGCTAGTCGGGCGTAAGGCTGAAAACTAATCATGCGAGTCATTGGCCACCGACCCTGTGCTGAAACTGGAACCACGGAGAGGTGGAAATACTTAGCAGCGCTATTTACGATCAGCTCTATCCCTCAGCCGTTTAATTATGAAACGCCGTGGAGTATACGAAGTCGCAGACTGATTTTAAGGGTAAGAAACCTTCTCCTAAACGTAGGTAATAAGTATTTAGGTATCAAGTAGGTACCTATTTTTATTTAGACATTTTAGACTGACTATTTCTAAAGATAATAAATAAGCGATCAAATTACTTACCTGACATTCGATCATTACCTATTGTACGAAGCACTTCGTTCGATAAGAAAATAGGGTATACCTACCTCTATCTACCAAAACCACAAATTTTTCATTAGATGGTTAAAATTAGTATAAGGATAAATATTATTGTAATACTTCAAAAGATTATGCTAATGCTTCTCAATTCGTCATCAGAGTCCCAGCTGCGACTTTAATAACAGAAGGTAGGATATACCCATCCTTTACCAGCTATATATAGGGGTGAAACATAAGACGAACTTATCATTATTAAAGCAACTGTCTTGGTATATCGAAAGTTTGAAATAAACTTTAGTAAGTTCTGGTGTCGATAAGCGCCACAAACAACGCGTTTGTTTGGAACACCACAGATGTGGATGAATCGTGATTAATCACTAAGGTACCACTTACCTACTAACAGGCTAAGAATGTTATTATTATTTACGGTTTTACATAATTATTACTCTCGGGAGAAGTAATAGTATTCTGTGATTATTACTTATTGTACAGTGTAGGTAGGTACTACTTACGTTACCTGCCTACTCATACTTAGTAGAGATGATAAGTATGTAAGTAGGTACCGAGTACGGAAAAAATCACAAAACATGACCAGGGAGAGGGGGGTACCTATATGAGAGTCTAAAGAATAAGCACGTCACTTGCGTCAGTAACCAGGCAACGACATCCTCGCTTTTAAACTAGATTGTACCTATTTGTAGGTAGTGTTCTGAACGACCCCCTTCCCGTGAAACTGCACTGCGCACCTCATCTGAGACATCACACCATATATTTATAAGATTAGTAGACTGCTACTCAATCGGATCATAGACTTATTTGCCCAGTAGGTAGTGTTACTAGCTGCATTGCCCTGCAAACCAGATGCACCGCAAACGCTAACGCCAATGCTGACCCAAAAAATGTATTGAAATGACATTTTGGAAATCGCTAACTTTTCCGCAGTTAATTTCATTTCAATACATTTTGGAGTTAGCGTTTGGCATTAACACAAATGGAAAGGGTTTTTGCTAGACCCCCTGGTGATACGCTCGAGGAACGCAAACGCCCAATGTGGGGGGAAACATTGGCTGATATAGGCCATGTATGAGAATAACATATTATTAAACCACCACAAAATTAGAAATGCATTAATAAATTTGCCAGGACATTTTCAAAAATTTTCACGCTCGCTGCGCTCGCGTTTTTTTTGTTTGTATACATACGCCCTTCCTGTTACAGTGGCGGTCGTTTCTACAGTCAAACACTGCGATTTTTTGCACTCGCTGTGCTCACACTGTTGTTTTGCATTCTCCCCTTGTTTTTTTTGTTTGATCAAAATTTCTACCCATGTACCCATTACAGACTTATTTTTATTAAATCTGCCAGGACTATACTTAAAAGTTCCTTAGCCAGGACAATTTCAAAAATTTTCGTGCTCGCTATGGTCGCGCTTTCCTTACTGGTATGCGACAGTGGCGTTCGTTTCTACAGTCCAAAACACTGTGATTTTTCGCGCTCGCTGTGCTCACGCTGTTGTTTTACGTGGGTACTTCCCTTGTTTTTCTGTTTGATCGAAAGAGCATCAAACATTGTTGTATGGAGCGTGGTAATTAGTAAGGGGTCTGTAATGAGAAAAATCTGAAGGGCCCTTACAGACTTTTTTATTAATTAAAATGGTTCTGATAAATTTCAACAATTTTCGCGCTCGTTCTGCCGTTCCGAGCCGCTTTTCTCGTTTCTATCGCCCTCTTGTTAGAGTGGCGTGCATTTCTAGTCCCTGGGAGTCTAGCAAAGATCCCTTTCCATTAGCCTTAACCCCAAAGATAACTCAAAATGTATGGGAATGACAGACCCTGCGGACAACTTTTCCGCAGCTAATGTCAAAGCTAAAATGTATGGAGAATGACATTAGCTATGAGCTAATGTCATTCTCCATACATTTTGGAGCTATGTTTGGCATTAACGCTAATGGAAAGGAATCTTTGCAGTGTTATGCTGCTGTCATAGCCGTACTCCGATTCAAGCTAAAATCGATAATATCGATATTATCGCGCTAAAAACGCGAACCGCATGGCAGTGAATGCGACAACGATATCCCTTGTAAACGTCATGACCGACGCCATTGCGATATCGCCGTCCATGATTGGTTGTTCCGAGTCATTGACAGCGCTCAAAGTCGTGAGCGCAATATCTGAATAGGAACGCTGAATAATCAACGTGAGCGTTGTGAGCGATGATAGCGATTACGATAATATCATAACGATATTAGCGGTACGGCGGAATACGGCGATAGTCTGACCAACTTATCTGTGACTGCCAAAAAATGGAATTACAGCCGCCATCATCTATGTTAATGGCCGCCATATTGCAATTTAAGACTGCCATTATACCAAATTGCCTTTGATGAGGGAAGTTTGACACTTGAGGGAGGGTTGACGACTGACGTAGGTACTAGCTCAAAATACCACCAGAGAATATGGTGGATTTTTTGCCGCAGGGCGGTCTCAAGTGACGTCAGAGACAAATTATTATCAAAAATGAAAGTTGAAACGGAATACTTGTCTCTTTTTAGCACGTTCAAAATGGTATTGGCTAAACTGAAACGCGACTATTTTTGTCCATTCTTTAACGAAGTTGACCCATAACTATAACATATTCTGTGTAGTTAGCTTTATGCCACATCCTCTTACCTCCCTTATCAAAGCAAATAGTGTGTCTCGGAATACGGCCTACGGGCCTACTGTCATGCTGCATGAACCGTCAGAGAAGTAATACTAGAGTTTTGGCGGGAACGCGGAAAAGTTCACGTAGTTGCATTGTATTATTTATCAAAACTTGTGCTTTTTCCAGTGTTAATGTTTAAAATTGGTGGCGTTTTACGCATTATGTGCTGAACTACGAGCATGAGTGTGGGCAAGTGATATAATGTGGTGAAACGTGGTATTTCGTGTTGCTTCCAAAATTCCATAGAAGCTTCTAGTAAAGTTGCCACCACTTTACTAGAAGATGACTTAGACTGGACTTTGACTACCTGACTTAGACTGGACTATAACTATGACTTGACTTACGTGAAATATTCTATAACGATGAAAAATTACAATACTTGACACTGGCTAAATACACTATGTGTGGAGCCATAATCTAAGAAAGAAGAAGTAATACTATTCTGCAGTTTTTGGCGGGAACGCGGAAAAGTTCCATCGTTGCATTGTATTATTTTTCAAAACTTTTGCTTTTTCCAGTGTTAATGTTTAAAATTGGTGGCGTTTTACGCATTAAGTGCTGAATTACGAGCATGAGTGAGGGCAACTGATATAATGTGGTGAAACGTGATTTTTCGTGTTGCTTACAAAACTCCATAGAAGCTTTTAGTAAAGTGGCCACCACTTTGCTGGAGCATGACTTAGTCTGGACTATAACTGCCTGACTTAGACTGGACTATGACTATGACTAGGGCATGACTTTGCGTGAAATATTTTATAACACGATGAAAATATAATACTTGACACTGGCTAAATACACTATGTGTGGAGCCAAATTATAAGAAAAAAAAATAGTAGTATTCTGTGACTGTCAGTGTCAGTTTACAATATGGCAGCGGCAATGAGCGAGTTTGAGCCATGGATATTCGAGAAATTAAGAAAATTAAATACCGATGAAGGAGTATTTGGATCGTACATAACAGGAATCTTAGAAGGCGAAGATAGTATAGACGAGAAAAAAGATGCCTTAGAAGGTTTGCTTTCGGAGATAGTGGTAAGAAGTTACCGATGAAGTCCCGTTGAGCATGCCCGATTTCCTATTACCTAGGCTTTGGATAAATTATTAACAAGTTCCATAATTCCAGGCGAATGACATCACTTCTCTCGTTACGGAGATATTAGAGAAGTGGGAGTCATGTCAGCCGAAAGAAGAAACCTCAAAGGCTGTAACAAACGTTGACGCTCAATTAGCCAGACTTATGGAAACTCAAAATTTAGCCACTACAACCAATACAAGAAGTTATACTGATGAAGAAAAAAAAATTCGTGAAGCAATATTGTCTCAGTATAGTCAGCTCTCTGATAATGAGGTTAGTGTTGGTACCTAGATTTTGTGAGGTTAGGTCAGTTCATCATTTCCTGCTACTAGAGAACAGCTATAATATTAAAAATGGTGGAACAGATTTCTTTTAATTGTAACTTTGAACACTATCAAACCTTTCAATCAAAACAGAAAAATCATAGTTGATTCATTCATTTGGGAGCTACAATAATACTACTGAACACAGATAGTTATACTTATTTTCATTTATAACAGCCCTCTATCTGGTTGATGGAAAGAAAGAAAAAATGTACACCTATAGTTTAATTTTACGACTTTAACTATCCATTATTTAAACCTCTTTATTTATAATAACTTCAGGAAAACCAAGAGGATGAAGAACAAGGGGCTAGCCCAGATCTTGTCAAAAACACAAATGCTGCTGATGTGCATGCTGCAGCACGTGAACGTCGCGAGCAAGCTCGCCTTGATGCACAGAAAAAGAAGGAAAAGGATAAAGAAGATAGGTGTGCTTATTTATTTATTATAATTTATCAACATAGTAGGTCCATGTTATGAAGAAAACACGCTGCACCATCCCCATTTAGTGGAATAAGTGTATGAGGAAGATAATCATTTTAATGAGTATCCTGGGGCGTATATCTGAATTCAATGATTTTTAAGTTGTCTACACAGTAAAATATGATCATACATCTTCTTTTTAGTTCTTGCAATATCTTCGTATTTATAGTGACTTATACAACTTCAACATTAAAATTATGATGAAAAAATGTAGTTGTAATTAGAACAAGTTTTTTTTTAAATCAGTACACATGCCTCAAGCTTAACTAATAATAATCTGTATCCAAACGATTCACACCTAAATCAAATGACTTTGTTAAGATTGAAGGCCTATTGAACCCGCATTTTATTCGCTTCTGTTGTCAGTAGCGGTAAATACCATGCGATATTCCGCCAGGTATTTTTTATGAAGTTATCTGGCTACAAGGAAACTTCATACAAAATACCTAGTGGAACAGAATAAAACCCGATCATAGATGTGGATAGGAGAGCGACAGCAATAACATTTTCAACCAGGATGGTCTCCTTACCCCCGGTTTCTGGTATGTTTGTTAATGTTACTCTTGTCAACTATGAAATACTGAACGCTTATTGGTTGCCTGTCTGTCATCTGCGTTTTTCAATCAATGAGCATTTAGTATTTTATAATTGACTAGAGTTACAAACACTAGAAGCCGGGGTTTAATATATTTTTTTATATTTTAGAGAAAAACAGAAGCAACTAAAAGAAGACAAGAAGGAAAAGCGTAAGACACAAAAAGGCGAAAGGAAGAGGTAGCACCCTCCAAGAGCTTACAGCCAGCAGCTATAATTTGAAGCTTTGTTCATAAAATATTGTATTATTTTTGTAAAGAATATTCTGGAGAGCATTTAAGTAAATTTATTTCCCATTAATAACTAAAATATATATAGTTCCTAAGAAATTATATTATTTATTTACTATTTGTCTCCAGAACATTCTGCTAAATTGAGGTACATTTATTTGTATTCTGACAAAAATGTAGTTTCTTGGAATGCTTGTTTTGAATCATCAACATAGAATGTTTTGAATTTTATTTTTTGATTTCTCAGAGAAAAATTTAAACACTTGACAATTTAATATATTAAAAAGTAATTTTAAATTTTTAGTTATTTTTAATCATTGTTGATTGGAGGAGGTAATGTAACTAATTGAGCAATAAGATAGCGTTATTTTACCTAGAGTCCACAGGACTGTATTGGACATGTTTCTTGAAAACTAATATTGATGTTCCTCATTTTAGTTTAGTAATAAGAGCTTTTGTATTATTATTACCTCTTGGATATACTCCAATACAAGAACTAATATGGTATTTACACCATAATACTGCTTGTGTGTTAGAACAGTCAAGAAATAAGCCAACTGTTATACTTATAATATTAGCTAAATATTAACCAAATATTGTTTGGCCAGAGCAATAAAATGTGGTTTAAATTGTTTACCTTGTTTTCTGTTCAAATTTAAAAAGGTTGTTTTGTTTCCTAACTACTACTAGCCATCAAAGGAATGTGCATATTATTATGCTTATGATGAAACTTAATATTGTACAACAGTATTTATAGTACTCAACAAACATTTAATGAAAAAACACATTTCGATAATGACAGGACAACCAAAGTCTGTCCGTAGATGTATACAAGTGTTGGTAAGTCCTACTAGTAAAATATATAAATAAATAATCCTTATTTGGATTAACATGTAAATGATTATTAAAAATGTGACAATGTTGGTGCATAGCACAAGCTTTTATGTTTAAATGTCTTATGTAGTGTAACAAAAATGCTGCACACAAAAATCACCACCAAACATAGTATTTTACCTAAACAAGCATAACGGCTGAATGTGCATGGTTGCAGGTCTAAAGTTGGGTTTGTAGTAGTCACATTTACAAACTAAATATTTCAGGCCATGAACAGATCCGCTATTTCCCCACTGTGGATCCGTTGTTTGTTGTTTGACAAATCTAGGTATTACCTTTTAAGAGCAATTGCAACAGTGTTCAGTATTTATTATGCAAATAGATCTGTAATATTTTTGTAATAAAACAAACATGCATATTTTGCAATATATTTCATTTTCTCAAAGAAAAAGCACCTTAGGTATGACTTAGAAATGTAACAAATTAAAAATACTGGTATCACAAAATTACATTCCCCTCGCTTTAAAAGACTGCCTCGATGATGTTTTTAAAGTATCAAGCAGTTCAGCACCAGTACTTATGTAATGATAATATTAGCCTGCAAGACAAATGTATTATCTACTACACAGTTGAAACACATTTCATCTCCTTAGAAAGAGGAGCATTGTTAATGCAACACATTTTTCACTAATGAAAGTCTATCACTCTAAAGAAACAATATCACAGACATTAGATTTACTATCATCTCCCTCATCATCAACAACTATAAAGTTATGTGCCCCACCAGCATATATTTTCCTTATTGTTGTTTTAGTTTCCACTGGCACTAAGGTTGGTAGGAATATGTCTCTCTCAGATTGTATGCCAGTGTTAGAGTGCTCATTCCAACCCCAGGCCCAAAGACTGTTGTCAGTTGCTAAGCAGATAGTGTGCTCTGATCCTAGCGCAACATCTTTTACTTTTCTACCATCTGAAAACAAAAAGGTAATTAAGTATACACAAAAAACTTTCATTGATCATGTCCACACATTTTTTTTTATTGGCGTTGCTCAACAACAAGTAAATGGTATATTTTGCAACAAACCTATTGAATTATTATAGGCAGTTACATAACTTGATTGTGCTATTGTTAAGTAAATCACAGGGTATTTAGTAGGCTTATGAAACTAGCGTTGAAGTTGTAATATACCTGGTAATTTAATTAGCGTCTTCTGACCAACAGAATCATTGCCCCCAATCTGCCCATAGTTGTTTCTTCCCCAAGTAAAAAGCTGTCCATCTTCCAACCACAGTAACACATTAGTCCAACCAGTCAACAACTTCTTTACAGGTTGCTTCACATCTATATCAATCTTTTGTGGTATAAAGATTTTACTGTACTTTTCAGTGTTTAGTACTAATTGGCCATGTTTATTATCTCCCCACACATATAGAGCATTCTGATCTGTTGACCAAGCTACAGTATGTTTCTGCCCACATGCAATATGTGACATTTTACCTATATTAAGCACTTTGGTGAATCTGTCCACTGATAGGACACCTTTACCTAAACCGAGTTGACCATACTTTCCACAGCCAGTAACCCAAACTTCACCTTTTGAGTTAATAATTGCAGTGTGTCTCAGGCCCATAGATACAACCATAGCATTAACTTGAAGCCTTATAGGTTTAACAAAAGCAGAGAAGTGTTCTTTTGGTAGTCCAAGTTGGCCATGACTGTTTGATCCCCAAACAAATAGGAAATGATCATCTGTTACTCCACAACTGAAATCCCAACCACATGCAATATTTGTAAATGTTATACCACTCAAAGACCATGTCCTTTCAAATGTGTGTACTTCGGCATCGGCCGCAAGCTGAAGTTTAGAGTTCCAGCCGCAGGAGAAGAGCCTGCCATCTGCGTCCAGTAAAAGGGTATGACCTCCACCACACGCTATTTGTTTCACTTCACAGTCGTAAAAAGATATGGTTACTTTTGTAGGCTTTTCCACTTGCTCACTGACTATATTTAACGCCAATTGACCATGTGAATTAGCTCCCTGAAAAAACGGGTGTTTTTTTTTAGTTTATCTACTTGTCTAATCTCCATTTAGGATACCATTTTCTTACCCATGTCCAAAGAACCATAGTTTACTTTTAATTATAAATTCTATTAGTTACAAATTTCTCAGGCTCATGAATCACGTTTAGACGTATTATTCATGTTGTTGTTATTTATTTTCAAAAAGAAGATAATTTTATTAATTTTCATTATTTAGTTTTTTCTTTTTTGTTGATTCAATGTTTTTTTTTGTGATTTTGGCATCGCATTATTCATGCATTCTGCCAGTGTCCAAAGAGCATATAATTAGTATGCCAGTGACAAGTGATTCAATCATTCTATGTTGATGGATTCAATGTTTGTTTTGTAATTTGTATGCATCAACATAGAATCATATGGACGGCCTGATACATTTAAACAAGAAACCATGAGGAAACTTGGCTTTAATCAACTAAAGAATTGAAATATATTTTAGAGATAATGATAGGTAACAGACCAGGGGGTCTAGCAAAGATACCAACCACTAACGCTAACGCGATTGTGATCTTTGCTAGACCCCCTGGGGGTCTAGTAAAGATCCCTCACGCTAACGCTATCGCCTCACGCTAACTCCGGAATGTACTGTAATGACATTTCGGAAATCGCTAACTTTTCCGCAGCGAATGTCATTTCAATACATTTTTGGAGTTAGCGTGAGGCGTTAGCGTTAGTGGTTGGTATCTTTGCTAGACCCTATTGTCAATCTAGACATGACAATCGTAGAGTACCTAACTAGACTATAATCGCTTGTTTGCATGGTGTTCTTTTTAAATCAAGCGTTTGAGCTAAAGCTTTATCTATAAAAGTTACCAAACTTCCTGTGTCTATCAGTGCATCAGCACGTATTTCGTTTATTACAGAAACAGTCGCTTTCCGAAGACTAGAAGGAGATGCAGCCAGAACGTGCGCTGCACCCAATTGAGTATGGTTATTATCAGTGGTACTGGTAATATCTGTCGCATTTGCTGAATAGTTTGATTGTTTCAACTGATGGGTACTATGGCAGACGTTCGCAGTGACCCAGTTTAGAACATAACTGGCAGTTCGCCTCCTTTGCTGGACATCGTACCCTTGGATGAATATTACCACCACAAAAGAAACAGCGTTTTCGCGAGTTTGATGATGCAGCTGCGGCAAGATCTCTGACATTTTTGTCTACTTCAGGTTCCGGTATGGCATTTACATGAAAAGGTAATGAATTTAATCTGCCAGATATTGTAAGCGAGTTTTTTTCAGCTGATTCCAAAGCTAAAGCTTGCTGTATTGTTTCTTCTAAGCTTAGATTTAAGTTTTCTAGTAGACGTTCTCTTAGTTTTTGTGAAGAAATTCCAACAATAAACGCACTTCTAATAGACTGCTCTTCGTGTTCTTTAGCGGTGACAGTTTTATAACCACAGTTGTGGGCGAGTATTTTTAGAGCTCTTACGTAATCAGCTATTATTTCTGAGGGCCCTTGTTTTCTGGTATTCAGTTGGTGTCGAGCAAGAATTTCATTTTTGGGCTTCAGATAAATTTTATCGAGAGCGTTCAATGCGTCTTCGCAAGTTTTGTAGTCTCTAATGTATAAGAAAATTTCCGGAGACAGATGATGTATTAAAAGTTTCAATTTTGTAGACTCTGTTGTTGTGGGCAAGCATTCTAATGATAAAAAGTTTATGAAAGTATACCGCCATGGTGTCCATTTAATATCAGCTGTACACACATCAGGTAGTTCATTGAACCTTTCAGGTCGCAAAAAAACGAGCCATGTTGGAGTTCGCCTTTAGATTGAGACATTTTATTTTAGTTGATTAAATTGATACATTTAAACGAGAAACCATGAGGAAACTTGGCTTTAATCAACTAAAGAATTGAAATATATTTTAGAGATAATGATAGGTAACAGACATTGTCAATCTAAACATGACAATCGTAGAGTACCTAACTAGACTATAATACAAATAAAGGAAGTAGAGTTCATGCTCCAAGAAGAATACATGTCACGGCCGACATTCACAAAATGCCTGTCCATTTTCTGTTGGTGTGAGTATTTAAATATGCATTAGTATGCGTGAGTAGGGAAGTGACCCCTATTACACAATATATCGATATATAATAAACCTAACCAAACAGTGCTGCAGAATTTCGATACTTTTTAGTTTTAATACAATAAAGAAAATTAGATATTCGTAGAACCAGAAGACGCAGCTTAGGCCGGCCCCCACTCGGTGCACCGACGATCTGGTGAAAACCACGGGGAGCTGATGGATGCAGGAGGCGAGTGGCCGCTCAAAGTGGCCACTCTATGCGGAAGGCCTATGTTCAGCAGTGGGCTTCTTCGGGCTGTTAATGTATTGAAGCAAAGAGGTTTGGCTTTAATATAGTGTAATCTCATTGCATGAAGATTGTATGTCAGGTAGGTTTGAATTTAAGAAGTAAGAACCGGTGACATGACAGTCGGTGTCGTAATGTCGAACGAAGAAAAAATGTAGGAGAAAAATATTTTTTCTTTAGTTGTTTTTGTGTTCAAGTTTTATGTTATTATTAGTTCCAGTGTATTTTGTAATGTTTTAGAAGAAAGCTCTTTGGTTATCAGTTTATTATATATATGTGTTTCCTCGCTGAATCTGCGTTTGATTAAATGGACCCAGGGGACCCAGGGACTTTGCTAGTCCACCCGGGTCCATCCATTTGATCAACTTGCAACCCAATAATGGATGTGAAGACGGCATTCCTCAATGGAGATCTGAGCGAAGTCGTTTACATGAAACAACCGGAGGGGTTTGAGATAAAAGGTAAAGAGGATTGCGTCTGCCTTTTACGGAAGTCATTGTACGGACTGAAGCAGGCTCCGAGAGCTTGGAATACGAAGCTTCATTCTGTACTAATGAAACTTAAATTTAAGAGGTCAGAAAATGAGCCATGCGTCTACGTGCGGTCACAGGATGCAACAACAATCATCATCGCTGTGTACGTAGATGATATTTTAATTTTCTGGAACAACAAACAAGAGATGCTTAAGGTCAAGAGCGAATTGAAAGCCAGCTTTGACATGAAAGATCTTGGTAAGGCTGAATTGATGTTGGGGATCCATATCAAGCAAGATGATAAGGGGATTAAGATACATCAGGAGAAGTACATAGATAAGGTCTTAAAAGCATACCATATGGAGGACTGCAAACCAGTTGTCACACCGGCAGTACCAGGCCAAAAGCTATAGAAGCCTGTACATGGCAGGAAACCAGATGAGAGCATCCCTTACCGAGCGTTGATAGGATCACTTATGTACCTGGCAGTGTGTACAAGGCCAGATATTGCTCATGTGGTGAACTATTTGAGCCAATTCAATGAGTGTTACGAGGAGCAACATTGGATTGCCGCTAAACGTGTACTGCGGTATCTCAAAGGTACAAAGAGTCTTGGCTTGAGATACACTAGAGGGAAACAGCAAGAAATGATGGAGGCTTACGCTGATGCCGACTACGCAGGAGATAGCGATCGTCGGTCCTACTCAGGATCAGTGTTCCTTATTCAAGGAGGAGCTGTTTCATGGCAGAGCACTAAACAGCGCACAGTGGCTCTTAGTACTGCTGAGGCAGAATATGTCTCGTTATCAGAGGCAGCCAAGGAAGCTGTATTCCTTAGGAGGTTTATAGCAGAGATGATTGGTGAGGAAGAAGGGAAGGCTATTACAGTTTTTTCAGACAGCCAGTCAGCTATTGCTATTGCCAACAATCCAGTGCATCACCAACGCACGAAGCATGTGGATGTCAGATATCATTTTGTGCGGAACGCTGTTGAATCTGATGTCATAAGGTTGGAGTATCGACAATCTGAGAGGATGGTTGCTGATGCTTTAACCAAACCTCTCCCAAGAGGTAAATTTGAGTGGTGCGTGAATGGTATGGGATTGTGTGAATGAAAGGCTGTGAGTATTGCAGTCTTATGCGGATATGCATGAGATTAAGGAGGAGTATTGAAGCAAAGAGGTTTGGCTTTAATATAGTGTAATCTCATTGCATGAAGATTGTATGTCAGGTAGGTTTGAATTTAAGAAGTAAGAACCGGTGACATGACAGTCGGTGTCGTAATGTCGAACGAAGAAAAAATGTAGGAGAAAAATATTTTTTCTTTAGTTGTTTTTGTGTTCAAGTTTTATGTTATTATTAGTTCCAGTGTATTTTGTAATGTTTTAAAAGAAAGCTCTTTGGTTATCAGTTTATTATATATATGTGTTTCCTCGCTGAATCTGCGTTTGATTAAATGGACCCAGGGGACCCAGGGACTTTGCTAGTCCACCCACCCGAGAAGATACAATATAATGATGATGATGATGATGATGATGACCCATCCTAGTAAAAGTATATTGAAACACATTATATGAAATAACGTTTGTAAGTAACATTTTTATATGTGTGTTGCCAGTGATGACTTATGGAACTGAGAAGTGGTCTCTAACTGTTGGCCTTATTACTAAGCTCAAAGTCGCGCAACGAGCTATGGAGAAAACAATGCTCGGTGTTTCCCTGCAAGATAAGATCCGAAATGAGGAGATCCGCAGAAGAACCAAAGTGACCGATGTAGCTCTTAGGATTAACAAGTTGAAATGGCAATGGGCAGGCCACATCGCCCGTAGAACTGACAACCGATTGGGAAGAAAGGTTCTCGAGTGGCGACCACGAACTGGTGAAAGGCGCGGGGAGCCGATGGATGCAGGAGGCGAGCAGTCGCTCTAAGTGGCGCTCCCTGGGGGAGGCCTATGATCAGCAGTGGACGTCTTCAGGCTGTTCAAATAACATTGTTCCATAATAGTTAGTTTTTATTTTACATTCGCCTTTTCTTATACTATTCATTAAAATGATGGTTTAATTTGTAAAAAGGGTTCCGTACCATTATCTATAAAAACGAGCAAAAAATCACGTTTGTTGTATTAAAGCCCCTATATTTATTTTAGGGCAAAATATAGGGGAAAAGGATGAATGGATGGGACAGCTGCGCCTGCCTCCCTTCGCCGTCCCATCCATTCAGCCTTTTCCCCTATATTTTTCACTTTTGCTTCTCTCTTACCCATAAACAGGGTAAGGGCATAAAACTAATAAACCCGTGCAAAACCGGGGCGGGTCAGCTAGTTTATTATAAATTTAATAACTCATATTGAAACAAGACGACACTGGCCTACCTACTGTATTTTATAAAAGTAGGTTAGGTGCCTATTTTTAAATTGTCAGATTTGCACCTACTTTCATTCTGTTTGCACTTTGATCTAAATCCATTCAGCCACTTTTAGGGAAAGATATTTTGTACTTTTTACTCTCCCCAATTCCGAAGTAATTTTGTGCAAATGTATGAAGATTTACGAACAGTGTAGGTACATCACTACTCCAGAGGCGTAAAATCGCCCATCCCAAAAATATCAATTAAAGCAATAAATCTTTCAGTAATTGCAATCGCATGGTAATTATACGATGGAAAAAACGTATATTCTTAATGTGAAATGCATATTTACTTCGAAACTGATGTTTAACATAAAAATAGCCAGTAAATTTTTACGTATAAAATGATGATTCTGGTTTTCGTTTGACTCCTCGTTTGACTACTCTTGATGCACAAAACACAGCACAACACGACACAATTTCACTTTTGACACAATATTTAGCCCTAATAACAATATAATCACAATATTTTCACTTTTTATGCTCTCGCATTATAATTTTTGACACACAGGCCTGTCAAGACATGACACGCGAAGGGAGGTAAGGCGAGGTTGCCGTTCCTACAGTCGCTTTTTCGCATACTCTATGCGACGATTTGTTTACTAGACAGAGATACAAGATAGTATGTTTACACGAAGGATGCGGAGCGGCAACGCCGCATTGGCAGATATTGGCTCTCTCCTTATAGCTCCATGCAGAAAAATGTTAACATCTCCATTTATAGATGCTCTAAGGCGAGCACCGATCTTTCGACCGGTCAAAGACTTTCTATCCCTATTACCTATGTAATAGGGAGAATTCTGTGCGACCGGTATTGATTTTGACAGACTCTATTTTTAAACCAAACTAGATAGAAGTTTGATTTTCTCTAATCTGTGATTTTTTCTCCAATCTGTGGCACATTATTTCGAATTTTTCATTGGTCATCTTCTATATATAGTGCTGTGCCATAAACTCTATAGAAATAAGAGATTATACATGATGTGATAATTATATGGATGCGATATCGTCCGATACTCGAACATAATACCAAATAACTTGTGACTCGTGTGGAATAGCTCGTGATTATACAACTGAGGCTCTAACCGCTAAAGCAACATAAAAACAACTGCTTAAATCTAAAAGTAAAATAACTAGCAATTCTGCCAACTGTACGACCGTGTTAAGTCAAATCATGGGGTCCCATCAGGTACAAACGAAAAATAGCCCGAACTTGAAAAAATGTAGTAATCGTGTCTAGAGAGTTACTAGTTAGTATCCAGTGTAATCATTTGGCCCAATACTTCGCCAACACGCAATAAATGTAGCTTGATAATTTTGCGTTATGCAGAAATAAAATAATTTGTAAAACAGCCCGCGTTATTTCGTTGTATGAGATGAGGCATCTGTACTCTAGGCATTATATTATCTGGGGTTAAATCGATTCAACCCGAATGATATTGATATGATAAAAACGCTTTTAGAGTACTTACGGGATATTTACCGTGATTAGAATCATTTTTGAACATCCTGGGGTATATAAAATCAGCTGCAGTTGCGGAAGTTCGTATATAGGTCAGACTAAGCGAACTGCCACATGCCGCATTAAGGAACACATAAAAGCAGTAAAAAATAACGAAAGACACAAATCTGCTATAGCGGAATATCTGCTGGACTCGGGGCCCAATACGCGTCCAAAATGTGATAAGATTATATGCAGTGATACAGTGAGTGTGTATTGTCACGAGTTACGATCGAGTACGAATGCCAATGGTACCCGCAGTAAAAGACTAAGAAAGAGGGTAGACCGTTATGTCTGCTCCTAACATTTCAAACTTTTTATCATCCACCCGCATCTTCAGTCTATCCGTTAAAATGGTGCATGTAACTGTGCCAAAATATCGGGAACTCAAAAATTATTCTAATCACGGTAAATATATAATTTATGTATATTTATTTATTTATTTATTTATTTATTTATTTATATAGAAACACCAACAGTACATGTATTAAATATTATCAGTGAATATACATCTTAATCTAATTATTCTGATACATATACCCTTAACAGGTGTTTACAATATTCGCATAAATAGTGGTAAGACATAAAATTAAAAAGTAAAGATAAATATTACACAAGATAAAATAATACATAATTCTATACATAGTTCCAAAAATATAATGTATAATTGCAGATGTAATTGTTTTATTAAGTAATGTATCACTCACTACATTAACGTACTTAGAGGAGTAACGAGTTAAGAGTTAACGTACGAAGAGGTAAGTGGTGTGCGCAGCGTGCGTAGGGCTTTCAGTGCATTTCATAGCCGCCTAAACGTTTGGTGCGGACTTCTATCAGTCAGGCAACGCAGAGTACTTTTCCACAAAATATACGGCAACGAGCGGGTTACGGGTATCCGATCACAGATCACTCAATCCGATCCGAGAACTATCTGCACTGCACATGCACATCACTACGCGATCGACGATCTGGAAATCGTTTACACCGAGTCATTGTATTACAAATCAAGAAGTAATTTTATCATGTCGGCCCGTTACGATAGAGCTATTACTGTATTCTCACCTGATGGACACCTGCTTCAAGTAGAATATGCCCAAGAAGCTGTCCGTAAAGGTTCTACCGCGGTAAGTTGATTGCATTGTAGTTTGGTTAGGTTTAGACGTTTTAGTATTGCTTGTTTTTCATGAGAAATATACTCCTTTTCAGGTAGGAGTGAGAGGAGCTGATGTTGTCGTTCTTGGTGTCGAAAAAAAATCAATTGCAAAGCTTCAAGAAGAACGTACTGTGAGGAAGATATGCCTTCTCGATGATCACGTCGTAATGGCTTTCGCCGGGCTAACGGCTGATGCTCGAATTTTGATAAACAGAGCACAAATTGAGTGTCAATCGCATAAGTTGACTGTAGAAGACCCTGTGACATTGGAATACATAACAAGATATATTGCTAGTCTGAAACAGAAATATACCCAAAGTAATGGTAGGCGTCCATTTGGTATCTCATGTTTAATCGGCGGATTTGATTACGATGGTCACCCTCATTTATTCCAAACTGAACCCTCTGGTATTTACTATGAATGGAAGGCTAACGCAACTGGAAGAGCAGCTAAGACTGTACGAGAGTTCTTAGAAAAGAACTACACTCAAGAAGAGGTTGCATCTGAAAAAGGGGCAGTGAAGGTATTGTTTTAATAAATATTATTCCCATATTATTAGCAGCCTCTCAAGGTGGAGCTCTCCACAGCAATCAACATCTTCAGGGTGCCTATGATGACCTCTAAAGGGAATGTTATTGTCAACTAGACTTTGTACAGTCCCAAATTTAAGGTTCCAGCAGTATAACTGGTTTGAACCATTGTAAATCTATGAATTTTTTGCACATTACCTAATTAGTCACATACATCTGATGATGAACTGTTATGGGTGGCCATGTTGGTTAACATATGCAAATGACTAGCTCATTGATTCATGAATTAACTAACATATTTGCTATATCATTACAAATTTTGTTGTATATCAAATAATCAATTTTGTTTTCAGATGGCCATTCGTGCACTTCTGGAGGTGGTTCAATCGGGACAAAAGAACCTTGAAATAGCTGTGATGAGACGAGGGCAGCCCATGCAAATGCTAGACTCTGACACCATTAACTCATATGTAACTGTCATTGAAAAGGAAAAGGAAGAGGAAGCTGAGAAAAAGAAACAGAAGAAGTAATAGTTCTAAAGTTTTTTTATTTTACTTATTACATGCTAATTAAATAATTCTTGTTTTAATGTAAGTTGCTAGTTCACGGTACACATTTTTCATTCAACTACATTAATATGGCTACTATCATTTTATTCTGCTTTGCGACAGCATGTGTGGCCAGCCAGAGTCAAGGATGAAACATAAATATATAACAAAATTACTTAATATACTAATGAGTAGAAATTTATCAATCATATTGTCTAACCACTCTCTTAAGAGTTGAGCAAGTCAATAGTTTTAGAAATTTGAGAGTAAAGCTCTTTTAGTTCAGAACCACATTCTTGATTAGAGCTTTTGTCAATCATGTCATTAAACATTTGGTCCCATTCTCCATTGTAGTGGTTCATGTTGTTCTAAAAATGCAAATCATGATCATTACTTATATTTTCAAAAACTTAAACACTATAAAGATTTAGTCCTCAAAATTTCCTCCAATCCGGTGAGTTGGAGGGTGCGGGTTCAAATCCAGCTGGTTACTAAAATTTTGAGGACTATAATATCTTTATAGATATACCTGAAGTGTGGTTTACACTTTAAAAAATCATTCCTATGAACTTAAACACTTCCCAGGCCTAAATAATTATGTATAATGGAGATACCGCATAGTAAAACTTATGGCAAAGGTTTATGCAGTTATTAGTGTTCATAGTAAAATAGAGAACTACCATTTTTTGGATCATTACCTCACTCATTGTCACATCATCATTCTGGTCATGGCCTACAGAAGGCAGGACACAATTCAAAGAACCATGTTCATTATTTTGGCCCAATTTCCTAACTATTCTATCACCAATATCATTGTCAATATTAAACTCTGCCAAGAGTTCCACTCCAGACTGCGAAGCTGTTGGCACAGGGTCAAGATCTGGCATGCTGAGGAATGTAGCTGAGAAGGAATCATTCTTTTGCTGGCAAGAGTCTTCTGTAAAGCTTATCAGACTGTCTTGATTTCCTCTGGAAATATAATAAGTAAATTATTAAATGTTTAAAAAGATGTAAAAACACAAGGAGTTGTACGTCACAATCTAGTTCTCGGACAGACAGTAACTCGGACACAATTCTGTTTTTGTATTACTTGAATAGACAATCACTTTAGTTAGCATTAAGAAATGTTTGGACTTTTGCTCTATTACACTTTAATAGTTTTATTATATCTACCCATAGGTCTCCTTTTCTTCAAACTTCACGTGTTGCTTTTGTTCTTTGTCAACTTCACTGCTATTTTGAATAACATTCTTCTCCCGATTGTGATCAGCTGAAAATACTGTGGGAAGGACAGGTACATCGGTAAAAGGAGTAATGGATAAGGAAATAGGAAATATTGATTAAAATGAAACCTGGTTTTGGAAGATTGGTTGGGGTGTTATCCTTGTTCGGAGACAACCAGTCAAATTCAAAGCTCTCTTCATCTTCGCACATATCATCTTGAGAATCTGAAATCACATTATACACATTTTATTTTCTATGTTATATTATACCTACATCATTGTCACCCATCAAGGGTGGACTCATTACTGGCTACTGTAATCTGAACAACACAACAACACGCACCAACACAACAACTGCAACAACTGATACAATAACTTTGGAACTACCATCTGTACAAGGACAGGGTCATGGATAGCCTTCTATGCAAGTGCTTGAAGGAAATTGAGACAGTGGCACACACACTGCACAGCTACTAAAGAAGCTAGATATCTTGAATGCCTCCTCATCACTCCAACACAGAGCATCAGAGCCACTGGAACAGCATGCAAGTAACCTAGAGCCACACCCAGTTATTTCATAGACCTGGAATGGCTTGGGGGGAAATGTACAATACTACTCCCATGTAGAATAAGAGCAATGAAATTGAAGGAACAAAGTAAGATAAAAGGGTAGTCTTCTGGCTGTGATCGCTTCCAGTTAACAAGCATAATACAGCCCCCCCCCAGTTACCTTCACAGTCAAAATGCATGCTGCAAAGCTGTTTTGGTGAATCTTCAGTATATAGATGTTGCGCAGCCTTTTTCAATGCCATGCGCAGAGTGTATCGAGCTTTTTGTAGTGGAGTTAAGCAAAGCAACTGATCTACGTTATTATAACCTGCATTCTGCAAACAAAGTTGTCTCACAAAATTAGCAATCCTAACACTAACACCTTACGCATGCAGGTACTGCGGGCATAATATTATTACCTTAGGTTTAAAACTCCGCTTCATAGTAAGTGCCTTCCGAGTTATTTTGTTCAACAGTTCAGGCCTTCCAAACTGGAAATAGTCATGGACATATTCATGCATGTAAGGATTACTAGAGTTGCAAATAGGATCTTGAAGGTGGGAAGTCACTTTACGAAATCCATACAAATTAAGCTGTCTCACAAAACTTGAGATGTTTGTTGTCTTGAAAACAGAATGATCACATTGCAAGTAATTTTGCAAAATACGGTAATTTAACAAAATTGTTCTTCCTGTTCCACCCCAAAGTATAGCATCAGGGCGTAAATTCAGCAAATACCACAATTTCTGTGGAAATCGCATTTGACGCATTTGGAATATTTCATTTTTGTCTTCTTGCATGTTTGATATGAAACCTTTATTTAATCGGTTTATCAATGATTATGTTAAAAAATAATTATTAAAAAAAGTGAATCATTCCTTTAAGCGAAAATCTGAAAATGTTTTTACATTCAGTTCACAGAGTACATTGGTAAATTCAGTTGCTTTCAGTTTTTACCCATGTATCCTCTACTTTTTTTTCTTATATTTTGGCTCCACACATAGTGTATTTAGCCAGTGTCAAGTATTGTAATTTTTCATCAGTCATAGTCATGCTCCAGTAAAATTCCATAGAAGTTTCTATGGAATTTTGGAAGCAACACGAAAACTCACGTTTCATCACATTATATCACTTGCCCTCACTCATGCTCGTAATTCAGCACTTAATTCGTTAAACGCCACCAATTTTAAACATTAACACTGGAAAAAGCACAAGTTTTGAAAAATAATACAATGCAACGCGACGTAAACTTTTCCGCGTTCCCGCCAAAACTCCTTAATAGGGATGTGTCCCACACTCACGAGTTGGTTCATTTGAGGCCCTCGTCATAGCAAAATGAGGGAGTCCCTCAAATTTTAGGAATGTAATACCTCCCTCATTCTCGCGCCTCACTCACTCGCAAGCAAGTCGGCCGTGCGCGGTGGCAAGGTGCGAGGCGCGAGGTGGTGAGGAGCGAGGTTCGAGTTGTAAGTACGCATGAACCTCGCGTGTTTTTGATACATACGATGCGAGTGAGGCGCGAGGCGTCACACGCGGCGTTTTATGCTTATGCGTTTTCTCAATTCCTCACCTCATATGAGGGGACCCTCACGAGGCCTCACAAAGTAAAATGATGTCCCCCCTCATCCTCATTTAAAATTGGCGAGTTACCCATTACTACTCCTTAATTAAAGTTTTGATAATATTTGTGATCACTACCTAATCTGTGGTCATAATCGAAGTGATTATATCCTCTTTGGTCATGAACACAGAGAACTTTGTGAATCATGAATCACAGAGTACATTGGTAAAGTCATGAATGTTTGTTTTTGTTCAGTGTTACATGTTCACCTCATATATTAGTCTTTTACTTATTTGTTTTTTGCGTAGAGCGGCGTATAGATAGTATTCTTGATACGATACATAGTAGCAATTTTATTCGTAATTACCTAAAATGAAAACGAATTTTCTCATGTAAACAACGAAGTGAAAGTTCTATTTATTATTTTGTTGTGTTGAGTTGAGATAGACACAAGACAATCCTGCAAATAATTGTTAGTTTGTTTGTCGGTTTATAGTGCAGTCAACCATGGATAAATCAAGGTAAATCTATTGTTTGAAAAGTTCTAACCTTGTTTATATCCATTTTGTACCTCGGCTAACAAATGTATAACGATAGAATTACTACCTACTATAGGTACTTATTCTAAGTGTATACCTTCTAAGATTGCAATGTGTAGAATTACTTTAAAAGGAGCATACAATTACTGCAAATGTACAAAATTATCATTTTAGGTTTTCACTGTTGCTTCTTGAGCCTGGGGAGATTTATTTTGAAGATTTTTCTTGCATCCTGAACGATGTTGAGTCACCAAAAGATGGCAAACCTAGGCAAGGACGATTGAAGCTTTGCTCGAAATCCCTTGTTTTCGAGCCAAGAGACTGGACCTATCCATTAGTTAAAATGCATTTTAAGGACTGCATCAGCATATCCATTACCAACCGTAAGATCAACTTAATTAAAGTAACAATCAAGCAGTTTGCTGAAATGTTAGAAGAAAACATATTGGCACCGTACAAGTTTATTTACGAAGAAAGAGACTTTTTTATTTACTTTGATTTTGCATCAGCTGAAGAGTGTTTGTGCCAGATGCAACAGTTACAAAGAGCTTCCACTCTGCATGCCCCAGAACACAACAGTATGGTGGCCACTATTCTGCATTCAAGGTATATGAGAATGGAATTTGACCCGGTGATGATGGATGACTTCACTGAGCAGATTGTATGTGAACTACAGGCTGAGAAAATATCTCCGTTAGTGAGACACCAGGGAAAGCTGGCTCTGACACCTACTTCTATCTACTTTCAACCATTTAGTAATGTGGAAAGTGTAAGTATTTTAATCTCATTTTTGCATTTAATAAAGAAGTACAATTTTTTTTGACAATAGTGTTTACATTGTAAACACCTTTTAACTATCATACAAAGGTCCGAAACAAAAGTTGAAAACACAAACAAAAATACTATAATGTTAAGTTGGTTAAAATGCATATAATTTTTACTGACTGATAAATTAGCAGCGTTCTGGTTCTCAATGTTTTTTGCACCTTCTATATCTTAGATAAAATACAACTCAAGGTTCTATATTTAACTCCCTTTCACTTCTGGAGATTGCTTAATGTAGGTTTATCAGCATCCTTTAATCATTATTGTTCATACAAAAATTTTTAGGTAAACTATGAATTCATAGTTTTATACCTAAATATTTATAGACTGCATCTTGTTGAAAAATACTGCATTTTTGTGAAAACATTATCTAAGAGGATACAACCTGTTTATTTCGTGTAAATAATCACATACATTCCAATAATGGGAAGAAAATAAAAACTGATTAGACTTCATACAGTTGGTCAAACTAAAACTTCTTTAAAGGAAATATTGAGTAAACAAATTAACTTAATAATACGCACCCACTGTATGTACCATAATTATTCTCTTTTTGTTGAACATTATTTATTCTTCTTTCATTCTTTCATTTATGAATTAAAGTCTGTGAAGCTTCCACTCTTCATGATTTAATTAAAGTGTAATTAAATTACTGAGATCTAATATCTAGAATTTTATTACTGTCTCTTCATTCACAGAGTCCCATATTGAAGCTTAAATTGAATCACTTGAAGAGGATGTATAAAAGAAGATTTTTGCTAAGGCAAGTTGTATGTATCTGTGTTACATTTTATTTTCATTCATTTTATTTCGCTTGCTATGTCATGTCAATTGTTTCAAAGTATACAGAACTATTTAAAAAAAATCTGATAAGTAATATTTATTTATATGTATGTGTTGGGTGCACTGTTTATTGCTTAGAATTGCTTTAGTTTGTATTTTTTGTGTGAAGCGGAGTTCAATTCCTTAGCCTTTAAATATCTATCAAATAATTGTACCATTTCAGGGTCTTGAAATCTACAGTGCAGAAGAGAGCTCCGTCCCCCATATATACCTGACTTTTCAATGTGAATATGACAGAGATAGAGTCTTTAATCTACTGGAGGAATCTCCTAATGTTAACCTGGAGAAAATGCATACAGATGAAAAGACACTTCAGTGGCAGAATGGAATCGTCTCCAATTATGATTATTTGATGTACTTGAACTGGTAAGAGTTGAGTGCTTTATGCTAAGAATTCATTTTTGAATAGCTTCAGAACACTCGTCTGTTTTGTTCAATAGTACCTATCTATCTATTTCAAAACGTGAAATAGCTTTTATGAAACACTGTTTTAAACTTTCACGGTTGTTTAAAACGGAGCTTTTATGAAACCTATGATCATCATATTATTTTCCTTAGGTAGGTAAACATAAATATTGTAATGTTAACACTGGTAGCAGATAAGCAATATAGTATTATCATTTAATTTGTAGTGATGTTATCTTTAAAAAAATCTATAGATTAGGTTTTTAAAATAGTAATAGTATTAAAACGATTTAAAGTGATTCATTCTACACACCTACAAAATAATGCTATTTCCATTTCTGTTAGTTTATTTTTGTTTTGATTAGTAAAATGTCCTGGATAAAGCATGGTGTATGCGGGTTCGAATCCTGCTACAGATTATTAGAAATCCGTATGTCGGGGATGACGCTCAGCAGTTTCTATTTGTTTGTAGTTAATACGACACGACCGCCACCACTTTAATAGTTACCATGTCAATTTAATGCCAAGTGAGGTAATTTTGTAGATGTTAAAGCAAGGTTTTCTCTGTGCATTCATTGTGTTTTTTTTAATTATTTGGCTAAAGCCATTGTGACATTTTTCAGTTTAGCAGATAGAAGTAAGAATGACCTAACACAATACCCAGTCTTCCCCTGGGTAGTAGCCGACTATACATCGGAAAACCTAGACTTAACCAAGTCGGACTCATTCAGAGATCTGTCTAAACCTATGGGGGCATTGAACTCTGACAGGTTGGAGAAGTTGAAAGAAAGATTCAACGAAATGTGTGATCCGAAGTTCTTGTACGGTTCACACTATTCGGCACCAGGACTTGTCTTGTTTTACCTAGTAAGTGTATTTGTCAGTTTCATTTTTAAGGGCTGTTAATCAGTGCATACTTTATTACAATTTACCTTGGTACGGTTATTAATTAATTTAAGGTCTATATTTAATCATCATCAACAGCTCGAAGACGTCCACTGCTGAATATACATAGACCTCCCCCAGATAGCGGCACTTTAAGCTTTGACCAGGCCGTTGGCCTTGGTTCACCTAGCGGGGGCTGGCCGACGCTGTTCGGTTCGTAATTAAAATCAAAATAATAAATATATTAATTCGGGTATATATATTTAATACAGCATTTGCGGAGAAAACCTTTTTAGAAACAAAATCTTTGAACAAAATTTGAATAATAGTTATTTAAATTTTATTCAAAAATTATAATAGTTTGTTGATGGTTTATTTTAATGAATCGGCGAAGTGTAATATGGTCAACGCATTTAATTACTCGTTCAAAAAAATCGATACTCCAAAAAAAATGTGGAGATTTGTGTGTAAAACAAACAAGATCTGGAAATGCACTATCTTTTGTTTTCTCTTATACTTTTTGCTCGATATCTCGCAGCGTAATCCGCCTCACCTATACTAGGTGGATCGACAATCAGTCAATGTAAGCAGGAGGCAAGCAGCTGCTTAAAACACTCCCTAGGGGGAGATCTATGACATAAAACTATTAGAGGGTGGTAAGTTTAAGAAATGTCTGACTGACTGGCTTCAATGCAACTGTTTTTATAGTGTTAAAGATTATAATGAATTCTGTACAAATATTTACTTGTAAATTATAAAAATTGTGATTAGTAATTAAATACCATTTGCACGTCTGCTTGCAGACTGAATACATGAGCAAAACTTTTTGTAAGACCTATACTGTACATGTATTTTAGCAAATAAACGATTTGATTGATTGATTGATATGTTCAGTAGTTATCTTCAGGCTGCTGATGATGATTAAAATTTGTACGATATAATTACAGGTTCGTAAGTACCCCCAGTACATGTTATGCCTTCAGAACGGAAGGTTCGATCATCCTGATAGAATGTTTAATTCCGTTAGAGATGTCTACAACAACTGCCTGCGAAACATGTCCGATTTTAAGGTGAATAGAATAGAATAACATTTATTCAATACTTGCTTAAACTATGGTACAGAACATGTTATAATAATGTTACATAATATGAACTAAAAATAAGAAACAAACACAAAACAAGTATTGAATGGGCGTCGGCTCAGCATGTGCTGGGTTTCAGCCTAGACCCAGAGGGGGTGGAGACAATGCACAATCCGAAAAAGAAAAAACAAAATAATGAATCTTAAAAAAGTAAACTTAAGGATTAAACTTAAATATCGAAAATACCAGAATACTTACATATAAACAAACTTACATACAAAATTATATTTATTTATTAAACAAAAACCACAGCTCTTAACTAAAAACAAATACATCTTTTAACAAAAGTACCAGCCAAATAAGGTTTTACATTTTTTAAAATAGGTACATATGATTGTGTTGTTCGACTATCACTGAATATGTAGGTATAATAACTAAATAGACACTACACACTATACACAAACATTATCATATCTTGTAATATTTCATACATAATTATTATATACATAAATAAACATATCAACCATACAATACATATTATAGGCACAAAAAATAAAACAGGAAATTAAATTAGACATGTAAAAATTGAAATTAAGATATATAATAATTCATATTATACTAGTTTCTAAAAAAAAAAAAAAACAAAACGTCATGAGACGAACAATAGCTTTGTTTTGCAAATCATATCCTTGCCGGAAGTACTACTGTCTAATCTAATCTGCTGCGTCTTCATATTCCTTGGCTGAATCATCAGGCAAACTATAATATAATATTATTGAATATTACGAAATAATAATATTTATATATATATATATATATAAATAATACTTCAAGTATTCCAGAAGTAAAGCGAAACCACAGTGTAAGTAGCAAAACTATGATTGGGCTTGATTATCTGCTGGATTTATGCAAATTAGTCAAACCTAGTCAAAATACTTGGTTGGGACTTTTCTGCTAAGTTCGTCTTGGTGGGTACCACCGCTTCGCCAGTTATTCTGTCAACAAGGCAGTAATCTGCAAGCACTACTGTGTTCCGATTTGTAGGGCAATGCAGCTAGTGACATTATTTGGTAAATAAAACTATGGCCCTGATCTCATTGCTAATTTTCTGAATGCGTTTTTATAGCCTCTAAATAACACAATGCAGTCTGCTGACGTCTGGTTTTTCAAACACTATGTAGATACCTAACTGTAAAGTAGAGTACCGTTAAGTTTCGCTCTTATTTATACAATCAGCGTGGGTATTAATTAAGACATTTATAAATACATATTGTTTGCGATGATTCATCGTAACACGCAATTTGTGATGATTCATAACACTTTGAAATTTGCATCTGTTGTCGATATTATTACGCAACTGTAGATTCAAGTTACACTTATCTTTTATCTTCAGTCTCACAATAAATATTTCAGAATACAATAAAATTACTAGTGAGTAATTCTATTCTGAAATCTTTATTGAAATATCATCATTATTCCATTTTTATAGAATATCTAAGTATAAGTATATGACTCGTGGCATTGGAGAAGCGATTCTGACGATCCTCGAAAAATAGCTCAATCGCTCGCCCTTGAGCGAATTTTCTTGATAGGACAGTGTTTTTCTCTTTCCCAGTATATTGTCTATATATAAGTATTTGTTTGCTCTTCCGCGTGTATTAACATTTAGGTAAATCAATGAAGCGACATCTTTCTTACAGGAACTAGTACCCGAATTCTACGATACAGAAAGTAACGGTGACTTTCTCGTAAATAAATATGAGATCGACTTCGGTGAGCGGCACGATGGTAGAAAAGTAAACGACGTATCACTTCCCCCCTGGGCTCAGACCCCGAGTGAATTTGTGGGGAAACTCCGAGAGGCACTGGAGTCTGAATACGTGTCGCGGCACTTGCATCTGTGGATAGATCTCATATTTGGATATAAGCAGAGGGGCGATGAAGCTGTGAAAGCCAACAACGGTATTTTTATGTTTTGCGTGCCTATACTTTATTTCTGGAGGTTTTCACTGTGCATATTCAATATAATACTTACTCTGTTTTATTTGTATAATAATTTTAATAGATTTTTTTGTACGTAACTGATACTTGTCGAATTTTGAAAAAGCCACAAATTAGTCATTCAGATTGACAAATCAATTTTCTTAGAACTTTAATACTCTGATTTTGTAAAAAGAAACATATCCTGTATATCACCAGCCGATGATGGGGTCGAGATCAAACTATGGGAATTATAACAGCCCATGACTGTACTGTCTCACAAAAAATCGCAGACAATCTGGTGAAACCGCGGGAGTCGATGGATGCAGGATGCGAACAGTAGCTCAAGGTAGCACTCTCTTTGGGAGGCCTATGTTTAGCAGCGGACGTGTTCAGGCTATTGATGAAATGATGATGATGATGATGATAACAATGTCTATCACTTGTCGGCGGCCCTTAGGTTCAAAAGTTTAGGTACTAGTAGTAGTAATAGTAGGCCTCTGTAATCATAGAGTGCAATTATCAAATGATACCAAAATATCGGAAGCTCATTTTACAGAGCTCATGCATGACAAAATATTGGTAAAGAACTAAAAGTTTAACAGTGTCGAGATTACACATACTCACCGCTAGTATCAGCTGTTATCTGCTTCCTACTTCAATCGATATTCGCACTACAATAAAATTATTATAGTTCAATGGGAATGCCCCGTAACTAGCGCAAGGTTTTTATTATTGAACCGTACGACAAGGTCGGCCTTTCAATTGTCGGATTAGCAAAAACTCTTTAATCTTTTAAAGAACATTAATCTGACTATTGGCAGGCTCTTAATTTATGTGTTTTACACTTAATGTAATTTATTGCAGTGTTCCACCACGTTTGCTACGAAGGCTCAGTCGATCTTGAGCGCGTATACGACATGAACGATCGACATGCGCTCGAGGTACAAATCATGGAGTTTGGGCAAGTGCCGAAACAACTTTTCACTAAACCACATGTTAGAAGAATAACTCACCAAATCGCCAAAACACTATCTCCAGAAAACGTATTTCCATACGACATGATGTGTATCGATACCGTCCAATTGCACAAAGAGGCCGTGACGTGCGCTTTGCGTGTCAACGATAGAGTGATCTCAGTAGGAAAAGACGGTACTTTGAAAGTTTACGACGCCGTCCAACGTAAGCAGATCCGGAGCGTGGTGCTTTCGCGAACGCCGCTGAGCTCATGTGTGATGGTCAGCGAGAGCACTGTCGCTGTAGGCTCTTGGGACAATGAGATGTAAGATGTTATGTTAGTAACCTATGTCTATCTCTGTCTTAATCCAAGATATATTTAAGATTCGGAAAAGTCTTCAACTTTTTCTTTATAATAATATTAGTATTTAATTATTTGTTGCACTGGAGTGAGTACAAAAGGAGGACTTAATGTTGAAACAAAAGCCAGTTTATAGGAGTAGCAGTAAGATCAAAACATACATGACTCATTTATCAGATGTACTTAAAGATAAAGCTTGATGATCAGCCCCTTTATGAACAATAATATCTTATTTCTCAGATATTTGTATGACGTCGACTTCGGCAGAATCGAAGAAAGTTTTCGCGCCCACGACGACTCGGTCAGCTGTCTTTTATGGTTGGAGAAAGGTAACATACATATATTATTATTTAACCTCTGAACTGTCTGTATCACGATTTTATACTTAAGTTAAACTTTACTATAAAATTCTATTAGGAACTCTGATTTTTAGTGAGCAATTGCATTACGTTACAATACAAAAATACTTTATTTTACACCATTAATAAAACAGATTCAAAATAAATATATATACATATACATGTTTTTCGATCCTTAGTTAAGGTAACGAATGGTTAAAAACTCTTATCTAATTCTAACCAATGGTCAAAATTTGTTAGTATTTAACCATTGGTTACTTTAACCACGGATTAAAAACGCCAACTTAAGTGTTACCAATGTCCATAGGCTACAGTGACCTCTTCCTGTCGGATGGGCTGTACGCTTATTTGCTTCCTATATCACAGAAAATAAACGAGGGTTTGTCACAATCGCTCTTCGTGCGAGTTATACTTTGGTACATAATTAATTACATTATGTATATTTTATACCATGTTGCAAAACATGAATATCTAGAAATCTAGGCTAGACCTGATCAAGGTCTGATGTTTTTTTTTCTCGTTTGCCTTGATTAATTAAATAATTCGTGTTGCTTGTGACTTGTAAACTTTCTTAGATATCTGACGCCTAATTTTTAGGCTTATTATGAAGACACTGCTGATTTTACCCTGCTTAGTAGTGCATGGTCGCTTGTTGGCTTGGAATTTTTTTTTGTAAACAATTTTATTTTTGTCCCTTTCCGACCTTTGGCTATGAACTTTAGTTTTGCTTGTGCCACAAATGAGATAATTACTACACCTTACCCTTCTTAATAACGAATCAGTAATCACCTTTTGCCGTAGTCGAATAAAATAAGGCCTGCTATTTGGACATAACCGAAGAGCAACTCAACAAACTTGAACGTCTGCAAAACTTGCATTCGTTTCATATTTGGTATACGTAAGTTTGACCACATCTCACAATTCCGTAACAAGCTCAAATGGTTACCAATCCGCCTTCGCCGGAATACTCACATTCTTTCCCTTCTATATAGCATCCTATTTCTCCCCTCCACTCCTCCCTACCTGAAATAACGTTTCAGGTTTCTTCACCAGTCCCATGCTCACTCCTTACGTATTCCGAGAACCTGCTTTTGAAACCTCCTGTCCATACGTCCCAATTCTACCACAAATCTTTTTCCGTGCAAGCTGTCATGCTCTGGAATGAACTCCCGGTGCCTATCAGGCTAGCAAAGACCTTGTCAGTTTTCAAAACTATGGTAAAGACGCACTACTTATCCAATCTCAGCTAGTGTTATATTTTAATTAAGTATATGTATGTTTAATGCGTAGGTATATATATGAATCTATTATGTAATAGTATGTATGTATGTATGTATAATATGTGTACGTTTATGTATGTTATATTGTCTTATATGTATTTTAGTAGTTATAGAATTTGTTTTCATTTCTAATATTTGTATTTACTGTACATCGCTAACCTCCCTAATTCATAATATCTTTCTATCCATCCAAAGGTTGTCTGGAAGAGATCGCTTTAAGCGATAAGACCGCCCATTGTACTACCCTTGTGTAAATTTTTTCGTGTTGTTATGTATCTATGTGTATTTTTGGTGTGAAATAAAGCATTCTTCTATTCTTCTATTCTATAAGGTGACATTAAATAAATGAAGATTCATCTATATTCCAGAACATCTGCTAGTATCAGGCGGCTGGGACGGCGTGGTCCGCGTTTGGGGCAGCATTGGCAGAACTGGGCAGGCTTTGAAGGGTTTGAGGGCAGAGTTCGACCATGACGGGAAAATCACAAGCCTTACATACAGGTAATTAGAATCGAAAGACGCACGATGAAGTCCCATAGCGTTTTGAAAAGTTTTCGGTTATCGTTAATCGATTTTTAATCTCTTATTTTCAGACAAATACCTTAAATATATCTATTGGTTAGTACTTAGCTTATTTCAAATATAGCTAAATAAATTAAGGCAGTTACTACAAAACGTAAAGAAATCCATAATATAGGATAGTAATGCTTGCTTTCACCTACAAAGTATGAAACTACACAAACAAAATGCCCTGCGATTCGCGTGTTGGTTCATAGCTGCAGTTATTCAAATGTCTAGTGTGTGGTGGTCTTTGCGGTTTCCGAAATGAAAAATAGTTGAGATTATACTCAATTACTCAGGGCTTATCAAAAGTGTTGATTAGAGATACACTAGATGAGTCTGATGTAAAAAACATGGCAAAAAATTGACATAAATCACATATGTGTTATATATGGGATTGCAGTCTAATATTCATTCTGCTTTCTCAATGTATTTTCAGACGCCGTCGACGCGAGATTGACTTTATAGCCGGAACCAGCGATGGGGAAATTTTCATCTGGGATTATAATAGAAGAGAACTGGTGAACAAAATCATCGTACACCCATCATCGGTTAACTCCGTGTACTTTATATCTGGTGATAGGGTGGTCACTACCAGTGAGGATGGTGATATGAGTGTCACCGACTTGAACGTTCTGAATTCGGTAAGTTTTTGTCCTGGTTTTCCCTGTTTTTATGTTTATTTGTCCACATTATAAACTTAGTGTATTTTTTTAAACTTAAGATTTTTTATGTTAGTGAAAGCGGCGAAGAGGTAGACGTTAGTCGAAGCGTCAAATAGAACTAACAAGATAATGTTTCACGTGACCATGCACGTCATGCTGCGTGGACATCATCAACAGCCTGAAGACGTCCACTGCTGAACATAGGCCTCCCCCAGGAGCGCCACTTTGAGCGGCTGCTCGCCTCCTGCATCCATCGGCTCCCGTGGTTTTCACCAGATCGTCAGTCTACCTAGTGGGGGGCTTGCGCTGCGTCTTTCGGTTCGTGGTCGCCTCTTGAGAACCGTTCTTCCCCATCGGTTGTCAGTTCTACGAGCGATGTGGTCTGCCCATTGCCATTTCAACTTGCTAATTACTCTAAGAGCTATATCGGTCACTTTAGTTCTCCTGCGAATCTCCTTGTTTCGGATCTTATCGCGTAGGGAAACACCGAGCATAGCTCTGCAGTAGGTCAGCTAAGGCCTAGTTGATCTCGCTCTTCACTCATCTCTTCTGCGACTCCCAAAAATACCGACTATATCAGGTTTTTTTTATATAGCTAAGGTGTTCATTTTTTCAACAAAGATGGGCGGACGAGGTTGCTAAAGTAGCAGGTCACAAATGGATTACAGTAGTTAAAGACAGGAAGTCATGGCTTGAAATGGAAGAGGCCTTAACCCAAAGTAGGGTCCTTAATTAAAAATTCTGCCTCTGTATAATATAATTATAGTTAACATACATTTTATTAGTAATCAAGAAATAAACAGGCTTTTTATTTTTAATAAGGTGTTCAATTTTTATGTTTTGATTTCTTCAAGGTCGGTTTTTTTTTAATTTGGTATCTTTGACCGAGCGAACGAAGTGAGTGAAAGTCTCTGCTTCAACTTGCCAAAATTGCTTTCGTCTGTCCGGATGTACGTACTTGCGTACAGGTTGCATTTTTCAACGAATCTTGATGAAACTTGGTACACAGGTTTTACAGGTCCAGGGAATTTATTACTCGTCGGTGATTTTTGATCGGGGGGTATTTGCCTCACAAGAGGGGGAAGTTTGCTGCGGCACCATTTACCGGCTGATTTTGATAGTATTTAGTAGAAATAGTGAGTACTCAACTCTAAATAATTATTTCGAATATGAGCAAAATCGGTCAAGAGGTTGTCGAGTTATAAGAAGTTACAGGACGGATCAGTACCTAATTTTAAAATGGTACCTATTGTTAGGTTTCTGGAAGTTTTGATTGGGCAAGTATATTTACTCTTAGTTCGAAGACATTTACATAGATAGCACATTGCCTGTGTTTGCCAGTGGACTTCTTCCGAATGGTGATGTGATAATAGTTGCAAAAACGTTTAGTTTAATTTGTGCTCACGAGGTCTACTGTTCGCGTAGAACTACTAGTATGAAATGTCCACTTACATTCTACCCAGGTGTACCAGAAACAGTTTCCGGAAGCGATATCTTCGCTGTGCTGGGACGGCGGCAGCGTGCTTTGGTTCGGCGCCAGATCTGGTTCGCTGAGGGATTGGAACATGCTTACTGTTGCTGAAGTGGGCGAACGGCGAGCTCATGACGGTAAGTCTACATTATGGTAATAAATAATAATGTTTACTATTTATGGTTCCGTACCAGAAGGGTAAAACGGACTCTACTACTAAGGCTCCGCTGTCCGTCTCTCTGTCACCAGGCTGTCTCTCATGATCCGTTATAGTTAGACAGTAGAAATTTTCACAGATGATCGGTTTCTGTTACCGGTATAACAACAAATACAACAATACAGAATAAAATAAATATTTAAGGGGCTTCCCATACAACAATCATGAGTTTTTTTGCTCGTTTTTCTAGATAATAGTATGAAGCCCATCGCTCGGGTCGGAAGGGTTCTAGGCAGGCAGAAAGGCAACAAAAATACATCACCTGTGAAAATTTCAATGGTCTAACTATATGAGACACGGACAGCGGTGCTTTAGTAATATGGTCCGATTTACCCTTTGGGTACGGAACGCTAAAAACAGAATGTAATAAACATAATGACTACTATTAAAAATGAACAAGTAGATATTACTTTCATAAAGAAGATTAAAAATGAATGCAATAATTGAAAAAATAAGCAAAATCGGTAAATAAATCACGGAGTAATAAGCTTTTAAAATTTCTAGAGGAGGCATCTCCTGTCCCTTTCTCGCGAAACAGAGCGCCCCCACAGTTACTATGAAAAATCTACTCGTGACGTCACATGCCAAAGAGATTGTATGAAAAGCTACCACAGCTTAGTAATGAGGTATTACGGTACTACGACCTTTCTCTGACGTCACTGGCCGTTTGGGCTATCTCTTTCTATTCCGGTTTTTAAAAAGCTTGTAACTTGGTCATTTTTTGAGATATTTAATTTTTGTTTTCACGAATGTAAATAGTTTGAGGAATATAATTAATTTATCTAAAAAAAATTTTAGTCATCATACCTATTAAACAACAATCGTATTTTTTTGCTCATTTTTATAGATAATGGTACGGAACCTTCGTGCGTGAGTCCGACTCGCACCGGTTTTAATAATTACGATAACACCTATCGTATCTCGCTGTGACGTTATTGTGCTACATTAGGTTAACAATAACATGTTTGTTGCAGACGCTATCACCAGTATCTACTACGATGAGAGCTCAAAGACTGTGATTACGGCAAGCGAGGACAAATCCGTCAAAATATGGCAACTCTCGAACAACGCTTCCTGACGGAAACTATCTCAAACTATTGCCAGTATTATCGAATGTTATTTACTTTGGTAGTGTTAACATTTCAAAATTTTGTGATACTATAATGCGTAAGAAAATTTGTTCCTTATAAATCCTTAGAGTTTAAATAAAGATTGAATTTCATATTATCTATAATGATATTGTTTCTTTTAAGGTCCTTTGATAATAAGAGTAATATTATGTCTGTTTTAGTAATAATAGGTATATATTTTAGGCACGAATAGGCCAACGTTTTACTGCAACTCACTGATGTTAACTTCTAGTTTAATTAACTAATTTTGTAAATAATATTTTATATTAATTTTATTTCTAGACCTACTCGAACCGGAATACGCAGAGGAGGCCAGCCTTCCACTAGGTGGACCAACAACCTGGTCAAAACCGCGGGGAGCCGATTATGGATGCAGGAGGCAAGCATCCGGTCAAAATGGCGCTCTGGGCAGGCCTATGTTCAGCAGTGGACGTCTTCAGGCTGATGAAGACAAAGATGATTTTAATGATATTTTAGACAGGGCAATGCATAGCTGTTCGAATGAATGTAGAATCTAATAGTTTGTGTTTTGAATATGAAGCCTAGCCGAGCGTCTGCAATGTCTGGTAGTGGAATGGTGATAAGAGAAATTAAGGGGGCTCCCACAAAGGTAGGTTATTTGACAGTGGAGAGAAAAAGTTTTCTCGTCCACTCCACTGCTGAACATATTATATTATTATGTATAGAGCACCACTTTGGGCTGCTGCTTATCTCCATTGGCTTTCCGCGGTGTTGACTAGGTCGTCGGTCCACCTGTTGGGAGCCGGTAGGTACGTTGCGTCTTCTAGTTCGTGGTCGCAACTCGAGAAACTTTCCTTTCCATCGGATGTTTGTTCTTCGAGCGATGTGGCCTATGCCTATTTTTGCATAACAGCTCTCTATGTAGAGCTCGTTGCGCGACTTAGAGCCCAATGATGACGCCAACAGTAATTTAAGAGACCATGCACGCGGCACGCCATTGTGATCACTTGGTCAGTCAGTGTGTACTTTATGATTAGGTAGGTATAATGTATTATATTATCTGGGGTATAATTAACGTAGTATTTACATTTGCGAGGCTTGTTTTTTGTTACATTGATTTATTAAGATTAGGACGCAGTAGGTATATAATATGTATTTTCATCAATAGGCACAGGTATACCTATTGTACTTAGTAGTACGGGGTAGTACATACCTACTTAACTAATACTATGATGGGTTAGTACATAAGTAATGCTGCTACATATAGGTATAGCTTGGCATAATATTACCTATATGACTGAATCGTGTATAGAGTTGAACCAACTTCAAGATAGTGAATGTTCCGAGGTCACTCAGTTTTATTTTCCGTGATTTGGTGTATTAATTTTATGTATGTAACGTTATTTAGCAGTTTTAGTTTATAGTTTAAAGCAGTCACCGAATTTACTCACGCTTTCTCATTCTGTGCTACCTGTACTTACCTACGTCACGTTGTGTCTTTTTCTAGGTATTGTAAGTAATGTGAGTGATACTTAATAATACCAACGTACCTGCAGACCTAATAAATATAGTAGATAGAGCCCTGGCCGGTACCTAATAAAAAACGCGCCTGCCGACGCGGCAAAGGTTAACCAAAATGAAAAAAAATATGCGGGAACTTACTGTTCGTTTTATATAACATTTTATCAATATATTACAAACAATTTTAATTTCATTCACACAAATTGAATGAAATCTTGAAAGTGAAATATTAACACGAGCAATATTCATCACTTTGACGGGCCTGATAGCTCAGTTGGTAGTAGCCCTGCCTTCTGAACTGAGGGCTGTGGGTTCGATTCCTACCCAGGACAAATATTTGTGTTGTGATGAACATAGATGTTTGTTCTGCGCCTGGGTGTTATATTGTATTCTATGTATGTATTTACAAAACAAAAAAGTATCTAAGTATTATATCAGTTATCTGGTTCCCATAGTACAAGCTTTGCTTAGTTTGGGGCTAGATGGCGCTGTGTGAAATGTCCACACATATTTATTATTTATTTATCACTAACTCACTACCTGCCTACTATAAGCGTCTCTTTTACTTGTATTGTATTTCTCTAAGATGGGGACGAAAAGCAGAATGTGCCCCATGGTACCAATCAAAATTATTTAATCTTGAGCGACGTAGTCCTAACAGTACTTTGAATCCCTCGCTACGCTTAGGGTTCTACTATAGAACCCCTCGGTCGGGAATCTCGGGATTCTTCATTCTCTAGACTCCTTCGCTTCGCTCTGGATTCAAACAATCTTTCTCACCCTAAACACATTATATTGGTCCCTTGTGGCACAATCTACTAATTCCGAGCTTGTGAGCTGAAAACTTAGTCAACTTAGTGCTCCAAATTTTCAGCGATACGATAACAACCATTTTTATAAAATAGCCAAAACTATGTTTTAAACACATCACCAGTATATTTTTAATTTGATAAGTATATAAGGACTTAATACTGACTTACCTAAGCCACAAAAAATCCGCCAAATGAACACAGTCTTAAATAACACTGCACATTTTTACATCAAATAAGATCGCTTTAACTAGACTAAAAGATAGGGATTTCGGTAGTTATCACTGTGATAAGTACTTAGGTATCGTAAGAAATATTTTCATTACTATCAATCACGTGTAGAGCGTGACAGGTCTGTATACACCTTAGGTATACACGGGGTACCTACATGTGACGTAACAGAACTTCTGTTACGTCCCGCATCGCTCCACTACCGCAGGCTTTTGAAAATTGCGTTTAGGGTTATTTAGGGGTATTTTATTTTGACCTTAGGGGTATGTTTTAGTAGTTGATAATTCTGTTATAACATCTCGACTCGTGTGTCATAATGCGTTGTACCTCCAGATGAACCAGGGGGTCTAGCAAAGATCCCAAACGCTAACGCTATCGCCAAACGATAACTTTAAATTGTGTTAAAACAAAAACAGCACGGAAACTTCAGTCTATTTCTGGACATAATATTATACCTATTATGCCTGGCTAACACCATGCTAGTAAACTGCCACTTAAGTTTGCTAATTCTATGAGCAGAGCAATGTGGTGATCTTGGATTTCTGATTCGATCCTTCAGACAGAGAAACTCAGAGCAAACTAGGCACCTTTTTAAGACTCAACGAAACGAAAATTTACGAAACACTAGCTATACCCCAGGTTAAATATATTCTTGTTTCTCTCGAAGTCGTTCTCATCTAGTTGAAGCATTTGCCAAGCCGAGCTGCTAGAAACGAACATTTTGGAACGTACAATATTTTAATCTCACAGATGTTTGAAATCTTTGCTAGATGAGACTGCGATATGATATGACCGTTTTTGCGACCTTTAATTGAAATTTTGCAGTAAGCATTTCTCTTCTTTGGAAGGTTGGTTGGTATAAATAATTGCCTTGTTATTTTGAAGGACAATGGTCCTAGAGCCTTCTCACGGGTATTATAAATTCTTGCGATGATAGAGCATAATAAGCTGCAATTACTCTACATCTACATTCGAGAAATACCGCTGATAACTGATTAATGTAGAGTCGAGTTCCATATATTGTAACGATTGCAATGCAATGCAGCACAGCATGCAATTTTTTCCTTCGCAGGCGAGGATTATAAATTCTTGCGATGATAGAGCATAATAAGTTGAAATGATTCTAATCTACTTACATTACTTAATAAATATACTTATACTTAGTATAGAGTTCCATTATAACTTTGATCAATATCGATTGCAACAGGTTTTTTTTTCATAGCACCCATGCACATAAACTGCTTATTGAAACAGTCAAACCCATATAATAACGTTTGTGTTTCTATCAGCTATGGCCTGGCTTCGCTACGTTTAGGATTCTATACAAGTAAGTACCTACTCGCGCCAAAAACTCAACTACTTAAGTATGCAGCCTTGCATAACAAATAACTATTATTTAAGTTATAAATAGCTCATTTGTGGAAAATAGGACTGTTAAATAATAAATTCACACTTTATCGCATAATAAGTTGCTGTTTTAAATTACCAGTTAATATAATAAAAGTCAATAACATGATAATTCAATAAGAAGATTAAAAGACAACAATTAGGTACTACTACACAATAACAGATTCTACCATAGTTTTTTTGATAAGTTCGCCGAAATTTTCCGTGGTTTCGGCGTTATTGGTCTCATTGGCGTTCGCAGGGTGAGGTTGCAGCTCTGCAGCGTCCTGGGTTATCTGGTCATTGTGGTCCAAGTTCAGGAGCGTGTTGTGGCTGAACCAATTCTCGTCATTTTCTACCGCTTGCATCTTATTACTAGACTGATATGGCATTGTCATCATCGTATTGTAATCTCCTTTGACTTCATTATTTACACATTCCGCACTTTTATACATGTCGTAATGGTTATGAACCGCATTGTGATATTGCAAAGAGTGATCTTGCATCGATGTGCTTGGTTTATGCATGTATTCTGGCGCATACATGTGCCCGTAATGACTGAACATCGACATCTGCGAGTTATGATTATGAGCAAACTCTTCAAAACTACTAGCTGAGAAGCTTTGCAAACCTTTAAAATGGTTATTATCGGTGTTATGGTCGTAGGAATAATTATTGAGATCGCATGGGAATCGTTGAATATTGTTAGGCATTGTATTGTACCCCATCGCTTCTACTCCAGAGTAAGGAGGGCCTTTACCTTGCAGTATGTTGGAAGTGTAAGGGTCCGCATTATTGAGATGAGTATTTGTATTATCAAACTGAATATTGTTTTCGTTAATGTTTCTTCGCTCGCAGTTTTCATTTCTGTATCCATATAATATGCCATCCTGGGAGGCAATCTGAGTGGCGTTAGTCATATCACAGTGGATGTTGCTGAAGTTCCCTGCGTTCACGCAGGATTCGACTTCTACTCTTGGCGTAAGACTAACGTCTCTCAATAAACCATCATCTTGATTTATACGGCAATGCTCTCTATTATAGGAAGTGCTTGGAGTAGAGTTAGCTTTGTGAACTTCTGCCCATTGCCTCTTGGCGGCTTCTCGGTCTTCCTCATTTTTTCTTTCAAGACTCACTCTCATCAGAGTGTGAATAAAATGTGTCCTGACTCTTACTGGGTTAAATTCAATTCTCCCTGTAGTATTGCAACACCCATCTCTAGTACATCCACACGGGAAGTTTAGTCGATCGACTTGACATTTTATGCCGGCTAAACTGCATGAGCAGCTTTCTGGTTTGCACGTTCCTTTGCAAGCGCATCCACAGAACTCTCGTGAAGTTCTAATGTCTCGACATTCGTTTTTCTCATACGCTTCTATTTTTCGTACTCCGGCTGCTCGTAACAGAGCTCTTCTTTGTCTGGTTGGCACCGGTTGTAAGAAATAGTAGCTATCTAAATCTAGTTCCGATTCTGAAATGTCGCTTGCCTCTTCTTCTGTGTCGCTGTCCTCGCTGGATGAAAGTGATGCGCTTTGTAAAGAATGACGCTCACTTTTCAGCTGTTGTAATACTTGTCTATGTAATCTCCTTTGTTCTAGAGCATGCTCTGCTAGAGAAAATATCTGCATATGAGAGTGCTCCCATTCCATTCCCAAGGTCGATCCTCCCTGGGATGGTACACAAGAAAATCCTTGAGATCGTGGAAAATAGTAAACTGTGACATTGTCAAACCTGATTCCTTCTTTTCTTTTCTTAGTCTGTGGTTCAATACCATTTTTCTCGTCACGCTTTCTTTTAAGATTACTTCTAGTGGGGACTATCGCTTCTAACGATTTATGGCGTTTTTCGTCAATCTCATTCTTTTTACTATTATTGCTAGAATTGTCATTTATATGTTCAGTACTATCGTTTAAATTTAGACTATTTGTGCATGGTAGTGCTAGATTGAAGCTCGGTATTTTGACATCTTCCAATGTCTCTGATCCAATCCCAGAGTCACTACCTTCTGAACGGTCTTGTGGTTCTTCTTCCCTGTCGGTAACGACGGTGTCAGGTGGCAGGCTGCCAAGAGCAGAATCTTCACTGTCCGCTGAAGCACTGTCAGTTTTTATATCGTCTATGTCACTGAGAGTATCATTGTCTTCCATTTTAACTGCATAATCGTCTTTACTATCACTACTCTCATAAAATAAAGATTTACTACTATTGGCTACAACATTTTGTTCATCATTAGAACTAAGATCATCACTATGAGCATCACTGTCACTTTTTTCGTCTTTTATCACAGGGTAGCATCCCTCTTCTGCGTTCGCTGTTTCTGTTTCTTCATTTCCAGCTCTGGCTGTTGCTTGTTCTTGCTCTTTTATAAGATGCATAACCGGTTCTGATGTAGAACCCTCCATGGCTATCTGGAAAAATAAATTGACACATTATTAGTAGATAGTTATTAATTGTAACTTAAATCAAGTAAATAAGTCGAAGTTTGAATCAGTGCTTATTAAAAACGGTAAAATTTAAAAATAAGCACTGTTGACCACTATGTAGGTACTAATAATTATTTTGGCGCTAAACATAATATTTTTGTAATAGCATAAACGTCCTTACCTAGTGTTAGGTATAAGTAAAAATAAATTGACAACGAATAGCAGAACGCACTGTGAGAAATAAAGCGCTACATAAATACCCACATCATTCTCCTAATAAGTCCCAACCAAAACCAACATAAATCTCATCATTCTACACCTACTTTTATATAAAAAGTACCTAGCTACTAAGTATGTAGCTACATAATCTATATAAGTAATTAAAGTTTATAATAACTTAAGGTTGGACTTCTCGAATAAGTATAATAACGGCTAAGATAGTCCAAGAGTGCAAGCCAACTGCAACGGGCGGCCCCAACATTATAAATCAAACAAAATGATAATTCAAAACCGGTACCTACCTATTTCAAAAGACTGTGCTGGCCTCGACTGACTTCACCGGTGTTCGAGGGTAAGCCGAGCTCTCCAGCGTCTCCAGTCCATGATGATAACACTGCACACTTTGTTCTTTGACTCGTCCTATCATCATCAGTTTATATAGAAATTAGTATCCAACATAATTTAATAAAATCGGTCATCAGACGTTCACATCACGCGAATTACACTTCAACGCCACACACATAAGGTCCTCTTTATTTCCACTTCTTCGAGCCCGCCGTTGTGTTAACCGTATTTATTTATTTTCCGCCTTACTTTGACAGCGACGTTGTTGGCGTATAGTTTTTTCTTTTTCATTTCCAGCCAGCGATAAGAGAATAGATAAGTTCACGGAAAGTCACTGTTTGTTTGAGGTTATTACTTGATATATTAGGCGAATATATTCGCAACGGAGCGCGGCAGAGAGGCTACTTTTACTGGCGTTCTGAATTGAGTTGAGTTCCCACCTCGCGTAATCGCGTTGGACGACTCGAGCGGCGCAGGCAAGTTTATAGCCAGGTTATTTGTATGTCGGTCTGATAAGCGGTTACGTCGTTTCGTTGGGCGTCTTCTGAATTTAGCCGGATGTGGCCTGCGTTGTTCGACGTGACGTTGCCTTGCCCCGCACACCGCGCCCTGGCCTTGCGACCCCCCACCCCGCTCTGCCCGTGTAGCTCGCGCAAGCGCGCACCGTTTTTTTTACAAATGCGGTGATACCACGTCTATCGTTTGAATTCCCAGTATTATTATTGAATTACTTGTTATTATTATTACTATGCTCAATTTATTTATTAAGTGATATTCTAGTTAAAACACATATGTTTGTATTGATAGACCACAGGTAATAATACTTATTTTTGACGAAATATCCCTTTTAATGTTAGGTACCTACACTCTACACTACACTAATGTGAGCTAAGTTAAGGCTATCTAATACCTACTTACTTCAAACTTTATAAGACTGTAAGTAGGTAGGAAATATTACGCCATGAATATTTTGTTACTTACGATAAATCTAAGTTAATTTTAAATATAAATGGGTGGCGGTGGTATAATCATCACACTAATATTATAAAGGCGAAAGTTTGTGTGTGTGTGAGTGGGTGTGTGTGTGTGTGTGTGTGTGTGTGTGTGTGTGTGTGTGTGTGTGTGTGTGTGTGTGTGTGTGTGTGTGTGTGTGTGTGTGTTTGTTCCCTCTTCACGTCGTAACGGCTGGACGGATAAGGATGAAATTTGGAATAGAGATAGCTTATATACTGGATTAACACATAGGATACTTTTAATCCCGGAAAAGTAACCCGTTCCCGCAGGAAAGCTTTACAAACTTAATAACTTCGTCAATGAATTTTCATTAAATTAATTTAAATATGTCTATAATTATATGTACGGACAGATAAAATTTATCATCCCGGACACTTAAATAGATCCTGTGGGATAGCATTGTCACTTAACTATGACATTACGCAGATAAAATGGACGAAAGTTAGTAAAATCAAAAGCAGTGCCATATACTAAAAATGTTTTTTCCCCATAGGTACCGGCCAAAGTATTGTCCCTGTAGGATAACATTACCTGTCACTCAACTTTCTATTACTAAGCTAATTTGGATGATATTTAATAACAACAATAGCTCTCTACTGCAAGCAGCTCGCGAGGGGCAGTTTGTAGTGAAGGCGACCACTGCTAAAAGGTGGCGTTTTTTTTTTCGAGCGTGCTCTGTTCGCTGGGCCGCAAGCGGCCCGCGAGAGTGACTTTAAAGCCGAGTGTGACCTGTCATAAAAGTTGGCGTTTTTTTTTCGAGGGTGCTCTGTTCACTGCACTGCAAGCGGCCCGCGAGGGTGCCTTAAAGTTGACGTTTTTTTTTCGAGGGTGCTCTGTTCACTGCACTGCAAGCGGCCCGCGAGGGTGCCTTAAAGTTGACGTTTTTTTTTCGAGGGTGCTCTGTTCACTGCACTGCAAGCGGCCCGCGAGGGTGCCTTAAAGTTGACGTTTTTTTTTTCGAGGGTGCTCTGTTCGCTGGGCCGCAAGCGGCCCGCGAGAGTGTCTTTGTAGCCGAAGGTGACCTGTCATAAATGTTGGCGTTTTTAATTTGAGGTTGCTCTGTTCTGTGAGGGGCAATTTTTTTTAACAAGAATAAAGCAGTTACAGCCACGGGTAATCCTAATTCCTAATTATATATAAATGCGAAAGTTGCGGCGTATATTTGGTCCAACTTGACGGTGCAACGGCTATACAAAAAAAAAAATTAAAATTTTAGTTAACACATAGGCTACCTTTACGAGAAAATCCACAGAAGGACTAAAATGACCATATTGCACTTGAAGTTACCAAGTTGTTCAGGCAATGGCAGGCCATATCGCTCGCAGAAGTGACAACCGAGCGGGAAGAAAGGTTCTTGAGTAGCGACCTCGAACCGGAAAGCGCAGCGTAGGCATACCCCTCACTAGGTGGACCGACGACCTGGTGAAAACCGCGGGGAGCGGATGGATGCAAGAGGCGAGCAGCCGCTCAAAGTGGCGCTCTGTGGGAGGCCTATGTTCAGCAGTGGACATCTACGGGCTGATGATGATGATGATGATAGGCTACTTTTAAACCGCGGGTGAAACCGCGGGCCGCAGCTAGTCCTATATAATATGATTCTTGTGCGCAGTTGCTCTACCAAAACTTGGTAGAGCAACCGCGCATTACCTATAATTATTACCACGGGATTCGTCATATTTCTACATACATTATTATAATTATCGTAAAGTTAGTAGATATGGATACTAAGTATACCCAGTATAAAATTAAATTAATTAAAAAATAATAATTTTGCCTTAAGATTAAATTTAGTTATAAAAAAATTAAAACACTGTTTTAAACTTTCACGGTTGTTTACTACGTTTTTAATAGTACTTACGGGATATTTACCGTAATTAGAATCATTTTAGGATTAGATCTTAGAGCATTTCATTAATGTATGTAACTGCTGAAATATCGGGAACTCAAAAATGATTCTAATCACGGTAAATATCCCGTAAGTACTATTAAAAAATAAATTAATTACTTTTGAAAACCAACCACGTTGCCACATCATAAGACATGCCTACCTAATTATTCACAAGTTGGCTTCTTGGATAGGTAGAATTAATCAGTTATATTATATTACACTGCTGCAAGGACTTTTAACCTATACCTACCTACTTCAAAAGAAGAGGAGGGCTGTTTTAAGTACCTACCAGCTCATTTTGATGATATCACACAGCTATCCATGGTGTATGCGTTCACATAGCTGGGGCTTATACCTCAGCCAGCGCTGGAAAACTTGAAGTTAACCTGTGTAACCTGGTCATCATCGAAAATATATCCGCAAACAATGGCAAACGGCTGACTGGCAACACAGGTTCACAACCTTTTGCATTGGGCCCACCTCGACAGGTCTCCATTCCAACAAACGAACATCTACATACGCGTCATAGCATCAAGGGAAGGTTTTTACACATAATTATTATACTCCACTGGTGTATATTAGCTTTATCCCTCACTCTCAAGCCCACACCCTCACCTCACCACTCTCTACCTAAATTATTATGCTAGATCAAAATGATCTCATTGCAGGCGTAGGTATTTGTTGAACGAGAGATTTTTCAGTTCGCAAGGTAATCGCCCGTGAAGATCTAAATTTAAAACGAACTAGTGCGCTGCTCCTGCAATATGTTTGCCGAGTATGAGAGAACGTAGGTGGAGTGACGCGTTACAGCGTCACCGACTTGCATACTTCCTTGTATTCTGTGGAACCCGGCTCTCAGCCGTTCTTCAAATAAATTGGCACTCAGCAGCCCAACATAATACGGGCGAGGTGACTATACGAACGTACCGCTACGTATACGATAATCAATAGATATTTTCAGGAGGCTTACGCGGCGAGCGGGCGAACGTCGACGGTGGTGCTTGCTTGTATAGTGCCCTCTCGCTCGGCTCTGTAATTTACACAGTAAACGGCGAAAACTGCGAAGAATCTGAAATTTAGATTTCAGGATGGAAATAAGTATATGCTTACTTAGCAAACCATTTTAATAGTTTAAAGTTCGGGCTACCTACTCGAGTGTTACCATGAAATATAGAAAATAATTATGAGAGTCTAATTTAAATCAATAATTTCTATCAGCGAATGCAATAATTACACCTTCGTCATTAACTTTTTCCTAAACTCCAAGTTGATTTATTGAACTTCTCTGTCAAGCGTGTACTTGAAATAATTACACAAACAAGAAGAGAACATACGGGCAGTTATTGAGTTATTAGTATTAAAAGACTAACTTTACAATATGAAGATTAAAATATATATTTTAAATTCATGTTAGAATGTCATACAGTCGAACATTTATTCAATGCAAGATAATTCTCGCATACACTATCTCTGAACCTTGACCTACCCTCCCTCTCAACATTGTTGTGGAAGTAAATACTTACTACTTGTTACGTATACTTGCACGGTTATTAAAGTCTATTTAACAACCTCGAAGTGATGAATGCCATATTATGATGGATATAGCTCCTACATTTATGCATTACATGGCCTACGGAATTTTTGAACAAATGGCTAAATATGGTAATGTATACAGGGTTACAGGTAAAATCGTGCTAGATCCGTTAAGGGCGTGGAGTACTCATCATTTCTGACTTATTTCACTATGTAACACCCTAGCCTAAACTTAACCCTTTTCGAGATATTCGACTATTAATGTTTTTATGAAAATTGCCGATTTTTAGGTTACAACATTTAATTTAGTTTATTTTGTGTGTCTCATTATTATTATTATTGCATGTTTACATGTGTAAGATGCTTTAGGACGTCAATCATTAAAATAGTACATAAGTTAATTGAATAGACTGTAGAAGACAAGTGAAAGTTAAGATAAAATAAATTAGAAACTCTAAGGGATATCTAAATAAAATATTAAGTTTAGGCTAGGGTGCTTCATAATGAAATAAGTCTGAAATCATGGGTACTCCACGCTCTTAACGGATCTAGCACAATTTTTCCTGTAACCCTGTATATCTGCTGATATAGACATTACCATAATCATGCAATATCTGCTAGACATTGCCATTGTGATGTCTATTTCTACAGCTGCAGTGATAGCGCGGTTATTTTTGTGTAAGAATTTCGGTTTCGTTAAAAAGTCGATCGTAGTAGTATTACTTTGATATTGCATTTCGAAATAAGTGTATACTATTATAAAATCTGTGGTAGTAAGTAGTATATAAATATAGAGCGTCGCTTAGTTCGACTACTTGCCTCTTGTATCTTTCGGCACCGTGCTGTTTAGAGTTGAGACCCAATGTCTCAGTCGTCGTCCCCCTCTTCTAATATGTATTGCTGAAGTAAATTAATAATAATAAATTAAAGACTATAAATATAGTGGCACGATTATTTGTGCATTATGCTGACCGTATAATAAAGCTCAAATGAGATTGATTCAGCTATTGCGAATTAATTCCAAACAAATCTCTACTTATATTGTGGAAACGTAGGTAGGTAAGTATAAAATCCTTTCACTTATCATAGGATTGTCCTAAAAGTCAACTGAATAATAATTTACCCTATTGTGTTATAAGAATAATTTAGCTTATTCAAACGCCGATTGTTCTTATTCGGTAAAAACAGGTATTAGAAAGAGACTTCCATTAATGACCTCCAATGAGCACAGCGTATATAAAAACAAGTTTAGTATGCGTTATCTCAATTCTAACGGTATACTGCGTCCCCGCCAGTCCTGTACAGGGCATATCTACAATGTACTAGGTACTAGTAGGTACGTGGGTATGGGGGGTGTAGGTAGTCGTGTCGTGCCGTACCTAGGCACAACCCTAGGTTACAAGAATACGGATTCGTTAATAGTTCCCATGGTAACGGCGAAAAACAAACGGTTTCTCCTACTTCCATTTGTTTGTTTTGTATGTTTTATTTATTCTGATTTCGAAGAGATGATTACTCATCATCATCATTAACAGCCTGAAGACGTCCACTGCTAGACATAGGCCTCCCTCTTGGAGCACCACTTTGAGCGGCTGCTCGCCTCCTGCATCCATCTGCTCCCCGCGGCTTTAATGATTATTATGTAGAGTATCATTAGTTGCAATCATTGCATGGCACAGACTACGTGAAAGATGCGATACTACGTATTGTTTGAATCTTACATATAGGAGCTTTCGGTGAAGAAAACATCGTGGTAGAGTAGGACATAATTTTGTCGTCGTGGGTTTGATTAAGCAAGAGCATAGGGTGAAGGAAAATAGCGTGGTAGAGTAGGAAATTTTGTCGTCGTGGGTTTGAATCTTATGAGGGCTTTCGTTGAAGGAAAACATCGAGATGGAGTAAGAAATTTTGTCGTCGTGGGTTTGAATCTTACAAGAGCTTTGGTGAAAGAAAACATGGTGGTAGAGTAGGACATTTTGACGGCGTGAGTTTGAATCTTACAAGAGCATAGGGTGAAGGAAAACATTGTAGTGTAGAATATTTTGTCATCATGCGTTTTAATTTTTTGAGTATTACAAGAGCTTTGGGTGACGGAAAACATCATGGTAGAGTACGAAGTTTCGTCATCATGATTTTGAATCTTACAAGAGCTTTCGGTGAAAGGAGAAATTCGTGGTGGAGTAGAATGTTTTGTCGTCATGGGTTTGAATCATATAGGAGCTTTCGGTGAAGAAAAAAATCGAGACAAATTAGGACATTTTGTCGTCGTAGTTTTGAATTTTGTAACAGTTTTCGGTGAAGGAAAACGTCGTGGTAGAGTAATAGGACATTTTGAAGTGATGGCTTGGTTAGTCACTATTGTCACCAAGTCACAATTACAGCGTGTTCCAAAAGCCACACTTGAAACACTTTACGGCGCCAGCTTTTTGTTATATTATCGTCATTATTTTATGTGAATAAATAATAAGAGGATAAGAACATAGTTGAACTATGTATTTACCATAGAACTAATTTTTTTATCTTTAGTTTCTACTAAAATTGTTTTTCTTCTCTCCCCCTTCCCATCGGTTAGATGTGAGCTCAGCTGGTGAGCGATGTGGCCTGCCCATTGCCATTTCAACGTTATTATTTTATTATTTTTGTTGAGGTAGGTAAGAGTTATATAAAAGGGATTTGGACGTAAACTATAGGCCTTATAATATTTTCACTTATGGTTTTCTCTCTTCAATAGTGTAATGAAATTGATATTCTAACATAAATATCTGCTCTTTTCTGCAATGGTGCGAGTTTATACCACCTATCATTACAAGGATTATTATAATATTAGTCGATGGACAGTAAATGGACCAAAACCAAAACTCATTAAGTATAATATTTAAAAATCATTAACCGATGATTACGAACATAATTATTATGGTTTCTACTTACAAAAACTCATATACCTAGGTACATAATACGCCAAAGAAGCGAGTGCTATGAATAAATTATTAGATAGAGAGCAGATTGCTATTAGCTATAGCTACGTGGCTGTTTGTATATGAGGGTGGTACCGAGTGAGGGTGGCTAGGGGGGTAGACAGGGGTAGATTAAATTTCGTACCACACCACCCCCGGTCGCTGTATTCATCACCGTTAGGGTTGCAATTTCTTCCCGGTGTATTTTAGCACAATACTTCACTAGTGCTACCCTTATTTAGCTAAATAGGGGTAGTTTTGGAACTTTGCAGATATTACGCTGTGATTTATACATGTCAAAAACGTGTGGGTAAACTGTCTTTCTTTTCTTCGCAGTTACACAAAATTATATTAATAGGAACAATGAGAATGCGATTTTTGCATACCTACATAAAGGGAAATATTCAACTCCATACATCAACCTACAGACAGGGATGGTGGCCGAACGGTAGGTATAAATACTTAGGTTTGTAATACTTATACACAAATTTTTCACAACAATAAACCCGACTTACTTACTAATTAATAAACTATATCAGTCACTTTGTAAATTACTAAGTAGGTTCCTTTACTGTGGCTTATGATTATACGAATGATAGAAGGAAAAAACGCAATCGTCGCTCAACACAACCTTCCGTCCGTCACGGATTTGGTAATGCATACGTGTACTGTGATGTTGAGCCCCGATGTGATGTGCCGCGGGGAGCCGATGGATGCAGGAGGCGAGTGGCCGCTCAAGGTGGCGCTCTAAGGGGGACGCCTTTTTTTCAGCAGCGGTCTTCAATGTTGGCTGTTAATGATGATGATGATGATGATTACTGTGATGATATTAAAATGTGCAGTCGTTTCGTTATCCTACCTATTGACATGAATATGTAATTATATTTATTGTCACGCAGTGGCACTTGCCATATTTTAACTGATGCTATGTGACGGGGGCAGGACGTCTTCAGGCTGTTGATGATGACCTAAGTAGGTATTACTAATAATATTTATAATACTGTATCAAATTACCTTGTTGTTTGTTGTCTGCACAGGGCGGTTACTCTCTATGAAAACACAGATTCCACACGATACGAAACCACGTCGTTGTCGTGTCTTGTTCAAATCGTGTCACAGCGTTACATATACCTTCACTTTACATTAAAGTTATCTTTATTTTGAATAAAATATATTGACATAAGTGGTCATATCTTTTGATGGGTTGATGTTTCGGAACGCGTCTCGGTAAAACATATGATTTTTGACAGTTCAAATCGCGCCAATTCCAAATTCATTTCGCGCAGTTTTGTTTTCGTTTCATAGAGAATAGACTTTTCCAGATTCCTTACGTAAGACAAGGAATTCGCGTGGTTTCGAAGTAAGGAATCGATAGAGAATAACCGCCAAGAGCAGGAGCCAGGAGAGAGGCCAGGAGCCGGCATTCCCTTCCAAATAATATAATCTAGGCGTATTTAAGAGCAGAGTGAATAGGTATCTTCTGGGTAAGTGTGTCCCACCTTAGGCTTCATCTACACTTACCATCAGGTGAGATGTGGCTAAACGCAAACCCATCAACAATAAAAAAAAGAAAAACGGTCATTTTTCCCCCGCTCAGCACGGCTTTTGTTTTCATTTTGAGCAGTGAGTTTAGGTATTATTATTATCATCTGGGAGTGAGTTGGAGTAAAATATCATTGATAGGTATATATTTTTTATCACGAAAAATGGTAACTGAAGTTAAATTGTGGGTAAACCAAGGGCACATGTATGTTTAGATAAAAAATCTAGCATACTTACACTTTACTACTAACTGTATTACTTAGATAATATGCAATACATGTGCAGTTTTAATTTTAAGTTTAGTGCCATCTATCGGATACTCCGCACATAGTGATGTCAGCTCTACCAGATTCGAAATAGAGCAGAGACTGCCGTGCGATGCAAAGTTTATTTGGTACTTTTGGTAGAGTGTGGAGTGAGAGCCGTGAAATCTGATTAAGTAGTTCATAAATATGCCGTTATGAAAAGCACTATAACGGAATATACTACGGCTCATAATTTTTATTCAGTTAAATAAGTTACCCCTTTATAATATTAATTAATAACCAAAACATTGTATAGATCGGGAGAAAGTGTAGAGGTTATTTCGACAAAAGAAAATACTTGTTATGTATCTACCTACTTATTAAGGGAGTTAAGAATTTAAAGAATTCTGCTACTGGACACAGTGACAAGCTCATCATTATTCATGTGATTAGATAATATAATACCTACAGTACAGATGCCTCATCCCATACATCGGAATAACGCGGGCTATTTTACGAATTATTTTATTCCTGCATAGCTCAAGATTAACAAGCGACATTTATTGCGTGTTGGCGAAGTGTTGGGCCAATTGAATACATTGGACACTGACTAATAACTCGTTAGACACGATTACCACATTTTTTCAAGTTCGGGCTATTTTTCGGGTGTACCTGATGGGACCCCATGATGTGATTCATTTTTTAAAACAAGGAAAACTATTTGTACTAATTTTAAGGGTTCCCTACCTTCAGGGTAAAGCAAACCCTTCGAAGCGAAGTGAGCATCTGTATGTATATCTGTCTGTCTGTCGGTCTGTCACCAGGCTGTATCTCATGAATCGCAGTTCTAATTTTCACAGATGATGTAAGTATTTCTGTTGCCGCTATAACAACAAATACTAAAAAACAGAATAAATTAAATATTTAAGGGGGCTACCATACTTACGATAAATGCGATTTTTATAAATATTGGTAGGGAACCCTGCGTGCACAAGTTTGACTCGCACTTGGCCGGTTATTTTAGAAGTCGTGCGTTTTTTGGAGTTATAATAAATCAATTCTTTGTGGGTACCATGTTAGAGTAGAGGGCATTAGGTGTTGTAATTAGGTAATTAATTTTAATTAGTAAGTATTATAAAATCCGTGGTATTGTCAATAAGGTACTAGGAAGAGTTCTTATTATTAAATAAGTATAGGTTCTATTAATAAATTAAAAACATATTACACATACAAGTTTCGTTTATTTTATTAAATTCCAATCATAATAATTGAAACATTTATAATCACAATTTTACTTTGGCTTAAGATTTTAATTACGAAAAACCTTCTAAAGGTTCTTATTGTTTACAAAATACGTTGGAAAAATTAAACACACTGATGTAAAAAACCTTAGGTAGTAAATACCTACTCCATAATAAAGCTACTTCTCGGAAATAACATAATCAAGGTACAAAAGTTTAATGAAAAAAAAATAATTAAGTAACTACTTATAATTATTTAATTATGCAAGTAATAATTATTAATTTAGACTAGACCCACGGCATTTGTTTTTATATACCTACTAACATGTAAAGTATTCGCATCGGTATGTCTGTCCACAAAGTTATAAAATAGGCACCTAAACTACCTATACCCCAGTAATATAAAACCTATGTATACGAGGACTACCCATATACAAGTAGACCTAGCCATGTCCTTACAGTTTTTGCCACAGATAATATAATACTAGACAGGTATTGATAAATGACTAGATTTAGGTTTAAATTTAACCTCGGACATAAGTGATATCTGCACCCCTATCGAATAAATACCACTACTCGGTACTTGGTAGGTACTGTAGGTACCTACTCGATACCAAGTAAGATAAGACAATTACTCAATAATATCTAATAACAAATAAAATATAAGAAAAACTCTCACAAAATTCAGTATCTTAATATTGAGTAGGTATAGTAATTAGAATAAACTTGTAGTACTCAAGGATAAGTATGTATAAATATTCTCAATAACATTCTTCAGAAAAATGCAATAGGTGTAGGTAGGTACTTAATTTGACAGCTAATTAATCATCTTGGATCTAAGTATAAAATATGCCCATCTTTATACTTTGTTTCTTGGTTAGCTTTGGTAATATTAAATTCACTATGGAATTACAGACAGTTACAGAATTTATATTTGCTCTACGAATTAATAATTTTGTCAGTAAAAAATAAATTTAGGTCTGTGGGATGGTATTGTAATTAATTATCTTAGTAAATATATACCTATGACCCATCTTAGTTACCTTGTGTCAAATCAAAATAAAATGAGAATAAGTAATAAAAGAGCGCAATTTTTGAGCACACCAACTTGCACTATACTTACCTATATGTTACCTACCTTTAGGAGTTAGGTTACAAAATTTAGCTTATCTACTAAATTGCGCCAAGTTTTTGAATATAAGTAGGGATTGCACATTTCTATTGTTTGTACTAATCTGGCAAAAGTATGTGGCGTCGCAAGAAGTGTTTATTTGCTCTCTACACGGGCATTTGAAATGTGATAAAAAAATATAAGTAGTAAAGTATATTTTACAGCATAATTCAAAATTGATACCTAAGTAGGTACTATAGTAGTAGGTAGGTAGGTATAGTAGTATGGTAGTAGGTGTAGACGCGAGTTATATATATATTTTTTTTTTTTTTTATAACATGGACAGACAAACAAGCAGACGGCCCGCCTGATGGAAAGCAGTTACCGTCACCTATAGACACCTGCAACACCAGGGGCGTTGCCGATGCGTTGCCTACCTTTAAGGACTCTATTTACCCGTCGTTTGAAGTGCCCCATGTTGTAGCTCAGCGGAAACACCTCAGAGGGAAGCTCATTCCACAACTTGCACGTGTGTGGCAAAAATGACCTCGAGAAACGGACTGTGCGAGATTTCCACGAGGTGTGGATGAGCTTTTTGACGGTGACGAGCTGTGCGATTATAAAACCGCGACGCTGGGATTATATTACGAACTCTAGACAGAGGTATCTATTTTTTGTTAAATTAAGTAGGTACCTACCTACTTAATTAACGGTATGGTACGAGTATGATAGTAACTTTTTTTTTTATAAAGTATAGTACTTATACTTACTATAGATTGTAGGTATTATTATCCTCTTACTGTAAAATAAACATTGCATTATAGCGGTGGAAAGTGGAACCCAGTGTTTTAGCTTTCGTTTACTTTGTTTCACACTTGCTCTCGATTTTATATATTTGTTCATAATAATACTTAATTATACGCTTATTAATTACTGGTTATGGAGTATCATTTTGAGCGAATATTTTATACAAATTAGGTATTACTACTATTCTATTATTAAGTTTATAGTTATACAATAATTTAATTAATATAAGTACTTAGCAATTGTAATATACATTTCTACATGTAAGTATATAGCGTGCGTGCGTCGGTTACCAAACGTCAACACAAACCATATAAACCTTATTCATAAAAAAAGCTACTTCCAAACCTTCATAATAAAAAAAAATGTTATTAGCCAGTTACTTACATGCGAAAACAATATAAAACACATTTTAGGTAATGATGCCGTAGATAACTTACGTATGATTGCTTCTTATTACACAGGACTTTTTATATTATCAATAGGCATGATGACTACTATTAAAAATGAACAAGTAAATATTACTTTCATAAAGAAGATTAAAAATGAATGCAATAATTGAAAAAATAAGCAAAATAGGTAAACAAATCACGGAGCTTTTAAAGTTTCTACACGAGGCATCTTCTTTCCCTTTCTCGCGAAACAGAGCGCCCCCACACACTATGAAAAACCCACTCGTGACGTCACATGCCAAAGAGATTGTATGAAATGTTACCACAGCTTGGTAATGAGGTACTCTGAACGACCTTCCTCTGACGTCACTGGCCGTTTGACCTATCTCTTTCTATTCCGGTTTTTAAATTGCTTGTAACTTGGACATTTTTGAGATATTTGATATTTGTTTTCACAAATGTTTATCTTTTGAGGAATATTTTTAATTTATCCAAAAACAAATTTAGTCGTGATGCCTATTATGATATTATACGTAATTTTTATTTAGTTCACCAGTTCCAAACGTACTATGAGCAGCCCGCGGTATCACACGCGTACATTAGTGTTTATCGCGATAAAAAACTAGATCGAGGTCTTGTCCCAGGTTTCAAACTATCTATAATACAAGTATACCAAATTATACATCAAAATCTCCTTAGTTGTTATAAGGTAAGAAGCAGACAGACAGGTAGTTATATCTGAAGAAGTTTCTTAACTTATAATATTGTTTTAGATCATATAATTAGGTAATTAATTATACAAAAAAATACATTTAGAATTAGTAATAGCTAAAATAAAATACGTTTATAAAATCACTACTGAAAAACGTATTTTTTAATAAAAAAGCTCTAGCAAATTATAGAACTTCTCTTATTTTAATGACTTACATTATTTATACTTAATATTACTATTTTCTACATCATTTGGCACATGGATTCACAGTTCTCTTCAAAACATTAAAGTTCAGAGAGAAATTAACGCTATCATAAACCTACGAGCCTATATTAAATACCTACTCTAAACCTAAGACTAAGTTTATAATTATTTTTAGAAAATATTCACCATATTTAAATAATCTTTTGAGCCACCAAGCAAAAACTTATTATCTACACTTTGAAGTTTAATGTTGTTTTATGAGACTGTTGTTGTTCTCGTTCAATGCATTTGTTGATTTATGGCTTTGGTGGTTGTTCTTGTTGTTTGGTTACACGTAATAGCCTGATTACACCTACCGAGTAGAACGGCGAGACATCAAAATGTCAGTGGACCGAGACAGTGATATGGCCGTGTACACTTACAGGCCATATCACTGTCTGTCTGTGTTTACACACATTTTTTAAATTGCGGCGAGACAGTCGGTGTTTTACGTTTCGTGCGAGTGAAAATGCTCGAGAAAAAGTGGCGAGTGGCGAGTGTCGCCATGTGCGCGTGTTCAGACCCACCGAGTGAGCGAGCGAGACGGTGCAGAGAAATGGGGAGTACCCACTTAGCCTAGGAAATAGAACAGGGTTCTAGTGCCTATCTCGGCCTGTTGCTAGGTCGAAAACTCGGATGAAAGCACTGACTCGCCGTTTTACTCGGCAGGTGTAATCAGGCTATTAATGTGATCTAACTCAAACACGTACACTATCATACTACCGCAGATCAAGAAAACAAACGACGCTCGCACTCCGATACAAAGCGAATATAGTAAGAATATTCGTGCCAAGCAATAGGCGTCGAGAGCAAACACTATCGATACAACTCACAGAAGACTGGATGCATGTAAGTCATCTGCGCAAGTAAACCTTAAGGTTTTATTCTAAAACACGAAACGTCTTGAGAAAGGCGTCTCTATCTTAGTGTAAGCGTAATTTTTCTACTCTGTAATGTATGCCTACCTATTTAATCAGCGCTTTGGTTCTCACAGCACGTATACCACGTTACCACGGATTAGAAAATACATAATATGCGTCACGTACCTACTTAAAAATATGACTATTTTCCTTACCCTAACACATGGACAGGAAAAAATGAGCTGGAAATACGGAAACAGTCAAAACCGCGTTGCAGTGGAAAAGCTGCTACTCTGTGTAGTTGAAACTTGGGAAGGTTTCACTCTCGCGGTTGAAGGGCTCCGCCTTGATGGGGAGCTCTCAGGAGGGTGGGTCAGGTGGCGGGGGAGGGCCTAAGGGAGCGTGGCCTAGGAGCTTAGCTGCGGCTGGAAGACCGGCTATGTCGAACCCAGGAGGTGGCACGATGCCAGCTGCAGTCATCGTTCCTTGCAGGTATGCTACTAGCCTGAAATTCGAAAACATTAATTAAGCTTCTATAAATAACTACTATTCATACAAGAACTGAAAGATGGATGCAGGAGGCCAGCAGCTGTTCAATGTGGCTCTCTATGAAGGCCTATGTTCAACCGTGGACGTCTTCAGGCTGATGATGATAATGCAGATGAATAGTTAAGCTTTTATAAAGCTACAGTAAAGGGGTCTTTTTATTAGTTCGATTCAATTGAAGGCCTAAAGTGTGAATCTAACTCTAAGGGGTTATGGCAAATGAATGAGTCAACTTGGGAGAAACCTTTTGTACCCATGCGTTTGAACCAAAAAATGATTAAATAGTATATATAGTGATAACAGCTGAAAGCCTACCACTGGCGATCATATTAGGCCTCCATCACTGAGAGGAGTTTTTATCGTGAAATGAATGGGAGAGGAAACATCGTCCAATTGAAATATAAAAACATTTACTTACCTCCTCAATTCCTCTAAAGCACTGGCCTGCATCATGATGTAATTCTTGGCTAGCAGCAGTGTTGCTATCTTGGACAGCTTACGGACGGATGGCGAGTGCGCGTACGGTATGACCCCACGTAGCTCGTCTAATGCATCATTCTGAAAGAAGCATTTTATGATGTGGTATAAGATGTTCAAGATGTAAATTGTTGTAAGGGTGTCCCATCCCTATGAAGGTGGCCCATCCCTATTCCCTAGCGGTCTGTGCTATCTGTGGGTGATTGGTAGTATTATTGATGTGATGTAGAGAGTAACTGAAAAAGATAATAAAAGCTACATGTAAGTAAACTATATTCAACTGAGTTATCCATTGGCAATAAGTATCCTCCACCAATACATAAATATTCCAAAGAATATATTATTGGCTAATACAGTCTAATCTCGAAGTCGATGGTAAGTAGTTAGGGCGCAGACTAACTGTCTACAAGTTCTCCAGTGGAGCTAAACACAGTGAACTGTATATACCTACAGTTGCGATTGAGAACTGCATAGATAACTGCACTGTGATTATATATAAACTAGCTTTTGCCCACGGCTTCGCACGCTTGTGTTATGTTATTTTTACGTTATAGTCTAATAACGTTATAGTCTAGTTAGCCTCTTTACGCGTAACATTCCGTACAAAAATAATTAACACTGGAATCCATAGTCAACGCAGGGGCTCCTCTAGGGGATGATTCAGGCGCTGTGTGGCGAAGTCTAGTTTTATGCATTTCATAACAAAATTAAGTAGCCCCCAATCTGACAATTCTTACTTTGTCAAAGGCAGGATGCTATGAAAGTGAAAGAAGAATCATTCAACATTTAACCTCTATGTGAAAGTTGAATGATAGATTTTGGGGCTTTGTTCACCCCCTGACTATGAATACCACTGTTAAAGTGATTGCTTACCAAATCATGCATTCTTCTTCGTTCCCTGGCGTTAATGTTTAGTCGCACTGTTTTCCCCTGGCGCATTTTCTGTTTCGATTTACTTTCATTGAGCGGCCTGAAATCGATAGTTTTCACACATTAGGTTACAAGATTAAAAAAAAAAGAATGGTGAGATAAGAGAAGAAGAAGAAGAGTCGTGGAAGAAGAGGACTGGACGTCCACTAAAATAGTGGATGACGGAAAACAAAGCCTGAGTCATCGAGTTCCAGAATGCAGTCAAAACGAATTATGCAAGAGTACCTAATTAAGTTGATTTACTTAAGAAGTATAGAGAAGATGTTACATATAAAATTAATTCAAAATCCTGGAGCATTAAAATAACTGTCGATAGGCCATGGCTAGTTTTCAGTATAAATGTTATTTGTAGTAGGTAGTGTAGTGTAGTAGTAGTAGTTAGAGTGAGAAATTAAGGCCCATTACCCGTTAAAAAACCCTAATTTAAATAAATCAATGTCAAAACTGCTGGTTATAGTATAAAGTTAAAAGATATGGTCATATGGCTTTATTTGCGTCTTTCTCCCTTGCAGTGTTTAGATGAAGGGTGAAACAAGTGGCATTACTTTAATAGTAACTCGAACAATATATGCTATTGTATGGCACTGTATAGAAAAGGGTGAATGTAAAGTAGGATTGCATTGGGATTAATAATTGTTCTAATATGAATCTTATTGGGTTGGATTAAGGTGCAAAAAACGATAATATGAAAAAGTATTTAAGAAAAATGCGGCTGATGAATTTATCTTTATCTGTTTCGATGGGTATATCTACCTAACCAACGAAATTTATTTTACTATCAATGGTTTTTTTATCTGTTGTCTTCTCAAGTGTGATGGTGACAGTTTAAAAAAATTTAGCGCAGTCTAGTTTTTTCCGTTTATTCCCGTTAGAATACCAAGTTTGGTAACTGGTTACCTAGTGGGAAGAAAAATTCCTGTTTTATTACTGGTTATGAATCAGGAATATATTTTTCTCATTAGACTACCAAGTTCGATAACTGGTTGTATATTAAGGGAAGGGTAACGCTCGGACTGGCCCGGCATGGGCCACTTTTTAGTTTTCAGTTTCTGTTAATTCTAAATTCCTGCTATGCACCGATCGGTCGGTGGCGCGTTTTCCACATGTGAAAATATCGTGTCACCAATCACCATCAGAAATAAAAAACCGTCAGCATGCCTCATCATCATCATCAACAGACTGAAGAGGTCCACTGCTGAACATAGGCCTCCTCTAGATAGCCCCGCTTTGAGCGGTTGTAAAGTAAATTTTGCTATAAAAATATTTACCCAAGTATATTTAATATTTTGGGGTCGTCGTTTTAGTTTTTGATCCATGGCTTGTCCGAGAAAAATTATTGTAAATTTTTTTCAAATAATCTATAATAGCGGTATGAAAGTGCCTACATGTCTACTAGGGAGCCGATTTGAGCATGTTTTGTTCTATTGTGCACAGATGGTGCATTTCACTGAAGTGCACATGTGGACCAAATACAATCCATATTAGTTTGTGTGAAACCTGTGCAATCCAGATCATTTACTTAATTTCCCTCGAGATTTTCAATGTTAGTTTATGTACTGTAGGTAATATATTATCTGGGGTTTATGTAAGTTATAATGCAAGTGCAATTAATGTTTTTTATAGGAAATATAACAATTTTGTCTATACAGTTACGTTAATCAAGTAGATTTCAATTTAGTTAATTTAGTCTTAAAATGCGAAGTGTTCCTTATGCGAAGCAATTTCTAATCATTCGATGGCTATTTTTTTTAACACTATTCCCAGACTTAAAAGAATGTAGGTACTTTGGTCCCATTGGTAACTTTGAGATTTCATTCTTTTATGTGTATCCGGTTTTCGCCGGAAAAGAGCTGCTGAAAAGCGCATGCGCCAAGCCAGATTACACAATATGCAAGTGACAGAGGAGCACGAAAAATGTATGCTTGGTATGGTATCTACCCCGTATTCATGAAATATGATGCTGAAAAGAGACCACGAAAAGAAGCAATGGAATGGTAGAGAGTAATCTGAATATATGAAAGATTTCAGGTCAGGGAACTGACCTTTGAGCATAGCTGGTTCCGGGCTCCGGCTGGTTCTCATCCGTGGGATAGCAGTGCTGTGGGGGCGGTGGAGGCTGCCCCCCTTGCATGTAGAAGCCTCCAAGCCCCACGGCACCAAGCGGGGTCCTTCGCCCTGGCACCGATTGCGGTGGCGAATGCGACTCTCCCACCGGCACGCCTTCCCACGTCCGTCGCCCGTCCATTTTTAATAATAAAACTATAACATTCCAAATTTAAAAATCCCGATTGTCAAATAGCACGTCCGTGACGTTTGATGGTGTATTGATAATGCAGCGTCGACTGGTCCACGATCGATCGTGGCACGCAGCTGGGGCGCGCACCCCTCTCATCTCGCGCGCGCTCATTGTCCACCGGTCTGATTTATTCCGTTTGTTCAACGCGTGTGCTTGCGGAATAAGAACTCGATTATAAATGCTTGTCAGCTGATAATTAGGTTAAATCTAGCCCTAAAATATCTTAAAAATTTAGGGAAAGTTTTTGTTAACACACATTATCATTCTTCAGAGTTTGTTCTGTTTCAAATTTATTCAGCGTTTCTACCTTAAATGGAACAGGGTTCATTGACATTTCAATGATTGTGATCCTGAGTGTGCTACTTTTAAAGAGATCTTCACAGTTGCCAAGATTAAGCTTGAACTTGCTAGGAACATCTTGAAAAATTGCTACCAATTGCAAATCATCGGATATAAAGTATACCTACCTACCTTGTTTACATAGAATAATTTTATTTAACAGCATCATACACAAAAGGCACGTGGCACGTGTTCTCATCGCTGTGAAAATTGTGTGCGTTGCATCTAATTTAAGCGAACTATTTTCAAGAAGCTGTGCCTTATTCCCTTTTTTCTATATGCATTTATATCGTGCGTATTTCATAGGATTAGTACCTAAGATATAGAATTTCCATATTTACGTGGATTGATTGAAAAGTATCGATTTAAAGTTAGGGGAAGGTATGGAAACTCTAATTAGTACCACTAAATATTATTAAAAAAAGAACAGAAAAACACCTGCTCAGCTGCCCAGTAGGGTTAGCACGGACGGTAGACAAAATTATCTTTCCCCTGTTTTACTCCACTTGACAAGTAAATTGTATGAAGAAAATGACATAAAACGAGGAAAGACAATTTTGTCTACCGTCCGTGCTAGGCCTACTGCTCTGCTGTTTAACAACATTAAAGCTTCTACTATTAGGCGATATCAAGAGCTGTAAGATGCAATAAGGTATGATTGGGTAAATATTCTATAGATAAGTAATAAGCGCCCATTTTTGAGCCAAAATGCGATCATGCCCCGATAAGAATCATTAAAAATTGTCTAAAAAACCATTTTTATACCGAAAATGTTTTATTAATATTTACTTTCGTAATAGTGGAAAACCAATACTAATCTAATAATGTATGTTACATTTTAGCAAGTGGGTTAACTGAGCTAATAGCAGATAAAAGCACTGGCATTCGTCATTTCGCACTCGATTTATAGACATCGTAACAATTTGAGAGTGAGATAACGGGGCTTCCCGACCATTAATGATTAAAGTAATCTGTTTTTCAAAAAGATACACACGGAAATGGTTTGTTTGATGACATATATTTCTTTCTGTAAAAACATCCATCATTTCTTTTGAATTTTACGACACAGATTTTATGAGAGCTTTTTAATGGTAACACAACAATGTATTTTGAGAGCCAATATATTATTCCCCGCTCTTAGTGGCGCTCCCTGGCGCAGGCCTATGTTCAGCAGTGGAGGTCTTCAGGCTATTAATAAATGAATATTATTTTCATTATCACCAGCCTGCGTTACTTCACTGCTGGATATAAGCCTCTCTTAAGGATAAGTATGAATAATGCTAATGTAAACGAGACCAACATAATATGATAGGTTACCTTATTTTAGTTTGGGAAATGGAATTATTTTTCATTTGCCAGAGCACCACCAATTTTAAACATTAATACTGGAAAAAGCAAAAGTTTTGAAAAATAATACAATGCAACGACGTGAACTTTTCCGCGTTCCCGCCAAAACTCCAATTAAATTTTTGGTAAGTAATGTACTTATAGCTGTCAAAAACATTCGATCTCTACATCGATGTTTACAGCCTATGCCAATATATTTACGATTTCATATGTATTTATGATGGCGGTGAGGATTTTCGTGTTGTTGGTTTGCCTGCCAATGTTTTTTTTATTTGTTTGTCTATTTCAGATTTTGTGATAAAAAGTTTATTAGTCACTAGACGTAGGTATGTAAGTATAAATACGGCACATACCTACCTACTGAAAATGAATATTTAGTTTGAGTTATGCTCTACCAACTTTATGCAAGGAACCATATATTTTACAGGAACTAACATTTAGACCATAAAATACTAAACTTAACGTTTTGAAAGAAGAAATAAAATGAGATCTAACTGCACTCTGGAGGAGGCTAAAAAAATTAGTATGAATAAATAATGATAACCGGGTCTTGTTAGCGCCATCTATCTATGATTATAGAACTTTGATGGCAGCTGACGGAACGGAAACTCTCCATAGTTCTAAAATCTCATCTCGACATTTCAAATTTTCTAGCGTTTTTTGCCTATCATGGCTTCATTACTCAATTTATTTATTGGTATTTGTGGCTAAACTAGTGATATTTAGGTGATACTTTCAATCCTAATTTGTTGATACATTCTATTTACTTGCGCGAAATTAGTTTTCATGTAATCACGTTGAGTAATTAAGCTATGATTGGCAAAAAACCCGGGAACATTTGAATTTGCCGCGCTGAGTGAACCGTTTCACATTAAAAGGTAAAAGTTATAAAAATCAATATGTTTTTGCAGTAGTTACCTAAATAATTTATTATCTAAGTATTGCCTACAAAATATAATCTGGCTTGTTTATAAAGCTAATGAGTAGATGCAGGTGAAAAACCAAAGACTGAAGTAAATTATAAGATTCATATATTATAATTAAAGCTAAATCAAATTAAAAACTATTTACATCTTATTCCAATCAGTTCCGACTTCTCTTTAGTCTTAACAATTCTTCATTATGTACAACTTCCGGTAGAATTTCATCAAACCACTAACTCATATCAATAAACCTATGGAATTTATTCACGTACATTTAACACTTAGGAATCAATTGATATATTTAAATAACAATATTCAAGTTAAACATATTTTTACACGTAAATATTCCGAGAGTCCATGCTTTTACCAAACTTACTTCCCAAATAAGAAATCCTGCTGAAAATCATGTCTTTTCACAGCACCTTAAACCTATGACTAGAAGTGACTAACATTCATTTGTATATGACTTTTGTATAATTAATGATAATTATTAATTTACAAATATTTGTCAATACTAACACAGATCATCTACATTATGCAAAATTATATTTTTTGGTAGATATTGTATTCTCTATTTTATGGAACATTTATTTTATTAATAAGTAGGTCTGTCTGTTTCTACTTTTAATACTGAAGATTCGTTAATTTGTATTAAATTTTGTCTATTAAGTATATAAAATTATGTAAAAGCTAGTATGAAATCGAAGGAAATATCATTATTGTTAGGTACATGACAAAATATTCATCCAAAGTTACATAAGAATAGTATATATAAATATCTAATTAAGTACGATAATACTGTGTAAAAGTAGCAAATATTTTGTTTATATGTATAGGCGTGTTGAATGCTTCAGGTACAATAGTATAGCTTAAATTTACTTTAAGTAAAACACTTAGATTATTACAGCTACATTCCTAAAGCATTCTACGGCGTATAAATATAGTGTGCGTTTGTTTACAATAAGTTAACAAGGTAATTAGACTGTTTGATTTGCTAAACAATTACTTATAATAGTATATAGTAACAGTTATTATTATAGAGATAAGTAAGTACTTTCATAAGTATAAGACATGAAACGATGTCGAATTTACAGATATTATATTCTTTAAATGAGTATTCTATATTGAGTTTACAATAATAAAGATAAGTTCTCACTAATTTGTCACACTAAATTACCATCACATGCGAAGTTCGAACGGTGAGACATAGTAATTGTAGTGTAGATTGTTACTACCAGAATACTGTTAATAGTAGAGTCTAGCCGTTTCAAACATCTTGGCACAAACTTGAGATATGATTTAGACAGAATATTTTATTGTCATCTAAACATCGATCAATTATTCTAAGATTGCAAACATCACCTGCTCTAAAGCATTTGCATTTATTTTATTGCACTAACACTATCTATACTTATTGACTAGGTCTTCTCTTTGGCAAGAGTTCTTGTTATTTACACTCTCTGTCACACGTCATCAATAATACGAACATTTTCACGACGCCACGTGATTTTCTTGAGCACCAACAGCTACATGGTAACTAGTCTTTCTTCTTTGAGAAACAAAATCAAAGAGTCTCGTTGAAAAAGAAGATTTTGCGGCTGTGCTGCAGTCTATATGATGGCGGTGGAGATGTGGTGTGAGTGGAAGCGGGCGGGCATGGGCAAGCAAGCAAGCCACGCGGCGCCGGCGAGGCATCAACGCGAGCGGTGCGCGGGAGTGGAAGCCGGTCAGGGCGCAGCCGCGGCCAGCGGCGGCCGCGACGGCGCGGGCACGCGCGGGCATGCGACCATCGACCCGCTGCGATTCGTCTGGTTGTTACTGGCACCACCTGAACCAAACAAATAGGTAACGTTACAGTTTATTCACTTGTTTTAATTTAATAGACAGTCATGTTAATAAAATGACTGTTGAGTGAAAGTTAAGGAGAATCCGTTAATGATACTTTAATGATAAATTATACAGTTAAAGATCTATGCTTACCGATCAATGATCCCAGCATTTTCGTAACAGAGAATTTTCTTGTGCGCTGTGGGGTGCGCACTTCGGCTAATAGGCGATCCACGCAACGGTAGAGATCGCCCGAGTTATCCGCAACGCTCGCCTCGCTGAAAGATGCGCCGTGCGCTGCACTCATTGCCTGACCCTCCTTTGTCGTTACCTGATAACAAGGAAAATATAAAAATTAATTAATGTACACAAAAATAAGACAAGTCAGTAACAAATGTAATAGAAATGCTAAAGTAAGCTGGTAAAAGCGGTGGTATTATTATTATTTATTTATTATTAAAAGGCGAAAACAGCAAGGTAAATTTATTAACATAAAGTCAACGTAGATCGTATCCCACGCGGAGTAAGATAAGAGTTTTCTTTCTAATCTACCTTTGGTATGGACAATCCTAACTACGTAGGTGCATTTTTATATTCGCGGAATGGGTAGGTAATTAATAAATGAGGGTACTTTCCTTAGTCGTAACTCGTTCAGTAGCTCATTATTAGTATAAATAGAACGTTTTGTTTTAATCGGGCCATTACTATTTGAATTATCGTCGATCAAACAACTCAGTTGGGAAGAACATTGTGAAAAATGGAGAAAATCGAGCACCGCGCTGTCATAAAGTTCCTTACCAAGCAAGGTAAATCGGTTCAAACGATACTAGAAGAGATGTCATCCGTTTACGGGGAGTCTTGCCCCGGTAAAACCATGGTTTATAAGTGGCATACCCTTTTTAAGCAAGGCAGGGCCTCACTTGAAGATGATCCTCGGCCAGGACGGCCGATCGAGGTGACCACTCCGGAAATAATTCAAAAAGTGGAAAAATTAATACTGGAAGATGCTAGACTACGAGAAGACTAAGAAGAAACAGCTCGCAGAAATGGTTGGAGTATCCGATAAAACCATATTTAAAATTCTTCACGATCATCTCGGCCAAAGTCAGTGCAAGGTGGGTGCCGAGAATGCTCACGCCGTCTCAAAAACAACAGCGCGTAGAGTGTTCTCGCGCGTTTTTGGACCTCTGTAATGAAGACCAGGATGGAGTATTGACTCGAATTGTTACTGGGGATGAAACTTGGGTTCATCATTATGAACCTGAGTCCAAACAAGATTCTATGCAGTGGCACAAAAAAGGTACACCACCACCAAAGAAATTTAAGGTGTCACAGTCGGCGGGAAAAATCATGGCGACAATCTTTTGGGACTCAGAAGGAATCTTGTTGATAGATCATAAAGATAAAGGTGTCTCCATAACCGGAAAATACTACGCTTCAATCTTAAAGCGATTAAAGGAAGCAATCAAGGCAAAAAGAAGGGGAAAATTAACCAAAGGTGTCCTCTTTCTGCACGACAACGCGCCTGTGCACAAGAGCCGTGTTGCGTTGGCTTCCCTGCATAAGGTGGGCTTCAATATTTTGGTTCATCCACCCTACAGTCCTGACCTGGCTCCCATTGATTATTATCTCTTTCCGAATATGAAAAAAGAACTTCGGGGGAAGAAGTTCTCAAGCGATGAAGAAGTGAAGGAAGCAGTTTCAGCTTATTTTTCAGACAAAGAAAAAACATTTTTTTTCGAGGGTATACATAAGCTAATTGAAAGATCTGAAAAATGTATTAGGGTTGCAGGAGAATATATTGAAAAGGAAAAATAAACTCTATTTTTATTTCCACGTCTTACCCCCGATTCCGCGAACTTAAAAACGCCTCTCGTATATCGCAGTGGTTCTTAAAATAAAAAAGGTACCTACTGCTTAAAGATGTGCTTGATTACGTTTTTAGATACAGTAATCCATTGAGCCCTGAGGGTAAAAAACCTCTGACGCCGTGTTCGTACGATCAAAGCCTAGCAACAAGGGCGGAGATTTGTTAGCTAAGCTAAGCAATTATATATTCAAAGCAAACTCTATTTTACATCACTCAGCGTTATTTGAGAAGCGTTGCGTCACTTAACAGGGTCAAGGAGTAAGAGGATGAACAAGTAAAATGACACGCACAGATCGAGAACACTTCAATCAATCAGAAATACACTTGGGGGTGTCTTACCCTCGCCTAGAGTATTTCAGGAGCTATATTTTTAGCGAGTCTTTTTGTTTTGGAGAGGTCATAATTCTGGTTAGCATTAATATTGATGGCAAACAAAACTATCCTCTCAGAAATAATATCTCTGTTGAACGCTTTGTAATAGAAGAAACAATAGCTTTCAGACAAGGGCTGTCTGCCGATGGCTGTGCCTCTATTGTCTCTACATGACGGGAAATGTTACGATGACGTCAAAACTATGGTCTACCCGTCCAACTCTAACTATGTTTGAAATCTATTAAGTAATTTTTTAAACCTGTAATTTAATGTTGCATAATTTACCCAGCAGTTTCAGCCACCATTCACTAGTTTTCGCGCAGAAGTTTTTAATTATTCGGGGTAAAACTATACATGTACATCTATAGCACGTATATCTACTTAATTCTACTTGGGTGGTCTTGGTAGTATAACCAATCTGTAGCCACTAACAATGCGTTCGCTCTAGGACCGGTAGCATTTTTGGCATTTGCAAAATTAGCGTTGATGTAAAGCGTTCGTTTTGGAAATTTTACCAATAATTCCAGCTTTGATATTTCTGGCAGTTCACGATGTCATTTTTGACTGTTTTTGAGCTATCCGAAATGCAACTTTTGCTCACACATTTCCAAAGCGAACGCTGAATGTGATCATTTTTGGCATTGGCAACTGATAATTCTGCCATCTATGGCTATCCGAACGGGCCTTTATATGTGACATGAGCAGTTTATATGTGGCATCCATGCATACTAACACACATACAAATAGAGATTTAACATTCATATTATTAATAGTAACAAAAGAAAAACACGATCAGCACTACATTATCATTGTTGTAACAGCGCGCCCTCTAACATTTACTAACTATTTTTAGGCGCCTATATTATGATTGTTTCCGGCGTACTAATAGCTCATGTTAGAAACATTTACAAACACGAGCTTCAGTAGATCAATCGTCGGTTTTCATAAACGAAAGGTTTGGTTATAAAAGTTTTGAATCACAACGCTTTTTCTACCCTATGCTTTTACTGCGTGTTAAGAAACGAAGGACACATTCTGTTATTAACACATCCAGAAATATTTACAAGTACTTTTTAATTCCTTGTAATGTTACAGAGTTTATAAAATAGCCTGTATGTATGTGGTATGCGGAAGCGTCATAATGCGAGTTTGTTTAGAAGAGAGTTTTGTATGACCCTAAGGCTGACATTCAGAGACAATGCGTCGAGTTTACTCCGATCGATCTCACGTGAGTTCAAACTCCCGGCTCGGCGAGTATACTCCGCGTTATTAAATTCACAGTCGAGTTCCAACGTAAACTCCGACCTCACTCCGCCGAGTAAACTCCGGCCATAGACAAGTGTAGTTTGACATTAGTGAGTTACACGTTTTCTTTTTTATTTGGCAGTATTATGCTAAAAAGGGAGAAAAAATTGCAAATATTGTATGAATAACTGAAACAAAAGATCAAACTTACTGGTGATCACAGATTAGAGAAAAAACTGGTGATAATTATATACTCTTTGAAGGAGACTTTAAAAAGCGCGCCATTTCTCTTTATTTGTTTTTTCAATAATTATGAATATTGTTATTTACCCAAATAATAAAAAAACGAGTAAAATTACAACTTACAATGGAAATGGAAAATAAATCGTCTCTATAGTGTTCACAGTATTTGTTCACAAAATCTGAGGGAGCTAATAGCTCCATACATACAAATTCTAGAAACTAAATAAAAATAAATGCCTAGCCTACTACCACCATTAATTTAAGATGAATTCTATATTATAGGTTAGGTACCTACTCTCAAACAACTTAAAAAGGCATGGAATAATGTGAATGTGAAGACACAAGCCGGGGAAGCCAAATCTATAATACAACAAAGAAAAGAAAACACACAGGATCTGCCAGTAAAGTCTGAGTCTAGACTCCAATTTTGACATAACGGAGTTTGAGTTCGAACTCGAACTCGTTTGTGAATGTCAGCCTAAAAGTGAATGCGGCTACAGTGTAAATACAGTCCAAACATAGAATAACTAAGTCCAAATGATTTTATAGTATTTAGTAGTATAGTTGGTATTACTGGTATCTATAAGTTTTATGTTTTTAATTTGTAGTTAGTCCACAACAACAACAAATACAAATACAAATTTCTTTATTGTTCAAATATAAATGTTACAGATAACAAGTTACAACCCTACCCTCTGCTTTAGTATCAATTGTGTTGCAGGGGGCAGTGTCTTCCCTTATGGTACAAATAGTTTTAAAACAACATAGAAATCGTAGAAACAAAATAAACTAAGAAATTATAAGCTAATTTAGAATTACAATTTTGTATTTATAGGTGTAAAAATTTAAAATATTTTAAATAAATAAATGATAAAATAAATCCTCTGGAATACTTACAAACATTTGAGATGACAATAGAATAACAATGCATGGGTGTTCGGTATCGAGTCGCTAGAAGTTTATGAGATCATGAGATAAAGCATCTAATTTATTAAAGTAATGGTAAAAGTGCTACGGAATAGAATGGTGTTTCTATTACATTACATTACATTAGATTACTTTACAAAATAAGTACAGTTTTGTGTCGTAATAAAAAGTTATATAGCGATCCAAAATTTTATTTTGGTATTGGAAAATCAAGTAGGCGGTCGGCATCCTTAATAAAATTTAATTGAGACATACATTTGAACTTACTCAAATATAAAATTTAAAATACTTCAAACTTTATTGTGGTGACCTACTTATTATTGTTTGTTGGCTGAGAGCGCCTACGTAGTTTATTTTCCTTCGGACAAATTGGGGGTCACGAATCATGTTATTTGACACCACAACGTTTTAGTTTATTCTGTGCCATTAAGTGCGTACTTCGGTATCACTGTGAAATTACCAAGATTATTAAAAACTAGCTTGGCGCGAACTTTAAGTTTTACCCTCCATTTCCTATCTCCCCTTTCATACCTTTGAAGAAAGCTCCACCTTTTTCATTATTTCCCCATTTTACGAAGTAAATAAGCGTGAAGCATAGTCCTAAATATATTGGTTGACTAAGGCTTTTTTAGTTTACCTGTCTCAAGTGGTCCAGATCGGTCTTGTTTCCCAGTAGTGCTAGAGGCATGGGGGCAGCGGCCCCAGCTGGGCCATGGGCCGGACTGCTACCAGTAGGGGCTTTCTTTAAGGCGCTCAAGACCTCAGTGGCGTACTCGAAACTACTGCGGTCGGTCACTGCGTACACTAACAAGCAAGCGTCTGCCCATTGAATCTGTAACAAAGAAAACAAATCTACCATAAAAATATGAATGAATAAATTCTACGATGTTACTAGCTAGGTAGTTAATTTACCGGCAACCGGTTTACATGAAATTTCCATCTGTTTGTTATTACGCGTAACGACGCAATAGGTACTAATAGATTACAACTTTCGGTTCAAACAGATAATGTTGTAAAACCGAATTTTCATAGCAGAAAAGCATGTCAAATATTTTTGTCAACGACGTATTACTGTATAGTCTTATGAAAAAGACTAGACGGGGAAGAATGTACGCGATTAATTACGCCGTTTGAGCCAACATTCCTGCTTAAAATTAGCCCTCCCGTTCACGGGCGCTCCCACGCGTCGAAAGCTTCTGATTCTACGGTCACTGCTAAAGAAAATTGAAATAAAATCTACCATTATCGACAGTTGACTGAAATAATTGCTCATGATGTATTTTTCTATATTCGAACTGGCAGTCCCATAGATTTATCTTACGAAGGACATCACATAGTCACCGAATTTAACGGCAGCGGCTGTCATACGTTTTGTTTTTATTCAATTTATAACATTTTATATACAGTTATAACCAAAACGCTATTTTTATAATAATGGTATAGATCTCCATGTAATTATTAAGCAAGGTACGCTGGCAGGGAAACCTAAACAATCACGGTTAGGTTGTTGATGAAAAGTTTCTTCAACAACTTGAGGGAATGGCTTCTTCGGCCGTGAATAATTTAGTGTGTACACATTTATTACGGAATATTTTTTGTGAAATGTATTAAAAATCAGGGTCTTATAATCTGTCTACTTTGCAAGTCCATGAAAACTTCATTAAAAATATGTCGTATACCTACACTAAAATAATGATTGCACAGTTGCGAATTAGTAACATCAAACAGACCCCAGCCCCACATTTTCTTCATGCTAATTAGGTATAGGTACTATTTTATTTATTACCAAACTAAATTATACATCGGTATGTAGGGCATTGATTAAATGTTATTATGAATGTATAATGGCTTTACGCCTATTCATCAACGCCCACTTCTGAATCTACGAAACGTTTACAAACATTTTTATGTTTTGTTTGTAGGTACTTATAAATACGTTTAGTAATTATCTTGAGTAGGTTTCAGTTAGTAGAAAGGCGTTACTTGATCATATTGTGAGCCAGAGATCCATCCCAATACACATGGTTTGAATTCTCAAATTTTTTTTTAATCAATGGTTATAGTAACTCAGTATAATAATAAACAAATGTGAGAAGCTGAGAACGTGTGCCGGTGGCAACTGGTGTGTATCCAATATCATGCACCAGCGTAAACACGATGAGTCAGAGATCGTTGTGCAGGTCACTGGAGCGGTGTAGAGCCATTCCGCATCAATAGCATCATACTCGACATGATTGACCCGTTTGTATGACCGTAAAACTAGTTCTGAAATGCAGTAGTTTGTTTGCGGAAGACTTAAATCCAGCTATACTGGCTTCACTGCAATTGAACCACCGACAGTAATCGTCATCAAACATTTATGATCATCCTTAGTTTTAGATATGAAATTTATAATTCAGTGCGTTCTGAAAACGATATTTCACGACCGAGTCAATAAAACTGATTTTATGAAACCTATAAAAACGATGCGTGATTTATCTAATAAACAAGTTAGAAATGCTCCTTAACCGGATCGGGGTGGCGATAAAATCGCAACGTAAAACCTCAGGCTCATCAAATCAGAACTCAATAAAATGCAGCCTTGTCATTATTTTTACGAACTGTAAACTATAAATTCTTAACCTTATCGTGAATTAACGAACTGATTATTGTGTAGAGAATCGAAAAGCATTTGTAATGTTTATGTTTTTAATTCTGTGTGAAGGTGAAGTTCGTTGGGCAGGTTACAAGGTCTCTGTCCACCAGCTGTCTCTGCCTTACCTACTAACCTACATACCCTGCTCGTGTATCGAGTTACAACAGCATTACAGTAGTGTCCCTGATTCCGTAACTCTAATTTAATGCTATGGTTATACCCCCTCCGAAACCAGTGTTTACGCACCTCTTAGGAAACTAAACAGATGTTAAAATCTAATGGAAACACGTATTGACTATAATATATAATAATCATACTTTCTGAAAAGCCATGTAACACTAACAACCTGTTAGTGTCTACGAATATATAAAAATTTAATCATATTTAGGAAAATTTCTTTGTCCTACTCTCTAACATATTAATTTTAACAAGTACAAGGAATCTTTTTAACAAAGTTTGAAACGTTTTAAAATAAATACAGAAATATAAAAACTTCGCCAACGCAATGGACGTGACGATGTGGTAAGGGAAACAGAAAACATAAAATAAATATTTGCTTCCAACAACCCACGTGAACGGGCAAAGCTGCAGAAGCAATCTACTGAATAATATAGGTAATAATATAATAAAATATAAAGTTCTGTTACCTGTTCAGTAGGGAATTTGTCAGAATTAGATCCGGACACGTCTATGACTTCTAGTTCCACTGGTGTTCCACTTATCGGTACGGTTTGTTTGTACAGGAGATCTGAAAAGAAAATTAGGATTAGGTAAACTGTAAAACGTGGAGCGTAAGACAAATAAATACTAACAGAGCGTGAAGGGCTGACCTGTGTTTGAATGATATTCACCGATGTACCGTCTCGTTAAATAACGGACGATTAAAGCTGGAACAAAGAAACAGGGATTTGAGTAAAAAAATTGCAACAAACGTACCTATACTACAAATCAAAAGAATATTAATGAAGATTTGCAAGGCTATACGTAACAGTAATACCCAAAACAACGAAAATAACAGGTAGGTAATGGCATGCCGTGTGGTCCCGGTTACGAATAGGACCACCCCATCTCTTCCCGTGGGTGCCGTAAAAGTCGGCTAAGGGAATATCCAGGGAATGGGCTGCAGCATTCTCCTTGGTCTTCACCATCATAATCTACTGCGATCACCAAGCCGCCTGCCAAGCGTGGGGATTATGGCAACCCCCCCCCCCTCTTAATGACAAGGACAAATAGTAACGGCCCCCAGTCCCCGGCGGCTCTGCTATCCCGTGGCTCCGGTAGCGGTTACGGTAACGGCAGGGCAGGGGGTGCTGAAACCCCCCCCCCCCCCTAGGTGGACTGACGACCTGGTGAAAACCGCGGCGAGCCGATGGATGCAGGAGGCGAGCAGCCGCTCAAAGTGGCGCTCTCTGGGGGAGGCCTATGTTCAGCAGTGGACATCTACGGGCTGATGATGATGAATGGCATCAATCTAAGCGTGGTACTGCCGAAAATTCTGCAGAAGCAATCCATAGATCATTCGATAGCTCAGTAAGAATTACCAAACAATTAGGGCATACAACTAAAATTTAGAATAATATTGCACTGATTGATTCTCAAGACCATCAGAACGCTGTAAAGCGAGATTACATCACTGTCGGTCACTGGGATGTTGGCCTGCGCTCGGTTTATGTAATAGAAACTAGGTCGTGCTCTTGATATTCAGTCATCCCAATGCAAACTTTGTTTACATACAGTCAATTATTCGTTCTTTCAGCCCGAAGAATGTCAGTAATCAAGATTCTATTGAGGTTAAGACAATCTACTGAGATTAACCGTATGACTTATGTAAAAGGTTGAGCTTTTCGAAATACAGTGAATGCTAAAGAATGGTAAGCAAATATCAAATAATTAACAGTGCAGTTTATAAAATCTGGTGTTACTTTCGAAATTTTTACAGATTTGGGTCATAACATCTATTTTTAGTAGTAGAGTCGTGGAGTGTTCCAAAAATGTTGATTACAGTTAGACGTATGGAGATTGTTTTGATGCTGGCACGTTGTGCCTTTTACCTGATTTTCCGACTCTGGAGCTGCCGATGACAGCGATGCGAACACGCGGTAGTCCGGCTCGCTCGTCCCTCATTTTGGAAGTTATTTTGATTTATCTGGAACAAAATAATTTAGACGTTAGACTTAGACAATTTGGGACAGTAACAAACTGGGAATAGTTTACGCGCTAAATAATGATGTACAGTTTTCTGATTCCGTTGAGTATTTGACAATTTTCATTTAATATAGGTAATAATACATAGAACCTACATTTATTATTAATATTGGGCTAAAGCTCACAACGTCTGTATGTTTCTAGTTATTATTTCGGTTCTCTCTAGACTGAATAATCTATACATCTATTCTATACATCTATCTATACATATAATAAAACTGTAGAGATAAAAAAATCTGTAAATGCAAGATATCGAAAAAAAAATGACAAAGGTTAGCTTGAAATTTTTTGCTGATCACGTTAAGCTACTTTTTAGACATTTTGTCTGTTTGTTTGTTTGTTTGTTTGTTTGTTTGTTTGTTTGTTTGTTTGTTTGTTACGGCACAACTCCGAAAATACTGAACGGATTTTCATGCGGTTTTCACTAATAAGCTTAGAAAAACCCAGCGCACAACATAGGATATATTAAATTTTAAATTTTGTAAATTTTTTTTGGTGAAAATGATTAAGATTTCATTATGAAACGGAACGGGATTTTCACAAGATGGCCGCTTCAAGACTTAAAGCTAAGTTTTTTTTTCTTATATTTTGGTCCACACATAGTGTAGGTATTTAGCCAGTGTCAAAAAGTAAGTTTTGTTTTGGCTACTAATCATAGATGAGAGAAAAAAAATGTGCTCTGTGCTACTGACGATAATGTTATCTCGGGTTTATCCGGATGCACAGATTAAAGAAAAAAAACTCTGTTACTATTATGGCGCGGCTTCATATACACCCGAACTTTCGCTGTTAAGTTGGCGCGCAAAAACATCTCTGTTGACTATCCTCGATGTTTTTGTAGCGCCCCAACCCGGACACATAGTCAATTTGTTTGCCTGCTGCCCGACCGACCGACGTGGGCTAAATAAAATGGAGGAAGCAGTAGCGTTATATTGCATGTCGGCGAATAAATATGTTTTACAAACTGTGAAAGTATAATTTGCGATTACAAAAATAAACTTTAATAGTTTTAATTTATAATTCCTTATCAATAGGAAGTAAAACCATTTTTTTTTATTTGTCTGTTTATCTGTCCCTTTGAATACGGATCACGGTTGTTATAGTGGCATCAGAAATATATCATCTGTGAAAAATCAACTATCTAACTATCACGATTCATGAGTACATCCTGGTGTCTGATGGACAGACAGACAGACGGAGACCGGAGGTTTAGTAATAAAGATTTACCCTTTGAGTACGGAACCCCAATCATTTTTATTTCATTCTGAACAATCCCCACTGCACTAAGCAATAAGGAAGTAATTTAATGCATGTTTATATTTATAACTTAAAAGACAAAAAACATTAAATAACAATTGGCGCGCCTGCATTACCGGCAGCGTATCACACTTTTCGGGCTACGGCGAAATACATCGCGCGATTACTCGATGCAGTGCAGATTAGAGAAAAACAATCAAGGAAGTCATATGTATTTTTTTCTCTAATCTGTGGTATTACTAAAGATTAGTTTTTTCGTTAATCTGTGGTCCAAACTAAAAAAGAGGATAGGTATGAGAACTTTCTTGAATATGAGCAGGACAAAGAGAACAAGGAATTTTGAAAACTAAGAACTTCTTACTTAGACTTTTTATTATAAGTTTTAAGGCTTCACGCGATATCATATTTAGCCAATATTGAAACATAACTAAAATTATTATTCATGTTTTCGATTTCTTGGGTTCTGGCGAGGGCAAAATTCTTTATTGGCAATCTGGTATTATGGATTAGTTATCAAAAATATACTACGCGTTACCATTCGAAATAAGTATTTAAATTGTATTTATAGTACCTATAGCTTAACCTATAGTAGTAACTTATTCAGTAATCTGTGCCTATAGGTACTTAATTTATTGACCCTTGCTTTTGCTACGCATTGTATAACGTTTTTTATTATGGCATTAGACAAAATTTGCATTTAGCCAATGATAGGAAGTATTTTATGAAAACTGTTAAACTGTAAAAGGGTAGGTTCTTAGACTTTTTATAATCATTCATAAGGCTTCACGCGATTATCATATCATATATAGCGATTAGCCGTTTGAAACTTACTTAATTAACATTTTTATTGATGTTTTCGATTTATAAGGTTTTGGCCGGAGCAATGTTCTTTATTGGCGATCTGGTCAAATGTATTATTTACATAAAATTACTACACGTTACCATTCTAAATATGTAGTTAAAATTATTTTTGCGCTAATGCTACATTCTTGATCGACCCCAAAGAAGTTTTACGGTACCTGTAGTACTTATAGCTACTTAAGTTATAGACCCTTACCATTGCTACACATTTTGAAAGCTTTTTTATTTTGGCATTAAAGTAAGCCGGAGCGCGTGCTATTATTTGTATTTAGCCAATGATACGAAATATTTTATGAAAAATGTTTAAAAAGGGTAGGTACTTAGGTATAATAATATGTAGGTATTCATTATGGCCATTGTATCCTCGAATTAACAACAACATGGCGCGTAAGGTTCGTTTTTGACTGTTTTTGATTTGTTCTTCTTCTTCTTCTTACATGTTGATAATAGTTAAAATATTTTAGATCTGTGGGCTATTAAAAAAACCACGGGTAAAAATGATTAGATTACTCGGTTACTCCAAGGTTATAGTTTTAGTAAGTAACTATCTTTGAGTGTAACTAATAATTATGTAATGACGATTTAACCTACTTCCTCACTTTCATCACTAAGTAGGTATGTTGAAAGTGCAGTGGGAATGAGACAGCGTGGAAAATAGTGGACATAATAATAATTAATATGGTCGATTCTTTAAAGAGTGGTGGTTTAGTATTTGTAATTCCTAATTAGTATTAAGAAAAAATAATTATTTATTTATTTATTTTTATATACACTTATTTTTATATATCTATTGACACTGGCTAAGTGTAGGTACCAATTCGTATGGAGCCAAACTTAAGAAGGTAAAAACAATGTGGTAAAAAGCGCGCGGATATGTAAAACTGAGCAAAGCAGCATCATCGTGCGTGTGTGTCATTCTTTCATATTTTTCTAAACTGTACCTGCCTGCTTAGGTAACTACTGCCTAAACAAAATTTACTAAAACTTCTGTTAAAGACCTGAGTGAAGTGATGATGATTTCTTTTTGTTGTAATATTAAGAGGTACTTATAAAATTGTAGTTTTTTGTTTGAAACTTCTTTTCTTTTACTGTTTAATAAATCTATATTTGACTCAAAACATTTAATTTTAGGTAATGGCTTAAATAGCTTCCACTCACGGCTGTGCTTGCGTTATACCTATATCTATGCTAATACAGGTTACTGTGCTCAGCTGCGAAAAGATTTAGTGCATATTTTTGTTTGGTATGAAATGAATGATCTATTATTAGACTACTTATAACGTCAAAATAACATAACACAAGCGTGCGAAGCCGCGGGCAAAAGCTAGTAATTACTAAACGTCTTGAGAAATAATTAAAGAGTCTGAACTCTTTGACAAAAAACTGATACGGATTTTCATGAAAAATATTTGGTTTTCGCAAATTTAATGAAGTATGCAAGATTGCTACTGAATAATTAATAGTTAGTTCAATTTTGAAAATTGTACATATTACGTTTTATTTGTTGATATTTAACAGTATAATAATAATCAAGTTATGCTGTATACTCGAAGGTTGATATGCATTTCAAAGCGTCTACATTCCTTCACCATATAAGTACTTCCATTAGCGCTTGGAATACGTCCAGTGATATGTTTGGATCCTTGCGCAAACGGAGTGTTGTCAGCTCATTCATTAGTCTCGACGACTCGAATGACGTTCGTCCATAGTTAATGACCGACAAAGCACGTCATGGACAAATGCGACTGATAATATGAACGTATTAAAATTTAATGGGACAAAAATTATGTTTTACTCTTTGAGATATTGTAATATCTTCCATGTGGTTTCGACGTTGTTTGGAATATGTTATTCTGATTTGCTTTTATTGCTTTGTAAACAATATACATATTTTTATATCTTATTAAAGCAGGTACTCCCGGAATTCACACATTTTCCTTCAGGAAATCATCATTTTCCATGGCGAATACTGAATAGTATTCTATGTTTATCTTGGTATTAGTTATGCATTATTTGACTTAGCAGCTACGTAAACAAACAGGCATAACATATCATTTTTATAGAGACAGGGATAGGAATCGTATTTTTCTAATATACTGTGATTTATTTTATTATAACCCCATGATACAGTAAAAATACAGTTGTGTTTACTGAAACGCCGGCCCACCTCCCGCACGTTAGCGTAAAAATTAGTTTAACTCATGAATGAAAAAGAAAACACCATTATTGCGACATAGAGGCGCGAAGGTATGTTGCAGGGTATTTATAGCGGATCCGCTCGTGTCAGTGTTCCCACTGAATGGTTGAATAACCCTAGAAAACAACCGTGAGTAATATGCGAACTCACGTCCCTCATTAATGCCCAAGTTATAAAAAAAACGAAAGCAGTAACTTCCACGCATATAATAAATACGCTTTTGTCTCCAACTTGGTTGTTTTGGTAATTCTATTTTTATACCACAAGTTGTTATTAAATACTCGTTCACAACATAAAAATTGCAATCTTCTTAATTACTTACAAGATTCGTTTAAATTTGGCAAGCATTATGGCTAAACATTGTATAAAACGTGTATTTTATTGTGGAATTCTGTTATACATCAAAAGATTATCAGTGAATTCAAAGTACCTATTAGCATACTTTTTCTTTGAGTTTTCAGTTAAAGTTCCTGGAACTACAATAGTAAAGCCCTATTGCTTGCTAGAGGCTGTTTTCATCTTATCCATAATTCCATAACATAATATATTATTTTCTCTAGAAAAGTTATCCTTGCGTAACAATATTTATTACGCTTCAGGAAATCACTTTTCCTCGATGTTACGTAACGGTTTCTCATTTCTATGTATTCTGAGAGATCAAAAGTGACATTTATTGCTAGGTAATACGTTATTAACGGTTGAAACGCACGCAGAGATCTTGGCTCGTAGCAACTGAAAAACCCAATTCAAACGCCATCAAAATGAATAAAAACTGTAATATCCGGTGCCATTGAAGGCGTCCAAAGAACTTGGCATACTGAACTAATAGGCGGTCACCACTAGTGCTCGCCGGCGACAACACCGCCGCCATTTATTTACGTTTGGCGCCAAATAATAACATCATTCAGGATTTTAGTCGCGACTGATGTGCCAAAAGAAATGTAGCGATTTATATTTATTTTTCTGTGACGCTCTAAATTTATTTAAAATTTTGTATTTTTCAAACTTCGTAACGTGCATTAAAACTATAAATAAAAACGAAATCACGGGATAAATTGGACATGTGTCTCTGATATCCAGTAGGTAGAGGAAAATCGATCCGGTCGCGCAGCCCGTGTCAACACGTGAGCATCACGTTTCAAGTGCCACGAGCTTTCAGACTATTTACCAATTGGACATGTAAGCAAGAATATAGGATAGCATGACTATCAAATCGCGTAGGTGACTGTTTGGATTCAGTTTATTTTTGACCCGTGAATGTTGTGGATAGCTGTCAAAAGAGGCACCGCATGCAAATACATTTTTCGGACTATTTGATTCCATTAGCAATGATAACAAAGACCAGTTGTAGCGAAACGCAAAGGTTATGAGGCGCAGAACTCGGTGCGTGGGCACGGCATTAGATGCAAAGAGATTGTTATTTCTGTGGGTGAACAAAGACGTAGGTGGGGAATCCTAATACCCGTTAGGACCTTTACATCGGCAGACACGGAGTGGGAAGCCAGATTTTATGCTATCATAGTTCACGGTCTGATTATTAAGGCTAAATGGGATAAAAGTATAACGAAGGGCGAAAAAGTAGTCATTAGCTTCACGGAGAAATCGTGGGGTGAGGTTATGAAGGGACGTTAATATTTTACACGTACAAGTTTGAATGCATGACAGCAAATTCTGAAGTAAGAATGTAAGATACGCCTTCAGCGGTTTGAAACACCAAACACAAAACCCAACATTGCTTCGTGGGTGCGAAGCATCATTTATTTAATGCTCTGCGGCTTAAACTATGCGGCAAGTAGAATATTTGGGGGCTAACCGTATTTTTTTATGTATACAAATTAGCGGCGTTTGTGTACAGTATATAAAAAAAACTCTTTTTTTAGCCATAATTAATTTTTTTAAGTATAAAAATCAATCCCTCCCAATCAATAACGTCGATGCGTAAACTATTTAAGTGTTATCAGAAAATAAAGGTAACGATACGTCGAACTGTTTCTGCAATATAAATGCTTATTGACATTGAAATGCTTATTGATATTGTGTGATCAAGAAGGCGTAAATATAAGTAAGGTTACTTTGCTTCTGTAAATTGATCGCAGTACTCAGCGTTAGCCGTATCACGGTCAATAATATCTACAGCCTTCAAATCGTCAAGGGCGCCCTTCGGTTCGGGTTCGTTTATGTCACATATGATGCGAGTGTCAATTTCCTGAAGGTCTATAGATCCTTTGAGGCTGTAACGGCTAAATACGAGGCCAAGGAAGTAAAGGCGTGGACGTACTGAGAATTTACAACAGTTTGATACAGCCCAACCAACCAAGTCCAACTTGATATTCTAGATGAAATAAAAAACCGCGTTAGCGCCTCAATCAACAAATACGTAGTAGAACAGTTTATGGAACATTTTAGGTTATACAACCAAAATATAACGTAAGTAATTCTTTTCAGTTTGCAGTTGCTGACTTATTTTGATTTTATGCCATGAAATTAGTATTTTACCGATACATAGAGTACTTTTACAATAGGGAGGATTGCTTATCCCGAAGTATATTAATTATCTCTGATTAACATATTTTTATCCAACCAACAGTCTAATATTGGTTGTGTCCTTAATGCATACCTGTCTACCTTAGTTAATTAGAATTGAGTGTGTTAATTTCCTATTGGAAAATTTCCCTCGTCACCGTCATGGGTCAGTGACGTAATGTTGACGTGCTGTAAAGTGGTTTACTGGACTAACTGACCTCGTCGTCGATAAGCTACTATATCGGGTGTTTGACGTGATTTTATTATTATTATACAGACCTAAGCTACGAATTAATATGATTGATTTGTGAATGTTAAATAAAGCAAAGTTATAAAGCAACTGTAGTCATTTCCTGCGTATTAAATTGTTTAAATCTATGCTGAAGCTTTTATTTAATCTTTACTTTACTCTTCTGCTACAATTCAAAGTTTTAAACAAAACTGATACGTTATTAAAAACCGTACTTCAATAATGAAGAGGTGTTTATATTTATTTAATTCTGGTATCAAAAGCCAATAAAAGCCATTGTAAGTAATAATAGTATGGCGTTAAAACTTAATTTAATTACATTTATATACATCTTTTACACGATATTTTACGTAAAATATTAATACACAATACTTATTCAATAAAAATGGCTGCCAGCTGTGTTTTGTATGTTTGTCTAATCCATGTTTAATACACATAGCAAAATAATGCAAAAAGTCTTGTCTTTATAGATTTCTAGAACACCTCCAAAATATTTGGATTTGTTCGATAATATCACCATTTGCTTCCGCAATAACAATATCTTTAAAACAATAAACAAAATTGTTTTAATGTTCCAGTTAACCAGTAAACAGATGAACAATTCTGAAAGCCGCATAAACCTCGTATTTTATGAACAATACCATGTTTTTTAAACTTAAACAATAATAACTCGTAACAGTTATAACTTAAACTTATGAATTACAATACTGTTGAATAAAGCGATAAGTAAATACTTTCATTGTTCTGACATTACCTAAAGTGAAACAAAAGATTTGCTGAAACAGTTGACGTAATAATTTGCCGTGTTGTATAACGTAAACAATGGAAATATTTTAGTTACATTGTAATAATATTGTCAAGGTCTTATTGTGGAAGCCGATATGCTTCTACGTAAGGTCTACGTCGTAGCACCTGCTACGGCTGAAGGCTACGCTGTTGTTTTGTAGGTTGTTGTAAGTTAAATTACGATAATTCAACTTACAACAACCCACACCAATCTCAAAGACAAACAGAGTTAAGCTGTGCTTTCGCATGTTAGGTATGTATAAATACATGTACAGTTGTACAGTTCTGAAAAGTCTTAAATATCAGTGAAAAAATACGATTCGTACGTATCTTTGAACTAAAGGAGTAAATAAAGTGTTTCATTGCATTTAGCCCCCATATTAAGTTGAATCAAAACAAATGATATATAAAAATAAATCGAAGAGACGAAGTTGTATATTTAATTGTGCGTAAAGGTTGGATTACGAACGTTCCAACGACGTCATATACGTCTAAATTGTACCGGTTATTTGTACTGCGGTTGACAATGAACTTGAAATAAGAGGATTTGTCGCATAATAAATATACGGTTCTGTTGTTGTCAAGCTCGTGTTGCGATGTCGACAGTTGACACGCCGTTTCTACGTTTTTATAACTATGGAACTCAATTTATGTGGAATCGAGAGTAGTATGCTATAAAACCGACACATCTCTTCGTTTGACCAATGAAAGCGTAACAAAAAATTTATGACGTAATCCGCGTAATCGTTTATTGGGCAATCGCTTTCTCAAAAGAGATATGTCGATTCCTACAGCTCATGCTAGAAATACGCCGCTATACTTTGTAAATTTTCTTCTCATATAGGCAAATGGTTTATCCAAATTTCAAGCCGCTCGAACACTTCTGACGTAAGATACTTAACTTACATTTGGACTGTCCATAGGCCAGCTAGTTTACAGTCCAAATGCTATTTGTAGTAGGTAGTGTAGCATTAGTTCTAGATAGTGTAGTAGTTAGTACTTAAAGATAAACATTTAAGAAAACAAAAATTAAATATCTCAAAAAATGACCAAGTTACAAGCATTTTAAAAACCGGAATAGAAAGAGATAGCTCTAACGGCCAGTGACGTCAGAGGAAGGTCGTTACTAAGCTGTGGTAGTTTTCATACAATCTTTTTAGCAAGTGACGTCACGAGTAGATTTTTCATAGTAACTGTGGGGGCGCTCTGTTTCGCGAGAAAGGGTCAGTGATTTATTTACCGATTTTGCTTGTTTTTTCTATTATTGCATTCATTTTTAATCTTCTTTATGAAAGTAATATTTACTTGTTCATTTTTAATAGTAGTCATCGTCATAGTCGTAAAAAGAATATTTATGTTAAAACTAAATGTAACTACCCTCGATTATGATTTAATGAGAACTTTTGAATTATTAACATTTTGAATTAAAAGTTTAAAAAGGCGTTTTAGCCTGTAAAACGTATTAATTTTTAAGATAGATATAGCTTAGATTCTAGCGCTGAGGTGTACGCACTATTATGTAATATTTATTTTAATAAAGAATTTTTGAAATGAATAGTAGTCATCGTGCCTATTGGTTTTCTTATGGGAAATCGTTTGAACTATGGAGAAGAATGTAAAAAGTAAAAGTAAGTGAAGCCGACAGTAGCATAGGAATAGGCACATTTTTGTTCTCATTAACATTTTCCAAACATTTCGTGGTAATTAGTAATTACGACGGAATCATAAAGTAATTTCATAAACCGACGCAAACACTTCAAACCGGAAGCAGTCCATTATCTGAGTCCTATTTTTGCAGTTCCTTTCTTTTCACTTAAAAGGGCAGTGACACATAATTAAACGCACAATCAAAGCTCAGCATTCTCAGTGAATAAAAGATTTTACGGCTTTTAAAGTGATGCCAATTATTTCGACGTCTTCATTATGCCTTTGCTACGTCCGCGGTTATTTCAAGCGTAATTAATATAATGACCCAATAAAGTTTAAGCTTTATTTGAAGTTTTTACAAATTCCTTTTTTTCGTTTGGAGGGTGTCTTCTTTTTATTTCGTAAGGCAATCTATCTTCATTCCGAATTATAATTATTATTATAATTATACAAGTATTTACAGACTTACAGCTGGGTATCTCGAATTCCGAGATTCTTACCTAATTTAAGCTTAAATGACTGGACTATTAACAAATATTTGAATGACCAAAAGTTAAATTACGAATTTCAAAGATTTTCATTAGGTTTTTACCAAACATGGGTCCGCTGTGCAAAGTTCTTACCAAAGAAAAAACACGTAAGTCTATTCCAAAACTCAAGAGGAATTAGTGAGCATACATAAATAAAACATATTCGAATATACAACCTTTGTTTTATTGGTGGTTAAATCACATAATAGAGTATCATCTTATCTTGCTTTCAGATATTAATAATTTTTAATTACAGGTATGATTTGAATTCTATGTTCTTTATTGTAAGCAACGTGACGTCGGTGAGTGAGTTTGGTGCCTGATATTGTTTTATCCTTTGAAACTACAAGCTTTTAAATCTTCTGAAGCTGTAAATGCCTGTTGCCAAGCTCCCGGTTAAGGGTTACCATGTTCCCTGTTGCTATGTAAATAAACCTGGTGTAAGTGCGGCGTGACCCTCCAGTGACCTGGTTACCTGGATCCAGGCTTACGTCAGATCTAGGCTATGAGTGAACACAGAGCTGCAGATTGGTCTAGCCCGAAAAATTAACTGATAAAATGGAAACATAATAATAGGGATACTACAACTGAATGAATAGGGTGCAAGCATGCATAGGATCAATCTGATTAAACAAGGTTTATGTCAGTTTGACTCTATGCATGCTTCACATCAAATGATAAGAAGAATTTGGAACAAAAGTTTAAATTCTCAATGGACCAAGCGGTATTTATTCACACAGAAAATGTAGTACAAAGACCTGTTTGACTTTGTGCTCCGCTTAACTCTGTAGCTACTGTTTATTCTGGGCAAGGATTTCTTACTCGCCTTAGGTTACGGTATATCATTATTTCCAAATTTTAGTAGGTATTACGTAAAATACCAAATTAAATTTATTCTAGAAAAATTTTCATCCAACTATGTATGAGTAATCTTTGTAGCCAAAAGTGATCGGATAGCTCTGAAGCTGACTGTGCATAAAATAATTGACTTGGCTATAAAATCAATATATGGGGTCACCACAACGTCTACTTTACAACGCATTATTACTTCCATCATACTTTGAAAAAGGACATAAAAGTAAGAATATTGTAATGTTGTTGACGCAGAGTAGTTTTGATGATGTCACGTTAAATCGTTCACTCAAATACAACTGTCATGTCATACCGTTAATCAAGTTGACACTGACGTGCGATAGTGATATCGCTATATAAAAATGTAGACGTCTCGTTCTCGCGCCGGAATACTGTATAGGTTCATGGTACGAATTCGAACAATATTATTGTAACCTTGAAGCACTACTGTCACGAACCATGATGGTTTTGTATTAGTTTGTGGTAGGGCTGCAGGTAAAAGATGAGAAGAGGACCAATCAGGAAGTGAACAAGTTTGGAAGTGGCGGCTTTTGAAATTGACGAGTTAGGGTCAAACCAATCAGCGAGAGATGTCAATTTTGGAAATGGATATTTTAAAAAGTGATTCAAACTGAACTGAAGGGTATTACTAAAGTAGAATATGCTTTTTTTGCAAATTTTATTTTAGTTTTAGCTAACACTTGATGATTTATGAGGAATATTATGTACAGCTCAAGATGTTCGCGATTAAATGATTTACATTTACTTCGGAGAGATTTGTAGTCAAATAAAAGGGGGTAATTGAAATTCCTCCTACATTTCAAAATTGTGGAGTGTTGAATCACTGATTTGATGGACTACTATTATGTATAGGAAGTCCAGTTTAGAAAGTAGAGTAGAGTTCCAGTTACAAATTAGTACGGAATTCGTACGGAAATAAACAGTACCTACAAACAACATTACAAACTTCCATAATTTAAAAATAGGTATAGTTAGCAAATCCACCGACGTGGCTGCATTAATCTATCACTTATTCCATAACATTGTTTATTGGTTTTGCCCGAAGTTCAGTAACAAAGCCGACCTAAGAATGATCGATGGGCCGGCTCGTTCTTATGAAGTTTGGGAATAATAAGGAAACACACATTGTTTAGATTTGTTATAATATTTACGTGCTTCTTATAAAACTTCCCGCGTAGTGTTGCAAGTTCAAAACATTTTTGTACTTGACCTAATATTTACCATGCGTGGTTACCGCTTCATTTAGCGTTGTTGATGGATTAAATTTCAAAGTTACTTCTGTTCAGTGTGTCTTCCAACCTTCGTTAGCGAGTTCAACTTGAGAGCATGTGAAAATGTTTTTTATTCATTATTAACCTTAGCTTGACCCAGTTGCATTGTAACCTAACAATGTCACTGTAACCCATTTATGAATTGCACAACGTTTGGCTGGCTGGCAAGGGTGCCGTAAAATTAACCTAATGAGACAGCTCTTTCAAGCGAAGTCTCAGAAATAAGTTTCAACACTTTATTCTGTAGATCCTGAATACAACCCTTTATTCTGGTTTCCGAACAAATCGATTATAATCACCAATAATAATCAATAATAATTACATATTTTATACTTTTAGCAAATGGAAATTAATACGAAATAATGTTTCTATTATTTATCAAATTGCATTTTGCAATAGTAGGTACTTACTTATACGAGGTAGTTCACTTTTCTCGACTTATCATTTTGAAAATCTATAATTATTTATGAGGTGAGTGTTCCATTTACGACCATTTCACGGAAATACCTACTATCGTTACCTTTACAGTTTATTTGAGTGTCGTTACGTTTACAGCTTTATCTGACAGTAAAATTGATAAATAAGTAGCTATTTCTAGCTACTTTAAGACATTAAATAGGCATTGACATTTTAATAGATATTTATATTTTATGGCAGATATGCAAATGCAAATATTATATTATTATGTTTATTCAAAAATTTTACTTTAGAGAGAACTTTTAACTTGTGATTCTATCTACTACTTGGAAAATTATACAAAATGGTATTTACTTTTGAATGTAAACTTGGGAATTCATTCCATTAAATTATTCAAATGTCAACCAAATACCAAAGGCTACTGCGAAATGCCAGGAAAGTATAGTAATATTACTTACGTACATAATTATATTAAGTTTCAGTAATAGCGCACCTGTCACCTTGGCAGAGAGGTTCATTTTCAGTAGATCCATGGGTCAGATCCATGATGCATCTAGTGATGTGCTAAAATATCGTGTATTTAGCAACAGGTACAAAAAACCTGTATTAGCAGTAACTACGAGTAATATAGTCAATTTGACCAAGTTGACTATATTACTCGTACTCACCGGCACGAGCGCACCTGGGCGGGCGGCATGCACGGAATATAAACAAGGTAGAAAGTTTCCGATCAGCAACCCGCAATCTAGGAATATTTTGGTCGTAAATCGACGACTCAATGGCCTCCGGCGGGAGGGACGTGGCATCACATCCTGGTAGAACTATTTTCGTCGTTTAAGACACTACGGATTTTACTTAAATTAAGCCCTAACAAACTAATAACAGGCAATCAAATTACTAATAGACTAAACTACTACTAATTTAGAATATTTGTTTTTGGCATTAATTTTTTAATCTATTGAAAACGTTGTACCTAATTGTTGTTAAATTATTTTTTGACATTACTGTGCTTAGCGGTAACTATCGTTTTTTAAAACGAGTTAAAATAACGTTCTAATAATGATATCATATTTAGAACGGAGAGTGGTCCTAATAAATAATACATGGTTATTCAAATTACTGATTAGTTTTCTTAATATTTTCTAATCACACTAAATTATGCTGAATACCTGTTTTATGTAGTTTTATTGCAATTCAATATAACTTTTATAAGCCCCAGTTGAAAGTGCTCGTAACTCAGTGCAATTAAATAAAGGTTTATTGACTTCGTCTACGGCAGGCAAAAGAAATTGTATCTTGTGAGATTTAACGAAGTAATATTTCAGCAAACGATTGAAATTTTTGTGAACTCATCATTTTCAGAGAGAACTTTCCAAGAATCTAACTAAAATTTATTTATTTATTTTATTTACCCAGCAGTAACTTTTCCTAGAACAAAGCCTGACAGTAAATTCGTAGCTAGTTTGGTAAAAACGTAAAAACGTACCTACTAAAGAAAAACAAGATATGTAAATCTAAATGCTCAACCTCGCCAGTCAAGTCATCCAAGTTTTTTCTGCATCTGCGATATTCTAATATTGTACAAAAAAACATGGCTGAGTGGCAAAGTCACTGAACTTACCAACAGAAAAAAAAATTTAATCAATATTGATATGACACGAGCCCGAGGTCATCAACGCATCTTTAAAATTGTCAAAGCCTTTCTGTTTCGTTAACAAAATGGAGATTCGTTTACGCTTAGCGAAAGGAGTAATGGACTGCGGATCAAAGTTGGAGTGGATGCCCCTTTTCGTACAGAACTATCCATTAAATACCAGACTCATTAACCCTCAGTTCAAAATCTTCAAAGCGTTTCGCTTGTCGGGTGTAACTCACTCTGTTTATGCGCTAAATAATGAAGGAAAATAATGAAGGGCTTGGAAAATTACTCCCTTATCAACTGGAGTACTTTGTTTGGACAGTATATTTAGATAATGAAAATGAATGGGTCGGTAGCCTTGTACTATTGGACGTGTCGAAGGTTTAATAAGCTCTATACAAAAAAGCTTGCGTAGTACATATTGTTGCCTTTATCACATCTGATAAATTGCTATTTGTATCGTTTGTACTAACTAATGCCTATTTATCATATTTTGTATTATAAACATTTCAATAATAATATAAATAAATAAATATGTGTGGACATTTCACACAGCGCCATCTAGCCCCAAAGTAAGCATAGCTTGTACTATGGGAACCAGATAACTGATACAATACTTATATACTATTTGTTTGTAAATACATACATAGAATATAATATAACACCCAGACGCAGAACAAACATCTAAGTATGTTCATGACACAAATGTTTGTCCTCGGTAGGAATCGAACCCACAGGCCTCAGTTCAGAAGGCAGGGATACTACCAACCGAGCTATCGGGCCCGTCAAAATATATTCCCAATGCAATGTTAAAAATATATTCTCAAGCTCTTCAATCCCATAGTCTTTCAAGTTGCACTTACCAGCTTTATAAAAGTCAGTTGTTTAAGAGATACGGACTAGTGAGAGATTTGAGTATTGATTGGCGCTTGTGTATGTTTGTTAGAAACGGAATCAGTGTAATTTGCTTAGCAACAGATGTGCGGATGTGCGAAAGATGTTATGGACAGTTATGTGATATGGTACAGACTTGTTTGATGATTGCCTGCGGACAGTTTTAAAGTGGTAGATCAGTAATATAAAATAACTAGTATTTCAATAAGTGGTCGAAAATTATTGATTTTCAATGTTTACATCTTCAATTCTTATATACACAAACATCATGCCAGGAAATTTTCCATAACTGACTTTGCCCTTAACCTACTGCATGTTTTTTTTTATAATAGAAGTAATATGAATATTTGACAGAAAAGTGAAATAGAAATAGGTATACTTACTTATTTTTTATTAAGGGTATTGCTATTTTTTAACACCTCATTAGGGCTTAATTTAAAAAAAACCTTTGCTAGAATACCTCTATGCTGTATAACAATAGATGCCTACCCAATACCAATTCACTACATCCAGTTGTATGCGCTGGAAAGGCAAAGTTTCAAAAGATCAGCCGCTATAACTCAACGTTGATGCCTGGTATTAGAACTTGCACAGGGCCGAAATGAGTACTAAATGAGTAACTTTTAGTACCAATACATATTTTGGGATACGGAAATGAAGTATTAACAAAATTTGCTTCTCTATGCGATTAAAATCCGATTTAAAATAATGCACCAAATGTATTTATCAATATACATGAGTAACAAAATTCACCTGCAATGAAAATGCTTTGGTGACAAAAGTTTACTAATATGTAAACCTAACAAAACGAAAATATTCTGTCTGTGACTAACATAAATATATTATAGTTATGTAAACAGTCAAAAGCAATCGAGTAATTCAACAGATTCTATGAATAAAATAGCACGTGTTAAAATGTATGACGTTGTAAATATTCTCTTCAATCTTCGTCCGATGCAAGAGTTCCGGCTGGTAAACGTGTTTCATATGAGCATCAGAAATCAGACAATTGAAGCTAAAATGCTAATGCTAAAATTTTAAATATGTCTAGAAACCTCTACAGATAAAGCTTGTAAAATAAACTAGCATCCTATTGCAAATAAAAAGTAAACGTAATGTAAGAACGTAAAAATTACTTTTCAAACATAATAGACTTTACAGCGAGAAATCAATAAGTGCATACACAAGTCTGCTTCTTGCAAATCATAGACCTTGCTATTGATTTTATTCTTCATATTCTTGCTACATTAAAACAGAGAAAACAGAAAGGTTGGCTGAAAACTCACCTGATGACAATATAAGAAGCAGAAACGAAGTAAACACTCAGCTGGCTCTGTCTGCCGCCGGTGAAAACACGCCACTAGCAAGAAGATCAGTCTCAGCACTAAACACTATTTATTCACAGTATTTTTTCAATTGCAATATGCTGTAGAATATGTTACATCAGTTGTAAGGAGCTCTGACGTGCCGCGCGGTAGAGCTTCTGCGAACGACTGGCGGCGCGCAACACAGCGTGTCTATATATACGTGGGTAGGTGGCCGCCGCCCGCCCTCCGCACTTTTCATACATGCAAAAATATCGGAGGAATTCAGCGCCTAATTCTTGCTGTCACTGCCTTATGCTAACACAATGGGAGCGTTGATCTCGCCCGTGCATACAGGGACAGCCCAATTTTGTATACTCTGACCGTTTGGATGACGGATGATGGATTTTAAAGACGCGCACTTCTTACCATTTATGGTTGCACTAATTAACTTTATCAAATAAAAATCTTCAGGCTGTTAATGATGATGATGAATGATGAAATAAAAATCGATTGTATTCTGCTTGTACTGAATTAACACGTTGGTAACGCTATAATCAACTGTTTTTATTACTTTCGTGATGAGTGCTTAATGTAAACGAAAGAGATGTGATAGTTGTTTTCAAAAATTTCAGGTCAATTATTTAGATGTATCTGTGTAACAGTGACTTGGTTATTGAATGATTTATGGAACATTTTAGTTTTGAATATGGAAATTTACGTAGGTAAATTTTTCCGCACATAATTTTATCATAAATCATGAAAATCATAAGACGTGTAAGAGACAGTTATAGCCCCTAAGTCTTTGCTGCCCAATGTTTTGGTGCTATCAACACTCGTGATAAATAAAATAACGTTTTCTGGTGTAGCGGTACGTGTGAGAAAACAAAGAATTATGATGAAGTGAGTCAGAATAATCGATGAATTGATGTAAATATTAGGGTTTAGTGCAAGAAACTTTCGCGGCGGTTCTTGCAAAACGAAACCAGATCAAGGATGTATAGTAGAGTTGTACAAACATCGTCGGCTTTCCCAAACGATTTTTATTGTTATTGGCAGACGGTTGTTAGGTTGTTACTTCGCGCAAGGCGGCGACGACTGGTATAGCGATTCCAGTTCAACAAATTCTCAGACATTAGATTTCTTTGTATAATATACACAAACGTTTGTAATTTGAGGATAAAAAATATTACAACATAAGTATTGTACTTACGAAAAAACAAATAACAAAAACCTTCTTCACAAAGTTTTATTTATTCGAATCTTTTTTTTTATGAGAATGAATGACGTGACGAGCTAGTCGATCGCCTGATGTTAAGCGACACGGCCGCCCATAGCAGTTGCAGTGTCACTCGGAACTTTAAAACTTACTTACTTTACTTTTTTTATGCAAATATGAAGTTTTATACGTATAAAAATATAACTAAAATTGTATCTTGTCTCCGTGGCTAGCTCCCACAAAGAGACGTATCATAATTAGACACGAGAAAGCATTCACATTCCTAAAGTTTCATCCTAATACATCCGTCTATTTTTAGTACAGTATTGCCTCATAAAAGCGCTTGTTGATTTAGTATCGGAGTTTCATCGAGGTGCTTAGGCTTTCCCGTGCTCCTTCCATCGACTGTTTTCTTTAATAAATATTTCAGATAAATTGAAATAATAAGTATATCATTTAATATTTAGAACTTCCTTATAAATGTATCTATTAGATAAAGCAACTAGGCATCTTATTAGTCCGCGATGACAGTTGGTTTTAAGTGTATGTTTTTTCTACGTCGTCAAATTGCCATTAGCCTATTTAAAATAATTACACGGAATATCTCCTTTATGCGCAGAATCTTTTCATACCGACACAAGTACTTATCATAAACTTTTATAATACAAGTCCTTTTTTGCGTCTTCGAAGCAATCGTACATAGAAATCATATCCAAATATCTTACGCTTATTCATTGAAAAGCGGAAGATCATTGAAGGTTTCTTAGTGCATGAGTCAAGTTCACTTCTTCCATACATCAATAGTTTCCTGGAAAATATCGCGAGACGGCGCCGGTCGCCAACTGTTTACGTCCAACCACGTGCCCCTTATTAAACATCTGTTTCACCAAAACTCACATTATTTGTGTACACAGTACGTAAGATTGCTCATATTTTAAAGATACACTTATTATAAGTTATGTCGAATAATCTCTACTAAATAATAAAAGTGATAACGTTGTTTGCTTGTTTCGGTGCATTGAACGTATAAACATTGAATTATGACTTTGACTTTGACTTGGATGGATTAACCATTAACTTATCCAAGAGTTTGGTGTTCTGGATTGGTTTAGTTTTCTAATATGTAGGTTTACTAAAGCCTTCATTACTGTGCGGTTTATGTAAATGCTGGGCGGCCTACCATGCGGCCTTGGACGTTTGTGTCAAGCTTTAAAGTCCAAGGATTAAACTATACAATCTATAGCCTATATAAACGCTTGAATGTGAATTAATGGTAACTCCCTTATTTACATATTATCACAAGTTTATTCACTGTTTTTTACAATACAGTCTCTGAATTAGTTTCTTACGTATTGCAAAACCATGTAACCCCCCCCATGTAATACCCCACACTAATACCAGCTGTCATATACCTGAAACATTATACTCTATAGTATAGCGAAATCAGGATACTTTACTTATTAAGCATTACATAAATACTTATAGTATCATATACTACAATTTATTCGATGGATAAATTGTTTAAAGGACCTGAACACATAAATTTTATGTCTTAATTAGAGCGCTGATTGGTTGGAGCTCAGCACTGAATTTCTATCCGATGAGTTCTCTGGCATTCTTATAGAAATAGGTTTTGACAAAAGCACATTTACGAGTATTCGTCATAGTCAGCTAATATTAAAACAGAGCTGTGAATAGAAAGGTATTATTTTAGCAATAATAATACTATTGTCTTCTAACTACATATTTTGCCTTGAAAACTGGGTAGCTCCAAACGGAATTCAACAAACGGATCCCGTTTCAAAAAGTGTGATCCAAACCCAAACGTCCTAACAATCAATTGATCACAGTCCCATCTGAACCTAAGAGTTTATTTATTGTACCATCATACTAAATAAGTGCTGACTGAGCTTAGAAAAGCATTATAGGCAAATAAATAAAGTATACATGTACATAATTCAAATGAGGATGTATTTGTTATACAAGATTTAAATCACATCCACCCGATAATTCCTTCTAGCTAGACCAAAGTTTCAAGTTATCAAATAATAATATTTATTTTAAAAACTGCCATATTTTAATTTATTCTTCATGGTTTTACAAGAAGGTTGCAATATTTTGGAAATTTAAGGTTTTACAAAGTCGGCATTGTGCAGTAAACAGAAATAGTTGACGTAATATGAATTTCAGCAACATTTTCAGCATTCAATACTTTGTGCGATTAACGTAAAGGCTAGGTGCTTTGTTTTAAGTTACGTAGTACCACCTGCTATTTAAGTTGTGTAGGCAGATAGATTTATGATAATTTGAATTACTTTAAAGGTGCCAACCTACGCAGTTACATTCCTACATCAAACATTGTTTTTACGGTCTAATGAGACAATATTAACTAATCAGGTAGCAGACTACAATGTTGTGTACTTCTTTCATGCATTCACAAGTGAATAGAATCTTGTACCAAATACATGAGATAAAAAAAACATTTATTTATTTACATTTGATGCTGCAAATCCTCTCTGAACAAAACATAATCCGTCTTACCACAAAAGATTTAGACGCACCTTAAACACTTGTTGAACAGTTTTTTCATGAATTCCATACCACAAATCCGCGCCTAACACTCGTTTAAGATAGACGGGCGTTAAACACGTGCTAAAATTTAAACATACTCAACCCTTAGTTTAAGAGGTGTTTAACTGTCGCTGTCACCATAACACACACAGTCATACTGCACGCCAATAACGTTCCGTTTTTTCTATGGTCACAGCTATGACGCTAACATGTACTGGATTTCCAAAATGAGTTCTGCGCGGAATGAAACGATTCGTATAATGTCACCTTATTTAAAAAATGTGGATCGAATTAGACAGTGTTTAAGTAAACACGGTATAAATATGGTTTTGTAGTGACAAAAATAAAACATCCGTTTAAGGAGCATTTAACTTTTAGACACTGTCTAACTAAACATGTATCTAAGCGATATTTAAAATTATTTTTGTGGTAAGACGGAATGTTTTTTGGCAAAATGATGATTCTTATATAAAAATAATTATTTCAAAATTCAGTATAGTAGTAGTATTAGTACAATAAAAATATACTTATCCATTTAATTTTCATATTTAATTTCTGCGTAGGTCACTGTAGACCGTCTACGACACCCGATTCGTAGAGCTTTCGTACCCGTAGGCATGTTGTAGCTACCAATTGACCCACGCATTTGAACGAGTCTGCTGACAAAAAGTAAGAGGAAAATGAATTCAAATTACAATATTAATATTATTTACAGCTTCGTAGAAAAGTAATAACTAAAAAAGTGGGTCGAAGAGGCGAACACTTGTTTGCTAGACTATATTCTCGTTAAACATGATTGTAAACATAATCCGAGCCATTACAATTACGACTACGATTTTTATATCCGCTAGTATATTGCGTAGTCTTTTACTTTGGGCTTACGTACATACCTTAACTACTAAATAGTAGATCTCCCTATAAATCCATATCTCTACTTAATATAAAAAGTTAACACTGTTTGTTTAGAATGTGGTTAAACATGATTGGATCTTATCACAGACACCACAGGGGACTTAAAATGATGCTTTGGGGGCAAAGAGTAATTCTTCTAAAACTTTAAAACATTTGGATGACAGTTTAGCCTTAGATTATTCACGCTATCCAAATCGAAATCGAGATCATTTTTACTATAATACTGAGGGCTGTGGGTTCGATTCCTACCCAAGACGAATGTTTGTGTGATGAACATAGATGTTTGTTCTGCGTTTGGGTGTTATATTGTATTCTATGTATGTATTTACAAAACAAAAAAGTATTTAAGTATTATACCCGTTATCTGGTTCCCATAGTACAAGCTTTGCTTAGTTTGGGGCTAGATGGCACTGTGTGAAATGTCAACACATATTTATTATTTTATTTTATTTTTAATAAGGATTCTCCGCGAAAAACAGGTAAATTGCAGCCAAAACCACGGAGCGCCACTAGTAGTTAGCACTAAGTATTAAGTAAATAAATAAATAAATAAATATGTGTGGACATTTCACACAGCGCCATCTAGTCCCAAACTAAGCATAGCTTGTACTATGGGAACCAGATAACTGATATAATACTTATATACTTTTATTGTTTGTAAATACATACATAGAATACAATATAACACCCAGACGCAGAACAAACATCTATGTTCATCACACAAATGTTTGTCCCGGGTAGGAATCGAACCCACGGCCCTCAGTTCAGAAGGCAGGGATACTACCAACTGAGCTATCGGGCCCGTTAGTATTATTAGTATTATCATTTACTACTTATTCTGGTCTGTGTGGACATGTATAACATTAAAATCTTATTAAATTCAGAATGCAAACTCTATCAATAAAACTAATTAGTGGATATAGCGTGCACAGTTTTTCACTTTTCTTTAAGTATTTTTTCCTAAAAATGTTGGTATGATTAAAATTAGATGTGTAAGTACATAATATACAGCACGTTACAGTTATTAAGCGTTCCAAACTTGTGTAATATACAAATTAATTTCTGTCAAAAAAACAATTAATTACCTATCAGAAGAGACAGTGGTGGAATTAAGGGTGATACAACACAATGTGGCGCCACGTCAATATATCGACACCAGTTACCCTAGATAATGAACTAGAACAATGTTTAGTGTTAGTCTGGTTCACCTCCGCACGCAATAAGTGTAACTTTGACACGGATTCGTGACGTATGACCGACGAGATTGCGTGTCTCCCAGGGGATGTTAAGAGGAGTGTGTGGGCTTGCTTCCTGGTTAAATGACCGACTATTATTGCTGATGTTCATTGAAAATAATGCCAGAGCAAGTGGGCACCAAATGAAGCTTATTCGAAAGGTTAAAATTTACAAAAAACAAAATGTAGAACCAACTTATTGTAAGTTTTTGTTGTTCTAAGAAATGTCACTGAGAACTGTAATAGTAATAATGTTATTGTGGTAATTACTTTAATATTAAAGCATATTGTTATAAATAAAAGTGACAGTTTTATGCAAACAATCAAAATCTAATATTTACCACTTTTCATAAAAAAAATACGGTATGAAGTTCGGAGGACTTATTAGGCTGAGTTGCACCATAATCACAGTTAAAGTTACCGTGACAGATATTTGACATAGTTCGCCCGGCGAAGCGTGGGCGGTTACAGTTAGCAGTTAAAGTTAGCAGTCAAAGTAAGCTGGTGCAACCCACCCTAATTCTAATTCCTTTAAAGTGTAATCTATAAGTCCGCGAGATAATACGCTATTTCAGAAAGATGAATTAAAAGTTCAACCCATAAATATACGCAAATAAAACGACATTTATTTGCATCTAGTTTTGACTAAAAAAGCCAAATTACACAATGTAAAAAGTGACCAAAGACCCCTTAACGTCGTAGTGTCCCGGATATCTACTGGTTATTTATTACTCGTGAAATGGCCATACTCTAGAATCGGTCAGAGCATAGACAAATAAACCGATTAACCTTAAACACTTCTTTCAAACGTTGCTTTATAACGCATACTTCTAACTTGTTTCCTCGATCATAACTCCGACATTTCAGCTTAACTCAAGGTAATAATGGACAAATTCAAATCGTGTTGCATTGGACAATTACATGTAGGAGTTATTCTCAGCTCATTAATTCCTACTACTGTGAGGAGTGTAGCATACCCACTGGCCAAGTTTGGATTAGTGAATGGAATAGTCATTACAGCAGCAGTGCATTTTTACTATCTACAGTTTGATCCACAATGCAATGGGAATGATTTCGATTTGAAATCAACAATCTCCGCCTTGGTTTCATCTCTATTCAGGATGAAAGAAAGAGAGGGAGAAAGCACAGATTTTTAATCTGAGCATTTCCATATTATGAATTAGATATTAGGTAGGTACTCTATTGAATTCTTAACTCATGGTCTCGACTAATAAACCTTGTTTATAAACGACCGTGTTATTGCCTGGTTACTAGATTGTCGCATTGATTGACATAGATTTATGCTGGTTTGTTTTGGTTACGGGAAGTAAACAAAATGGGTGAAGATGTTGTGGCAAAATGTGGTGTGAAGGAAGATGAATTTGTTCTCGATAATGAATGGCAATCTAAGAGGTGGCGGTATATCCCACACGTGAATACACTAATAATCTCTATCCTACTAATTATATTTACAACACACTCACATGTTATGTTTGTACGTAAGTTTGTGAGCGCTGAAATGATTGAATGGTTTGAACGATTGATGGATAGTTCAGTGTGTTCATTTTGGGTTCTGGGATATAAAACATTATGATTTTTTAAAATAAAGTCCTCTCAGACAAAACCGTGAACCGCAGCGAATTATCTTCATATAATTGACAACCTCTGTGGTGTGGTGGTTGAGCACCCACCTCCTCCCATGGCCCTGCCAACCTTGCGGTTATAAGGGCCGAATCCGCGGAGCATGCCGGCGAACCGGCGAACCGGCGAACCAGCATGCTCCTACATATTATTTGTCCCTTTACAACCTAATCACTCTCCCCCTTCTGGGGCTGATTGACGGCACACACGATACTCGCCGTCAGGCAGCTCCATCCCCTCGCGCGCCGACCGCACCGCGTGCCACTTGTGCGCGAACTCGCGCAGCAGCCGGAAACTGGCAGCATCCCGTACCAGTTCCGCGTGGTAGACCGGGCCCGCTCCCAGGCGGGCAACACCATCCAGCATCCTGTCACGCAGCTCCGCATACAGAGGACAGTCCCATATATCGTGGTGGTTGAGCAGGTTGGCTCATAGCCTAGAAGCTGCGTGTTTGTGTCCATGACAAGACAAGATTTACGCATAGTAAAACAAGCACTAATACTTGTTCTGCCTCTGGGTGTTCGTGTTGTAGGACCATGGTCTTCATAGTTCCTGGGTAGAACCATAATTCAGGACCTAAGTTTGTAATCTTTGAGCGTTATTTAGGAATTATCTATTTATTAGTCGGTTAGGATTAGCTAGTCACGTCTATCATTCTTATAAAAAAAGTTACTCAGTAAGATGTAAGTTATATTTGAACTTAAGATTTGTTTGTCGATCAGCTTGCCAGGCAAGGGCGTTGCCAAAGTTGTTTACACAATTACCACTTATAGAAAACCCCATTTTAATCAAGCCTTATAAGTGCCTCGGCTGTTGTATACACTCATCAAAAAGGAAGATGGTAAAAAAACCATTATTATGCAATACTTGTGCAATGCAGTCTGTTTGTAAAGGTTTTTATTCTTTTCTTATTTTGGCAGTTTATAAAACAGTTTTAATAAATATTCCATCTGCTTGTCATTGAAATTAAGATTTTTTTGGATTATTCTATGCTTAATTATTAAATTATTTACTCTAAATTTGACGCAAGCCATTTCGTACCGTTTTCTGCAAAAATTATATTTTGGCCTCTACGTGTTAATGGAAAACAATGTTGCAGCTAATTATGTTTTCCAACGAAACCTGATATCAATGATAAAAGCATGTGTGCATTTAGATTCTCACAAAAGCAACAATGTTTGTGAATGAATGCTGATATTTGTAATTCATGACACGTCGCTTTCAGTGTCCACTCAGCTGGTGTACGAAGGCAATGAAGGTCGGTCACTATTTCATTTTGTAATTTACTTTGAAACAATGGCCACGAACTATGTCACACATGTTCTATATCTATATCAAATATCAATGTACATAAAAAAATAGAGACTTGAAATAATTAAAATAAATAAAAGAAAGCCGAAAGATACCAAAATATAAAAAAGAATTCACAAAACGATAGGTCACGCAGTTTTTGATATAATGGGGTACCTATATACTGACAATATGCGTATTAGTATAGGGCCGTTATAATTATGTGAAGTCACCCTGACGGCACCAACAAGTGGGCGCTAGGGTGAAAGCAAATAAATTAAAGATGGAAACCTCTTGATTTATTTTTTGGGTGCCATTTGTAAAACTTATTTATTTACAATCTTATGAAAAAGATTTTCTGAAAGGCCTTTATACTTATTTAACTGGGTTCTAAAAATGGCATCTATAAATGTATATAAAATATAGGCATAAGATATAGATAGTACAGATAATATATAAGATAGTCTTCAATCAACTTTTATTTGACTAGAGCTGACTTCAGTATCTCTAGTTTTGTGCTTCGGAAATTCTAAGCAAGAAATACAGATTTTTTTTTGTAAAATAGTTGCATACAAATAACTAGTTTGTCTAATATTAGTTAATGTTTAAGTTATTTGTTTTTTCTTGTTTTGTTTATAATGCGCACCGCTAACTACTCTTTGTTCCTGGGATTCTATCCATCCAAAGGTTGCCTGGAAGAGATCACTCTTAGTGATAAGGCCGCCCATTGTACTAACTAACTATAAGTACTTGTGTTACTATATATAACTAATGTTCAAATTTCTTTTATGTTGGTGTTGTATGTGCAATAAAGAGTTATTCTATTCTATTCTATTCTATTCTACAGAGTGTTATTATTTAATATAATAAAAAGTGAAACGGGTACGTCCCACCAGCATGAAAATAAAATATTTAGATATTCCCTAGTACCTGTTTGTGCGACAGTTTGACGAGCATAAGAACATTACCTTTACGATTTAGAAGGGCAATACCCTCAAAGTTGGTCTATTGACAAGCAAATTCTTCAACGAAAGCTTGTTTCGTGTGAGAGGTCACTGTACGAGGTGTTATTAAATGCGAGCATTTATGTTAGCTAAGCCTATTTACTGTGTATATTTTGTTTTTTTCTTAATATCAACCGCTAAAACTTTGTTGGAATTTTGAGACTACCGTATGTATTAGATTTAAGGTTCAATGATTCTCTTATGGCATTGATTAATAGAAAAATAAGTAGGTAATTTAAAAATCCAGGATTAGCGCTTTTAAAGTAAGTCTCACTTAAAATCTCTTTAACAGAAATGAAAGTTTATGAGCTTCTTTAATTCATTTAAATTTGTTGTTCCGGAACCCTTAGTTAATATTCCAATTAATTGTAAATTACCATTTGGAGCGAAATCTTTGTGTGTAAAGTAAATTATTATTAATGCACTCGTTTAACCTAATGCTTCCTTGGTACATCCTTTAACGAAATTTACTACCTATTTGATCTTATTTGAGAATAATTAAAGTAAACATCATTCCTTGTCTTGGGTGCAAAGTCTTTGTCCCAAAACCGGGACAAGGAAACTGGTGAATTCATATTGCATCCTTCAGTTTTCAGCTCCATTACAATATTATTTATTAAGCATCGATGAAAAATACTGACATGCTTTTTTAAAAGCAATAAATCAGAGAAGAATGTGCACGGAATGTAAAGTTAAGCAAAGGGAGCAAAAACTTAAGCCCATTTGAACTACAACCAAAAGAAGAATGGCACCACAGAAGGCTATACAGGATGTAATTTAATTCATTAGCATAAATTGAGCCCATGATAGTACATCATGTATGTACATTATGTACATTATTTATGATCATTAAAGAGTAAAGAGTGTAAATGAAAATATTTTTATTGAAAATTATGAAGATTGCCGCGGCGCCTAACGCAGTTGGCACGGATGATTTTGATACATTTAAACGTTTTTATATCTTTTACGTACTAATTAAAAACAGTACTGTATTGTAGCATATGATTATTTAAGTTATTTCATTTTTTGAGTTATTATTATTACCAAACCAATGTGATAGAATTCAAAAATTTTGATCCACACGTGACCGGTATCAGGAGTGGATGCTAATGAATTCAATTACACCCAGTACTAGTAATTAATTAGATAGATAAATAAACTCATTGTTGAAATATGCCCATTTATTTACTCAACAACTTAGATAATAAATAACATGTGTAACATTTATTATTAAACATACTGAACGTATAAAAAAACATTTTAAACAGGTCTTCATAGAAACGCTTATTACCTATTCCAAGAAGATCAATTTTTTTAATAATACCTATATATTGCAAGCATTTTTATAGCGGGATCCTTTAAATGCTATTTTAAGACAGGTACGTAGCTATTTGATCGTAACAAAAAAGGTTTCGCGAAAAATGGGTCAAGTCAGCTATCGTATAACCAACTTGAAACACGTACGATATAAATCAAAAACGTTGTCAATTTGTTTTAACAAGCTATTGTATGAAGGACAGAAGTAAGGGTGTCGTATATTTTTAGAAAACCATAAATTTGATTTTCGACCTCACTCCTTACGTCAGCAAAAACTTACATACATATCTTAATAATAGAATTTTACATGGGCTTTTCATTTGTAGTACATATACTTCCATGGCAGCCATACCAAAAGTTTGCTATAAACTGAATTATTTAATTAGGTGCGCAATGCTACTAGACTAATAGAAAATCACTTCCAATTAGTTTTAATTATCATGTGCTGAAAATATTAATGAGATCGATATTTAAGGTATATTCAGTTAGAAATCTGAATTTAGCCATGACGCTTTATACAATTTAGATTAGATTTTGGTGTCTTTTGTACCTACTGTAATTTTTTTGAGAATATTTTGGATTCAGGGTGTAAATCAAAATATATAAGTACCTAAGTTAACATTATATTGTAATTGACGGGCCCGATAGCTCAGTTGGTAGTATCCCTGCCTTCTGAACTGAGGGCTGTGGGTTCGATTCCTACCCAGGACAAACATTTGTGTGATGAACATAGATGTTTGTTGTGCGTCTGGGTGTTATATTGTATTCTATGTATGTATTTACAAACAAAAAAGTATATAAGTATTGTATCAGTTATCTGGTTCCCATAGTACAAGCTATGCTTAGTTTGGCGCTAGATGGCGCTGTGTGAAATGTCCACAGATATTTATTTATTTATTTAATTTATTATACTATATTTATTACATAAATAAACCTAAATATTTACTATATTTTGTATAGTTTTATTGCCACGTGCCAATATTTGGGGCGAATCCAAACTATCACACGTCTGCGAGTAATAAATGATGTGTTATTATGGGAATTGCTGAATATTATCTAATCTAGAAGTGGTTACCAAATTAAATCTACATTCCCATTACTTACCAACACGCAAGTTATATATTAATGTGCATGTTCACCTATGTTACTCTTTTATAATCAATATTAAAAGTAAGCGTTACTACTTATCCCAAAATTAGAGATTTGTTGAATCAGAACTCAGAAGTGGTGTAGTAAAAATAAAGCGGATTACTCGTCGCCCACGGATTCGCTCGAGCGCTGAATCACAGGGTCGCATCGCATGTCACAGTGAAAAATTGCTTTCCAGGTATTTGACAGTCGCAGTTAATGATTCTATTTGTTCGTCCCTATGTCTTCTGAAGAGAAGCCAGCATAATAAAATACTTCAAACTGTCTCTAAAATCGAGTATGTTACCTGTGTAAAGTCCGCTACACAACATGGAATTTAACTGACAGTCAAACTGTACTTACAGATACCTATACGTTCATATAAACAGCCCAGCTCCTAACCCCATAGAATTGCTCAGCATGTAGCCTAAACTACATAGAACTGTCCGCTTGTATGATAGAGACAATAGAGCTCACGAGCGAAATTACGCGCATTTTAGCGTTTGGGGGAAATGCTTTTCAGCCTCTAAATATTGACTAAACCTTTTGCTTTTGGTGTCAATCTTTTAGATATATTATAATTTATGCTCGTAAGTTTTTTTAATATGCTTTTTATCTCATTTGTATCACAATTATACTTTTCTTGGTCATCAATTTAACGCAAGAAAATTCGAAGCTTTTGCAAAAATCAAAAAAAGGAAGACGTCTGCGCTTCGCTTTCCATGTGGAGGCAACATGCGGAAACTTCGTTAAATTATCTTTTATATTCACTTTTTCTAAATGTACTCGGAATAAGATGTTTTATGTTAGGAAAACACGCATAAAGGGTGTAAGTGTGCGCGTTTTAATTTTATTGAGCGCTAATAAAGGGTATTGTTTATTTCGACACTTTTCCGCACCGCGCTGAAATAAAGGCAGGCAGCGTGCTCGTCCGTGGCTCGGGCACAGTTTTACTTATGGAGCCAAATTCTTCCGTGACAACTTAAATCTACTCGTACTAATTTGTTGGGCGCCAACGGTGTGCACGCATTGCAACGGTATGTCAAGTGCGCGGTCATACACCTCCACCTGAGCATACTTCTTCAAAAATTATTCTTAGAGCACAAGCAATTAGGTTTTTTTTACTTTGAATCTTTCAATGTTTTACGTTATATCATCCGTGTTTTGTTGAGATTTAAGAGTGGACCAAACTGACCTGAGAGAACAAAGTTAAGGCACAAGAATTGCGATGCTTATTTGCAACCTATACTTTATACGATACTAAGGTAGGTGAGGATTGTGTTCTGTATATGTATGTTAAGTACACGTTTACGTAAAATCATATTACTATCTAAGGAGATAAAGATGGCTCTTTAATTACAATCAAGGAAAGAGGGCATTAATAATAAACAGCTTAATGCATTTTATAAGTTCTATAAACGGGTTCTTTACCCTAATAAATTGATTATATTGTAAATTCATTATATAAAAGTCTTTGGTCGAGCCTTCTCAGAATTTACTCAAAAGCTGATCAGCGTAATATTCAATAAAAAATTTGCTCTCGACAAATGAACGATTTTATGGAAAAACATAATTTTACACGTGCCCTTTCAGTCGTTCACCGAGCACGAAACAAACAAAAGCAGCAAGGTAAATAAACACTGAAAATGGATTATAAAGACCGAATACAAGAGAAAGAAACGCTTCAATGTACATGGTTCTATTTAATTACAATACTTTAATGTTTGTTTTAGTTCCATAAAGAAAAACAAGTGAAATATCAACAATAAATCAAAGAACAGGAATCTAAGTAGTGGTTACATATTTGAGCCGTTGTCTTGAAACCCTGGGGTCGTGGGAACCGGGAGCTCATCGCGTTTCCAATGTTTACCAGAGTGCCTGGTCGATGCGATGCGTGACCAAAATGCTGGCACCTTTGGCCGGCGCTCAAGGAATCAGCATTGCAATTCAACGAGTCAATGCTGCCAGCATGTTGGGTCATCATCATCATAAACAGCCCATAGACTTCCACTGCTAATAAACAAATCACATTGTTTTTAACTAGATTTCTTTATTTAAGTAAGTATCTATATAATGTTAGGTCATAAATTCGCAATCACTAGTTTATGCTCCCCACTCTATCCCACCCCATTACCAATCAGATGCTTTAATCTAGTTGTAGTAATAGTTTGAAGCCTACGAGATTAATGTGTAGTCTTAATTTAGGATTAGCCGAAAATAAACTTCGAAAGGTCAGATCTTGTCGAATGATTGTGTAACATGGGTGAATCAATTATTGATGTTTTTGTTCCATTACAGGGCAGCTATGCCTAGCGGTGCATCCATAATTTACCTTGTGGTTAGTCCTTCCAGCTATTTCTTATTCCATATCGCTAATATAAAAAATAACCAGTACCACCACGCAATAGTGAGTGTATATTATAGTGAGGTCAGTAGGTATTGGGTTTCAACTTTACTTAGGAGAAAACTTAAATCACATAATGAGACTCATGCGTATAACGCTTTAGTGTGGAAAATAGTAATTAGAAAGTAAACGGCTAGCATCATGAGATTCAGAGAAATAACTCGGCTGGAAAATAGTATTTGAGATATGAATGTTAACAAGCTCTATTAATTTGATGGAACGTATCGAAGCTTCAAAAGATATGTAGGTACCCACGTGAACTCTGTCGTCAGAGGTCACATTAAGGGGTCACGAAACAAAACGGAAGTTCACAATCTATCTCATGCAGGAAAATGAAGCTTAATAATACCCCAGATAATATAAGGATATCGAATTGCCATCATCATCATCATCATCATCAGCCTGAAGACGTCCTGAACATAAGGCTTGCCCATAAAGTGCTACTTTGAGGGGGAATGTTTGCCTCCTGCATCCATAAGCGCCCCAAGATTCTCACCAGATTGTCGGTTCAACCAGTGGGGCCTACACTGCGTTGGCCGGTTCGTGGTCGCTAGTCGAGAACCTTATTCTAACAGTTCTACGAGCGACGTGGCCTTGCGACGACCACTTCAACTTGTTAATTCTTGCTAGTACTAATAACTGAACTAAATTTTTAATACCAATCAAAACTATTTTCTACCTTAGAAGTTACAATTTGTTAGCTTACCTAACCCATTCTCTATCCTGTGCCCATTTGAACGAATTTAGAATTGGATTCTTAAAACCAAGTGTTTTTAGCATGACTAGCTTCTCTATCGTTAATAACAATCTATGACTTGCTGCATATCGTAAAATAAAATAAAAAAATATGGAAACATGGTCACGAATTTTAATAATAATGAATAGCCAAATAAGCCACTTGTTTCTGAGATATTATGTTGTTGAACTCGCGGTTATACCATTCAACGCAGTACTCCACGTGATTTAATTTAATCTCCACTTTCTTTGAAATATTTTTTGAAAACGGTTGATTGAAGTATATTATATGTCTACGTAGGTGTTATATCGGTTAAAGACTCTGGATTTCAAGTTACTACGAAAATATAATAAAGTTCAAAGTTACTTGAATGCGCATGTGATACCCCGTAAAGGACCACTTAGAATTCAGAATGTTTCATACTAATAAATACAATAAACTTGATGTGTTGTGATAGTGCTTGATATTTAAGGTTAAAATGGAGTAGATTAGAAAGTTCTTTCAGACAAAGAGCTTATTACATATATAAAGTATAATATTTACCTACTTTCATGCTATTTTCGGAAAATGTCAAACCCGGGAGCTAAAACTGCATTAAGAAAATATCATCACTTTACTTATATGTATGTAACAATGTATGAATAATTTATTAAAATAGTTTCACTGGTTTCGTCTGTGGCTAGCAGCCCACCGTGGTTACACCCACTTGAACAATGATCTAATATATGACAGGCAAAATAGCACACGTATTTGCAAGCTTAAAAATTAAGTAATTATTACCTGGGACGTTATATAAATGCACTAATAAAAAATGGACGTACCTACCATTGAAAACTGTTTACAAAAACACGGATAAATTATTATGCTGACTTAAGAGTCAGTATATTTCAAAGGCCGAGTTTACAATTACATCGAACTAAGTGCCTCTCATCATGCTCCAATTTAACAATATGCTTTCGATTTTTAAGAAAACCCATCAGGCTACGTGCTCTAAAAAGGAATGAGAAGATTCAATGAGCAAACAACTAAAAATAAAATTAACTTTTAGTTTTACGTTGCTTTTAACGATGTACCCTAGTCGTAAACTATGTAGCGTAATCGTAAAGTGTAGTGTAACACAATATGTGTGGTTTCTGTGTACATAAGGGTTACCATAGAAAACAGACCATAAAAATAAATGGATAAAATTGAATATTACCTAAATATAATTTTTTTTTGGCAACGTAACTCGTCCATCTTATTACGAAATGATTACGTTAATGTCTCACAAGTTTCACACTTTTGTCGCACCAGCTTGTGTCGCACTAGTTAGTCGCACTGCAGTGCTGTTGCCCAGTAGTGAGTCGCACTCCAGTGCTGTTGCTCAATAGTGAATCACACCTCCGCATATTGCACCAGCACAGCGAGCGTATAGGACATGTTACTTATAGTCGCTATTTGACAGTGTGTATTTCATGTAATATTGCCAACCCACGAACTTCCGGTTTTTTCGCATATGCCATTATTATTATATGTGAATTTTTTGGCAGTGTAGTGTAATTTTTTATAAAAATATCGTTAAGGCGCAAAACATCACGGCTGTTCATTGGGGTTCCTTAAAATAATTTTTTGTGCTTAGTTCTGGCCCCTTTCAAGGCTAGACATATTTTCTAATGCCTATGATTTGTTAAGCATCAGAAAATATTTAACGACCTAGTACCAAATTACTAGACTAGATCGCTGTCCGAGGAAAACCGGGCGGTTGGCTATTGTAAATGCGTTAGTTGTTGCGCAGCGCAATGTACCACAACAATGATTCATGCGCGGGCGCTCCGGGTGGAATCCAGGTCAGCTGCGGCCTCGGAGAAGGCCGGCTGATGATACTATACTTATACGGTTTTGTAAACAGAAAGCATTATCTTCTGGGCTTTGGGAGATGCCCATGGAACGTGCACAACAAGCCTCAAAACCAAGAATGTTCGTAATAAATTTTTATGAAAAGTACTGTAGATTTTAAATGAATAGTACACTGTTGTTAAATATCTGTTGAAAGAAAATGTGCCAGAATGGTAGCGGCGTTTATCCTCCAGACTAAACCGATAGCTGATACTTTGACGTAATAAATAAAAGAAAATTTTCATTAGCTTAGTCATGAGTATCTTTGCATGGGATATAGAAAATACTCAATACTCAACTATGGAAAAAGTCACAGCCGTTTTTGCCATATTAATTCTAATACGTATATGTATTTATCTACATGTGAGACTAGTTTCCTAGTTAGTGTGTGTACGTGCTATTTATTATAATTATTGTATGGTAACTTTAATATCACCCATGTCTTTTGTAAGGTACTTTTAGCACTTTAGAAACAATACTTTTTAACGCAATATAGTAGTCTTGTTGCAATAACCAACCTCCGAATTGATAAACACAAGAGCCAAAGAAATAATGGCCGCACACCGAAAATCAACAAACGTAATTGAAGGAAAACTACTCATTGCGTATATCTTGGAGCACCCACTGCGTATGTGACAGGCGGATCCACTAAATGAATAGCTATTTCCCGAAGCTTAGTCATTCAATATAGGGGAGAACGTCGAAATGTATGACAATGTCAGCTACTCGGCGATCTTGGCCGACACTGGCCGACACTGGCGGTCCCGGCAGCTGTCTGTAGCGGCTAATTGTCGGTAAAACGACACCGACAGATGGATCACCACCTACCGACTCGACCTTATGGAACATTTGGAGAAAATAAAACAACCAACGTACTTCCCACATGTCAATGACATCGCAGCCTCTGAGGCTATTCGTATTAAGTGGTAGTCTCTGTTTTATTGGGCATCAAGGTAAACTAAAATCGTTTTGTGACAACGGAATTTATTTGTTATTTTAGTGATTCTAAAAAGTGGAAAAGTTGATACATTTTCAATCGTACATCTTTGTCTCATTTATGATTTTCAAGGAAGCTGTCTCATGTGAGTAATACTCGCCGTTCCAATACCAAAATTTAATATTTCTAATTAAGAAACTATAGGCTGATGCATTTTTGCGTTGTCAAATGAATATAGTTGTTTACAAACGATGAAGCAACGCATAACTTGTTGCATCTTCTCAAGTACCCATTTATCAAAACCCAATGCAATTCATATTTTTGAGACAATGGCCTTGTTCGTCGATCAATCCGCGGGACCTTGGCCTGCGAGGTTCGGATGCACATCTCTGAAAGATATATTGGCCGTTAGACGGTTATAATACAAGTCGGCTCATTTCCACGATAACGCATGCTGCAATGTCAGATGTTGTTGTCGTTGACTTGGTAAACCATCAGTCAACTGCTGACAGAATTTCTGCGTGCTCGTAAAATATGCACTAGCCCAAGAATTGAAAAACCAAAGAACCGAGGGCCTAGCTCCTTGTGCATTGCTTGTGGATTTATATCCTCCCTTTTAGGTATTTAAGGATTATTATAAGTTTCTTGTAGCTTCTTTACAGGTGTAATCGAAGCTACGGATCGGAGTTGTTTATTCTGCATTGTGCCCGATTTCTTGCACCTGTAGTGGAAGAGAGTACTTCTATTGTTTTTTTTTTTTTAATATATTAGGATCTACTAACATTACACAACAAATATAATAATCTTAAAATAATATGGGCCAAAAATTTAAGTGGATGATGCGCCAACATCGTTGACCACAGATTGATATTTTCAAACACTTCTTGTAAATAGGCTTGCTATAAATAAGTAGTTATAATATTTGGCATTGTGCACTTTGTGATTTTATCTGCTCATTTTGGCATCTCTTAGGCACCGCCTATTGATTCTCAAGACATCTCGACGCTTCCATTTTTCGGCTTACAATATTAAAATATAGCCAAAATCCAGTTTGAAATTATTATAAATTGGTTATCGAGCAACTATGGAAACCCGATAAAATTCGATAAGTTTGACAAGATTAAACCGATGACAAATGTCAAAAATTAGATCCATGCGTGGTTTAGTCGACATAGAACGACAGGATCGTCAAGATTTATCGAATTTATATCGAAGTCGATAAAATACATTCCGTGCTACCGATTACGTTTTATCGAAACTTAATGTCAAATTTGACATGAAAATTCGTTAAATATATCGATCGGAAGATCGGTGCTTGCGCTGCAGTAATTATAATATTTTAATTTAAGAACCTAACGACATTTGGCTTGTAAAAGTGCTATGAATAGTCTTTTTGCAATAAAACACTGATTTTGATTTTTATTGATTTGTTTAGATATACAAAATTTACAAATCAAAATGTTTCTACATATAGCGCATTACTTAAAGCGTTAAGTGTAGTTACAGTTAAGCTGCAGCAGAGGCATTCAATAAATAAATATCTACCAAGAACCTTTAACGTATACTATAAAGTTCCTTGATACCTACTTATTGTAAATACATATTTTGTGGACATTTGACAGAACAAATCGCTAAATCTAAACTATACCAACAGTGCAAGCACCGATCTTCCGATCGATATATTTAACGAATTTTCATGTCAAATTTGACATAAAGTTTCGATAAAACGTAATCGGTAGCACGGAATGTATTTTATCGACTTCGATATAAATTCGATAAACCTTAACGATCATGTCATTCTATGTCGACTAAACCACGCATGGATCTAATTTTTGACATTTGTCATCGGTTTAATCTTGTCAAACTTATCGAATTTTATCGGGTTTCCATAGTTACTCGATAACCAATTTATAATATTTTCAAACTGGATTTTGGCTATATTTTAATATTGTAAGCCGAAAAATGGAAGCGTCGAGATGTCTTGAGAATCAATAGGCGGTGCCTAAAAGATGCCAATAATTCTCTCGACCTACCTAACGAACAGTTTGAGATTCTGTTTAGAATTCATAAAGAAATTGCCTTCGCCGTTATTCAAGTTGTTCAGAGCGATCTATAAGCAGCCAATCAAATGGACTGCCCGTGAATGTTATAGTAATTAGTAAGTACTTCCCAAACCGGAAACTATTTGCTAAAATTATACTTATTCTAATTATTGTTATTTTATCCTACTTATACATGGAAATTCATTGTTGTAGGTCTGTATGGGTGTACGGTACGCTTTTACGCTCGCGTCGTTGCCAGTTACCAAAGGTGTATGGGTCAAGAACACAACTTTGCACTGGTCAAAGGACTACAAGCAAGCTTGTGCAGAATTTGATGCAAGCAGTTGTTCAAAATCTCACGAGCAGTTACATCATGGTCCCTAGCACTGCAAGGGATAGGAGAGAAGTTACTGGTGGCCAAATCCATAAAGTAGTTTTTGCATGAATAAATGAAAAAGTATTAAACACCTATTCCAAGTTTCATATGTGTTTACTATCATATTATCAACTAAGCACTACCTACGTATCTAATATAATAATACGGTTTTTTTTTTTTTAATTTATTTTAAAGGGCTTTGTCGCAGAGCGACCACATCGCCAAGTAAGAAGACAAAAAAACTCATTCAATACAAAAATCACATTATTTAGCTAAGCCTAACTCTGCTAGTTTATATAAAGCTGTGGCCTGATCTGACGTAGGACATGATAATATGCAGTTACACAGACCGACATCTAATATATTACTGCAACTAAACAATAATCGTCTGTGGGTTTCGTTCCGCACACACTCCATCAAAATATGTTGAACGTCCTCCAGTACTCCGCACTCGGTACAGTTAGGTGATGGTATTTTTTTCATTAAGAATCCAAACTTATTAGATGGAATGTGTGCAGATCGAAGCCTGAGAGCAGTTACCAGCGTTTTCCGACTCAACATACAATTATCAATCCACGGGTACTTATCGATCAATGGTTGAATTGTTTTGAACCAGATACCCTTTTCCCGCGATCTTTCATCAAAGTATTCCTGCCATACTATTCTACATTGCACCTTTACACGTTTTATCTGATCGGAATACAATGGGACTACTTCCAAAGGGACTCCGTCTACTGTGGCCTGTTTAGCTAGCAAATCAACAGCATCATTTTCTTTAAGCTGGATGTGAGATGGAATCCACTGCAGAAATATCTTTTTATTTTGAGACTGTAAACTTAAGATTGATTTCAGAATACGGTAGGCAATCGGTGCGCCTCGCGTCGACTGTGAGGTACAACGAGCCAAGTGTTGCAAAGAGCTTTTTGAGTCAGTCAAAACAACAAATTTATCATAATTGATGGACTCGATGTAGGATAAAGCTTCAGAAATCGCGATTAGTTCAATATGCATTATTGAGACATCCGAATCAATCTTAAGTTTCATAAAACCACCTTTCAGAGGGCCTAAAAAGGCCGCGCCACCATCATTTCCTTCTTTGGATCCATCCGTAAAAATTGCATGGCAATTTCCATATTGATGTCGTATGTAGTTGGATGACAAGGTATTTAAAAGTTGCCAACTAAACAAGCGTTTAGCGCGATCAATGCTTGCAATTGAGTCAAATACCACCTGCGATAAATCAATATTGCTCACCCAAGTCTCCAACAAAAACATGTCCAGCTGGTTACTATCATGGATAGGTATATTTATTAAATCTGAGTGAGTTGCAACTAGGAGGGGAAGTTTTTTATTAAGCCAATAGTTAGATCGCGTATTACGGGTGAGCTCTTCAATAATATCAATCGTTTTATTATTTGAAAATGATTTAGATTGAAGCCAAAATTTACCTGCTAAAAATTTAATAATACGGTTGTAATATATTTGCAACTGAATAATTAGGTAAAGTTCTTTCTGCCAATATTATTATTATTATGTCGTTCCTCTTAAATAATTAATCGGATTTCACATGAAAATAATGGATTAATGGACCTATTAGAATAAATTGTTCAAGTAGGTGTTTTTCACGAATGAATGTCTAACCTATTTTCTTTAACCTCCAATTTTTTGCCTAATCTGTGAAATTTTCCGTAATATAAAGTTACTCTGTGAGAATTATGAACGAATGATCGATAATATGTCGACTAAATAAAGCCTTCGAAAGACGACGACAAGAATTACCGATGTTAGATCCATGCTACGAGTTACCGATTAGATCGATAAATAAAATCTATTTATCGACTCGATATATTTGTCGAACCAAAGATCCGTGCTTGCACTGCTAAACGTACAAAGATAACATAAAATACTAAGATACTTTTTGGTTTGTAATTAAAATAATAAAATATGAGACTCACCCAGAACTAACATCGGTCTTCATCACACAAATTTTTCTCCTGGGTGGGAATCAAACCCATAACAGTTCAGGGGCCGTACTGTGAGCTCTTAGCGCGATTCAAAACAGAGCCTGTTTTTTTTGTATAAAGATTTTGACAAGCGATCCAATATTGGCTCTGTTTTGAATCGCGCTAAGAGCTCACAGTACGGCCCCAGAAGGTAGACCTGCGCTGTGAGACCAGTCTGTTACCGGACCGGAAAACAATGTTTCATAACTATAATGTTTCTAACAAAAACGACGTTTTAAGTACCGAATATATTGTATTCTACAGGTTTTAAAGATAATGAATAAAGTTTATAATGGGCTTTAAATAAAGCAGTATACATCCAGTTTCTTTATTAAGGAAATCTCACATAAATTCGCTCGTAAAGTGTTATTTAGAACACGATTCTGACTTTCAATTTATTGTGAATGCAACTGGGAGACATTGTTATAAAACGGTGATGTAAGAAGACCTAAGCTCGTATAATGTGAAGACCTGCGTAGAATATGATGATGACGTAATGTATACGCGTTACATGTGACTATGGCCTAATCTGTGGTTCGGTCAGCATTTGGTCGGCTTCGTTGTTCGGGATTGTGATTCTTTAGGACTGCCGACTGCCGGCATCCGGTGAGTGCACTGGCCGCGCGCCAACTATGCGCATACGCAGCTAACCCGCTGTGGAACATCCCGGGAATAATGGAATAATTCACACATGTCGCCATCTTTTTCATAGACACTGAAAATATGCGCTGAGTAATAAGAGTTTTTGTAACATGCACTTCTAGTCGTCATGTATTTGATAATTATCATCAGCCGTTCATCAAGCCTTCTCTGACAGAGAAACCACGATGGTCAAGTGCGGGTTAGTAGATGACACGAATTGGTCGCTTTTTGTAATACTTGAAAACTTATGCTTTTTCACGGTGTTTTTACATAACTATAATAGGCACACGAGCTACCAGTGAGTCACACTCACGCAGGACTATCATAAAAAAATACATTCGTTATTGAAGAAGACTATATCGCCCGTCACCGTTTTGAATTGTGTTCAGTATACACACCACAAATTTTCTTAAATAATATTAATTTAGGTACTATATATGCTCAAAACGTCACTAACACTTCAAAAATAAACCCGCAAAAGCCAACAAGAGCGGCTCAACTAGTCAAATAATACAAATTATTATTTTGTTTATAACATAACAAAAAACAGTCTTCAACAAAGTACAACACCAAAATAAAGAAATCGAAGTAATTTTTGTGTTATGACGTCCAACACTGCGATATTTTGATGGGAAATAATGGAAATACTTCATCGCCCACTGCACTGGACCTATGACAGGCAAAGCAACAAATTTAAGCGCCAAAAAAGAAGTTATTGCTTGACAATATTTGGATATCTGATGAAAAATATCCTCATAAATAAGCCTTCTCCACAGTTTCCAGCTGGACTATGAGATTTTTCCTGCGCTGGATCGCGTCTCGCCCGGCGCGCGGCACTTGCGGCGCCGGCCGCAAGATTTATAATACTTACGGCGTCGCAGTAAAAATAATATTCACTTATAAATACAGCAAAGACGTTAAAAATATTCCATTTTATAAGTCCATTCAGCCTGAAAATGTATCAACGTGTCCGCAATTAGAAACCGGATTGGACAAAAAAGGGTAACTTTAGTGCCAACGCCGGCGCCCGTGAAAGTAGAACGTTGTACTTATACGTATGTACAATTGTACATACATGTAGGTATAAATAAATATTTAATTTGTACCTCATCAGGCGTTTCCAAGCAGCTTCCAATAAAACGTGCTATTTTCCACAAAATTTAAGTACGGTGTGCCATTTCGGGACGATGACGGATCCCGTTTTCTCTTCAAAATCTTTGTCAGTAGAACATGCGTGATTAAGATCTCAGAGACCTCGAGCTGTTAAAGAGCGGTAGATTAATTTGACGTTGCAAATTATCGGTTGAAACTAATGGCTTTACTTGAATGCAACGCTGACAGTATAGTATACGAACCGCTGTTCAAATATTCCCCACAAGAGTGTTTATTATTTTTCAAACCCCCATTTCCTCCAATAAGCGAGTGAAATATCTGAGAGTAAGTTGAAACGGAAATTATTTATGAAGTCAGTATTACGCAACAAAGCAGGATTTTGTTGCATTGTTCGCTCGACAGGAGATTTCAAATAACCCAAGGTGCGCGATTGGTGCCAGCGAATGCTTTATGCCATTAATGTTTGAAACATCGTGAAATTAGTTCTGTTGGTAAAATGATATGCAACTGTTTGTTTGCCAAGCCGGTCCGAAGCGAGCTGTTGGGATGTCGAAACTGGTGCGCGTTACACAATCCGTGGACATTATGCTGCTTCCGTGTTCTTTTGGGACAAGAACTTCTCATTCTGTGATTTTGTTGGAAAACGTCTATGACAAACCAATTCAATAAAATATGTGACTGTATCATCGTTGCAGCAGAAATATTGTATTACTTTTCCTCTGAGGTTGCAGAGGTTAACGGTTTACAACAATATTAAAGTTTTCACTGCTATGCTGCCCACTGACAGCTCAAATCATTCAAAAAACGTTCTCGAAGGTACAAAGCACACCACACCTACCACACCTATATGGTTCACCTGCCGCCTTTCACCTTCATCCATTTATCCCTTCCCTTATCTTTTCCCTCTCCCTTCTCTCTTTCCCATACTACAAGATAGGGCTAGCTTTAGAATGAAGGTTAGATGTCTGTAATTTCTGAACAACAAAACTTTTACCTACGGTACAATTAAATAACAAAATAAGGACTTATTTTTTTACAAATAACAATACCACGTAACTAAACAATAATTATTTGTTTCGCGAAAATAATTATCATTAACGACAGGTGTCAGATGTTCGTTTGTTCCACGAACTACAAGATGTGAAATGATCTTTCACCCGAGGTCTTTTCGTGAAATTAGGTATAATTTGGGTATAGAAGTTATAAAAGTCCTACAGGTAACCGGAATGCCCTTGGCCCTTGGCATCTGTAACATTACATGCGTCGATTGAATATTATGTACTGTGAGGTGGCCCGCATTCTCGTTTATGCCAGTCATTTTGTAAAAATCTATATGTGGTTATCTTTAGTCTTTAGTAAGCTTGATATATTATCTGTGAATACCTCTAAAATTTATTGCTACCCGGAAACAAAAATTCCAACTCAACGATAATATTGTTTTCAAACATTGACCCATATTGTTTGACCCAGACTGAAATATTGCCGCAGTAAATGACAATGTAGTAAAAGTTTAACGTCGTAGCAAATAATATGTAAATCAAGGATCCGTCTATCCGTCAAGAATAGCCGCTAATACCGCTATTAACCTTCCGGAAAATATGTTGAATGCTGATGTTGATATGACAGTAGGGGGAAGGTGGATGGGCGTGTCGAGCCCGTCATTATTTCTGTCTACATGGAGCCCTACAAACTCGATTACTACATGGCAGCTAGCAGCGACTATGACAACCGAACTGTTTCAACGTGGCTCTAATAATATTATTATTTTGTTTGTTTTAAATGGTTTAAAACGGAATTCCGCATATTTATATGAATATTCATAAAAAATAGTAAGAAGTAGCAGATAACGTCCTTGCTTACCTAATTACTTCTGTTCTAACTTCGGTGAATGAGAATTTCGTAACTCGTTACACGGCGTAACTCCGTTATGTTCGTTACAATGCGATATGCTGCTTAGCCATCTTTGGTATATAGTAGATTTATATTGGGACTTTAATAATAATATTAGTAGCAGTCTTAATAAGACATTTCTAATATCTTATTTTATTATTATTTCACTTTAGTTTTTAACTATAAAATTACTTTACTTAAAAAGGGTATTAAGTAATTAAGTAGAATGAAATAATAGTTCTTTGATATTTCAATTAGCTTTATGCATATTTTACTTATAAATCCAAAAAAAAAACAATTTTTTTCTTCGAATTAATGTATATTAATTATAAGAAACCAGAATTTAATATTACGTATAATTATAGTGATTAAAGATTAACCTACTTTTGTCCATGTATGTATAAATTATTATGTGTGTGTTTGTATGTATCGTTGTGTTGGTGTGTCTTTTAAAAACATATTAATATTATCTATATTGTTGGTGTACCTACAATAAAAACTTAAATTGTTTAAGATGTATATACTTATTTATATAGATACTAAAATTGGCTATAGATTATAAACGTTTTTAACTTTCCGCAGTTCTCTTCAAGGGTACTAGTAAAGTAAAAAATACTATTGAAATAGGGTGACTTCTCAAGTTCTCATCAACCTCTACCGCGTTAGAAGGGCCAATGAATTCCGGCATTCGAAAAACCTCAACACGACTCATTATTACAATATATTCTCTGACGACCCTTCTCTGTCAATTAAATTGTTCTGTACTAAAATGATTAATAGTTTGTCATATTTAAAGATTAATGACTCTAGCGAGCAGGGTGATACTAAAATAAGTGTTTATTCACGGTCATCTCATGTATATTAAATTGATCAATTGACTACTTCCTGTGCTCTAAATATACTTGCAATATAATCTCTTTAATTTGAATTCCATTGAGATTTTTATGTTACCTATACGTCGTAAATCAACACATTGCTATCTTATGATGCCTTGCATAACTTTTCAAGATTTTTTCAAACATCTGTTGTAGACATAATAATCAGATTACATAATTTAGATTCAACAACTACAAACCACATGTGACCCAATTTTAATATTTGTAGTATTGCAATATCTCGAATACTAGTTGTTCCAGTTTTTGTTTGTTAACTGACGTCTCGGTGAAATATATCGGACGGATGTAGGTGTTTAATAAAATAAAAAAATATGCAAAGTAAAAGATTCCACCAGATTCCATTCATAAAATGTTCACTCACCGTGAGTTACATAATCAAATTAAAGCAAATGAGGTTACCGGCGGTCATCATGTGTGTGGAGTAGACAGCAACAGCGGGATCTGGAAACCTTCTATTTTATAATAATATTCATTCACACAGTTTGTTTGGAATAAAATTACTAAAATTACGCGCAATAACGTATTAGTTGCTCTTCTTTGATATAATCATAGTTAAACTACCTACATATAGACAAATAGGTACATTGACAATACTAAAATATTGCTTATTAACGGGGCATGGAAGTTTAAAATCTTATATTAGGTACATGTAAATTGACGTTTACTTATGAACTTAACTATGAACTTAACTAACGAAACAAAGAAATCGATCTTTCTTGAGAATATGCAAAATAACCTCGTATCTTTGTGCGTTTCATTAAAGATTGCATAGGATGTTGCTATCATCATTCTGCGAACTCTACGATAACTATAACAAATAAGCTGTACTTGGTACTTGGTGCGCGAGCTCTTTACAGTAACACGAACATGAAATAATGACGTTTTCCGTCTCAAACGTAATTCTACGAACACTTGCTAAGCTTTATCAACACGTAAACAAACCGTGAATTCTCGTAAAAACCTTAAGGAGTGAAATTTTTCTTTGCAATGGGCTAGCGAGTGACTCATTTGCAAAAGCTATTTAGCTTCAAAATATTTATTAATTATCAAAAGAAACATTGTGTCTCGCTTATGTGATAATTCACACGAAATCATAATGCGATAGGTAACTCATTTCTATGAAAGTAGTTTCCCAGTAGAATGCAACTGGATATTTCAAACACAACTGAACATCATAATTGTCATTATGATATTCAGTTATGTTTGAAATATGTCCCATACCTCTGTGGTTTGGTGGTTGAGCAGATGGGTTTATAACAATGAAGCTGTTGGGTTCGACTCCCGCGATATAATAAATCCCTAAGCTTACCTTTTGCACCATAGTAAAAGAAGGGAAATACTTCTGTGCTCTGGGTAGTATAGAACTTAATATGCTCCTCGTAGACGTTCCTGGGTTCTTATTATGGTCCAGGATTGTATGTGATCGTTGGGCGTTATTTAATTCATATTTATAATTAATCTGTTATTGTGTATATCCATAAGTTTCATAAATTGAAACGCTTCAATTTGAATAGAAGAGAAACAGCGTGTTTACGATTCAATAAATTCACAGGGCAGCAGTGGCAGCTACAGATGTTACACAATATGTTGTCTTCTTTAATTTATTCGCATGTCTATAAGTAACGGCGAAGCAACCTCGCAATCTGCTGAAATTATGTTTCCTGTCAACAAACAATTGTCAAGAGACCATGTTTCTTGCTATTTTGTAATACATTTTTAATAGTTTCAGTCTATTGAGAAGTTTCATTTCACCCTTAGTCATTTAGCCACATACAGTGAGTTACGCAGCTATGGATAAAAAAAGAAGAAAGCAGGTGCAGGTGGTCTTAGGTTACAAGCTATTTATCTATGGCAGCTATCTTTAGGATTTCGAGTTGATAAAATAATAATGTAAGCGATAATGGAGAAGACATGGTTCTCTAGTGGCGACCACGATCTGGAAGACGCAGTGTTAGGCCAACAGGGAACTGATAGATGCAGCAAGCAAGCAGCCGCTCAGCCCGGCACTCTGCGGAGGAGGCCTATGTTCAGCAGTGGACGTCTTCTGACTGATTTTCATGATGATGAAACCAATACTATCATCCACTTATTCATTTTCATTGCTTCAACACGGGCCTTCTGTGACAGGAAGAAGGAAATAATAAGATTAACAAACTTACCTGCTATTAAGATTAGGTTTAGGGATTAGAACTTTTCTGCAAAGTTCGTCTAGGTAGATACCATTGCCTTGCCAGTTATTTTGTCGCCAGTGCAGGTAACACTGTGTTCCGGTTTGAAGGGCATTGTAGCTTGTGAAATTACCAGGCAAATGAGACTTTATGACCTGATTATACAGTCCAGTGATCTTATTACTAAACTGTGTGATGTCTACGGATGGAGTGCGCAGTGCATTGCAGTGTCACGCAAAGCTTTATTATTTTAAAGTTCCCAGTGACACTGCGACTGTTAAGGGCGGCCGTGTCAGGCAAACGACTAGCTCATCACGTCATTCAGTCACACAAAAAAAATATTAAAGTTCGTTTTTCGTTTAATGTTTAACTAAGAAAAGCACCTACTTAAGTAAAATAGATTTTACACGAGTTCATTTGTGCTGAGTTATTGAGTGTTACGTTGCTAGTTTATAATACCAGCGCCCGCGCCGGCCTCAACCAGTCACAGCGGCTACTGGTTAGAGACCTTGTCCCCTGAATACAAAATACTACAGCGTTTCAGTTCATTCATAATATTCGAGTACAGACGCCACCATACGCTTCTGGTATCTACCGTTTAATAAGATACATTTCATATGAGATATTATACCCAACGTTGCTTCCTCGTGTTGACAGCAACACATTATACTAATCCGCTCCGTAAATTAAAGTTTTATTCGAGTAAATTTTTGTTTTGACACCGAAGGCAAAAGCGATACAAAACGCAGGGTGACTAACGACTTCCTAATGCTTCACTTCATTTATACTGACACATGAAATGGTTAATCTGTGGTTTTCACAAAGAAACTTGGAATAAGAACAGCATTGAAATGCTACTTTCGTCTTTAGTTTACAATGGCGGAAGCCGTTATAGCGATGCGATATTTCATGAAATCAGTAAAATTATTATGAGCTCTGTTGCGATACTAATGTGGTTATTATTTATTACACTTGAATGGTATTACGTGTTTTTGTTATGTAAATATGACAAGATGTAACGTTACTACTTACAAATAAGATCATTTTTCACGTGACAAACGGCTAACAACCTACTACGAACAATGTTAGAATTAGTCCCCAGAAGTTGACAATAGAAATATAGGGGACAACCACGTTGTGCGTTGTTTACATTATAAGCCCATACATGCTCACTACGGGACGTAGGCTTCTCAATTCCTACTGCTTAGCTCGGCTACTGAGCTTAACACAGAGCTTATTATAATGGAGAATTTCTCCATAATAACTACAATGCGTACCACAGTACATTGCTACAAGGCAGATCAATGATTGGTGTTGCTATTATTTATCTTTAAAATAGTTTACCCTATCCATAAAATTACCCAATATATAGGTAGAACGTGATCGTTAGCATGAGACCACGTGTATATATGGTGGGTGTGCTAGTAGGTACTATTTACAGCACGAATGATTTTGGGGATTAAATGTCTAGATGAAAATGCATCCTATGATGCAAACGTGCTGGGCTGCTGGGTAATAAAATATTTAAGCAAAACCTTTTTGGGCTACATGTTTATGCACAGAAAGTTTTTGGCAGTTTGTAAAGCTTCTGTTTTTAACGATTTTATAACCAAAAGCTTATTATCAGATAAAATTATAATGAATAATCTACATAAAATGATTATGAATATTTTATCTTGTTTTATTTTGTACTCAGATAAATGTCAAACTTGAATAGGTAAGCAATCTAATTAGCGAAATCCGATTAAAACTTAAAAATTTTTGAATTTAAAATTTACATAGATAAATACTTGAATTTTAAAGTAATTTTATTTTATTAATCATGACGCGAGTTAAAGAACTCGCGTCGTAGATAATGTATATTTTTCGATCGTTTTTAACCCACGTGGAGCCGATAGAATGGATGCAGCCGCTCAAAGTGATGCTCTATGGGGGAGACATTTATGTTCAGCAGCGGACGTCTTCAGAAGAGGCTGTTGATGATGTTTCTTTAAAAAGAATTGTAATGTAAAGTATTTCTAAAATGTATAAGCAACCGCTTTGTTTAAGAAAAATATTACGTTTAAAATGAAATTACCAAGCTAAGTGACAACAGTATTAAATAAAAATCTCTGAATAATACCGATATTTATCCAAGCCACTTACGAAACAGTAAGCAACCTCGGGAAAAATCCACGGAACTATACCTTTCCTTCCGGCATCCAAAGAAAAACAAACAAGTTGTCTCCCGCTAACAAAATAGTCATGAACAAGATATGCGGCCTCGGCCTTCGTAGTTTACAAAATGCCTATGTAGAAAATGGCATCATAAAAACCGGGAATACGAGAGTTATGATGTTATTAGCTACTGTTGTTTATTCTATGATGCATGCTTGTAGGTACATAATTATTAACTAATACTAGTTGACTCGCCCCGGCTTCGCATGAGTTCATTAGATTTACGTTCTAACTCTGTTTATAGGTAAGATAATAAACAAGCCCTCGCCGGCCCATCCATTCATCCTTTTCTCGTATCTTATTCCCTTTCCCTTCTATCTTCCCTTCGACAGGATGAAAATAAATTAATACATACATAATACTATACCAACAAAAATCATGCATATTTTTTTTTGTAACACGTACAGACAAACAAGCAGACGGCCCGCCTGATGGAAAGCAGTTACCGTCGCCTATAGACACCTGCAACACCAGGGGCGTTGCCGATGCGTTACCTACCTTTAAGGACTCTATTTACCCGTCGTTTGAAGTGCCCCATGTTGTAGCTCAGCGGAAACACCTCAGAGGGAAGCTCATTCCACAACTTGCACGTGTGTGGCAAAAATGACCTCGAGAAACGGACTGTGCGAGATTTCCATTGGTCCACGAGGTGTGGATGAGCTTTTTGACGGTGACGAGCAGTGCGATTATAAAACCGCGATGCTGGGATTATGTTGAACAGCTCTTCAGAGCATTCCCCATTGAAAATTTTGTAGAACACACAGAGGGAACCGATGTCTCGGCGCAAACTCAATGGTTCCAAATCTTTGGTGAGCTCAGGATCGTCGGTGAGTCTAACGGCTCGTCGCTGCAAGGAGTCAAGAGGCTGAAGCTGGTACTTTGGCGCACCGTTCACCAAACCGTGAGAGCAGTACTCCATATGGGGCCTGACTTGTGCTTTATATAGCATAAGCCGTTGGCCCGCCGTGAAGTACCGCTTGGCTCTGTTGAGTACACCCAGCTTCTTAGAAGCGAGACCAGCTTTACTCTCGAGGTGACTCCTAAACTGGACCTCGTTAGATATGTCGACACCTATGATCCCAAGTTTCACCGAGGTGGTAAGAGGAATGCCCTGGAACTGTGGAGCTACAGAAAAGCTACTAAAACAAAATATCATCATCATCATCATCATCAGCCTGAAGACGTCCACTGTTGAACATAGGCCTCCCCCAGGGAACGCCACTTAGAGCGGCTGCTCGCCTCCTGCATCCATCGGCTCCCCGCGGCTTTCACCAGGTCGTCGGTCCACCTTGTGGGGGGCCGGCCTACGCTGCGTCTTCCAGTTCGTGGTCGCCACTCGAGAACCTTTCTTCCCCATCGGTTGTCAGTTCTACGAGCGATGTGACCTGCCCATTGCCATTTCAACTTGCTAATCCTAAGAGCTACATCGGTCACTTTAGTTCTCCTGCGGATCTCCTCATTTCGGATCCTATCTCGCAGGGAAACACCGAGCATTGCTCTCTCCATAGCTCGTTGCGCGACAACAAAATATATGTAATACAAATACATCCTTGAACCCACTTCACACTAAAATGTAAAGTTTTACGTGACATTTCAGTGCAGCGCACGTGATCCTGAGGCATCACACAGTCTAGTAATCAGATTACTAGACTGTGAGATCGTCTATACGTTTACTTTGGATGCGAAAAATAGCATTTTCTGAGAGATGTACCTATAAGTGAGCTTAAAATATACTGATCATGGCCAAAATTGTTTGAAAAACTACACACAGTCATTTGCCGGAAGAGACTTTAATTCCGGTAACGTATGCTTTTAGATATTTTCCTTTCAAACATTTCGCGTAAAATGACCTTATCTCAATGGCTTTCCGCATATAAGATAAATAATCAAACAGGAAATAAAGTAAAGTTAAAATAGTTAGTTTCTTAACTTTTACACCTACTTCCTTTCTGAAATATTTTCTTCCTTTTGCTGCAATATTAGGAACCTCTCTATTATGTCTTTATTATAATCACAGAATGGTTTTTCTAGTCATTTTTCTTCTTTTTTATGTTAAAATACATATGCATAAAATTATGTTTAACAAAATTTTCCTAATGGGACAGCGTTGTCTAAGGTAGAGCTTTGCTCATGAGATATAAGATCCCCATGACCATTGATAGACTAATAATACAACGAAAATAAAAGGCAGTCTAGGGTTAATGCATAATGCTGAGTTTGCACTATCGGTGACTCTTATATTATGAGTCTCTTACTCAAGGTGACGGTCACATTCGGCAAAAGTTCAATGAAACTGTGTTTACGAGGCGAATGCTGCAACATACATACGTAACATTTTTTTCGTAAAAGACCTATACATTCTTCAGTCTGCACCGAGCGTATTGCTACGAACGCTACGAACTTAAATAGTTACACAATATTTTTCCTGTTACGCAAAACCATGAAGCTGAAAAGGGAATCTTATGTGAAGGCAGTAAGTATAGAAATTGAATTGATATTTCCATTATCACTGTAGACCTACAAAGATACGCTTGTTTACTTTGGTTCGTCCTTGGTTGTTGTCTACGACGTAGAGTTATAATTTTCAATATTCAATATTATTAATCGACTAGGTACAAGTTCAAAGCAAAGGTACGCCTTGAAAGTTACTACTAATGCGCAATTTCACTGGATAAACTTGAAACTTTGTTGTTCTCGTGTTCGAAGGTATGGCAATAAGGCTTGACTCACGTGATAGTTAATGTGGGATAGCCACCCGCCGAATAGTGCGCTCTACGCTAAGCCTTGTTTTCAGCACCTACATGTTATCGAGTCGTGGAAAGAAATTGCACACGACTCAATTCACGCATTTTTTTTACCGCATATCTGCAAAATTTTTAATAAACTACCGCCAGCAGTCTTTCCACAGAGTTGCAACATGGGGTACTTTAAAAATAGAGTTAAAAGTGCAGAAATTATTACACAACAAAAAGGTTTCCATAAAAATATTTCGCCAATACTGCCACACTATTAGATCACCCGTCATAACCCAATATAAAAATATTATATATGCAAATTTCCAATTAGTTAAGAATAAATGAGTTCCCAGCCGGTTACGTGCCCAATGCCGCTTTCCTCAAGAAACCCTGTGTAAGCAACTCCACAAAGTTATGTCACTCACAGCGTAATCAAGCTTGGATGAATAACGATACCAACCGCACTATGCCAAATGACTTATAGTAGCTATCGTTATTAAAATACTAGTTTAACACCGCGGTTTCCCTGCGGATAAAAGTGTTCTATGTTTTGATCCTGCATATAAGCTATCTTCATTCCATACATTCATATCCATTCCACTGTTGCGGCGTGAGAGAAACAAGCACACACTGTAACTTTCGCATTTATAATATTTCTGTCTGTCTAACCTATAAATGGCCGTAGGTTCTTGAACAATAATGGGTAGCCGGGTGTAATTTAAACAGAATATGCATTATTACAAAAGATTACCTAACAAACAATAAAGTCACAAAAAGGAGAAAATAATGTACGGTTTTCTATAATATTTAACATATTTAATCCTCTCTCACAAACTACTATTTAATTTACAAAGGTATTTTATTTGATCTTATCACAATGCGACTACATGCGTACAGAACCCTCGGAACTCGAATCTGACTCGCACTTATTATGTGCCTATTATTTTTGCATTAAAAGTCTGGTAGAGCCCAGATTCCTGTTGATAAATCTCCATAATTCTGTTCTGGTTTCAATCAAATACGTATCAATATGGTAATTCAAATCTCAGAAGTCTGTATTAAAAATGACCCTGATAAACAACGTTTTACTTCCGTAATACGAGTAACTAGATCTATATAGATCATTGGTCTACCGTTGACCTCACCATTAAGAAGAGCTCAATCAACGATTTACTCGTAATCAGTTCACTCCAGGGTTGCCACGTTCAAGATGCTACCGGCGTTCGGTCTAGGCAACTCCAGTTCCTGTTTGTCTATCTCTTCAAACGCGAAACAAATCAAAACCCAATTATAAATTAATCGCAACCATTTGACTACTCTAGGCCGAAAAGAAGGTCATACTACCTTGATTATTTTAAACTTTTATTTCAAGACGGTTCGATGATAAAAAAATGCATCTACTTGTTGAGTAAACATCATAAATTCTGCACAGTCTTTGAAGTCGTAAGATAAGCGTACTTCATAAAGATATTAGAAGACAGGAAACGTTTTTCGCGATGCGATTCCGAGTTTACGACGCAAGATAACAAAACGTAACAGTCTCGAGCGCGACTGTCGCCACACAAAATGTCTTTGTGATTAAAAGTTAAGTAAGAGAGAGTTGTTCACCTCCTGCAGAGAATTCGAAAAGATCAACGCCCGTGTACGAAGTTTTCCTAATTAAAAAGCAATGGACGTGTATCTCTCAGACCCTAGCCGTCCGTTGACTCGACATGTCAATGGGCAACAATAGGAAGAATCAGTGCCTACTTAAGTGCAAGATTAACGAACTGAAACTTGGCCGGTCAACGACTCCTTTTGAACTGTTTGTGCTGAAAAGGATGGAGTCCAATTTGATCTTGGACCGAAATTAATTGGGTCAATTAATTTAATATATTTTCTTGATTAAAAATATCGATTAAAATTACTTTTCAAACACAGATACTATGTTTTATAAATGAATTTTTAGTAGATGACTAGATGTATAGTACATTTTTTTTAAATGTAAGTATATTCGATTGCCAAAGTTTGAGCGCAGCTTACCTTTTAGGTAAACGTACTTAATGCAAGCGAAGGATTACACGTACATTAAGGGAAATAGGTTTATTCAATACTTTCTAAACTATTTTTCCTAAAAGTAGGAATGATTCCAGTAAACTTATCATTTTCACATTTGTTTCAGACTCATCGGCGTAAATCATTGGTTTATTTTAGTTGTTAATGTGGAAAATTTTCTTTATAGATTTTAAGTGGATAATCAAAGTGGGACATTTGAAGAAACCATCAATATTAGCGGGTGTTATCCTCCTAACCACCTACTGACTGACCGCTCGACGAAACCATGCGTCTATATCAAAACATGTATTTGGCGTTTAAATCCGTTCAGGATACTTTAATACTTTAATCTTATTTCTATCAGAACCAGAGAACTAAAATTTATTGGGTACTCAACTTCAATCGATAAGTGGTTGCAGTATAAATAATTAATTACTCATGTAGTTGAAAATAAACTCCAGCGCCAATTAATACCTAAACATCGATCCAGGCATGAGCGTTTTTTTCCTAGTGGTTTCACGTGTGGTTTGGACTAGGTGCCTTCTATAAATATTTCTCATGCCTAGTACGTTCTAGATCTTGTACCGAATGATAATAAACGGCTTCAAAAAATAATGTTCTTAGATTACTAGATATCAGAAAGAGAGAAAAAGAGAGGAAAGAGGATGGACAAGCAATAAAGCTCACATAAGTGGCGAAAATTGTGCCGCGATTATTAGGCGGACACAGACCTACTGTGTTAGGGCGCGCGGCGTCTTGGTCGTGTGAACACACAGCGTTCCTATAGTTTTCCTAGAGTTTTGAAAAATCGCAAACCTAACCAACTTTTCTTTTCAAATCAATCTATTAATTGCAGTAGCTGTAAAAATAATTATTATCCACAATATTATTTAGGTGACATATTATTATCGTGATAATTATAACAGAGGGATCCACATAATGTAATTGATATTATGAGGAACCCTATTACTTCCGCAATATCTCTGCCAATAATAAGCTCTTTATAAAACAACATTTCATGGAACTAAATACCAACCACATGACGAATTATTATTGACTCGCTCGATCAAAATATTATAAAACAAACAAATACGCGGACGGAAATTTTCTGACGGGCTATAATTAAAATTCCACTGGTTTAATTATATTTTTGTAGTGTATAAATAGATTCGGAGTATATTTCCACTCCATTGGGTTTAACGCGCGTGTTCATATGTATAAATATGCGCGCACACATGCAATGAACCTTCATGACGAGCAATGGAAACAAGCGCGATCCTTTAGTATGTTGTATTAACTATAGGTGTACACTAAGAACTTTTCGGCAGAGTTCGTCTAGTTAGATTAGATCTAGTTAGTTAGATCTAGTTTGCCAGTTATCCTACTGCCAAGCTGTGTGCCTATGTGCAAGTAGGTACTACCGTGTGCTGGTTTGAAGCGCTATTATTGTTACTGTAGCTAGTGAAATTGCTGGGGCAAATGAGACTTTATGATCGCACAGTAATTAGGGATTGCAATCCGAAAAACCGGATCCGGTAATCCAGCGGATCCGGCGTCATTTAGTGCTTACCGGATCCGGTATCAATACACCGGATCCGGTTTGCCAATTTTTGGTAAAATTGTCACGCTTTTGCATGAGTCACGTACTTTAAATGCATATTACTAGCGCCTACGTTGATTAAACTTGATCTTGACTTGATGAAGTTATAAAAGTATTTTTATGATGATTGTGCCATTCCGGATCCGGCCGGATTGACAGAATTTCGGCCGGATCCGGCCGGATTGAAAATGACACCGGATTGCAATCCCTAACAGTAATCTTTTACTGTGCTAATGCAATCTCACCACGTCATTCACTAATATAAAAAAGTTGTGTTTGACAATCCCTCACAAAATATTTATACGTTTAGCTGTTTAGTCATAATATGTAACAAACCGTCAAGCTTTACCTACAGAGATAAACACCGAACTAAACAGTAAGAACAGTTATTTCCCAGGTGGGCTTTTTTATAATCATGAATAGTTTCATAAGATCCACTACACTGTCGTAACTTTCCCATCGAGTCACCAACCTTCTCAAGATTTTCCTCTTAACAAAAATACGTAGATGCTATATTTTTTTTATAATTAATCAAGTGATCATCAAAGGTAACCATGAAAGATTTGTTGTTATTGAGAGTGTGAGGTAGTTCACCTTATTTCTAATGCATATGATATTTTAAGAATGTTATGTTTTACGTAGTAATTTTATATTAAATCTTAATTTAGCCCTAGGCCTTGTATTGGGAGGCTTATGTTCAGCTCATCACTCTCTCCTTATTTTATATCAATCCCTCTAATAGCTTGAAGAATGAAAGCTACTTTTACTTCGGTATCTATTACAAAAGGTAAAAGTTATTATGTATATTATGTACTTACTTATTGTTTGAACACAAAATACACCACAAAGATCAACCATCTAACTATGTCAAAGCACTTAAAATTCCGCAGAAGGGTAGATACCCTACTTTCCAGAAGGGACGATGTTTGAAAGGCTTTTGTGGGGATCATAATATTATTAGGTAGCCTAAATACATGATACATTTTTAAGTGTTGATTTTCCTTCTAAAGCTAAACACACGCACTCTATATTATTCCATAGGTTATATTAGGTAGGCTAGGTAAAAACTAGGTTAGGGAAAAGCGAAAAACTTGTTTGTGCAATGTAATAGGTATACATAATTTTATATATTTCTCACATAATAAATTTACATGGCCAGAGAAAGATCAAGAGAAAGCCAGCATTTATTTAGTATCCATTTTCACTGTGAGATATTATGATAGTGCAGCGATTCATGGCAATTCCCGTCCGTCAACCGAAATAACCGGTAATTTTTTGATAAACCTAACTCTACCTATGAGCACCGGATGCATTACCTTGTGAGGTCAAAGGTCGCTCCTCGGGCGACGAACTCGTCTCAATACGGACGACATTTCTTTTCAGAATTTCATAAATGTCGGTTCTCGGTTCGGGTCATTCGCAATTTTCTGGGGCACTAATCCTTATTGAGCTCCGTGTTTTCTACTATTTTTTTTGTTGAAAAGTTAATTTTGACTTTATATTTTTACAAATAAATATGTGATAGTTTATTTTTTTTATGTTGTTTAGTTTATTATTTAGGAGATATACTTTAAACATTTTATAATGTTAGTTTTCTAAGTTTAATTCAAAGTACACTCATATTAAATTTTATTATTAATTTATTATCATGCCAAGAAGTAGTGCAGCTAGTAGCTTTTAGTACATAGTATAATTATTATGACTGTAGTAGTTAGTTTAAAGAAAAAAAGGCATATTATTTAAAAAAAAACGCATAGGACATTTTCAATAAATCTTCTTCTCGTGTAGGCAAGTAGTCAGTCCTAGGCCGCCCAAAGGCTTCAGAATTGGCTTAACGACTATTGTCTTACAAAAACAACCACAGGTAGGTACAGCTTTTCTTTAGCAGATTTTCCGCTATACTATGCGATTCTAGCTTAAAATATAAGTAAAGATGCAATGTACCTGTATCGATCGAGCCAACTTTTAACGTCTCGTGGAATCGTGGGCCTCCGAGCCTCGTGTAAGTCCTACCCGCATGTTTACGTTGCTCGCACGGGGCCTGTGGAGTCATTACGATTACGCGCTACACGTGTTCCAAATTGCTTATATGAAATATTTGTGAGTCATAACTTATAGGCACGCATTTGCCACGAAATAACTATAATCTTAACACTTAATATACCTACAAATAGATTGCATTCTATTTAAAAGAGCAACGCTGCCAGCGTGTTGGGCACGCTACTAGCTACTTACTTAAGTACTAAAATTAAGAACAAAAACGAAGTACATTGTCCTACGACTAGATAAAAAGAGACTAATCTGGGTACACGAAATTTCAATGGTTTGTAAAGTCGGAAAATGTTGAGTTCATTCGTTGTCGCTTTACTCGTTAAAAGCTTAATTTATGGTATGAGGGTGCTACTACTAGTTAACAAAGGCTAATATTTTCCTTCATATTTTTTTAGGTTCAGTTATGGTATTTGCTCTCAGAGAAATCGTGAAATGGGAAACATTTCCAATATTCTGCAAGGTGATGAATATGAAGTTGAAGCAATTACAAGTCCCATACATTATGAATTTAGGATTTCTGATGACATCAAAGATACGCATTGCGTGGGCTGCTGCATGTGTCTATAATTACCGCCGTGCTCAAGTTGTCTATCCCCGAGAGTAAAGTATAGCATTTGACCAAATTATCCGATGATAAGTGATGACGCGGCCTACGATGGTGCATGCAAGATACCTGTTCACTCTTGACTTGATGACACCCAGGGCCATTATTCCGTATCGATTCCTTACTTTGAAACCACGCGAATTCCTTGTCTTACATAAGAAATCTGCGAAACTGTATTCTCTATGAAACGAAAACAAAACCGCGCGAAATAAATTTGGAATTGGCGCGATTTGAACTGTCAAAAATCATATGTTTTACCGAGACGCGTTCCGAAACATCAACACATCAAAAGATATGACCACTTATATCAATATATTTTATTCAAAATAAAGATAACTTGAATGTAAAGTGAAGGTATATCTGACGCTGTGACACGATTTGAACAAGACACGATAACGACGTGGTTTCGTATCGTGTGGAATTGGTGTTTCCATAGAGAATAACCACCCAGGTATGTCATTCGTGCATATATTTCACTGCGTTAAAAAGTTAAAGAGGCATTCCACTCACGTATGCTAATTCCGTCACTTTATTAGATATCAAGTAGAGGCACCATCTTCGTTTTTATGTTTAATTCTTATTGGTACACCACCCACACACCCACTTTACAGACTTTCAGCAAAAGGACTTCAAAATATGTTCGGTATAAGTTTACCTACAAACCTTTTATTCACCTGGCAAATATAGTAGAGCCCTTACTCAAGATAAGGACAGGGATCGCCTGTGGAATTCTCCGCAATTAGCTGTCATAAAAGTTTCTTTACGCCTGTACATAAAATTTTCCTTTGAGAGAATATTTTATTTTGCATGGAAATTCAGCAATCATTACTCATGAACAGTAGTACCTGTTATTATGTGATTCATATTCTTATTCCTGTACTATACCTATCATGTAAAGCTACCATTATGGGTTATTGGAGAACTACCTACTATGACTTAAAATTAGCAATTTTAAGTGTAATTATCTATGTTATATATACTATATATAACACTACTATATATACTCTTTTATGATGTTGTTGTAAACAGGTGTTTGTTTAGGGAACAGTGACCAGTGACAATGTCGACAACTCCGGAGTATGTTTACGCATTGGTAATTGATATGATTATAATACCTACTATTAATCTATGATTAACGACGAACGAGATGAATATAATGAAAACTTTAAATATGTATTAACTACATATTATATTAATACATATTATTAGCTTTTAATAGCTCAGTAATTATTCATTTACAAAGGACTATAAGCACAGAGCAAAAAAAAAAACGCTTCCCCGCCATTTGTTTCATAGCTCTGTGACTATAACGTAAGTAAGCGTGCGACTTTTATTCTGTGCAAAGATGTTTCCTCATCCCTGACACGGTAAGAATTTTATCGACCATACATACACACCAATAAAGCTGTCAAATCTCGCTTTAGTAGTGCTTCATTTCTAACTCTACTTAAATATCTTTATACATGAGCTAGTTTTCTTCCACGAACACACTAGGTTCTTGAAAGGTGTAAACCGTTTATAATGCCAATGTCCCTATGTCTAAGCAGTTAGGGGACAGCCCTGGCTGGCTGAGAAGCCTTACTCACCTCAGGTTTTCCTGGAAGGTGTTCTACTTTCACCTTTTTTTGAACTTTGTTAATTACTCTGAGGTACGAACGATATAGACATAGGTACCAAATGTAAATAAGGCAAATCCTGTGTTTAAAACATGTTTAAGACCATTATGAGACTATAAAAATAGTTCGAGACCATCCTTGCTGCCTTAAACTAGGACTTACAAATTTTAAGCCTGCGGTGCCTGCGGCGCGCTTATGCTCCCTTTGCCTGCGGCTGTAATAAGGTGGTTAACGCTTTATACCATGATTAAATAGCCAGCCATCTAAAAAAACAACATCAAACCAATATACAATGTATATTATATTGCCACTATATTGGCGTGCCGTATTGATGTTATTGTTTATCGAAAACCATACAAACCGAAAACCGAAAACATCTTTGTTTTCTCAACACCCTCCGTTAAATAAACCTCTTTTGAATCATGAGTTTAACGAAATTGACCTCTTTTGATTGAAGCCGGAGAAAAATTTTCCGTGACAGGTGCGTAGACAGCTGATTGACGTCATTAAACTTTGTTAAACTTTGTTAAGGAAAGTAAAATAGTGGGACTAAATTATTTTAATTACGATTGCACGAAACTCTCACAACACTGCCATAACATTAATGAAAGGTTAAAAATGTGTACAACAATAAAATCAAATCAGCGCTCAGGCAAGGGATGCACCGACGTAATGATCTACAACTGAAACAACGGGAATGCGATAACAAGTTGGAATCAGGTTTGGCGAAACCTGAAGACGAACAGCTTTTCTATTCAGCCAGTGTACATTTCCTCAAGAAGAAACTCCAAGAAAAATCTCATAATGCTGGTTCAAGCCAGCGACCGATTTCACAGAGTTGCTGCAATATTGCCAGACCATCAGACTTCGAATCTAGTAAGAGAATCTTATGCCGCAAAGTTTCAAGGACAGATATAAGCAATGATTTCATTACTGAACCATCTTTGTCAATGCAACAAGTGCTGCCGTTCCCCAAGTCTAGTAAAGATGGCTTCTTCACAAGGCTAAAGAATACTTTCAAAAAATTCCAGCCTTCTTTCGTCGAGCCTAAACATGCAGAAGACTGTGAATCTTCGAATATATCAAATTTTAAATTCCCTCGATGTGAAAGATTATCGAAAAACCTTCACTCTTCTTGCCTAGTTCAAATTTCGGAAGAAAGTTCTAAGGGAAATTTGAATTCCTTGGATGAGAGTGCTTCTTGCAGTAAACAAGGTATGTCAGGATGTTAAAAATTAACATACGTTTATAAAAAGAATAGCTTAGTACAACGCACTAATTTATTAATATACATCGTTGTGTTTCGATAATTGCTCGATGTTTCATTAAACATTGTTAGTTTCCTGCATGCTCTAAGGCCTTAGTTTAGCTTCGTATATCTTTTTGTGGTAAATAAATATATAGTCATCATCATCATCATCATTAACAGCCTGAAGACGTCCACTGCTGAACATAGGCCTCCCCCAGGGAGCGCCACGTAGAGCGGCTGATCGCCTCCTGCATCCATCGGCTCCCCGTGGCATTCACCAGGTCGTCGGTCCACCTAGTGGGGGGCCGGCCTACGCTGCGTCTTCCAGTTCGTGGTCGCCACTCGAAAACCTTTCTTCCCCATCGGCAGAGATGTACAAGATACCTTATACTAAGTATTTAAATACAAAATACAAGATACATTTAAAAAAAGTATTTGAGATACTAGATACAAGATACTTTTGGAAAGAGTATCTGAAATACTAGATACAAGATACGTATCTTCTAAATACTTTTTATAGATACAAGATACTTTTGAAAAAAGTTTTTTATTAAGCTTCAACTTATTACATGAATCATGAATAGATCGCGTAAATGTGACAATCACCTATACTTTAAGGTATTTAATTAGGTATTAAAGGTATTTAATTGAAGCTTAAGTAAAACCAGTTCATATATAAATCACTTTTCTTCTAGTATCTGTAGGTATTATATAGATTAGATATTACAGGGTTTCGAAGTCAGCTGTGTCAGTACACCATGTTTTCACTACTTGTAATAGAGGAATCAGGGTCCTCTAAGAATAATATGGTACAAAATTCGTCGTTTACCCTTTTATTATTACTCATTATTGTGTAAAGCGGGAAATTCAAAGTTTTTAAATTCTTATTTAAGCAAATAAGAAAGTTTTCTTTTGATCATTTGAAATGAACAATGTCCGAAATATTTGATCTATTTTTTTATTTTGCGTTTTAAATACGCATTATAGAAAGCAATAAAAAAACTAATATTTATGATTTTTATAGCAGTATCGCCTGCTCAGCGTAATTTTCCTACGGGTTAATAAGTAAAGAAAAAATTTGAATCACGACTCGATCTTTGACTTGAAATTGAATCCATCCATCCCTAAAGCTATGCTTTACTTAAACTACCATGATACGTGGTCTTATGTCCGAATTTTTCATTCACCTTTTATAACCAACGCTTTGGTAGCGCTATAGACTGCGTGATTCTTGGAGAATCATCTCAAAAAAAAAGAAAAGAAAAAGTGGTCACATGTCCAAAATTAACTAATCTGTCAAAAAAACTAATTTATGTTTTTTTGTTATAGTTTGGTTCATTTAATGTTGGCTTATGATGAGACTTGGCTTTCAATATTTTGAGCGAGTATTAGCACAATAATAGCACATACCACCACAATCTGCTTTACGACGGAGAGCATTATTGATTACCATAATGCCGTTATCAAACTGCAAAAGTGTTTCTGTACTTTTTAAATCTTATTCAGCGAATGTGATGTCACGAAATATACTAACCCGAAGACGTATACAGCTTTATCAGAAATATTGAATTATTAATAGTCATGTTCGTGTGGTGTCTGGCTGTGTTTATTTTATACAGATTCCCGATATATCGTAGTAATTTCAATGTGTCAGTTTTTTCTATTATCTAGCAAGTTTACTCCAGAGTTTGCAGGATCTCAGTAAATTAAATGACTTCTATTTTATTTAAAACCATTTGGAACCATATACCTTTAGGCCCTAGGTTTGATATTTAGTAAATACTACTTACAGGTTAACTTATCGCAAATATTCATATTTCAACAAGCAACAGTTTTTCAAATACAATATCTTAAATTTCTTGTCCCATTTCAAACTGGCATTGTTGTACATCCTAAATCTATGCGTAATACGGAATCAAGGTACTACCTTTTACCTACCATTAGTATTTATATTATAGAACTTCCTTGTACGGAATACACTACAGTGTGAAGTGAGAAAAATGGTGTAGGTTTATTTAAATTTAAAGATGACGTTCAGTTTTATGTACGTTTAAGATTGTGCAGGTGTAACAGAACGTAAATGTAAAAAGTGCACACCTAGGTAGTTTTATTATGACAAAAAGTATCTTAGCAAAAAAAGTATTTGCTAAATACAAGATACAAGACAAATAGTATCTAAATACAAAATACAAATACATTTAAAAAAAGTATCTAAATACAAGATACAAATACATTTAAAAAAAGTATCCAGATACAAGATACAAAATACGTATCTTGTATCTGTATTTCCGATACTTGTATCTTAGATAAGTCACATCTCTGCCCATCGGTTGTCAGTTCTACGAGTGATGAGGCCTGCCCATTGCCATTTCAACTTGCTAATCCTAAGAGCTACATCGGTCACTTTAGTTCTCCAGCAGATCTCCTCATTTCGGATCTTATCTCGCAAGGAAACACCGAGCATGTCTCTCTCCATAGCTCGTTGCGCGACTCTGAGCTTAGCAATGAGGCCAACAGTTAGAGACCACGTTTCAGTTCCATAAGTCATCACTGGCAACACACATTGATTGAAAACTTTTGTTTTCAGGCTTTGTGGTATTTTGGACGAAAAGATAGGTCGAAGCTTCCCGAACGCTGCCCAGCCAAGTTGGATTCTTTGGCCGACCTCTTTGTCGAAATTGGACCTACCCAATTGGACAGTCTGCCCTAGATAGACGTATTTGTCGAGAGTATCGTTCCTAAAAATAAATAGTAAAATTGTTTATTAATCAGTCACAAAGATCCAAGTGACACAAAGCAAGATGATCAAGTAAAAACGTAAAAGGAAATGACGTGATAACCATATCCACTTTCTCTAAACATATTGGCTTATGACAAAAATGGCAAATACGCCGTCTATCTCACAATATAGTTTCGAGAAACTTTCTATAACACAGACATAGATTCTATAACATGTACGTGACAAAATGAAAGGGCAATGAAGCCTTATTAACTAGTGACTGCTGATAAGATGTCGTAGGGAGGCCTCGTTGCTTGGGGGCGCGCCCTGTGACGTAACTCGGGCTCGGGTGCTCGGTCAATGTCTTTGCTACTAGACGAACATAAGGCCATAACCATATTGCAGGTAGGTACAAGTTGATTAAAGTCGTCACTAAAGAAAATAAATACAATTAAATATTTTTATTACTTAGTTTTATTACTTTTTACTACGACGTCCGTCACTAAGTTATCATATCGTACGACTTATCCGTAAAAATAATTGTTATAAGTGTATCTAAAGTAACATTTGCTTTAAGTGTGATACATTGTTGTGAAGCTATTGGGATATTCTGCCTGATGGTGTTTATCCCATTTCACTACATCCAGGAACCAGTGAGTTACAAGCAATAATATTTTCAATAAATTGCGCATTCATCGTGAACCTGATCTACGACAACTCGCAGAGCGCTCGCTGCGCCATTGCCTACTGCGTAGTAACTACAGAGAGTTTAACGGCGCGTTGCGCCTGGGAGACTACTACTAGCAAAGGCGCTAGCCTGCGGTTTCTACATCGAAATAAGGTTTCTATCATAACGAGTTGCTAAGGACATCTAATCGTGGTGTTATAATGGATGCTAAAGCTTGTTTTGGCTGCAGAAATGCTATCCCTAATAGGGAGTACATGAGCTGCGATGGCTGCAAACAGAAATATGATTTGCAGTGCGCAAATTTGTCGCCTAAGCGTTTTAAAAAGCTAACGCTGGAGCTTAAACGTGATTGGAGATGCCCTGAGTGCATAAGCAAGCTACCGAAACGCGGGAATAACAGTAACACCCCTGTTCGTTCATGTCCGTCTACATTACAGCATATGAAGGTGGACGACGACACTGACACTGAACCCTTGTCTGACAGTTCCGGTGTGAATATACGTAAACAAAAGGTTTGCTCTCCTGAATACGTCACCGAGGGAACATTACGAGACATCTGGAAGAATGAAATGAAAAAGGAGATGGAAACGATGCTTGAGGCGACGATTAAGCGGACCGTATCTAGTCATTTGAAGTCAATAACTAGTCAATGCTTGGGGTTTCAGGAATCTATCGCCTTCGTCAGCACGCAGCATGATGACCTCAGAAAAGAAATTACGGAGTTAAAGAAACTGCTTAGTAATTCCTCTTCTGAAGTAAAAACCCTTAAGGAGGAGAATAAAAACCTTAGGGAGAACTTGAGTATATGTGTGAATCGCGTCAGGGTCCTGGAGGAGGAAAACCTGCTGTCAATGGGTCAGAATGCAAAATCTCGAAATCACGGGTATTCCTGAGAAAAATTATGAAATTCCTATTGACATAGTTCAGCAAGTGGCTCAGCATATTGGCGTCACCATTCAGCCTTCTGACTTGGAGTTCGCCCACAGAGTTCAGCCCCGGCGCGCGGCAAGTGTAGCCCGCGCTCGTCCCATTGTTGTTCGTCTGAGACACCGTGCTCTGAAGGATCAGATAGTCGCTGCCGCACGCAAGCGCCGGAACCTGACTGCCGGGGAGATGGGAATTGGAGGCGAAACTGACAGGATTTTCATAAACGAGCATCTCACTAAAGATAGCAAGATGCTACTGAGTGCATGTAAACAGAAAGCGAAGGAAGCCAATTATAAGTACACTTGGACAAAAAACTGTCGAATTTTTGTTCGCAAGAACGAGACATCCCCACCGGTCCCCATAAACTCACCGTCGGACCTTGTCAAAATAGTTTAATTTGTCTTATAAAACTATCATGAAACTATCTGCTATGTACCCCTTGTAAATTACTATCTGTAGGTATTTATATGCTTAATATATTTTTATTGCCAAGATGCCTCATACGATTTATAAAACCATACACTTTAATAACTATTCATAAAATAAACACTCTTTACCATTCATATCACACGAACAATAATTACATCTTAAAAATGATAATACAGTATATTATTGTGATAACTTTATTTAAAATAAGCACACTTTGCCAAACATATAAAATGTACAATAATTACATCACACAAGTAATAATATATTATATTATTATAGTACCTACTCATAAAATAAGCAGACTTCACCAAACATGTATAATGAACAATAGTTATCACAAATACCTAGTACAAAATATAATTGCATTGTCTTTTGCAGAGATAGATTTCACCACGTTATCTGACTATTCGGTTTCCGACTTCATAATGTGGGAGTTTTGGGACTATGGAGTTGCAAAAATGTTTACTGTTAAGTATCATCAGTGCATGTCAGTATTCTTAAACATGGACCCAACTTTTTATACAATAAAAAAAAAATTACTATGTTCTGTCCGTCAGTGTGGATACTCTATTTCGATCATAATGCTTGATACAATGAAAAAATTAAAACTGTTTTATCAAAATGTTCGGGGGCTAAGGACAAAGACTAATGAATTTTACAGTAACCTGTTATTAAATAATTCTGATGTTATCTTGATTACTGAAACTTGGCTTTGTGAAGGAATTTTGGATGCTGAGTTGAGTGATAGTAATTTCAGCTTATTCCGGAGAGATCGTGGATCATTGGGGGGTGGTGTAATGATTCTATGCGCTGCACACCTCCAAGCGTGCGCGCGACCTGAGTGGCAAAACGAAGATTTAGAATGTATTTGGGTAACTATTCCGGCGCGTACACTTGGCTCAGCGCATGACTTGCACATTGCCGTTATTTACATACCTCCGAACTCACTCATCTCATCGCGAATACAAGCTTTCATTGATCTCACGCCAGGTAAATACTTTTCATCCTGATGATCACTTTATGATCGTTGGGGATTTTAACTTACCTTGCGTAGACTGGAGTTCTGGGGATCCGATAATACTGAAAGTGGGATCAGTTGATACACAGAGCCTGGCATCTAATTTGATTGCCCGGTTTTCTGTGCTTGGTTTCTCGCAGTATAATTTACTTACCAATAAGTGTAATAATACCCTTGATTTAGTATTCTCAGACTCACCAATTTGTATTAAAAAATCAATTTCACCACTAGTGAAAGAAGATGCTTTTCATCCGGCTTTTTCTATCTTGGCCACAGACATTTTAGTACCACCATTTAAGCCGCAATCTCGCATGAAATATCAATACAAACGTGGTGATTTCGAAAGCATTAATAGGTTGCTAAATGAATGTGACTGGTCATTTATTGTCGACGGTACTGTAATGGAAGATATTGTGGAGCATTTTTATTCTATCCTACGTAAGTTAATACTAGAATTTGTACCACAAGTACATTGTTCTGGAAATTATATTTATCCGATCTGGTATAGCCAAGCCCTCATACAAATAATTAAAGAAAAATACAAAGCCCACAGGGACTGGAAGCGCTATAAAAATCCCAATGACTACGCTACCTTTGCTGAGCTTAGACAAAGACAAAAGTTTGTACAAGATGAGTGTTACAAGTCTTATGTTAATTTATCACAACGTAAAATCAAATCTCACCCAAAATATTTTTGGTCATATGTAAAGTCAAAAAGGAAAAATATTTCTAACTGAACAGAATGATATTTGCTCCGCATTTAATAAATTTTTTGAGAAAAATTTTAGGAATCCTGCCTCTAGCTATGTTCTTAATGAGTCAAGTAACGCTAGTCATGACATTATTCATGATATAGAAGTTAAAAATAGTGAAATCTTAAAACTTATTCGAAATCTAGATGTAACAAAAGGAGCAGGTAGCAATAATATCCCACCGATATTCTTCGTCAAGTGTGCAGTTCCGCTGAGTGCTCCTATATCATTATTATTTAACCGTTGTCTTAGAGATGGCTATTTCCCTAGCATCTGGAAGCAAGCTCATATTGTGCCAATTCATAAAAAGGGACCTAAAACAGCCATTGAAAACTATCGCCCCATTTCCATCCTTAATGTTTTGAGTAAATTGTTTGAAAGGATGGTTCACACTCGAATATACCCCGTTATTTCTGCCTCTATCCCCGTAGAACAGCATGGCTTCATGATAGGGCGATCAACCACCACAAATTTAGGAGTTTTTGTTGATAATGTTGCTAGTGGTATGGAAGGAGGATCTCAAGTGGATGTGGTCTACACGGATTTTGAGAAAGCCTTTGACCGTGTTGACCACATCATACTTTTGCACAAACTTTTTGAGGTTGGTATTCGAGGCAATTTGTTAAGGTGGATGGAGTCCTACTTGCGCAACCGCTCTCAAGCGGTAATTGTAGGTGGATTCTGCTCAAATTTTATTGTGGTTCCTTCGGGGGTACCGCAAGGTTCGATTTTAGGGCCCCTAATGTATGTTGCATATATATATGATATTGGATACTGTCTGCAATATGCGCAGCTTCTCATGTATGCAGATGACACCAAAATCTACATGAAAGTACAGAATCATTTAGATTGTCAGAACTTACAAACAGACTTAGATAGATTGGCCGTATATTATGCTAGAAATCACCTTGACATTAATATAAGTAAATGCTCATTTGCTTCGTTTACGCGAAAAAAACTTCCAATTAAATTTGAATATAAAATCAATGGCATTAAAATAAACAAAGTAGATTGTATTAGGGACCTAGGGGTAGTAATGGATACAAAACTTTCATTTTCTGGACATGTGGACTCTGTGGTTAGTAAGGCCTACAAGAGCCTGGGCTTTATATTGAGGATTAGTCGGCCATTCTCTGATATGGTTTGTTTGAAAGTTTTATACTAGGTACTCTTATGTGCGTAGCATCTTGGAGTACTGTAGCACGGTGTGGAATCCGCAATATGTCATTTATATCCATGACTTAGAGAGCATTCAGAGTAAGTTTGTAAAACATTTAAACTTTAGGTGTTATCGCAGCCATAATGTTGAGGATTATCAGGATTCATGTAATTATCATCATCTTACTACCCTAGAAAATCGGCGCAAGCTTTCTGACATGTCACTTCTGCATGGACTGTGCAACAGCTATATTGATAGTCCAGATCTAGTTTCAAAAATCTTGAGGTTTTGTGTGCCAAGGAAGCGAACAAGACATACGAATCTTTTTGCTGTATCACACTCGGCTACTAATTATGCCCAAAATTCACTCGTTAGTCGATTGCACAGAACTTATAATAAATTATTTGGCTCCATTGATATTTTCCACATCAACAATTTGCGCTTCAAACGGGAGGTTCTCCAAATCCTTAATGATGAGGGTGCAGTTGGAGTCAAAACGGGATAACCCCAAAATCACACGCAAAGGCAGTAGGCACACTACAAGGAAAGACACTATTTATTATTAGGTACCGTTATTCTATTTATATAAGTATTTAGTTATATGGTTTTTTATCTGTTTAGTGATTGTCGTTTTTGCTTATTCAAAGATAAATTCGTAAAATGTAAATCCATTATTGGCTTTTAGTTTTGTTATAAGTTTTATATGTATTTGTTTTAAGAGCTGTGGATTTTGTTACAGAAATAAATAAATGTAATAAAATATGGAATGACACTTGGTAAATTAATTTATAATCTTCATCACCATCATCAGCCTGAAAACGTCCACTGCTGAACGTAGGCCTCCCTCCTCTCATAGGTAGAACGATGTCAGCGTACACCCTCCAACTAGCTCTCTCTAGCTTCTGTGGTGTGGTGGTTGGGTACGTCAGCTCATATTGCAGAGGCGGCGCGTTCGATTCCTACGACAGGACAAGTATTTGTGCACAAGAAAAAAAACGCAAATACTTTTTCTGTCTATAATATGTTATGTGAGCATGATCCTCGAAGTTCTTGGGCGCCTAGATACAGGGAATCTTAGTTAGGGTCTAGAGTCTAGGATCTATGTAGGTATGTGATCGTTGGGCGTTATTTATTGTGGGGGTTGTAATAATTACCAATATGGCAGGCGTCTTATTAGGACGTTATGCATATAAACCAGGCCACAGAGAATTCATATGTGTGGACCTATGTGTGGACATTTCACACTTCCCATCCATCTAGCCCCAAACTAAGCATAGCTTGTACTATGGGAACCAGATAACTGATACAATACTTTTATACTTTTTTGTTTGTAGATACATACATAGAATACAATATAACACCCAGACGCAGAACAAACATCTATGTTCATCACACAAATGATTGTCCAGGGTAGGAATCGAACCCACAGCCCCCAGTTCAGAAGGCAGGGATACTACCAACTGAGCTATCGGGCCCGTCCCGAATGCTGCTGCCCTTCGTGGATATTCCCACAGTTCTTACGGCACACACAGAAAGAGATGGGATGGCCTTATCATACTTAGAATAGGACCATCTCATCTTTTCTTTCTTTTTCTCAAAATAGTATGATAAGTATTTGAGTTTTTCAGGCATATAATTATTTTAGTATGGTATTACCATTGAGTCATCAGGTAATAACGAGAAATCTCCCGAACGTGAAAAAAATGTAGTGATCGTGTCGCGAGCGTTACTAGTTAGTGTCCAGTGTATTCATTTGGCCCAATACTTCGCAAACACGCAATAGGTGTCACTTGATAATCTTGCGTTATGCAGAAATAAAATGATTCGTATAATAGCCTGAGTTGTTCCGTTGTATGGGATGAGGGATCTGTACTTCAGGTATTATTTATCTGGGGTATTACTAAGCTTCTAACTAAGAATGTCGTGCTGCAGACTCGTGCAAACAACGTTTGTCATTTTACAGCTAGAAATAGAAAATCTTTGATGAATATTTTTCGTGACATTAAAGTAATTTAAATATGACACGGATTTATGGTCGACTGAAATAAATACTCTCTGTACTTGTGTCAAGATGTTATTTCGAGGTGTTTCACCTTTACATGATATTCTCTAAAGTCGTCTCGTTTTATTTATAAATATCATATTATGGTATAGGTAAGTATATCTATTATACCTTAAGTACATATATTTAACTTTAACAATAAAATTTAATATGGGTGCTTAAACGTAGTAACATATTCAGTAACCTGTGCTTTAGGTACTATTACCGTTTAGATCTGATTGTAAGATTGTCGTGATTGTGATGATGTTTTATTATGGACAGTAACTACCTTTCTTATGATAACAGTCAAAACTATTTTTTTATGTTCTAACAAGTCTATACCTACGGCATATAGGTAGGCATTTTCTCTAGTAATGTTAGATATAGCACCTACAGCATCAAAAAAACATTGCCGCGCTATACCGTAGTACTAGGTGTAAATCTATTCTGTGGCTGTACTATGTTAGCTTCAGAAGGTAGTAACCGTACCTTCTGAACTGAGGGCTGTGGGTTCGATTCCTACCCAGTACAAACATTTGTGTAATGAACATAGATGTTTGTTCTGTGTTTGGGTGTTATATTGTATTCTATGTATGTATTTACAAAACAAAAAGTATCTAAGTATTATATCCGTTATCTGGTTCCTATAGGGATATAATGCTATGCTTAGTTTGGGGCTAGGCGTGAAATATTCACACATATTTATTATTTATTATTATTTTATTGTTCAAGTATTTCTCAGTACCTACTTATGAAATTAAAGCGATTGAAATAAACATTTTTCATTCTACTTGCATCTCTATCGGTAGTATAGGTACACAATCATCACAACTATTCACCAGGTTTGGAGCAGACGACAGTCCATGAACTGTTGATGTCCTCTACTTGGCTTATCAACTCTTGTATCTTCGTCGGCACAGTTTTGCTTAAGATTGTGGGCACCCACAATGTGGGCTGTTTATTGAAGCTAATTGTAAGGAGAACGTGGTCTTGTGTTATTTTTTTCAGTATGATAATTTTTCCTGTCCATGGTCTCTGTGGGCACTCACACTGTATGTCGTTCATTGTTCGCAGTTCATCCGTAGTATTGACTGCAAGAAATGGGTACTCCTGGTAAAATTGTCCTGGGATTTCAATAAGCGGTGCATCCTTGTCTCCACAAATACATGACAGGTTTTCTTTTCTGATAAAATCACGTTTCAAACATTTTACGATCCCAGGCTGGTAGAATGCAGTAGGCACAGCTGACATTACCCAAGTTTTTGTGTTTACCACCTCTTCTATAAGATTGGTTTTGGCAGCTACGATCACAGATACAAATAGTAAAACCTCCCACATATTGGCTATTTACGAACGAATTAGAAACCTATTTTGTCTACAACTGAACCAAGATTGAATGAAGATTAGACTTTGTTTGGGTAATGTGTATGCAGTTATCAGTAGAACACTGTTATTACTAGTAATACATTTTTATACTGGTATTATTTTTGTTCACCCTGTAGCAAAGGTTAAACGATAAAATAAGTGCAAAATACTAGGTACGCCAATTCGATCAGCATAAACAAAATCCGAGATTACAATAATGAGTGCTAATAGGTATTTTGTTGTTGATGTAGTAAGCACGATGTATAACGACGTTTACTTATGTAAGAAGGCTTTTACCTTAAATAATAACAGTGTCATTTTGAAGAGGCATATACGTATATATAGGGGCATAACGGCATAATACTAAAACGAACTAACAAAATGAAAGAATGGGCGGTTCGAAGGGTGGATTTTTGCCATATTTTAATGTCAAATAATTTATTTCTCCCGCAAGCTGCAATGTTGCCGGCATACAAAAAATAGCAATTTTAAAAAGTAGACCATGCCGACCGGATGGTTATTTTCAAATGTTTTATAGTTTAGGTCTCAAGTTATTATTACAAGGGTAAGTTCGCTTTCCTCCATGTTGTTTAAATGTAATATAAGTATAATTAATATGAATTGTTCCCAATTTTACAGATAGATAGATAGATAAACTCATTATTGACAACATCATTTTACAGAAAATACAGTGATAAATCTTATTATAAATTATAAATATACAGATTCCCATGACTACAGTTCTCATGTCTACAGATTCCTGTGCCTACAGTTCCCATTTCTACAGATTCTGAATGGTTTTGATCTGTGGACTCATTCATGGAGGAAGGCAATTTGCCACTGCAACGCAACTATACTATTTAGAAACCACCCAAGTTCCACACAGCCTAATCTTCACTCATGGCATGCAAATGCTAGCTATCTATATAGTTCATTCACTATAGTATAGGTCATAGGTACTACGTAAGCTCCATACCACCACAGATATTATAATATACCACAGTCTATATAGAGTTATTTCAATTACTTATTAGGTAGGTATGTTAAGATTTTTCAAGTGATATTTGTATCTACGAATACATAGCTGCTCTGCCAATCTTTTTCATTCTACTTGCATCTCTATCGGTAGTATAGGTACACAATCATCACAACTATTCACCAGGTTTGGAGCAGACGACAGTCCATGAACTGTTGATGTCCTCTACTTGGCTTATCAACTCTTGTATCTTCGTCGGCACAGTTTTGCTTAAGATTGTGGGCACCCACAATGTGGGCTGTTTATTGAAGCTAATTGTAAGGAGAACGTGGTCTTGTGTTATTTTTTTCAGTATGATAATTTTTCCTGTCCATGGTCTCTGTGGGCACTCACACTGTATGTCGTTCATTGTTCGCAGTTCATCCGTAGTATTGACTGCAAGAAATGGGTACTCCTGGTAAAATTGTCCTGGGATTTCAATAAGCGGTGCATCCTTGTCTCCACAAATACATGACAGGTTTTCTTTTCTGATAAAATCACGTTTCAAACATTTTACGATCCCAGGCTGGTAGAATGCAGTAGGCACAGCTGACATTACCCAAGTTTTTGTGTTTACCACCTCTTCTATAAGATTGGTTTTGGCAGCTACGATCACAGATACAAATAGTAAAACCTCCCACATATTGGCTATTTACGAACGAATTAGAAACCTATTTTGTCTACAACTGAACCAAGATTGAATGAAGATTAGACTTTGTTTGGGTAATGTGTATGCAGTTATCAGTAGAACACTGTTATTACTAGTAATACATTTTTATACTGGTATTATTTTTGTTCACCCTGTAGCAAAGGTTAAACGATAAAATAAGTGCAAAATACTAGGTACGCCAATTCGATCAGCATAAACAAAATCCGAGATTACAATAATGAGTGCTAATAGGTATTTTGTTGTTGATGTAGTAAGCACGATGTATAACGACGTTTACTTATGTAAGAAGGCTTTTACCTTAAATAATAACAGTGTCATTTTGAAGAGGCATATACGTATATATAGGGGCATAACGGCATAATACTAAAACGAACTAACAAAATGAAAGAATGGGCGGACCGAAGGGTGGATTTTTGCCATATTTTAATGTCAAATAATTTATTTCTCCCGCAAGCTGCAATGTTGCCGGCATACAAAAAATAGCAATTTTAAAAAGTAGACCATGCCGACCGGATGGTTATTTTCAAATGTTTTATAGTTTAGGTCTCAAGTTATTATTACAAGGGTAAGTTCGCTTTCCTCCATGTTGTTTAAATGTAATATAAGTATAATTAATATGAATTGTTCCCAATTTTACAGATAGATAGATAGATAAACTCATTATTGACAACATCATTTTACAGAAAATACAGTGATAAATCTTATTATAAATTATAAATATACAGATTCCCATGACTACAGTTCTCATGTCTACAGATTCCTGTGCCTACAGTTCCCATTTCTACAGATTCTGAATGGTTTTGATCTGTGGACTCATTCATGGAGGAAGGCAATTTGCCACTGCAACGCAACTATACTATTTAGAAACCACCCAAGTTCCACACAGCCTAATCTTCACTCATGGCATGCAAATGCTAGCTATCTATATAGTTCATTCACTATAGTATAGGTCATAGGTACTACGTAAGCTCCATACCACCACAGATATTATAATATACCACAGTCTATATAGAGTTATTTCAATTACTTATTAGGTAGGTATGTTAAGATTTTTCAAGTGATATTTGTATCTACGAATACATAGCTGCTCTGCCAATCTTTTTCATTCTACTTGCATCTCTATCGGTAGTATAGGTACACAATCATCACAACTATTCACCAGGTTTGGAGCAGACGACAGTCCATGAACTGTTGATGTCCTCTACTTGGCTTATCAACTCTTGTATCTTCGTCGGCACAGTTTTGCTTAAGATTGTGGGCACCCACAATGTGGGCTGTTTATTGAAGCTAATTGTAAGGAGAACGTGGTCTTGTGTTATTTTTTTCAGTATGATAATTTTTCCTGTCCATGGTCTCTGTGGGCACTCACACTGTATGTCGTTCATTGTTCGCAGTTCATCCGTAGTATTGACTGCAAGAAATGGGTACTCCTGGTAAAATTGTCCTGGGATTTCAATAAGCGGTGCATCCTTGTCTCCACAAATACATGACAGGTTTTCTTTTCTGATAAAATCACGTTTCAAACATTTTACGATCCCAGGCTGGTAGAATGCAGTAGGCACAGCTGACATTACCCAAGTTTTTGTGTTTACCACCTCTTCTATAAGATTGGTTTTGGCAGCTACGATCACAGATACAAATAGTAAAACCTCCCACATATTGGCTATTTACGAACGAATTAGAAACCTATTTTGTCTACAACTGAACCAAGATTGAATGAAGATTAGACTTTGTTTGGGTAATGTGTATGCAGTTATCAGTAGAACACTGTTATTACTAGTAATACATTTTTATACTGGTATTATTTTTGTTCACCCTGTAGCAAAGGTTAAACGATAAAATAAGTGCAAAATACTAGGTACGCCAATTCGATCAGCATAAACAAAATCCGAGATTACAATAATGAGTGCTAATAGGTATTTTGTTGTTGATGTAGTAAGCACGATGTATAACGACGTTTACTTATGTAAGAAGGCTTTTACCTTAAATAATAACAGTGTCATTTTGAAGAGGCATATACGTATATATAGGGGCATAACGGCATAATACTAAAACGAACTAACAAAATGAAAGAATGGGCGGTTCGAAGGGTGGATTTTTGCCATATTTTAATGTCAAATAATTTATTTCTCCCGCAAGCTGCAATGTTGCCGGCATACAAAAAATAGCAATTTTAAAAAGTAGACCATGCCGACCGGATGGTTATTTTCAAATGTTTTATAGTTTAGGTCTCAAGTTATTATTACAAGGGTAAGTTCGCTTTCCTCCATGTTGTTTAAATGTAATATAAGTATAATTAATATGAATTGTTCCCAATTTTACAGATAGATAGATAGATAAACTCATTATTGACAACATCATTTTACAGAAAATACAGTGATAAATCTTATTATAAATTATAAATATACAGATTCCCATGACTACAGTTCTCATGTCTACAGATTCCTGTGCCTACAGTTCCCATTTCTACAGATTCTGAATGGTTTTGATCTGTGGACTCATTCATGGAGGAAGGCAATTTGCCACTGCAACGCAACTATACTATTTAGAAACCACCCAAGTTCCACACAGCCTAATCTTCACTCATGGCATGCAAATGCTAGCTATCTATATAGTTCATTCACTATAGTATAGGTCATAGGTACTACGTAAGCTCCATACCACCACAGATATTATAATATACCACAGTCTATATAGAGTTATTTCAATTACTTATTAGGTAGGTATGTTAAGATTTTTCAAGTGATATTTGTATCTACGAATACATAGCTGCTCTGCCAATCTTTTTCATTCTACTTGCATCTCTATCGGTAGTATAGGTACACAATCATCACAACTATTCACCAGGTTTGGAGCAGACGACAGTCCATGAACTGTTGATGTCCTCTACTTGGCTTATCAACTCTTGTATCTTCGTCGGCACAGTTTTGCTTAAGATTGTGGGCACCCACAATGTGGGCTGTTTATTGAAGCTAATTGTAAGGAGAACGTGGTCTTGTGTTATTTTTTTCAGTATGATAATTTTTCCTGTCCATGGTCTCTGTGGGCACTCACACTGTATGTCGTTCATTGTTCGCAGTTCATCCGTAGTATTGACTGCAAGAAATGGGTACTCCTGGTAAAATTGTCCTGGGATTTCAATAAGCGGTGCATCCTTGTCTCCACAAATACATGACAGGTTTTCTTTTCTGATAAAATCACGTTTCAAACATTTTACGATCCCAGGCTGGTAGAATGCAGTAGGCACAGCTGACATTACCCAAGTTTTTGTGTTTACCACCTCTTCTATAAGATTGGTTTTGGCAGCTACGATCACAGATACAAATAGTAAAACCTCCCACATATTGGCTATTTACGAACGAATTAGAAACCTATTTTGTCTACAACTGAACCAAGATTGAATGAAGATTAGACTTTGTTTGGGTAATGTGTATGCAGTTATCAGTAGAACACTGTTATTACTAGTAATACATTTTTATACTGGTATTATTTTTGTTCACCCTGTAGCAAAGGTTAAACGATAAAATAAGTGCAAAATACTAGGTACGCCAATTCGATCAGCATAAACAAAATCCGAGATTACAATAATGAGTGCTAATAGGTATTTTGTTGTTGATGTAGTAAGCACGATGTATAACGACGTTTACTTATGTAAGAAGGCTTTTACCTTAAATAATAACAGTGTCATTTTGAAGAGGCATATACGTATATATAGGGGCATAACGGCATAATACTAAAACGAACTAACAAAATGAAAGAATGGGCGGACCGAAGGGTGGATTTTTGCCATATTTTAATGTCAAATAATTTATTTCTCCCGCAAGCTGCAATGTTGCCGGCATACAAAAAATAGCAATTTTAAAAAGTAGACCATGCCGACCGGATGGTTATTTTCAAATGTTTTATAGTTTAGGTCTCAAGTTATTATTACAAGGGTAAGTTCGCTTTCCTCCATGTTGTTTAAATGTAATATAAGTATAATTAATATGAATTGTTCCCAATTTTACAGATAGATAGATAGATAAACTCATTATTGACAACATCATTTTACAGAAAATACAGTGATAAATCTTATTATAAATTATAAATATACAGATTCCCATGACTACAGTTCTCATGTCTACAGATTCCTGTGCCTACAGTTCCCATTTCTACAGATTCTGAATGGTTTTGATCTGTGGACTCATTCATGGAGGAAGGCAATTTGCCACTGCAACGCAACTATACTATTTAGAAACCACCCAAGTTCCACACAGCCTAATCTTCACTCATGGCATGCAAATGCTAGCTATCTATATAGTTCATTCACTATAGTATAGGTCATAGGTACTACGTAAGCTCCATACCACCACAGATATTATAATATACCACAGTCTATATAGAGTTATTTCAATTACTTATTAGGTAGGTATGTTAAGATTTTTCAAGTGATATTTGTATCTACGAATACATAGCTGCTCTGCCAATCTTTTTCATTCTACTTGCATCTCTATCGGTAGTATAGGTACACAATCATCACAACTATTCACCAGGTTTGGAGCAGACGACAGTCCATGAACTGTTGATGTCCTCTACTTGGCTTATCAACTCTTGTATCTTCGTCGGCACAGTTTTGCTTAAGATTGTGGGCACCCACAATGTGGGCTGTTTATTGAAGCTAATTGTAAGGAGAACGTGGTCTTGTGTTATTTTTTTCAGTATGATAATTTTTCCTGTCCATGGTCTCTGTGGGCACTCACACTGTATGTCGTTCATTGTTCGCAGTTCATCCGTAGTATTGACTGCAAGAAATGGGTACTCCTGGTAAAATTATCCTGGGATTTCAATAAGCGGTGCATCCTTGTCTCCACAAATACATGACAGGTTTTCTTTTCTGATAAAATCACGTTTCAAACATTTTACGATCCCAGGCTGGTAGAATGCAGTAGGCACAGCTGACATTACCCAAGTTTTTGTGTTTACCACCTCTTCTATAAGATTGGTTTTGGCAGCTACGATCACAGATACAAATAGTAAAACCTCCCACATATTGGCTATTTACGAACGAATTAGAAACCTATTTTGTCTACAACTGAACCAAGATTGAATGAAGATTAGACTTTGTTTGGGTAATGTGTATGCAGTTATCAGTAGAACACTGTTATTACTAGTAATACATTTTTATACTGGTATTATTTTTGTTCACCCTGTAGCAAAGGTTAAACGATAAAATAAGTGCAAAATACTAGGTACGCCAATTCGATCAGCATAAACAAAATCCGAGATTACAATAATGAGTGCTAATAGGTATTTTGTTGTTGATGTAGTAAGCACGATGTATAACGACGTTTACTTATGTAAGAAGGCTTTTACCTTAAATAATAACAGTGTCATTTTGAAGAGGCATATACGTATATATAGGGGCATAACGGCATAATACTAAAACGAACTAACAAAATGAAAGAATGGGCGGTTCGAAGGGTGGATTTTTGCCATATTTTAATGTCAAATAATTTATTTCTCCCGCAAGCTGCAATGTTGCCGGCATACAAAAAATAGCAATTTTAAAAAGTAGACCATGCCGACCGGATGGTTATTTTCAAATGTTTTATAGTTTAGGTCTCAAGTTATTATTACAAGGGTAAGTTCGCTTTCCTCCATGTTGTTTAAATGTAATATAAGTATAATTAATATGAATTGTTCCCAATTTTACAGATAGATAGATAGATAAACTCATTATTGACAACATCATTTTACAGAAAATACAGTGATAAATCTTATTATAAATTATAAATATACAGATTCCCATGACTACAGTTCTCATGTCTACAGATTCCTGTGCCTACAGTTCCCATTTCTACAGATTCTGAATGGTTTTGATCTGTGGACTCATTCATGGAGGAAGGCAATTTGCCACTGCAACGCAACTATACTATTTAGAAACCACCCAAGTTCCACACAGCCTAATCTTCACTCATGGCATGCAAATGCTAGCTATCTATATAGTTCATTCACTATAGTATAGGTCATAGGTACTACGTAAGCTCCATACCACCACAGATATTATAATATACCACAGTCTATATAGAGTTATTTCAATTACTTATTAGGTAGGTATGTTAAGATTTTTCAAGTGACATTTGTATCTACGAATACATAGCTGCTCTGCCAATCTTATTCACGCTACCGCCTGAGCAAAGCAATATCATATACCTATTTGAACCGCAAAGCGTACACACTAAAGCTTGACTGATCTAAATTTTGGGATATGTCAACGCTCTCCTGGGATTTATTTTATTATATTAATATCATCTGCTCCAGAAATAGAGCTATGTGACAGGCAGGAAAGGATTTATTACAACGACGAAGTCGTACTTTAATTACATTCCATACAAATACAATAGTTACCTACCTATGGATTGCTTAAATTATTTCCGGAATTCTAAATAGCTTTTATAATAGGTTCAAAGTTCATTTACCTCGCTATAGTAAAGTAAAATCGCAAATATTAAGTTTATTAGAGGTACTTACCCAGGTACTAGGCTCCCAACGGTATACCTAACAATTTATACTTACAATATAAGGAGAGGATATTATCAGTATTCCGCGGAAACTTATAATTATCCCAAATTACATTTATCCTACTTTGTTATAATAATATGATAAGAGTCAGCAATCTCTGGGCAAAACTTCTACCAAATTAGCTGTGAAAGTGAAATTATCAGTGGCACAGCAGAGGTTACTGTTCCATACTTGCTATCAAATGTTTTTTACATTTCTCGTTTACCTACACCAAAGTTTTTCATAGCGAAATAAAAAAACGGGAACTAGTTTACGAACAAAAGTTCCGGTTCGCTGAAAAGTTATTCTTTTACTAACTAATACTAATCGGGGTCCCGGGGTACAACGCATTTAACTGATTCGTAAATAAAACATTGGTTACAAAGTTATAGAAAGTTTATTTAGTGCCTTACTCTAAATTAATTTTATTTGTACTACAAATGAGTTAGCCCTGAAACTGTAGGTGGCTTTAATAATTTCAATAGAATTTTTTCGTAAAACGATTTTGGGAAGAGACTTACGATATTTTTTTTATTTGAAAATTGTATTTCACGTGGCCTCAGAAAGAAAGTGTGGAAAAATCTATATTCTTACATCAACACAAATTGTACCTATTTTATATAATAGCATAATTATACAGGGTGTAATTGTATTCATTAGCATCCTTTGAAACTAGGTACCTACTCCTGATACCGGTCACGTTAGACCAAAATTTTTGAATTCTAACACATTGGTTTGGTAATAATAATAACTCCAAAAAATGGAATAACTTACTTAATCAAATGCTACAATACAAAATTTAATTAAAATAATGAAGTACTGATTTTAATTAGTACCTACAAGGTATAAAAACGTTGAAATTTATCAAAATCATCCGTGCCAACCGCGTTAGGCGCCGCAGCAATCTTCATAATTTTCAATAAGAAATATTTTCATTTACACTCTGTACTCTTTAATAATCATCTATAAATGATGTAGTATCATGGGCTCAATTTATGCTAATGAATTAAATTACATTCTGTATATATGTTTACAATACTTTTCAGGTGGATTGAACACAATAAAGTTATTTTAAGAGTAGGTACGGCACAAATGGTCAATCAAAATCCCGATATATGTTTAATAATCATTACCTAATGATTTTATGTAGGGTTAATTATACTCTTATCTTAACACTATTTTACGTAGGACTGAAATCAGTCGCTACTTTATACTATGAATTTTTACACTTATATCTATGATGACTACTTACTGTTAACATTCAACACATATTCAGCTGTAGAGGCATATATGTATAACTATAATAGTAATAGTAGAAATTTCATTCCTACTATATATTAAACTAATAAGTATTTTATGACCTTAATGAGTATTAAAAGTCATCAACATACCTAATAGTTGTTTAGGTATAGCTAGCTATGTAGGTACAACTGTACCTACATTACATTTATCACAGGCATTTGACGAATTTCTTAAAACTATTGTAGCTAGTAATGTTAAATTCAAAACATGAACTAGAAAAAATACCCCTATGACTATATTTCTCTAAGCAGTAAAAAAAACAAAAAACATAGGTACCTAAGTATAGTAATATACAAAACGTGAATACTAAAATGTAGAAATTAAAAAAATTACGATAAAAAACTGCTTTATAAATTGCTTCGTCTTACGATCTAATTGATGGTTATACGTTTTTATTACAAGTTTGGAATGAATTTGGCCTAATATTACCTAAATACTTATATCTATTTATCTCTAACGTACCACTTTTAAGAAATTACTATGCCTTCTTGCTTCAATTGCCTAACGACATTTGGACATAATTCCTCTTCCCGGAACTTGTAACCGCAACTAATCATTTCTTTGGCTACAGTGGCATTTTTTCTCAACGAGTTGAACCAAATGGTGTAGGAGTAATCAGGCCAGATACCACCGTATCTTTCAGGCAGGTGATCTTTGTGGATGTGCTCGTGTAGCGACTTGTTATCATGGCCGTGGAAATAAATCCTGGAGCGCATCTCCGCGGTCAGCAAAGGCTTGAATATGTTGTAGATCTTGTCAAACATCCAGGAGTTGTTGACGATGTGGATAGCGTGGGTGGAGGTCGGAAAACAAGACTGGAAAATAAATATTAAGGTGAAAATGTGAGGATAAAGCTTAAAAGACATGCAAACTAGATTTACGTGCAAAAATATCGATCTTGTGAACAAAGAAGACCAAGGTCTGTTTATGTAGATTTAACAAAGCAGACGTGCATATAAACTGATAAAACGTGTTGAACGGAAAAATTGAATAATCTATTCTTTGCGAGTTTGTGATCTGATTCTAAACTCTTTCACCGATAGAAAGCTACGTTGTCCCTGTGAAACGTAGGTTATAGTTTATTGTGATATAGAATCCACTAGAGCGGCTTTAAACGCTAACTAAAAATTAATTAATCTGTACAAATCCTGGGCGGGTTAGCTCGTCTGTCATATTTTGATATTACGTAGTATCCTCCGAAACCTTTGATAAGTCTGAATTGCTGTTTAATATGTCAAAGTCTTGAGTGATTGTGTTAAGGTTACATTTAATAATTTGCTTAACATTGGTTAAAATTGTTTAACATACAAGTGAAGTAATAACACATGCACCGATAAGCAATAAACTTTAATGAATAAAGATTGTTCATGGACACCGATTTAACATATGAGTGTTAAATAGTTGTGCTGAAGGGTATCGTTAGCATAATAATATACAATGAAACGAACTTAACAAAATTGAAGTTTAATAGATATTATATGAATCATGTCAATCGATAATAAGTACTGATTTACCTACTCAAGTATCCAAAGAAAATACCGCAAGGTTAGCAATTCAAACGCGATCGTTTTGAGGGGGTCACGATAGTTTATAACGTGATTCTTCCTCTTAGGTGCCCAAACAAAACCTGTCATTTGTACGACAGAAAGACTATTGCAAATAATTATGCATATGAATGATGTGACACACACAGGTATTCCGCTCCTTTGTTCATTGAATAATATTAACATAAGTGGTTGTAGCTGAGTTCGTAGTGAGTCTATAGTGACATTGACCACCGACTGTGGGATCTGTTGGTTGAGGCCTTACTTAATTGGCCTTATTCTAGTACTAACTGGACTAGCCACCAGCCCCAAGGTCCCTAAGCACTTATAGCTAACCGGCTGTTTCTCTTTTGAAAGCTCGTCTTCCATTTTATTACAAATATCGGGGGATATTTGTAATAAAATGGGGGGGGTTTGACATCATTACATTATCATCATCCTGATATAACAGCATGAAGACGTCCACTGCTGAACATAGGCCTGCCCACCCAAGGACTACCAATTTGAGCTTTGAGCGGCTGCTCGCCTCCTGCATCCATCGGCATACATCAGTATCATTACATAATAAATAATTATTAACACGCAGTTTCCTATTTGCTACATTGGCATCTTTTTTTATTACACATGTGCTGGTCGATTAAAAATGCGTGAATATAATATATGATACACACCACAAGCATCTTGACAATCTTGGAGGCAATAGAAGGCGTGACCTGCCAGGCGTGTGACGTGCTAATGTTTTCCAGGTCAAATATAGCAACTCCACCGAGGATCTGCGTCCGCTGTTCTATCATTCCCAGCTGTAGCGCCAGGACCGTGGCTTTGAACAGGTCGTCCGAGGGAATCGCTTTAGTGTCCCAACAACCTGGAAATATTAATAATTTTCATATAGAAAATAAACATAATATTGCATTTGTAGAAAGCAGCTGCTTTTTAAAGTATTTAATGTATTAGCTGTGACTCGCGCCTTCGGTAAAATTGAGAGGTAAAGTAGCTGATGTCCGAATTCGGCATCTATTAGACCGTCTGAGCTATATAAGTACCTATTTCCTGAATTTCCGCAAATCTTCTTATTCAAACGAGGAATACGGTTTATTTCTTACTTCATTATATTATTATACAGATTAGTACTACATTATACTCACAAAATCGGATTTATAATAATATATTATAGATGCCTTTTGAAAAACGTATGGCAAAGTTGTACCAAAGCTTTTATAGAAAACATCGAGAGAAATCTTATGTTTTTTATAGAAACTGTCTTACTTAATCTTTTAGAGTTCCGTACCCAAAGGGTAAAAAGGATTACTATTTCTAAGAATCCGCTGTCTATCCGTCTGTCCGTCCGTATGTAGCCAGGCTAAGATAGCTCATGAACCGTGTTAGTTAGACAGTTGATCGTAGATGCTGTACCTACTTCTGTTGCCACTATTACAACAAATATTTAAAAAAATAAATATTTAACGGGCTCCCATACAACAAATGTAATTTTTTGCTCGTTTTATAGATAATAAATGATACGGAACCCTTCGTGTCCGAGTCCGACTAGCACTTCGCCTGTTTTATTTAGAAATCATCATGCTCACACGTATAAATATCAATAATACTATCAAAAGCTGTAAGTGCACAAACAATTAAAGATAAATAAATAAAACTATCCTCTGATTATAACAACTAGTTGCGCCTCACGGGTTCACCTGTGGATAAGGACAAAAAGTATCCCATGTGTTAAGCCGGAATTAACATGGTAAGTAACCGACTCCAAAATTCGAGCAACTACACTAGATCAGTACCGAGTGAGCACTGGGTCAGCACTGAGTTCCTCAAGCCTTAGAGTCAGTTACTTACCCTGTGTATTTCCGGGCTTATACAAGGTAAGTAACTCCAAAATTCGAGGAAGTCAGTTTAGACTCTGTTGGCCCAGACTGACCTAGTGTAAATTGATTTTCACTAATCACTAGGACAGGTCAGCACTGAATTCCACGAATTTTAGAGTCATTTACTTACCCTGTGCTGTGTAATTCCGAACAGTCATCCACTGATTTCATTTTGAAGCTAATGGGCGTTTTAGGGCACTTGGGCGATTCACACCGTGTTGCGAACCACTTGTAGTATGAAACGCCCCATTACCCGTCTTATCGGGAAAAAAATACTATACTGTGGTGGGCGTAAACCCTAAAGATTGGTTTATAAGTTTATATGCATTTTTACGGGGAACTTTTTTATAGTAAACAAACTAGTATTGTTAAAGTACTAGTAATGCTCACCAATCCTGAAGATCATAATTCTTCTTCCGTCCTGATCTCTGTATGGTGGAACAGCGATCACGTTTGCATCACCAACTGTGCGGAGATCCAGGGGGTATAGATTTTCAAACAGCTCGGGGTTGCTTTCTTTGAACTGGTAGTGGTTTACGATCTGAAATAGAAGATAATCGATTTCAGGATATCTAACGTATACTTAAGTGTTTGTCACGGACTTATTGAAATGATTTATCTGTGCATTTTTCTTTTATCTTGATATAATTTTTTTATTTTTACCCGACTACCGAAAACGAGGGTTACGAGTTTGACTGTCTATGTATGTATGTATATATGTATGTATGTATGTATGTATGTATGTATGTATGTATGTATGTATGTATGTATGTATGTATGTATGTATGTTCATATGTTCCCTCGTATCTCCTAAATTACTTATCTTATTTCAAACAGCAAGGTGTCAATCGATAGATCTTAACACTGCGTGTCATAGGTTATATAAAGTTACATTAAATTCAATATGGCGGATTTTATTTAAAAAAATTCGCGGACAAAAAAAATTTTTTTTTCGATAAACATGTTTGGAATCAAATGAAAGGTCTTTATGAGTACGTTTAGTATATGTATAATTTTTATATCTATGTATAACTACATAGCCCACGTATAAAAATAGGCGCGAATTTTCTGCTTTTGTTGTTCCCTGGTTGTGCCTAAATACTCATCATATTTTATCAAGTTTGATACCAATCGATGCGTATTGACACTCTGGGTGACATAGGGTACATTAAATTTTATTAAACCCAATATGGCGGATTTTATGACCTATCCATTCCACCTCATAGTAAAAAAATCGCTAAACATTAGACAAACAGCCGAAATCATTCGTGTAGTCTTAAAAATTGGCACAGTTATACTTTAAAATGTACTAATCAATATACTAAAAATTTCCGAGGGTGTGGGGTAAGTAGGGGGAGGGGGAAGGATTTGAATATCACTTTTTTCGGGTATTTGCTTATATCTCAGAAACCTTTAGGATTAGCATTACAATTACTTCTGTGAAATTAAACTATATTATATCCGCCATAAAAAAGATTCTATCCATTTCTACTGTAGTATCAATACTTTAGGAATTAAACGATGTTGTAATTTGAAAAAAATAGCTGCCTCACCTCAGTTTAACGCGCAACTGCATAGCGCTTGTAAAGTTGTAGCATAGATGATAGATGATAGAAGTAGGTACCTACTTAAAAGTATAATTAACAAAAATAAAATCACTAAACACACATTTTTGCACATAGGTAAGTGTAACCATTAGTTATACTATACAACACCCCTTCATTTGGGCGAGGGAAAAAATGCCATCATAAATAATTAGGTAGTCGGGTTTTAGTTTTTAGACTCTATCTTGTTAAGTACCTGTCTTTCAAATTATGTGCCGTTTTCGTCAAAAGTTTTACATCACTAGTGAAATTACTGGGCAAAAGAGACTTTATGACCTGATTACACAATGTGGTAATCTGATTACTAGACTGTGTGATGTCTCAGGATGACGTACGCAGTGCAGTGTCACGCGAAACTTTATTATTTTAAAATTCCGAGTGACACTGCAACTGTAATGGGCGGCCGTATTACTTAACATCAGGTGAACGACCAGCTCGTCACGTCATTCGTTCTCATAAAAAAAAAAATATCACGTCAACAGTCGGAAGGCTAGGTATATTGGTAGGCCTCCTCCATAAACGCCACTTTGGACGCTTATCATATTTCCTTAGCCGGCTCTTACGCCACTCACGGGAAGATATGGTTACTTTATATTAAAAAACCTTATTATACCGTTAACAGTGTTTATTTTATTTAAAGTGTGTCTAAAACGAAGTAGGTACTCATTATTTTCTCATACTTACATAATAACATGTGATTATGAAGAAATCAAACTACCAATCAGCGCAATATTATGACCTTACCTACTAATTATTATTTTTTCCACCAGCGGTTTTTCTAACAATAGTATAATTTTATTTTTACACTGTGGGAACAATAAAAATGAGTCAACAATAGATAAAAATTTCTTTAAAACTAATACAAAAAGTTGGATAAGATTAAGACAAAATTTAAGTCCTTAAACTGATTTTATATAAACCGGCTAATTAAACATTGTTTTTAATTTCATCGTATCATACATACCACAGAGCTATGAAAAAAATTACGCTTCTGTAGAGAGGGAACGTTTTTTTTTTGCTCTGTGGAATAACTAAAAGGTAACTAGGAATGGAAAACCTAGGTATCAGCGTCATTGTTTTCTAATAAATTGGGCCTAGTAGAGTGAACTGGTATCCTTTAAGCAACATGATCCATCATCGACCGCGTCGTCACTTGTCATCAGATGAGATTGTCACGGTTTAGCCTACCTGTGATACAAAAAAGGGTTTCACCCAAAGTTATCTGAATTTAATTGAATCTTTTGGCGTACCTAAACATATAAACCATATAAACATTTATTGATAATTTGTCTTAGAATTATACGTCAAACATTGGTTTTAAAATTAAGTCGTAAATAATTAGGTATAAACATTGGTAAAAACAATTCAATATAAGTAATTCAACACGACGTCAAAGGGTTTTTTAAGAACTGAAGGTTGTAATAAAAAATCGCCGGATGTGCAAATTGAGCAGCAGTTCAACAAAGGCTACACAAAATGGCACTTTTACTTTTAAAATCAGAAGCGTGATGCATAAAAAAAGGTATATGTTTACCAACCACGATGAACAAAGGCTGTTCTGCTTATCCCTACCAACGTATCCTGATGGCGGGGAAGAGCTGCTCATCTATACATATAATAAAACTGTAGAGATAAAAAAATCTGTAAATGCAAGATATCGAAAAAAAAATGACACAGGTTGGCTTGAAATTTTTCGCTGATCACGTTAAGCTGCTTTTTAGACATTTTGTCTGTTTGTTTGTTTGTTTGTTTGTTTGTTTGTTTGTTTGTTTGTTACGGCACAAGTCCGAAAATACTGAACGGATTTTCATGCGGTTTTCACTAATAAGCTTAGAAAAACCCGGCGCACAACATAGGATATATTAAATTTTATATATCGTTAATTTTTTTTTTGGTGAAAATGTTTAAGATTTCATTATGAAACGGAACGGGATTTTAACAAGATGGCCGCTTCAAGGCCTCAAGGTATTTTTTTTTTCTTATATTTTGGCTCCACACATAGTGTAGGTATTTAGCCAGTGTCAAAAAGTAAGTTTTATTTTGGCTACTAATCATAGATGAGAGAAAAAAAAATGTGCTCTGTGCTACTGACGGTAATATTATCTCGGGTTTATCCGGATGAACAGATTAAAGAAAAAAAACTCTGTTCCTATTATGGCGCGGCTTCATATACGCCCGAACCTTCGCTGTTGAGTTGGCACGCAAAAACGTCTCTGTTGACTATCCTCGATGTTTTTGTAGTGCGCCAACCCGGACACATAGTCAATTTGTTTGCCTGCTGCGCGACTGACGTGGGCTAAATAAAATAGAGGAAGCAGTAGCGTTATATTGCATGTCAGCGAATAAATATGTTTTACAAACAGTGAGAGTATTACTTGCGATTACAAAACTAAATTTTAATAGTTTTAACTTATAATTCCTTATCAATATAAAGTAAAACCAATTTTTTTTATTTTGTCTGTTTAGCTGTCCCTTTGAATACGGATCACGGTTGTTATAGTGGCAACAGAAATATATCATCTGTGAAAAATTAAACTGCTTAACTATTACGATTCATGAGTACATCCTGGTGTCTGATGGACAGACAGACAGACAGACGGAGAGCGGAGGTTTAGTAATAAGGATTTACCCTTTGAGTACGGAACCCCAATCATTTTTATTTCATTCTGAACAATCCCCACTGCACTAAGCAATAAGAAAGTAATTTAATGCATGTTTTTATTTATAACTTAAAAGACAAAAAACAGTAAATAACAATTGGCGCGCCTGCATTACCGGCAGCGTATCACACTTTTCGGGCTACGGCGAAATACATCGCGCGATTACTCGATGCAGTGCAGATTAGAGAAAAATAATCAAGGAATTCATATGTAATTTTTTTCTCTAATCTGTGGTATTACTAAAGATAAGTTTTTTCGTTAATCTGTGGTCCAAACTAAAAAAGAGGATAGGTATGAGAACGTTCTTGAATATGAGCACGACAAAGAGAACAAGGAATTTCGAAAACTAAGAACTTCTTAGACTTTTTATTATAAGTTTTAAGGCTTTACGCGATATCATATTTAGCCAATATTGAAACATAACTAAAATTATTATTCATGTTTTCGATTTATTGGGTTCTGGCGAGGGCAAAATTCTTTATTGGCAATCTGGTATTATGTATTAGTTTTCAAAAATCTACTACGCGTTACCATTCGAAATATGTATTTAAATTGTATTTATAGTACCTATGGCTTAACCTATAGTAGTAAATTATTCAGTAATCTGTGCCTATATGTACTTAATTTATTGACCCTTGCTTTTGCTACGTATTGTATAACCTTTTTTATTATGGCATTAGACAAAATTTGTATTTAGCCAATGATAGGAAGTATTTTATAAAAACTGTTTAAAAGGGTAGGTTCTTAGAATTTTTATAATCATTATTATGGCTTCACGCGATTATCATACTTAGCCATTATTGAAACTTACCTAATTAAAATTTTTATTCAAGTTTTTGATTTATAGGGTTTTGGCGGGAGAAATGTTCTTTATTGGCGATCTGGTCAAATGTATTATTTACATAAACTTACTACACGGTACCATTATAATTAGGTAGATAAAATTATTTTTGCGCTACTGCTAAATTCTTGATCAACCCCAAAGAAGTTTTAAGGTACCTGGGGGTCTAGCAAAGATACTAACCACTAGCTGACGCCTCACGCTAACTCCAAAAATGTATTGAAATGACATTCGCTGCGGAAAAGTAAGCGATTTCAGAAATGTTATTTCAGTACATTTTGGAGTTAGCGTTTGGCGTTAGCGTTAGTGGTAGGTATTGTATAGTGATACCAACCACTAACGCTAACTCCAAAATGTACTAGGATGACATTTTGGAAATCGCTTACTTTTCCACAGCTAATGTCATTTCAATACAGTTTTGTAGTTAGCGTTTGGCGTTAGGGTTAGTGGTTGGTATCTTTGCTAGACCCCCTGTAGTACTTATAGCTACTTAAGTTATAGACCCTTACCATTGCTACGCATTTTAAAACCTTTTTTATTTTGGCATTAAAGTAAGACGGAGTGCTTGCTATTATTTGTAAGCCAATAGTACGAAATATTTTATGAAAAATGTTTAAAAAGGGTATGTACTTAGATAAAATAATATGTAGGTATTCATTATGGCAATTGTATCCTCGAATTAACAACAACATGGCGCGTAAAGTTCGTTTTTGACTGTTTTTGATTTGTTCTTCTTCTTCTTCTTGCATGTTGATATAAGTTTTTAATAGTTAAATTATTTTAGATTGTGGGCTTTTAAATAAACCACGGGAGCAAAAAATGATTGATTACTCGGTTACTTCAAGAAGGTTATAGTTATAGTATGTAATTAACTATCTTTGGGTGTAAGTAATAATTATGTAATGACGATTTAACCTACTTACTCACTTTCATCACTAGGTAGGTATGTTGAAAGTGCAGTGGGAATGAGACAGCGTGGAAAATAGTGGACATAATAATAATTATAACTGTCGATTCTTTAAGGAGTGGTGGTTTAGTATTTGTAATTCCTAATTAGTATTAAGAAAATTAATTATGTACGCATCGTACAGGTAAATGCATATCTCTAGCAATTTATAGACTTATTATTGACACTGGCTAAGTGTAGGTACTCAATTCGTATGGAGCCAAACTTAAGAAGGTAAAAAATGTGGTAAATGGAACAAAAAGCGCGCGGATAATATGTAAAACTGAGCAAAACAGCATCATCGTGTGTGATTCTTCCATATTTTCTAAACTGTAACTGCCTGCTTAGGTAACTACTACCTAAACAAAACTTACTGAAACTTCTGTTAAAGACCTGAGTGAAGTGATGATGATTTCTTTTTGTTGTAATATGAAAAGGTACTTATAAAATTGTAGCTTTTTGTTTGAAACTTCTTTTACTGTTATAAATCTATATTAGACTCAAAACATTTAATTTTAGGGAATGGCTTAAATAGCTTCCACTCACGGCTATACTTGCGTTATACCTATACCTATGCTAATACAGGTTACTGTGCTCAGCTTCGAAAAAATTTAGTGGATTTTGTAGTTTGGTACGAAATGCATGATCTATTATTAGACTATAACGTAAAAATAACATAACACAAGCGTGCGAAGCCGCGGGCAAAAGCTAGTCTTGAATAACAAGATAATTGATTGAATCAGGCGTGACCCGCGGAAGTTCATCTCAAATACAAAATGAAACAAGAATATCTAGTGTAATTCCACTAAAATAAATAGCTAAATTTTAGCGGAGTTACAATAGATATTCTTGTTTCATTTTGTATTTGAATAACAAGAACAATAGAATAACTATTGTTCTTATTTTTCTCAGAAGTACCAAGTGGTTCCGTTCGTTTTAATTCTGCATGGGGATGTATGTAGCCTGCCCAAGTGCCCAATGCCCACACCCATTGCCATTTCAACTTGCTAGTTTTGAGAGCCATGGCTACCTTTTTAGTTCGCCTGCTATTCCGGGTCTTATCATTCAAAAAGACCTCGAGCATAAAGCCCTCCCCATAGCTTTCTCGTTTTGGTTCTATATAGCTCATAGCCTTAATAAAATAATTAAGTTATTTATCTAGACATACCAGCCTGTGAGCTCTCTGTGGGATGAAGTTGCGCGCGCGCAGGAATCTGATTAAAAACTCGTCATCCATGCGATGCGGCGTGCACTCACCGCGCTCTGAAATCACATAAGTAATAACAAGTTGAAGATTATCTCACAAAAATATTAAACTAAGTTACGGCAATGTTACATAATTAATATAATTATACAGGGTTACAGGAAAAATTGTGCTAGATCCGTTAAGGGCGTGGAGTACCCATCATTTCTGATTTATTTCACTATGAAACACCCTAGCCTAAACTTAACCCTTTTCGAGATATTCGACTTTTAATATTTTTATTGAAAATTGCCGATTTTTAGGCTACAAAATTTAATTTTGTTTATTTTGTGTGTCTTATTATTATTATTATTGCATTTTTACATGTGTAATAAGATGCTTTAGGACGTCAATCATTAAAATAGTACAAAAGTTAACTGAATAGACCGTAGTAGACAAGTGAAAGTTAAGAACTAAAAAAATATTAGAAACTGTAATTTTCTCTGAGGGATATCTAAAAAAAATATTATGGCAGTTGTTCGGCAGATGTGTTTTAAAATATCTACGTTTCATCAGCTATCTAACGAGGTACAATAATCTAGGGTTTGTAATACATTTCATGGAAAAAAAATAGTTGGGATGCTCCAGGTAGCAGTTCTAATGGTCTCGCGCCTATTGTCCTTCAAGTTAAGACGCACCGTGCGAGCGAGACAAGTGACGTTTTATGTAGGTGCGAATGAAAGAAAAAATGTGTAGAGACTGGTTAGGGCTGGGAATGCAACAGGGGGTATTGTTTTGGTTGTCAGTCTGCTTTTGTGCTTCGTACATAGTAGATGTGTTATCGTTTTGCTTTATTTCTCGACTTGGCTGTGATTCTGGACTTTTTCTTCTGATTATTGTGATTACTGTGCTTGTTAACCGGACTTTGATTTGTACCTGTGATACGGAATTGTTGAAGATGACGTCCTACACACCTGAGGAATATGCTGATGCTTATTTGTTACGGATACTGCGATTGTATGTCTGCGCAAGCTCGCAACGAATACATAACTCGCTACCCCGGTCGTCGAGTGCCGGATGTGGCCGTTTTTGACAGAGCTTATCGAAGACTTCGAAACTGGCTCTGTTTTGAGACGAAATACAGACATGGAAAGACCACGAATTGACGACGACGAACAGGACAATGAGATGGTGCAACGCTTTCGAACGGATCCGACTACTTCCACTAATATTGTTGCCCGTGATCTGGGACTTTCGCAATGGAGAGTGTGGTTTACAGTGCATACTGCTGGCCTATACCCGTACCATTACACGCCGGTACACGTTATTGAAGAAGGAGACCCTGCGAGAAGACTGGACTTTTGCAGATTTATGCTAAATGCTGACGTAGAAGACCCAGATTTCCTAAGAAATATCTTGTGGACGGATGAGTCCAAATTTGATAAAGATGGCATAACCAACTATCACAACGCCCATTACTGGGCCCCAAAAGAACTAAGGAATCCCAATAAGAAAAGAGTGAAAGATGGAACCCAACGAAGATTCAGCGTGAATGTGAATTGGACCTTACTTTCTCCCGGATAATCTAAATGGGGAAAGCTACGAAAATTTCCTGAGAGCAGATTTGAGTGATATGCTGGATGATCTGCCACTCAACCTGATCAGGGACATGTGGTTCCAACACGATGGCTGCCCTGCCCATTTCAGAAGAAGTGTCAGAGACTGGCTGGACACAAATTACCAAAACAAATGGATAGGACGAAGTGGGCCGTTGCCATGGCCAGCAAGGAGTCCGGACCTAACCCCCATGGATTTTCATGTGTGGGGGCTCATGAAAAGTCTTAGTGTACAGCGAGCCAAATCCAGTTTCGTCTGTGGAAGACTTAAGAGAAAGGATTGTGAATGCAGCAAATAAAATGAGGACCACGTTGACCACTGGAGTAGTGAAGACTGGTCTCCGTAGAAGAATGCGACAATGTATCAGAAATAGAGGCGGCCATGTTGAACATGAACTGTAGAATAATAAAAAGTTTTGTGAAAACCTTTAAAAAATGACATTGCATGCTTACCTATTGTTTTATTTTGCTTTATAGGGCTAAGTATACATTTTCTTCTCCACTGTCGCCTATGAAACTAAATTATTTTCAATGCATTTGAATAAAATCCTAGATTATTATACCTCGTTAGATAGCTAATGAAACGTAGATATTTTAAAACACATCTGCCGAACAACTGCCATAATATTTTTTTTAGATACCCCTAAAGAAAAATACAGTTTCTAATATTTATTTTTAATTCTTAACTTTCACTTGTCTACTACGGTCTATTCAGTTAATTTATGTACTATTTTAATGATTGACGTCCTAAAGCATCTTATTACACACGTAAAAATGCAATAATAATAATAATAAGACACACAAAATAAACAAAATTAAATTTTGTAGCCTAAAAATTGGCAATTTTCAATAAAAATATTAAAAGTCGAATATCTCGAAAAGGGTGAAGTTTAGGCTAGGGTGTTTCATAGTGAAATAAGTCAGAAATGATGGGTACTCCACGCCCTTAACGGATCTAGCACAATTTTTCCTGTAACCCTGTATATGGGGCTTAAATAATATATCGGTAGACCGTACCTAACCTAACTACTTAGTATTACCTATGTATACAAATGACGTAGTTTTCTAACAGATTTGTTTTTTTTTACGGTATCAATTTTTGGTGATCTTTACGCACTAAAAACCCAAAAAATACAACAACAAGATATAAACAAATAAAACTAATAATAACTAATTTAACTGAACTAATTTTGGCTATCTACATAATATTAGGCGCATGTACATCTAAAGACACTCGTAAAACTCAATTTCGTACTGGGGTGTTTACTTTTTTTAATAAGCAATAAAAGTAAATAGCTCATAGATCTAGAATTACTAAGGCTGGGTTTTATCACCAATAATTAAAGTAACCCACCGTAAGTATATTTAGTCATATATTTTGCTCAATGTGTAGATCAAGAATAATGAGAAGCATTAAACATAATTATATATTACCTGTAAGTTTCCCACAGAAAACGAATACCGACTAATTGCTTGCTTAAAGCAATAATATTATAACGTATGTATGCATAAAATGAATTACCATTTTTATGACTTCATACGTCATTCTAAAGCCATGTTTATTGTATTACTAAATGAGACAACAAAGCAAAATTAGTAAAATTAGCTATTAGCTATTTATTATAATTTTAATAGCATAATTATAAGGACTCCGTCAAATAAACTACGTGACGTATGTCAGTCGGACTATAGACTACCCAATTACCATTACACCCAATGACCCAATACAGCAGGTAATTATTTACCTATATAGCTATTTATATAGCACCTGCAGAAAATGACTGTAGGTTATAAATATATAAATAATTTTAGTAGGTTCAAATTATAGTGTGTAGTGAAGTGTTATTGTTATAATAGTATTAATTTGAAGTTTATTTTTGTATTTTATTTGGCATGTTTAGGCATATAGATTTTTGATGACTGAAACGAGTTTTATTTAAAAATCATTTACGATTCCCAGGATAAGGCTATTTAAATCTTTTAATGATAATTATAATGATTATTATTCACTCATCAAAATTCATACTTTTTTATAACTATGTGTTTTTAATTATTATTCAGATTTTTTACTGAAATGTGCTATTTTCTTCCAGCATCATTTGCTTATACCTACCTACCTATACTTCGCTGGCCGTCCGATGAGTATTGAACTTTAGAGTTGAATTTAGAAAGTGTCCTATCCTATACCATTCCTATAACCTACAACATGAATCTTCGAGTCATATTCTAATTTTAGCATGACCTGTTTGCCTTTCTAAATCTGAACACTTATACCTAAGCTTTTTCAGGTTCCTAAATTCATAATATTCAGTTTAGTTCACTATTTATGGGTAATCGGATCAAGTTCACAATTGTCTTATACTAACTGCTCTTATTTTGATGCATAGAAGTTTTGTGTAATTTACTTTCTTGAGGTTAAAACTTTTTATAATTACTTAAGTTAGTTAAGAAAATCGTATTGTGTAAATAAATGCCTACTTACTATTTACGCCTATATTTATATTCTACATTTTAGCCTACAAGTGTTGATGAATGCAAATTGATGATCATGATGTGACGGCCCCGATAGCTCAGTTGGTAGTATCCCTGCCTTCTGAACTGAGGGCTGTGGTTTCGATTCCTACCCAGGACAAACATTTGTGTGATGAACATAGATGTTTGTTCTGCGTCTGGGTGTTATATTGTATTCAATGTATGTATTTACAAACAAAAAAAAGTATATAAGTATTGTATCAGTTATCTGGTTCCCATAGTATACAAGCTATGCTTAGTTTTGGGTTAGATGGCGCTGTGTGAAATGTCCACAAATATTTATTTATTTATGTAGATAGCTAACTATATTATATTATATTTGAGTTAAACACGTTTGTACGATATTTGACCTCTGCACACTTCGCTGCTCTACATATTTTGTTAACGACAGTTGAGTAATACTATTGTAGTCAGCTCATCTCATAGAATTTGATGCATATAAGGTTCTCTTCTTGTCGTCGTGACGCATGACTAATCTGTGATCGATCCGAAAACGCTAGGGCTGTCTAAGCCTATTTGGTAGCATATCCCGGCTTGAGGGATGGATGGATGTGGGTTCTAATTTTGCCTTTACAAATTAATCTATATTTTAGATACCTACTATTGCTCTGCATTTATTTTAAAGGTATATAGGTACTTATTATACGCGACCCTGACTAATTATTGGTATGTTTTACAAAAAGACACAGTGTACAGTGGTTTACCCTTGGCATAATTATGTCATATACTATCTTATCACCAACAATTTAATGCTCAACTGTACCTATAATTAGGTAACTGTGCAGGATCACATAAGGTGCATTTACAGGAATTAAAGCAAATTATCTATTTCTAAAAATACCTCTACTTAAGAAGAATTATTTGCTTTTTTACGCCAAATGGCTGACTGAACCAATCTGAATTAAAAAATTGTTTATTTATATTATTGAACCCAGGAGAAGGCCATGGGATCATTTCTTTCGAGATTTACAGTATTGCATGAAAGTCGTGGAATCTAGTAGCTACATAACATTTCTCTTAGTTAAAGTTTGCAACCAACAATATTTTTTCAATTTTTTTTATCTTGATTCCAATAAATAACAACCCTAACCACAAACAAGTTACGATCAAAACTTGCCCTTGCTCCGATGCTAATGCCAGCAAACGATTTAACACTGCCTCCATTCAAGTCTGAGCGAAAACTTGGGCAATCGGTACATTTATTCATGTTCATGGTCGGAGCATGACCGTCAACTATAATACTACGTTATAGCTGATCTGTCTATTGTTGTATATTCGGAAAATTAACTTGTGTTCTGAAAAAATTAAGGTCTAATCTACAGATTACGAGAAGCACCTGCAAATACAAACTTTAACTAGGTACTTATTTCACATCCTTAAGGGTTGAATTTCGAAAAACTAAAAAGTACTTACCATTTATTTCATACCATACCATACCATTTATTATTATTTGTACCAATATTAGTCTTTTTGTTTTTTTAATTTTTATACTTGTTTGTACGTACTTTGTTTCAAAACGATGCGTCATAGATTTTTATTTTTTCATACAAATATTTTTTACCCATTTCGCCCCTTTAAGGGTTGATTTTCCAAAATCCTTTTAGCAACGTGCTTAGGTCATAAATGGAAGCTACCCTCCCAATTTTAATCCCTACGTCCTGTTTGGGCTGTTTGGGCTGAACGTAGTCTGTCAGTCAATCAGGACAAAGCCTTTTATATAATGGTGGATAACACAGTATATATATTATTGATGTAATACCGTATATCATTTCCCTAAGCTCGTACACCGCTTGCAGTTTGGTACTGGGGTCTTCTCCACAGTGCTGACGTGCGTAGTCCTGGATCTCTGGTGGAGGCTCACCCAGCTCTAGGTCCACGCTGTAGTCTGGAGTCGGCATTTTTGTCTGTAACAAGAAAATTCACTAATATAAGGTATTGTCACTCTCATTTAATCTCATAAAAAAATGTATGTATAGGCAAAAATAGACGTAAAATTTTAAAGAACTTTTATTTGAAATTAAGTCAAGGGATCACAAAAACATATTGAAAATTATATATGTCACCGTCTATTTGTATGAACCGTTTGGTTATAAAAAAACGCGGTTATTTATAAACTATCGATTTATTGCAAACGGGCAATGTCTCACAATAAAACGGTCGATATTTTGGTTATTTATAATTAATCGGTATCACTTCGTTTTTTCGTAATAGTGTACTTCTAGTGTAGTCAAAACTAACCTAACACTCCTCCTCGCTTCGCTCCTCATCGTAACCTACTGGTTAGCCACTAGTGACTCTAAAAACACTAAATTACAGCAAAAATTGGTGCATTGTTCACAATTAAACGCTAATAAACACCGTTTTTTTTATAAACTCACCGCTGGGTACCGACTGTTTATAAATAAACGAAAAATCATCCGTTTTAATGTAAGACAAAGTGTCAGTTTGCAATAAATCAACAGTTTATAAATAACCTTTTAGATTTTATTGTAGTTTTTTTATAATTAAACGGTTTGTACAATAAGACTGTGGACATATACTTATAGGTAATAACCTAACCCATTTAATAATTTCATTTCGTTTTTATTATTAACTAAAACATACTCAATATGGTTAAAAGAGATAATATGGAAGGTTATTGTTATTTTAGTCAATGTTACGTTGATTTTTACTATAAAACATTCGGACTAAACACGCATTCATACAACTTTATTGAACCTTTTGAGGTACCCTTAATTACGGCACATCACGCAATTCAAGCAAAGGGTCAGTAACTCTAATATAATAAATAGGTCTTTCAGCACTGATTTAATAGACACAAAACTGCTGACCTTTCCAAAACGTATCCACTATGTATCAAAGAATTAAGTTATATGTATGGCCCATATTTTTATATCTTGATTATCCCACGGTCGGCAGCCTTCTCTAACCGTTTCAGTAGCATGCAAATATTGCTCACTTTTAAATGCCACTAACGCCGCGACGAATTTATGACCTTTATATATGAACCATCCATATCTAATGGAACAATCGTTTGAGACTATAAATCGATTACGTATCTAATACCCACTATGTTCGGCCGGCGTGTTGAATCGGCGAGGTTGGATCTCAGATTTTATTATTGACCAACAACTGTAGCTATAACTATCCCCAAAGAAGAAATAAAATATGTTAGCAAAAAACAATAATGATTACTTTCAAATTGTTTTTTAAAACCTAATTAGGTACTATTCAAGTCTAACAAAAACAAAAATTCTTGCGCCTTAAAGCGCAGTTAAAACAGCCTGTAAACTGTGGAAGAAACCGATAAATTAAATGTGATATGATTAATCAGATAAACTGGTTAGGTAATGCAACAGTCAGAGACATTTACCCAACAGTAAATAAGAAATAAATTTAAAAATGTGTCATTTTTATTTTAATTCAAGACGTTAATTCAACAGAGATTTTTGTTATAGATATGGGTAGCTATGAGTATACCTACCTATCATTATGTTTTATGCAACACAGTTAAAGGACACAATTTTCAGACATAATAGCTAAGTGCAAGTCGGATCCGCGCTTAGAGGGTTCCGTACCATTATTGAAAACGAGCAAAAAATCACGTGTTGTATAGGAGCTCCCTTAAATATTTATTTTATTCTGATTTTTAGTATTTGTTGTTATAGCGGCAACAGAAATACATAATCTGTGACAATATTAACTTTCTAACTATCACGGTTTATGAGATACAAACCGACAGACGGACGGACAGACAGACAGACAGACAGACAGACAGACAGATAGACGGACAGCGGAGCCTTAGTAATAGGGTTCCTTTACCCTTTGTGTACGGAACCCTAAAAAGGTTACGGACTGTCTAATCATATAAATGAGTACACCAACAACGCAACTACTTATAACAGTTTTGATTAAATATCTATGCGAACTAATGAGTTCAATTTCAATCATTATTGCGGTTATCATTATTTACGACACTGAAATCATAAACAACGTTTATAGCCACGTTTAGATCATCAACCTGTAATAAAGTTAAATATTGTCTGACCCAGAATTGACCAAACTCAATTATCAATTCCAAATGCTATAAATCTGTCGGCTGACCTGAAACTGGCCAAGCAGATGCGTTCGTTACTTAGACTCCTATTCACCACCAGTATAATTTAATTATTCGTTTATTTCCGCATTTTGATCCGATGCAGTTTTGGCTATATTATAATAACCCAATCATAATCATAATAGTCATCAATATTTATTAATATTAAATTCTATATTTACATCAATTAATTTCAGACAGCTTTTCATAACTATCTCATTTTGAGTTGCTAAATAATTGCGCTTTTGCATCCGCTCGGTGTTAATGCAAGACGTATCTAATTAAAATTTCGTAATGTCATTAAAGTTTGTAAAACATACCTACATGTTATTCGGCAACTCTACCCATTTACAGATTTCTCGCATTTTTATAATTTGTAACCAGAAATTATAATGTTTACGTGCTGTACAAAATGGCCATTGAATATAATTTAGACAAATAAAAGTAAATGGTTTCTGTGTATACATATTCATTCTTCAGGTTTCTTAGCACCAAGTGAAATAAATAGGTATTACGTGGAAACCTTCGTTCGGCATAATTATATTTAAATTGATTTTATTACTTCCGTACGTTATACTTTTTTGTTTATTTGCCTTCATAAACATTTATTAACCGAGCGAACGAACTGAGCGAAATTCCCTGCTTCAACTTGCCATTTGTTTTCGTCTGTCCGGATGTAACGAACTCGCGTAAGTTCGCATTTTTCAACAAAACTCGATATAAGTGCTACAAGGCCAGGGATAAAAATATTTATTATTATTTATTATTAAGTATAACTGGGCACGCTCCCCGCAGAAAGCAACCTAAATTCTGTGTTTTATTTACAGTTTTTTTTTTGCGGCATACCTTTTTTGTTTTGATAGGGTTTTCGTTTTTAGTTAGGTGTATATATTTATTACGATAGGTTTAAAGTATATTTATGTTGTTTAGTGTACATATATTGTTATTTAAGTTTTTGTATTATATATTAAAAATAAATTAAATTGTATAGTATAACTATAAAAAATCTCTCATAAAATTAGCACCAGATTTTTATTACTCTAGATCCGCTTTTTGGATTAATTCTATGTAAGTACAATCAATTTTAAGCTTTATAATTATGTCCTAAAAGGCGGTTCATAAAGTTAGTGGTTCTACTTTCATAACTTAAAAGTTATTTTGTATAAAAATAATTGTTTTTTTCTTACTGCATAGGTACGGCATGACAAAGCAGATTGCTTATGGTTTAAGGTGCTGACAGGACTCAATGCGAGCAAGTTTATTACAGCAGACGAACATGAAACTTATTTTGTACGTATAGGGTCGCTTTATGCACAGCAAAAATATGGCGATTACGTTGCGTTGCACTTCGACTTTTCCATTTTTCGGTATAAATAATTAGTTATAAAAGAAATGCTTAGTGTTATAGAAAAATAAGCTTATAGACGGATGCATTGAAACATAACTTATCACTATGATTTATTTCAATGGGGTGTCTTATTATAATGTAACATTTTAGGATGTTTGAATGATTTTTTAGAGGTCACTCACTATTTTTTCTATCGAGAAAACGTTTCGTAAACGTGTTTCGGTTTCGGCAGATGGAAAGAAGATATGACCAGTATTAACGTGCATTTTTTTCAATCCTGTAAATGGTATACGTTTTGAGATAATCACGTTCAAAATAGTCGAATTGGGAGCATTCAGCGCCTTAAACATTACGGCTTAGGTACGGCTGCTCGTCATAATACATTGAGAACTCTCGGAGAGAAACGTCGTTGGAGGTCACAAAATAACGGTCTGCATCAAGGCAGTGTTTTAGCACCACTGCTCTTTAACATATATACTAACGACCAACCCTCCAGCCCAAATTGTATTCTATGTATGTATTTACAAACAAAAAAAAGTATATAAGTATTGTATCAGTTATCTAGTTACTATAGTACAAGCTATGCTTAGTTTAGGGCTAGATGGCGCTGTGTGAAATGTCCACACACACATATTTAGGTTGATAATCCACGAAATTGCATACGCGTGCTCTTATGGTTGCTATTACACACTAGATTATATCGATTTCAATAAAAAATAAATTTATATCGCAATACAGTTCAGTTAGTATCTCACTGCAAGTTATTATATGTCCGGGTTTCCGCTTGATTAGTTTCCATGAATATCGACTGTTTCATACATAGCATTTGTGTCATGTTCAAACCATTTCAATAGTCGTGATGTTCATTACTAGTTCACAAAGTAATCTGGCTACACTTTTTACGGCGGTTTTACCAAAGAGCAGTACACCTTAGAGTAGTATTAGTGGAATAGACTCGTAATGAAAACCTTAGTATTATAATCCCTTTTATAGGGTAGAGTTATTAATTTTTTTTTTTTGAATTTTTTTAATTAATAAAATTTGGCACTGTGCAAAATAATGGAATAAAAATAACCGGAAGACGCGATATCGCGACCATGAGAGTCCAAGACGTAGGGTACTTAAATATCAAATATTTTATACTCAGTAAATTTTACTATTTTAATATCTGTGGTAAATCCAACCTTACCAGACAAAAACTGAGTACCGGTATTGTGAGTAGGTTTACGTGTCAAGGACAATTTTATAAATACCTATAATAGCCTCTCACATTAAAGCTTTGTATTATACTGCGCTTAAGAGATCGATACACCGGTTTTTAGGTGTTATACTGGTGTTTATTCTTAAGGGCCTGGATTAGCCAAAATTTCTAAACTAAATTCAGTCAGTTAACACCTTTAAAAGTGTCGCCGTGCTCGAGCAAGATGGAGGACTTACAATATTAGAAAAATAATTCCTCTATTGAGTGCAAGATGGAATTTAACCACGGTTTAGTAGAAAGCGTATTTTGACCGGAAGAGATGAAAGAGGCGGGTTCAAGCCTCGAATATAAATCTAAGCACGGAAGAATAACGCTTTCCTCTATGGATCTATAAGCATCACAAGGTAAATTACCTTGTGATGCTTATAGATTGTGGTGGTTTTGCTCATACCTAATCATGTCCATACGTAGGCCTCATATAAAATTACATTACGTCCTATCCGCAATCGGACAGATCTCTCTGATTCAAGCCTTATAGCATTTACAGTGGTATTCATAAAATCGACTTTAACATAGAGGTTGAATGTTGAATTATCCTTGCACCTCGTACTCGAGATAAGTATCCTGAAATAAATATATTATTCACACATGTAGTACCGCATAGTTGCCACATATTTTTTTCAGGATACTTATCTCGAGTACGAGGTGCAAGGATAATTATGATAGAACTTCACTTAGTTCGTTTAATCATTCTTCTTTCACTTTCATAGCACATCCTGCCTTTGACAATGTCAGAATTGTCAGATTGGAGGCTACTTAATTTTGTTTATGAAATGCATAAAACTAGACTTCGCCACACAGCGCCTGAATCATCCCCTATATAGAGAAGCCCCCATCTTGACTATGAATTCCAGTGTTAGTTCCTTCATACTCTTATGGTTCAGAGTTCTTCAAATGATTATCTATTATCTGGCTCACATCTTCCATACTCGTCGCTAGTCGTCGCTGCTTTTCATTTAAATATGTTGTTCCCAACTAACCACGTCCTTAATATTTATAAATGTTACATCTATACCTATACAATAAATTTATCATGATTGAACGACTTGTATGTAAATCCTGAAAAATAAAAAATGTAGGTATGTGCGTCGGAATATAATAACATAATAACTAACTGAATTCGCCAACTGTATATTTCAATCATAATACCATTTCCGTTTAAGATTACACAGAATTCTATTGCTCTTATCCGCACATCCGCTAATTCACATGACTATATAATCTAACATAGGTATTTCTGTGCAATATTTTTAGCTTTATCTAGATACCTACAACAAAGAGCCTAATATTCACACTCAACATGAGAAAATTATGAAACTATCATTGTTATTCATTATTATAGAGTGAGTCATCATCATCATCATTAACAGCCTGAAGACGTCCACTGCTGAACATAGGCCTCCCCCCGGGAGCGCCACCTAGAGCGGCTGCTCGCCTCCTGCATCCATCGGCTCCCCGCGGCTTTCACCAGGTCGTCGGTCCACCTAGTGGGGGGCCGGCCTACGCTGAGTCTTCCAGTTCGTGGTCGCCACTCGAGAACCTTTCTTCCCCATCGGTTGTCAGTTCTACGAGCGATGTGTGTAGAGTGAGTATTGGAACGAAAATATCTCTGCGCTGCGTTATTTTCTGTTGGTGTGGAACCGTCGCAATCAGCACATTTGGTGGTATAAGCTAAGAATAGATATAGGTATAGTACGTGTAAGTACTAGGGTACCATCAGCCAGAGAAAGTAGAGAAATGCGCAAGGAACATTATGCTTCTAGGTACTAGGCGTCGCGTCGTCGGCGATGCTAAGCAGCGAGACTGGTCACGAGCCTGTTATAGGCAGGCACGGTTTGGATTACTTTAATATACGTACTTAGTCACTTGTTTTTATGCCGAAAGTGAACACAAGGTTATTTTATAAGTTAAGTAAGTTTTGTAAAAGCTTTGTCCAATGGAGAGTTTTCTATAACATAGGTACATATATTTCTACCATATGCTATACTCTTTAGAGACTAAGCTTGTGGAATACAAAAGGGTTTATCAGTTATGATGTTTAGAATTTCGATTATTTATATAGAAGTTAAATCAGAACACTTTGTACTTTGAAATTACAAACAAAACAAAGCATGACACATTATCACACTAATATTATAAAGGCGAAAGTTCGTGTGTGTGTGTGTTTGTTCCCTCTTTACGTCGTAACGGCTGGACGGATTTGGATGAAATTTGGAGTAGATATAGCTTATATACTGGATTAACACATAGGATACTTTTTATCCCGAAAAAATAACCCGTTCCCGCAGCAAAGCTTTACAAACTTAACTTCGTCAATGAATTTTCATTAAATTAATTTTAATATGTCTGTAGTATGTACTGAAGGACAAAATTTATTATTCCGGACACTTAAATAGATCCCGTGGGATAGCATAATCACTTAACTTCGACATTACGCAACCAAAATGGACAAAGTTACTAAAATTACAAGCAGCACTATATGCTAAAAATGTTTTTTTCCCCATCCCAGATAAATGGATGGTTTTTTTAGGCTAACATTACCTGTCACGCAACTTCTCTTCTTCTATAATTAAGTTAATTTGGATGATATTTAATAACATGGTAGCTGTCTACCGTAAGCGGCCCGCGAGAGTGTCTTTGTAGCTGAAGGTGCCCTGTCATAAAAGTTGGCGTTTTTTTTTCGAGGGTGCTCTGTTCGCTGGGCCGCAAGCAGCCCGCGAGAGTGTTTTTGTAGCCGAAGGTGACCTGTCATAAAAGTTGAGGTTTTTTTTTGAGGGAGCTCTGTTTGCTGGGCCGCAAGCGGCCCGCTAGAGTGTCTTTGTAGCTGAAGGTGACCTGTCATTAAATATGGCTATTTTTACTTGAGGTTGCTCTGTTCTGTGAGGGACAATTTTTTTAACAAGAATAAAGCAGTTAAAGCCACGGGTAATCCTAATTCCTAATTATATATAAATGCGAAAGTTGCGGCGTATATTTGGTCCTATACTTGACGGTGCAACGGCCAGACAAAAAAAATTTAGTTAACACATAGGCAACCTTTACGAGGAAATCCGCAGAAGGACTAAAGTGACCATATTGCACTTAAAGTTACCAAGTTGTTCAGGCAATGGGTAGGCCACATCGCTCGCAGAAGTGACAACCGAGCGGGAAGAAAGGTTCTTGAGTAGCGACCACGAACCGGAAAGCGCAGCGTAGGCATACCCCTCACTAGGTGGACCAACGACCTGGTGAAAACCGCGGGGAGCGGATGGATGCAAGAGGCGAGCAGCCGCTCAAAGTGGCGCTCTGTGGCAGGCCTATGTTCAGCAGTGGACATCTACGGGCTGATGGTGATGATGATGATGATAGGCTACTTTTAATCCGCGGGTGAAACCGCGGGCCGCAGCTAGTTTCCTATACCGGCACAAGGCTATGACACAGAGTGTAAGGTATTTATGCATATATGCATAATAATATAATAATGGTCTTTACATTTTATTAGTACCTGTAAAATTATTTTGTATGGCGTATCTACAAAGTAATGCCCGTATAGGTAATTATGTCAAGCCATCTATCCGATAATGAAAATTTAAAAATACTTCCAATAATTAAAATTATCGCAATAATTAGTAATTATTTTCAAAGTTAAGTTTATATGTATTTGATATATCGTTGTTTTTTTTTAAATATTATTATTTTAGTCTTAAAGCTCACGGATTTAGTCTTTATAATTATTTTGCTTTTAATACCATCCTTGAATGCTGCTGACCAGTTTAGACAAGGCAGCGGCAACGTCATCGTCATAAAATACTGCTACAAGTATATAAATATTTATTACTAGCTGACCCGCCCCGGCTTCGCACGGGTTAATTAGTTTTAAGTTCTAACTCTGTTTATGGGTAAGAGAAAAGGGAAAGTTATAAAAATAGGGGAAAAGGATGAATGGATGGGACGGCAATAGAAGGAAGGCAGGTGCAGCCTGCCTTTCATTGACCTTTTTTTCCTTTGTCGCCGTTTTTATGATTTTATTTATTTTTGTTTTTTTTTATTTCTGCTTTTTTTATTATTTTGATTGAAATTAAAATTGATAAACAAATGTAATTAACACAAACGATTAAAAAATCTTAATTTATTATTATTAATTTTTATTAATAAAAAAAGGTACAAAAAACAGAAAGACAGAACAATTAAAAAAAATATGTTTCTATTTCTATATCGATTAAGAAGCGTATTGCAGTCAAAATTTTTCAAAAATATTCTAAGTACAGATTAAGCCCAGTTACAGTTTCATTATATGTTATGTATTGATTGATAATTATTAGCGTGAGAGCCAGTATATAGGTTTATCATGAGAATTGATGACAATAATTATGCACCTACTTATTAGATCCCTACCTATATTTGTGAAAAACTTATCGATCCGACCACACTCCACATACTTACATGCATAATAGCGCGGTGCATTTTAGCCATAAAATAAGCATTAATAACCTAGCTAATGTTCATAAATAATTAATTATGTAAATTTAAATAAAATATTATTAAAGTAGTCAAAGTAGGATATAATATGCTTCTTCTTCTTCTCGTGTAGGCAAGTGGTGAGTGTTGAAGAGGTTGTATATGAGCTTCTAGGTAGTTAAAACTCTTTATGTATTTCTTTAGTAGATGTTCTATGTCATTGCTGTATATTTTGAATCTCTTGATTTTTCGTCGAGAGTTTTGGCGGGAACGCGGAAAAGTTCACGTAGTTGCATTGTATTATTTATCAAAACTTGTTCTTTTTCCAGTGTTAATGTTTAAAATTGGTGGCGTTTTACGCATTATGTGCTGAACTACGAGCATGAGTGTGGGCAAGTGATATAATGTGGTGAAACGTGGTTTTTCGTGTTGCTTCCAAAATTCCATAGAAGCTTCTAGTAGAGTTGCCACCACTTTACTAGAAGATGACTTAGACTGGACTTTGACTACCTGACTTAGACTGGACTATAACTATGACTTGACTTACGTGAAATATTCTATAACGATGAAAAATTACAATACTTGACACTGGCTAAATACACTATGTGTGGAGCCATAATCTAAGAAAGAAGATTTTTCGTCTGTCACTTACAAATGTACTCTGTGAAGGAACCAAACTGTTCTTTAATATACATTTTACATTATACTTGATTTACCAGTTTTATTGGCTAAAACGATCTAGAACGGACCTCGTCTTCAATATCTATCATTCCCTGGTGTCAGAATTTTTAGGCCGCCCAAAGGCGTAGGATATAATAATTTTATACCCTTGATTTTTTATGAATTTGTAGAATATTTTTAAACTAGCTATGTACACCCCACGGTTATAAGCTATCTCCAATCCAAACTTCATTGAAACCCGTTCAGCTGTGGCGGCGTAAAGAGGGAACAAAACAAACACACGCACAAACGTTCGTATGTGTTGTATGTACAAATTAACATTACAGGTTTAAAATTATCCGTAAAGCGTTTGCTTCCGTACTACATAAGACTAGACTAGTTCAACAAGGAAAATTATTATTCCATAATTTCATTTGTCTATTATTCCGCGCATTATTATTCCATAATTGTATATTATTCCGTATATTTCAAAAGTGCGAAAAATAAGTCACCCGAAACCCGCCACAGCCGAGTATTATAAGGTTTTTATTGATTAGGTAGTTAGCATTTTGATTTATAACATGTTTTATTGTATACTTTTTATAAACCTACTTTATCCTTTTAAATAGGTATTTGAATATCATTTTATAATTCAAATCTAATAATGTAATAATATTACAAAAATGGTGAAAGGTTGTGTGTGTGAATGTTTGTCACCATCTATCGCAGTAGGAACTACTAAACCATTTTGGATGAAATTTGAAATGTTTAGGTTTTGGAATAACACATAGGATTACTTTTTATCCTCAGGTGAAACCGCGGGGCGCACCTAGTAATCTATACATATATTCATCGATCTATTATTTTTGTTTTTTATATAGTAGCATTAATAGTGTTTGGGCTTAACCCCTATTACTACTTATACATTTTCTAGGTGTGTTTATTGTAAGATAAAAATCCAACTAAATTACCTACTTAATTTTTTTGGCGTTCTCATCAAACCAATAATCGATTATGACCAATTGGCCATACGACCAAGTTCAATGAACAATTGAGAGATTCCGTATGATCCAGCTAAAATCGCAGGGTGCATATACACTTGGGTGCAAAAAATTCGCACGTATGCAACATTTTGACTTTCGCTGCATTTTTATTTTTGCGATTTTAACGGTACTGCAATATGTTACTACCATTAAAACAAAATGCACACGTAGGCTTTTGAGTGACACATCGAGTGACCATCAACCTCTATAAACAATACAATAACAACAATACAATAGCATAACCCGAAATCGCTCGTTACAGGTAGAGACGCTCGCAGTACTTGTCACAGGTATAAAATGGTGCATTTTAAGGGTAGTGACCTCATTCGCACATCAACCTTTTCTTTGAACAGTCGTCAATTGATAACATCGTAACCCAAAATTAGAAAAAGGAGTACCACACCAGAAATAGCCGCTCAAGTGGTGGCCCTACTTCAAGCAGGGAAAAACCAAATTGAAGTGGCAAGACAACTGAATCTAAGCCGGTTCTCTGTCCGTCGAGTATGGCAGAGGTATCAAGAGACTGGCGGCTTCAAACGGCGCCAAGGATCTGGCCGACCCCGTGCCACAACAAGGCGTGACGACCGCTTTATTGTGATGACTGCATTGCGCAATCGGCGTTTGAATGCAGTTCAATTGGGACAGCGTCTCCAAGAAACACGGGAAGTCGATGTCAGCCGATGGACAGTTAGAAGACGACTACGGGAAGGGAATCTGACTGCGCACAGACCAGCAAATGAACCGAAACTGACCCCAGCCCACCGACAAACCCGCCTTCAATTCGCTCGAGAGCATTTGGAATGGACTGAAGACCAATGGAGCGCAGTTCTGTTCTCTGACGAGTGCAGGATGTGCCTACATGGCAACGATGGAAGAGGAAGAGTCTACCGAAGGCCAGGCGAGCGATTTCAACAATGCTGCATCGAAGAACGAGTCTCTTACGGCGGTGGATCATGCATGTTCTGGGGAGGCATATCACTGGAGGCAAAGACTGAACTTATTTTCATCTCCGGAGCGAATCCTGGCCGCCGATCAAGGGGATTCACTTCTCAAAGGTACATTGAGGAAGTACTCCAGGACCACGTTGTACCATTTGCGGGATATATTGGAGAACACTTCATCTTCATGCAAGATAATGCAAGACCGCATACGGCTCGTATTGTGAACCAGTACCTTGAAGAGGTTGCGGTGCCTGTCGTGGAGTGGCCAACTCGCAGCCCGGACCTCAATCCAATTGAACATTTATGGGACGAGCTAAAAAAACGAGTTCGGGCCAGAGACACTGCCCCAACGAGTCTCCAGGAGCTGCAACATGCGATTGAAGAAGAATGGGAGGCCATACCGCAAGATTTTATAAAAACTTTAGTTCAGTCAATGAAAAAACGCATGGAAGCAGTCATTCGGGCTAGGGGAGGGAACACCCCTTATTAATAAAAAAGCTTTTATGGTGATTTTCATGTTTTTAATTTAATTTCAACCCCTAACTTTTATGTTATAAATACACAAAAAACAGGTACTTCAGACATTTACCCAAAACTCACTAAGTAGACGTGATATAATGACAAAAAAGGTACTGCTGGATAGGTTTTGAAATAAACTTTAATATTAGATACCAAAAAAATAAAAACAAACATGTTTTTTTTTATTTTTGAAAATTTGATGAAAATTTATACATGTGCGAATTTTTTGCACCCAAGTGTAGTTCTAGTTTTTTCCTTGCGTATTTTTAGGTTTCATCGGCGCGCTGTTCTTTTATTTACATTGAGAAAGATACTTCTTAGCTCAACGATAAACTTCCGGTCAAACGCCGTAACGTGGCTTTATTCAAAAATCATAAGAGCTTCAGTAAATAAGGTCTATTCTATTCAGGTGACAAACATATTTCTACTGCTTGTAATCCTATTTAGCGAAATTCTACGCTATCCGTTATAATAGTGTTGTGTTCTGCTTGTGTCCATAATATTTTGTAGGTCAAATCGCTCGAGTCGTGGTATACGTATAAGTAATATATCCTCTGATTCAATGCCTTATCGTTTTGGATACATTTTAAACAAGGTCAAAATCAAACCAAGCCACGCACGGATAACAAAGTTTAAATATTTAGTAAACATAATTGGTTGACTACGTTGACTAGCAATTAAGGTTTTTTAATGGTTCTTTATAACCGTTTTTACGGACCCCAATGAATCTGCTTTTTATGCCCTATGTAATCCTGAAATATTAAATAATTTTTAGGTAGGTATATCAAAAAATACTTAACTCACGTGCTTTGGTGAAACACAATAACTCTGCTATATTATTTATTGTTAATTTTTTTTAAGTTATGATCGCTTCTAATACTCAATATACCTACTTGTTAATTATTATGAGGTACAAAAACAAGCGAGGTACAAAAAAATTATACTTACCTCTTCGGTATAATAACCTTTCGCAGGGTTTGTTTAGAACTTAGAAGCGGTCCCAAGAAAAGGAATTCTGTCGTGTCTGTATGTCGATGTTTGTAAAAAGTGCTTTGAGTACAAAATGACACAATAATTATTATATCTACTAGCTGTTGCCCACGGCGTCGCACGCATTGGTTTTTCAGGTAATCGGGAATTCGGGATAAGAGAATCTTTCGGTGTCTTTCCTATGATGATGACGATATATAGTACTACAGTATACATATTATAATATACCTTAGTCCCGCAGCAAGTACACTATCTGTATAAAAAGTCGATAAGTATTTTTGTTTCATGTTGACACTAAATAAATTTTTTTTTTCGAGTTTTGCCGTGCTTCGGAGAGGGCACGGCAAAATTCGAGAAGCGGTCGCGTCGGTCCCGGCTGTTGTCGTAAAACAGTCGGAAGCCTTTGGGCGGCCCAAAAGTTCTGACATATCAGGGCTGACCACTTGCCTACACGTGAAAAAGAAGACGATGTTTTGTAGTAGGTATCACTATTTTTATCCTAATTATATACCATGCACGCAAAACCACGGGTAGAATTGTGATGTTATTATAAAAAGCATTTATCAATACAAAGTTGCATTGAATATCATGCTGATGCAGTTTCTCTCCATTACAATAATGCCACGTTTCTGCTCAGGCATTTTGCCCGATTGAAACCTACCTTAGCATTGAAAAAACTATGCAGTCAAGAGTTTTAGAAGTTTAAGAATACGTTTACGAATGCTGCCTTCTCAATGTCAATTATTTTCCTAAAAAGAAATATTCCTCTTACATAAATTAAATAGAATCGGAAGACGCAACGTAGATCGGCTCTTCGCTATAGGTAGATCGACGATGTCAAAACTGCGGGGAGCTAGGTGGTAGGACTTTTCTGCAAAGTTCGTCTAGGTAGGTACCACCGCTCTGTCAGTTATTCTGCCGCCAAGCAGTAGTGTGCAAGCACTGCTGTGTTCCGGTTTGAAGGGCATTGTAGCTAGTGAAATTACTGGGCAAATGAGACTTTATGACCTGATTACACAGTGTAGTAATCTGATTACTAGGCTGTGTGATGTCTCAGGATGACGTGCGCAGTGCAGTGTCACACAAAACTTTATTATTTTAAACTTCCGAGTAACACTGCAACTGTTATGGGCGGCCGTGTCGCTTAACATCAGGTGAACGACTAGCTCGTCACGTCATTCATTCACATAAAAAAAAGCTAATAATGCAAGAGGCAACTGGCAAGCAATTGTTCAAAGTATAGCTCAACACGGGGAGGCCTATGTTCAGAAGTGGATGGACGTCTACAGGCTGTTGGTGATAATGACAAACCTAACGATGGTTCTTGTACTATACAAAAATCTCGTTTTGAATAAAATCTCAAATAAGGCAGATGAGACGTTCTCTATACGCTAGGTAGGTACTATGTAGGTATTTGTTTTGGTAGTATTCCTATTTATATTAGTACAAAAGCATAATGAAGTCATTATGCGGTGAGTATTGTGACTATAGTAAATGAATAGGAGCTAAACTGAGTAATGAGGCCAAGAGTGAAGATGATATATGGGGTTCTTTCTGAAGTGCTTACGAAATTATGGTTTTGTTTCTGTACTATAATAACTGTGGACAAACTGCCACAATGAATTTAAGTACATGCTCATAATAATAGAGAAACTGTCACTATCATTAGGATTTCACAGTTACTAAGTTATTATTAGGTACAGCTTGACTGAAGAAACATTTTTTTAGTCTCTTCTCTTTCGTAAATCATTATGGACCGTCTTCGTTTTTGTTGAAATTGCATACTTAAAACTTCGGTCGTTTCCTAAGTGCGCTAGTAATATTTCGCACATGTGCTTATTGGAGTGCTTTTAGGTATGCTATAGGTGTAAATTCTCTTTCTTGAAAAACCGGTTGTTTATGAGTCAAATATAAAATACCCCGCAAAGAGCGGAAGTTTTTTTTAACGAACGGTTGAATCAATAATTATATCCAATTATTTCAAAGGTTTATGGGTTGAACCTAATAGCAAGCAAATAAAAAAATAAAATTAAACCAATCATTTATAAGTACAACATCAGACAGAATTTAACGTTTTGCGTTACGACAAAATTAGGGAAAGCTAAAGAATTTTGCTTTTCTGTGTTTTTTGTCTTTAATTTTCCGACACTTATGCGTCGCCAGACTAGGCGGTGGTGGGTGCATAGGTACGTTGCAGTTCATAATGTGAGAGGTAGATAACTAGCTCAAGGGCAACTCCAGGCCCAACACGGCAAGGCTCGCAAGCCGTTACCGCTACAAAAGGATCGAGAAGATTACGCTTACTGGACGAGAGGACCGGCATGGAAAGTCATGACCATTCTGCTAATCTTTTTCTTTTTTTATCATCGATAAGCTAACATTTGACCACGGTCTCACCTGGATGGCAAGTGATGACGCGGTCGACGATGGAGCATGCTTGCCTAGAAGATACCGGCCCTATGAGGCATGTCTGTCTACATTTTCTATCTCGCTTGTGAGGATCAATTTGTATCACGCTGGTGTCGTATTCTATAAATAACCGATGCCGAAAACACTGTGACTGAGCCAGAGGAGCTAGAACGAGTAGAAGGTGAAGATACTATTTTTTATACCTACCTACTAAGGTACTTACATATCAAGCCAACCGCAGTTTAAATCAAAAGGCTTTGAAAGTTTAATACGCGTGCTAATTTTATACTTATTTAGTAGTAGGTAAGTCCTGGCAAGTCATTCATTTGTATAATTTAATGTAGGCTATAAAACTATTTCAACGCAATACAACATGAATTTGGCCACCTTGTTATGGTCAAATCCGAGGACAACTACGTAAATAAGATGAAGTATTCGTAAGCTTTTAATCGTGTCGCGTACGAATCTCTAAATCAAGGGGGTTTGCAGATCTCCGAGACTGTCCAAATGTACTGAGTATTTGTGGACCCCCAGTAGGGGTTTAAAAAAGCAGATTCAGTAGAAAATACACTCTGTATGTATTATTATAAGTGCTAGTAGGTGGATGACCGTGCATGCACCACGTGTGCGATTCGATGGCCGCTGCCAAGGTCACTGCAGCCGCGACCGGAGTTTGTATTTAGCAGACGGGCGTACTGTACGGCCGTTTGCTAAACGAACGTTGCGGTGCGTTTTATCGTGTGTTTTTGCACCGCGTGCAGTGTTTATTAGCAAATGTTGCCTAATGAATACCCGGCTTAAAACGCATCGCAGCGTTCGCGTCGACATCAACACGTTTTTTATTGCGTCGTCGTTCCTCAGCCGCAGTGACGTGCTTGCTTTACTTACATTTACTTTTGATTGTTGCTTATTATTTACTGTACCGGTTGAGTGGCGTGCGGTGACATCAACTCATAATACAAACTTACCGCTCAATTTTATTATTATGTAGAACGATTTATAAATGGACAACAGAGATCAACACGTGTTGGGCTTGATATTGAATAGTCGATGCCAAGGTCGACTGTGGCGTCGAACCACCGCAGACTGGCGGGAACGGAGCTTATAAAAACTTGCAGCAAGGATGTGTATTTGGAATTATGCGAATCGAAAAGTGAATGTGAACCTTGGCGCGTGGAAATAATTTTACTATTTACGTTCAGGTTTTATTATTTTATGTAATTATGTGTCTTAGTTTAAGTTAAGTTTAATGTTCATTTTTAACTCGATATGAAAGTCTTCAACAGAAACGGATAGCATTAAACTACTTGAACCTAAAGTTGGGTTTAGTTTTTTTTCATTTCCACAGCGCCATTTCACAGAAAAGCCGAAAGAAACTTTTTAATCACGGATGTCGGTGCGATTCTTACAGGATAGGTATAAATAGTAATAGTATCTATTAGTACTGTAGGTATTATATTATCTGGGCTATTAGTATTTTTTTAAATTCTCGTGATTTCAAGTTTAAATATAAAAAGAAAGTAAATGAGACGAGGATATACCAAAAGTATTATATTTTAGTACGGTTTAGTCCCGAGGCATGTGTAAACAAATAACATGATTATACTAGGATAATCAATTAATTATGTAGGATGTCTAGTTATGGTACCTATACCTTTAGTAATAGTGTCTACTGAGCGGTGTTCGAGGTTTGTAATTAACACAATAATATTATGTGATATGCTTCCAAACCTAAACTAAGATTCTTGTACTTAATGCAACAGAGAATTAAAGTCGTAATGTTTTTATTTATTTTTTTGACTTGGTGTTAATTGTAAACCTCTCAGAAAGAGAAATGAGAGTTTGTGTCTGCCGACAAACTGCTCAGCATTGTAATATTTAATTTAAGATAATTCCTGTAAAATAAATAAATTTAAAAAAAAGTAATAGTAAATAATTATAAGTAAAACCACAGAGGGAAATATAGCTCCATTAATAAATATACCTACCTACACTCGAAATGATTTCGCAAAAAATCTATCTAGTTAGAGGGCTGTTCCTGTCTGTCCCCTCGTGCTCAAAGATATCAAATGCAGAGAATAAAATTCACTCAAATCCCCTAGGATGTGAGTGAATTTTGCTTATTTTGCGGTGCTTATATCAAACAAAGACAAAGGCCACCTATAAAGTTTCTGTAAACATGTTTCCGATTATCTAATCATTTGACCCAGATATGTAGGTATTATTCAGACAGCAAAGTATTGCATGACACTTCTAATTTGATAGGTTTAAAGGAAAAGGTAATGATAACAGGCGATTAGGCGATAGTTAACTTAGCACTTAATAAAACGAACAGTCAGACCTTAACGAACATTTGATTTGAGTATGGGAAACAATATAACAATCGTGTATACAGATCAAGAGTGCCTAATTAAGAGAAGTAATATAAAAACAAGTTTGTGGTTATTTTTAAACGTGTGCTCATTTCGTAAGTTAAAAGGATGTATCTATAGACTGAAAGATGTTATCTTAATGCTGAATGATGATTTTGATTCTGAATTCAAAATCAAATACAGATATGCAATAAAAAAACTGCATAAAAGTTAATCGGTTGATTAGCAAAACAGGAGATACAAATCATAAATCATTGTATTTGAGAGGCGGTATATTTTACAGAATTTATGATGACGTAACCTAACAACACTCGTGGGATTTCTCAAAAATTTTGAATCAATATTCATATCCATGGGGTATCATCCGGTACAAACGAAAAATAGGCCAAACGAGAACAAAATGTAGTGATCGTGTCGCGAGCGTTACCAGGGGGTCTAGCAAAGATCACAAACGCTAACGCTATCGCCAAACGCTAACTCCAAAAATGTATTGAAATGACATTCGCTGCGGAAAAGTTAGCGATTTCCGAAATGTCATCCTAGTACATTTTGGAGTTAGCGTTTGGCGTTAGCGTTAGTGGTTGGTATCTTTGCTAGACCCTCAGTTAGTGTCCAGTGTATTCATTTGGCCCAATACTTCGCCAAGACGCAACAAATGTCGCTTGATAATCTTGCGTTATGCAGAAAAATAATAATTTGTAAAATAGCCCGAGTTATTCCGTTGTATGGGATGAGACATCTGTACTGTAGGTGTTATATTGTCTGGGTTCATATCAATACATATAATAAAAATGTAACTGAGCTAAATCTGTACATTAGATATTTTTTGAAAATCTTTACTGTTGTTATATCTCATCCCTGACAAATTAAGAGACTTAGCTGCTTATAGAAGTTTTGTTTACTACACTATACTGTACTATATAATCAAGGTTTGGTCAATGGCCGCGCGAAAACAAAAAGGAGCCAATTTCAGGCACTGTCTTTTGCTTTCATCTGTCCGGATTGTACTTACTCGCGTATAGGTCGTACTTTGCAGTAATTTTGAGGAACCTTGGTGTAGTTGTTGTATAGGTTCTATTATTTTTATAGAATTTTTCGTCGTCGGCGATTTTTAATTGGTTGAGTATTTTTTCCAAAAAGAACGGACGCTTCCTGTTTTTCTATATGTTAACACAAAGTCGCAACTTTGTATGAGCCGTCTTAAAACAAATTATGTAGACAAACTACCAACCTTTACGAGAATTAGACCACTTATCACTTAACAATTAGGTGTATACCTTTTAAGCCCCATTTAAAATTAGAATTAACACCTAACAATATTGTTTGATGACTGTGGGTGTGTGTATGACGAACTTAAAATAACTTTGCCTTATGGTAGGTAGTAAGGTTTTTTTTTTCGTAGATGATGCATTATTCATTATTAGTCTACGTATAATAATACAGTCATAGAATTTAATGTTAATATTATGTACCACTCATGGTTTGATTATTCAGCCAAATATTATTAATGATATCTTATTAAACTTTTTTTTTTACGCTTAGCTCTCTAACTCCCAGCAACCCGATATTGTACACATATGCATTGTTATTCAATTGTCATCTCAATGCTGGGATTCCAGAGGTAAGTACAGGATTAGAGATTAAAAATTATACAAATGCAAATAGCTTGAGTAGTTATTGGGCAGGTATAGATCTGTGAAAATGTAGGTTAAAATTATCAGCCTTCAAGGCAAGACCTAATAAGCACTCGATTCATAAAACAGCATTTACTCTTATAATTCTATGAAGGCCATGTACAGGCATAGCATTTGACCACTGTCTCACCTGATGGTATGTGATGACGCGGCCTACGGTGGTGCATGCTTGCCTAGAAGATACCCGTATGTATATATTTTTAATCATCCTATGAGCTGGCGGGGAGCCGATGGATGCAGGAGGCGAGCAGCCGCTCTAAATGGCACTCTCTGGGGCCTATGTTCAGCAGTGGACATGTTCAGGCTGTCGATGATAATAAATTTTCAATTGTTTACCATAAAATAACTCTAAAAAGTAAAAACAGTACTTACCATTATGATTTACGTGAAGGTAAAATTTAGAGAATAAATTGGAAGCTTCAAATATTTAATATTACTCTATGGACTATGAATAATAATTATTATTTATCTAATTATTTATTAAGTATAATAAGTGAGCGCACTCTCGGTTTAAATATATACTTGTAAAATAGTACACTATCGCTATCTACTAGATTAAGCTCACCTTATCCTTATCAGGGCATGGGATTAAATAACAGATTCAAAACAGTTCAACCTTTACCTACTTTGGTGTATTTAGGTATATACAAGGTATCAAATTAATAATAGTTATCAGAAAATAGCATAATTAAGAACGATGTGTGTCAGGTAGGTAATTAAGACGTGTTTTGATTGCTTTCTGATTGATTTGTTGGATCTAGGATAATCATCATCTTTAACAGCCTGAGGACGTCCACTGCTAAACATAGGCCTCCCCCAAGGAGCGCCACTTTGAGCGGCTGCTCGCCTCCTGCATTCATCGGCTCCCCGCGCTGCGGTATCTAGGATATTTTTTGTTAAACACGAGTTCACTGGACCAACGAAACGATAATTGACAAAAGCTTATCTTGACATCTACAGTATTAAATGAGGTAGGCTACTGTAAAACTCCAAAACAATGTTACATGTAATAGGAATAATTCAGGATCCAAATATTTTTTAACAAAATGTTATTCATCAGTTTTAATCTTCAGAAACATGGTAAAATTATAATTAACAATGTCCTTAAAATTTGAAAGGTTAGGACGTTCATTTTTTTGTAAGTGCTAGCCCAACACATAATTAGGTACCTACTATACCTATAGGTAATATAAGTAGCTCCTAAGTTCCCATAAAAGTCAAACCATGGTATAGTATCAACATTGAAAAATAATTAATTATCCAAACTTTCTGTTTACACTTTAGTTATTAACTTAGTAAAAAATAAAAATTATTGGCCAGAATAAAAAAACAAAAGTTCAAACTCACCCTGAAAAATCACAAGGAGCGCGATCACACGCGCGCTCACACACACGCTGCGTCGAGGACTGTTTGGAGTTTGGAGCACTCCTCGTCTCGTCAGTCTCACTAATCTCCATTCGTTACTCCTGCGCATGATCTCAATATCTGTTCCACATCAAACCGCATATTGCACATTTTTTTATTATTATGTCACCTTGCATTTAGAATTAATTATCTCGCTAGACGAAATGAATGCCAAAATTTTATATAAAACTTTTCAGACTCTCAACTGCATATATTGCATCAATGCCCAACCGATTTTGCATTCAAATGATTCTTGCTAGGACACTTTGGACAATCGTTTGCTACATTTGCAATAGATTATAATAAAGTATTGTTCTAGATCGATAGTGAGGAATATGAATTTTTCTGGGTGCTATAGCAATTTTTCTAAGAACAAATTCTAAGAACAAAAAATAATTATTTCGTTTACACTATTAGCCGTCGCGTCGGCTATGGCTAATAGATAAAAAATTAATGGCTATGCCCCGTAGCCATCAATTTTTTATATAATTCTAAACTAAGAACGCACAAATTATCTTCCGTGTTTTCTGAAATAATATCAATCTTTTAATTATGTATCTTACTAATTAAATACAATTACCGGCCAAGTGCGAGTCGGACTCGCTCACGAAGGGTTCCGTGGCATTATATATAAAAACGGGCAAAAATATTCACGTTTTTTGTATGGCAGATGGGAGCTCCGTTAAATATTTATTTTAATCCGTTTTTAGGGTTCCGTTCCAAAGGGTAAAGCGAAACCTATTACTAAGACTCCACTGTCTGTCTTTCTGTCTGTCTGTCTGTCCATCTGTCACCCTATTGAACCGTGACAGCTAGACAGTTGAAATTTTCACAGATAATGTATTTCTGTAGCCGCTAAAAATATAAAAACAAAATAAAATAAATATTAAAGGGGGCTCCTATACAACCAACGTGTTTTTTCTCGTTTTTATACGGTACGGAACCCCGTCATGCATGATTCCGACTCGCACTTGGCCGGTTATTTAGTATTTGTTGTTATAGCGGCAACAGAAATATATACATCATCTTCGAAAATTTCAACTGTCTAACTATTTCCACGTAACAGTTCACGTTTCAGCCTGGTGACAAATGGATAGACAGACAGATAGACAGACGAACAGCGCAGCGGAGATTTAGTAATAGTGTTCCCGCTCCATTTGGGTATGGAACTCTCAAAAGCATCCTTTATCAATACAAAACCTCATTGAGTATAAGGCCAGATAAAATAATACCTACAGTAGTATAAAGCATTGTAACCGTCACAGCAAATACAGGTTCCCCATGACAGAGGTTTGAACTGGAATGAAAATCGCTAAGAAATAAATTCCCTAATAAGGTGTTCTGTAATAGAACTTAAAGGTACCTTTGTAACCTATTAGAAAACCGGTTTAATTGACTTATACATGTAGTAATTAAGTATCCTTAATTTCCAGTTGAAGGTAGTTTGGATACCCCAGATGATGATAATATTATGTAGTCTGTACAATAAAACTAATAAAAAGAAACAAAATTATTAAGAACATAAATATTTACCTATCCAGAAAAAATTTAATCGAATAAACTTAATTTTACTTTAAAACTTATTTAAGTTATGGAACAGGAAGCGTTAAGTTTTTTTCAAGGGCTCTCAACCGCCGAGAGATCGTTAATCTATAAATTTATGTTAATTAAGTACCTATTTAAACTATTGAAGTTGTAATAGTTGTCAATAGGCACAGAATAAGTAATAGTACTTTCATATTATAGCAATGAGTAATGTGAAGTCAGTCGTAATTAACCTTACAATTTTTCGATTCCGACGAGCTCAACTATGAAACTTTAGTTTTCCTTTTTTTTACTAGAATGTTATGATTATTGTTTGTACACCGGGAGCACTCACGCTCACTAAAAAGCTTGTTCTTGCGGCGGCGTCGTGCGTCGGGTCGTCCTCTTCCCTCAAAAATGGTTGAGGAGGGCGATGGCTGGTGCATGCGTCAAGCTCGTGAACGGGCGCTGCTTGCTGGAGCTGGTCTGCTCGCGGTGTATGCACAAATCGAAATCCAAAATTATAAGAGAAAACCCAAAAAAAAAACACAACAAATAGGTTAAGTATTGTCCTCTCCTGTATTGTACTTGTTCACTAAAATAAAAATAAATAAATAAAAATAAATAATATTAACTAAGAGCATGGACCCAGGTGTCTGAGGTAAAGCAAATTTAATTTTTAAAAAAGAGTTTACCGGCTGCGGTATTTTGGACGAAAAGGTAGGTCGAGGCTTTCCGATCGCTGCGCAGCCGAGTTGGTATCTTCGTGTTTCGCACGATAAATATGTTACCGACCGTTAATTAGGAACTGCCAACCTCATTTGAGAGCCAGTCCAAACTCCAAAGGCGTCACTTGCGACCATCAGACATAATAATTATCGTCACGATTACTATCTCGTAAAAGCTTACCATTTTCCTTCACCTGAAAGAGGACCTCGTAAAGAAACTAAGGAGTAGCAAAGCACAATTTAAATAGGTTGGTACTTTTAGCAAGAAACGAAACAGGAGCAGTTTGTTTCAATTACTAAGAAAAAAGTAACTCGAGCGTGTTCGAGGGAAGGCTTTCTTCGGATTTTGTTCGAGACCTTGTATAGAATGCTACGGAACTATGTAGTTATGTAGTAAAAATTTCCGGACTGGATAAGACCCGCCATTACTACATCATACAGTAAACAGTAAAAGAGAAGACACAGAGAAGAGAGACATGAAAAAAAAAGTGGAGAAAGGCTAGTGGAAAGAGAGAGAAAGAGGGAGCTTAGATATGAGGAATGAAAAGCTATGAATGAGCGTCGTGGAGATGACAAGAATGACAAAAATGATGATGGCAAAACTAAAGATAAACCAGCATTGGGCTATCCTCACATAGTCAGTACCTACCGATGGTCTGTAAATGATGCAAATAGGTGGGTATTCTTGTGTCATTTGTTATATTTTGCAATTGTAAAAACAAATCAGTATATACCGATTGGTATAGTTGCATTGTAAAAGACGGAAAAAATGGAAATTAGATGGAAAATACTTTTTAGGGTTCCGTACCCAAAGAGTAAAACGGACCCTATTACTAAGGCTGCGCTGTCCGTCCTGTATGTCTGTCCGTCTGTCACCAGGATGTATCTCATGAACCGTGATAGATAGTTGAAATTTTTACAAATGATGTATTTTTCTGTTGTCGCTATAACAACGAATACTGATCAGAATAAAATAAATATTTAAAGAGGCTCCCATACCACTAACGTGATTTTATGCTCATTTTTAGAGATAATGGTATGGGACCCTCGTGCGCGAGTCCGACTTGCACTTTGCCGGTTATTTCTTCATTACTGTACCTAACTTCTTCCTACTGTAGCTAGGTAGGTATAGGTACCCTAGATTTTCTTTAATCCTAATCATAATGATTTAAGTATCATAAATCAATCATTGATTTATTTATTTTTCAACGGGCAAAGATTATTTCTTCTTTAATTGATGTATAATCTGTATTTTATATACCTCATAATATGTGGATTCCCTTCGATCATAGATTCAAGGTCGTTGGGCTGGTTTTAAATTTATTCACCTCTTTTTTGCATAGTGCATACCTTGAACTATGAATACTAAGGCCCATATTTATAAGTTAGTATCAAGATTAAATATTTGTTTTGTAGTACAATGATTTATGTTTCGATCTGTTACTGATATCATTTGTGGCTAAAACGAAGTATCTAACAGGTACGTAAGTAGGTACTCTACAGATTTATGTGTAAAGGTACATATATGGGTGGTATCCGTTTGGTGGGATCCGTTGGGACCTACCCCTATTTATCTATTATGTTAACAATTATAATATTAACTCTCACAACCATGACACCTACAATATACTAATTACTACATCGATTTTATACTTATGAGACTAACCTTGAGATTTTAGGTATATTATTACCTTATTTATGAATAACGATTTCGGTTCTCAAAAACGTGCTCAAGATTTAAAGTAAAATCATGATAATTGAAACATCAGGTTTTAAATGGATCCAAATATCGCTGTAACAAATGATTTCAGGTCATTAATACGGGCCTACGGTATGACTAACTGAAAGGTTTGTAATATGGATATATCCACCTATAAGAACAATAATAGTTTTAGCTACTAGCTGCTCCCCGCGGCTTATCCGCATGAAATGTTTACTGTGTCCTATTCTGGCAAACAAAGGTTTCAGTCAGTGTGTGTTGCTAGTGATGACTTGTGGAACTGAGATGTGGTCTCTCACACTCAAAGTCGCGCAACGAACTACGGAGAAAACTAAGCTCTGCGTTTTCCTGCGAGATAAGATCTGAAATGAGGATATCCGCAGGAGAACTAAAGTGGCTCCCTACCCTACTAGGTGGACAAACGACCTGATGAAAACCGCAAGGAGTCGATGGGTGCAGATGGCAAGCAGCCGCTCAAAGTGGCGCTCTTTGAGGGAGGCCCATGTTCAGCAGTGGACGCCTTCAGGCTGTTGATGATGATGATGATGATTCTGGTAACTTTCATTCAAACACGTTTCTAGATCAAAGACCTATTTCCTTTCATACGTCCACTCAAACCTAACTTTTAAATTAATAACACAATAAGTACAAAGAAAAAATAATTTTATTTTAAATATTATAAAACTAGTTGCGCCCCGCGGTTCCACCGGTGGATAAAAGTATCCAGCGGATAAGCTATAGGAAGGATTAGGAATAAATTCAAATAGTAATATCATAATTTCCCATAATAAAATAAAGTGACGCCAGTCAAAAATATTCACACTCAGATGTTCCATTAGGTATACCCATGTAGGTACCTTCTAATACCTAGCCATAATGATAGATTAATAATTAGCATATGCATTAATTGTTAGCATGTGACACCCTATTAGCATTTCGTAATTTAATTGTAGGTAGTTGCGAAATTCTGTGAAATATGAAATTTTACTTCATTTCGTTTTTTATTTCATGTTTTATTTCATTTTATCAATTATTACCGTCATTTTAGCAAATAGCATAACAGTAGCAACAGCAATTAGCATGCTAAGACGCATTATTTAATATGTTTATGAAATTTATGCAAAATCGAATTAATTGCCATCGCTACCTAGCAGTCCATAAGTTCATGATAATTTAAGGATATACATATATATATCATCCATAGAGTGGCTAACTAGGACGACAGACGGTGCCAAAAGCTATTTGAAGTAAACATGGTTACTTCTTACTTGTTATCCCGATCTCTATCCTTACTTAATAATATTAAACTGAAATGTTGTTTGTTTGTTTGTTAGCTTATGGTGGCTTTAACATTAGAACAGCTATTTTGAAATTTAGCCCATTTTCAAAAGCATTGGAAATTGAAATTCTTAAAGCCCATAATATTAAAAATTAGATTTTATATTCAGAATTTATCATGTTACTTAAAATGAAGTAATAGATATATAGGTACGACGACGTGTGAAACCTTCAAGTAGCGGCGTAAAAACTCACCAACACAGTTGCAATCTATGGTTGCAATTATTTTGGCCCTTAGCTGAAATTCAAATATACCTACCTACCTACCTACATAGGCAAATAAATATAATGTAACATACCTATACATTTATATAAAGCAATATTTAAAAAATATCTCCAAATAAACCAAGCATTGCATTAAAATATACGTGTCTGTTATTTTAACTAAGATTTAATGAAATCAATAAACACAGGGGGGTCCACAAATTGAAATATCCAAAATCCTAAAAAAGGAAAAAATTACGAGTAAAACCGCGGGGCGTCACAATCTATAAATAATACAAACCACTATGTAGAACGGTCTGCAAAGCCTCTTGATCTATTTCCCGTAAATTTCTAGTATTTATTTTGCTCGAATAAATATGTTTACATTATGGAGTTACCCATCGTTGCAGTGCTTGTACCAGATACCTAAATCTATTTAGGGCCGACCTTTCAATACATGTAAGATAATATTCTTATATCAACAGCTGTTAGTACCCAAATAATAACAAAGTATTTATTATTTATCATGCAATTGGAATATTAGTCCTTGACCAATAACCATGATGAATGCTTACCTATAGGTACCTACTGGCAATTTCTGATTTAAAATAAGCAGGTACCTGAAATAAACCATCATCATTAACAACCTGAAGACGTCCACTGCTGAACATAGGCCTCCCCTAGGGAGCGCCACTTAGAGCGGCTGCTCATCACCTGCATCCATCGGCTCCCCACGTCTTTCACCAGATCGTCGGTCTACCTAGAGGGGGCCTACGCCTTCGTCTTCCGGTCCGTGGCGCCACTCGAGAACCTTTCTTCCCCATCAGTTGTCAGTTCTAAAAGCGATGTGAATTTTAAATACTGGAATCCAACTCTAACAACGTTACCGTTACATATTTCTCTCTTATGCCTTTAATGAGAATAGTTATTTATTATTTGGACGTTAAGTTATTTTTTACAAACGAGTAGACAAATGTAAGCCCGAGAAGTCGAGGGCTTACCATACCATTGTCATGAGTTTGTAAAAACCAATTTCCGCACGTGTACCACAAAACGTTTTCGACACATTTGCGAGAAAATAGTACAATAGGCAATGAAAAAGACTTTGTTTATTAGTGGGAAAGACGCAACAAACATTCTTTGACGTTTCTAATCTAATATTATATTGGTCTAAAATGGCGCGAATTTACAATGCAACGTGCGTGTGGTGAAAATTAGAACTAGATCTTTAGTTTAATTTTCTCTTTAGTATTAAAATATCCTTTACGGATTTCTTTTTAATTTCCTTAATAAATATAATATAAATTTTATATGATAATTCCGCAAAGAAGTTTCGCATTAGAGAATAAATAAGCTGAATGACCGATACTTCTTGAAATATCTCTAAGTATATATACTTAGAGCAAAAGCGCTTCCAAGAAGTATCGGTAAACTCCTTTGCGGAATTATTATATAAAATTTATATTATATTTATTAAGGAAATTAAAAAGAAAACCGTAAAGGATATCTATGAGGATATCCGCACGGCGCTATTCAACGGAGGATGCGGTAAAATCTCACCTATGTAAGTAAGTACTTAACCTATTTTACGCACGCTCCGTTTTCTTTGGAACATCTGCTTTGCAAAACATAGATAATACGATTGGTTGTGGATAATATGAGAGAGAGGAGATCACCTGACAAAACTGATTAACTTAAAAGTGTATCAAAGCTTTAATTCATGTTTTAATCGGTGTGTCACTCACACACAAGCACACAACTCACTTACATGTATAAGTAGTACACCGAGTTGTAATAAACGCACATGGGATGCGGTTGTCGTTGGTTATACTTATATCAGGCCTCCCAAAATATGTCATCTGTGTTAATCTCTTTAAGCTTAATAATGCCAGCTAAAAGTAAAAAGCTTTGCGAGTGAAGCTGCGAGATGCAACTACCTACATGGCGCCGTGTATTAGCTTTACAATTACGTAACAAAAGAGTTTTAATCCTAATAAGTGTCAAGCGCGTAATAATACATTCCAATATGTTAATATTATGTAACCATTTTATTAAATGGTTTCATACTATTCGGCTAATAAAATTATTTGAAAAACTCATAACCATGTTTCTGTGAATGGTTTTCGTTGCTATTTGCTAACACCTACCTACATAAAAAAGTTAACTAACTGCTATTTTCGCCATATGAGGTATCAAATTTCTAAATTTAACCTTATATAGAGCTATCACTGTCTTCCAATCTTTGCAATGTTAATTTCTTTATTTGGCAAAATAATAAATTCATGCCACATAATTAATTTGCCGCCTACTTGGTTGTTCATGACGAGTATGCTTATCAGAACTCATTATCGTATATTTTTAGCTGTTGGTGTACTTTTCATTAGTTATGACGAATTTATAATATCCGACATTAGGCAACAATGTCCTTGGAGAACTATGAAGCCTCGAGCAACCTCTACATAGCAAATTAGTTATATTTACCTTGTATAAGCAGGAAACCAGCCAAGAGCGAGTCGGACTCGCGGACAAAGGGTTCCGTACCATTCTCTATAAAAACGAGAAAAAAAATAACGTTTGTTGTATGGGAGCCCCTTTAAATATTTATTTTATTCTGTTTTTCAGTATTCGTTGTTATAGCGACAACAGAAAAATACATCATCTGTAAAAATTTCAACTATCTGTCACGGTTCATGAGATACATCCTGGTGACAGACGGACAGACAGAGAGACATACAGACGGACGGAGAGCGGAGCCTTAGTAATAGGGTCTGTTTTACCCTTTGGGCATGGAACCCTAAACATAAAATAATTGTAGGTATATTTCCCGAATGAGTGAAGTATCTGCTCAACTCGCGCCATTTGCTTTCATCTGTCTGGATGTTGGCTCATGTCGTTGAATCAAGTAGTCTTGATGAAACTTGGTAGACCATCAGGTCCTACGATTTCATAGATTTTTTGTAGACGGCAATTTTGGATTGAATTTGTGTTTCCCCCAAAAAAGGAGGAATACATAACCGTGTATTCCTCCTTTTTTGGGGTTGGTTATTCAGAAAAATTTAAAAACTACTTTGTTATCTATACGATTTTTCTCGAGGATAAATAGGAAGCCTATTTTACTCGTACCAAAGCCTATTTAAATAAGTATAGTTTCCGTTCACTTAATCCGTGAAATTCAGCTAGAGTCAGTGGATCACTTGGATTCTTAAAAAAAATCGTTTCAAAAACCTGCCTGCCTGCTCTTCGGACATTTTCACTGAGAATTTTTTTATTTATTTATTTTTGATCAAATTCGAGGCAATGTTCCGGTTCAAGTTTCCACTTGAACCGAACTGGGATTTGAACTAGCGAAATCTCCTGTATATTATTATCTGGATTTTTTTAACCCGAAAAACAAAAACTGTGGGAAAACGGGTGAATCCACGAGGTGCCTCTACTAGTAGGTATGGATTATTCCCAGTTCTACTGATTTTTAATTCTAATACAGATTCCCATGTCTACAGATTCCCATGCCTACAGATTCCCGTTTCTACAGATTCCCATTTCTACGGATTCACATTAGGTATTTATAGCGTGGACCGTAGGTACCTAATTTTGCAGAAATAAAACCTCTTGTCTGCCTGAAGAAAAGGGCAGAAATAAAATCGACAACAACGCACACAACGGATTTTTTTGGTATCATAATAATTTCAGCAAACACAAATAAAACCTCAAACTGTACTTCAAGTTTAGTCAACTCATTATACCTGTCTTCATTGGTTTTAGTTTGTGGCCTTTGTAAAAGGCAGAGCAGCAGCAACAGATTTTATAGGATCTCTACATTCATTTTAGTTCAGCCGCTCGATTCTAGATAGCGCTTTTGTAAATCTCGAATCAGTAAACAATGATTATTTTTGTCGTGCTCTGGTTTTGTCAGGTTTTGTCATAGATGTTTTGTTTACAATTTTTGCATCGTCTGTGGACTGTGTACGTGTGTCAGCGATTACGTCACAAAAAAGCTTGCTTCATTGCTTCTTATAATCAGCTGCATCTGGCCTAAAGATTACCTCAAAATTAGATCAGCGTGTAGTGTATTTATCAATCAAATTCAAAACAAGTTTTAATAAGAATACATTTTTTAATTTATCTCTTACTTGAGTACTTAAGAGTTCAACGTCGATAAATCGATGAGATTACTTTATAATACTAAAAACTACACCTATCACATGTTATCATTTCGGTAAACCGTGAGACATGTCCAATAGTCCACTCTATCCATATATTGTTAAGTCAGTATAATAACAAAACATCGTAGGAATATTTCCAGCATTAGTGATGCTGATGCGCCAACAGTAGCATTGCACACTGATTTTCGATCTAGCCAATGCAAAGCAAAGGGAGCTTAGACGTCAATAGTTAAGTCTGTATACACAAACTTATGATGCAAAGCATAGCCAATTACGACATACAATTAGGTAACATTATTATTATTACACCAATTCTGTGAATTGTGATAGAGTGACCGCAGTGGAAAAAAGGCAATAACAAGAAGAACGGATGGATGCATGGATAATGGAAGCCGAAGCCGATGGATGGACTTGAATGGTTGAATTGAACGCAGTAACCTTATAGCCTTGCGCGACGGCGCACGCTCCATTTCGGTCGGTCGCAAAATTTCGAAACGTAACCAAAATATGAGATAAAACTTTCTTGTCGTGTCATATTGTATACTTATATCTACAATTCAGTACGAAATAAACCTTTTTTTTAAAAGTTACAAGGACAGTTTTAACGAAGCTTTCGTAAGCTCTATTAGTCCGGTTTGATTCCGTGTTGAAAATGCCTGCGCAAGGCGAAGTCAGAATAGTCCTGCGAGATGTTACTCCTGAAAGTGAGTATTTAATATTTATTTACCTATGTATTTAATATTCAGTTATGCATAGACTTTAGTTTTTTGTTTACCTATTGTTTTCCTAAAAGTGAGTACCATCCCAGATAATATAATACCTAAAGTACCACCTACCTATTTGCTATTCATTCATGCATGCATAAACTTTTGTTTATTGTTTAAGAGGACCGTCCTGACATTTGAAAATGTTAATACCGTCGCTTTGCTCTCCACTTTTAGAGCTTCAAGCGCCAACTTAGAGCATTTCTAAATGCTCTAAGAGCGCCAACGATTTTCATTCACCCTCTAAAACTTAACCAAAACTTTTTAGATTGGTGTCAATCGTTTGCATAGATTATAATCTATGATGGTACGTCTTGATTTTATTGAAAATATGTTTCGTGTTCGAGCTACATTACAACTACTTTTCTTTGTGATAATTTTGACACCAAAATGCGTCAGTTTAGATGGCTATAACTATAAATACGAAGATATTGTAAAAACTTAAAAAAGGAAGACGTACAAGCATAGTTTTTTTACTGAGTAGATCATAGAGGAATTCGAGTAGATAACTTATACAAAAATCATCAAAATCGAATAACATTTAGAGGTGGAAAAGCGCTGGCACTTTTTGTATCGACAAGAGGGGGTTAAACGCTACTCTTAAGAGTTTTTGGTTTACCTATTGTTTTTTTTTTCTAGCACTAGTGCAGCATGACTAGAATAAATATGTAGGTACCTAAGTAAAAACGAACCCTTATAAACTTACCCACCCACCGACCACCGCGCACTTAACCGCCTGTTGTAACACTTTACAATAGGCAGTCTTATCTCTGAAAACGGTCTCTTCCAGACAACCTTTGTACGCTTCTTAATACATATGCTTAGGAGGTTCTTATATTAATTCTTCTGTACATGTAGCTGTGTGGTATGTCACTGAACAAAAAAAAATCATTATTGCCGGGCAAATAATGATTTTTTTGTGTACGTTCTAGTGGATGGATGATTTACTAGGTATGAAGTATAATTAGGTTAGGGGTTAGGGTCATTTTTTGATTGTGAGATCACAAAGTTTTAATATACGCTTAGTAATTACACTAGCCAAGTACAGTGCCCTTCAAACCGGAACGCAGAAATGCTCTTACTAAGTGGCCTAAGTCAACCAGTGGGCCCAAACCCAGAGGACAGTGCTACCCAGATAGCGAAGTAATATATGGCAGCGATGTACTTTTCTAACTATAAGCATGGTCCGCCATTGACACCGCTGTTCTTGTTCGTCAAACCCATGCCCTGGGTGCCGTCTGCTTATAAACAGGGGTTACCTTTAACACCAAACTCAACTTCATGGCCATATTAAGCGAGTGCGCGATAGGGCTGCCTTCGTCTTAGGCTGCCTTCTACGCAAGGGTAGTAAAATGTCCCTTAGAAAGTAAGGTGACCTACGTATCTGTTGCGTTTGCTCATACATCCTCAGTCTCAGAACTGCTTCATCCACAAGGTGGTTGGGGCTCGCTGTTACCAGTGAAACTCTGACCTCCATTGCGATTTGGAACTCCCATCCATCAATCAGTTTATGAATGATGTTTCCCGCCGCTACTTTGCCACGGCACCCCATTATCCTAACGCTAACGCAATAGCTACTCTACAGACATGCCAAACTCCCCACCCCGTCGCACGTCGTTACCTCCCGAGACACGTTTGTGACTCGGATGACCCTATAGCAGCCGTGGTTTTGGCTGCGCTAGGATCACTGGTCCAGCCGAGCTCTCCTGGCTCAGGTACCGCTTTCGGCACCCCACGGGCGATGTCCGTTGGTTAACTAGAAAGGTCGCGACTTTTCATAGGGTCCACTATTCCAGCGGCGCAGTCTTCTCTGTCATGTTATAACGGCCCAAGCCGTGGCTCGCACCTCAGGGGTACCATTGAGCTAGTTGCTTACCACTTTAGACAGCTGGGCGATTTAAGCGCTTACCCTCAACGCTGTAAAGATCGGTAGAGACGACCAATAGTAGCGCGTTCAAAAAAACCGGAGGCTTAAGATCGTGCTCAGAATTCAGTTCGGTTTCAACATATTATTATTCACTATTTGATACAATTAAGTGAATTGGCAATGGTAATTGGTTTTCCACTATTATCACATTGATTCGCGAGACAATGAGCCAGTACTGATTGCTGGCTCATTGTATTGCTAATCACGGCCGAATCACTACCGGCCGGCGCGGCGACGCGGTGGCGGGCGGCGCTCAGCGTCAGTGTTTTGAAGGGGAAAGTCCACGGTTCATACAAACAATATAATGCATATCAACATTTAAATGTTCATTAAGTATCCATATTATGCTAATTGTATAAAATGCACTTTGAATTATTTATTTTAAAACTGGAGGAAATTCTTAGAAAATCACTTTACAATAGGTACCACTTTACATATAAATACTTCGTCCCCTTTATTTAATTAATTATGTATGTGTTTTGGTAAGTTCCTCTAGCTTAATTATTATAGCTCTCTCTAACTCTGTTATAGAGTGAAGTTAATAAAGATATTATTATTGATGCAATTAAATGAAAAAAATCTATACCAGCTTTATTACGCTGTAAAAAAGTTCTATCTAGTCATCATTAGATAAACCGATCGAAACAGAAACGACGCAGACTTTAGACCTTGTTAATAAATGACACTACATAAACAATACGCTGTATCATATACCTACCTTACGTACCTAACCTACGCAGTAGGTACCTACCTATTTGGGTTTACTGGGGATTACTTTTATCTACTGAGTAATGCATCGCAATAATTTTACGTAGGTAGACCTGTTTAACTTCGGAAAGCTCATGCATAAGGTAATTTTATCTTTGATACGGTAATTCCATTGTGAATTGAGGAAGAACAGCTGGCCAGTCGATTGCACAATTTATAACAACAATGCATTTGTTGCATTGGGCTTGGGCTATAAGGTGATTCAAATGAAAGTGCCAATTCACCATGAAGTTCAAACTACCAGTTTCCTTATAGATTTTTGGTAGGGTGATCAATTTGACTCTAATTGACTTTTAAATATGCACGACTGAATATAACAATAATAAATAATAATGAGACAAAATTGGCAGGTGCCGTTCTCTCATCCCAAAAGCAGATCATAATAATCCATGAATAAGTTCACTATAATAGCCCAGATATTTTTACCTTCATATTATACAAAATAGTTTTATCAATATGCCAACATGTAAGAAAGAAATATGTAAAACACGGTCACATCACATTGTCTCTGTCCTCGCTGAAATGCAAACCATCAACGTCAGGTCCAGGGATAGTGTGACCGTGTAGTTATCTTTGTACTCAAAAAGGCCTCTTGGCTCCAGGGTAGAAGTGTTAAAGGGCATAACGCCGCGAGTAGCATTCAGTGAAAGTGCAGCACACCTCTCGACACCCTAAGCCACCCACACCAATGTTGCTTCCTCGGCACCAATATGCGGTAGCCACTACAGGAGGCCCATTTAGTGGGTGGCAAGTCATCACCTGCCTCAAACATTTTGACATGAGGCAAAATTGGCAGGTGCCGTTCCCAATGTTACCATCCATCAAAAGTTCATCACAATAGCCAAGTTTTCTTTTTTACCTTTATTTACAAAAAATAGTTTATACTATGCCACACCATCCCTTGTCAGTTAAAACAATTAATATTATATGCAAAAGGCCATCTTGGTGTTAGCTTCGGCCCCACCAATGCCTTCCAAATGTCCTGGCTACACCCGAAAGTCTTAAGATATAGAAGAAATAATAATAAAATTATCAGGGTTTTTTCCCACGACAGTAACATGATTTGTATCCAAGAAGCTTATTATCTTCATCTGTGATTTCTAAATCGATACGACAGCCATCGTAAGACAAGTACCTTATAGAATAAAGAATTTAAATCGTAGACCTATCTACAAGCTAAGGTCGTTTACCGAATTAGACCATGAACTAACTACCTACTTGACCGGATCCAGAAACTGGTTTTAAGTATTAATATGTGGTCATTCCATGGTATTGATGATATAAACAAAATACTAAGCCTAAATCATTACTCAGATCATAAAATTAACATAAACTGCTCAGGAACAGTCACTCAGGAAGTATCTACATTCGAACTGAAGGTTATTCATAAGATAACCCTCCCCCCCGTCATGACGGGAAGGGAAGTGTATCGTCTTTCCCCATCCCTTCTCGTTCTTTTTTCCTTTTCCTTTGTCCTTAAATACTCCCCTCTCTTCCCCTTTACAAACATAACTCGTTCTATAAGTACGTACTATAGAAGGTATACAACCAACTTGTCGCGGACGACACCTCGATACCTGAATTAGGTCTTTTAATTATAACGGTTGCTACCTAAGTAAGTACCTACATCATTTTCATAATAAACTTTTACTTTTACCCCATTTGTTGGCATTAATGAAATAATTTTTACTACATTATAATATTAACGTGGATAAATAAACTAACTGCTAATATTTAAATAGCGTCTTTTGACTTTTTAAATCAATACGATTGCCTTCGGTCGCATACATACAATTAATGAGAACTGGGTCAAAGACATGTCACTGGGGCTGTGTCAGGCAATATTATTTAATTGAAGGACGTTATAGTAATCATATTATTTACGTGTTTATAAAATTTAACTACACTGCCTGTCCAATACGATTAATAGCAAACATAGATAGAATATGCTTAAAAAGATCGAGTACATAGGCGAACTTAATGCTAAGTAGCCTATGTTCAGCAGTGGATGTCTTTTAACTGTTGATGTTAATAAGATTAATAATATATTGAATACTAGCTTTTGCCCGCGGCTTCGCACGCTTGTGTTATGTTATTTTTACGTTATAAGTAGTCTAATAATAGATCATTCATTTCGTACCAAACAACAATATGCACTAAATCTTTTCGAAGCTGAGCACAGTAACCTGTATTAGCATAGATATAGGTATAACGCAAGCATAGCCGTGAGTGGAAGTTATTTAAGCCATTACCTAAAATTAAATGTTTTGAGTCAAATATAGATTTACAAAACAGTAAAAGAAAAGAAGTTTCAAACAAAAAACTACAATTTAAAACTACCTCTTCATATTACAACAAAAAGAAATCATCATCACTTCACTCAGGTCTTTCACAGATGTTTCAGTAAATTTTGTTTAGGCAGTAGTTACCTAAGCAGGCAGGTACAGTTTAGAAAAATATGAAAGAATGACACACACGCACGATGATGCTGCTTTGCTCAGTTTTACATATCCGCGCGCTTTTTGTTCCATTTACCACATTGTTTTTACCTTCTTAAGTTTGGCTCCATACGAATTGGTACCTACACTTAGCCAGTGTCAATAGATATATAAAAATAAGTGTATATAAAAATAAATAAATAAAATAAATAATTAATTTTACTAAATACTAATTAGGAATTACAAATACTAAACCACCACTCCTTAAAGAATCGACCGTTATAATTATTATTATTATGTCCACTATTTTCCACGCTGTTTCATTCCCACTGCACTTTCAACATACCTACCTAGTGATGAAAGTGAGGAAGTAGGTTAAATCGTCATTACATAATTATTAGTTACACCCAAAGATAGTTACTTACTAAAACTTTAACCTTCTTGGAGTAACCGAGTAATCTAATCATTTTTACCCGTGGTTTTTTTAATAGCCTACAGATCTAAAATATTTTAACTATTATCAACATGCAAGAAGAAGAAGAAGAACAAATCAAAAACAGTCAAAAACGAACCTTACGCGCCATGCTGTTGTTAATTCGAGGATACAATTGCCATAATGAATACCTACATATTATTATATCTAAGTACCTACCCTTTTTAAACATTTTTCATAAAATATTTCGTATCATTGGCTAAATACAAATAATAGCACGCGCTCCGGCTTACTTTAATGCCAAAATAAAAAAGGTTTTAAAATGTGTAGCAATGGTAAGGGTCTATAACTTAAGTAGCTATAAGTACTACAGGTACCTTAAAACTTCTTTGGGGTCGATACAGAATGTAGCATTAGGGCAAAAATAATTTTAACTACATATTTAGAATGGTAACGTGTAGTAACTTTATGTAAATAATGCATTTGACCAGATCGCCACAATAAAGAACATTGCTCCCGCCAAAACCCTATAAATTGAAAACTTTAATAAAAATGTTAATTAAGTAAGCTTCAATATTGGCTACGTATGATAATAGCATGAAGCGTAATAAAAAGTCTAAGAATCTCCCCTTTAAACAGTTTTCATAAAATACTTCGTATCATTGGCTAATTACATGTTTTGTCTAATGCCAAAATAAAAAAGGTTTTACAATGCGTAGCAAAAGCTAGGATCAATAAATGAAGAACCTATAGGCACAGATTACTGAATATGTTACTACTATAGGTTAAGCTATAGGTACTATAAATACAATTTTAAATACTTATTTCGAATGGTAACGCGTAGTAGATTTTTCGAATACTAATACATAATAACAGATCGCCAATAAAGAATTTTGCCCTCGCCAGAACCCAATAAATCGAAAACATGAATAATAATTTTAGTTATGTTTCAATATTGGCTAAATATGATATCGTGTGAAGCCTTAAAACTTTTAATAAAAAGTCTAAGAAGTTTTTAGTTTTCAAAATTCCTTTTTCTCTGTGTCGTGGTCATATTCAAGAAGGTTCTCATACCTATCCTCTTTTTTAGTTTGGACCACAGATTAACGAAAAAACTAATCTTTAAGGAATACATATTATGACTTCCTTGGGTATAGGTAATTACATAATAACAGATTGTTTTTCTCTAATCTGCATTGCATCGAGCGCAGACGAAGTTATCGCGCGATGTATTTCGCCGTAGCCCGAAGTGTGATACACTGCCGGTAATGCAGGCGCGCCAATTGTTATTTACTGTTTTTTTTAGTTATAAATAAAAACATGCATTAAATTACTTTCTTATTGCTTAGTGCAGTGGGGATTGTTCAGAATGAAATAAAAATGATTGGGGTTCCGTCCTGAATGAGTAAATTCTTATTACTAAACCTCCGTTGTCCGTCTGTCTGTCCATCAGTCACCAGGATGAATTGTGATAGTTAGACAATTGAATTTTTCACAGATGATATATTTCTGTCGCCGCTATAACAACTATGATAAAAAAAAATTGGTTTTACTTCATATTGATAAGGAATTATAAATTAAAAATATTAAAATTTATATTTGTAATCGCAAATAATACTCTCACAGTTTGTAAAACATATTTATTCGCCGACATGCAATATAACGCTACTGCTTCCTCCATTTTATTTAGCCCACGTCGGTTGCGCAGCAGGCAAACAAATTGACTGTGTGTCCGGGTTGTGGCGCTATAAAAACTTCGAGGATAGTCAACAGAGATGTTTTTGCGCGCCAACTCAACAGCGAAGGTTCGGGCGTATATGAAGCCGCACCATAATACTAACAGAATTTTTTTTCTTTAACCTGTGCCTCCAGATAAACCCGAAAAAAAATTACCGTCAATAGCACAGAGTAAAATTTTTTTTCTCTCATCTATGATTAGTAGCTAAAATAAAACTTACCTTTTGACTCTGACTAAATACCTACACTATGAGTGGAGCCAAATTGTAAGAAAAAAAAATTTACCTTGAACCCTCGCAGCGGCCATCTTGTTAAAACCCCGATCCGTTTCATAATGAAATCTTACACATTTTCACCAAAAAAAAATTAACGATATATAAAATTTAATAGATCCTATGTTGTGCGCCGGGTTTTTCTAAGCTTATTAGTGAAAACCGCATGAAAATCTGTTCAGTATTTTCGGACTTGTGCCATAACAAACAAACAAACAAACAAACAAACAAACAAACAAACAAACAAACAAACAGACAAAATGTCTAAAAAGTAGCTTAACGTGATCAGCGAAAAATTTCAAGCCCACCTGTGTCATTTTTTTTTCGATATCTTTCATTTACAGATTTTTTTATCTCTACAGTTTTATTATATGTATAGAAGATGTATAGATATATGTATAGAAGATATAGAAGATGTATAGAAGAAGATAGATGGGATACTAACCTGGGGCATTACCACAAACTAATACAAAACCATCATGGTTCGTGACAGTAACGCTTCAAGGTTACAATAATATTGTTCGAATTCGTATCATGAACTTATAAAGTATTCCTGCGTGTAAACCAATAGGACAATAGGACATGAGACCAAGCCTTGTTAAGCATTTGACGCGCTCTTAAAAGCTCAAAGCCTATTAGACAGTAGGTAGGTACAGATTGTATCTCATGCAGTGCTAAATAGCTGTAATGTCCTACTTAATTATGATTAATTGAAACGTTTAAAGGTATTTTGATATCGTAAAAGGCAAACATAAGACCTTTGAAATAAAAGCAGTTCTGTAACAGAACTCAACTGATAATATATCAGATATCAATAATTAAATGTACTTATGATATATATTAGCTAAGTATGCTGAATGCTGGTATTTTGCTTTGCTTCCTTGGCAGCTAAAAAGCAGAATAGATAATCGTTCTGCAACTTTATTATATTTATGTTCACAGACTTTTTACAACTAAGTAATAATAAAATATAATCCTCACGGACCAATGTGTAATAAAATAATATCAAAGAATTAATTGTATTAAAAATACCGAATACATAACCGGGGCCGTAGCTCTCAGCGCGATTCAAAACAACCTTTATCCGATAACGGATCGCTTGGCAAAATCTTCATAAGTACAACAAAGACAACGCGATCCAATATAGGCACTGCTTTGAATCTCGCAAAGAGCTCAAAGTACGGGCCCAGGTATCACTATTCACTACCTACTCAATAACCTGCAGAGATTTGCTATTACTAAAAATAACAGCAACCTTGGCGAATTTCACTAGGCTACGTTGGACAGTCATGACCATTCTATAATTTCGTAAACATCTACGCAATAGTTTGAACGCGCAAAACTATATGCATAATTTTTATTAGCATTTGAAAAGTAGATAAACTTGTTACTTAATTTTGCATACGAGTTGATGTGTCACTCTTGTGACACTCGTGTGTGTATCAAAAATATTGGTAAATAATTATACTTACTTACAGGCTTAGAAAAGGTACCTAAGTACCCATAGATAGAAGTAAGTTTCTAAACAACGCCTTTTCAAAACATAAGCAACTTTTTTATATTTTAGAGAATTTAAGGAAAATTAAGTGGAAAGTCACACCAGAACTCTTATGCTGCTCTTCTGAAGGCACAATTTTACCACGCAATAATTGGTCTAGGTGCCACATATGGCACCAATTAAACGGCTTAAATTTCGCGAATGTGTTGGGGTTCTATTTCAGTTACTTATTCTAATCTTACAGGGTTATGTTAAGTCACCTAAACCTTTTAGGTCATCAGCCATCACTTAAACAGCTTAAACAAACAAGTTTTTTTTAACTTTATATTTGGCCTCTTTACAATAATACAGTACAAAGGGCTTATTATAATGATTTATTGAATAAGCAGGTAATTAAAAGTTTGTAGCAACTGTTTTTGAGCGATATTGCCGTTTTTGCGATGGAATTGTCGTTCCTGAAATTGTCGTTCATTTGTTGTCTAACCGTTTTCGGTATGATAGGTAGATATACCATAGGTAAAAACGATACAATGCTATTGTGAGCATAGTTAGGGCATTATAATACAAGGGTTATTTCTTATTGACGATCGTGGTTCGCACTTATGACATAGAATAGATATTATTTATGGTGTAGAGTGTAGGCAATACGTACCCTGTACCTCAATTATTTTGCCAAAATACCGGGAGTTTTCGATCAACCATTGGTACATTAGTATGAGTTTGCAAGCGATAGAGCAATCAGTCCCATCCCAGAGTCGAAAAGTCACGTCAAGCACGTCCCAAATACAACGAGATAAAATTAAAACGAGGCGCCCTTATCAATGACATTATTACAAAATCATATCTGCTACATTACATCAGCACTGTGGTTTGTAGTTGATTATATCTCTAATGTTTTTTAAAGCATGTGCAATAGATAAAGCATGATGATAATATAATATTTATGCACTATCTGAAAGAGTGTTTCAAAATAACTGCCCATACACTCACCCCTACACTTCACACCTCACGCACACACACACACATTCGCTGGAGAGACGAGCATAATTTGTTAAATGTAAAGTTATAAGGAAAATCTGTTATTGGCCTTATTTGTAATTTACCTCGTGTATAATATAACAAATGTATTAACTGTTGATCTTCTTTTAAATAAATAAATCAATATCTTTTGCAAAAATTGCATCAAATGAAGACCTTCGTGGATAGGCTATAAAGTTTAACAAAACAGTGAAAACATTGCATGTTGTAAAGATGCATCACACCATGGGCCTTTCCCCCGTGGCATTGAGGGTTACTAAGTATTAATCCCGCTTGGCAGGCCAAGCGTCTTGGTAATCGCACTAGATTATGACCCAGGGGGTCTAGCAAAGATACCAACCACTAACGTTAACGCCTCACGCTAACTCCAAAATGTATTGAAATGACATTCGCTGCGGAAAAGTTAGCTATTTCCGAAATGTCATTTCAGTACATTTTGGAGTTAGCGTTTGGCGATAGCGTTAGCGTGAGGGAGCTTTGCTAGACCCCCTGGCCGACCGAGGGGTATGTTGCTGCCCATTCCCTGGATATTCTCTTAGCCGGCTCTTACACTATCATAAACGGGATGAGATGGGATGTTCGTATTCTTACGGACCACATTGGCGCAGCACGGCAGCATGGCATTCACGACGTATGCGGTACAATATTAAATCATTTTTTTACGTAGCTAAAATATAAATATTACAGAGGTATTCTCGATCTCTTTCTCCTAGCATTTATTGCGGTCATAGTCGGTTGAGCACTTAAGCAGCCTTTGCCTTGACCCGGTCAAAAACGATTGGAATCGATAGCCCAATCGCATTTAAAGAAAGTACAACTATCAAATACACAGTGAAAACAAAACTGTTTTTTTACTAAAGAAACATGACGTCCATCTCACCATGCACGATAATAATTAGGTCGTACTTACAATAACAAAAAAAAACATAATTTGACGCTACACACTATGGGGAAACTGAACTACTTAATTAGAACTTTACAGTTTACACTAAAATGGACTACAGTAGATTAGGTATATGTTAAATTTTATACTCTTTAAAGTTGTTATGTCCAAAACAAAAACTTAATATAAAATAAAAAAAAAAATAACAATAAATGATAAATTAACAAAGAGCACGGACCCAGGTGTCTGTGGTAAAGCAGATTAAAAAAAAAAAAACTTTGTATGAAAGTACCTATCATTCTAGGCGCTAAGTATTCTAGCTGCATAGCGATTCAGGAGACCTCCTCAGCGTCCAACCTCGATTCAAACAACTTTTATTTGAAAATAGAACGGAAAGCTGGTTAAAAGTTGGCACTAAAAGTTGGTTGAATCGAGGTTGGACGAGGTTGGACGCTGAGCCTCAGCGCTGAGGTCTCCTGAATCGCTATGCAGTACTACTAAACACATATCTGGCAGATGTGATCTAAATCTAATAAATAAACATCAAAGATTGCATCAAAATATAACAAAATACAGCTATAATAGCTCTTTGTATATACAATAGGTACTTCAATTAGGAACAAAACAATAGAATAAGTCAACTTCTTATCTTCATACTTAACGTATCAATATTAGCATTCAAATCAGGTGTAAAGCATGCTAACTAAACTTCTAATGATGCTTGTAGGTACCTAGCCACAACAACGCACAAAGAAAACAAACGTTTCATACAAACTGCGTTCTGCAGTTGTGTTTAGTCATCCTCGGATATCCTACAATGCATTGATATTATTTGTCTTCTACGTTGTACATCGTCTTGAAATGGGTAACCTATTATCTCAGTGTAATAACAATCGAATAAGTCCAGTAGGCCAGGCCGGTATTAGCATGATCTGAGTCACGAAGAACGTTAACCTCCCATGAAATCGTGACTTTATTAGTAAACAGTTTATCCCTCTATGAAGTGATAACTTTATTTATAGACCACAATGGGCCATAATACTGCATGCATTGATCACGTGTAATCGTGCATTAACCTGCCAAAATTGGCGATGGTCCAAACATGTGCGCTTTCTTGATCATCGTCATCTGTTTGATTTATTTGATCATGTTTTTTGTGGTGATAATGTGTATTGTTTAATTTTATGTGCGTAGTATAACTCGCGTCAGTTAATAACGATTGGGATGTGACCAAGGATATTATTGTTATCCCACTTACACTGATATGTCTTAGTGCAGTGGAAGTGTGACAGCAATAAAACTTTCTGCTATTTTTTGCATTGAAATTAAAACCCGTTAATATTTATCGCACTTCGTTTGTTATGGTTGAAAAGCTTTCTCGTTTTGGTAACGCATTGTCTTTATAGGTCATTTGTTTCTCTGGAAATTTGAAATTTGAGGAGGCTCTTACTGTAAGTAGTGGTTTATTGGGAATTTTTGTTATTCAATTATTAATGGGAATAATAATAATGTAATTGGGTCCTAAAGATTATTGTATGAAAAATACGAGGGTGAAATAGCGGGCTGCAGTTAGTCTTGTATCAAAGGCTATAAATAACCTACGTCGTATTATAATATCGAGTATTACCTAACCTATGTAAGCTGCAAGTAGGTACTTAGCTTCTCTGTCGAAGTTCGGTTATCTACTTACTACGTCCTGTCATCCTATTAGCAGTTCTGCGCTGGTTGCCACAGACCTATTTCAGACCATAGGGTATACTTTTTTAAATTATCTTTTATAACTACAAAAACAGGCTGTGTATTTAAACTGTTGAATTTTAGGTATCCTATAGGGAAGTAACAATTTAATTCTAGCTCTACCAATGCTCTCTAACAGTGGTATTCATAGTCAAGGGGTGAACAAAGCCCCAAAATCTATCATTCAACTATCACTTATATGTTGAATGTTGAATCATTCTTCTTTCACTTTCATAGCATCCTGCAATGTCAGAATTGTCAGATTGGAAGCTACTTAATTTTGTTTATGAAATGCATAAAACTAGACTTTGCCACAAAGCGCTTGAATCATCCCCTAGAGGAGCCCCCACCTTGACTATGAATTCCAGTGTAAGAGCTCTAGCACAGAGCTCTACCAACATTATTTTATTTGTGGCGCCATCTATCGTTTACTAAAATATCTACATCGCTTAGCAGTATTACATAGAGAAAAGTAATATAAAGTGCATTGGGTTTTCGTTCTGCTACTACACGCTAGATGGCGTAGATACAAATATTTATTAGTTTGAATATCAGGTTAGAGAAATACGCAGAACTTCCTTGCAGGTTAGTAATATTATTAAACCCCTTATTAATAAACATTGCATAACAGTAGAATAGCTCAGTTATTTCTCTTGTTTTAACTTTGCTCCTTTCAAACTCAACAGAGAGGAACAAAATCCCAAATAACTATTCTTCCGCTATATACAATGTTTATAAGTATTAGTATAAATAGTGTTCAATAATCTAATGAAGAAGGTGTACTTAGCTACCTAGGTAACTTTTTTTTAATAACGGGCAATGTGCCTTTATTACTCTAACTACTACACTAACGAGAACTACTACTACACTACCTACTACAAATAACACCTAGGTATATGTTAATTAATTACATTCGTAAGGGGGTTAGTACTAGTAGGAATATTCAATATACTATTACTATCTGCCCCACCGACTCACTTCACTGCCTCCACAGAGCTATGAAACAAATGACGCTTCTCGCGTCTCGCGTTTTTTTTTTTGCTCTGTGACTGCCTCGGATCTGTCACGGATCTGTAATTTAATTTTAAAGTAAGATCGTTCGCTTCATATTCTGGGTTCTATGCCTATGATTTATTGGATTATGTGTAGCAAGGGCAAGGGCCTAAACAAATAAGTAGGATAATAAGTTTATGTATTTAAGTACATGAATAAATAAAATATAAAATTTTATTGTTATGGTTTTGGCTCCACACATAATGTATTTAGCCAGTGTCAAGTATTGTAATTTTTCATCGTATTATAGAATAGTTCTCGTAAAGTCAAGTCTTAGTCATAGTCATAATCCAGTCAAAGTCAGTCATAGTCTAAGTCATGCTCCGGTAAAGTGGTGGCAACTTTACTAGAAGCTTCTGTGGAATTTTGGAAGCAACACGAAAAACCACGTTTCACCACATTATATCACTTGCCCACACTCATGCTCATTATTCAGCACCCACTACACCCACTAATTTCTCCCCCAAGTCCACGACCCACGTCTTATTATAATGTAACATTTTAGGACGTTTGAATGATTTTTTTAGAGGTCACTTCACGATTATTTTCTATCGAGAAAATTTTTCGTAAACGTTCGGTTTCGGCAGATGGAAAGAAGATATGACCAGTATTAACGTGCATTTTTTTCAATCCTGTAAATGATATACGTTTTGAGATAATCACGTTCAAAATAGTCGATTTGGGAGCATTCAGCACACTGGAAAAAGCACAGGTTTTGAGAAATAATATCAACGACGTGAACTTTTCCGCGTTTCCGCCAAAACTCATTGTAATGGTTGGAAAGGTGTTATTGTAACATTATATTATAGGTTAGGTACTAGCTCATGCCCGCGGCTTTGCCCGCGTGGACTGAGAAACCGTTTATTTTTCCGAGACAGAAACTTCCTCCCCTTTTTAACAATCCCTTCAAATCAACCCTGGCAAAAAATATTACAATAGCACGATCATATTTTAAAAAGTATAAAACATACAAATGCCAATTTTCATGACAATAATTTAATAAATAAAGTTTCATACCTTTTAACCATCTACAACCTACGTGATGAGAAAGTATCCCTATTTTACCTATGAGGTACGTTTTTTAACAAAATACCTTCATTAGTTGACTAAACGTGTAGGTACTAAATCTCATAAAATACGTACCTACTTACCTAATACTAAGTAATTTTCCTGTTCTTTCATATAATTCCTAATGTTAGGTAGTAGGTATATTAAGGATCTAGATAAAATAATCATAAACGACATTTTAATTCCGATTTTATAAGTAAGTTAGAAAACAATCAAAATCTTTGAAGTAGAAATGTATTTATCGATACTTATTACGTTCATTTTATCGATAAAAATAATACAATAGGCATACTTACTTATAAGTTGGCTCCGTGTGATAGAAAAATGTAGGTACAAAACACAGATTTCTAATAATATACCTAAGTACATTAAAAGATAGGTATGTAAGTAAGTACCAACATTACATGATACACCTACTAAAAACGTGCTACATTTCGTAAACATTGATAAATACTTAGGCACATACAGCATGATATGTAATAAAATCTATTTATATAAATTATAAATATTATTCTATTATACCGTGTTTTAAAATATATTAGTTGGATATCTGATTAGAAAAAGTGAAACTGCTAATTAACTATTATGTTGCTACCAAAGAAAACCAGGAGAGACAAAGGTTCTCGAGTGGCGACCACAAACCGGAAGACCCAGCGTGGGCCAGCTAGGTGGACCAACGATGTGGATGCAAAACGCAAGGAGTCGCTCAAAGTGACGCTCTATCCATGGAGAGGCCTAGTGGACGTCTTCAGGCTGTTTATGATGATGAAAGAGAACAACAGAAACTCTGAACAAAAATGAAAAAGATATTATGTTCTCCAACTACTTACCACACATTTATCAATCAAGGTTTTTTTTGCTTTTATATGTATAACCTATCTATGAGTTATTTACACCTAGCGAAAATATGTTGGATTCTCTTCATTTCCAAGCATTTATAAATAATTTAAATACTACTTCAAGTTGACTGCAATTACTACTTGCCATCTTATCGATAAAATAGTCGATAACATTAAATTGTCGATATTTCAATAAACTGACGTCTCTAGCGGGAAGTTAATTTTGAGATGCGGGTAAAAAAATATAGCAGGACGGATAAAAGCAATATGCTTGTGTTACGCATCGCACTCCCGCGCACGCCGCGCTCGCTATTCGCCGCCACCGTCACGTTTCACCGGCCACTCTGTGATTACACTACACACGCGAACGTATACTAATCATCGTAATATCGCATCGAAACAGTTTGTTGTAAAAGCTTCAATAGAGTTATTGTGTTCGTGAAAGATGGTTAAAGGTGCGTACGATATTCAATTTACTGATTTTATTTTAAGCTATAATATTGCTCTTTTATTTGACAGTGCAACGGCCCTGAACTAGGATCCTATCCACAGAGCTAGAATTTCCTAACACTATGATCCTAGTTTGAATGGTTTTTATTGTGAAGCGAAAAACTTTGATTGGAGCGGGAAATTAGACATTTTGTTTTTTTTTACTTTAGTAGCCATAATATTATTTTATTAGGATCTTTTGGTGTTAATCACTGCGCGATATTCCTTACATCACAATCAGAATGCATAAGAAAAAATGCACAATTATTCTATACAATGGTTCAAGGTTGAAGAGGAAAAAAACCGCAAAAAATTTGATTTCCGTTACGCTGAGTGGACCTCACATAATGTTGTAACGTAAAGAAAAATCTATTTACTATCTAAATAGGTACTTCAACTCTTGAATGGATTGAAGAAACTGGGTAGGTTGGTAATATGAATTGAATTGTGGGGCAAATTACGCTGTTAATACATATTACAGAACCATGCACGCATAGTTTAGGTACAAAGTTTAGGTAAATCGATAATGAAGGAAAAGGGAGGGGAGGGAGAGGAACGGGGATGTGCTCTAATATAAATATATAAATAAAATATAAAAAAATGACCCTGACCCTGATAGGTAAGAGGCCTGCCTCCCTTCTATTGCCGTCCCATCCATTTATATCCTTTCCTTGCAAAAAGTAAAATCGCACTTGGCCGTTTTAGAAAACAAAAATATCTTAAATGTTATTCTGGTAAATCAGCTATTACCATACCAAATTTCAGCAAAATCCGTTCAGTAGTTTCAGCGTGATGTGTGTTTAAAGGGAAATACAGACAGAGGCAGACAAATAATGTTTGTATTTTTATATCGATCAAGAAGGAAGCAGTCAAAAAAATATTTAATCTACAGATTTAGCCGACTTACAGTTTTATTATGTGTATTGATATGACTGCGTATTGATTGTGTATGTGATTTGTTTTGTTATAATAGGCATGATGACTACTATTAAAAATGAACAAGTAAATGTTACTTTCATAAAGAAGATTAAAAATGAATGCAATAATTGAAAAAATAAGCAAAATCGGTAAATAAATCACGGAGTAATTAGCTTTTAAAGTTTCTACAGGAGGCATCTCCTGTCCTTTTCTCGTGAAACAGAGCGCCCCCAAGTTACTATTAAAAATCTACTCGTGACGTCACACGCCAAAGAGATTGTATGAAAAGCTATCACAGCTTAGTAATGAGGTACTATAACGACCTTCCTCTGACGTCACTGGCCGTTTGAGCTATCTCTTTCTATTTCTTAACTTGGTCATTTTTTGAGTTATTTAATTTGAACGGATGAAATATGAATCCTTAGGCGATGGTTACATATTTGCTCCGTTTGGGGTTGAAACAATGGGTCCCTGGGGCCCGCAGGCGCGGCTCCTTGTCAGGGAGCTGTCCAGACGGCTGGTCGAGGTGACGCGTGACCAAAGGGCTGGCGCATACCTCGGCCAACGTATCAGCCTCGCAATTCAACGAGGGAATGTCGCCAGCTTTTTGGGTACGCTCCCCGCAGAAAGCAATCTAAATTCCGCGTTTTATTTATAGCTATTTTTAGCGATATAGACTTTTTTTATTAGGTTTTTCGTTTTTAGTAAGGTGTACATATTTATTGAATTAGTTTAAAAGTTATTTAAATTTAGTTTACCTAAATTTAATTTATCTACTATTTTAATTTTTTATTTCACAAATGTTTGTCTTTTGAGTAATATAATTAATTTATCCCAAAAAAAATTTTAGTCATCGTGCCTAGTACTGTGATGATTTTGGTGTTCGTTTTGTTTGCCTTAGTAGTTGCACTTTTATACAAGTTTGTTTAGTTGGTAGGCACTTCTACGGCTTACGCCATGTATGGAAACCACCTTCTAATATTTTAGATCAAAACTTTTGAACTGAGGGTAAAGTTTTACTAGGTGGTAACAGCAAAGTTTGTCTAGGTAGGTATCATCGCTTTGCCAGTTATTCTGCCGCCAAGCATGAGTCTGCACTGAGCAAGCACTAGGTACTGTGTTCCGGTTTAAAGGGTACCTATCGTAGCTAGTAAAATACTGGGCAAATGAGACTTTATAACCTGAGTGTGGTAATCTGCTAATTACATAGACTGTGTGATGTCTCAGGATGACGTCCGCAGTGCAGTGTCATGCAAAACTTTATTATTTATGAGTCTCACTGCGACTGTTATGAACAGCCCTGTTGCTTAACATCAGGTGAACCACTAGCTCGTCACGTCATTCATTCTCATAAAAAAGCAGGAAAATCTAATCCCAGCATCATAATTATCCTGAGTATTGTTGCGTAATCGCAGTTAATCGTTTTTTCTATTACCTTAATGATATCAATTAATAAAAATTGTTTGATTATCTACACATAACGTAAGCAGTGTCTATGTTCTAATGGAAACACGTCTTTAATCGTCAATAAAATTTAATTGTAATACGTACTAACCTACCTATCCTTTATTTTGTGCACCTGCGCTTCAGTTTCACCTGCTTCCATACAACCCATCAGGTACAAACGAGAAATAGCCCGATCTTGAAAAAAATGTAGTAATCTTGTCTAGAGAGTTAGTAGTTAATGTCTAATGTATTTATTTGGCCCAATAATTCACCAACACGCAATAAATGTCGCTTGATAATCTTGCGTTACGCAGAAATAAAACAATTCGTAAATAGCCCGCGTTATTCCGTTGTATGGGATGAGGCATCTGTACTGTAGGTATTATATTTTCTGGGATACAACTTTTTCTCTCTCATTTTTATAGATAGTTATACGGAACCCTTCGTTCGTGAGTTCTACTTGCACTTGGCCGGTGATTATTTTATTATTTATCTATCTATATTAATTAAGTTAAATAATACATTAGTGTAGTCCCAGATAATATATTATGACCTACAAGATACCTGTGTAAATAAAACATGTAACTAAACGTAATATGCAGGTATCACATAATGAGACACTATATACATAATATACACGTATCACATAGTGATATGTAGGTATCTATTGTTATGTTAATTTATGTTATGGTTCAATATGCAAAGCATAAATAGCAAAATGTCTTGAACGTAGGTACCAAATCAATTATTGTCTATTTGCACGAAAAGAAAACTGACATATCTATATAACCTCTACTCACCTGTGTCAACTACAATATAACAAGTACCTAGGGGTATAAATAATAACACAATGGAAACAATAATATTTTATTGTGTCGTTAAGTAATTTATTAGGTCTGCATATCTCCATTAATTTTAAATACGAAATGAAACAAGAATATATCTAGTGTAAGTCTAAGAATAAACTAATAAGATTATCTATACTTATTGGGATAGTTGTACAGGATTGTCGATGGTAAATTTATGTGATAAAGATGATAATGGTGGTGTGGTGTGGTGGTGATGGTGATGTCAAGATGTGTGTGTATGTGAACTCCACGCCTTCAATCAATTGTCCAATAATTTTAACAACACCTTTAAGTATCTATTTATAATTTTTTGTGATTCTATTTGTGACTGTTAGAGATCTCACTCGGAGACAAAACGATTCAAATAAATAATTATTATATCCCTAAAAGAGTAAACACTTGCCTTCATGTTTCATACCGAAAATTACTTAGACTAAAGTTTTGTCGAAGTACTTACCTACTTACACATCTTCATCATTTACATCATTTTTTATCAGTTTTCTTTAAAACAACAGTAAATTAATCTACATTACTGTCATTATTTTAAATCTAAAAAAAAGATAAATCAATAAAAGTGGGGATTTTTTTAGCTTAATGTCATAGAGGTATAAGTAATACATAAGTATAACTTCCTTGCATAAAACTCAATGAACATATTTACAAGTATGTGTTACGACATCTCATTTTTTCTATAACTGGTATTGCCTCATCGGGCTCTGCTTTACAACTTCGAGTCGATTTGGCATACCTACTGAGGCCCTAGTCCGAGTTTTGTTCTCTAACCCCCATATTCCAAAACATTTCACCTAAAATCCTTCACTTGACTTCCACTCAACTTTGAGGGAAACTCAAAGTACATCGTGACTTACCTTGACAGTATCTTTGCTTCCCTGGTTTGAGAAAAATTGACGCGGAAATGTCAAGTTGATATAAAAAATACCAAAACACGAAAATGAGGTTAATTCGAGGTTGAGTCGAGTGGAGTAATCTCGTGGTACCGACTTTGAATATGGGGGTTAGTCTCGATGCTCACGGTCGGCTACTCACCGGATACTGTTTCATTTGTGTCAGTTTTTCGCAAAGAGTTAATAAATATGCTGAACAAAGGCTCAGGGAGCGCCACTTTGAGCCGCTGCTCGCCTCCTGCTCGCCATCCATCGGCTCCCCGTGCTTTCACCAGATCGTCGATCCATCTAGTGGGGGTCCGGCCTACGCTGCGTATTCCGATTCCTGATCGCCACTCGAGAAGCTTTCTTCCCCATCGGTTGTCAGTTCTACGAGCGATGTGGCCTGCCCATTCCAATGCATGCCCAGTGGACGTCTTCAGGTTGTTAATGATGATGATGAGGATGATGATGGTGATGATGATGATATAAATATAGTATACGTTGCTATCTATTATGGTTCATGAGAAACTGCCTGGTGACAGATGAACAGACAAACAGACGCACACGGACAGTGGAGCCTCAGGACCCAAAGGGTACCTAAAGCGAGCTCTATTAGGGTATCCTTTGGGTACGGAACCTTAAATTTACAAGAACCAAAAATTAGCACAGCATAATTTGTTACAGTATCGCAGCACATGCTAACGGAGCTGGACAAGCTGCCAGGAGTGCAGCTGGGTGACTTCTTGCTGCAGTTTGAGCTGGACGACCCAAGGGACTCGGTGAAAGAAATAGCTCGGACACAGCTCCGTGAAACGCCGGAGGTCGTCCAACCTGCTGTGGAGGAACTGAGGAAACTTCTCGAAGGTAGCCTATCATTTAGTTAAAAATTATTTTTAGATCGGAAATGGAGGAAACTCTATTCAGTTATCCTATGAAAGAAGTAACTTAACACTATATAGGCCGCTTGACGCCAACATTATTATAATCGAGTTATGGTTGACATCTCGCATAGCTTATACTAAGGGAACCAGATAACTGATTACATAGTCAAGTTTTTGTTCGTAAGTATTACTGTAGGTATTATATTATCTGGGGTAGTATTACTTAAAACCAGTTCTAGGCTGTGGTCCGCAATAAGCTCTAATGTGTGAAAATTAATGAGCAATGATTTTAAACTGTTGGCCTCATTAATAAACGTGAAGTAGCTTCGTTGCATTGTATTATTTATCAAAACTTGTGCTTTTTCCAGTGTTAATGTTTAAAATTGGTGGCTAAGACTTGACTACGTAAAATGTTCTAAAACTCGATGAAAATATACAATACTTGACACTGGCTAAATACACTATGTGTGGAGCCAAAATATAAAAAAAAAAGTAACTTCACGCAAAGAAAAACATACCTCCTCCAAGTCAAAAAAAAACACTTTAAGGCTTTATAGGGTCCATTTATGCGATCCGATTGATTATTTTAATCTACCTAGTCCAAGATACATCGAAAATAAACGAGTTTATAAAATACGCTCATTCGGCCGCAAATTGAAAAAAGAATCAATTTTTAATTGCGTCACCTTTTTTACTTGTGTTCGACCTCTCTCTCTTTCTCGTCTTGACACTACCGGATTGAATGGTTTAAAATACCCATACACATAAAGGTTAATCATCTCTGTAGCTGACCTCCGCCAATACCTTCATTTAAATAGTTTGGTATTTCCCGATAAATTCGTAAATAAACCTGAATAAACTTATAGTACTTACTTATATTTTTTTGTTTCTTGCGAGTACCTAGTTATCATTGTTTCAACTTGAGTTATTTTTGTCGATGTTTTTGTATGAGATGTTAGACAAAAAATTTGAAATGTAGCAGGAAAATTATGGGTGCCGTTTCATTACGGTCGATGACATCGATTGCGAATATCAATTGCTTTATACGATCTTCGAAGGCCTTCGGATGAACTACAAATACTAAGGTGCTAAAATACCTATTTCACTTTTTTATCCTTATGAATCAGAACAGCAAAAATGGACGTTGCAATTTGCAACCAGCCTGCAGCTTTCCAAACGGCTGGAAGAGATGTAGGACTTTTATGAGGTACTTATATTAATCATAACATAAGATCTCGATTTGAAGACGTACGAAATTATTATTTTCACAGCATTTGAGATACACAGGCTACACACTTTATCTGAGACACACAACTATAATTATTGTCAATCACAAAGGGTCATGATGTTGACCTTCATTGTCTCACTGAGCCCCTAGAACCCTTGACACATGTCATTAAACAAAAGATTGTAAAAATAAGTTTTTGTATGCAAATTAATTCCTATTTTATATGAGGTCGGGAACTATTAGCATAAAATAATATCTGTTAGACGAAGAAAACTTAAAACTTCTCATGATGTGTCATATCTACTCAGCTATTTTTGATGCTGTATATTCCAATAACTAAAACCAGTATCTTAAACAAGTTTAGGTCGTTGTTTGCGATGTTTTACCAATATTGTTTTTACTAATTTATTACGTATCTCCGTACAGACTGGCTTGCGATGCGAAGTTGTGTTTGACCGTGATTTTACCAGCTGATAGAACTTCGATCGCTTGACTAAAAAACTTTCGCTACTTATATAATGAGTAATGACTTTTTGTAGGTTTTGTTTTATCTTTTATTGAGTTCCTAGGATTTGTAACAGAGTTTTTTTATCATGTTTTACTAGGTGGTAGAACTTTTCTGCAAAGTTCGTCTGGGTAGGTACCACCGCTCTGCCAGTTATTCTGCCCCCAAGCAGTAGTGTGCAAGCACTACTGTGTTCCGGTTTGAAGGGCATTGTAGCTAGTGAAATTACTGGGCAAATGGGACTTTATGACCTGATTACACAGTGTAGTAATCTTATTACTAGACTGTGTGATGTCTCAGGATGACGTGCGCAGTGCAGTGTCACGCTAAACTTTATTATTTTAAAGTTCCGAGTGACACTGCAATTGTTATGGGCGGCCGTATTGCTTAACATCAGGTGAACGACCAGCTCGTCACGTCATTCATTCTCAAAAAAAAAATTTTTGAACAAACCTATCTAAAAATATTAGAACAATAGCGAATCTCAAGCCGCTAGTAGTGACCTAACTGCTGGTTTTTTAATTGCAGAGGACCAAGATTTATACGTGCCTTTGGACAACGACGCGTGGATGATTCGGTTCCTGAGGCCTTGCAAATTCTACCCGCAAAGTGCATACGATTTGGTAATATACCTACATAATAGCCTTTATTTCGAATTTTACAAGTAATTTCCATGGAGCTAATAAAAAAAGAAGGAGGGAATCTCGTCTGATCCGAAACTGAAGCACCCTTAGGAAGCCGGAACGCTTCGTACGTACGAGCGGGGCACGCACACACTCACATCACATGCAGCCGGTCGCCCTACTTTCATCTGACACACATATGTAATATGTCCGCCATTTTGGGCTTCAGTTCGATGTCAATCAAAACACAATCCTTCTTTTTTATTTCATCCATGGTAATGGCTTAAACTCTAATAATTATAACCTCTAAACATTTTGTATATCAGTTTGTCCTTTGACTTATGCCTCTTCCAGCTAGTAGCTGTTAAGTATAACACAATCATATCCACTACGATTAGTTATTCTGTGATCCTATATAGTATCAAAATTAGTATGCCTACGTTAATTTAATACGCATTACAAACCTAAAACAGTGATACAGCAGAATATTAACTAAGGATCTGGCTGGTTTTTATCAACTATTACACATAAAAGCTTATACCTACTTATTAGCAAAAAAATACTAAATAACAACATGGAGAAGATCCTAATCGTATTCAACTTCGCCTTACAGATTAAACGTTACTACGGGTTCAAAGTCAAACATCACAAGCATTACGATGGCCTGACTCCGAGCAAAGAAACCAACGTTTTCATGCAGAATGTTCTGACAGTGTTGCCTACCAGAGACCACTTGGGCAGGCGAGTTCTTGTACTGGAATTAGGAAGTAAGTAAATATTGACTACTAGTCAACTAAAAATTAATTATAATATATATCTACTTAAAAATAGACTTATACTATACTACTTCCTTATTATTCTAACATTTACAAAATGTCAAACAAAATTTTGCACCCGCTTTATCATCAGCATCATCAACAGCCTGAAGACGCCCACTGCTGAACATAGGCCTCCCCCAGAAAGCGACCCTTTGAACGGCTGCTCGCCTACTGCATCCATCGGCTCCCGCGACTCACCAGATCGGTCCACCTAGTGGGAGACCGGTAGTACCCCATATCTATACTAATTTAATATAATTTTCTACATATAGTCTCAATTAACAATTTGAAAATGACTAGCCAGCTAGCCACACTAATTTTAGTTTTTATGGAAAATTTGGTTAATGGTCGTCCGTCACGCGAGCGTAACTTTGAAAATGATACGTTGGCGTTCACTGACAACACTGACTTCACAATAAAATTACGCTGACATGATGTAATTTCAAATAAGTACTGTAGTCTGACGTAAATTGAGCTTTGTATTGAATAGGATTGTTTTTATTATCTTCATAGAACCGGAATAAGTAAATTTAATTTTTAACTCATGATTTAAAATACACTACTTCCACTCTGCTCAACTATATTGCTCAACTAGTAGCTTAGGGGAAACATGCCTTTATTAATATTCAGGAAGACAGTTTCTCCAAGTATTGTCTGTGTGTTACATTGTTGTCTACCTACATAACAAGCAATTATTATGCGATTAGGTAGTTGAAACACTATCGCACTGCATGCATGCACCTGTTTTGCAGAAGTAAACTACCTGATGCTTGAGTGCTTTTATAATAATTATAACACATGAAAATCGTTGAAAACCATAAAAAAGTGTATTAGTAGGTCTTATTCTTGGCACACATTGTACAGGAAGCTAAATAAAATTGTTTATTACGAAAGCTTTTTGTTAAGGCGCTTTGGCTTAGACCGGTGCTATTTTCAAATACCTATCGTCAATTCGTCAGTTCGTACGACACGCAATTTGTTTCATGTCATGTTCATATCGAGTACTTAATGAAGTACATTAATTATGCTGCATCGACGTAAGTTGCCAGTTTATCGGTTTTTTACAGACTGCATTTTGGAGAGTGTGCGAAGGAATTACACGATCTTATTCCTCCATCTCCCTTCTTTCATCGGACATCAAGGCGCACCAAAACGCGGCACCTTTATATAGTTGAAATTCCTTCAACCCGCACTAAGCATTTTGCTATGCACTTCATAGTGCGAATACCCAATGAGTGGAACACCTTGCAGGCCTCCTTGTTTCCAGCTAACTATGATCTAGGAATTTTTAAGTCTAGAGTGAACAGGTACCTACCTTCTAGGCAAGCATGCACCATCGTAGACTGCGTCATAGCTTTCCATCAGGTGAGACAGTAATCAAATGCTTTGCCTATAAAGAATAAAAAAAATGTAACTAGCTGCAACTACCAGGGTGACCATCTCCAACGGTGGTATTACGAGGACTTTGCATTAAGTAGGTACCTACATAACAGGAACAGTAAACTCTCAAAGCAATGGCAGTTCATGGTTTTTTATACTTAGGTACTGATTGGGTACTCTATGTGTCACCGTCTTTTTGTGAGAACCGGTTCTTTATAAATAATCGCAGCTATTTATAAACTGTCGAATTATTGCAAACGGGCAATGTGTCTCACAAGAAAACGGTCGATTATTCGGTTATTTATAATTAATCAGTATCACTTCGTTACTTATAGCATTGTATTGTGTACTTCTAGTGTGGTCAAAACTAACCTAACACTCCTCCTCGCTTCACCCGTCGTAACCTGCTGGTTAACTACTAGTGACTCTCAAAAAATAAATTACAGCATAAATTAGTGCATTAATACGGATTTGTTCACAATTAAACGCTACTAAAATCGATTATTTATAAACTCGCTGGGCAACGACTAATTATAAATGATCGAAAAATCATCTGTTTTATTGCAAGACAAATTGTCCGTTTAGAATATTACGACGGTTAATAAAAGCTATTTTTTATAATCAATTGGTTCTCACAAAAAGACTGTAATATCATTATGCACACATTTTATTGTATGTCGTTTTGTTTCTAGCTCTCACAATTTTCGTACACTTTTTTCAGAGAAATGGAAGCATAACAAATGCTCGTTGGATGAGGTGTTTAAGGGCTGCGTGCTGTTCTTGGAAGCCGCCATGTTGGAGCCGGAGAGCCAGATCTGCGGCGCGGTGGTCATCTTCGACATGGACGGTCTTTCCATGCAGCAGGTTATGCAGTTCACGCCACCGTTTGCCAAGAGAATCGTAGACTGGCTTCAGGTAAATGAAACATCTACTTAGGCATTTTTATCTGAGCAATTGAGGCTTGAGCGGTAGCTAAAATACCAGGAACGCACGTAACTATTAGTGCGCCAAATAAAGTTTTGGAGTGTCACAGACTATTCATCAGAAAACAGACTACCATGATCACTGGGTTGGTATGGAAGTCAAAGTAAGATAGGTAGAGGCGTAGTCGTAAGTGTTTCAAACGACAGGCTGTTTAGTAAAATAAAGTACTAGGCTCTCATAATTATGAGCCCAGACGAAAGCTTTTCATAAAGTTCATCAACAAGTGTTGATGAACTTTACGAAAAGCGACAGGTGGTTCACAAGAATAGTACTAGGCTCTCATATCGGTCAGCTAGTAGGTAATATAAAGTTTCAAGAAGTCGTTGACGAAGAATTGACTTGAATAAAATACCAGGCGCTTATAGCTTTCGAGCAATTCAGCAAGTGTCTGACTAGAGAACGACAGATTGCTTTACTATTTAGAGTACCAGGAGTTCAGATGAGCTAGCAAGTTTTATATGAAATAGCCAGTAAGCAACGAGACGCTCCTACAGGTTGCGTGAAAGTAAAATCAATACACATCAACAGGTGGTACCTACCTAAAGGGGCGTGATGTTTTATGGTTATGGGCAACTTATTGTGATATTTACTTTTAGCTCCAAGCAATATTACAGGACTTGACTTTGATTTATTACGAATGTGGTTATAATGCCAGGATTATGTATGTGTGTAAGTTTATTTAGTTGAGAACATTATCAATAGCTTATTTATTACTTGTAGTCTAGACCAATTGTGTCCTGTCTCACTGTACCCACTACTTACTTTTAGTGATTGTATTCGTAATTTGAATTGAACATGATTTGAGATAAAATCTGCGGGATGATCACACGGACCTTTGCACCAGGAGAAATTTCATTCCAAATTTGAAAATTTCCTCAGTGTTTACTGTCAAATCTATACATCTTCTTTAATGGCTTTCGATCGCTTTTTTGCAATAATTCTGTTAATGTCAAGTGAGTAAAATTTGTACGGTTATGTCAAGTTAAAGTCATATTTTTCCAGTCAAAACGCCAACAGTAAAATGGAGGATATTTTACAGAAGGCTCTAAAAAGGGCCGTTGAAGCAAAAACAAAAATGCCTGGTTTTATAATCTTAAAACCATTTGCCAACACTCGTGCACGTTCACGAACACTTAACGGATAATAATCCACCCTTATTACACATTAAAGTTCAAGTAACATTAGTTTTGAAAAATAAATTCAAAATTCACAACCGCCATTGTCGGATTTTCTTCAAAGACCGTCAAATTTTTACATTTTTGTGTTTTTATCCGTTGCAATCACGTTACAAGATTGGCTAGCTGATGACAGAAATGGTTTATTTATAGGTGTACTTATAAAAATCCTTTTGCTCTTTCAGGAAGCCATCCCTCTCAGGATCAAAGGACTGTATATCATCAACCAGCCGTACATCTTTAACATGGTGTTTCAACTCTTCAAGCCGTTCTTACAAGAGAAGCTTCGCTCTCGCATCATCTTCATGGGCAGCGACCGAGAGCTTCTGTACAAGCACATCAACCCGAAGTGCCTGCCGGAGGCCTATGGCGGGACCATGACGATACCGCACGTCACTGGCTCGCAGTGGCTTGAGCTCCTGCTCATGTGTGATAAGGAGTTTAGTGGTAAGGAGCTAAGTAGTTAAAACCATAGTATTCAAACTTGTCACTTCAACAACTGGAAAAAGTCCGCTATTAATAAATAATAATAATAAATATGTGTGGACATTTCACACAGCGCCATCTAGCCCCAAACTAAGCATAGCATGTACTATGGGAACCAGGTAACTGACATAATACTTAGATACTTTTTTGTTTTGTAAATACATACATAGAACACAATATAACACCCAGACAGAACAAACATCTATGTTCATCACTCAAATGTTAAAAGGGCTGTAGGAATCGAACCCACAGCCCTCAGTTCAGAAGGCAGGGCTACTACCAACTGAGCTATCGGGCCCGTCAATTGTACTGAACATAGGCTGCCCATGGAATGCCACTTTAGAGGCTTATCTTAAGGGAGAGGTTTACCATTATCACCATGCTTAGCAGATGACTGGGTGATCGCAGATATTAATGTACTGAGGTGAATGCTATTCCTATAATATATTCCTGTATAGGTACAAACAGATAGTCCATGATGTTAATTCATACATCATTTAATTATTTTTAAACTGTGCCCAATTACTCCCACTAATATACTTAAATATTAAATTAACTAAAATAATTATTAACTTATAATAGCACGTAATCCGGCTTACTTTACGTACAAACACCGGTCGAGTTAATCGATTTGATTTGTACGTAAAGTAAGCCGGATTACGTGCTATTATGAGTTCTACTTACGTTACCTTCTATAAAATTATTAACTTTTAATTTGAATTTTTCAGCGATCAATTCCTACGGCTACAAGAACGGCAAGAAGTGATTTTGGGGATGAAGAATCAAGCATAGGAGTGTAGGTAATGGTATATGTGATATTAATATTTTACTAGACATATCGTTATAAGAGCATGCTTATGTGTTAAGTTATTATTTTTATACGCAGAGTAGTTTACCAAATACGTATGATATTGAGTAGATATTATAGTTATTATTCTAGTTCAAATGTAGCATTTGTTTCATGATAAATAACGGTGTGTTGTAATGAAAATAAACATAAATAATATTGCTTTTATCTCTTAGTTACAAGATGAATCTCAAAATATTCATTCCAAATTAAGACTCGTGATCTTTATTTTAAAAATTTATGTAAGTATTAATTTTTAAAAAAATAATAATAACAGCTTAATGCCTAATATTGCCGTTAAGGAAATAAAAATAAAAAGTAACAATAAATATGCTGTGATATATTAATGGTGTAAATATACCTACTAGTTTTCACAAACAGCCATAATGCCTTAAATCTATACTTTATTGTAATTCTATATCTAAAATAGAAAAAGCATTAATTAATATTGTTTTACTTTAGACCTCTGATAAGGATTTCTAAACAATAACCGCCTTACGAATGCTACTTAAAGGGTAAGTAATCATTGCTTAAAATGCCCTGTCTCGTTTCCGATCGTGACATCAAGAAACTTGCACTGATTAGGTACATTTATAAGCAAGGCTATTTACTTAGTTTACGAATGACTAAATACTAACAAAGAGCCCATCATAATCATAGCGTACCTAGTACCTGTAATATGATAAAAGATATTTCCATAGAAATATTAATTTATGTACCAATTTTATTATATTTTTCATAGCGTAGGTATTCGCAATGAAAAATATAATAAAATAATTTTGTATTAAGTATTAATTTTCTATATGAATTGGATCAACTGTCATGTCATTTTAGGAGATGCATTTTAATAAGTTTATAAGTACTTAATTATAGGTATATTATACCAAGAAAACGAAATAAGAGGTACCCACATTGGTTTAAAAATAAGTTTATTACCTATACATCACAATATTGTCACCACAAAAGAAATATTATCATGGAACCATTTTTATAAAATTAATTAAATTAATAATTATTTCATTTTTTAATAAATAAAACAAATTTCAATTGATATTAAGTATTTTATTCAATAAATAGTAACCTGTATCCATATACCAATTTCTTATATACAAACAATAGAAAATAAAATTGTGTAACATCTCTTCCGTCTCTGTCTCTTCAACTCCAAAACGTCTATAATTATTATTATTTATCACATTATCAATTAGTCTATAGTCGCAGAACGTAATTCGTTTGTTAGCCAACCTCCCTAGTTTTTCTAGTTTTTAATAGATAATAGAGCCAGATATGATTCATGATTAAGATGCCTAAACTAAGTTAATATTTAATTTCCCGCGGTGTAGTGCAATATATCCTAAAAAAATTTCGTAAAACGTAGATTACATTAACGCCATCTAGCGGCAGTTAACAAAATGGCAAGGTTTGGGCGGGCGGCGTTTATAGCGTTTAATTAATTTATATCACAAGAAATGAGAGTTTTGGCGGGAACGTGGAAAAGCATTATGCAACGACGTAAACTTTTCATACAATACAACTTGCATTGTATTATTGCTCAAAACTTGTACTTTTTCCAGTGTTAATGATTAAAATTAGTGGCGTTTTACGCATTAAGTGCTGCATTAAGAGCATGACAAGCAAGCAAGCAGGGCAAGTGATATAATGTGGTGAAACGTGTTTTTTCTTATTGCTTCCAAAATTCTATAGAAGCTTAAAGTTGCTGGACAACTTTACTGGAGCATGACTTAGACTATGACTTCTATAACATGAAGAAAAGTTACAAAACTTGACACTGGCTAAATACACTATATGTGGGGCCAAAATACAAGAAAAAAATTATAAAACAGGACAGGACAGGGGACAGAAAGGGAAAACGAATTCGTCCATGGCAAAGCTGCGAGCGAGTGGGCTTTCAATATACAGCGAACACCTCTACTGGATAGTTTTAATACACTGTTTTTATAATGTAGGTAGTTTCCTCCTGCGTAACTTACACTGGTCACGCGGTGCGGCGGGTAGGTGGTGATCAAAGATTATAAACCCCGTTGATAGCTCGTGAACACAACTTCTCGTACAAACCTAGAATCCTAGTAGGAACCTTTCATTTAAATTTTAAATCTCGTAGCTATTTGAAATCACTTTTCTGATGTTTAAATTTAAGTGGGAGGTATGTACTTATAGGCGTTTTTTTCATTCAAGTTTGATTAATATGTATAAACTTTATTGGTTTAAGTCATATGGTCAACTTGTTTTGTTTGCCCCTTACTGTATAGTTTCAAAGGTGATCTAGATGAAGGAATGAGGGGCTAGGGGGGCTAGGGGTGGTGGGGTCTAGGGGGTATAATATTATAAATACAACAACAGACTATGCACGATAAAAGAATTTCAAATACCTGGAGCAGAGAATAACTAGGTAAGTACCTATAAAAACTAAAAACCAAGTACCTACATTCGCGAAAAGCAAGTCGTTAGAATTAAGCAAAAAATCAATGAAGTATTATGAAAATGAAAAACAACGTGCACCAATTGGAGCCATAAATGGCTCCAGACGACGCTCGCACAGACCTGTGCTCTGTGTGAAGAAATCCCCGAAATTTTTTGGAATGTAAAGCCGTTCCACAACACATCATAAAAGCACCATAATAAGAGTTCGGAGGCGGACATTCACTTAATCGCGTTTTGAGGTGTTGTTAGGAAACTTACCTTTGATAAGGTACTTATTCTAAGACCTATAGAGATATTTGAAATTCTTTATTAATACACATTTGTAAATGTTAATGGGTCCAATTAATTGTCCTTTGAATATCCGTATGTGGTTGCCACTGTAACAAAAAAAAATTATGTAAAATAACTATTTAATACGAACGCATTTTTTGTTTAAACAGCTTTTCTTATGTTATGTATGAACGCTAACAACGACATCAACGCGCTCCATGTAAATAAAATAACACTTGAATATTTGTGCACATTTCACACAAATAGCCTTTCTGCAACCCAGACTTTGAACTACGATACGACGTTTTGCCTATATAGTAATTCTGCCACTGACATTTTGTTTACACAGACTTTTTGCAACCCAGACAATATGACTAACTGAATAATATACGTAATATTAATTTAAGTACTTCTGTATTCAATTTCATATATAACTCACTGATCCTTTAATATATGAAAAAAAACCAATAAGCTAAATTTTTGTAAGAACCTTTATTTTGGCATTATATATTTTATCTCAACAGTCTCATATGGTCAGGCACGTGTGAACGTCCTTAGATATTCAATATCAAAGGTCACAAAAATCTGTATTTTTATATATGCACCAGCCCTTGCAATACAGGTTTGCAATTATCATACTTTAGGTATTTAAAAATTAAAATTTGTGATTTCTGTTACGTACCTACTTAAGTAGTACCTATTATGTATACGTAAAATCATATTTTGTGAACCTACTTGTAAGGAAATAAATATGCGTTTATTTATTATATTTTCTTTCTGTACCTCTAATCAATTTTGAATGATTGATGGACCTTTTTATTCCCCGAGTATGCAAATATACATAGATTATGCATACATAAATAAATAAGTACATGGAAACTAAAAAAGAATATGTATCGCAAACCTATCTTTTGTACCACAGTAACTTACCTAATCGGTGCCAGTTCCTAAAGTTGAACATTTGAAATGTTAATAAATTCATGCGTTTGCAAACACTTACACTGAAAAGCATCCTCGTAATGAAGCAGCATCTTCCACAGCACATCTCCCGGTATCTCCGGTTCGGGAAGGTCACCTCCATGCCTCTTCCTCAAGGCGGCTGCGTCTACGTGGCTCAATAACGACTGCCGGTCGGTCCCATGAAAATGGATGCGCGAGCGCAGCTTCTCTCGCATAAACGGCTTGAACAGCGCAAACAGCATGTTGAAGATGTACGGCTGGTTTACGATATGAACTGCTTTTAGACGCATTGGGACGCAGTCCTGAAACAGGGTTGTAAGGTATTTATGACTAATGCAAAATATATATTCGTCTTCTTATTTAAAAAAAATATCGGACACCAGGGCTAATCACTTGCTTAAAGGAGAACGAGAAGAAGACTTAAATAAATTATAGTATCTATTGTATTGTATTGTATTGTATTGTATAGTATCTACACATCAATCAACAGCCTGAAATCGGCAACTGCTGAACATAGATCTCATAGAATCTAGAGGGGACTAGATTGTTACTTTGAGCTATTTGCTTCTTGCATCAATCAGACAGGTCCCCGTGGGTTTGACCGTCGTCGGTCCACCAAAAATACACATGTTCAAAATCAATATCTCTGCATTAAAACTGTACAATTCATACAGCTTTCGGTTTCTATATCGATATCGAGTTACGTAATCCCAGGACTGATCACAGAGAGAGTTTCAAAATAACCGACGTGAAAGTTGTCGACCGGTTTATGTTAAATCTACTTCTTAATAATTGTAACTTGTTAAGAGTTAAATCTGTACTTAAAAATCTAAATTTATCATTTTATACTTAAGTTATACTTGTTTTATTTTCGGATCCTACCTACACAGAGGTGCAGCATAGCAGAGTTATACCTACCTAATCAAACAACTTGTGAAATAAAATACCTACGTGTTAATAACATATATATTAATATCGTCGCGGTTTAGTTCTCCGTATTTTGCTAACATTATATAAGTTTAAAGTTCATTTATAAGTAGGTATAAACAAGTTATGGATGCGTCTGCAAATTATTACGCAACGATATCGCAACTTGATGAATATCAAAACATTGCATTACTTGTATTCTAGTATAGTTGAATGAGATTTTTTTTAAATTACATAACCAATATATAAATTTTGACGTAAGGTAGGTAAGTAACGTTTTAAATATATCGTATAGAACTCGTGTTAAATAGGTAGGTAGATGGAAGAAATTTTCTGCAAAAATGACTGGGTACTTAAATGATTATGACCTGAACTGACAGTCCAGAAAGCTACTAGACTGGTGACTGTGCTGATATCTCAGGATGACGTGCACCTGCACTGCACAGTGTAGTATCACGCGAAACTTTATATCTTACAGTTCCGAGTGACACTGCAACTTTTTGAGTGGCCGTGTCCCATAACACCAGATGAACGACTAAATCGTCACGTCCTTAATTACTCACTACCAAAAAAAATTGTAATAGTTCTGAAACTAGCCTCAACATCATCATCAACCCGAAGAAGATGTCCACTACTGAACATATAAGTCCCCTATAAAACACCACCATGGACGATTAACATAAATCATAAAGCAGCCTTGCCAGGCTTGCCTATTTTCAGAAATAATTTAACTATGACTGTGGTATCGACTCTTAGCATTCACTGACCTGGATCCACTCTATGACCATCTTAGCATAGGAAGGCGTGAACTGCATAACATGGCTTAGCGACAGCCCTTTCATGTCGAATATAACAATGACGCCACAGATCTGAGTAGCTGGCTCCCTCATGGCACCTTCTAGCCCCATCTGGGTACCGCGGAACACGTCCGTTAGGGGCACCAGGCTGGGGTTCCACTTTTCTGCAACCAATCATCATCATCATCATCAACAGCCTGAAGACGTCCACTGCTGCACATAGGCCTCCCCCACTGAGCGCCACTTTAAGCAACAATTTGCCTCCTGTATCCATCAGCTTTCCGTCAGATCGTTGTCGGTCCACCTAGTAGCACCAGTTACCAACCCTGGACAACTAGCGGTAGTCTTATCGTAGTCATCTAACCTAACTTAGAACCTTACTTAGAAGTTGACGTAAGCTTATAATTATATTCTGTAGGTATTGAGATATAAACCGTCCAGTTTTTTCAAGATTACAAAAACCATAAGCTGATTTCATTCAGACCGAATTACTATCCATTCATTCCAGTCGGCCGACGCGACGGCCGGCTGCAATGAAAACGATCACATTTATTGCTACGCTCTAGTTAGTCGATCAGACAGTGCACAGTTTCATGTGAATTATTGTCTTTAAGCAATTATTTAGTATAGAGTCTTGCATATCAGTGACAGAGTTAACTACTACAATAATAAAAACTAAACTAGCTATACTACCTACTACGAAGATGGACTGTAGGTATAATAGCCGCGATGGCCTAGACAGTCCAAATGCTCCAGCCCACTGCCGGTAGGTAGCGTACCCAACATGCTGGCAGCATTGCCTCGTTGAATTGCAATGCTGATGCGTTGAGCCAAATAAGTGCCAGAGTATTTGGTGGAGCCATATTTGAAGAAATATATTACGTTTCATATTTGTTGTTTAGAACTTATCTTAGGAAGAGAGAAAAAAGAGGGAAAAAAATTAGGGAAACGGATAAATGGACGAAGGTGAAGGATCCATTCAGGGAACTGTCATGAACTTTAGGATTAAAAGTATCCTATAGCCGACAGCCTACCTTGTAGCTCAAATCGTACCAACTTTCATTTCCATTCAGTAGTTTCGGTGTGATGCTCAGCCAAGATACAACCAGACAGACAACAAACAAAATGAAAAATTACAATTTTGGCTTCCGCATCTACAATAATAGGATACAAAAAAAAAATTTTCAAAATGATGTACAGAAATGGACCAGGGGGTCTAGCAAAGATCACAATCGCTAACGCTAACGCCTCACGCTAACTCCAAAATGTACTAGGATGACATTTCGGAAATCGCTAACTTTTCCGCAGCGAATGTCATTTCAATACATTTTGGAGTTTGGCGTTAGCGTGAGTGATTGGTATCTGTGCTAGACCCCCTGTTACAGTTTTATTATAAGTATAGATTTAGAATATTACCTCCAGCCTCGATGAGCAGTATGCGTCGTCCGTGTTGGTCTCTCGGTGATAAGATGGAGACGACTGCGTTCTCGAAGGTGTTGCGAGTGGCGGAAGGCATCAGGTCCTTGCAGTACTCGGCATGGGACCGCCTAAACTTGTAGTATGCTTGTATCTAAAAATTTGCGTAAGCAGATTAAAAATGACATAATAGTAGGTAGGTACATAATGATACAAGTGTGGGAAGTTGACACCAAGCACACGTCGGAAATTTCTTCGACTTTGATCCTAAAAGCGGTGGGGATAAGAAACTGTGATGGAAATTACTATTATACTTTATGATAGTATATCTGAAAGCAAACGCAAACATAATTATTTTATGTATTAGGTATGTACACAACCGTATTTAAACTTGTGAAAATTACTTATAAACCAATACGTATAAAATTAGTATAAGTACCTCATACCTACTTATGTAATAAAATAAGTACGCACTATTAAATCATGGACTGGCTGTTTTCTAGGGCCATAATGCGTGCTCTTCGCGCGATTCAAAACAGAGCCTATATTGGATCGCTTGTCAAAATCTTTATACAAAAAGAAACGAAGCAATCCAATGTAGGCTGCATACGTTTTTCTGTGTGGTTCAAATAGCTGAACGGTGACTAAATGAAATATGGTGAGCAGTTCATCATCAGCCTGAAGGACCCCACCGCCTGCTGAACATAATATAGGGCTTCCTCATAGAGCGTCACTCTGAGCGGCTGCTAGCCTGCTGCATCCGTCAGCTCCCCACGGTTTTTACCCACTGGTCCTCCTAGCGGGAAGCCGCAGCTTACTCTGTGTCTTCCGGCTAATGCACACAACAGTATACTAATAGTAGTATACTGTTGACATGATGTTTACTGTTAGTGAAGCAGTGTTAGTGAAAAAGTTGTATAAAATGTGACACACGGGGGCTGTATTGTAACTGTGGGATATATGAAGTAGGTACCTATTTAGGTATACGGTAAGTCTCAATCAACTTACCCTTTTGAAAGCACTATCTGCATAAAACTTGCATGGCCTGAGGAATTTCAATAGAAAGTCGTCTCTGTCGGCAGGAATATAGAGCGACGGCTCACCTGCGAATAAAAAAAAATCAAATAAGAGAACAAACAGAGAGAGAAAGAGGTTTTTGCTTGTATTGTATTGTGCGGAATTTGAGGTCATGAAGTAGTACTTATAAGTATTATTTATCATTTTTGTCTTTACGTTCAAGTGTTCCTGGGAAAAGTGTGTTGACAGGCAGATAGACAAACGGACAACAAAATGATCTACATGGGTTCCGTATTTTAAGCTGATTACACACTCGACTCGAGCACGAATCAACATAGTGGGTAAAATCTCCTGGAAAATTATGAGTTCCCGTAGAGAAACAGCGGGTAAAACCTAGGGTCCGTATTACAGAACTACACTCATGAATCTCTGTTCAAGACATTTCATTCACAAAATGAAATAAGTAGTGATTTTTATATCTGTTTTAGATTTCTACTTATTTCAAGTTTGATCTCTCTTGACCATCAATCGATGACTGATCATAGCTGTGTAATACGAGCCTTATTTTATAATTTTTTTTATCCGAACGAGTTGGTTAAGTATACTTATATAACTAGGTATAGGTACACCGCCACTCGAGAACCTATCTTACCCATCGGTTGTCAGTTCTAACCTAAGAGCAACGTGGCCAGCCTCTGCTGTAGCAGGGGAACTAGGGCGACCAATAAAGCTCTACTAGGAGATCCGTTGGAGTCTGATGAATATCCCAGTACTACGTTATACTAGGTATTATATTATCTGGGGTTATACATACCTTAATTAATAATAAGTAGATACAGTAATATATACTTCTATGAGGTAGGTACCTACACGTACTTTATATCTTACCATCCTACGAACTACGAATACAAATGGTTCATGTTCAGTTTAATCATAGCAAGCAGAGATTACTAATGGGTCCAACCTATTAAAACATACAATGCGACTTTGTATGTATGTAATCGAACTACTTAAAGCAGCCCGTGGTTCAATCACGTTTCTTTATAAGCTCCTTTAGGGGTTGAATTTCCAAAAAATCTCATAAAAGAGACGCCCTCTAAAAATCTCATGCAGCACAGCAGTGCAGACTGCAGAGGGTACATTACGTTGCCCGTTAGTCAGTGACTGACTGTGTATTGTATGAGTTACTCGCTATTCCTGCTCTACTCACCTGTAAAGTTTATTTTATCTAGGGAAGTAAGTATACATTCGCTTTAACCGGATTAATAAAAAAAATCTAAAAAAACACAAACAAAAAAAATCTATTCTATTCTTCTTTTCTTTTCTAATTGTATTTTTTTATTTCTATTCTATTCTCTATTTTTTTTTATCTATTATTCTAATTTTCTAAATACTTAGTTTTCACTATATTGCTCCGGAAGGGAACTAAAGCCTTTCTACCAAATTAACCCCATAAACGAATGGAGTGAAAACATTTAAACATGTATAAACAAGAAAATATGATCATGTCTCTCATTATCGCTGTAAACTCAAGTGGCTCCCCATACGCTTTCGCCGGAATACTCATATCTTATCTCTTCTCTTTAATATCTTGTTTAATCCATCTACCCCACATTATTTGAAGGAACGATTCGAGTTTCTTTATGACTCTCACTCTAACACTATGTCTCTCAGGTCATCAGAGAACCTTCTTCTCAAGCCACCTGTACGTCGTACCAAATTCTACGACCATTCATTCACCGCGCAGGCTGTACGCTTGTGGAATGAACTTCCTCTCAACATTCGTAAGGCTCAAACACTCACTACTTTTAAGACTCAAATTAAGCACTTCTATCTCTCTAGCTTGACTCCGAAATAATCTTCTACTGTTTCCTTAGTACTGATATATTATATATTATGTATTATTTATGTAGTTTATGTAAATATTTGTATCATAATTATTATACTTAATAGTAAGTATTGTTGATGTAGTCTATTATTTTATATTTATCTTAGTAGTTATGTATATGTAATAGGACTTATAGCACCACCGTCCATGCTCAATAATATATCTCTGTCCATCCAAAGGTTGTCTGGAAGAGATCGCTTTTTAGCGATAAGACCGCCCATTGTAACCTACTTGTAAGATTTCCTGTTTTATTTTTATTTTTGTTATTTTGGTGTCAATAAAGTGTTTATCCATCTATCTATCTATCTATCTATCTATCTATCTATCTATCTATCTATCTATCTATCTATCTATCTATCTATCTATCTATCTATCTATCTATCTATCTATCTATCTATATATCTACCTACCTATCTATCTATCTATCTATCTACTTATGTATAAGTATTTTCCCATTTTTTTATTGATTGTTGTATTTTATTTATTGGGCTACGTTCTTTGGGCTGATAAATTTAAGTTTTTGTTTTTAATTCTGTTATTATACTTATTTATTATATGCCTATATACCTACCTACCCTACGGAATAATCACCTGGCCAATTCAGAGGGCTCTTATTAGGTAATTACCTACATACATAAATGCGCTACTTACTTACAGTAATATGTACCTACTTACCTATTCTTATTAGTAGATTACACTGAGCAGGCGATACTGCCATGATAAAATCATAAATATAGGTATGTATAATTGTTAATGTTTACCTACTAAAGTACAATACATATTTAAACGAGTGCACAATGAGTACACTAACATTTAAATTCATCACACGCATGTAAAAAAACATTTCAACTTACTAGGTAACTATTAAGCTAACAAATTCAAAATTCAAATTCAAAATTGTTTATTTCGTATAAAGTACTACACTGACAATATGGCTCTAACCACACCAAACTGGGTTAAAATACCCGTGTCTTGGGGGCTAGCTCCTTCCCTATTAACAATGTTAGTAGAAAGTATTATAGATATGCGCCTACACATTATTCTCATATGAGTAATTATAGACGAACATTTCAATCTAAGCACATTTACCTAATATTTGTAGTCAATATATGCACAAGCTTAGTTCTAATGAGTAAGCAATCATAACTAAACACCTACAAATTAATTACGCTTCAAAATACCATCTAATACCTAGTTGTATACGAAACCTCAAGTCATGCCTCCTCACTCAGCAGTACCTATTTGTGCCAGTTAATTACGTTTATATTTCCATCTTACTTATATCTTTTGTGAAATGAGTGGCATAACAAGCAGGACAAATACCTGATGGTAAGTGGTCGGTCACCACCGCTTATGGACAATGGACATCTGCATACCGATCGCCGGTGCCGCGCGTTGCTTACCTTTAGAGAGGACTAACTAAACTAAAGCTCCCCTTACTGTGTTATGTGAAAAACCTGAAGAAGACGATCATGATCTCGAGCATTACTAAAAACAGTTGACATTCGCCACCTACATAGCTTAGATCCGACTGCTATATTTTAGACTAGCTACTGCCCGCGGCGTTGCCACGCGTTGTAATGCTACATGTATGTATATATCATAATATATTACCTGGTTTCTATTATTCATTCACAACTTTCACATCACAGCACTTGACAGTCCTTTTCACAGTAATTTAAGCACAAAAAAAACTTGATTTTTCTCAAAAATTTTACATCACTTTATCGATTTTGCGCGCGGGTCACGGGCCCGATTTCTAGACACGACTGCTCGGATGGCAGTTGTTTTGAAACTGTTTTTTTTTTTTTCGAATTTAGTTTCTCTTCAAATTCATATTTTTCTTTTTCTACTGTCAATTTCAGTGAGGTATTTTATAGTTTGGCCATGATTGTATGTATTTTGACTCTAGATTTATTTTTTTTACTATTCTGTATTCAAAATTTTGAAAACTGCAAAAATCTAGAACCTTGGAATGCTAGCGAGGTTTCTTTAGAAAAGCTGTCGCTATGGAATGGCAGTCTCAATTTACTCCTCGAACGAGGAACACTAAATTGATATAAGGCCATTCCCGGGCCAGGCAAGGCCCGGGAACTCAAGAACGCCTTCAAAAACCATCTTTGGCTATCCAACACCAAAATTGTGAAGTGAATCTCCATCTACGTCAATCGCTGCGCCACGACATATCCATTGTCAAATCGCCGATCGCCGAGCTACATCCGCTACAGCCAGTCGCGAAACTACGACGAATCTATCGCCGAGAGCTGATCGCCGAAACTACATCTGTTGTCACCGTCGGCCGCCGTATCTACCACGACGAATCTATCGCCGAGCGTCAACCAGTGAGACGACCGGCTTGCCTTTTTCAAACATTGAGTGGCAATATAACTTCATCACCATGTTCCGGCCCGTCGTCCGTCAAAGCTTTGACGACTAATACCTGCGTGTCTCCTGCTGCTGCATCTTGAATCTGAGCTGCGTAATAATACTTCATCGACGGTGGAAGGACGAGAATCTTCTTCTGGATCCAGAAGCTAATAACTGAATGAGCTGGCCGCTGAACTCTGGAAGTCGGACAAACTAAAGGCAACGAATTCCTCAGTCTCTATAACGACAGTGGGCCTTGTTTGAATAAAGACCCGGAAGTGGGCCTTGTTTGTTTGAAGACCCGGAAGTGGGCCTCGTTGAAGACCGGAAGCGGGCTTTGTTTATCTGAAGACCCGGAAGTGGGCCTTGTTTGGATCCAATAACATTCTAATTCTACCGTGATAACTTGTAGGCCGTAAACAACTTAAATTTCGCGTTCTTCCGCATCATCTAGAGACTCTTTTTTTTGCTTTCTACAAAGCTTGTAAAATTTACGAAAATAAATATCTGTTACCAATTCCTTTTTTTCTCTTCAGCTCTTAGGATCCTGTCAACCTAGGCACTGTTTAGGTAGGGGAGGAGCTGCTCATTAACTTGTAGCGTTCCATTCTACCTTTTTCACGAAAGGAACGGATGTAACGTGACAGTTTGGCGCCCAACTAAAATGAACCCTCTAAAACATTCTTCTAAATTCTAAAATAATACTTACTCAAGTAGGCTAAAATTTGATATTGACTTTTGGCTCTAACGTAATATCTTAGGTACTTGCTTAATTTATTTTTATACAGGCAGGACACGCGGAACATCACACTTACATTCTACAACACTCGCATAGTACTTAATACTTAAACGAACTTAAACTTGACTTGATTTTATCCTTGACTATTGACTTCAACTTGTGACTATGGCGAGACCAATTAAATACTCGTTTCTAAACAAACTTGAACTGGAATATGAAGTGACTATCAGAGGTGAAAAACCAGCTGACACTTTGACAACTCTTAAGGAGCAGCTGGCAAAATTGAGTCACATTCAACCTGAGGACATAAAATCTTCTTCAATACCTCTCAAACATGACCTCTCCCAAGCAGAGATCACGTTTAATTACGTCGAGGGTAAAATCTCGCACCTCGAAGCCACGGATGATAAAAGTAACCTGAGGAAAGTTGAATCTTTCGTAAATCATCTTCATTATCGCCTCGAACGCTTTAACGCCGTTCCACCATTTGTTGAGTCATGCTCAAACATACGATCTCGCTTCTTCACGCTCCAAAAACGGTTTGAAGTCTTAACTTCAGATTATTCAGGATCTTCTGAAGAAGTGTTAGTTGACATTCACAATCCTTGTCCTCAGACTCAGCCTAGCCCTCCCTCGATTTATCAATTACTACCTATGACTGGAACCAATCAAACTTTGGAAGTACTGAGTACTCCTCAACCCACTTTACCTTCAAGCATTCTGACTAGTATACCACTGGCTTCCGAGTCTGTACAAAACTATCACACTTCGGATAATTTTGTGAAGGAGCTCAAAACGTTTTCTTTCAATGGAAAATCGTGCCCTAGATCATTTCTTCAAAGATTGGACGAGTTTAGGATTTCTCGAAACATTCCGGAAGGTATGCTTTGCAAGCACGCCTTTGAGATTTTCACAGGTGATGCCCTTCATTGGTTTCGTTTTCAGTATAATCGAAATCCTACCTTATCGTGGAAAGATATTTGCACATTGCTGATTCGAGATTTTGGTATACATGATTACGACTATAAGCTGTTGGAAGCTATAAGGAATAGAACGCAAGGAGCAACTGAGACCATTATCGTTTACGTCTCAATTATGTTCGGTATGTTTGCTCGTCTTTCAAAGAAACTTAGCGAGAGCGAACAATTAGAGATTTTACTCCATAATATAAGACCGTGCTATTCAGTTTTTGTTGCACTTAAAGATATTAAAACGGTAGATTCTTTAATTTCTACTTGTCAAAGTTACGAACGCATTTCTGAACGAGACAAAAATTTTCATGAGCCTAGATCTGAAGACACTTCTTGTGCTGCTGAATTTGCCTATCTTCCTTCATTTTCTAAAGCTTCACTTCCTAAAGCGTCTCCAAACGTAAGGTACACTAATGCAGTGCAGGAAGATAAACATCCACGCTCGTCATCTCAAACTAATGACATTTCTAAAGAAGAATTCTGTTATCGCTGTCGTATCACAGGCCATTCTTTACAAACTTGTACTAAGCCTAGATACCTCATTTGTTTTAAATGTGGTCGTAAAGGCGTGAGAATCAGCGAATGTCCAAAATGTGCTCCATCAAATCAACAAAAAAACTAGCTGACGACTTGAATGGTTTCACTAAATCACATAACAATAATTTTGATCTTAACGACTGGAATCAATGGTTAAATACTATTCGAAATTTTATGTTTTGCTACAAAACAACTTCTGTTTTCTACGACAAAGAAAAAGACTTTAACAGACCTTTTATTAACGTGTCTATAAACAATATACCTTTTTCCGGTCTTTTAGATAGTGGAAGTTGTATAACTATTTTAGGTAATAACTCTCATAAAGATATCCAAAAGTTAGGCTTTAAACTATTCAAGTCTCCAACTCAAGTTATGGTTGCTAATAAACAAAAAGCAATGTCTTCTGGTTATTTTCATTTGCCATTGAGATTTCATAATCAGACACATGTTATCAAAGCTTATGTTTTCCCTGATATTTATCCTTCTTTGATACTTGGGTGGGATTTCTGGAAAGAATTCGAACTCTCCCCAAAGATACTTTCTCTTGAACTCAATCTCGAATCTAAAGATCATACAACTTGTGCTGTTGAAAATCAAATATCAACATTTGATCATCTGTCTGGGAATCAAGTAGAAATTGCTAATGACATAATCAAGCGTTTCAAAAGTATTTCTTTTGAACAACGAGGTAAATTAGGCCGTACTAGTTTAGTTAGTCATCGGATCAATACTGGTGATGCTTTACCTATAAAACAACGTTGTTATCGTCTCTCTCCAGAAAAGCAAAAAGCACTCATCAATGAGGTCGATAAAATGCTAGAATTAAAAGTTATAGAAAAATGTGAGAGTCCTTGGTTATCTCCAGTACTTATCACTCCAAAAAAGAACGGAGAATGGCGTTTCTGCGTCGACAGCAGAAAGCTGAATGCAATTACTCGTAAAGATGCCTACAGCCTCCCTTTTGTTTCTGAGATACTAGATAACCTCAAAAATGCTAAATATTTGTCTAGTATCGATATAGCAAAGGCTTTTTGGGAAATTCCATTACATCCCAAAGACAGAGATAAAACTGGTTTTTACGTACCTGGTAGAGGAATGTATAGATTCACTGTTATGCCCTTCGGATTGACAAACGCTCCAGCAACTCAACAAAGACTCATGGACAGTTTATTCACTCCAGAGTTTGAGAATAAAGTGTTCTGTTACTTAGATGACATAATAATCATAGGTGCGACATTTGAGGAACATATTTCACTCCTACTTAAAGTTCATCAGAAACTTTCTTATGCTGGTCTAACCATTAACTTTGAAAAGAGTCAATTCTTTCGCAAAGAACTGAAATATCTTGGCTACATAGTAGATGAGCAAGGATTGCGGGCTGATCCCAGTAAAATTGAAGCGATTCTAGCTTACGCTGCTCCTACCTCTAAAAAAGAAGTAAGAAAATTTTTAGGTACATGCAGTTGGTTTCGCCGATTCATACCTAATTTCAGTACTATTGCTTCACCACTCTGTAAATTAACGTCATCTGGAAAAAAATCTCCAAAAAAATTTGTCTGGAATGCTGAGGCTGACTCTGCTTTTGCTAAATTAAAAGAATGCTTGACTACAACACCAATACTATCTTGCCCTGACTTTGACTATCCATTTTCCGTTCACTGCGACGCTTCTAACTTTGGGATAGGTGCTATGCTGACTCAGGAAAAAGACAATAAAGAAGTTGTTATTGCATATATGAGTAGATCTCTAAACAAGCATGAGCAGAATTATTCAACTACAGAACGTGAGACTTTAGCTGTCATTACTGCACTTGAGCATTGGCGTTGTTATCTTGATAACGGTAAACGATTTACAGTATACACTGACCATGCAGCATTAAAGTGGTTCCAAAATTTGTCTAATCCTTCTGGCAGATTGGCACGATGGAGTCTTCGTCTGTCTTGTTTTAACTTCGACCTAAAACATAAAAAAGGAAAAGAAAATGTTGTCCCAGACCTTCTGTCGCGTCATAAAATACCCGATACTGCTATTATTGGTGGTGTTGAACCCATATCTAGAGACAATGCATCACAATTGGAACTATATAATAGACTTTTTACTAACTGTCGAGATAATCCTGATGCTTATCCAAATTACAAAATTCTCAACAATAATTTATACCGTTATAATAACTCACCTGATTATCTAAATGAAGATTTTGCTTGGAAAGAAGTTCCACTTCCCTCTGAGAGAATGAATCTCATCAAAACTTGCCATGGTGACTCAGAAAGTAATCCCCATACTGGCATTTTCAAAACATACAAGAAGCTTTCTTTAAGATACTATTGGTCTGGTATGTTTAAAGATGTGGCTAAAATGTGTTCTTCTTGTGAAACATGCCTCTCTTATAAGCATTCGAATCATTCTCCATATGGTCCTATGGGTAAACCAAAAATTTGTTCAAGACCTTTTCAAAGCCTCTCATTAGATCTAATGGGCCCTTTTCCACTCACAAGACAACGTAATCAATTCATACTAGTGGTTACATGTTCTTTTTCAAAGTATTGCCTTATTTTCCCTATCAAGCGCGCTACATCTTCCAATATCATCATGTATTTGGAAAATAATGTGTTTCTGGTACACGGTGTGCCACAAACCATCATCATGGACAATGGTTCACAATTTCAATCTAATGAGTTTCAAAGTTTTCTGAATAAGTATAAAATTCCTTTTATATTTTATTCACCTCGATACTGCCCTCAAGTAAACCCCACAGAACGGTATAATAGAACAATTATCACCGCACTTTCACAGTTGGTCGGAGATGATCACCGTTCATGGGACAAACATTTGCAGAAAATCCAATATGCACTCAACAGTTCTGTAAATTCTACAACTGGGTTTTCTCCATCCTTTCTGGTCTTTGGACGTGAAACCATACCATGTGGTTCACTATACACTAACTGCTCCAACCTTGATAATTTCATTTTTCTTCCTCGTGACATCTACGCCGCTAATTTAGGATTATTATCTAACATCTTCGATAAAGTACAGGTTGCATTACACACTGCACACACAAAAAATGCTGCTCATTACAACACGAGACACACCTTTAAAGAGTTCAACGTTGGCGACACAGTCTGGCGTAAAAATTACGTCCAGAGTAACGCTGGTGCATATTTCAGTTCAAAGTTGGCTCCCAAATATGTCAAATGCACAGTTGTTGAGAAGCTCTCACCTCTCGTCTTTATTTTAGAGGATCCTAACGGCTTAAGAGGAAAGTGGCATGTAAAAGATTTTAAAGTGTAAATAGTGTAGCGGTTGTATTCTGTTTTTTTCTCTAAATTGTATACTTATTCTGTAAATAGCTTTAGCGTATATTATTTTTGTATTGTACAAGGAAACTAGACCCTTTCGGCTTATTTTTTTTAAATCCATTTTACAAACGTTATTTTTTTTCACTCTTTTTGTTTTATCCTTTAACACGAATCGTGTGGGTAAGAAGCCATTGTGTTTACTAATTTTTTTTTATACTTTCTTAGTTACACATGTTGTTACTCTAATCTTAATTTCCTTGCAATTTCTTAAATACAAGGTTCTTGAATATTAATTTCCTTGAAATCTTCAATACCCAAGGGTGTGTGTAATATTCTTAAAGAGCGGTACACAACTCGTTAAATAAGCCTTTGTGTTGTACATTTTCTTAATTGTAAATACTTATTATCTTTACTCGGGTTTTCAAAAAGGTGCGGATAACGACACCTAATTAAAAAAAAAAGCCTTCGTTATGTATAACGAATAGTTCCTTGTGGAGTATGCGTCATCAAATATGTGAACCATATCCCCTAAGTATGTTTGTGAGCGAGTAAAAGAAGAAGTGCAAGATTTAAGTATGAAAGAGCAAGGTTTTATTCCTAACCGAAATTTTACCTAACGAAAATTTTGAAAATTTTCAATGGAGTTGAAAATTTTCTGGGGTCGTGGGGGAAATATGTAATGCTACATGTATGTATATATCATAATATATTACCTGGTTTCTATTATTCATTCACAACTTTCACATCACAGCACTTGACAGTCCTTTTCACAGTAATTTAAGCACAAAAAAAACTTGATTTTTCTCAAAAATTTTACATCACTTTATCGATTTTGCGCGCGGGTCACGGGCCCGATTTCTAGACACGACTGCTCGGATGGCAGTTGTTTTGAAACTGTTTTTTTTTGTTTCGAATTTAGTTTCTCTTCAAATTCATATTTTTCTTTTTCTACTGTCAATTTCAGTGAGGTATTTTATAGTTTGGCCATGATTGTATGTATTTTGACTCTAGATTTATTTTTTTTACTATTCTGTATTCAAAATTTTGAAAACTGCAAAAATCTAGAACCTTGGAATGCTAGCGAGGTTTCTTTAGAAAAGCTGTCGCTATGGAATGGCAGTCTCAATTTACTCCTCGAACGAGGAACACTAAATTGATATAAGGCCATTCCCGGGCCAGGCAAGGCCCGGGAACTCAAGAACGCCTTCAAAAACCATCTTTGGCTATCCAACACCAAAATTGTGAAGTGAATCTCCATCTACGTCAATCGCTGCGCCACGACATATCCATTGTCAAATCGCCGATCGCCGAGCTACATCCGCTACAGCCAGTCGCGAAACTACGACGAATCTATCGCCGAGAGCTGATCGCCGAAACTACATCTGTTGTCACCGCCGGCCGCCGTATCTACCACGACGAATCTATCGCCGAGCGTCAACCAGTGAGACGACCGGCTTGCCTTTTTCAAACATTGAGTGGCAATATAACTTCATCACCATGTTCCGGCCCGTCGTCCGTCAAAGCTTTGACGACTAATACCTGCGTGTCTCCTGCTGCTGCATCTTGAATCTGAGCTGCGTAATAATACTTCATCGACGGTGGAAGGACGAGAATCTTCTTCTGGATCCAGAAGCTAATAACTGAATGAGCTGGCCGCTGAACTCTGGAAGTCGGACAAACTAAAGGCAACGAATTCCTCAGTCTCTATAACGACAGTGGGCCTTGTTTGAATAAAGACCCGGAAGTGGGCCTTGTTTGTTTGAAGACCCGGAAGTGGGCCTCGTTGAAGACCGGAAGCGGGCTTTGTTTATCTGAAGACCCGGAAGTGGGCCTTGTTTGGATCCAATAACATTCTAATTCTACCGTGATAACTTGTAGGCCGTAAACAACTTAAATTTCGCGTTCTTCCGCATCATCTAGAGACTCTTTTTTTTGCTTTCTACAAAGCTTGTAAAATTTACGAAAATAAATATCTGTTACCAATTCCTTTTTTTCTCTTCAGCTCTTAGGATCCTGTCAACCTAGGCACTGTTTAGGTAGGGGAGGAGCTGCTCATTAACTTGTAGCGTTCCATTCTACCTTTTTCACGAAAGGAACGGATGTAACGTGACAGCGTGGACTACATTACTTTTCAGGTTTCGGTTTGGGTAAAAGGGATTTTCTATCAGCCACACTGAGTTTTCTGCTCGTATAATCACTTCCACGAAGTAAAAATGACATGTCTTAATCATGGATGAAATAATTAATTATAATATTTTTCAAAACAGCGTAGGTACGCTAATTATTATTCTTGTTATTCCTGGCCCAATTTTGATGAAATCTCCACTCATGACTACTTAAGTATAGAAAATTTTTTGATGATATTTCGATAAGTATCATCGAACTCATGATTAAAAAATTAAAACCTATATTATATTAAAATCTAGGCTTTCAAAAAATTTTTACAATAGGGCAAAGTCTGGGGGTCTAGCAAAGATACTAACCGCTAACGCTAACGCCAAACGCTAACTCCATAATGTACTGAAATGACGTTTCGGAAATCGCTAACTTTTCCGTAGCGAATGTCATTTCGATACATTTTTGGAGATAGCGTGAGGCGTTAGCGTTAGTGATTGTGATCTTTGCTAGACCCCAGGGCATTTTACATAACATGTTTCGTACACAGATTAGAGAAAAAAATCTACTTCGTATCATTCCATAGAGTATTATTATACTTCTGTATCATTCAAAGAGTATATAATTTATTACGTAACGTAAGAGTATCATTGGCCCACTGCATTAGCCTATGGTGGTAATAGTATGCATTGGCCCTCAGACCTGTGGGCCAAACATAAACGTCATGTAATGCCAAAAATAGGCGTAGCAAGGGTCAAGATTATACTCCCAAGGGTAAAGCTCTAACTATTACGGTTCATGAGATACAGCCTGGTGACAGACGGGCAGAAGGACAGACAGCCTGACAGACGTCGTCAGTCCGTTTTGGGTACGGAACTCTATTACTAAGGCTCCGCTGTCCGTCTGTCCGTCTGTCACCATCAGGCTGTATCTCATGAACCGTGATAGTTAGACAGCTGAAATCTTCACAGATGATAAATATATTTTTGTTGCCGCTATTACAAAAAATACAGAATAAAATAAGTATTTAACCCCTTAAATACTTATTTTATTCTGTATTTTAGTATTTTTTCTCTCTCATACAATAAACGTTTTTTGCTAGTTTTTATAGATAATGATACGGAATTGTTCGTGCGCGAGCCCAACTCGCACTTGGCCGGTTATTTCTCTAATCTGCGGGCACTTAAGTATAATTAACATGTTTGTATCTTAAATGCAATCGATTCATACTACTTACATATTATTTGATGGTATCTATTTTACTCCAAAAACCCCAAACAACCTGCAAGGGCTAGAAAAACTAATAATTGTTAATCAAATCTAATAAATTGTAAAATTTCATTCCACTGTTTAATGCATATTTACTACCGAAATTAACTCCTATTACTCTTTGTTCATGGCCTTACACACGTTTTTTTTTCTTTAATCTGTGCCTCCAGATGGACTTTACGTGAAACATGTGAAATATTCAATAACAACACGACGAAAAATTACTATACTTAACACTGGCTAAATACACTATGTGTGGAGCCATAATACAACATAAAAAAATTACTGTGACATAAACTAATCGTCAGTAGCCAAAAAAAATTCACCATGAAGTGGCCATGTTGTATAAAATTCCGTCCGGTTTCGTAATGATATTTTAATAATTTTGACCAAAAATTTTTAATGTTATTTGTATTTTAATATATCCTATGTTGTGCGCCGGTTATTTCTAAGCATATTAGTGCAACCCGCATGAAAATCAGTTCAGTATCTAGGGTTTTGTTCAATAACAAACAAACAAACAAACAAACAGCTACAAATTATTGTCCCTAGATGGCGTTAGATACGATAAATTAGAAAATGTATGGAGAAGGGCAAAAAGCCTTGTAGTCCTGCATCGCGGTTACGATATTTTTTGAACAATAGAACCTATGGGATAAATTAGATTTGATATCATTATGTGTGTGTTCCGTAGCGCGCCAGATTTACACATTTATTATATTTTAGATTTAGATTTTAGATAAAGCCGACAAAACCGGTTGTTCATCTAAAATTTGCAACAAAAATGAAAGTTTATTGTAGGTACCTATGAGTAGGTACCGTATGATAATTGATGAAATGGTTTGAGTATTAATACTTTCGTCAATAACAGCTGCTCACTGAGCATTATAACAATCCCTACGATAAGAGAAGTACATATTTATCTTTTTTAATACCAACCTTATTATCATCATAACGATAAAATTAGCTATAATCCTATTTTAAAAGTCAGAATCTTAAGCTAGGTAAGTACCTACCTACTTCTTTGGATGTTTGCATTAACAGTTTTTATTGTACCTACGGTGGGAAGACTGTGTAGGTCACTAAAATTACAATTTATTAATAGGTACCTACTGGGATCCTTTGGTAATACCTACCTATTAGTATATTCATCACAATTAGAAAAACTAAACCAAAACAAGTAAACCGGTGCAGCGCTGCTTACCTACATGCATTACGTGCATTTAATATGGAAAATATTAAATGTTTTGAGTTTTTCCTATGAACGTTTTGCCGTTGCATCACTGGAGGCCCTACAGATTACCTAGGAACCAAAGGCGAAACTCATTGACTCACCTTTCAAAAGTTTTCTCAATTCTGCAAGAGCTTGCTCCACAACTTCCGGCGTTTCCCTCAACTCCTCCTTAGCTCTGTCCAGAAGTGCTGGATCATCGATTGGTTTGGTCTCCAACTGTATTTTACTGTCACCCCACATCACAAAAGGAACTCCATCTTCATCTTTTCTCATCTCCATCTTATGCACTTTTTTGTAGTTGAATCACAACTGGATCAAAATTGCGGATTACTTAGATGTATAGAAAGTGCAGTGACAGGGGCATAAGTGGCTGATTTCCACTTTCTCACTGCCAATAAATTACGTTATCGATCAAGATAAATTTTGCTGCACTATCAACATAATTAGTTACAAATTGAACACGTAAATGAGTTTGTACGGAGCAGAGGCCGCGAGCAACCTATAGTACCGAGCTAGGTGGACTGGCCGGCGCTCGAGCATCTTAGCGGTAACGGTATCCCTCATTCCATGGTACCTGAGTATGGTTGTCGAAACCACGAGCACCTCTCACTTGCCTGTCTCTTGAGCAACGAGATAATGGCCCTACGACGTTGCTTAAGATTTGTTTGGACAGGATATGTTACGAATGTAAGGAATACGAGTTACATCGCTATAAAAGCCTACATATTAGATAGGTAAACTATTGTACTTACATGGAAAATAATAAACTAGTTGAGTGTGACAAAGGGCGACCTTATCGCTATTTCATCCAGGTAACCTTAAATATAAAAGTACTTTCTGCTGTGCTTCACTTTAGAGTAGTGTAAATGATGTATGCGTACTTTTGTGCAATCCTATGGGTTTTTGTTGAGGAAGATGATCGAATAATTAGGTGCCTATTTAACTAAGTATAGCCTGATTTTGAAATTCTTATCATATCTTGTAGGTATAAATTTACCTTGTGTTATTTATTCTATGTTGAAGATAAAACAATTAGTTATTGAAATAGGCTCCTACAATCATCACTTAGCATCGATGATGGAAATTCATACTTAAATAACATTTCATGTCTATGTTGATACATGTAATTATTAATACTTTTTGTCTAAATTCGGGACGGGCATTCAGACTTATAGGACTTGGTTTCTTAAATAGATGGGTAAAGGTATACATTAGGTATACCTACAACACACATTAGACATCTAACATTCCGTTATATGTTACGTTACAGACTTTCTATTTACCTGCTACATTTGTCGGAGCAAGGTTAAAAAAATATTTTTTTGAGACATCACACAGTCTAGTGATCAGATTACTACACTGTGTAATCAGGTCATAAAGTTTCATTTGCCCAGTAATGTCACTAGCTACAATGCCCTTCAAACCGGAACACAGTAGTCCTTGCACACTACTGCTTGGCGGCAGAATAACTGGCAAACCCATGATACCTAGATAAACTTTGCAGAAAAGTCCTATCACCTATTTTAATATTTTTATAGGGTCCTAGATGCTTCAATTTGCATTTAGGGCTAGACACCTCTTTTTGGCAGTTCGGGTAGACAATAAATAAACAAGATTAACAATATAATATTTTTTATTCTCTAATTCATTTATGATTCAATACAAAACTAAGGAATTCCATTTTTAATATCTACAAGTTTTGAGCAAATCAGGCATTTTCCGACCATACTACACCAACTCCTCTATCTACTTCTGGAATGAGTTTCACACGACCAAGGCACTTTATTATCACATACATATACATGATGATACAAACTGCAAAGATAAAGGCATGAAGACAAAGAAACAAAGGCACTAATATACCAAGAATCGTCTCAGTTGGATTTGGAACAAACAAAACAAGGTCAAGTTTATTCCATTACAATTACAATGGACACGCAACAATTAAATTCATTTTATTCATACTATACCTAGTACATGTATTATATGAATTAATGTTATTATGAAAGTATGATTAAATAACAAAGCTCTACAGTGGAGTGAATGATGACGCCACAGATTAATAATAGTTGCTACACACAGCAGCGCTTGATGTGTGCGTTACCAGTTTCTAAAAGTTGGCTAATTCATGATGAAAGATAATATTTATGAAATTGGATTGCATTTACAAATTTTCTTTAGGTGCATGCTACATAACTACTCTTTTTATTATTTTGATTCAATGCTAACTAGAATACCATTACGATTTCAGACACGAGTTACGCAACACTCTGTATTATGGTGTAACCACGGAACAGAGAAGCTTTAACTCAGCCACATTATTAGTGTTTAGATTTTTTTCTATTAAGTTCATTCCAAGGAAGCAGCCGAACAAAGTAATTTATGACCCAAAAACATAATTGCTACCAATTTAGAAAAAAAACAGTTTGTTATAATTTAAGCCTTTTCAGTTCGCATGATACACGCACGGAGTCGATTCACGGAAATTGACGCTTTGTTTCTCTGCTCCATTTGAGCAAATAACAAAATTGGCACTTGAAAAATGAGTTAGACATCACTATTATTTGTTCATTATTATACTCTTCATTTACTTTTCTAACCTTTTCAACAATGTGTTATTAATTTTAGAGGCCTAAAACTTTGATTATAAATAATTCTAAAAACTGGCCCCGACGGACGCTCGCGCACCACTAGAAAATTTGTCGTAATTGGTAGAGCGCGACGAGAAAAAATGTCGAGAAATTTTTCTCGCGGTGCGCATGTTAGGGGACTATAATTGTTTAGTTCTATTCAAGAAGCAACACAGTTATTCTTGACGTACTATAACAGTTACATCATTATCACCAGTCACACTAAACTACGAACTATAACTATATCTATATTTTGGTGAAATGGTACAGAACTGGCACTTTATCACATTCACAGCCGCAGTACCTATGCGAGTTTTTTAATAACAAATTCACTATAAACTAATTAAATATAAAAGCTCCCGTCTAAATCAGTACTAAATCCATACAAACATGTCATGAAATTCGCTCACATATTCACTTGAATTACATTAATATAAAAATACTACAAACTATACACCTAATTCCTAAATATTAGGTATAATAGTTATTAATTATCCCATGTCACATAAATTAATATAAAATATTTATTACTCCCTTTTGGCAGCTGCTTTCGTAATATAGAAAATCCAATATTGTATTAACTATAATATTTTTCGCTGTGCCATTATCAAGTTTTTTATAAAAACCCAGATTGAATATACTATCGAGTTCAACATTTTTGTACTGTAAGTACTTCACTCCATTGTCTCAGATAAAAAAGAAGAGAGGGAAAATATAGAGAAAAGGATAAATCGATGGCACGGCGAAGGAAGGGAGGCGCACACATACAATAATAAATCTAAAACAATAAAAGTACATAAAACAAATGCTATAGGATCCAACGTGAACCCCCAAGGGGGTACTACAATAAAATGGGTAAAACTATAATGCTCCCGTTAGAAGTTATAGATAAAATAAAAAGGAAGTACAATGCGCAGAAATCAATAAGTATACTACAATAAACCTTGCTATATAGTAATAGATGTCTGTGCAATAAACCCAAGTTTTTCATCTCTTTCGTATAGGTCCTATGTGAAAGAGATGCAGATCAGACTCAATTTTCTATTCTAACATAATCGCCCATCGTCTCCAACTAAATGACTCTAGTCAAGAAGTCTTAATACAAAGCTATAATAAGGGTCTTAATATAGAACTACCCCGAAAGATTAATATATATAATATAGAATATATATATATTATTATACTTGTTGAAAACGAGAAACAGTGTACATTTATGTCAAAGAAACCACTGCTCTGAAGGTGGTCAATGAAGTAGCATTTTTACATATAATTGTAAAAAAACACATATACCCAAACGTACAGGATATGCGCAAGGCCCGAATTCAGAGTTAAGAGCTTCAGTTTTGTTGACATTAATGTAGGTATCAAAGCTTTAACTATTTATATTCTTTACGAAAATGAATTGAGACCTTGATCTGACGTTAGGTTATTCCATTTTGAACATTGCACAAATACAGAATATGCTAATGTAGCCAAACCAGGTGATTTCCATGATTTTTCTACGCTTGCACCTACGCGCATCTACACTTGGCCCTACGCTTGTCTACACTTGGCCTTACGCACACCTACGCATGTATCTACGCACATCTACGCTTGGCTCTACGCGCACCTACGCGTATCTACGCACGCCTACGCTTGGCCCTACGCGTAACTACGCACATCTACGCTTGGCCTTACGCGTATCTATGCACATTTACGCTTGGCCCTACGCGTATCTACGCACATCTACGCTTGACCCTACGCGTATCTACGCACATCTACGCTTGGCCCTACGCGTATCTACGCACATCTACGCTTGGGCCTACGCGTATCTATGCACACCTACGCTTGGCCCTACGCGTATCTACGCACATCTACGCTAGGCCCTACGCGTATCTACGCACATCTACGCTTGACCCTACGCGTATCTACGCACATCTACGCTTGGCCCTACACGCATCTACGCTTTCATAGCACAGTAGTACTGTACTAAAACTTTGTCACTCTGAAGTTAGTCCCTCTAGACTGTAGTACAGCCAAAACGTTTTTTACAGTTAATTGGAAAAAACTCAACTGCGCAGGCACCCTCAGTAACTTCAGGGAAACAAAGTTTCATCCTACGAAACATCACTGTAACAAGCCCTTGAATACAGAATAATATGCCATTCTGCAACACTATCTACGTTTTTTCGATGACGCAGAAAAAAGTCGTAAAGTAAAAACAAAATTAGCATGCTAATTCTACAATGAAAAATGAGGAATGAATACAAATTTTTATAATTTTTCTACGGTACGATCTATCATCTACGCATTCTTAGCGAATCCATACGTGTTCCAGTTGTTGATGTGTGGTAATACGTCGTTGATGACGGGGTACCACTCCGCGCCGGAGTAGTGGATGGCTGGCAGCTCGCCGCCGTAGTCTGCCGGCAGGTGGCTCGGCGCTAGGTGCTTGTGGAGGGAAGACATCTTTGATCCGTGGAAGAAGATCTGGAAGGATACAGAATACCGGTTATTTTAATGAGTTAATTCAAGGACAGCTTTTACAACTTGTCTGTTCAGTCGAATATTCTGTTATCTCATTTTAGTCATACCTACCTATCTGTACCTATAAAATAAGTAGGTAAGTAATAATGTCAATTTAAGCGAGGACGGCGGCAAAATTTTCTTACTTTAAAACATTATCTTATTTATGGCTGTCCAGTGTAAGTGTACGTACCGTGAACATGCTCGACTTATTAAAGCGCCTTAATTTTTTATAGCTAAGAATTCACACTATTAATTTCACTTTTAAAAATGTGTAGGCAAAGTTCAGCACAGTGAGTGGATGTCATTGAGGTACCTAGTACCTAGTTGTATAAACGAAAGTAAATTGAATGATTCGGTCGAAATACGTGATTACCATTAGATATGGTCGCAAAATCAATCATAGGTGTGGCCGAAAGAACACCGAACAAAAAAACAAACGAATATAATTTTACTAAACAAATGAACATAATAAACCAAGAAAACAACAATCACGAATTACCAAACACACAAAACAATTTCTTAATCTTTCGCTATTGTTACGTATTAAATATAAATAGTCGACACAGTTCGATAGTCATTTTATTGACACAGTTCAATAGTCCATTTTATAACAGTACCTAACTGTTTCAAGTACCTAAGTAAGTAATAGTTATTAATAGCATAATTATAAATAATTCAATAAAGTGTTGACTTTTGTAGTCCAATTCAACGTTACAAAAAGTTAGGTATAAACAAAGTACTTTAACTTTCTTGCTGGCACAAAGCCTTTTGTGTAAAGGGTGTTCAACTTGGAACTTGGCGTTAATATTAGCACTTGAAGGCAATGCGTCATCCGTTGTTTGACTTCAAGATTCAATAAGGCGCTTTGATAACCAAAAAGTATGTACCCACCACGTACAGTGTGAGCCAAGATAAGAGGTTCCACGAATATAATCAATAAAATACTGAAACATTACCTACCCTAAGTGTAAGACTATAAATGGCTTGTCTCATGTGGCTATAGATAAAGGACATAAGATCTAGGATATAATAACAGGGCATGAAGTCTGCCATTCCAATTGTGTCATAATGGTCCATGATTTGTGCCATAATGATAGATTTTGCCTCTAAGGGTAGTCTAAAACCATAGTAAACTATGAATAGTGTCAAAATCTGTCGTCATGATAAATTTTGACACTAATGTAGTCTACAAACCATAAGTAGACTACCATTAGTGTCAAAATCTGTAATTATATGGTACCATTCATGAACCATTATGATAATTGAAATAGCAGACTTCGAGCCCGTGTTTCATGTACCTATCGTAATATAAGAACCTAGGCCATTGTGTTAGTAAAGAAATATGAAGCTTTGGAATTGAGTGGTGTGTACTATGTTAACAAAAAAGGCTGGGAAACATAAAAGTAATACTTATTAATATTAGCTCGGCCGATATAAACGTCAACAAGTTAAGTCTTGGTAAGTACCTACCTACCTAGGTTAAGTTCCGAAGTTTCTCATAATGAGCTAAAATGTAATTCTCGCTATCAGAAAACCTGCTGAAAACGTACATAAGTAGAAGATGCCAACTAAACCTGTGAAATCATAACTTGTTTGTGATTACTTATAGTAAAAGTTACTTACTCTGGTTTTTAGTTTCTCCCTAATGAAAGGCTTGAACATATTCCAGACGACGTTGAAGATCATGGGTTGCTTCACGAAGTGCACTTCCTTCAACCGGAGGGGCATCGCATCTTGGATGAATGTCAGCAGTCGCTTCGAGAACGATGGCGTCAGGCCCATGGTCTGTAAACAAAGTACTTAGTGTTATAAGTTGAATAGCATTTTTCACGTACTAGTAGTATCTAATGTATTATTATTACTACAACGTAGAATAATACTTTGCCAACTGGGCCACCCTTAGATAAGTATGCAGACGAACCGAGCAATGATTTGCAGGAAGCAAACAAATGTGAAATCAAACCTCGTTACAATCGGCGACTTACATACGAAAAGTGCTTATAGCCATTGTAGTATCGTGGCTGAATAATAGTTATACCTATGCACAATCAAGCAAAATTGAATTAGCCACCATAGCTTCGTAAGAAGTGGGAATGCGTTACGGCTTCTATCGCAGGCCAAAAGGTGGCGACAACTAATAAGGTTGCAACCTACGCCCGGATTAGGGACAGGCAATTAGAGATGGTTTAATACCGATATTTCCCAATATTAGGTGATATTAATATATTAGTCTGGAATATTATAATATTCTAACTAATATTTCAGTATTAGTGATATTTATATAAGTATCGGGAGAAGGTGGGTATTACAATGGTATTGGAAACAATATTCCTGTTAACTGACGATTTGAATTGATTTGAAATGTCATAGGTATGTTCCTGTATAGTAGATTTGTAGAATGTAACATAACGAAGACCAATGAGTTCATCCTATAGATCTACATAAGTCGTCTATGATTGCTACTAATATAATAAATCTAGTAAGATTGAAATAAATAAAATGAAACGAATGCATAGAAACAATAAGATCGTTTTTTGCTCAATGAATCTGATACGCACTAGTATCGCCATCCACAAACCTAATACTCACTATGCTAATACTTGACTGAATCCCACAGATATATATATGTGCTGAATCCGAACTATATTAGCCGACTGGTTTTGAATGGTCATGACAGAGATTATGTGAATATGAAATATTAGCATATCAGAGTTTGTCAGATTACTAATCTGTATATTCATTCAATATTACTAATACCTTAGCGCATACTAATATATCAGCCGCACCGCTACTGACAATCAAGTCAGACTGCCGGAACACACAGATCTTTTAATGTGGAATCATCGTCACATCATGAAAATCTGAAGTTAGGAATCTTTTTTACTTCATAAGCGTAAAGTATCAACTTCCGCAATTGCAATAACCACAACATAATGATTGATATCCGTGTTTTCTGTTATTTGTCATGAGTATGTTTTTGTTTTTCCAACATTAGCATTCTGCTAACATGCGTACTTATCTATTATGCACAATTAAAACGTGTTTATGTTAGCAACATATGCGTATCAGTTGTAACGCCTTATCAGTTTGGTTACCACGCAGAACATTGTTGATTAGGGTTTTACAAAGCATCCTTTTCAATCCGTGAACGTGGCTTTGTTTGATCACTTTTAGGTACCTATGTCGATTTTTCTGCGCGTATTACTTATCACACGTAAGTATAATATGAATGTTTCGTTGGAGCATACCACGACCTAGTTGTAATGCGGCTTTGGCTAGTGGCTAGCCACGGAGGTCGAGGTAAAGATCAGGTTAAGCAGCAAATAGAAACGCTAATTGAATGTGCTACACTTGATTTCCCGATGACCGTATCTGATATCGTCCATAATGGGCGTTAAGGAAAACATAATATTTCCTTTTGCTTTTAAACGCATTGTTAACGGATGTTAGCGAAAAATATTGATTTTGAGATAAAGCTAAATTTTACCTGCCTATTATGGATCGTATTTGGACTGGAGGTAACGAATTAGCGTAAAACGCGATAGCCGAGTTCCTGTGCTTAACTTCCGGTCGGCATCTGACTAAAAATTTTGCAAATAGTCACTCGTAACAAATACAAGCTGTTAAAAAAATCACAGTCAAACTAAATATATTATTGTGTTGAGCACATTTTATATTTGGCTTTTGACATATAAAATTATTATTAAATTAAACTACACTAAGAACTAAATTAAAAATAATTTATAAAAGAAAAAAGATATTTACAACTAAAAACTAAGTGTAATCAAAAAGACCTTTGGTGGAGGGGAGAGTGCCCAGAATGCTGGCTGCATTGCCACGTTGTATAGCAATGCTTACTTTCTCAGCAAAAAAAGAGCCAGCCCTCTGGTCACCAGTCGCCTCCACCAAAAGCTTTGCCAAGTCCCTATAAATTTCGAGTGCACCTGGCCCCCACGGTCCCATTGTTTCAACCCCAAACGGCACAAACATATAACCTCTGTCGAGGTGTCCATATTTGCGCCGTTTGAGGTTTTCAGCCTTAGTAGCAGCGCTGCCAGCGTCGTTTTTTGTTTCAGGAAGATGAGACGGCGCCATGGTATCAACGCAAGTTGCGTCCCATACCAAAGGCCGTCCCATCTTCCAAGGTATTAGAGTCATTCCGTCGGGCCTCTTGCCGTCATCGCGCATAAGTCCGTTAGGTTCGAGGACGGACGGTACGCCGGCACTGACAAAGGCCCGACGAATGATGTCGTTCTAGCTGGCGTGTCTCGGGATACGTCCAGCGCTTCTGCTACACGCTAAACCGTGGTGGCCAAGGCAATCGACCATATCACCACAATGGCATAGGTGGGGGACCTGGCAAGCAGCTCCTAAACGTAAGGATGCGGCCAAACGGAATGTGTTATTATCTAAAAGGTTCCCTATATTCTTTGATGGCAAAGCTTGCAACCAAAGGCCCGACTCCCATCGCGATACAGCAAGAAGACGGGCACGCTCTGTGGGACTAGCAGACGTATCGAGCAATGATTTGCGCTCTATCTCACAGAGCGGCCCATCCCATTGCCTCTGCGAAAGGGGAGCCTTAGGCAAAGGCTGGCTTGGACAGGCTGCTTTCCATGAATTGACGGCCTCAGTCATGTAAGCTATGTCAAAGTGAGCCAAACTGGGTGATAAAATAGAATTTACTAGTTTTTCGGTACTATGGACTGAGGACAGGAAAGCAGGCAATGAAACACTAGAAATTTTGCGGATACCTAGACCTCCAAACCTGATTGGAAGGGACGCCTGGCACCATGTACGGTCATCAAAAGGAGTGTTTAGAATGGCGGTGAGTGTATCCCTTAAGATGTTGTCAAGCTATTGTAAGAGTATAGGTTGATTCCAAAGTTGACAGCATCTTAAAGCATACATAAATTTTGGTACAAAAAGGCAGTAGCGAATAATGAGATAAGCCATATGGGCACATTGAGTTAAAATTACAAAATTTAAGTTTCTCTAACTTAAATTGCTTACAGGATTAATTATAATGCCAAAGTAAAGTTTTAGGCATCCTCATTATAGGTACCAAAATAATAGGCCCATAACAAGATATTAATTTTAACGATTCTAACCGTTCTTGTCAAAAAGTGTCTCTCCTCTTGACCATCAGACAGACACGAAATTGATACCGAATTCCAGATTTTAAAAGTGGGATTTAGAATTAAGAGCCTTATAAATTAATTCATCACCCATCTACATCTACAAAACAATTATGTAGCTTAGGACAATTCTTCAGGTATATGTATTAGGTATGTTAATGAATAACAAAAGGAAACAACACGATGCTTCTATCAATATCAATGATAAGGGAAAATCGATAGCGCACCACAATCTTTTAGGAAGGAACCGAGACGATCTTAGAATACACAAAATGTCACCTCGGACGGAGGCCCTGAGGTAAATGTAATTTCCTTATAATCTTAGAAGAATTACTTACTCTATTATAAAGTGGTCAATGGTAATTTCAACATCAAGGAATTCTAGAGATGCGTTGAGAATTGTAACTCATTATTAATGGAGAGATACATATCAACATCATTTTTTATTTGTCCTATCAAACGTTGTCCTGTCCAAACGATTTCATTCTTGAACTATTGATTTTCAACATCAATAAAATGAGTCCTATTTAGGAGACATCATTTAAATAATTCTCACATAATGCTAGCAAGATAATAACGCGGCAGTGATCATTTTCGTTGCTAATGACTAATGATGATAGTTAAATCTGTTACAGCAATGAAATTAAGGCGAGCGTTGCTATAAAAATCAATCCCAGTTGCAAATTCTCTATTATTATATCACTATCAAAAAAATGTTTATTTTCGTTAATTAAACCTACTTGAGTATAACAAGTGCGGCTGAAACAACTGTACTTATGTAGTGAATGTTGGAATGACCACTGTCGAAATGTAAAAAAATAACAATGTGATATTTTACCGATTTTTTAACTTCAAAAATCCAGCCCAGTTTAAGCTCCAGCGAGCTTGAAGTCCATCTGCGTTATCACGCAATAACTTTACAACAGGTAGGTATCTATTCGTGATGTATCAAAGAACAGCTGTTATTATCACAGTGTATGTTTGTGATTTAGTAAATAAAGCTAATCCCTCAGCAGCTAGATAAATGTCAGGTGTATTTTGAAACTGCATCTGCGCATGAAGCTCAGATAAACCTAAATAACAAAGCAAAGAACATTACATACTTTGTTTAGTGCAAACAGAAACATGCACATTTTATGTAAATTTACCCACTCGAGGAACTAGACCTAGACACAGAATAAATAATAGGTACAAGTATATACATAGCCACATAAACAACAATAAAGCCGGCAGGTATATTACTGGCGTACTTAGTCCGCGTGTAATTGTATATACCTAGGTACCTACTCATAGACTTGCCATTGGTGGTATTGGTGTGCTTCTCATCAATATAGTAAAGTTACAAAGCAATAGACTTCGGCATAAAGTATATAATTTCAGTAAAGTGTTTGTCTTGAACGTTATGTATTTAAAATATTATAGAAGGTAACGTAAGTAGAACTCATAATAGCACGTAATCCGGCTAATTTTTACGTAAAGTAAGCCGGATTACGTGCTTTTATGTATTTAAGTTTTCAGCTTTCCAGCACATCACTTGAGAACGCGGGCTGTACCGATTTGGCTATTTTTGGTTTTAAAATAAATAAAGTCAGGATCAGATTTTTTGTGAAAACAAATAAGTATTGGAAAATTCATCCCAGAACAAATTTCAATTTGGAAAATCAAAAAATGTGTTCTTTTGGTTCTTAATTACTTATGTAGGTAAACACTTACAATAGGTAGGTAGGTTTTACACAGACATTTTAAAACGGTTCCATTCTTGAACAAATTTCGTTAACGCGATGTAATAGTGAAATAATGTTAAGTGCGCAATAGTTTTAGTTTAGCCACACCGGTCACAGCACTGTGATGATGACACAACAATACTCGCAGTATACTGACCGGAAAATAAGTTGAGCTCTTGCTTAGTGACCACGTGACTTGCTCAGTACACGACCTAATTAAGCTTTGCTACTGTGCAGATCACGTGGTACTTCAGACAAGGCTCAATGTAATTTGGTCACTAATTGTCGCTTTGTAGTGCTGACATTGCTGAGATATAGTCATGCACCTGCCAACTATCCAACGAATATGTTTTAATATTCAGTCAGAAATTCGTACCCATGCATAGTGACAGTGATTGGTTAAATTATGTACAGAGTCCCATTTACTCGGGTTACTCCCTGAGCCAATCCCAGAGACCCTCGACCCGGAGGACCACAACTTCTTTTATATTAATAAACTCAATTAAAATTCAGTTTAGCTTAAAAGTACCGTCAGCAAATGAAGTGTTAGGTACCTACTCTACTTGTGAATGTGATAAGTCACATTCGTCATTGTTTGTAAACATTTATCGAATGTCATTGAATTACTACAAATACTTAAATTTTTAGTCAATGTTCAAGTGTTATCAATTATTATCATAAATACTTAGAGAGACAGATGTTTTGTTGCTAAGAACACACAGAGTACAATTAACTCAGAACCGTAGCACTATCATAATTACCTCCAAATGCATGGAATGCTCATTATTTATGTACTGTGTATATAGTTAACTTAGTAAACTTAACACACGTCAAATTATATTTATAAAAAATACTAGTAGCACCTATATTTTCTATTTAAAAATATTCATTATATCTTTTACTTATATAAATAAAGACAACAGCGAGAGACCTTGTTCCAACTGCAACTGCTTTTGTTTCATGTAAAACTGCCTACTTAATCCTGAAGGAAAGATATTGTGCAAGTGCCAAAACGGCTAGCCAATCCACTATGAACTTTAATAACAATGGAGAGGTCAACGGCACTTGCCCTTACCTATATCTTTTGTTCGTAAGTTTCACTAATCACTAATAATAACATTGTACACACGTTAATGTTATGAGTTAGTCAATTGTTTTTCTCCAACCTGTGGCTAATTACCTACATGTTCTGACAAAACGACTAACTAAGCGATTTATTATGTGACGTTATAAATATATTCTCAAAAATATAAAGTAGTTTAGAATAATTAATTTTCTCTTTGTTATGCGATGTGACAAACGACAAAACAAAACACTTAATGGCGACAAAAGAGCGAATGAAGGCACTCAGGCGACTATTAAAATTAGTGTACAGCATTTCGGAACCTTATGACCTTTCCTGCTGTATTGCAGAGGTGCTATGTGAAAATTAATCTTTGCGATCGCCAAGCCGCCTACGAATAGTATAGTGATTATGCCAAACTACCAAACCTCCCTCCTTATGCTAACATTGCTAAGCGTTCAAATTAGCATTTTATCAGCAGTGGGACGTCTTCTGGCTGTTGATATGATGAGTGAGTCCCAATTAATTTTCTAATCAGGGCGGTTTTTCTCTATGGAAACACAGATTCCACACGATACGAAACCACGTCGTTATCGTGTCTTGTTCTTGTTCAAATCGTGTCACAGCGTCAGATATACTATAATTGGTCATATCTTTTGATATGTTGATGTTTCGGAACGCGTCTCGGTAAAACATACGATTTTTGACAGTTCAAATCGCGCCAATTCCAAATTCATTTCGCGCGGTTTTGTTTTCGTTTCATAGAGAATACAGTTTCGCAGATTTCTTATGTAAGACAAGGAATTCGCGTGGTTTCGAAGTAAGGAATCGATACGGAATAATGGCCCAGAACTACTTATATGAACAATTTTATAATCAAAGATGGTTGGTACATTAGCTCACCTGTGTCCACCCCATATTGTGGAAGTCCATGAGGACCACGGTCCCCCTCACTTGAGACTCGGGCTCCAGCATGGCCGCCTCGTGGATCAGGTAGAACAGCCGGAACAGTTGGTCTGCTGTCACCTTCTTCGGGTCCCAGGTACCTGGACGATATAAAATAAAACATTGATTGCTATTCTAAACTTGCTATTTTTCATGATTATCATCAAGTGCAGTAATCTTCACATTTGTTTCATTGTCCGCGGGATCGCAAGAAGTTTCATAGAAACAAAAATGTAGGTATAGGTACCTGCTAGGCGATTATGTAACTTGATTGCAACCAATAGAAACACAAAAATGGATGGATTTGACAGTTTCAATACGCAGTTTATGTGCATAGTCACTATGAAAATTTTCATATTCGGAATGAAATTTCTCCTGTTGCATTGCTATCAAAGTTACGTAATTTTTTATATTACTTAGGAATAAGATAGAAATAACTTTACAAAAAAACAGTGCGGTTAAAGACCATTTACAAATAATAAAAATAAAAGTTAAAAATAAACAATATCCTGGGTGTTCTACGGGTACAAAAGGAATTGGTTTCCTAGGTATTTCACGAGTACCTAACTCGTGAACTACCTAGGAAACCAATATTTTGGAAGTTTACAAATGGTTCGAAACAAAACTAAATTTAACTTTCTACCGCCAGTACAGATTATTCGCAGTAATAATTTACTTGTCAGAGACAAAAACAAAATTAAATAATTGTGGGAAATCCAAGTCGGGAATCATAATTTGAATACTTTAAAATATTTAACTCCAGTCACGAACACTCGCCACCCACAGAAGTTGTAAAAATGTAGAATGATTAATCGAAAATTGTTAACGTAACCGCAAAAAAAATATAATTGTGATCAAATTGTATATTGTGTGCATGTAGGTATATCCCTATCCCTACATCCCTACTCCCTACATATAATAAATGTGTAATTCTGATGCGCTACGGAACATACTCATAATGATGTCAAATCTAATTTATCCCATAGGTTCTATTGTTCAAAAAATATCGTAACCGCGATGCAGGACTACAAGGCTTTTTGGCCTTCTCTATACATTTTCTAATTTATCGTATCTAACGCCATCTAGGAACAATAATTTGTAGCTGTTTGTTTGTTTGTTTGTTTGTTTGTTATTGAACAAATCCCTAGATACTGAACTGATTTTCATGCGGGTTGCACTAATATGCTTAGAAATAACCAGCGCACAACATAGGATATATTAAAATACAAATATCATTAAAAATTTTTGGTCCAAATTATTAAATATCATTACGAAACCGGACGGAATTTTATACAACATGGCCGCTTCATGGTGAAATTTTTTTTGCTACTGACGGTTAGTTTGTGTCACAGTAATTTTTTTTATGTTGTATTATGGCTCCACACATAGTGTATTTAGCCAGTGTTAAGTATAGTAATTTTTCGTCGTGTTGTTATTGAATATTTCACATATTTCACGTGAAGTCCATCTGGAGGCACAGATTAAAGAAAAAAAACGTATGTAAGGCCATGAACAAAGAGTAATAGGAGTTAATTTTGGTAGTAAATATGCATTAAACAGTGGAATGAAATTTTACAATTTATTAGATTTGATTAACCATTATTAGTTTTCCTATTTAAGCCCTTGCAGGTTGTTTGGGGGTTTTGGAGTAAAATAGATATACCATCAAATAATATGTAAGTAGTATGAATCGATTGCATTCAAGATACAAACATGTTAATTATACTTAAGTGCCCGCAGATTAGAGAAATAACCGACCAAGTGCGAGTTGGGCTCGCGCACGAAGGGTTCCGTATCATTATCTATAAAAACTAGCAAAAAAACGTTTGATGTATGAGAGAGAAAAAATACTAAAATACAGAATACAATAAGTATTTAAGGGGTTAAATACTTATTTTATTCTGTATTTTTTGTAATAGCGGCAACAAAAATATATTTATCATCTGTGAAGATTTCAGCTGTCTAACTATCATGGTTCATGAGATACAGCCTGATGGTGACAGACGGACAGACGGACAGCGAAGCCTTAGTAATAGGGTTCCGTACCCAAAACGGACTGACGACGTCTGTCAAGCTGTCTGTCCGTCTGTCACCAGGCTGTATCTCATGAACCGTGATAATTAGAGCTTTACCCTTGGGAGTATAATCTTGACCCTTGCTACGCCTATTTTTGGCATTACATGACGTTTATGTTTGGCCCACAGGTCTGAGGGCCAATGCATACTATTACTACCATAGGCTAATGCAGTGGGCCAATGATACTCTTACGTTACGTATAAATTATATACTCTTTGAATGATACAGAAGTATAATAATACTCTTTGGAATGATACGAAGTAGATTTTTTTCTCTAATCTGTGTACGAAACATGTTATGTAAAATGCCCTGGGGGTCTAGCAAAGATCACAATCACTAACGCTAACGCCTCACGCTAACTCCAAAAATGTATCGAAATGACATTCGCTACGGAAAAGTTAGCGATTTCCGAAACGTCATTTCAGTACATTTTGGAGTTCGCGTTTGGCGTTAGCGTTAGCGGTTGGTATCTTTGCTAGACCCCCAGACTTTGCCCTATTGTAAAAATGTTTTGAAAGCCTAGATTTTAATATAATATAGGTTTTAATTAGTCATGAGTTCGATGATACTTATCGAAATATCATCGAAAATTTTTCTATAGTTAAGTAGCCATGAGTGGAGATTTCATCAAAATTGGTCCAGGAATATCATGGATAATAATTAGCGTACCTACGCTGTTTTGGGAAATATTATAATTAATTATTTCATCCATGATTAAGACATGTCATTTTTACTTCGTGGAAGTGATTATACGAGCAGAAAACTCAGTGTGGCTGATAGAAAATCAGTTTTTAAAAATAAAGCCATTACCCAAACCGAAACCTGAAAAGTAATGTAGTCCACGCGTGGCAACGCCGCGGGCAGTAGCTAGTTTACAATAAAAAGCAGGCAGGTAAATATATATGTACCTATACATATTTAGTTAAGTACAAGTACAAGGAATATTTGCAAAATTCACCGGACTAATAAAATGGACTGATCATTTTAAATCAGTACACTGTGAATTATAATATGATATTTATGATGACTTGCCTACTTATAAACGTTACCATCAGCTGATTTCCTATCGTTAAAAATTTCTTTTAAAAGGTTCGTTTAGAGACTTACCGCCAACATTAACTATGAGCACCCGGCGGCCCTTATGGTCGCGGCCCTTCAGCACGTTCACGACCTTGTGTTCGAGGAAAGCCTCTTTTTCCATCTCAGGCAGGAGTCCGTCGAGAAGCGACGCATTCTCCTTCTTGAATTCTGCTGTCCGACGCATCTGTGGACCAAGACATTGAATGCTTAGTTGAGCTAAATCAATATCAATGAATACTTAATACAGAAATCACGAATCGCAAGAGAATCAATACAGAAATATTGATCAAAATACACGGAAACAACCAAGTAGGTAAGAGATGCTGTATAATCTGAGTACCTAATGTTTTCAATATTATAGAACGCCAGTAAAATTCACGGGAATGTTGGTTTTTCATTTGCTAGTTTCTCTACGTCTCCACAAAATTGTCTTATTTACTTTCTATGTCAAATACACAGCTTTCTCGGTTCAAGCTTGGATACTAGGCTATTTATTTTCCCGACTGATTATAGAGAAAATGAAGCAAACTAGTACCTTTAATACCGTATATGCAAAATACTCTTATCAGCACGCCTGCACCAGCATCGGAGACTTTCTACTGTAATCACTACCTACTTACTTATCTTTCACGTCGTCGTTACTTTCAAACGGTGTATCTGTACCTATACCTATAATAAAACTGTAATCATCTTTATGTGTTATCTTACAAGTCATTTCATAGTCATTATCAGATAAATAATAATAAGTTGCTAATATTATAAAGAAATAAATTATTGTATGTAAGACGTATATATTTGTTTGTTAGGTTGTAGGACTAGTAATCTCTGAATAGTGACGGTGATATGATGCAGTAACCTATAGGGTGTCCCAGGAATTAACGTCAAGCGGAAGCCCAGAGATAGGAAGAACACGTTCTGGGACTGTATCACTGGTGATCTATCTAGACTTGTGCTCGACACTAATTCCAGGGACACTCTAACAGTCATTGTGTTATTATAATATCTGCAAGTGAACAGCTTACATTAACCGGAGAAACAATGGAGTCAATTTGTTCGCTTATGATGACAGTACTATAATGTATTCATGTGCTTACGATAAATTAAAGATTCAAAGTCACATTTAAAAACAATTTGCTAATTTATTTGATGTACAACCTGTCGATTTTTAATATGTTATGTATGCTGGTGTAATAGGTACTATCGAAAAATTACGTTTATGTTTGAACGTTGATATGACCCTGTATCATTTATCAAAAGATATAAACATCATATTAATTTACCGTTTTTATATTATATCGGTTAAGGACATGTATAAAAGTGCGGAACAAGGAAACCCTAATGATAAGAAGGAAAAACAATTGGAAAATGCAAATGAGTCTCGATTGATATCTTTTACGAATTGTTTCTTATACTTAGCCTCCTAAACATTATGCATAGGTATCGGATACGTTCGTTCCACGGCATCTATTCAAAACTAATCAAAAATATGTATAATCTAAAAATCATGCGATATCGTCAGTCGTGGTGCCAATTTATGTTGCGATGACAATTTAGAGTCAAATATGACCAGTTTACGCACGCAAATCACGTACCCTGCTTGATCGATGACCAAGCCAGCCAAGCCCGCTCAAGCTCTTCTGTATGTAATGATCGCTTAATTTACACAAGCGCACACCACTACATAAATAACTATTGAACTAGCAAAGGCATTAATAAATCAGCGAGTGAATAAGTTGCCAATCGGTTACGAAGTTCGGACGTGTCGCAGGGTCGCCGGTTATGTCAGCGTGCCTGCCGAATTGTAGCAAACGTGTAGAGACCACGGTTGTGGATCTAGTTTTTGACAGAAGTTGGGGTCAGTGGACCACCGTTGACGTCAAATCGTATATAAGAGTTCTCTTAAAAAATAAACGCCTATTTATATAAACAAAGACTACATACTAATAACAAAGATAAACAAAAATAAAAATAAATTAAACAATAACAATTATTTACAGTTGTAAATCACGTATCAAAAAGACCTTGGTAGAGGAAAAAGTGCCCAGAACGCTGACTGCCACACTATAAGGCTGAGTTGCACCATAATCACGGTTAATGTTACGGTCAAATTTTGACATAAGCCCGCCCTGCAAAGCGTGGAACGGTTATAGTTAGCGTTAAAGTTAGAGTTAAAGTAAGCTGGTGCAACTCAGCCTAAGTATATTATATTATAATTATTCGCTATAAAGATTTAGGAATATGATAGGTCAGCGCGGTACTCTACACCTTCGGCTGCATCGTCGATTGTAGGTTGCAGTCAAACGATGGCCTATTCGTAAGTGCATAGGTACAACAAAGGTAATAAAGAGTGGTTTAATGAATAAAATGAAACACAGTATAGGTACCTATAAATGAACCAGTACCTACTATAAATAATATGAAATAGCAAACAGAAACGTAAAAGAAAACATTAATATGCGCTTAACACGGACGAGCATAAGATTTGCCAATTTTACTCAAATTGTTTTTGTTTCAAAATGCAATGTTTGCTGCAAGTTTCCTTTAACTTTTAAACGGTACGGTCTCGTAGTAACTGTACTAGCTCTGTAGAGACGCAACGTTTTTAATTATGATTATGTCGTAACTAAGCCAGTTAGAGACGCGTTTACACAACACATAGTTATTGCGAGCACCATGCCGTCAGAACTTGAAGCTGTTATACATTCATTGTAATAAGTAGTTATGTATCTTGACTATTATTTGAATTCACGTGGTTCAGATGTGTGATAAGTAAAAACCTATAGTAGATTTTTTAACAAATGGAAGATTAGTCATTTTCTTAACAACTCTACTGTTTTCTTTATAAGGCCATTGCGTAACTTATATTATACGGTCGGCTTAAACCTTAGGGATGCTCTAAGGCTTAAACGTATAAAATGTTTGGGAATTCAGTATTAGGTTTCACATATAGGTGATGTAACATTCTTGCTAAACGCTACTTAGGTTTATTACAAAAGTGCTACAATAATAAAAAATAAAACAATTTTTAGTAATTTATAGATGCTCTTTTTATTAGAATAAGTATATTATTTATGATTAGCAGTATCGCCTGCTTAGCGTCAGGAGACAGATTAATTTGTAAAGACTTAGACCGCATTGTCACTTCCCATCAGGTGAAACGGTGGTCAAACGCAAGCCTATCCAGCGTAAAAAAAAAACAAAACAAAAAGGAAAAATAATAATCACGAGCGGGAATTGAACGCGCATCCATCCATCTCTCAAGCTACCGTGACAAGTGGTCTCATGTCTATAATAGCATATCTCGGCTTGAGCGGGTTCAATCCCCGCTAGTGATTCTAATTTTTCCTTTACAAATTAACCTGTAGAATAAGTATACCTACTACGTGTGTGTATATACCTACATAAGTTTAAAAATAGAGCTTTTCTTAGGCTATATAAAATAGTATAGTCAGAACGTCGTTTGTTAACATTGTCTGCGGTCAGTAAACAAATGTGGCTTATTTTAAAACTGATTGTAAGTAAATAAAGCCGAAGGGAAAGAACAAAATAATCAATTTTAAAATAAGCCTGTCCTCTTTATCGTGTACTGCCAAGAAATACTTTGATTACGGGTGCTTTGTCATTTATCAGTATTATAATAATATGTGTGGAACATTGACTCGTTCTGTACAGCTTTAGAGCCTACGTGTTCGTTATCTTGGGTATGAACAAGTATAAACATTATCAGCCGAGCCGCGGTCAACTGCTATCAATAACAGATAATAATTAGTTATTTATTGCATTTACATATTTACTTCATTACCAACCTCTGACGTCACTAATACCATCTATATCTATACTTAAAACTGTAACGGGTCCAATTCTGTACAAGAAGATATTTTCAAAATTTTGTTTGGAAGGCTTTTTGAAGTTTAATCTATGCTGAAACCAAAACTATTTTTTTTTCTTTTTTGTCGTTATCTGTCTATCTGTATCTTGCTGCGCACGAACTACTGAATGGATTCAAATGAAATTTGGCATGATTTGAGTTCATATTACGAGGTGCTATAGGATACTTTTAATCCCGAAATGCAGCACGGTTCCTTCGAGTCGAGAGAGGGGATGAAAGTGAAAATATGTACTTAATGGCTAGTTTTCCCGCAGACTGCCTTTTCTAGGTTAAAAGACAACAATTTATTTTCTTTGCTAATCAAAATATTGTGTAAGTTTAGTAAAGTACCTACTCTTATATGCGTTGTTCAGACACATCAGGTGCAAAATCTCGCCGAATGCGTACGGATTATTAGTTATTTACTTAGATAAGTAGGTATACCTACTTATTTTATTCTGCTATATGGCAACACTATAATGCAAATATATGTAAACGTATGTAGTCATAAAGATAAATAGGATGCCTACCTAATATAAATAAAAACAATCATCACAGCCAGAACATCCTGGTCGTATGAGCGATAGGACCATCTCATGTATGGTTACATGACCGTTTTTTTCATTAACACTTCAGTTAAGTAAGTATATAAAAAAGTAAAGTAAAATATGAAACAAGTAAGAAATACTTATAATATTTACTAAATAAGTAAATACTGATCAATACCTATAAATATAAAACAAATATTATTTATTCTCCTAAAATAAATGCGAAAGTTTGACGCTTGTACGTGTCAAACTTTTCTATGTATGACATATTTTTTTCGACCTTTCAATTTTCTGAATTAGTATTCGATAGAGCAAACTTGTTTAGCTCACCTATTAGATTTTTACATAACACAATCATGGAGCTATTAAAAAAAGAAGGAGGGAATCCCGTCTGATCCGAAACTGAAGCACCCTTAGGAAGCCGGAATGCTTCGTACGTACGAGCGGGGCACGCACACACTCACATCATACGCAGCCGGTCGCCATACTTTCATCTGACACACATATGTAATATGTCCGCCATTTTGGGCTTCAGTTCGATGTCAATCAAAACTCAATCCTTCTTTTTTTTATTTCATCCATGAACACAATAACAATTTACAGACGCAATAATTAGCTTGATTTTCCAATAAAAACAATAGGTAATTTATGACTCAGTTAAACATCAAACAAAACCGATATCTAGGCTAGAACCTAGTCATAAACAACTAGGGCATAGATCACGATCGCGCCCTTTGGACGGCTTGCGTATCGTAATCCACTCGCAAGGTTCCAGTTTTGAAATCACTTTAATTGTTACATTCGTTACTATACCGTATTAAGTATGTGCTATGTGCTCAGTGTTTTTTTGTTAATGTGAGTAGCGTGTTGCGTTTGGTTATTAACTTATTATCTCGAATCTGTAAACTGCACTTGGTGCTGCATGTTTTTTTTTTACGCTTGATAGGCTTGCGCTTGACCACTATCCCACCTGATGGGAAGTGACGATGCGGTCTAGGATGTAACACGCTTGCCTAGAAGGTACCTGTTCACTCTCGATTTGAAGACCCCCAGGTTGTAGTTTTCGGGAAATATTGACGCCGGCAAAGCGTTCCACTCTTTGGCTGTTCACATGATAAATGTGGAAGCAAAACGCTTTGTTCGAACATGTGGGATGTTAACCATGTAACGGTGACGTACGACAACCCTGAATCTGTGCTTGCCAATCACTTTGTACAAGCATGTGGACGCAGCGTAGGCAGCCTACTAGGTGGAGTGGACTGACGATCTGTGGGCCTAGCACGAATATTTACGCGCGCGTAAGTGTAACGTTAACGTAAGCCAGTTGTATGGCATTTGATCTGCCCCCCTATTACGATTGAGCTAGCAGCGCTGCTGACGCGCGGGTGCCACTCAACTACTGTCAAAATTGTATGAACTTTGATAGCAGTTGAGCGGCAGACGCAGTCATAATAGGGGGGTTTTACGTTAACGTTACACTTACGCGCGCGTAAATACTCATGCTAGGCCTACTGGTGAAAACCGCGGGGAGCCGATAAATGCAGGAGGCGAGCAGCCGCTCGAGGTGGCGCTCTCTGGGGAAGGCCTATGTTGAGCAGTGGAAGTCTTCAGGCTGTTGATGACGACGATGATCTCGAGTCAGTATACAATTATACAAGAATTATAGACGGTACGATAAAATGATGATACCGCAATACACTAGAACTAGAGCGTTTCTGTATTTACCGAATACTACCAAGCCTTGCCTTGGGGTTTTAAAATCGAGAGTGAACAGCTATCTTCAAGGCAAGCGTGTGCCATGCTAGACCGCATCGTCACTTTCCATCGGGTGAGATTGTAGTTGTAGTCAAACGCAAGCCTATCAAACAAAAAAAAAGAGAACCTAACGATATGCGATACGGTCAAAGTCAATGGTAGGTACTGCTTGCAAGAGTTCCAAGGTGCAAGATATTTGAAGTCTGATCATAGTCTAGAAACTAGAAATTAAATTTTGAAGCCACAGAGAATAATATCGGTAATAAAAATCAACGGATATCTACATTTTTTTATATCTAGGCTCATGCTTTTTCAGAAAGACAGACAATAATAAATCAGAGGCCTTTAATTAAAGAATTAAAAGCTAGATAATTTTTTAAATTCAATAATTTTATGCTTATATGTAACAATAGAAATGTAGTTTTCATCTTTAGTTTAAGGTATTCTACCTTGTCAATAAAAGCTTGTATGCTTTGTATTGTATATTGTTCCTTATTCGTATTTTTCACAATCATTATTTACTGAAACACAATAACATCAACTCAAAGCGTCAACGCGTTCAACGCTAATTGTACAAGTTCAAAAGTTCACGGTGCAGTGACCAAATATAGTTTTACAACACAGAAAACACGAAGATGAAGCAACCTGTCCTCAAGCCATTCAAGATGTTTTAACAACACTGCAGCTCGCAATGTATCTCATTACTTCGCGTGTTAACAAATAATATCAACAACCGAATTCCTGCGAGTTTATTTACTTGTTTCAAATATGCTTGCTAGGTAAATGTAAGTACTTTAATATTACGTACCTTCTCTCACAATACTAATATATTATTTTTGTAGAGCACATATACAAGGTGGCCTTGAAATGGTATGTTATCCCGAAATGGGGGGACTGGGACCATGATACCCTACAAGTTGTGAGAGCCTTACTTGAAACTGAGTGTTACCAAACCTCCATGGTAAAATATAAATGCACTCGCAAAATTGCACGTGCGATCGCTACGAGAGTTAACAAGATACTATAAATTCATTTCTAAACACAGGTCGTTAAACCCATTTATGTGCACTCGGTCAAGGACGAAGTTCAACCACCCAGCTGCGCCAAGGCTATTTTCGAACGTAAACTTTACACGGCATTTCTCCAATGAAAAACTAATAATTTAGTAAAGTCGTAGAAGAAACATTGTCTACCTTGGGGTGTAGATTTACCGCCTTTCGGGATAACATACTAATTCAAGGACACCTTGTATAAGACTTCTGTTGACCCATTTATAGAAGTTGTATAAAATAGTTTTAATAGATTGGCAACAGCAAAGATTCTGATAGTCTCTAAAGCAAAATACTCAGTTCTATAATATTTTATTGGAGTTATGCAATTACTGATATTAATACTTTTTGAAATTTCCTGACTTCGTAATGTATTAATATATATCGAAAGGAATAATAATAATTAAGAAATGTCTGATGTAATTATACAATGAACTAGAACTGTCCCGGATTCCTGAATCTGTAAATTAGATTTTGATGGCCAGTCGGACTCAAATATTGTTGATGAGTTGTATTGTAGATACCTACAATATGTACCTAAATAAGCCATCTGTTGCAGAAAATAATAAAAAAAAAACATTGATAGACTGTTTGTCATCACGATTTTATTGACCTGCTGACTCACAGCTCAGATATTATAATAGTGCTCATAGTCACTTCAACATACCAGTTGAAAACATATAAAGTTACATATAATTAGTTATGAGAATACATAATAAGTAGCCTCAAGAGCTTTTATAGTTCAAAAGAAGTGTATCAGATCAATTTTTAATCTAAGATGGATGGATTCCTGCAGACCTGTATTTATTAAAGAAAAACTGCTTACACTTCCGTCACTGTATCCCTACATCCCTTCCCTTCCCTACTCCCTACATATAATAAATGTGTAATTCTGATGCGCTACGGAACACACACATAATGATGTCAAATCTAATTTATCCCAGAGGTTCTATTGTTCAAAAAATATCGTAACCGCGATGCAGGACTACAAGGCTTTTTTCCCTTCTCCATACATTTTCTAATTTATCGTATCTAACGCCATCTAGGGACAATAATTTGTATCTGTTTGTTTGTTTGTTTGTTTGTTATTGAACAAATCCCTAGATACTGAACTGATTTTCATGCGGGTTGCACTAATATGCTTAGAAATAACCAGCGCACAACATAGGATATATTAAAAAACAAATATCATTAAAAAATTTTGGTCAAAATTATTAAATATCATTACGAAACCGGACGGAATTTTATACAACATGGCCGCTTCATGGTGAATTCTTTTTTGGCTACTGACGGTTAGTTTGTGTCACAGTAATTTTTTTTATATTGTATTATGGCTCCACACATAGTGTATTTAGCCAGTGTTAAGTATAGTAATTTTTCGTCGTGTTGTTATTGAATATTTCACATGTTTCACGTAAAGTCCATCTGGAGGCACAGATTAAAGAAAAAAAAAACGTGTGTAAGGCCATGAACAAAGAGTAATAGGAGTTAATTTCGGTAGTAAATATGCATTAAACAGTGGAATGAAATTTTACAATTTATTAGATTTGATTAACCATTATTAGTTTTCTATTTAAGCCCTTGCAGGTTGTTTGGGTTTTTGGAGTAAAATAGATATACCATCAAATAATATGTAAGTAGTATGAATCGATTGCATTCAAGATACAAACATGTTAATTATACTTAAGTGCCCGCAGATTAGAGAAATAACCGGCCAAGTGCGAGTTGGGCTCGCGCACGAAGGGTTCCGTATCATTATCTATAAAAACTAGCAAAAAACGTTTGATGTATGAGAGAGAAAAAATACTAAAATACAGAATACAATAAGTATTTAAGGGGTTAAATACATATTTTATTCTGTATTTTTTGTAATAGCGGCAACAAAAATATATTTATCATCTGTGAAGATTTCAGCTGTCTAACTATCACGGTTCATGAGATACAGCCTGATGGTGACAGACGGACAGACGGACAGCGAAGCCTTAGTAATAGGGTTCCGTACCCAAAACGGACTGACGACGTCTGTCAGGCTGTCTGTCCGTCTGTCACCAGGCTGTATCTCATAAACCGTGATAGTTAGAGCTTTACCCTTGGGAGTATAATCTTGACTCTTGCTACGCCTATTTTTGGCATTACATGACGTTTATGTTTGGCCCACAGGTCTGAAGGCCAATGCATACTATTACCACCATAGGCTAATGCAGTGGGCCAATGATATACTCTTACGTTACGTATAAATTATATACTCTTTGAATGATACAGAAGTATAATAATACTCTTTGGAATGATACGAAGTAGATTTTTTTCTCTAATCTGTGTACGAAACATGTTATGTAAAATGCCCAGGGGGTCTAGCAAAGATACCAACCACTAACGCTAACGCCTCACGCTAACTCCAAAAATGTGTCGAAATGACATTCGCTACGGAAAAGTTAGCGATTTCCGAAACGTCATTTCAGTACATTTTGGAGTTAGCGTTTGGCGTTAGCGTTAGCGGTTGGTATCTTTGCTAGACCCGCAGACTTTGCCCTATTGTAAAAATGTTTTGAAAGCCTAGATTTTAATATAATATAGGTTTTAATTAATCATGAGTTCGATGATACTTATCGAAATATCATCGCAAATTTTTCTATAGTTAAGTAGCCATGAGTGGAGATTTCATCAAAATTGGTCCAGGAATATCAAGGATAATAATTAGCGTACCTACGCTGTTTTAGGAAATATTATAATTAATTATTTCATCCATGATTAAGACATGTCATTTTTACTTCGTGGAAGTGATTATACGAGCAGAAACCTCTTGCTGATAGAAAATCAGTTTTTAAAAATAAAGCCATTACCCAAACCGAAACCTGAAAAGTAATGTAGTCCACGCGTGGCAACGCCGCGGGCAGTAGCTAGTATATATATACGAAATGAGCAAATTTGTCAGGAAAAATTATTCACTGTTTAAAAATGATAAGAATTCTGCACTTAAAAGAACCATTGTACAAAAACCTTTGGTTATGCCGCGATTCAGACTTAAAATCTGCGATAAGAATTGCTGCACCATGGCAGTAAAGATCTATAACAAATTACCAAAAAGCTATAGAGAATTAAGTGACCTAGAATTTAACCGAAAACTTTACAATTGGCTGTGTGATAGATGTTTTTATTCAGTTGACGACTACTTTAAGTTTAAATTCATATGTAAAAATTGACTTATTATTTTACTTGTTTATTTGTAAATATAACATTAACATTAATATATTGTATCTGTACCAGAATATTTCAAATTTAAATTTTCATGTGTAAATTGTAATTATTCTATTGTTTGACCTCAAGTTATCTACCACGTAATTCTATTGTTATTAATTTAAGTATACTTACATGAAATTTTAGATTTAGGTACTACTGCTAAAATCATAATAAAAAGTTAAATGTGTTAAATGTGGGTATACTTAGGTATTATTAAGTTTGCCAAATTTAGAAAATTGTAATTAGGTAGATAAATACAAATATTTGCACAACTGAAAAGTTGAGTATAGAGAATCGTGAATAATTTGTGACCATCTATGTAACATATATTCGAGCAAATAAATATTTTTATATTTTATTTTATGTTTATTGGCTATTTTAATTATTTAGTTATGTATTGTAGTTATGCTCATGCACCCCGTCTTTTTGACGGACCCGATAGCTCAGTTGGTTTGGTAGTAGCCCTGCCTTCTGAACTGAGGGCTGTGGGTTCGATTCCTACCCAGGACTAATGTTTGTGTGATGAGCATAGATGTTTGTTCTGCGTCTGGGTGTTATATTGTATTCTAAGAAAGAAAGAAAGAAAGTTATTTATTTGTATAAATCAAAGATAACAAATTATAAGTCACTAGCTCCCACGGTAGGATACCCTGAGTCTGTGGGAGCTAGTTCTCTTCAAGGTTTATCTTAAAATACTAAGCCAATCTAAAGTTTATACAGCTTAATACTATATATTATATACTGATATATACTAGGGGTGATAAGACAAGCGTAATAGAATAGACTAAATGTGTGGGAAGGGTGGGTGAGGATGGGATGTGTATGTGTGTAGATGGCGGTAGATGGCGAGGGAGGAGTAGGGAAGAGGGATAGGATGGATGTATGTGGGTATGGAATGGAGACCAGAGTAGGGAAGTGTAGGGAAGGGTGAGTAGGTGTGTGTGGGTATGGGTAAGTGTGGTTTAGTGTATGACTGTTTATTTTAGTTTAGTTTAGGCCTGTATTTTGAGTAGTTTTTCCGTGCTTCTGTAGTCAAGCGTCAGAAGGTATTGCTTTATTTTGTTCCTACATATCCGTTTTGTGTCTTTAACTAGATTTAGTGTATTGTTAAGTTCATGGTATAGAAAACATCCTGAAAAGTTATAGCACCTCTGTCCTGCCCTTGTTTTTGTTTTATGTGCCTTCCACATATACCTACGGCTAGATTTGGTGGGGTTATTTTTAGCTGACTGTAGTGAGGTTTTATGAAAACGTAAAGTACATGCCATTACAAAGTTTTGCCGTACTGTAAGTTCTTTGGTGTCCATGTAAAGTTGTTCAGTTGGGTATCTGAAGGGTTTTTTGTAGGCGACTTTTAGTATTGCACGCTGCGCACGTTCTGCCTTTATTAAATGTGTACCCAAGGCATTCCCCCATGAAGTTATGCAGTAGTTAATAATGGATTCACATAGCGCTGTGTATACCATTTTTACTGTTTTCAGGTCTGCTACCGCTCTTAGTTTTTTAAAGATGTAAATTAATTTTCTCAGTCTACTGTTTAGAGTGTCTATTTGTTTTATCCAAGATAAAAGTTCGTCTATGTATATGCCTAAATATTTTATGTTTTTAACCTGTTCCAGCTTTGGACATGTACAACAATGCTGTGAGCTTAAGCTACACATGTGAAGCTTAACTAATAGTGGATGAGGAGGCGCAGAGCGACTTGAGACATGGAATGCGATAATCTTTGTTTTTTCAGCGTTTAGAGTCAATAAGTTCAGCTGTAACCAGTTTACTATTTTACGTAAGCCATCGTTGATCACCGTGGATACGTTTACCCAGTTTTGAGCATGAAAAATGACAGCAGTATCATCTGCAAAAGCGAAGAGTTTCGCTTGAGTAAGGTTGAGCTGACAGAGATCATTCAGATATGCCAAAAACAGCGATGGGCCGAGGACGCTACCTTGTGGGACTCCGAAGAGCACATCTTGGTAGTGACTATAGTGCTCACCCACTCTTACACGCTGTCTTCGGTTTGTAAGGTATGATCGGAACCACTCAAGCGCTGTACCGCGGATACCCAAGTCTTCTAGCTTCCTAATAAGTATGGGTCGCGAAACGGTGTCGAACGCTTTTGCCAGGTCAAGGAAGACGCCGATGCATCTCTGGCCCTTGTCTAACATGTCGGATACAAAGTCTACCAACGATGTAACAGCATCCTCCGTTGACCTGTTTGTACGGAATCCAAATTGGTTGGGAGAGAGAATATTTTCTTTCTCTAAGAAGCCCATCAGATGTTTATTGGCAATTCTCTCCAAAATCTTAGAGATACTGGTTAACAAGGATATTGGTCGATAGTTAGTGGGCTGCTCCGTATCTCCAGATTTATGAATTGGACACACGTTAGCGTCCTTGAAGGCGTGAGGAAAAATGCCTGTTGCCAAACTCAAGTTGCATAAGAATGCTATAGGGGCAGCTAAGATGCCCTTGCAGGTTTTTAGTAAATGGTTGGAAATGTTATCACTACCTGGGGCTGAGTTGGGCTTTAGAGATGTAATAATTCCAGCAACTTGTGCAGGATCAGTTGGGGCTAGGAATAATGAATTAGCAGGTCGAGTCTGGAGGGATGTATTACTCGCTAATTCCTGTTCAGTTTTACCTAGTCATAATATATAAAGCTCCTCACCCACTCACTCACTCACTCACTGACTGACATTTTTGATCTCAGCTCCTGGAAGTGGTGGAGAAAAACCGAGTATGAGGTTGCATAGAGATGGGTCACGTGACCACCAGAAAAAGCTGACATCAGCAAAAAGTCGTCTCCTTGATGGAACCGGTCAACGGCTCTCGGAAACTACAAGTCGGATGGGTGACCTGTTTTAACTAAAGTTGTAGTAAACCTTGGGACGCTTGGAGAGAAATAAAAAAAAATGGGGGCTGCCATACAAAAAAACAAAAATTCCATACAAAATTGAAACGCTTATAAATCGGAAACGGTAAAAGGTAGGTGGGGTGTGTTCGACCAAATGTCATAGAGGAAGATGGGCGCTTTCGGATGGTCGTCATGAAAATCCAAGATGGCGGATCCAAGATGGCGGCCATTTTGAAAGTTGGTCCGATCGGGTTGATTTTTTGCATCGGGGGGTTTTTGGGGTCCCTGATTCGATATTTGAAAAAATTTTTTGGATCCCGCCATTTTTAAAGCTGGCTGCCATACAAATTTTTTTTTTCATTTTTGGCTCATTGTTTCTCGATACCTATGGGAAATTTTGAACTTTTTTTTTTAAATTTGTATGAAAGTGGACAGTCGAAATTCAAAACATTTCATGACCTGGTCTTCCGACCTTCCATCATCGTGACCATTAACGGCCTGGCTAAACGATATGAGATGGGTCATATGCGTTCTCAAGAATGTCATAGCAAACCCTGGGACAATTTTAGAGAAAATAAAAAAAATTCAAAATGGCGGAAAAAAAAATCGCCCATACAAATTTAAACCGGAAATGACGTCGAAACCATGATACTTTAGTATAAAGAGCTCGAACTAATATTGTTTGGAGGCCGAAAGGGAAAATAACACCAAATTTTTTTTTTCAAAATGGCGGAAATTTGGTCATGGCGGAAAAAAAAAATTCTCCGATCCGGATCAAAATCGATATCTGACGGTCCCCAAGGATGCTGATCAACATTCTAAAATCAAATTTTGACATGCGCCATTTTTTAATAGGGGTGCCATACAAAGGTGATTTTAACGAAATATGAACTTTCCTTTTTTACGCCTCCAATATGGATTTAATAGAAAAGTTGTTTCGGGAGATCGAGTAAAGATGTATAAAGGAACAAAACAAAACACTAATAAAATAGATTTTTTTCAAGATGGCGGATGGAGACGTATCGACTTACAAAAAAAGTTATCCGATCAGGATCAAAATCGATATCTAAGACTCCCCCTAGATACTTAGTAAGAATATGGGGAAAAATTTTTGATTCCGCCATTTTGAAAAATTTCATATTTTTTACTGAACTTTGTTATGGATCTCCAATCCGTATGAAAATTGATATCTGAGTATCCGCAAGGACACTGATTAACATGCTTTAGCTTCTTTTAGACATCCACCGTTTTTCAAAATGGCTGCCATACATACTGTCAAAATCACCAACGCGACGACGAGCGAAGCGAGGAGGAGCTTCAAACTACCTATCGCGACGACGAGCGAAGCGAGGAGGAGCTTCAAACTACCTACCGCAACGACGAGCGAAGCGAGGAGGAGCTTCAAACTACTTACCGCGACGACGAGCGAAGCGAGGAGGAGCTTCAAACTACCTATCGCGACGACGAGCGAAGCGAGGAGGAGCTTTAAACTATCTAATGCGACGACGAGCGAAGCGAGGAGGAGCTTCAAACTACCTAACGCGACGACGAGCGAAGCGAGGAGGAGCTTCAAACTACCTATTGCGACGACGAGCGAAGCGAGGAGGAGCTTCAAACTACTTACCGCGACGACGAGCGAAGCGAGGAGGAGCTTCAAACTACCTATCGCGACGACGAGCGAAGCGAGGAGGAGCTTCAAACTACCCATCACAACGACAAGCAAAGCGAGGAGGAGCTTCAAACTACCCATCACGACGACAAGCAAAGCGAGGAGGAGCTTCAAACTACCCATTGCTACATTTATAATGTTTACTAATGCGACGTTTTTTAATTGCCTTTAGCTGATCTAACCTAACTTCAAAACTAACCTATTTTTACCTAACAACTGAATATTTTCGGGACCCTTGATTAAAATTGACAAAATTAAATGGCGCACACTATCGGAACTAATAGAGGCAAGCATAGCGTGTTTGACTCATGTTAAAGAGAACAACGGAGGCTTTCTCATAGACTTAAAATAATTCCAAGATGGCAGATTCAAAATGGCGTCCGATTTTATAGTAACTCAGATCCGGCTGATATTTTATATTTGGGGATTTTAAAAGAGGCTGATTTCAAATTTTGACCTTTTACATGACTGACAGCATTTTTCAAGATGGCCGCCATGCAAAAGTCAGATCAATTATCATTTTCTTTGAAAAATACCGTCGTTTTGTACTTTTACTTGCAAAATTTAAAGTTTAGCACAAAGTATAACATTTTTATAAATACAACAGCCACGATAACGTCCTCGCGGGCCGCACGCGGCCCGCGCACGGAGCAAAATACTAGTTATAATATATAAAGTTCCTCACCCACTCACTGACTGACACTTTTGATCTCAGCTCCTGGAAGTGGTGGAAAAAAACCGAGTATGAGGTTGTATAGAGATGGGTCACGTGACCACCAGAAAAAGCTGACATCAGCAAAAAGTCGTCTCCTTGATGGAACTGGTCAACGGTTCTCGGAAACTACAAGTCGGATGGGTGACCTGTTTTAACTAAAGTTGTAGTAAACCTTGGGACGCTTGGAGAGAAATAAAAAAAAATGGGGGTTGCCATACAAAAAAATAAAAATTCCATACAAAATTGAAACGCTTATAAATCGGAAACGGTAAGAGGTAGGTGGGGTGTGTTCGACCAAATGTCATAGAGGAGGATGGGCGCTTTCGGATGGTCGTCATGAAAATCCAAGATGGCGGATCCAAGATGGCGGCCATTTTGAAAGTTGGTCCGATCCGGCTGATTTTTTGCATCGGGGGGTTTTTGGGGTCCCTGATTCGATATTTGAAAAAATATTTTGGATCCCGCCATTTTTAAAGATGGCTGCCATACAAATTTTTTTTTTCATGTTTGGCTCATTGTTTCTCGATACCTATGAAAAATTTTGATCCTATTTTTATAAATTTGTATGAAAGTGGACAATCAAAATTCAAAACATTTCATGACCTGGTCTTCCGACCTTCCATCATCGTGACTATCAACGGCCTGGCTTAAGGATGTGAGATGGGTCATATGCGTTCTCAGGAATGTCATAGCAAACCCTGGGACGATTTTAGAGAAAATAAAAAAAATCCAAAATGGCGGAAAAAAAAATCTTCCATACAAATTTAAACCGGAATTGACGTCGAAACCATGATACTTTAGTATAAAGAGCTCGAACTAATATTGTTTGGAGGCCAAAAGGGAAAAGAACACCAAATTTTTTTTTTCAAAATGGCGGAAATTTTGGTCATGGCGGAAAAAAAAAATTCTCCGATCCGGATCAAAATCGATATCTGACGGTCCCCAAGGATGCTGATCAACATTCTAAAATCAAATTTTGACATGCGCCATTTTTCAATAGGGTTGCCATACAAAGGTGATTTTAACGAAATATGAACTTTCCTTTTTTACGCCTCCAATATGGATTTAATAGAAAAGTTGTTTCTGGAGATCGAGTAAAGATGTATAAAGGAACAAAACAAAACACTAATAAAATAGATTTTTTTCAAGATGGCGGATGGAGACGTATCGACTTACAAAAAAAGTTATCCGATCAGGATCAAAATCGATATCTAAGACTCCCCCTAGATACTTAGTAAGAATATGGGGAAAAATTTTTGTTTCCGCCATTTTGAAAAATTTCATATTTTTTACTGATTTTTGTTATGGATCTCCAATCCGTATGAAAATTGATATCTGAGTATCCGCAAGGATACTGATTAACATGCTTTAGCTTCTTTTAGACATCCACCGTTTTTCAAAATGGCTGCCATACATACTGTCAAAATCACCAACGCGACGACGAGCGAAGCGAGGAGGAGCTTCAAACTACCTATCGCGACGACGAGCGAAGCGAGGAGGAGCTTCAAACTACCTACCGCGACGACGAGCGAAGCGAGGAGGAGCTTCAAACTACTTACCGCGACGACGAGCGAAGCGAGGAGGAGCTTCAAACTACCTATCGCGACGACGAGCGAAGCGAGGAGGAGCTTTAAACTATCTAATGCGACGACGAGCGAAGCGAGGAGGAGCTTCAAACTACCTAACGCGACGACGAGCGAAGCGAGGAGGAGCTTCAAACTACCTATCGCGACGACGAGCGAAGCGAGGAGGAGCTTTAAACTATCTAATGCGACGACGAGCGAAGCGAGGAGGAGCTTCAAACTACCTATCGCGACGACGAGCGAAGCGAGGAGGAGCTTCAAACTACCCATCACAACGACAAGCAAAGCGAGGAGGAGCTTCAAACTACCCATCACGACGACAAGCAAAGCGAGGAGGAGCTTCAAACTACCCATTGCTACATTTATAATGTTTACTTATGCGACGTTTTTTAATTGGCTTTAGCTGATCTAACCTAACTTCAAAACTAACCTATTTTTACCTAACAACTGAATATTTTCGGGACAATATTAAAATTGACAAAATTAAATGGCGCACACTATCGGAACTAATAGAGGCAAGCATAGCGTGTTTGACTCATGTTAAAGAGAACAACGGAGGCTTTCTCATAGACTTAAAATAATTCCAAGATGGCAGATTCAAAATGGCGTCCGATTTTATAGTAACTCAGATCCGGCTGATATTTTATATTTGGGGATTTTAAAAGAGGCTGATTTCAAATTTTGACGTTTTACATGACTGACAGCATTTTTCAAGATGGCCGCCATGCAAAAGTCAGATCAATTATCATTTTCTTTGAAAAATACCGCTGTTTTGTACTAATTCTTGCAAAATTACAAGTTTAAACTAAAGTATAACATTTTTATAAATACAACAGCCACGATAACGTCCTCGCGGGCCGCACGCGGCCCGCGCACGGAGCAAAATACTAGTACATTAAGTATATCTCTGGCTAACCTTTCACCCACCGTTGCGAAGTAACTATTCGCAGCATTTAATGCATCTGTAGGGGTATTGGCAGTCTTGAGTAAATCAGTATTTTTCGGTTTAGTGGGTTTAATGTTGCACACGTCTTTAATACAGTTCCATAGCTTTTTGCTATTGTTAATATTTGTTCTTATTTGGTTAGAGTCATATTCATTCTTTAGGTTTTGTAGAATATTATTGCAAAAATTTCGGTATTTCTTATATTTTTCTTCTAGTTTCTTATCTTTTGGTTTCTTTTTATGTTTGTATTGTAATTTATCCCTTTTTTTAATGCAATTAATCAATCCAGGTGTAATCCAGTCTTTTCTTATATATTTAGAATTTCTTATTAATCTTTTAGTAGTGTTCATTTCGACTGCCTGGGTGACAATACGTACAAAATCAGCCACTGCAGAATTAGGGTCACTATGTGTATAAAAGGTAGCCCAATTTTCGTTTTCCAATTGACTAATTATACGTGGGTAGTCCATACTGCTAACCTCTCTACCCTCTACACAAGGACTATTTTGTTTTCTGACAATCGCAGCGATTACTGCATCATGGTCTGTTACATTATTGGTGCATACTACAGTAGATGGCCGACATGAACCCTTGAAGAAAACATGATCCAAGCAGTTCAATCCTCGGGTGGGAATCAGGTGACCCGGGACGAAGCCCTGACATGCGAGTAGTTCAAGGTAACGGTCTGCGCGAGGATCCGTTGAAGAATGCTTTATATCAAGATTCATGTCCCCAACCACAAAACAGGTCTGCCCCTTCATTTCATCTAGTACCATTTCTAGCGTAGCGAGAAAATTATTTTAATTCTATGTATGTATTTACAATACAAAAAAGTATCTAAGTATTATATCAGTTATCTGGTCCCCGTAGTACAAGCTTTACTTTGGGGCTAGATGGCGCTGTGTAAAATAACCACACATATTTATTTATTATTTATTTTACCTATTCGAGAAATCCTCTCCATTCAAAGGTTGCCTGAAAGAGATCGGTTTTAGCGATAAGGCCGCCCATTGTAACACGGTTGTATACCTTGAATTCCTTGTATAAAAGTATTATTTGGTGTGTGCAATAAAGGCATAGAGATTTACAGCATGGCAACGTGCAATCTGTTTATTTCATATTCTGCAGCTAAGTGCTTTATAAATTCCTTGATAATTAGTTATTATTTTCTAATAGATAAGCATACATACATATAGGTACTTATGAATGAATGAACTATCGCTAATAGTAGGTAGGTACCTATAGGACCTTCTCTACAGTATAAATATGAAACATTTCTAATGGTTTCCGTTACCCCGGACCTTCAATGTCCGATAGACGTTGACTGTTATCGTTCCTCAGATAGTAAGTAACCTTTGGCACTGGCCTGGCTGCTGGCTTATCTCGGCTGGCGGGATGGGCAGATTCCACGTTTGTTTGTTTGTGGAACGACCGATATGTTGATTTATTGAATGTAAATGATGATTCTTGCTTGGGAAATAGTTGAACCGAATCTCCGGGCGACTCGGTGTGTTCCCCAAATTTTGATACTACCACACACAAAATCAACATCATTTGATCCGCAAAGAAGCTCAGCATCAGGCGTCCAAATTTTTCCGTCCCGATCTTCGTTCAAATGCTTCCATTTGCAATCTCTAGTTATCTAAAAATTTAAAACTTTTGCTCGTACACGAACTCGGGTTATTTATAGGTACTTATTGCTTAAACATAAGTACTTACTCGTTTATTTTTGCTTTTTTCCGCATTTGTCATTAAGTGTTTTAGTTGTATTAGAACTTGAAATGAATAGTATACTGACTGTTTCTCATTAAAAGAATACTTCCTCTTACCTAGCTAATCGTTTGCTTTGCTAAATATTTGAGCGTAATCCATTTATTTTGCTAAGTACTTATACATGTCCATTAACTACTTACTCATTTATACTTACCTATATTTTACTAGTGTGTTGACTATTAAGGCCCTGACAAGAGCCAATGCGAGCACGTTTATTACAGCAGACAAACTTGAAACTTATTTTGTACCTTATAGGGTCGCTTTATGCATAGCAAAAATATGGCGATTACGTTGCGTTGCGTTGCACTTCGACTTTTCCATTTTTCGGTACAAATAATCTATATATCTATATACATATAATAAAACTGTAGAGATAAAAAAATCTGTAAATGCAAGATATCGAAAAAAAAATGACACAGGTTGGCTTGAAATTTTTCGCTGATCATGTTAAGCTACTTTTTAAACATTTTGTCTGTTTGTTTGTTTGTTTGTTTGTTTGTTTGTTTGTTTGTTTGTTTGTTTGTTACGGCACAAATCCGAAGATACTGAACGGATTTTCATGCGGTTTTCACTAATAAGCTTAGAAAAACCCGGCGCACAACATAGGATATATTAAATTTTATATATCGTCAATTTTTTTTTTGGTGAAAATGTGTAAGATTTCATTATGAAACGGAACAGGATTTTAACAAGATGGCCGCTTCAAGGGTTCAAGGTAAGTTTTTTTTTCTTATATTTTGGCTCCACACATAGTGTAGGTATTTAGCCAGTGTCAAAAGGTAAGTTTTATTTTGGCTACTAATCATAGATCAGAGAAAAAAATTTACTCTGTGCTATTGACGGTAATTTTATTTCGGGTTTATCTGAAGGCACAGATTAAAGAAAAAAAATTCTGTTACTATTATGACACGGCTTCATATACGCCCGAACCTTCGCTGTTGAGTTGGCGCGCAAAAACATCTCTGTTGACTATCCTCGAAGTTTTTATAGCGCCACAACCCGGACACACAGTCAATTTGTTTGCCTGCTGCGCAACCGACGTGGGCTAAATAAAATGGAGGAAGCAGTAGCGTTATATTGCATGTCGGCGAATAAATATGTTTTACAAACTGTGAGAGTATTATTTGCGATTACATAAATAAATTTTAAGTTTTAATTTATAATTCCTTATCAATATGAAGTGAAACCATTTTTTTTTGTTGTCCGTTTATCTGACCCTTTGAATATGGATAACAGTTGTTATAGTGACAACAGAAATATATCATCTGTGAAAAATTCAACTGTCTAACTATCACGATTCATCCTGGTGACTGATAGACAGACAGACGGATAGCGGAGATTTAGTAATAAGAATTTACCCATTCAGGACGGAACCCCAATCATTTTTATTTCATTCTGTACAATCCCCACTGCACTAAGTAATTTATGCATGTGTTTATTTCTTAAAAAAAAACAGTAAATAACAATTGGCGCGCTTGCATTACCGGCAGTGTATCATGAGTGTATCACACTTTTCGGGCTACGGCGAAATATATCGCGCGATAACTTCGTCTGCGCTCCAATGCAGATTAGAGAAAAACAATTGTTATTATGTAATTACCTATACCCAAGGAAGTCATAATATGTATTACTTAAAGATTAGTTTTTTCGTTAATCTGTGGTCCAAACTAAAAAAGAGGATAGGTATGAGAACCTACTTGAATATGAGCACGACACAGAGAACAAGGAATTTCGAAAACTAAAAATTTCTTAGACTTTTTATCATAAGTTTTAAGGCTTCACGCGATATCATATTTAGCCAATATTGAAACATAACTAAAATTATTATTCAAGTTTTCGATTTATTGGGTTCTGGCGAGGGCAAAATTCTTTATTGGCCATCTGTTATTACATATTAGTATCCAAAAATGTACTACGCGTTACCATTCGAAATAAGTATTTAAAATTGTATTTATAGTACCTATAGCTTAACCTATAGTAGTAACATATTCAGTAATGTGTGCCTATAGGTACTTAATTTATTGACCCTTTTTTTTTTGTTCCTCGCGTGAGGATTGGCGTCGCACGTCTTGTGCATTTGCCAGCTTCATGTTTACTTTCATTCTATTGCTTCTGCTTCTTCCCAATATTTTCAGAAGTGAAGATTTTCAGACTCCTCTTTTGAGGAATTTATGTATAAACATGTTTTACAGTTGTTTAAAACGGGGAAACCATTTGCTACGCATTGTAAAACCTTTTTTTATTTTGGCATTAGACAAAACATGTATTTAGCCAATGATACGAAGTATTTTATGAAAACGTTTAAAGGAGAGATTCTTAGACTTTTTATAATCATTAATAAGGCTTCACGCGATTATCATACTTAGCCAATATTGAAGCTTACTTAATTAACATTTTTATTGAAGTTTTCGATTTATAGGGTTTTGGCGGGAGCAATGTTCATTATAGGCGATCTGGTCAAATGTATTATTTACATAAAATTACTACACGTTACCATTCTAAATATGTAGTTCAAATTATTTTTGCGCTAATGCTACATTCTTGATCGACCCCAAGGAAGTTTTAAGGTACCTGTAGTACTTATGGCTACTTAAGTTATAGACCCTTACCATTGCTACACATTTTAAAACCTTTTTTATTTTGGCATTAAAGTAAGCCGGAGCGCGTGCTATTATTTGTATTTAGCCAATGACACGAAATATTTTATTAAAAAAAAAAGAAATTAAGAAAAATGAAATAAAAAATAAAATAAAATGTTTAAAATGGTTAAATGGTTAATGTTTAACTTAGATAAAATAATATGTAGGTATTCATTATGGCAATTGTATCCTCAAATTAACAACAACATGGAGCGTAAGGTTCGTTTTTGACTGTTTTTGATTTGTTCTTCTTCTTCTTGCATGTTGATAATAGTTAAAATATTTTAGATCTGTGGGCTATTAAAAAAACCACGGGTAAAAATTAGATTACTCGGTTACTCCAAGAAGGTTATAGTTTTAGTAAGTAACTATCTTTGGGTGTAACTAATAATGATGTAATGACGATTTAACCTACTTCCTCACTTTCATCACTAGGTAGGTATGTTGAAAGTGCAGTGGGAATGAGACAGCGTGGAACAGCGTGGAAAATAGTGGGCATAATAATAATTATAACGGTCGATTCTTTAAGGAGTGGTGGTTTAGTATTTGTAATTCCTAATTTGTATTAAGAAAAAATTAATTATATTTTTTTTATACACTTATTTTTATATATCTATTGACACTGGCTAAGTGTAGGTACCAATTCGTATGGAGCCAAACTTAAGAAGGTAAAAACAATGTGGTAAATGGAACAAAAAGCGCGCGGATATGTAAAACTGAGCAAAGCAGCATCATCGTGCGTGTGTGTCATTCTTTCATATTTTTCTAAACTGTACCTGCCTGCTTAGGTAACTACTGCCTAAACAAAATTTACTGAAACTTCTGTTAAAGACCTGAGTGAAGTGATGATGATTTCTTTTTGTTGTAATATGAAGAGGTACTTATAAAATTGTAGTTTTTTGTTTGAAACTTCTTTTCTTTTAATGTTTTATATATCTATATTTGACTCAAAACATTTAATTTTAGGTAATGGCTTAAATAGCTTCCACTCACGGCTATGCTTGCGTTATACCTATATTTATGCTAATACAGGTTTACTGTGCTCAGCTTCGAAAAGATTTAGTGCATATTGTTGTTTGGTACGAAATAAATGATCTATTATTAGACTACTTATAACGTAAAAATAACATAACACAAGCGTGCGAAGCCGCGGGCAAAAGCTAGTTAGTTATAAAAGAAATGCTTATTGTTATAAAAAAATAAGCTTATAGACGGATGAATTGAAACATAGCTTATCACTATGATTTATTTCAATGGGGTCTTATTATAATGTAACATTTTAGGACATTTGAATGATTTTTTAGGTCACTTCACGATTTTTTTCTATCGAGAAAACGTTTCGTAAACGTGTTTCGGTTTCGGCAGATGGAAAGAAGATATGACCAGTATTAACGTGCATTTTTTTCAATCCTGTAAATGGTATACGTTTTGAGATAATCATGTTCTAAATAGTCGATTTGGGAGCATTCAGCGCCTTAATTTATCATCACTCATATTTTACAATATCAGCACGGGAAAATAAATGAGTAACTACCAATTAGAATCTATCGATAATTGAGTGATTATTTTAATATAAGAAATAAACAATGAAAACCGCGGTGACCCGATGGTAGCAGGAGGCGAGTAGCCGCTCAATGTGGCACTATTTATGATGAAATAAATAGCGTGTGTTGCGATTAGACTATAACAAAAATCTAAATTATAATATTAATCCTTCATATCCAACTACCTATAATAAAATACATAACTTTAAATAATCTAGAGTTAGCATATTCGGTCACTATAGCCGTAGTCTATTATATTATGTGCTGTAATTGCGCTAGTAACTGAGTACTTACTAAGTTATTATTATTATATGCAATTCTAATAAGCACTGCCAGCGCAGACATATTTGGTTAAGCAATCAGCCACGTTACATAACGGACTACTACGAAATAACGCGATTTCATACGCGAAATAGTACCTACTTATATTAGAGGTCATTAATAAATGCACTGCCTACCTACCTATACTTACTCTTTAATACAATAACACAGATCGTTAGCTAACTATAACCCCAGATAATATAATACCTACAGTACAGATGCCTCATCCCATACAACGGAATAACGCGGGCTATTTTACGAATTATTTTATTTCTGCATAACGCAAGATTATCAAGCGACATTTATTGCGTGGTGGCGAAGTATTGGGCCAAACAAATACACTGGACACTAACTAGTAACTCTCTACACACGATTACTAAATTTTTTTCACGTTCGGGCTATTTTTCATTTATACCTGATGGGACCCCATGCTATAACATACGTTTGAGTATGAAACTCTCTGAAGCCGCCTCCTCCATAATGGTGAAGTTGGCCATGCGAGTAAACTATGGCACAAAGTGGGCGGGCCTTTTTCTATGCCAACGCTAGCAACGTCCAACACGCGTTGATCAAGCCTGGCAGAAACAGGAACAAACGACTGATAGAGATGGTGAAGCCAATTAGGCCAGCGAAGACGACTACCTACTTCCAACATCAAAAAATAAAATGTAATCTTCTACTTGGTAGATCTCAACAAATCAAAGTGTAGACTAGAAGAGTCTACTAGGTACACTTTAATTTGTTGAAGTTGCTACCTATGGCCATCTACGGTTGCTTAGTTGACCTCTATCGGCCTTTTTGTCAGTATTGGTATAGTATATATTGGTGTGCAACGTGTATGGTGTAACGTGTAGAGTGTAAACTCTTAGCGGGCACTTATCTTCACTTCGCCAATCTTTTTCAACCAAACTCATAATCTAGTTTCGTCGTCGGCGTCGCACCGTTGGTTTTTATAAGCTGACCTTCTGTATTTTTATTATGATAGTATAAGCACAGATAATATAACACTAGTAGGAATGTCTGACAGGTTCCTCTATAGACGTTCACTATAATAATTGTAATTAATAGTCATGTGGTTGCTGTTTACTTATAAAAACAACTAACAACTAACGGCTTAGAATAACTACCTAAACAGGTTTTAAAATGCATAACGCCTATTTGATCTCTTTAGCTGGCTGCTGCATTATCTAGATAAAAAACATTAGATTTATTCATTTCAAACTCTATACGATTTCGATGATACATTTATTCAACAATTTGAGTTTCTATTTTAAGACTCTCATGAAATTTAATATGCATTATTAATTTGTTATTAGTCCTAAAGATTTATTAATTTTCTAGAAAAGCGAATTCGATAGCATATTATGGGTTTTCACCTAATAAGCGATAGACTTCGCTTTACGCTAAGGAAAGCCTATGCTGTATGCAAGAGGCAAGCAGCCGCTCGAGGTGGCGCTCTCTGGAGGATCAAATTAATAATTATAATTGTACTTTTAATTACCTAAGTATGGCTTCTTAATTGTTTATGTGCTCAATTAATTATTAGTGTGTTGATGTTTTATAAACGTAGGCACACGATTAATCGATGTACGTATATATTTTTCATAATATAATATTCTAAGTATGTAATGTATAATGATTATCTTAGTACTAAATAATTGAAATAGCCAAGGAGTTAATACGAACGATACGTTAGTACGAAATCGAATCGCATTTCTTGCATCACTGCTGACGGAGCTCATTTGTTTCTCATTAGCTACAATTTAACGTAAATCACACGTTTGTCTAATGCACATAATAATCGTTATACCAACAATCCTTGGTGTATAATAACCATAATCGCCGAGGTCTAGGACGCCTTCGAAAAATTGTTCATCATTCCCTAATAAGAGTGTTGAAAATGTCGAAATAAGTGGTGCTTAAGTAGGGTTACGCAAATTAATTGGGCTGTAACAGCCTGACCTGCATGCGCGTAACGATTTTAGGCCAATAATAATAATATTGCATGCCTTTTATAAAGATGTTATTGCTTAGACAAGTAAGTACATATGAGAAAGGAGTGTTTTGTTATGTGATACCTAGAGAATGAAGTCATCACTGCAGGCCGGACAATCGGACTGCCGCTGCCGGTAGCAAACGCGAGGCCTGTCTGTGGTAGGCAAGTTATGTGAGCCTGCATATTTGCGTAGTCTTATGTACCTACAAGTATTGCAAACCAAAACAGGTACCTACGTATATTGATGTTTAATTTAATGCATCTCGAAATTAAATAAAGTAGGTATAAGTACCAACATAACATTTGCATTCTGATTTTAGATTTGTTATACCTATTATAAGAACGTTTTAGCAGAGTTTATCGCTACTTTAATGTGGGTTGTAATGCGACCGTACAGATTCTTGTAAATAAAAAAAATGAGATATAAGCTACAAGTACTCTTTGTTGCTTTTTATAAATAGCATTGATAAATAAGTAAAATACGGTGAATAAAATGACTGGAACAAACGGCAGAACAAAAAATAGTTTCCTGACTAATATAATTTGTGTATCTTTAAGGCTATAGGGGCTCCTGATAGGCCAACGTGCTGCACCTTCGACTGCATAGCGTCAGGTTAGTTGCATTCAAAAGTTGGTATATCCATGAACAAATCATTGTTAAGAGACTTATATTAGAAAGTTACTCACCAATGCGAGCGCGCTCTCGGGGTACCATTTGCACGGCCTCAGGAATATCGTCAGCAGCTCATCGTCATCTCCATAGTACAGGTCTTTGTTCTCCTTCAACAGTTCCCGAAGCCTCTCGAGGGCTTCCCGCACACGTTCAGGGGTCTCGCGGAGCTCCTTCTCAGCGAAAGATTTGGTCTCGGGAGAGAGTTCTATGCTACGCTCTAATCTGAACTCGTTTGCACTCATTTTGTTTATCACTGCCTGTGAAGAGAAAATCATACTTGTAAGTATAAGTATAGCTAAGATCTGCAGTAAGTACCTATAAGAATGTTGATATGGTTGTGAGATGCTACGTTCTCAAGGCGGGAATACAACAAACAAACTTAATCAGGAAGTAAGCAATTTATAGGACAGTGAGTTTCGTGCAATAAATGGATCGCAGGTCTTTTAAACGCACGCCCAAAAGAATTTTAAGTTAAGGCAACCAATGGTCAAAACGTCTAATAAATTCTAACCAATTGTCAAAAATTGAGTGAATTCGCAAAGATTTCTATTACGTAGTACAGAATTTTTAACAAGTTTTAGCCATTGGTTACCTTAACTATGGATCATAAAACCCACCCTCACCCAAGTCACTACGCATAGGGTTCCACTCTTAGAACATAAAGGTAATTATGTCACCGCCTTTTTGTAAATACCGTTTGTTTATAAAAAAAACGAAAATAAAACCGGTTATTTATAAACTGTCGATTTATTGTAAACTGTCAATTTTTCTTAAAATAAAACGGATGATTTTTCGTTTATTTATAAAAAGTCGGTGCCCAGTGATGAGTTTGGGTTTTAGTAGCGTTTAATTGTGAACAAACCCGTATTAATGCACCAATATGTGCTGTAATTTATTGTTTTCCTAGAGTCACTAGTGGCTATAACCAGTAGGTTAGGACGACGAGCGAAGCGAGGAGTGTTAGGTTAGTTTTGACTACACTAAAAGTACATTATTACAATAAAACGAATGGATGCTGATTAATTGTAAATAACCGAAAAATCTACCGTTTTATTGTGAGGCACATTACCCGTTTGCAATAAATCATCAGTATATAACTAACCGCATTTTTTTTATAAACAAACGGTTCTTACAAAAAGACGGTGACATATAGAAGTCTTTGCTCTAGAATGCTTTGCTTCGCTTTGGATTCAAACAATCGCTCTCGCTCTAAATACATTATTTTGCTCCTTAGTGACAGTCTAATATTTTCTTTTAGGTAAGTACTTGGGTAGGCATTTGCATTAGGTACCATCTAGATTCACTTGCGACTAGCTATTACAACTAACCTACAGCTACCTACCACAAACGAATGGAATGGTTTAATATAGCTCATATAGATTTTTAAAGCCTAATAAAAGAATCTATGTACAAAACTTTTATTTTGAGATTTTTAATGCTTTATAGTTTCTAAATATTATTAACCAAAAATTTACGTCAATAACATATCGAAATTTTAGTGAATTTAGATTAAGTATTTAAACTCTGTAATTGTAGCTATGTCAAAAAAATTGCCGTATTTTATGTCATCTGTCTTCCTAAAGCCTTAGTTGACCGATCTGCGGTGACACTGGCCGCAAGGCAAGACCTAGTTGTGGATTCCAGACACGCCACGTTGGCCCACACCACAACACGTGCCATCAATTTCGGGCAAATTAAATACACTAGAGAACTGATGATAGCACGATATCAAAATTAATAATCTCCGTGACCTTTACACTCTTTTTTAGGGTAGCTGTCTGTCTGTCTGTCTTTCTATCCGTCTGCCTGTCTGTCACCAGGCTGTATCACATAAACCATGATGGTTAGACAGTTGAAATTTTCACAGATGATGTATCTATCTGTCTCTGTTGCCGCTATAACAACAAATAATAAAAAATATAATAAAATAAATATTTAAGGGGCTCCCATAACAAATTTGACTTTATTCTATGATGCAGTGATCTATGGTGACACCCTGACACATGCCGCAGACCTGCGGTATTTCTACATTTTCTACCAGTACCCGATATGCGTAGTAGTAACTAACATCGATACTGTGTCCCAGCCACAGATTACTAGAAGCACGCACGTGGCTGGCCCAGTGTACGCTACGCGTATGCAATAAGAATAGATTGCACAAAACAAATATATACATTGCACGTTAAATTGTCTGCAAAATGAGATTTTTGTTGCAGTCTCAAGATCGTCCATTATGGCGGTACCTAATTCGAAGCATTACCTATAACCTATGAGACTCCAATGCACTTGGTGAAGCATATATACTTCATTTCTATTTTGTGAAGCACAGGCATTATTTATATGACAGGCCTGATAGGCTCAGTTGGTAAATGCTCTGCCTTCTGAACTATAGGTTGTGGGTTCGATTCCTACCCAACACAAATATTTGTGTGATGATCTTGGTGTTTGTTCTGTGTCTGAGTTCATATTGTATTCCTTATGTATTTACAAGCAAAAAGAATATACTTAAGTAAGTACGTCTATCAGTTATCTGGTTCCACAAGCACCAGCAGTTGGTGGTACAAGCAATGCTTATTATGCTTAGTTTAGGACTAGATGGCGCTAGATGTCCACACAAAATTTATTTATTTATATATTATTTATTTGTAAGGGGTTTACGATAAGAATAACCAGTTCAAGAAAAACAATGTTAAGTAAGATAGAAGAAGTAGAGGCCACTAAAAAAATCTAGAGTACCGGGGTAGTAAGCAACTTATTAAAAGTAGCATCTAACTTAGTTAAGAATTACTTAAGTATTATTAATTCTTATGTAGGTAACCTATTATAAGCAAAATATGGTTACCCTTGCTGTCAGAACTTTTAGACCACTAGAAGGCTTCTGACTAAAGTACCTTCCGAAGCACGATAGGGTTCAACTCTAAATAGGTAATATTACCACTTATTGTGGCAGTCAATCAGTCACCCATCCAAGCAATCTATACATCGGACACTCAAACTGCACTCTATGAGCGCAATGCTCTATTATCTACTCTAGGTAATCATACATATTCAAAGATTACGCAGGTACCTACTCAATTTGAATCAACCAAGTAAACTCAATCTGGATTTCGGTCTAATAATATAATACCTACTATTTACTATCAGTAGCTGTATTATACAGATTATACTGTATGTATAAAGTACATATGATTATGACTATGACCATGTAGGTACCTACAATGCCTCTATGTACAAAATATAATTTGAAAATTGGACTATACTTGCGTGTATGTAAGTACTTAATGTAGGTACTTTACCTACTTAAATATAATAGGTACACATAAATCATCGGTATCTTTTTACCATAAACTCCCCATCATTCCATCATCATTGTAGATAGTAAATAGACAGTAGACAAAGAGGATAATGCAAGTATGTACTTGAGACATGCTTGAGATGCATCACAGGGGTACTTATTGGACAATTGCATAGTTTTACTAACATTTATTGGTATATTAACTATCACGTATTCTATCTACGTACTGTGGCCTTAATCTGTGACTTTATCAATAGTTTATCTGCAGTTCAGTCACCCAGTAAGAGTCGTCGCTATTGTGATGCAATGTTCTAAATAAATAATTTACGTTAATATTATTTGATTTATTTATTAGTTTTATTACTAAAGTAGACACTGGACAGGATAGTGATGCACTACTCTTCCTTAGGTTATATCATGATGTACTATCATGACAGAGTGGTGTTTTTTTTTCGAATAAATTAATAAATAGTTACCTAACGCACTCTATCCCATACATAGATCCTGAATCTAACTACGACTCTCATCTAAGAGCTCTCTGATAAAGATTCATTGATGATTATGGAATGATGAACATAACCCATTTTTTTAAAAACATTGCGGGTAGGTACCTACACTTGTCCATCCAAAAACAGTAAATTTAACGTTTAAGTCCAAAGAGCATCCCTTTGTCGCGATCTGTGACCTATATTTCTTGCTCATTTACACATCTTAAAAACATTTGAAAACTTCATAATTAAGTATTTATTTTAAACCTATTAGTAATTTTAAATTATTAATTTTACTAACTTAAGGCGTATGTATCCACGCAAACACAACATCGATTTATAGTTGCTTAAACTTATATATAAAAAAGTGTTTTTTTTTTTTTCAAAAACCTGAACCTTTCGTTGTCACTTGCGATCGATATTTAAGCCGACTTACGTATTATCAAGCAGGATTACGATTATAATTTCACTAACAACTTAATTTATTATAACAAGATAATTATTAAGTATAGATTACTTGTTCTTGTTCTAAGTACACAAAGTGAGGCACACAACGCAACACACAAAGAACACGAACACTGAAGCGGAATTCAGCCGAAGGATGCGCTACCGACGTTTTCCACAAGGAAAAAAAAGAAAATAGTTTTTCGCACTAACCTCACTCGCGTTGTAGCGCGCGCCGGTCAGACAAAGAGGAATACAGATCGATCGTGCGGCGAGAGAGAGGCACAAGCGAGTGTGCGCGCGCGCAACTCTGCGCCGGTTATATACGCACGATAAGGCGCGCGCTTTGTGCCCCACGCGGACTTTCAGGCTCACGCCTCTGATGGGGATGAAGTTCACAATTTCACAATACATCGGTTCTGATCCGAAATCTACACTGTCCGTCTCCCCAATCCTGAATGTACTTGCTGGAGAAACAGGGTCTAGCTTCATTGCTTTCCATAAGCGTTAACGCCAAACGGTAACTCGAAATGTATGGGGATGACAGCCTCTGCGAAAAACTTTTCCGCTAATGCTAATGTCAAAGCTAATGTCACTCTCCATACATGTTGGAGCTATCGTTTGGCGTTAACGCGAATGGAAAGGAATCTTTGCTAGGCCCCCAGACTGATATAAGCCCCATTTCAGTTCCATTAATGTAAAAATACAAACTCGATCCTGAAAGCTTAGCCTAATTATTAAATTAATTTGCGTTTTATTCAACTGTGTATCCGAACCATAGAAGTATATGTACTAGGTACGTACATCCTAACACAAGTTACACGTGAAACATTAAATACTGGTTGGAGTTATGTAACATGATTGCATTAATTCTACGAGGGTTAACTACAAGCACGACCGTTCCCAGTCCGGACTTTTCAGTATTCAGGCCGTTTCTACAATAATTGAACCACCAGGAAATGCAGACCTCGTAGGCATGCTCAAGAGTTTATATTGTTGAGAAGCTCTACTCTCACTCTGTTCAGTTCCTGACCATGCATATAAACAAATAAGTGCCTATACCAAACGTGTAATACCACTCATACTTACCTGCTATCAGTTATTCTGTACCTACCCTATTAAAGGGTGCATTAATGAGTCGTAATAAAAATAGATTTTTCCACAAAATATACCATCACTAAATTTGTTTGCCTACGTAATTGCACAATTTTTAACCGACTTCTAAATAAGGCGGTTTTCAAGTAGTTTGAATTTTTGTGCCTTATAAATGGCTAGACGTAACAGATACACTAGCACATGATGACATCTAATACGGACCGAAGCTAGAAATGAATCTATGCTCTACCTACTAGCGATTGTTGTATAAACCACCTCCATTCCGAATTTCATAAAAATCTGTTCAGCTGCTGCGGTATGAAGAGGGAACAAACACATTATACAAACTTTCGCATTTATAAGGTGGTTTTCATTAACTGCAAAATAAAAGCTCTAAGATTCGAACCCGCAACCTCGTCATCATTAACAGCCTGAAGACGTCCACTGCTGAACATTGAGCGGCTGCTCGCCTCTTGCATCTGTTGTGAATTCTCGGCCGAACTCACTAAGCCCTAATCAGAAATTGATACCAACAGACTATGTCAAGCATTGAGGTATTATGTATGATACACCACTGGTGCCAAGTCATTTTGCCCATTAAAAAGTCATAGAAAACATTTTAAACTTACTTACTAGTTTTATCGTTCGCTTAGCAGCATCTCGCATTGTTCGCTAAAGGTCAAAGTGCAGGGTAAGTTTCTTTGTTCTGCCATGAAAACAGTGTTGTTCCTAGTTCAGTAATAAAAATACAAATCTGCCACCAAGGGTCATCTGCTGTACAAAGTCTAGAAGGCATAAGGAACCGCCACAATGCAATATTTACTTTAATATCTGCATAAAATGAGTCATTCCTCGTAAACATACCCTGGCCAGTACAAAGACGTCTATATGTAGGTACCTATCTATATATCTACTTGTATGATTATGCAGGGACAATATTTTTGTCCTGAGAGATGGGTGACAAATGACTGTCGCATTGTCTGCCTTTGTTCATTTCTACTGAAGTAATATCCATCGAAGAATGCAAGAGTTATACCTAAATCTAAATCTTTATTTTGTACATTTTGTAACCACTAAGTAATTACTTGGTATAATGTACCTACATAAATAAAGTATACAGAGTTATTTTTAATTGACCTAAAATCTTTTAGGTCATATCACTTAATTAAACATTTTAATTTTGTTCTACATCTCTTAAAAAACAGTGGTTATAGGCGAATTAAAAATAAGCTGTTTACAACTAACTTACATTTATATTATGCAGTTCTGTTCACAATCAGCATCACTGCTTTAGTCCTTCTTCAAATAGATCACCGTAGATTATCATCGATCATCTCACCCATCATCTGTAATGAAATAGCTAAATAGCTCTGGAACTCTAAGCTCTACTTTAAAGATGCGAAGAGCTCTATTAACACAACCATTCAATAGGTTGATTTTCGTTTTTTTTTCACAAGCCGTATGTACTTGACAGAAAAATCTGTAGGTAAGTTATAGGTGATGACGATGTTGTAACATTTTTTTGGTGTTTACGTATTTTCTTTCACCAAATTTCGTTACGTTTTTCATGACATAAGTACAGAAGCAATCTATGCAAATGAGCGCCCTATCATCTATGACGCACCTTCCAGACCGATTGATGCTTTGTTTAAATTTTTTGTGTTACAAGTAACAAACGTCACATTACAACGCAATTATAAATCGAGTACGGCACAGATGGTTAAAGTCTATCATTGTGAAATAATGCTTGTATCTGACCTACCATACTATACTCCATAGGTACCTCATACCTACTATCAAATAGCAGCACCTACCTATATACTGAACATAAGTAACCCTACCCCATTATTATCACAATGCTTGGCAGGCGGCTTGATGATCGCAGATTTTAACTTACCGAGGCGGATGGCTGCTCCCTAATTTTTGGATATTTATTCTAGTCGGCTCGCCGGCACTCACCGGAAGAGATGGGATCATGGGATGGTCCTATTCACACACCGCCCTGGTCCACACGGCCCCTATACAATGGAACGGAATGTGCGCTGAGTAGAATTTTAGCAATATTCGAAAAAAATGAATTCTACCTTTTATCTTTGGTTGTTTTTTGTCTCTACAGCGACATTGATGCATTTTTTGATAGCCTGGTGTGGTGGTTGAACAGGTCGGCGCACAAGTAGTCCGGAGTCGGAGAGTTCAAATCCCGCGACAGGACTATTATTTGTGCACGAGAAAAGAAAAAGCGCAAATACGTTCTGTCTGGGCGTTATGGGGACTATGGTCCTCGTAGTTCCTGGGTCCCGAGATACAGGGAATCCTAGTTAAGGTCTAGAATCTATGTATATGATCGATGGGCGTTATATTTTACAAGATATTTCATTTTATTTCAATGTCAGTCTACAACCTGCTAATAAGAATCTACACAACAAATGCTCCGATAACTATTGATAAAAGTTACTATGCCGGAACTCGCTTGGAAAGTGAACTTCTGATACCCGATACAATCAAATTAATAAGCAAAATTACAAGTCCTTCGACCTTGCGGGGGCACTACATGTGCTAGCATTGTGCGCGTGCCACTAATCTACAGATACACTATCAGCTTTAAAATCAGTAATGACAAAACCGTTGTAAATACTCAAGATAATGCTCATTGATAGGATAGATAAATAGCTACATAGAACCCAAATTTTAGACATGGAGGAAATATTACAGGCGTTTCCCGAAAGATGAGTTATATTCAAATTAATTCAAAATATTTATTTCAATTAAGCACAGTATGTACTTTTGAAAGTCAAGTACAAGTACAGGTACACAGAATCACAGAGTATTATAATATTTCTTATACAAAATTACATTCTATCATGATATGATGATATTATATTCTCCAGCTAACCAATTTTTAGATTTGTGGGATATCGAGACGGATATTGTTAAATAAATAAATAAATATAAATATGTGTGGACATTTCACACAGCGCTATCTAGCCCCAAACTAAGCATAGCTTGTACTATGGGAACCAGATAACTGATATAATACTTATATACTTTTTTGTTTGTAAATACATACATAGAATACAATATAACACCCAGACGCAGAACAAACATCTATGTTCATCACACAAATTTTTGTCCCAGGTAGGAATCGAACCCACGACCCTCAGTTCAGAAGGCAGGGATACTACCAACTGAGCTATCGGGCCCGTCGAAGTTGTCGAAGTTGTACTTTTGTTATGGAATATACTGGTAAACCACACGTTATATTTAACTATCTGAGGATTAACTTACTCGTCATTATCATCAACAGCCTGTAGACGTCCATTGCTGAACTGAGATCTTTAAGCAGCTGCTTGCCTCCTGGATCGGGTCCCCGCGGTTTCAACTATATCGTCGGTCCACCTAGTGGGGGGTCGGCCTACGCTACGTCTTCTTGTTCGTGATCGCCACTCGAGAACCTTTCTTCCCCATTGATTGTCAGGTCTGCAAGCGATGTGCCCATTGCCATTTCAACTTGCTAATTCTAAAAGCTATATCGGTTACTTTAGTTGCGGATCTCATTTGGGTTTTTATCTCGCAGGGAAACACCGAGCATAGCTCTCTCCATAGCTCGTTGAGAGATTACTATTTATATCAGTTATCTGGTTCCCATAGTACAAGCTATGCTTAGTTTGGGGCTAGATGGCGCTGTGTGAATTGTCCACACATATTATTATTATTATTATTATTATTATTATATAACAAAAACAAACATTATTACAAATAGCAGCTATGTTATGTTACTGGCAGCATGGCAGAGCTGTCAAGAGTATTTCACATTCCCTGACAAAGCTGCCCAAATATCGGCATCCCTTCCGGGTATTATACTTTTTCGCGTCATGGCTAATGAACGTAACTAAGCTCATTAGCCATGATTTTAACTGATTAAATGCATAATAAATAAGGCAAGTAGGTATAATATAAAAATGATACGAACAGATTAGTAGACGATATGTTTATTGCATAGATTCGTCCATTTCATTCGTGATCTCGTCGCCAGAGTTTTCAGAATCATCCTCACTGCTCCCACCGTCACCGCTCTCCTGCAATAATAAGAAAAAGTAAAAACCACGGTATTTTAGGAAACGTTTATGTTTTTGCATTAAGTAACCGACCAAGTACGAGTCAGACTCGCGTATAAAGGGTTCCGTACCATTATCTATAAAACGAGCAACAAAAATCCGTTGCATGGGAGCCCCCTTAAATATGAAATTTATTCTCATTTTTAGTATTTGGTGTTATAGCGGCAACAGAAATACATCATCTGTGAAAATCCCAACTATGTAACTATCACGGATCATGAGATACAGCCAGGTGACAGACGGACCGCGGTAGCAATAGGGTCCGTTTTACCCTTTGAATACGGAACCCTAAAAATCTGCATACCACTCATTTTCTAATCGAGTTCAAAGAAAAAGGAAAAGGTCCTATGCTGTTTTGTACGTCTACTTTTAATGCTATACTATGCTAATCGATATTTATAGAAGTTGTATTATAACTAATTGAAAACATCGCAACGCAATTATTATTATTATTCTTAATTAATTATAAACTGGAACCTCTGGTCAATGTCATGTCATACACACTACGTAATTTGTTTACTGATCTTGTCTAGATTATGATAAAATTGTCGTAATAACTCCACTTGAAACATTGCAGTTTATTTGTTGAAGTAGCACAAAAATACTATTGCCAGGCGTTTTCTTACATTCTACAATAGTCATGGAAAATGTAAGACCATCATTTCATGTGTACACGTGACCATTGTAATAAACTACCAGAGTAATTGCCGACACCAAACAAGTCAAGGAAAACCCAGATTTTAAAGTACTGTGAACATTTTCATAATCACCATATATATTAATTTATACTCTTTGACAAATTAATGCCGTGCCATTTGCCGTTGTTTGTGAATAGGTAGGACCACCTCATCTCTTCTCGTGGAAGTCGTAAAAACCAGCCAAGGTAATATCCAGGAAATCATCATCATCAACAGGCTAAATACGCCCACTGCTGAACATAGGCATCCCCTAGAGACCGCCACTTTGAGTGGCTGCTCGCCTCCTGCATTCATCGGCTCCCCGCGGCTTCATCAAATCGTCAGTCCACCTAGCCTTTCTTTCCCATCAGTGGTCAGTTCTAAAAACGATGTGGCCTGCCCATTGCCATTTCGACTTGCTAATTCTAAGAGCTATATCGGCCACTTTAGTTCTCCTGCGGACTTCCTCATTCCGGATCTTATATCGTAGGGAACCCCTGAGCATAGCTTTCTCCATAACTCGTTGCGCGGCTTAGAGCTTACTAATGAATGAGGCCAACAGTAAGAGACCACGTCTCAGTTCCTTAAGTCATCACTGGCAACATACATTGATTGAAAACCTTTGTTTTCTAAGAAATAGGTAGATGAATTCTCCTCGATTCTCCTCTGTATTATTTTATTTATTTATTTTAGGCATCGAATAATCATAATCTCAACCTTCAATCGATTTCATTTCATAGCGATACTTACATCAAATTTGACATCGGTATTGTGAGAAGCGAGCAACGTTTCCTTGACGGATTGGAAGATGAGATCGCGGCATTTCTCAAGCGCGTTCGGAGGCAGCCAGCCGAGCTTCTCGTGACACGTGCTGTCTGGCGCCGGCTTTTCGCGGAGGAGGCTCTCCACTTCAGGCAGTTTTACGTCGCACAGCTAGAACAAGTCAACTAATGGTTAAGTTATAATTAATGCTTACGTTAAACAAGGCAAATAGTCTAGGGTGAACAGGTATCTTCTAGGCAAACATGCCCCATCGTAGACCGCGTCATCACTTACGATCAGGTATGAGACAGTGGTCAAATGATTATGCCTATTTATGTTAAAAAAACAATTGAGTGGAGTGATTTTAATGCCTGTCCGCACTAAAGTTTGACAGATTGCTCTTAAGTTTGCACCACAGAGCATTGAAAAAAATGATGTTCTACCACGAACCAGAAGACGCATCGTAGGCCAGTCCCCATTAAATGGACGATCAGATGAGCCGCGGGGAGCCGCCGCTGAAAGTGGCACAAGGAGATCTATGTTCAGCAGTGGATGTATTCAGGCTATTTATGATCATGATGAAATGTTGAATACTAATCAATTACGTACCCTTTATAATGTTATAATGACGTATTTGTGAACGTCAAGTACCAGGGTGTAAGAAATAGTGAAGAGGTAAGCCCTTGTGTTATACCTGGTAGAATATCTGGCGCTGCGTGGGCACCATTCCCGGCCGGAACTGCACGGCTCCCTCGCCCACGTCTTCGGTGGGCGGCAGAGTGGCGCGGTTCTTGCGCTTCAGTTGGCGCACGCGGTCCGCGCTCTTGTAGTGAACTATCTGGTCGCGCGTCATCACCATCGAGTGGATGCCCGCTGGAATGCGTATACTGATGAGAAACACAGGCCCTTTGCAACACGTATATCGTATCAGTTGGCAGTACCCCTGCCTTCTGAACTGAGGGCTGTGGGTTCGATTCCTGTCCGGGACAAACATTTGTGTGATGAACATAGATGTTTGTTCTGCGTCTGGGTGTTATATTGTATTCTATGTATGTATTTACAAACAAAAAAGTATATAAGTATTGTATCAGTTATCTGGTTCCCATAGTACAAGCTATGCTTAGTTTGGGGCTAGATGGCGCTGTGTGTAATGTCCATACATATTTATCCACACATATTTACCAATCAGCAAAACAGAGGGTTTAGCAAAGATACCCTTCCATGGATTATTCCTAATTCTACAGATTCCCAATTGTACAGATGCCTACAGACTTCCATTTCTACAGATTTTCATTTTTACAGAATCTTATGTTTACTGATTTTTAATTCAACGAAGCCACCTTTTCTAATTGAAAAATTAGACAACTGTCAAATATGACATCTGTCAAAATTGTAATTATAGTTGTTGTAAACGTTAAGTTGTAAACTTTGAATTTGGTGACTGGCGCCAAACGATCCCTAACTCAAAATATATGTTTGAAAGAGAAAGAAAGAAGAAAGAAAACCTCCAGGTCCTTTGATTGGAACGAAATCTAGACAATGTTGTTTTCCGTTTCCACCATAATGTCAAAAGTACTGAGAGTGAAAAATAACTTGCTTTACCGATCTTGGCACACTGCGCTGTTTTAAATAAATAGGTTATTTCTTGGGCATTGTGTCGCCAATGCCAAGGTCAGACTACGAATTAATATGAAAAGTAGATGACTAGAATTTAATGAGGGCATCGATAGCTTCGCAAAAATAATATAAAGCTGTTGATGGCCGTGTGGTCCCGGCAAGGTCTTCCCGTGGGTACCGTCAGAGCCGAGTAAGGGAATATCCAGGGTACCAGCGGTACATTTAAATCTTCTGCAATCACCAAGCCGGCTAGCAAGGTGACAATGATGATTATGAAAATCCATAGTCATTTTTTTACGTTTACCGAGAATGTTTACTATTATAACGGTGTAATAATGTAAAATAAAAACCGCGGTAGAAATTGAAACAAAAAAAATGCAAATATAATATGTAGTTGTTATGTGAAGTATTTACAAACGTTCTTCTCTGCGTAAATGTTTTCGAGAGCTCTTTGCTCACATTTACGATGGAAAATCAATTAACTAGTTTTCCTATTGTGAAAGTTTATGACTTGAATCGGAAGGAGGTGTATGGATTGTGTTACGGCATGCGGTAGGTACTAGACGCTTCTTCACTTACCTGTATGCCTCAGTCTGAAATCCAAAGTCTGGTATTTTCTAGCAGATGGTTCTTTCCTGGGATCGAAGCCAAATTTAACCCACAAAGCCTTCCATGGACCATCCTTCATGAAAACCGCCACGCACGGCACTAATATCTTCAAAGAACCCAATCGCAGTTTTGTTTGATGCCTGATCATGTTCAGTGACCAGATTGGTCTCTCTTCAAAACACTGCAAAAATATGAAGCACAGTTATATTATTATCGATAGATGTGTTTTCTTGGACTCCCAGTGGCGCGATATTGAGCCGGGCTACAATTGTTATGCTACGGTGCCTATGGTTCTGAAAAATGCAGGTATTCCAGACATCACGGTGATCAGTTCCTGCTGCCTAGTTCAAAGGAATCAATCTAGAAATTCACATCAAATTCTTTTTTTTTTTTTTTTTATGAGAATGAATGACGTGACGGGCTGGTCGTTCACCTGATGTTAAGCAATACGGCCGCCCATAACAATTGCAGTGTCACTCGGAACTTTAAAATAATAAAGTTTCGCGTGACACTGCACTGCGCACGTCATCCTGAGACATCACACAGTCTAGTAATTAGATTACTACACTGTGTAATCAGGTCATAAAGTCTCATTTGCCCAGTAATTTCACTAGCTACAATGCCCTTCAAACCGGAACACAGTAGTGCTTGCACACTACTGCTTGGCGGCAGAATAACTGGCAAAGCGGTGATACCTACCTAGACGAACTTTGCAGAAAAGTCCTACCACCTAGTAATTGCTGCCCTTTAGTCTCTGTATGACATGCATGCTCTATTCTATTTGAAAATAATTAGGTACTGTACCTTTTGAACTATCTCAAACTCAGCTTTCAACATTGTATTGTATTCATATTTATAATTTCTATTCTTGATATAGTACTCGTTGGGTTCAATAGGAAATTCATTAGTTAGGCTGAAGCGCCACCAGTGTCCGAGCGGCACACCCCGCTCTGACCGCGACTTATTGTGGAAGTCATCTTCGCCGTCGGGGGTGCGACTACGGTCGGGGTATCTCTTATCGGTGTAGGCATAACTTATAGGGCGGTCCGATCTGGTGAAGTTTGCCGGCACAATGAACAAAGGTGCTTCCCCTCTAAAAAAAATAACCATAAGTATTAGATTTTATTTAATTTATTATTTTCAACACATTTGCTCAAAAAATACATTTACGAAGCCTGTATACATTGTTCGAAAGTTAATTATGACGCACCATACAACGGACCGTGCGGACACATAGGTATTAGGTACTCTCACCTAAGTACCTATTTTACCGCCTCCTCCGTTGTACGGCGCCGTGCGATTTCCATGACGGTCACAGATTAAAGAGAAAACGTAGATTTCTTTTTCTCTAATCTGTGAAAAACCTGTACAGTTTTCTTTTTAAATTTCCATAAAAAAAATATATAAGAATTCCACCAAGGAGTTTCCTATTATCATATTACGAAAATGAATGAACGAAACTCCTTGGAAGCGCATTTGCTGAATCTAATTATAATTAGTTATCTCTCGTCGTATCTATTTATGAAAACTGTTAAAAGCTAGTTTGCTAGCATGTTTTGAGCGGTTTTTAAGCTGTTTGTTTTCCATATAATAAATAAATAAATAATGTTCACCACAGGCAGGTGGCACCATTTGCATTGTAAGTGGGCGCCATTTTAGACCATTTTTTCTTCTTATGTTATGGCTCCACAAATCGGTGTATTGCAATACAACTTTTCATCGTGCTATAGAATTATACACGTAGTCAAGTCATAGTCATAGTCCAGTCTAAGTTATGCTCTAGTAGAGTGGTGGTAACTTTACCTACTAGATATTCACATTAGATTAGAAACGTCAAAGATTGTTTGTTGCTACTTTCCCACTAATAAACAGTTTGCTTCAGTACCTGTCGTACTGTTTTCTCGCAAATCTGTTGAAAAACGTTGTATGATACACGGGCGGATATTGGTTTTTACAAACTCGTGACTATGGTTACATTTATCTACTGTCAGCCGTCTGTCCTGGCTGTTGTCGTAAGACAATAGTCGTTAAGCCAAGTCAGAAGCCTTCGGGCGGCCTAAAAATTCTGACACCAAGGCTGACCACTTGTTACACGAGAAGAAGAAGATACTCGTTAGTAAAAACCAACTTACCGCCCTAATATCATAAATAACTATTCTGGTTATTTTTTAGTTCCGTACTGCCCTTATTGTAGCGACACACCTGCTGAAGGCACGGTGCCAAACGTTCACCTGAATAAGCTCAGTGTTTTTTTATGTATCAATAGCACACCAGCTAACGTCGCGCATTTTGTATAGCAAACGATATGTCACCGTCTTATTGTAAGAACCGTTAGTTTTTAAAAAAACGCGGTTATTTATAAACTGTCGAATTATTACAAACGGACAATGTGTCTCATAATAAAACGGTCGATATTTCGGTTATTTATAATTAACCGGCATCACTTTGTTTATTCGTAATTGTGTACTTCTAGTGTGGTCAAAACTAAACTAACACTTCTCTTCGCTTCGCTCTTCGTCGTAACCTACTGGTTAGCCACTAGTGACTCTAAAAAAACAATAAATTACAGCAAAAATTGGTACATTGTCCACAATTAAACGCTACTAAACCCCGTTTTTTTATAAACTAACCGCTAGGCACCGACTGTTTATAAATAAAACACTAATAATCGAAATATCATCCGTGTTATTGTATGACACATTGTCATTTTGCAATAAATCGACAGTTTATAAACAACTGGTTTTAATTTCGTTTATATAAACAAACAAGACGGTGACAATACATCATGGGCACTGTTACGCAACCGTAAGTTCAGCGAATAATTTCAAAGTTATGAATGTACGTAATTATTGGTGAAGATTATAGGTACCTTTGGGAAGCGCTAGTGATTAAAAATAATCCTGGTTATTAATTTTGGTGGTATGGGGATATTAATATTGGTCCCCAACACACCGCTTAAATAGTCTGTGACTTAAAGGTTGAATATTGGTAATAAGGGGCTATTAATATTTGTTACAGTAGTGGGTAATTGACATGCTGTAACAAAATGATTTGATAATGACTAGTAGAGTCTACCTGCCTGATAGTCATTCCCAAATAATTTCAGTTAACTTACTTAATAAAATTTATATCGTCTTTAATTCCATCTGGGATAATTTTATCTATAAGACATTGTAGGGGCTCTCCTGGAGCTTCCCTGTACACTGGCAGATATTGGAAGTCACACATAGCTGTAAAAACATTTCATTTTATTAATGAATAGAGGATACTAGAATAACAATAACATTGTTTTAAGTGTAAATAACCCACATAAAACAAACTACACAATAAACTTCTTTCCTGCCGAGCAAAACGGCGAGTCAGTGCTTTCGGCCGAGTACTCGGTATTTGTAAATACACGTCGAGTGCAACGGCCGAACACTCGACCAAGCAACAGACCGAGAGAGGCACTCGGACCCTGTTCTATTTCCTAGGCCGGGTGGATACTCCCCACTTCTCCGCACCGTCTCGCTCGCTCACTCGGTGGGTCTGAACACGCGCACGCGGCGACCACTCGCCACTCGCCACTTTTTCCCGCGCATTTTCACTCGCACGAAACGTAAAACAATGACTGTCTCGCCTCGCAATTTTAAAAATGTGTGTAAACACTTACTCCACTGTCTCGGCCCACTGACATTTTGATGTCTCGCCGTTCTACTAGGTAGGTGTAATCAGGCTATTAAGTAGTAGTTAGCAGGTAGTTTTTTGTTATATTGGTTTATTGTTAATTAAAATAAACATAAATTATTCTACGGCTATTAAGTTGGTATGGTCCATTTTCTAAATTACCCATTTTCAAAATTGTTTCCTACAAAAATAAATACTTAATAATAATATTTGAAGTACAAAACCAATTATTGCACACAAATACGACTGAAAGCTCGATGTTATTGGTTTAAAATTAATGTATATGTTACCTACTCATGCCTTATCCAAATAAATGTATTTTTCATTTCATTTTTCATTTAAAAATATACCTAAGTAATTATTACCGCTACAACAGATATAAGATATATTATAAAAGCACAATTTATAATACTTACACTCAAATCTATAAATACCATTAACACGTCCAATGACATCTGAAGAAATAACTTTTCTTGTGACCTTTTTAATTTTGATTTTGAGCAACACACCAGCAGTCTTCTTGTAGTCTGCAAATACCTTTTTTACAAAGGGATTCTCGGGCTGAAAGCTCAAGCCAAGACGCTTCTTTAAGGGCTGAGAGTAAACCTGGAAAATATTATGATTATGATATTACCAAACACTATAAAACTACATGTAAAATATATCAGTTTTACATTTTAAAAGATATCCAGTAAAACTTCTGCAAGCAAGGTTCAAGATTCTACAATTCTCAATTTTAATGTAGCATAATTGGCAGAAAATAATGCTTGCGGATTAAACATCTCCATTGGTTAAGTGCTCTGAGAGCATAATTAATAAGACCCCTAACCAATTAACTCATTATTGTCACTACTTGGCTTGGATGGGTGATTGCTATATGGAACTTACGACTGATTCCTACTGTGCATCGGAGGGCATGCTTAAGACAACAGTTGATAAGCCAAGTCACAAGCCAAGCAGCTCAAAAATAATGATACCATGACTGACTATGGTTGCCTATACAATAAGGAACATCTATGTATTTATGATTTTGATACATCACCTGCTCAGCGTAATCTACAGATTAAATGGGATTAGATGGGATTCTTCAGAATTACTCAATAGATGGACCAACGCCTTAAGTTGGTGGTAAAGGTGAAGGAGACATTCAGACATGAGACCATTTGGTACTTAACATGGTAGCTTAAGTAAAGCATATCCTGGCTTGAAGGATGGATGGATGGATGCGAGTTCAAGACCCGCTTGTGATTCAAATTTTTCCTTTACAAATTAATCTGTAAATAACGCTGAGCAGGCAATACTGCTATAAAAATCATAAATATTGATTTGGGAGGCATTATCTGTACAGCATGTGTGTTGATGTAACTTCACCATGCTGGGGTGGATGATTCTTAAGAATTACTCAATAGATGGTGCTACCAACTCCATAAGTTGGTTGTAAAGGTGAAGGAAAAATTCGGACATGAGACCACTTGTCACAGTAGTTTAAGTAAAGCATATCCTGGCTTGATGGATGGATGGATGCGGGTTCGACCCACTCGTAATTCAAATTTTTCCAATTTTTTTACAAATTAATCTGAAAGAACATCTAGTTTGCAACTGTTTATTTTCTATTCATCAATGATTTGTCTGCAGTATGGTAAAATTAAATTAAGAGAGGAAAAACACAAACCTGAGATATACCTTTGATACCACCTAAACATTGGATAGCTTTTTCATCATTTTTAACAATCCCGGGAAATAAAACACATGTTAGTTCACGATCCAGGCCACCATACTCCGTGGAGTTAAGTTGCTTTGAGGAACCAGGCTCTGACTCCTTAATAGCGGGCGTATACTCTATTGGCACCACATTGTTTATTTTGCACCCAGGACATATAATAATTCTACCGTTTACAGTATCTTCCCATTCTACGCAGGCTTTGTGTAATTCTGCGTGGCATCTGTAGCAGTGTATACCTTCAACCGAGGCGATCATCACTCCACATTTTCCGCAAGTGATCATTTTTGTCTTGGTCTCAGTCAGTCCCACATTTCAGTTTTTACGCTTTTTTTTTATAGGCGTGAGGCGTATTTATTGTCACAGGTAAAAGTCACTGATAAAAGAAAGTCACAGTCAGTCACAGAGACAAAATACCTCCGGGAGCAGCGACACTGTGACTTGTGCGCGAGTCTATGAGAGCGTGCTAAAGTAATAGGTGCATCCTTTTCTCACGAAGGCGTCTGTAGCGTGTCAGAGAGGGACAAACCTAGTATTTTTTTTCACAGGAGCTGCGACAGCGACATGTTTTGCCAGCCGTCAATTCAAAAGTAATAGGTGCATCCTTTTTCCACATAGGCGTCAGAGAAAGACACACCTATTATATATTTACGTCCTGTAAACGTGACTTGTGCCGCGAATAAAAATTCTCGCTAGTATTTATTCACCATACGTATGGTACAGAGACCATGGGGTCTAGCAAAGATCACAATCACTAACGCTAACGCCTTACGCTAACTCCAAAAATGTATCGAAATGACATTCGCTACGGAAAAATTAGCGATTTCCGAAACGTCATTGCAGTACATTTTGGAGTTAGCGTTTGGCGTTAGCGTTAGCGGTTGGTATCTTTGCTAGACCCCCATGTCTCTCACTGAGCGTTCAGCAGAGAAGTTCAGAGTCGCGCAAAGAGCAATGGAAAGAGCTATGCTTGGAATTACATTGCGTGACCGCAAGAGGAATGAATGGATAAGGCGGACAACAGGGGTGAGAGACGTGGTTCATGTGATTGCGGAACGGAAGTGGAGTTGGGCTGGCCACATAGCACGTATGGACCAAAGCCGCTGGACGCGACAGGTCTTGGAATGGAGGCCGTGGGCGAACACCAGACCACGAGGCCGCCCACCGAAGTGATGGGTGGACGATATGAGAGGACACGTAGGTCATGACTGGATGGCCAAGGCACAAAACCGAAAAGGATGGCAGAAAATGGGAGAGGCCTGTGTCCGGAAATGGACCAATAAGGGCTTATAAAGAAGAAGAAGAAGAAAGATTTATTCAATGGTATTTGTCACAGGTATGGTGAGTCACAGTCACAGAGTCACCTAGTATCTCGATTTACCTACGACCCACCTCTAATTTTTTTACGTTTTTGGTTTTTACCTTATCTTTAGAGCAAAGTTTTTTTTATGTTATATTTTGGTTCCACATATAGTGTATTTAGCCAGTGTCAAGTTATATCAAAGAGGATATAATCACTTCGTTTTGTATTATATTTTCATCGTGTTATAAAATATTTCACTTTTTGGCGGGAACGCGGAAAAGTTCACGTCGGTCGTTGCATTGTATTATTTTTCAAAACTTTTGCTTTTGCCAGAGTTAATGATTAAAATTGGTGGCGTTTTACGCATTAAGTGCTGAATTACGAGCATGAGTGAGGGCAAGTGATATAATGTGGTGAAACGTGATTTATCATGTTGCTTCCAAAACTCCGTAGACGCTTCTAGTAAAGTTGCCACCACTTTGCTGGAGCATGACTTAGAGACTATGACTACCTGACTTAGACTGGACTATGACTATGACTAGGACATGACTTTGCGTGAAATATTTTATAACACGATGAAAAAATATAATACTTGACACTGGCTATGTGTGGAGCCAAAATATAAGAAAAGAAAAAAAAATCGTGCAAAGTCATGTCCCTGTCATAGTCCAGTCTAAGTCAGGTAGTCTTAGTCCATTCTAAGTCATGTTCCAGTAAAGTGGTGACAACCTGACAACTTTACTAGAAGCTTCTATGGAACAAATGGAATTTCGGAAGCAACATGAAGAATCACGTTTCACCACATTATATCACTTGCCCTCACTCATGCTCGTAGTTCAGCACTTCATGCGTAAAACGCCTGCATATTTAAACATTAACACCGAAAAAAGTACAAGTTTTGAAAAATAATACAATGGAACGACGTGAGTTTTTCCGCGTTCCCGCCAAAACTCCTAGAGCAAAGTTCTCTGTGTTTAGAGCATTTAGACAATAACTACCAAATCTGGGGGTCTAGCAAAATACCTAACGCTAACGCTATCACCTCACGCTAACTCCAAAAATGTATTGAAATGACATTCGCTGCGGAAAAGTTAACGATTTCCGAAATGTCATTTCAATACATTTTGCAGTTAGCGTGAGGCGTTAGCGTGAGGCGTTAGCATGAGTGGTTGGTACATGGAGGTCTATGGAGAGAGCCAAAATCTGCCAATGCGGCGTTGCCGCTCCGCATTCTTCGTGTAAACATACTGTCTTGTATCTCTGTCAAATACACGAATCGTCGCATAGAGTATGCGAGAAAGCGAATGTCGGTACGGCAACGTCGCCTTACTGACACCGCGTGTCATGTTCTGACAGTTTGGTGTGTCATGAAATTAAATGCGAGAGTCTAAAACGTGTAAATTTAGTGATTATATTGTTATTAGGGCTAAATATTGTATCAATAGTGAAATTGTGTCGTGTTGTGCTGTGTTTTGTGCATCAAGAGTAACCCGAGGAGTCGAAGGAAAACCAGAATCATCATTTTATACGTTAAAGTTTACTGGCTATTTTTATGTTAAACATCGAAGTTTCGAAGTAAATATGCATTTCATATTAAGAATATACGTTTTTTCCACCGTATAATTACCATGCGATTGCAATTACTGAAAGATTTAATGCTTTAATTGATATTTTTGGGATGGGCGATTTTACGCCTCTCGAATAGTGATGTACCTACACTGTCCATTACATTTTCTCGATATTCGTAAATCTTCATACATTTGCACAAAATTACCTTGGTTTTGGGGAGATTAAAAAGTAGAAAATCTGTTTCCTTAAAAGTGGCTGAATGGATTTAGATCAAAGTGCAAACAGAATGAAAAAGTAGGTGTAAATCTGGCAATTTAAAAATAGGCACCTAACCTACTTTTATAAAATACAATAGGTAGGCCAGTGTCGTCTGGCTTCAATATGAGTTATGAAATTAATAATAAACTAGCTGACCCGCCCCGGTTTCGCGTTTATTAGTTTATTAGTTTTATGCCTTACCCTGTTTATGGGTAAGAGAGAAGCAAAAGTGAAAAATATTTGGGAAAAGGATGAATAGATGGGACGGCGAAGGGAGACAGGCGCACCCGTCCCATCCATTCATCCTTTTCCCCTATATTTTTCCCTAAAATAAATATAGGGGCTTCAATACAACAAACGTGATTTTTTGCTCGTTTTTATAGATAATGGTACGGAACCCTTTTTACAAATTTAACCATCATTTTAATGAATAGAATAAGAAAAGGCGAATGTAAAATAAAAACTAACTATTATGGAACAATGTTATTTGAACAGCCTGAAGACGTCCACTGCTGATCATAGGCCTCCCCCAGGAAGCGCCACTTAGAGCGGCTGCTCGCCTCCTGCATCCATCGGCTCCCCACGGCTTTCACCAGGTCGTCGGTCCACCTAGTGGGGGGCTGGCCTACGCTGCGTCTTTCAGTTCGTGGTCGCCACTCGAAAACCTTTCTTCCCATCGGTTGTCAGCTCTACGAGCGATGTGGCCTGCCCATTGCCATTTCAACTTGTTAATCCTAAGAGCCACATCGGTCACTTTAGTTCTTCTGCGGATCTCCTCATTTCGGATCTTATCTCGCAGGGAAACACCGAGCATTGCTCTCTCCATAGCTCGTTGCGCGACTTTGAGCTTAGTAATGAGGCCAACAGTTAGAGACCACGTCTCAGTTCCATAAGTCATCACTGGCAACACACATATAAAAATGTTACTTACAAACGTTATTTCATATAATGTTTCAATATACTTTTACTAGGGTCATCATCATCATTATCATCATTAACAGCCCGAAGACGTCAACTGCTGAACATAGGCCTTCCCCATAGAGTGCCACCTTGAGCGGCCACTCGCCTCCTGCATCAATCAGCTCCCCGTAGTTTTCACCAAATCGTCGGTCCACCAAGTGGGGGCCGGCCTAAGCTGCGTCTTCTGGTTCTACGAATATCTAATTTTCTTTATTGTATTAAAACTAAAAGGTATCGAAATTCTGCAGCACTGTTTGGTTGGGTTTATTATATATCGATATATTGTGTAATAGGGGTCACTTCCCTACTCACGCATACTAATGCACATTTAAATACTCACACCAACAGAAAATGGACAGGCGTTTTGTGAATGTCCGCCGTCCAGATAATACTATGTTGATGGGTTGGTATCTCTGCTAGACGTATAAAAAGTTACTCTATGTACTCTATGTGCTCTATGACCCCCAGTGCATTTAGAAAAGGAGGTGTTAACCACTTATGTATATATACTCTTTGGTCACAGACTTAACGTTCTAATCCGCAAACAATATTTTCTGCCGAAGAGTCATGGCGGGAACGCGGAAATGTTCACGTCGTTGCATTGTATTATTTCTCAAAACTTGTGCTTTTTCCAGTATTAATGTTTAAAATTGGTGGCGTTTTACGCATTAAGTGCTGAATTACGAGCATGAGTGTGAGCAAGTGATATAATGTGGTGAAACGTGAGTTTTCGTGTTGCTTCCAAAATTCCATAGAAACTTCTAGTAAAGTTGCCACCACTTTACTGGAGCATGACTTAGACTGGACTACGACTACCTGACTTAGACTGGACTATGACTATGACTAAGACTTGACTTTACGTGATATATTCTTTAACGATAAAAATTACAATACTTGACACTGCCTAAATACACGACGTGTGGAGCCAAAATCTAAGAAAAAAAAAATATATTTTCTGCCATTTTTTACGGGGGACGAGGTAAGGTAAACACGCATAGCACACGCTCAAATCAAAAACTTAGTAAACGCACGTCGCACACTGTAAAAATACACGCGTCCTCGTGAGGGTGAAGTCGTAGACCGGGTTCAGTTAATGAAACTCCGCTTGCATGATGCAATCTAGACTCAATTTATTGAAATTCGGTAAAAGGTACATATATATCCAGGAGAATCTTGTCACCGCGATGTAGAAATATTACCTACGATGGTGGGCGGCCATCTAGTTCATCTTAAAGTAAACTAAGACAATTACAAACCATAATAATTCCAATTTCAGATACAGATGCCATATTTGGCTATTGTTTTACAACCAAACACAAAAGTAACGTCAACATACATCGCCCACCATGGACAAGCTTAGCCTTGTACATTAAAATCAAACAAAAACAATACCAATAAACCCGAATTTAACCTTAAGCATAAAAGTTACAATATTAGAGCCCTTTTATGACTCTAAACAACATTACACATTAAATGACAGAAAGATCTGACCTAAACACAATAACAGAAAAGTAAAAGGTCCCCTTTAAAAATTAAACTATATATTCTCAAAAAAAATGGCTAACAATTTTTAAGGCTTAGTGTGCAACTGGCAGAAGGCACAGCTTATTTACAGGCCACTTGATCATACCGATATTTACCTTCAACGTTACTACACGCATCAAGTTGACCTGTCCTGAATGGGTTGCAATCACCCTGCCATAAAACCATCTACACACTAGCAAATTGTCTTCCCGAACTGTCACCACGTTTCAATATGTGATTTTCATCGAATAATGGATTCAGCACTCGCAGGCTGCTACGTTTTGGTAAGTTTTCCCTTTTTTTTACAAATCTAGTAAATAATAATAATAAAAATCAAATGTCTTCCAACGACTCTGGTGTCTATTCAACCATGCAATGACAACGGTTGAGGCTGTCCAAGCATGCAGTTGAGTTTTCTTAATATTTATCACTGTAGCTATTTTCAAGCCAAGGGATGGAAACTTGCCTAATCCTTGACTTTGTTCTTGCAGAGGGGTCGTAAAAACGACAAATATCAAAAATAATCCTTCTTTTTGTTGCTGGTTCTTGTACTTCAGGCAAATCTACTTTATAGCGGAACGAGTCACAGCTGCGGTTCCAGGTAAGTCCAACAATCTTTTCTATTTCATCTGTCTTTATTTTCAGCTCTTCTTTGATGCCCTCTCCTGCTTTCTCATGCTTTCTCTTTTCTGTCTCACTGTCTTTCATTTCCCAGAGCAGCTCCTCGCTATTACTCATCCACCTTTGCAGACCAAATCCACCCTTTGCCAAAAGTTCATTTATTTCTCGATACAGATTTGTAGCTTCCTTTACAGTTTCACATCCTGCTTGCAAATCACCCATGTAAAGCTGGCTTGTCACTGCTTTTGCTGCTGCTGGATATTGATGCACTTCGTCAAGGCTTAATTGCTGTAGAGCTTTGACCGCTAAATACGGAGCAGATGCTACGCCAAATGTCACTCTTAGCATCCCACAATGTCTCATTTCCTCCACCGTACTGTCCCTCCAAAGCACTTTGGTAATCAATATCAGCTTCATCCACTTTTATCTGTCTATTCGTTTTGACAATATCTGCTGTCGAACAGATACGAGAAATTCTCCAACGCATGACTAGTCTAAACGCATGATGTTTCAAATCAGTTTGCAAAATTTGACCTACTAGCAAATAATCATTTAAAGATTTATTATTAGTACCATTGCACGACGCGTCAAAAACCGCTCGTACCCTCGTGGTTTGCTTATCTTCACGTACCACTGCATGGTGTGGTAAATATACTGCCTTTGGATTATTCAAATCTTCCATTGGCACGAGTTCCATATGGTTCAACTGTACATGTTCATTAATAATCTCTTTTGTCTGTTTCAGGTCACCTGTTTCCAGTCTTCTGTCTAACGAGCACAATCTTCGTTCAGCTATCTGCAAGGAATCGACTACTTCCGGAATTGGACATTGTAATGGAAGTTGCACAATATACTTACCTTCTTCATCTCTTTTTGTAGTTTTATTGAATATATCTTCACATCGTTTTTCTTCTTCCACTACGTGCATGACTTTCACTTCAGCCGTTCCACGGACTGACGCATCAAGAGCTCCGGATAAAATCCAACCAAATGATGTGCATTGTGCCACCAGTGAACCATTTGGACCTTTCTTAACACCATCTTGCAGGATCTGTCCATATACTTCGGCACCCAAAAGCATATCAACACGACTCGGTGTGTGATAATTCGGATCCGCTAAAACTATTTCTTGTAGTTCCTTCCATTCCACCGCCTTTATCTTATTCATCGGTTGCAGTGTAGTAATGGACTTCAGCACATGCGCCCTAACTTTAATAACTACCCTCGGATCAGTTCGAGATGCTATCTCGAGATTTACCATTGCCTTGGAAATCAAAGTCTTATCTCCACCCACTCCTAGAATCTGACTTTTCGTAGGAGTTCTTTTTAAGCCCAATTGTTGGACCGTCGCTTCCGTTATGAACGACGATTGAGAACCCTGGTCCAACAATGCACGGACAGTACAATACTGACCATTCTTGGACACAGTATTTACTAATGCCGTGGCTAACAAAATAGTATTAAACCTTTGCGCAAAACATGAAACAACTGGAGCTGATTCTAACCTATCATCGTCTACTGATGATGCGCCTGATGCTTCTGCATCCCTGCCCATACTTAACTCCGTAGTCACAGTATGGGTGACATTACCCTTAGAATTACCCTCACTGGACGGGTGTAACAGAGCATGATGTCTGCTCTTACAAATGTTACATTTAAAATTAGTTTGACAGTTTTTGGCTGTGTGATTGCTCCCCAAGCAGCAGAAACAAATATTGTTCTTTTGAACAAAGCTACGCCGTGACTCTACTGAAGTTTTCCTAAAAGCCTTGCAGTAATTAAGCTTGTGCTCCTCCGAACAAAACTGACACTGACCCTGGGAAACATGCATCGTCCTAATTTTGGGGACAGATTTGGAGCCGGACCCAGAATCCAGAAATTCCAACGCTCTGTATCTTTTAGATAAGAATCCCTGAAATTGTTTATAGGTAGGCAATTCCTCTGATGAACCCCCGCCAACAGCCTGAAATTCCCATTGCCTCTTAGTTTCTGGGTCCAACTTCAAAACCATCAAATGGATTACAAGTATATCCCAATTTTCTGTCTTAATCCCTATATTAGACAATGCCGATAAACAATCATTGGTGGTGTCCAATAGTTCCTTCAGCCCACTGGCTGACTCGTGAGCAATGTTCCTTTGACCCAACATTCTTTTGATAATTTGATGAGATAAATATCTTTTGTTGTTGTATCTATCCTCCAACAACATCCAAGATCTAACATAATTGTCATGAGTTATTGGAACATTACTCAGCAATTGCTCGGCCTCACCGGTTAAATATCCTTTAAGGTAAAGTAATTTATGAACATCATCTAAATCATCATTTTTATGCACCAGACTTTGAAATAAGTCTCGGAAAGTATTCCACTCCGAGTATTTTCCCGAAAAGGATGGAATATTTACCTTAGGCAGGTTAACCTTTGAGTGAGACACCGGCTGAGATTGATCTTTATTTGGAGTGGACACAGATACAGTGAAACCTGACAACTTTAACTTCAATTCACTTTTGTACTCTATATAAACTTCATCACATTGATCATAAATATCATTCTTTATGTAGGCAGATTTATTTACAGCACCGGCGTCATAATTCCTCATCAAATCTTTATGCCCGGCTGCGAACTCAAACCAAAGCTGCTCTACTGACTCTAACTTCCCTTCAACGTATTCCCTAGTTAACCTATCTTTAGGCGATTTTTTAAAATTTATTCTTGCCTTTGTAATTCGCGCATAAAGATCTTGTTGAAAATTAAGTAAATTTTCCATTTTTATGAATTTAAATTGAACGAGAAGTTACAAGTTAATGTGATGAATTTTAGCAAATATTTTACAAGTGTTCACTGAGAACAAAGCTTAAAATATTCTATGTTTCAAAAGTCACAAGTTATGAAAATTTTACAAGTCGATGAAAATTCTTCAAAATTTTTCTAAGTGTTTGGGACTTATAATCTGGCTGAACTCGGGCATAGGTTCCCCGTTCCCTCGTTTTTTAGCAAATTATTCTAAGTCCCTAAACTAACTTGAACAATTTTCAAACTACTTATTACCAACAATACTAAGTTATTTTAACCATACAAATAAAGTTCACTTTAGCTTGACTCAACTTTATAAACATGAAAGTACTCACAATTGTCCAGGTTCACTCACTCTGCGGGTTCCAATCCAATTATTTTTGCACAAATTCACTAGTTATCACCTAATTATGACACCACACCAATTATTTCCGCCACATCACCAATTTAGTGGTACGGCAAGTTTGCCGTTAACTTCAAACTTCACTCCTGGAAGATTTCCACGACGCGAGACTACCAACACCAGCAGTCCCCTCGTACTAGGTTACCAACACCAGTGGTAACGAACTGCTGGCCGTTACTCTCCCGGCAACGCCCCCTCTTCGACTCAGTGTTTTCTACTGGGCCAAGTGCGACTACTGTGCCGCTTCAAAGAAAAAAACACCTTCGATAGGTGGATCCTGCCGACATTCGGCCACGAAGGACCATGTAAAAATACACGCGTCCTCGTGAGGGTGAAGTCGTAGACCGGGTTCAGTTAATGAAACTCCGTTTGCATGATGCAATCTAGACTCAATTTATTGAAATTCGGTAAAAGGTACATATATATCCAGGAGAATCTTGTCACCGCGATGTAGAAATATTACCTACGATGGTGGGCGGCCATCTAGTTCATCTTAAAGTAAACTAAGACAATTACAAACCATAATAGTTCCAATTTCAGATACAGATGCCATATTTGGCTATTGTTTTACAACCAAACACAAAAGTAACGTCAACACACACTATAACAATTCCCGCACACGATCTTAAAATATGCACACAGTATCTAATACGTAATGGTTACGCGTGTCTTTACACTCACACCATAGTAATCACTAATGATGAGCATTCACTAAGAACTAAAAATGAACGATAAATGAATGATAGAATTAAATCAACGTGCACCTACTACGGGCTTATTAATAAATGCCTAGTTGATTAGTTACTCCAACTATTGTGTTTTCTTTTGTCATTGGAATATCGAACTCGATCGAAAAAGATAATAAGCCGGGTACACTAATCCAAAACTACTTCACGCCTATTAATAAGGCAGTTAGGGTTTTGGTGAAGTTTTATTAACTTACTATTTTTGAAAACATTGGACAAATTCCAAAATTTAAAATTACTTTGCGCAGAGCAGTTTCACGGGAAAGGGGTTGTTTAAAAAATTACGTTTTTTAAAAAAAATCCCCCCCCCCTTGTGCTGCTCGGTGAGGTATTGAATCCATGCAAAACCACGCATGATTTCAGAACACTATCTTCAAATATACCCATAAACAGGGTTAGGACTTAAAACTAATTAACCCGTGCGAATCCGGGCGGGCTTTGCAGCCACCACAGTCGACCGGCTTTAACTTGCATATTTTTATATAATAGAAGCAGGTATATCAGGGGACTATTTATGTTGAATGGTGCAGACCATTCAACATAAATAGTATACTAAATCTGTAACTGGTTCAAATATCTACATTGAAGAGATAATTAGAATAAGTTTGAAAGTTTTTTGGCGGGTCTTTAATTTCAAGTTCCCATGGGAGAGGGGATGAAATATATCTTCATACCTCCCCTGGAGTTAGATTGTCCCATAAGTAATCTAAGGAAAGTCATCAGTGTCATAATTCAAAAATGACAGACAACATCCTACCCTCAGCCTAGGAATCAATTAGATCCAAATTACTTGAGTATACTCCCTTTCAGATTCCCGATGAATCCTTTTTCACGAGATAAATAGTTACGAATCACAGACCGAAGTAGATGGACTCCAACAAAGACCTCTTGTATCTGTAGCAAACATTTTGAACCTAAATACTTTATACAAAAAAAACACCAACGTATTCTGATCAAAGATTCAATTCCAACTTTATTTGTACCAGTAGGTATGGAGTATGGAATGAAGATGAGATAATGTTGGTCATGTAAGAACAATAGTAAAAAAATCATTTTTTTGTTTGCAGTTCCAATTGAAGTTCTTTATAATATCTACTTTGGACCCAGGAACTATGAGAACCATGGATCCTACAACACCCAGACTCAAAATAAGTATTTACACTTCAATTACTGTACACAAATACTTCTCCTCACAGGAATCAAACCTGTCACCTTTGGGATGGTTATGATGTTGTGGATCAAGTCACTCATTATGCATTCATCGGTACTTATTATAAAAAGCGTAAGAAATTGCAATTTATGTCATACCACACAGTATATATGTATATGTAATGGTTTAAGGTTAGGTCATACATATAGCACAAACCCATAATTATAATAAACTACCTACCCATGACCTAGTCATGACATCACACAATATTACATTTGTTACCAATATGTGCTAATATTGTATGTTTGATTTTTCTATTTATTTATGTTATTTTTATTGTGTATTGTAATGTAGTGTTGTGTGATGTCCTGAATAAATGTATTTTCTTTCTTTCTTTCTTTACCCCAATAAATGTTTCACTTATAATTTATAAATCAACCCCTTTTTTTGGACCTAATTCTGTAAACTAATTTCTTTCAGCAGTAAAATTGTGTGAGATTTTCTGAGAATGCTGAGATGTTGATATTGCGTTGCAACACGCTTTGCAGTAGTAATCGCAACAAGCCATAGGTCTATAAAAAACAGTGTAATTACTGGAAAAATTTATTTAAAGAACACTTTCTGTAATACTCAGTGCATTAATATTTGCATCTGGGCCAACTGGCTGTAGGTATCGCCGGGCATTCTGTACGCGATGTTGCCGGCAAACGTGTTGAGGACCTCTGCTTGTTCACGGAGCCACTCCACTTGCTGGAAACAAATACAATGAATGTGAAAATCAAATCTAACAATTATCAGCTTACGCTTGGGTGCAAAATGCTGTATGGCCCATCGATGCCAGTGTGGTACTGCAGTTGATTAGCTCGGTCTTCGCGGTCTCACGTGTTCGAAAAGGGCTGGTCGAATTTCGCACCACGTTAGTCTTAATGACATCATTCGCCGGGCTTTTACCACCGCCTATGTTGCAGCCATTCTCGAACCGAATGGTCTCATGCGTGATGATGGTAAAAGACCTGACGGAATGACTTTGGGTTCCCTGGAAGATGGGGCGGCCTTTAGTGTGGGACGCTACTTGCGTCAATACTATGGCACCGTCACACCTTCCCGAGACTAAGGTATTATATTACCTGGGCCGAGACACGCGTTAGGGCCGGCGCCGCGGCTAATTCGGCTGAGCAGCTAAAGTGGCGCAAATATAGTAACCTCGGTAGCGGTTATATATTTGAGCGGTTTCATGTTGAGACCCTGGGTCCGTGGGGACCGGGAGCTCACCGCGTTTTCCAAAGTATATCAGAGCGCCTGGTCGATGCGACGCGTGACCAAAATGCTGGCACTTATTTGGCTCAACGCATCAGCATTGCAACTCAAGGATACAATGCTGCCAGCATGTTGGGTACGCTACCCACCGGCAGTGGGCTGGAGCATTTGGACTGTCTAGGCCATCGCGGTCTATTATACAGTCCATAATTATGTACTTTGTAGTAGGTAGTGTAGCTAGTTTAGTTTTTATTACTGTAGTAGTTAGCTTGAGTAATAGGCACATTGCCCGTTTAAAAAGAAACAATATCATCAACAATCCCCTACTTTAACTAGAATCCCCTAGCCCAGTGGCTCAGGGGAAATACATCATCATCAATAGCCTGAAGACGTTCACTGCTGAACATAGACCTCCCCCAGAGAGCGCCTCTGGAGCGGCTGCTCGCCTCCTGTATCCATCGACTCCCCGCGGCTTTCACCATATCGTCGGTCCACCAGGGGGAAATAACGGCGTAGACGGGATAAAGGCGAGCAACAAGTCTGAGGAGACAGGAGTTGCGGAAAATTTTACGTGTGACTGACTGGACCACATATCCGTCCACATTCCAAGTTGAGGTCGCGAGGTCAGGCCCCCGAAGACGTAGTGTCAATTTTCGTATGTTCTGCTACCTTGCAAGTGGGGGAACGTAGAGCGAGACGCGGCCAGGCGGGTGTGGGTAGTGTGGGGTACCTTCTGGTTGACGGCGGCGAGGTGGGGCGCGGCGCGCAGGGCCTGGCGGCGCGTGAGCAGCACGGTGCAGAGCGCGCGCAGCACGGCGGGCAGGCTGCGCAGGTGTGGGTAGTGTGGGGTACCTTCTGGTTGACGGCGGCGAGGTGGGGCGCGGCGCGCAGGGCCTGGCGGCGCGCGAGCAGCACGGTGCAGAGCGCGCGCAGCACGGCGGGCAGGCTGCGCAGGTGTGGGTAGTGTGGGGTACCTTCTGGTTGACGGCGGCGAGGTGGGGCGCGGCGCGCAGGGCCTGGGGGCGCGCGAGCAGCACGGTGCAGAGCGCGCGCAGCACGGCGGGCAGGCTGCGCAGGTGTGGGTAGTGTGGGGTACCTTCTGGTTGACGGCGGCGAGGTGGGGCGCGGCGCGCAGGGCCTGGCGGCGCGCGAGCAGCACGGTGCAGAGCGCGCGCAGCACGGCGGGCAGGCTGCGCAGGTGTGGGTAGTGTGGGGTACCTTCTGGTTGACGGCGGCGAGGTGGGGCGCGGCGCGCAGGGCCTGGCGGCGCGCGAGCAGCACGGTGCAGAGCGCGCGCAGCACGGCGGGCAGGCTGCGCAGGTGTGGGTAGTGTGGGGTACCTTCTGGTTGACGGCGGCGAGGTGGGGCGCGGCGCGCAGGGCCTGGCGGCGCGCGAGCAGCACGGTGCAGAGCGCGCGCAGCACGGCGGGCAGGCTGCGCAGGTGTGGGTAGTGTGGGGTACCTTCTGGTTGACGGCGGCGAGGTGGGGCGCGGCGCGCAGGGCCTGGCGGCGCGCGAGCAGCACGGTGCAGAGCGCGCGCAGCACGGCGGGCAGGCTGCGCAGGTGTGGGTAGTGTGGGGTACCTTCTGGTTGACGGCGGCGAGGTGGGGCGCGGCGCGCAGGGCCTGGCGGCGCGCGAGCAGCACGGTGCAGAGCGCGCGCAGCACGGCGGGCAGGCTGCGCAGGTGTGGGTAGTGTGGGGTACCTTCTGGTTGACGGCGGCGAGGTGGGGCGCGGCGCGCAGGGCCTGGCGGCGCGCGAGCAGCACGGTGCAGAGCGCGCGCAGCACGGCGGGCAGGCTGCGCAGGTGTGGGTAGTGTGGGGTACCTTCTGGTTGACGGCGGCGAGGTGGGGCGCGGCGCGCAGGGCCTGGCGGCGCGCGAGCAGCACGGTGCAGAGCGCGCGCAGCACGGCGGGCAGGCTGCGCAGGTGTGGGTAGTGTGGGGTACCTTCTGGTTGACGGCGACGAGGTGGGGCGCGGCGCGCAGGGCCTGGCGGCGCGCGAGCAGCACGGTGCAGAGCGCGCGCAGCACGGCGGGCAGGCTGCGCAGGTGTGGGTAGTGTGGGGTACCTTCTGGTTGACGGCGGCGAGGTGGGGCGCGGCGCGCAGGGCCTGGCGGCGCGCGAGCAGCACGGTGCAGAGCGCGCCCAGCACGGCGGGCAGGCTGCGCAGGTGTGGGTAGTGTGGGGTACCTTCTGGTTGACGGCGGCGAGGTGGGGCGCGGCGCGCAGGGCCTGGCGGCGCGCGAGCAGCACGGTGCAGAGCGCGCGCAGCACGGCGGGCAGGCTGCGCAGGTGTGGGTAGTGTGGGGTACCTTCTGGTTGACGGCGGCGAGGTGGGGCGCGGCGCGCAGGGCCTGGCGGCGCGCGAGCAGCACGGTGCAGAGCGCGCGCAGCACGGCGGGCAGGCTGCGCAGGTGTGGGTAGTGTGGGGTACCTTCTGGTTGACGGCGGCGAGGTGGGGCGCGGCGCGCAGGGCCTGGCGGCGCGCGAGCAGCACGGTGCAGAGCGCGCGCAGCACGGCGGGCAGGCTGCGCAGGTGTGGGTAGTGTGGGGTACCTTCTGGTTGACGGCGGCGAGGTGGGGCGCGGCGCGCAGGGCCTGGCGGCGCGCGAGCAGCACGGTGCAGAGCGCGCGCAGCACGGCGGGCAGGCTGCGCAGGTGTGGGTAGTGTGGGGTACCTTCTGGTTGACGGCGGCGAGGTGGGGCGCGGCGCGCAGGGCCTGGCGGCGCGCGAGCAGCACGGTGCAGAGCGCGCGCAGCACGGCGGGCAGGCTGCGCAGGTGTGGGTAGTGTGGGGTACCTTCTGGTTGACGGCGGCGAGGTGGGGCGCGGCGCGCAGGGCCTGGCGGCGCGCGAGCAGCACGGTGCAGAGCGCGCGCAGCACGGCGGGCAGGCTGCGCAGGTGTGGGTAGTGTGGGGTACCTTCTGGTTGACGGCGGCGAGGTGGGGCGCGGCGCGCAGGGCCTGGCGGCGCGCGAGCAGCACGGTGCAGAGCGCGCGCAGCACGGCGGGCAGGCTGCGCAGGTGTGGGTAGTGTGGGGTACCTTCTGGTTGACGGCGGCGAGGTGGGGCGCGGCGCGCAGGGCCTGGCGGCGCGCGAGCAGCACGGTGCAGAGCGCGCGCAGCACGGCGGGCAGGCTGCGCAGGTGTGGGTAGTGTGGGGTACCTTCTGGTTGACGGCGGCGAGGTGGGGCGCGGCGCGCAGGGCCTGGCGGCGCGCGAGCAGCACGGTGCAGAGCGCGCGCAGCACGGCGGGCAGGCTGCGCAGGTGTGGGTAGTGTGGGGTACCTTCTGGTTGACGGCGGCGAGGTGGGGCGCGGCGCGCAGGGCCTGGCGGCGCGCGAGCAGCACGGTGCAGAGCGCGCGCAGCACGGCGGGCAGGCTGCGCAGGTGTGGGTAGTGTGGGGTACCTTCTGGTTGACGGCGGCGAGGTGGGGCGCGGCGCGCAGGGCCTGGCGGCGCGCGAGCAGCACGGTGCAGAGCGCGCGCAGCACGGCGGGCAGGCTGCGCAGGTGTGGGTAGTGTGGGGTACCTTCTGGTTGACGGCGGCGAGGTGGGGCGCGGCGCGCAGGGCCTGGCGGCGCGCGAGCAGCACGGTGCAGAGCGCGCGCAGCACGGCGGGCAGGCTGCGCAGGTGTGGGTAGTGTGGGGTACCTTCTGGTTGACGGCGGCGAGGTGGGGCGCGGCGCGCAGGGCCTGGCGGCGCGCGAGCAGCACGGTGCAGAGCGCGCGCAGCACGGCGGGCAGGCTGCGCAGGTGTGGGTAGTGTGGGGTACCTTCTGGTTGACGGCGGCGAGGTGGGGCGCGGCGCGCAGGGCCTGGCGGCGCGCGAGCAGCACGGTGCAGAGCGCGCGCAGCACGGCGGGCAGGCTGCGCAGGTGTGGGTAGTGTGGGGTACCTTCTGGTTGACGGCGGCGAGGTGGGGCGCGGCGCGCAGGGCCTGGCGGCGCGCGAGCAGCACGGTGCAGAGCGCGCGCAGCACGGCGGGCAGGCTGCGCAGGTGTGGGTAGTGTGGGGTACCTTCTGGTTGACGGCGGCGAGGTGGGGCGCGGCGCGCAGGGCCTGGCGGCGCGCGAGCAGCACGGTGCAGAGCGCGCGCAGCACGGCGGGCAGGCTGCGCAGGTGTGGGTAGTGTGGGGTACCTTCTGGTTGACGGCGGCGAGGTGGGGCGCGGCGCGCAGGGCCTGGCGGCGCGCGAGCAGCACGGTGCAGAGCGCGCGCAGCACGGCGGGCAGGCTGCGCAGGTGTGGGTAGTGTGGGGTACCTTCTGGTTGACGGCGGCGAGGTGGGGCGCGGCGCGCAGGGCCTGGCGGCGCGCGAGCAGCACGGTGCAGAGCGCGCGCAGCACGGCGGGCAGGCTGCGCAGGTGTGGGTAGTGTGGGGTACCTTCTGGTTGACGGCGGCGAGGTGGGGCGCGGCGCGCAGGGCCTGGCGGCGCGCGAGCAGCACGGTGCAGAGCGCGCGCAGCACGGCGGGCAGGCTGCGCAGGTGTGGGTAGTGTGGGGTACCTTCTGGTTGACGGCGGCGAGGTGGGGCGCGGCGCGCAGGGCCTGGCGGCGCGCGAGCAGCACGGTGCAGAGCGCGCGCAGCACGGCGGGCAGGCTGCGCAGGTGTGGGTAGTGTGGGGTACCTTCTGGTTGACGGCGGCGAGGTGGGGCGCGGCGCGCAGGGCCTGGCGGCGCGCGAGCAGCACGGTGCAGAGCGCGCGCAGCACGGCGGGCAGGCTGCGCAGGTGTGGGTAGTGTGGGGTACCTTCTGGTTGACGGCGGCGAGGTGGGGCGCGGCGCGCAGGGCCTGGCGGCGCGCGAGCAGCACGGTGCAGAGCGCGCGCAGCACGGCGGGCAGGCTGCGCAGGTGTGGGTAGTGTGGGGTACCTTCTGGTTGACGGCGGCGAGGTGGGGCGCGGCGCGCAGGGCCTGGCGGCGCGCGAGCAGCACGGTGCAGAGCGCGCGCAGCACGGCGGGCAGGCTGCGCAGGTGTGGGTAGTGTGGGGTACCTTCTGGTTGACGGCGGCGAGGTGGGGCGCGGCGCGCAGGGCCTGGCGGCGCGCGAGCAGCACGGTGCAGAGCGCGCGCAGCACGGCGGGCAGGCTGCGCAGGAGCTCCCCGCGCGCCGCCCGCGCGCCGCTCACGCGCGCCTCCAGCTCGCCCGCGCTCAGCGGGACCAGCGAGCACGACTGCAGCGTCTGTCGCAACACAACAACACTTCACCTACACTAGGTAAACGTGCTCCGATAACTATACCGGTTCATCCCAGTATCGCTATAGCACTCCTTGGTCATTTATTATTGACTGTTACTAACAAACCCTTCAAAATACTGTTTATTTTCTTAGACATGTCATCTTGATCTTCTATGTGGTTTTTGGCATCGTTTATCGCTGTTTTACGACCAAAATTTTGATTGTGATTATATAGGCATTCAAAATAATGTTTCATCAAATCAGCAAAAAATATTACAAGGGATTGGTTTGGTGGGATTCGTTAGGACCTCCAGGATACCCAAAGAAATGAAAATAAAATAAAATTGGATCAATTAAATGGTTTACGAGCTTAGAGCATTTTAAGTTTACGAGTGGCGCTGTCAACCTGAGATTGAGCAAAGAATGTCATAGTTTGGTAAAGCCTCCGTCCTCCGTTAAGGCATGCGGAGTGGAGAATGAGACGACACGAGCCATACCCAACAAGAGCCGAGGCACTCGAAGGTTGCAAGACTCACCTCGAGCGCCCCATCATAGTTGTTACTATGGAACTGGTCGAAGAAGGTCATCAGCTTGCACAGTTTAGTGTAAGCTTCGACGAGAGCCGCGGGAAGCGAGACTGCGTCTGAGGCGCGAAGCCGTCGCGAGACATGGTCCGCGAGAGTTGAGAGACGCTCGCGGAGGCCAGACGCGCCGCCTCCACTGTTCACCACTTGAGCTAGCAGTACGCAGAACAACTCGAGGACTTTCTCTAGGTTCTGTAATGTAAGTGTCATCGTAAGGAGCCTTGTTTCTACTAAACAGGTAAAGTGTGAAACAAACTCAACAGCGGCTGTGAAGTGCGCTACAAGTGCGGGGGCACATCGTATTTTTGCTACAGCGCCGACTTCACAGCCGTCATTGAGTTTGAATCGCGCTTTCTGCATATACAAATGTAATACTATAATTTATTCTGTGACATAGGCCTCTCTCATAAAATTGATCCGGGTTATCCCGGCTTGCTAATAGGACCAGCCTTTTGTATGTCACAGGAGCTGGCTAAGGGAACATTCACGGAATGGGCATTAGCAAAGGTAAATTAAAATCTGCGATCACCAAGCCGCCTGCCCAGCGTGGTGATTATGTCAAATACCCCTTATTAAGGCGCTGACAGGACCCAATGCGAGCACGTTTATTACAGTAGACAAACTTGAAACTTATTTTGTACCTGATAGGGTCGCTTTTATTTTAGCAAAAATATGGCGATTACGTTGCGTTGCACTTCGACTTTTCCATTTTTCGGTACAAATAATTAGTTATAAAAGAAATGCTTAATGTTATAAAAAAATAAGCTTATAGACGGATGCATTGAAACATAGCTTAACACTATGATTTATTTCAATGGGGTGTCTTATTATAATGTAACATTTTAGGATGTTTGAATGATTTTTTAGGTCACTTCACGATTTTTTTCTATCGAGAAAACTTTTCGTAAACTTGTTTCGGTTTCGGCAGATGGAAAGAAGATATGACCAGTATTAACGTGCATTTTTTTCAATCCTGTAAATGGTATACGTTTTGAGATAATCACGTTCAAAATAGTCGATTTGGGAGCATTCAGCGCCTTAAGCGTCTTCCTAAAACGCCACTCCGGGCCTGTATTCAACAGTGAACGTCTTCGGACAGATGACGATGACTAAAATAAAAAACGCTATCCCTACTTTCCACTATGCATAATTTGCACACTATTATTTATAGCTCCCTACACTTACGAGGTGTATACAGATTATTTTATGCATGTATAACTAGAGTGGTATTTATTATACATATTTATGGAAAGTGTAATAGTGGTATAGTGTACGATTCAGATATAATTATTCTGTATAGTATTTTAGTCAGATTTAATTTGTTGAATATAGTATAGGATTTAGATTTAAAATAAAAGAAAGTAATTGTTCTAATGTGCACTTGTATTTCTAAAGCACAAACTGTTGCAAGTACATTTTCGCTATGTATAACATGTCCTAACTGTAAATTTATAATGAGTCATTATTTGGGGGAGCACAGAACCCTATAACACAGGCTTTTAGCTTAGCATAGGGTTCTGAGGCTTATCACTTTTTATGAAAGTATTGATGCTGATTTGTTGTTGCATAATAATTATCTAATTTATAATTTCCTTGTGCTTTCTTACCTAAGAGAATGTTACAAATAAACGATTTGAATTTGAATTTAAATCTCCATAATGAGGTAAAATTAGTATATTTGTTAATCACAAAGAAAAGAGAGAGTACTTACTCCAGCTACATCATACATGGTGATGGCATCTTCAAAGAGGCCCTTGTTCACAAGCTGCTCCGCCACATTCAATGCGATCACCTGCGGGACACAAACAACCATGTTTAGGAGAAACGATACCGTATTGACCCTATAATGTTAGCGTTTGTATGCTTGTTATTTTGCTATGATTTTAATTTGTTTTGTGCATAAATAAATAAAGGAAAATGCGCGAGAATGTGGCAATTTTTAGTACGAAAGTATACAAAGTTGTATAGGGCATGGGCGGTTGTGTTATAAGACTATCGCTATTATCAAAACTTACATGTTTTGGTGAAAATTGACAACATATTTTCATTTTTGGGAGGGTCTAATTAAAAAAACTATTTCCTTTAATGAACTCAATATAATAAATTCAGATTTTTAAATTCAGTACTAGCTGACCCACCCCGGCTTCGCACGGGTTTATTATTAGTTTTACGCTTAATCTCATTCTAAAGGAAGAGGGAAAAGATAAGGTGTTGGAGTGGCTTTCGTCATAATGAAAATTGGATGCCTGCAATTTCTCATCTAAAATACAAATCGGCGGGGTTATTGCGTAACTCGCAATCAGTTTGCAACAGGCGGAAATTGCGCGATCATTGCTGTCAAACGTCACTTTGACAGAGCAGAAAGAGATCGAGCGCTAGATTTCCGACTGTCGGACAATCGATGAACTAAAACTTACATTATTTTGTTTCGATCTATTGCTGTTCTGTTGCTAGTGGCGCTAGTGTCTAAGGCCAAAGTACATTCAGCAACAGGTGTGCAAACGGCGGACATCTTGCGACCGATTGCTAGGTGTTTGGTATCGCATTGCTACTGCTGTTGCAACTTTTACGTAACACAGTTGCCGACGACCATGAAATATTTACGGGACAATATTTAAAGTACTTAAGTACTATAAAGATATTATAGTCCTCAAAATTGAAGTACTTAAGTACTTCCTTTCTAGCAAAAAAAAAATAACCCGAAACAAAAGCTTTCAATTATTTTTTAGGCTACCAGCTAAAATCTCCATTTAGCCACGATATCCTTTAATCGTGATGAGTAATATAGTACCGTAGTATCGATGTGCGGGTTGTCGAACTGGTCGAGCAGGCCGGGCGCCCGCAGGCCCGCGGCGTCCACGCGCCCGAACAGCAGGCCGTAGTCGCGGCTCTCCAGCGCCAGCTCCGTGCAGCAGCACATGAACAGGTTCTTGCCGCTGGGGTCCTTCAGGTTCCTACAATATAATAATATATAATAAGGTGAAAGTTTCCAGACAGTGGGCGTGGCCAGCAACGTCCGATTGGTGGCGGTCAGCTAGGAAGAGCGCGCCGAGTTCAGCAGCGGTGCGGCGGCCATTTCAAGCACACTTTTGGTCCACCTGGACAGGAATACAAGGACTTTGTACCATCGCGTGTTAATTTTTGTCATTTTTCATCATTAATTAATTGAGTTGTTAATTTCTGTTAAAATTACTAAGCTTCAGTTTTTGTTATATCGTTTTATATTTTTTTAATAACTACTGTCATAGCTATTTTAATATGTGTGGTCATAGTAACAGCCTGAAGTCCAGTCCAATCTGAATATAGGCCTCCCCCAGTGAGCGGTTTGAGAGACTGCTCGCCTCCTGCCCATCGGCTACCCCCAGCTTTCACCATATCGTCAGACCACCTAGTGGCGGGCCGGCTTACGCTGCGTCTTTCGGTTTGTGGTCGCCACTCGAGAGCCTTTCTTCATCGATTGTCAGTTCTACGATCACAAGTATTCCTATAAAAATGATAAACAGTACCTAACTTATATACAAGGTGACCTTGAATTGGTATGTTATCCTGAAAGGGTGGTAAATCTACGCCCCAAGGTAGATAATCTTTCTTCTACGACTACTAAATTAATAGTTTTTCATTGAAGAAATGCCATGTAAAGTTTAGGTTCGAAAATAGCCTTAGCACAGCTAGGTGGTTTAACTTCGTCCTTGACCGAGCGCACATAATCTGTGTTTATAAATGAATTTATAGTATCTTGTTAACTCTCGTAGCGATCACACGTGCAATTTTGCGAGTGGATTTTTATTTTTCCTTTGAGGTTTGAAAACACCCAGTTTCAAGTAAGGCTCTCACAACTTGTAGGGTATCATGGTCCCCCCATTTCGGGATAAGCCATACCAAGTCAAGGTCACCCTGTATATTGAAAGTTACGGTGAGTATCAAAACACAATATAAAGACAAAAATGTTGAGGGCGATGACTGGAGATTTTGGCGCTAACGCAGTTCCTACGGGCCAGGCGCGTTTACTCTTTCTAGAATGTAACGGCATAATAGTGTATAGTTTTTAATATGGTGTATGTCAAGAACCAGTATTATTACAACTTTCAGCGTAGTAACATAATTATTCAGTAATCTGTGCCTTCAGTTAAAAACCCGGGTACACAGTTCGCGGATATAACAGAGTTTTTGTTACTCGGTAAAGTATTTACCGATACAAGTCAATATTGTATCGGCGAACTTGACAGGTACCGTCAGATATCGAATTAGTTCACGTATTGATGAAAAATTTTACCTCAAGAAGAAGTAATAGTGTAAAGCATCCGAAGGGTCTGTGAGCTCGAACTTCCTGACATACAGAAGAAGTAGTCTTGCCAGGTTCAAACGGCGCAGAGGGGCGGGGTCGTCTGTGTCGACAGACACTGAAAAACAATGTAAAATCGTTTAAATACACAAAACATGCATACATGCAACATGCATGCTATGTGCATTATTACTTATTGGTGTTCAATAAAGTATTAATGTACTGTTGTAAAATTGAACAAGATTAGTGAACCTGTGACTGACATTTGTTTATAGTGTTGCTAGTCTGTTTATGTAATTTTCTAACACCAGTAAAATAAAATCAAATGTTTGCCCACAAATTCCCTCCCTTTTATCAATAGAATAGTTACTCAGTTATTTGTCTTTGCTTATTTTAAACTCAATATAGAGAAACAAAAGGGCAAGTGTAATTTTCAGATTTGTGTAAGGAAACAATATCTACGAGATAAACAAATCTAAAAATTAGTTGTTACCAAAACAAAATCGGTAAATTGGAGATGTCGTGTCTTTAGTAAGCAAATAAATAATACTTAATTAGTATTATAACTTACACAATGGCGCCTGTACATTTCGAGGTGTCCCCAGCATGTAGATATCATGCAATGCCAACGCCATGTGCACTCCATGCACTTGGTACCTAAAAATTAAATCAATCAGATAATATTATAAACTAAACGGCTTCGCATCACGAAAACAAAGGGAAAAGGAAATAATTAAGAGTGCCTTTTGGTGAAACGGAAAATCAATAAGTTTGATGTAATTACGTAGTAGGTTGATTCAAAACTAAAACTAATAAAGCTTTGTTCTGGCCCTTACCTGGGTATTCTGGATAAGAACTCAATAGCCGGTTCGAACTGCCCAGTCAAAGTCAGCATTTGGAAATAGACAACTGGCTTTTCATAGGCATGGTAATGTGTCTCTCCTGTAAGGGATATAATTCCAAATACATATAGTTTTGTCGGTACATTCTTTAACATCCATTAAAAATAGTTAAGTAAAAAATAATCAAGAAAAGGGGTAGCTGTGGGTGTGGCGTTCCATTATTATTTCCATTAGGTTTTCCATTAGCGTGACATTACCTGCGGAAGTGTTCAGCAAATAATATCATTTCCATACATTTTGAGTTATCGTATAGCGTTAATGCTAATGGGAAAGGATCTTTGGTAGACCACCAGCCATCTCACTTATAATAATTTATACATCGTCACTAACCAATATTGTGTTCTAATGCTATACATCCTGATATAGAAAAAAACTGCAGCGCCGCTCACCGCCCTGAGACCGCATCGTCACTTTCCATCAGATGAGATCATAAGACTACACTCAAATGCCTGCATTTGACTATTTCGAACGAACTATTTCGTGTACTCTGTAAAGCGGGAGCCGATGGAAGCAGGGAGAAAGCAGCCGCTCAAAGTGACGCTTTCTGGGGGAGGCCTCGTTCAGCAGTCGTCGTCTTAAGGCTGTTGCTGATGATGATAATAGCTTAGATGTGTATACCGTTTTTTATAACTTTGGAATCCATACCATATTCTTCCAAAATGAGTTTCTGGAGGTCAGAGTAAGAGAAAGTCTCAGGTTCGTTGTTGGTCCTTGTCTTTATATAGGATAGTTTCAGCCAGAGATAGTCGTCGGCTGTGCGCGCCACCTCATAATGTTCGTCGCTTTGGTCGCAGCCGCCTATAACGCAGTATACCTGCAGAATTCAATATACATAATTATGGACGGGCCCGATAGCTCAGTTGGTAGTAGCCCTGCCTTTTGAACTAAGGGCTGTGTGTTCGATTCCTACCCAGGACAAACATTTGTGTGATGAACATAAATGTTTGTTCTGCGTCTGGGTGTTATATTGTATTCTATGTATGTGTTTACAAACAAAAAAGTATCTAAGTATTATATCAGTTATCTGGTTCCCATAGTACAAGCTTTGCTTAGTTTGGGGCTAGATGGCGCTGTGTGAAATGTCCACACATATTTATTTATTTATGCATGGGCAAGCATGTACCTTCTAGGCAAGCATGTCCCATCGACACATACCATTAGGTGAGACAGTGGTCAAATGCAAGCTTTATCATATTTGTTGTAACAAAAATTGCATCACTAACAACTGCAGTCCCAGGTTTTATCTGCATCTTTTAATTTAGATGGTCTTTCTTAGATAGTTGATACATACCTCAAAATTGTCGTGAAATCATAAAACAAGAGATGTTTTCAGATTTGTACACACATTTAAATAGTTGGGACCTTAAATTCAATATTTTGGGATATTTTCGTTATTATTTTCAGTATGTAATCACTGTCAATCTCAGTGGAATGCAGTACCTTTCGTGTCGCATTATCTAAAGCGCAAATTAAGATATTAAGAACGAAATGAAGATATGTTTTTAAAGTTTATGGATATGCTTATGGATAACAGTTTATTAGCACATAACGCCACGGAAATACACTTCACATAGTTTCTTGCGGCCCACGCGATCCGTTTTGGCAACCTGTGCAGCTTTGAGGCTAGCAGATCTTCGTGCAGCACGTGTAGATAGATATGCAGCCACCGCAGCAGCCGCATAAAGTTATTTTGTCATCTGTGATCACTGGCATCACTTTTAGCAGATTGGGTGGGATGCTTTTAAAAAAATTTAGTTTTTTACTGGAGATCCCAAATTGGATAGAAAACAAACATTAAAATGTCTAACTCCATCTTTTTCATTTCCCTTATACGAGAAAAGTGCCGCCATACTTTAATTTTGTAGAATACAAAAAATCAATGCCTTTGTAACAATCCTAGAGCATATTTAACAAACCAAATAAAATATCCATCCAGATCTATACACTTACAGCTCTTTTGTATGCATCTGTTGAATTTCGCACTTGTATTCTGTACTGGAAATTGATGGCAGTTTGCAATTTGTCAGAGAGTGCCTTCTCTGGGGTTCTTATGTGCTCTTCCAGGGCCGCTATGAATTCTTCATGGTCCCGCCTAACAAAAAGACAGTAACTTAGTGACTATGTATTTATGTTTGTTAACATTGGTCACCAAGGTCAATAGTTAACAAAATCAAATAACAAAGTTTTGGTTGGAAAGTGAAAATGTTAGGTTTTCAGCATACTAGTATTTTTTGACTCAAACTTAAGCACTTCAATAACTCTATAGTATACTCTATACTATAATGAAAACTTGACACTGGCTATGGCTAAATACCATATTATCCAGATGGATTAAAAAAAGATTCAAAGATTGAGATTGTGTTTATTTTGTATTTTGATAACTGCATGATGGTGAGTAGCATATTTATTAACTTACCCTGCCTTTCTCAAACAATGCATAGCAGCGTTTGTATCTCCACTCCGCAAACAGTAATAGACCATTGGCCATAGCGGGCGGTCGTCGATAACACCATCAGTGAGCCCTTGCACATTAGCTCCTTGCAAGCGAAGTCCTACGAACCCGCGCACTAAGGGGTAGGTGCCAGGCTCGCCACCACGCATCGCCGCCGCTGGGTTTGAGCGTACCACGTCGCTCATATACTGTTTGTATCTATAAATAATAATTTAAAAAAAGTTTTAATATTATAAAAGGTAATGTAAGTACTTAGAACTCATCATTTGTGCTCCGGTTATTTTTACGTAAATGTAAGTCTGAGTATGCGGTATTATAAATAAATAGTTTTACACAACTTATTTATTTTAGTATTCTAAGCATCGCCAATGGGAGCATGATTTAATCCTACAAGCACCAGCCAAGTAGTGCATTCACACATTAGTGCAAGCTAGGGTGCTTTTCAGTTAGTGGCAGCTGCACACACCGCTTACCTCTTCCCGCGCACATCTAATTTTTGCTACTGTGCAGCGTTTAGCGTAATCTTCACAGCCGCCATTGAGTTTGAATTGCACTCTACTTCTCACACATTTGTTAAAGTAAAACTCATGTCAACTTAAAAATACTGAACACTCATTGGATGAAGACAGCTGATGATCAACAGGCTACCTATGACTTTTGTATTTTTAAGTTAACATGAGTTTAACTTTAACAAATGTATAGGAAACCGGGGGTAAGCCAAGTAAAAAAATAAAGTATGAAGTATATATGTATTTGTTGTGCTGTGTAATTTATGTATTTTGAAAATTATTATGAAGTTAATAAAACAAACCTTTTCTCTAAATACGTCTTCCCTTGTGTAACAAGACACTGCTGGATGGTTGCATTGCCTCTAGCCTTCAGCGGATCTTCATCTCTGACTAGTGCAGGTATGTTAGACATAGTTTTTATTATTTCCCACATTTCTTTGACTTTCTGCAACAAAGTGTTTACCTTTTACTTGAATAGTGAAGCCTTTTAGCTCATGGTTGGCGTTATTTAAAAGAAAAAGATGCAAAGTTTATGAATGAAAAACTATATACACTTACTGGATCATTTAATTCATCAGCAACCTGTGCAAATTTTTGATGCAAGGAAGTCCTAGACTTGGACCCTTGAAACACCAGCTTATTATACTGCTGCACTTGTCTTGAATATGCAGCTTCTATGTTGTCTAGCATTGAATGTCCAAACTTTTTTGGGGCATCCGCAATACTTGGGGGCTCAGGTGTTCTTTTAAGGTCAAGCCAGTTTTGTGACGGGCCAATCATAGCATTCATAAGCTTTATCTTCTCTCTGTTCCATTCGGAGAGCATGTGTTCCCATTTTTGATCTTCAGTTGTTTGGAGGGACTAAAATTTAAAGATAAAGTAGACTAAAATAAGTTCAGAAAAACAGCAGCATATTTATTATGACAATCATGCATAGTTAAATAACATATTTAATGCTATCATTGAAAAGAAATTTTGTGAAGGTGAATAAATAATATTCTATTCTGTTATTTTTTTTTTGTTCTTTTGTCATCTCCGTTCAGTGGCATCATTTTTAGCAGATTTGGTGGATGTTGTTTTATTTTATTCAATTTGTAGAGTTCGTCAATGAGAATCTACATTTTTTTTTCTTTTTATGTCACTGTTCCCTTTTTCTCTTTCCTTGGGGCAAGATTTGCTTTTTTTTGAGGTGTGGTGTATAGGTTGGTGTTGATAGCTGTGAAGCTAGAGCATTGGGATGCCTCTTGAGCTATTCTAAATGTACTCACATTTTTGTTGACTTCATCAATGAGAGATAAAATTGCGTTTTCTCTCTCATTCTTTAAGAAACTTTCAATATCTGAATCTGCTATTGGCTGTAGTGGCTCAAATGTGCGTTTTGAACTAAGAGTTTCAAGTTTCTGTGATATCTGTTGCAGGTCTATGCCTTTAGATCCAAATAACAGATGTCTGCAATTAAAGAAATGAATTAAATATTATCTGCTGTGATTCTGGTATGTTTGTTGAGAGGACAAATGGCTTGATACCATCTAGTGCAAAAATACAGTTTTACTACTCAGCAGAGTTTGAGCAGCAATAGCAACTTGAATTGTCTGAAGAGGGCACTAGGGTTGCTTTAGTATCCGGTTCACACATGGGTGTGGAGAGTGGGGGGAGGAGGAACACCCCCTGAAAAGGGGGCAGTGCGAAAATGAATAGTTAGTGTTACAGTACTCTAGTATATATAGTAGTGAAAAATACACCAAATCAACCTTATATCTGAAAGTTGTTACTGTTAGATAGAACTAGCATAGGATTATCTATTAGTTGCTGTTGCTGAAATTATTAGAAAATTAAATATATAACTACTGATAATAGTCACAATAAAGTATCAAAAGCTCTTAGAATTAGCAAGTTGAAATGGCAATGGGCACGCCACATCGGTCATAGAACTGGCAACTGATAGGGAAGAAAGGTTCTCGAGTAGCGACCACGAACCAGAAGGCGCAGCGTAGGCAGGCCCCCACTAGGTGGACCGAGGACCTGGTGAAAACCCCGGGGAGCCGTTGTATGCAGGAGGCGAGCAGCCGTTCAAAGTGACGCTCTCTGGGGGAGGCCTATGTTCAGCAGTGGACGTCTTCAGGCTGTAGATGATTCACTGAATACGTAATTCAAGATATTTTAGCTAGTGGATATTTTATCAGTCAAGCAAACAAAAACGACGCTCACGCTTGGATATCATTGGCGCCAGACTGTATAACTCTTGAGTGTAGTTCTTGGGATGCCTCTAGTACTTGACCCAAGGAGCGTTCAACCCTTGGCAACTCTTCATTGCCTTCAATCTCTGTCGTCAGCTGCTCAGCTTGTTGTAATAACTTGTTAAAGTCATCGTCAGCCATCACAAAGAATTTGTGGTTAGGTTTTTATAAACAATATCACCGCAATGTTATGTATGTTTAATAATGGGTAGGAATCACTCAAATTTTTTAATAGATCACATTAGAAGTTATTAGTAAAGTAATATTTTGTAGTCCGATTTATAATCAATCACTTCGTTTAGCACGAATAAAATAAAAAATACCGAACAAACTAGTCTTGGCCGTTATTAAAAAAACGGTGCGGGATATCGATGCCAGTACCCGATGCCAGTACCCGATGCCGGCATCCGATTCCACAAATATAGATAAACAGATGCGCACCGTACGGATCACGGCACCGGGCACCAGTGCTGCCAATAAAAAATTCTCCATTCCCCGCGTCAGTTTCACCAATTCCCCGAAATTCCCCGCATCTTTATGATTAATTTACCGAAACAACATTTTTGGAACAAAAACACTACGTTTTACATTACGTTTTATACATGATTTGTTTAATATACTACTATATACAACTTAGATCTAGACTAAGTTCGTAGTCTTACTATTCACAGATTTGCCCCCTTGCATTACAGTTTCAATTTCAATTAATTAATTAATTGCAATTGTTTTTTTTGTTTCTGTTCATTGTATGTTTGTTTGTTAGTTTACATACTCTTTGCCTTCCTTGGGCAAAATCTGGAATTTCTCATGCCGGATGCATCTGATTATTTTTCCCTAAAACTACACGACGCGACTTAGAGCCAAGTCCTATCCTAACTTAAGACAACTTTTCGGTGGCGCAGCGCGATGTTAGTATGGCGTCGCCGGCGGAGTTTTGAAAGCAGCAATGACTGTGTAATATGATACCGAGAGAAGCGAGCGCGAAAAATTTCTGTATTTGCCACATTTTTCAATCCAGAAAATAAGTATGGCCACTTGAGCAACTGATTCCACAGTGCCAATGTGCAATAAATCATCTTAAGTAATTTGTATTTAAATTTTGGGTAAATCAATAATAATTACCAATTCTCGAATAATATAAATATGATTCAATAGTTTAGGAATTTAATTTATACTGGCATTTAGGCTGAACAGAGCTGCGCTGCTGGCACCAAATCAGTGTTATAAACAATTTTGCAGAATTTTTATGTCTTAGGTATAAGGAGAGAGCCAATGCCTGCCAATGCGACGTTGCCGCTCCGCATCCTTTGTGTAAACATACTATCTTGTATCTCTGTCTAATACACGAATCGTCGCATAGAGTATGCGAGAAAGCGACTGTAGGTACGGCAGCGTCACCTTACCTCGCACCGCGTGTCATGTTGTGACACACCAGTCTGTCAAAAAATTGAAATGGGCGAGCATAAAATGTGAAAATATATTGATTATGTTGTGGTTAGGGCTAAATATTATGACAATAATGAAACTGTGTTGTGTTGTGCTGTGTTTTGTGCATCAACAATTACCCGAGGTTTCGAAGGAAATCCAGAATCTTAATTTTATGCGTAAGCGTTTACTGGCTATTTTTATGCTAATTATTGAAGTTTCGAAGTAAATATGCATCTCATGTTTTTGGCATCGTATTAATACCATGTGATTGCAATTACTGAAAAATTTAATGCTTTAATTGATATTATTGGGATGGAAGATATTACGCCTCTCAAATAGTGATGTATCCACACTGCCCATTAGACTTTGTCGATATTCGTAAATCTCACACATTTGCAAAAAATTACGTTGGTTTTGGAGAGAGTAAAAAGTAGAAAATCTGATTCGCCAAAAGTGGCTGAATGGATTTAGATCAATGTGCAATCTTAATTTTACGAAAAAAGTATAAATATTATGTCATTTTAAAAATAAAATAATCATTTTCGAAAATTTATTGGGTAGGCTAGTTGCCTGGCGTCTTTATGAGTACTATCACAGATAATGTAAAACCTACAGGTTCCCATAAAAGTATATTAATTAGAAATCCTATGTAGTTGAAGGATTGTTTATTTATATTTAAATAAAATAAAAACTCCAGTCCAAAACAATAGAAAGAGCTTCTGAGCTTGTGTTATAAAAACCTTTATGAAATATTAAAAATATTCCTACCAAGTTAGAATATCGTCTTGCACTGGTATTCTTAAGAAAAAGACAGCGGGCTCTCACGTTACCTATCTCCCTCGTACCGCGTTTCTCTCTTGACATGATGCAGCCTATTATCGGCTTTATTGCTAGTAAGAATTAAAGGGTATTATTGTATAATGTTTGATTCCTTGTTAGTCTGTGGTAATCATTCCAGAGATATAGTTTGTTGGGTATAGTATTCTTAAAACTTCCTTGATGGGTGTAGAATCCATGGCTTGATGCTTGCACTCATCATTGAAAATATTGATCGATTAAATAGCCAAATTTCGGGTTAAAACCCGCTGTTTTTCCATGTTCATTACTGTCCAAATGTAATCTTTAAATTCTATTCTTATATCATATCTTTCTCTAATATATATACAGGGAGTCCATGTATTGAAGGATATCCTTGTAACTGCGGGTAAGTCACGTCCGCGTCGTGTCCAACTAAATGGCAAAATTTTATTTCAACAAAAGTGCCATTTTTGATTAAATCCAATTTTTACATTTATTTCAAAAATATTGTTTGCCCATAGGGGGAATTCTGTGGTTTGCCCATTATATTTCATGCCATTTCTACAAATAATGACTTTTACACTCTGTTTTTTTTAAATTTACTCATGGACATGCAAGGAACTTATACGTATACTATTGAACATGTGAGTCATAAAAAGCAATGTTTTTTTTCTCTTCAAATATTAAGGAAACAATGAAAAATTTCCTAAACATAAATTTTACACAAACTAATTAAAATTAATTAATTAATTTCAATTTTGATAGCCTGTGGTGGAGGTAGTAGGGAATAAAAATGCTATGATATCAAAAGTATGTCGTATTATTTTTATTTTCAGTACAAGTACGTAGGTACATAAAATTTACAATTCCGTGATTATATATTAGGGAGGTATTCAGACCAAAATTTAATTAATTAGTTACATATAGGTATTTGTGTCGCTTAACGTCAAACTCGGATAAATCCACTCTACCCTTTATTGAGATATTGAAGAAAAAGTGATTATAAACTCGAGTTTAGTATTCTATATTTATTTTTTGGAAGGCATATAACTCTAATGGCTTCCTATCGACAAATCGACAACATACTCTGTAATCCATTCAACTGTTATTTGAAACTACGACCATGTTTGAAATACGTCGTTATTACGCCATCTAGTAACAGAAGCGGAACTAGTTTATTTTAAATAAAACGTCTACTTCAATGATTTAAAAGGGAGTTTTTTTAAGTATGGCAACAGTGTTTAAAAAATCGATCCTGTTTAGAAAATTCAGTTTAAAATCCATCCATTCTTTCAATAATTCAATATTTTGTTTGGATTTACCTTCGTCTGATTTAATGGAATCAACTTTATGGGGATTTATACAGTTTTGATTTGATCTATCAGATCCTCAACCAAAATAAACAAACATTTATGTAGGTATACATTGCAAAATTTAATAAGATCACCAAGATTGGTTTGTCGCGATCGCGTCATAAAATAAAAAATAGTGTCAAAGAAATTATAGTAAACAGAGAACCTTCCCATGTGCGCGAAGACGTGGGGGACAAAAGAAACAACACATTTTTTAGAATATTGTAAAACAGCTATGTTTGACACATTTTGAAAGATAAACTATATATAGGTACGTAATTTTCTTTTTATAAGATAATTATGTTTATATGAATAATTACCTGTATTTATTCCATCTGTGTCTGACTTTTTCTTATTATCAATAGGCTAACATTTGACCACGATCTCACCTGATGGTAAGTGATGACGCGGTCGACGATGGAGCATGCTTGCCTAGACTGCTCGTGCCTTTACTTATTAGGGCTTTACTTATTTGTATTTTTTAGGCCCGAAGATGAGGTCAGCGTCGGGAGCTCCCTTGGGATGTTGGTATTTTTGACGCACATGTTGGCCTCGGTTGGGGTTGCCACTGCCACCCGAACCACCACCACTTTCGGCACTATATTCTTCCTCCTCTTGCCTCTCGGAGATATTGAGGGTTAGACTGGAAAAATAGATAAGACGTAGGTATATTACGTGAGAACACCTTTTACTATGAAAGTGTAATACGCAAATGATTGCAGTTTATTATACTATTCCCCTCTGTCACATAGCGCACGCAACACGAGCGTAATATACTAGACGCGTAGCACTCTGTATAGAAATTTAAGTTTTCCGGGATAAAAAATATCCATGTTGATCCCAGTAATATAAGCAATCCGTGTGCAAATATCCAAATCGATTAAGCTGTTTTGACGTGAATGAATACCACGTAGAGTAGCGTAGTATTAGATTGTCTGTGGTCTGTGACCACACAAACAAACATAAGGCAAGCAAACAACATTTCACTTTTCTATACAGGATGTAAATAAAGTAAGGACAGGATGTAAGTGAATCTAAAAGTCTGGTGGTAGACATCTATTTGTTGATTTAACTCCTTTATTTGGGTTGCCTGCTTTTTGATAGTTTGGGCAAGACTTCAGTGACACTCTGATAACGGTGGGTTCTCAATGGGTCTTTTAAATAAATATATAATTGTCAAACCCATTATTTGGACCCATAAAATATGAACACGTGATAGTGAACATTAAAATCAACTTCACGGACTTACAGTCACAAATACTTACAGAGCTTTACCTAAAAAATACTTAGAATAAAATGACTGGATGATGAGCACAACCCTATTATTTATTAGCATACCGTTTGACTCTCTCCATCTCCTGCTTATCAGCCAAAGCCTGCTGTTGCAAGTTGCTCGCCAGTTCGGGCGGCGCGTTGAAAGACTTATACTGTGGCTTCGTTCCCTTACGCACCATCAGAACAAACTCCACACCTTCATTACCTTGCTGCAAGTACGATGACTGATGAGTGGCAATAAAAATTGCCCTTTTGTTAATGGTAATGAAATTAATATTAAATCAATGAATGATCACAATATTTGTTTGTTTACATACGAAATGTATAAGATTTCGACAAAATTTTCTCGACTTTTTCTCGTAAAAGACCGTGACAAGACTATGGCAGGGAAGTGTGTCTTACTTTAACAACGACGACAAGTTTTCTCGAGGTGCGCATCCTAGGAGACTCGCTTTTGCGCTTCAATTTAATTGAAATTATTTCACTTTTAGAAGTACCTATTTAATACGATGAATGATTATGGAAATGAGTGACTAGAAAATAGATGTGATTGCAAAATATAGCATTATAGAAAGGTCAATACAAAACTGCACATTTTAAATAGTTATATAAACAGAAAACACACTGGGTACATAAATCTTACCAATAACTGTTCGTAAGTTTTTTTAGTGGTCTGTCGGCAAGTTACGGGTACTGCTATATCCCTTTGCTGTGGCCTGTTTTCTCTTTGTCTCTCTGCTATATTCTCCATTACCATCTTCTCAAATGCAGACTCAAACTCCACGTCTTCCACCTAAAAATGTTTAGTTTATGGTCAAAATTGTATATTGAATAAAACACATATTTGTTACTAAATAAAGTTACGTACGTGTTTGGATGCGGGTCGCCGGGGTTCAACACTATTGATATCTTCTGTTCCTTGGCCTTCCATGTCATCGTTTCCCATATTTTCAGTCAAAGGCTCTTCATCAGAGCTCTCTTCAGGTAACTGAGGATTATCAGTTTCGTCGTCCGTCTCTATAATGGTATCCAAGCCGTCATTGAAGCCGTCGTTGATGCTGTCATCTCCCTGATCATCATTGTCATACTCCTCTTCTCCCAAATCAGGGTACAAAGTCTGCCTCAAATCCTCAATAGCATCCTTGCACTGCTGCCAACTTGTAAACAAATTCAATTTCGGCCTCAAAGTCGTGAGGCACTCCTGATAAATATATTTCACATAAATCGGAAACTTGTTCTCCTCCGTCCAGAACGGATCTGAACACTTGAACCAGTAATAGTTTTGAAAAAATGTTAGAAAATAATCTAGGCGTTTCTTGCTAGAACCGCTGTTGAAATACGCGCCGCAAGTTTCCAAAAGCGCGCAGACTAGTCGAATTCTGAACACATTATCCGGAGGATCAAGAGGAGATATGTTTCCATGCTCATTTGACACTCCAAAAGTGATGAAAGAGTAGAGAACCGTAAAGACATCCCGTGAATCCAGAAGTTTGTAGTTGTATAGCTCACCAAGATATCTAACTGTTGCGATTCTTCTCTGATTGTACCTTGGATGCGGGTCTTCCATAGTGACTCTGATCTCTTCTAGAATAGTATCCACTACCGCAGGTGCTACAACTTCTTGCCACACTGCAAGTTCCGCCGTCAACCTTGCCAGTGCTCTTCTGGCACTGGCTCTAACTCTCCAACCTCCAGCCAAATGTTGAATGCCAATAGCCAATATATCAGGGTCATCCCAATTTAGTTTACGCATAAGTCTCAGAATTTTTTCTTCATTGCTTTTCTGTAAATCTTCATGCAAGATTTTTCTGATAAATTGGTGCATTGGAGGTTCTACTTCTTTGGGTTGCGAGGGAGCTTCAGGCGGACATACATAGTAGAAAGCATTCTCGATTTGCGTTACGTACCGCGAATCTAGAGCTGAAACAGTCTAAAGCCAACATCGTATTAATAACTTTTGAGTGGCAAATATTGTAAAAAATACTATTTTATAAAAGTAAATAATTACCTTTTTTCTCATCATTTGTTGTAAATATATCATAGTCCTTTGATGTGTATCAGGATTACAATACAAATAGCTTCCACAAGTCTCTAACAGGTTGCATGCCATTTCAATATGGTGATGTTTAAAATCATGAAGCAAAACTTTTAGGCAATAAAGTGCTTCTATCTTTGAGTACAGACCAAACTTGACTAGTTCTCCAATAAATCTTACTACTTTAATCTACAAAAGAAGAAAAATATCAATTTAGTTCTTTCCATTAACATTAAATACAAACCATATTTATAAATGTTATGTGGCTGTTACCTTAGATTCAATATTAATCTGATCCTTTTTCCTGACATGGTATTTGAAATCTTGCTTCAGCATCTGGCACAAATCGAGGCAGACATCAGGCAACACTGGGTACAATATTGCCGCGAATCTTGAATAAAATGGCAGTAAATCAAGCCTGGTTCTGGCAACACCAAACAGTACTCTGGTCAGTTTTCTGCGGTTGTTTTTTGTGTTGAGATTCAATACGAAGTCTACAGCTGCAGTATCAATTAGCTCTCGATTGATGCAGTTTGGTAGTTCATTCAAGAATGCATCTAGTGCATACCTATAAAGAAATGATTAATGATTAACATCATTTAAACCTGGATTTATTTTAGGACATGCAATCAAATGTAAAAAAAAACATATCCTTATTGATCCTGCCATTTATAAGGAACTTACTTGTTGGATACATTAGTAGGCTGCACCTCTTCTTGCTCTACTTCTGGTACTACAGGAGGTTCCTCTGAATCACTGAGCTCATCTTCTTTTAAATCCTCATCTAGCATCTCTTCCGTTACAGTTTCAGTTTTGCTTTTTACTGCCTTAAAATAATATGCTTTAAGTTTAACACTTATTAAGAATAATTAATTACAGAAATTGCATTAAAATCAAAACCAGTGAATACAAGGTAAAGATGGCCAAACCAGAAGGTAAAACTAATAGCAACCAATTGCAAGGTAATGAATGAGACAGGTATAAGTAATAAATTATTTCAAAATGGACCAATATATATATATATATATAGGCATCGGGACAGCTATGAGATGGCATTACCCAAAACAACAATAGTAATAAATATATTTTATATACCTCTTTCAATTGATAAAGTGGCATGAACACCTTTAAGTCTGGCAAACTAGTATAGAAGGTCCTGGTATCATCATCTTGCCAGGGGTCTGTTCCAGCTTGCATGTTAAACTCTTCTGCACCTCCAATAGTGACTGTACCTTGTGTTTCTATAACTGTCAGTGTTAATGTTGGAGGATTGCCAGCTTCTCCTAACTCTTCACCTAAAACATCTGCAAAATTTTGTGCACCCACTAACAGCTTGTCATATGTAGCCTGGAATATAAAAGTTAATGTAATATGGGCAAGCAACAAAGGTGGCTAGTGATAAAAGGATTCAGCGAGGTATAAAGTGTGCAATCGTCTAATCTACTTTAAACCAGACTAAAAAAATCTAACAATTATTTGATATTGTTGAAAATGCACTGGTATTTTCAGAAATATGTACCTGATGTTGTTCCAACTGATCTTTCCTTTCCTGTGAAAGTTCACCCCTTGTATGCAGTGTTCTTTGGTTAGCTGCATGCAATGCTTGTAACTGTGCTCTCTCACTGAGTAAATGTTTAGTGAGGGATGAGAAATAGTCTTTGAGTAATGTCCGTACTGCTGTTTGTTTCTCTGCTGGCAAAAATGTGTTCCGAGGCACAGGTATATTATATTTCTGCAAAATCAAGATAGTATTGATCCCATCAACAGTCAAAAGATGCAAGACATGCTTATTAGTATCTTATCAAATAAATATAGATTACATTGAAATAAATGCAATCAATGCTATAACAGTTATATTTTATTCCATACATAGTTTCAGAATATTACCTCTGAAATTTCTCTTATTTTTTTGGGCATTAGTCCAGCATAATCTTCTCCACAGTGTTTGCAGAACGACATGAGTATTGGTATATTATTGTGATCCTCCTTGTCCATATTGATGAGCACAGTAAGAACATTACCAAGCAAGGGCAAGCCAGTCTTGTTGACAAATATGCCCACAGCAACAAGCTCAGCGTAGAATCTTATATCGACGCGCAGCTTCGACGAGTTCGTTATTTTATCTGTAGCTTTGAATGTTAAGATCTTTTGCCAGTTCTCGAAAAAGTTAGGAGAAAATTCTGCGTAAGCACGATGTAAGGCGGAACAGAGTTTGATTGCCGCAGGTATGTCAGACATTTTCAGCTTTGCTTCAGCTATAGCAGCCGCAACTTCTGAAATGTACTTCGTAAGGTTTAATGCAGAGAAGTCTTTCAACAGGGTATCAATCTGAGTTGCACTAAATGACTTTAACTTCTTGACAAACGTTGTGTTCTTCTTCAAGCCTGAGTCCAGTTTAGTAAAATGGTTTTCGGGGGGACGTACGCAGTTTAAGTTTTGATTTCGAAGCTCTGTTTTCTTCTTCAGTCTAATTTCTAGGTTAATTATATACTCGTCCAAAGCTTCTTTTTCCATCTCTACAGTATTCTCAGATGCTTCTTCCATAGTTTTATCACCTTTCTCCTCATCGTTATCACTTATAGTCATGTTTTACGTTAGAGAATAGAACAATAAATAAATTTTCAGTCTTTACCAATGTACTCTGTGAAATAAATAGAGTTTATAAGTATTCTGCCAAACGAAATACAAAACAAAATGCAAGCACAGAGTACATTTTATTTTTTTTGTATTTTGGCTCCACACATAGTGTATTTAGCCAGTGTCAAGTATTATATTTTCATCGTGTTATAAAATATTTCCCGCAAAGTCATGTCCTAGTCATAGTCTAAGTGAGGTAGTCATAGTCCAGTCTAAGTCATGCTCCAGCAAAGTGGTGGCAACTTTACTAGAAGCTTCTATGGAGTTTTGGAAGCAACACGAAAAGTCACGTTTCACCACAGTATATCACTTGCCTCGCTCACTCACTCCTGCTCGTAATTCAGCACTTAATGCGTAAAACGCCACCAATTTTAAACATTAACACTGGAAAAAGCAAAAGTTTTGAAAAGTAATACAATTCTTCTTCTTCTTTAATGGCTTTCTATCGCTGTTTTGCAATAATTCTGCCAATGTCAAGTGAGTAAAATTTGTACGGTTATGTCAAGTCAAAGTCATATTTGGTCAGTCAGTCAAAACGCCAACAGTAAAATGGTGGATATTCTACTGAAGACTCTAAAACGGCCGTTGAAGCAAAAACGAAAATGTAAGTTTCTAGAATTTTGAAATCATTTGCCAACACTCGTGCACGTTCACGAACACTTAACGGATAATAATCCACCCTTATTACACATTGAAATTCAGAATACACAGGTTTTAAAAAATAAATTCATAATTCGCAACCGCCATTGTCGGAGTTTCTTCAAAGACCCAAGTAATACAATGCAACGACGTGAACTCTTCCGCGTTCCCGCCAAAAAACCCACAGAGTACATTGGTAGTAAAGACTGAAAAATGCAAGTTTCCCCGTATTCCGATTCACGCTGTAATCTAATCGCTATAATCGCTCACGCTCACAAGTCACAACGCTCACGTTGATTTTTCACCGTTCCGATTCAGATATTGCGTTCACGACTTTGAGTTGAGCGCTGTCAATGACTCGATGCTCGGCTTAAACTCGCGAGTTGCGTCGCGCGTGAGCCGCGAGATGAATGGCAAGAGGCGTACAGTGGTCCGACCCCATACAAGAGGTTCATCATCATCAACAGCCTGAAGATGTCCACTGCTTCCCACAGGGGGCACCACCTCGAGTGAAAAAAAAACAAAATAAAATAAAAAAAACATTATTAAGTTAATTTAAAATGATTACTAGTATTTAATGATGAAATAAAGCCATGTAAGTATACTGTTAATACAAATATTGTAAACTAATATTCAGTTTTTTTTTTGTATATATTTTTATTTTGATTTCAGATTTGGTTTATATTATAATTTTTTTAACCTTAGTTCATTTTATAATCTTAAATCAAAAGATTCATTCAAAGATCTATAAATACTCAGTTTGACCTCATTTTTAATATTTTACATACTTTTCATCATATCTCAAAAAGTGCACGAAAGTAGCACCATTTGTCTTTGAAGAAAATGTGGCATTTAATGGTATAATACCATCAAATAAATCCCAGAATGAAAACCGGTCAAATTCACGAAATATTTATGGTTATATGTTGCTTCCCATACTTTGAAAACAGTTTTAGTCAATTAACTCCTAAACTATATAAATACGTTCAGATCATATTTGTTGCCTTTCGATATAGACATCAAACGGCATATTTTATTTTGTGAAACTTTTTTTACGCACTATCCTATGTCCAACCTCTTATATGGGGTCGGACCACTGTGGGACGAGCCGCGGTGCGCTCATGAGGCTCTTCTCCGGGCTCGCCGTCTCGTAGCCATACAGAACACTATGCTCCTAATCGGGGGTAAACCAGGGGTCACCGCCAAGCTCAGGAGAATTCTGTGCTCGGAAGGAGTAACTTCCTTGGAAGGAACAACCAATCACGGACGGCGATATCACAAGATGGCGTCGGTCATGACGTTTACAAGTTTACTAGGGATATCGTTGTCGCGCTAGGCCATTCGGTACACATTTCTAGCGTGATAATATCGATTTTAGCGTATATCGGAATACGGCCAAATTGATTTTATTTTGTATTCGTTTTTTTTCTACTGGTATAGTCTGACCAACTTATCTGTGAACTGGCAGAAAATGGAACTATAGCCGCCATATTGAAATTTAGGCCTGCCGCCATGGAGGTGTAAGGAGAGAGCCAAAATCTGCCAATGCAGCGTTGCCGCTCCGCATCCTTCGTGTAAACATACTATCTTGTATCTCTGTCTAATACACGAATCGTCGCATAGAGTATGCGAGAAAGCGACTGTAGGAACGGCAACCTCGCCTTACCTACCACCGCGTGTCATGTCTTGACAGTTTGGTGTGTCAAGAAATTAAATGCGAGAGCATAAAACGTGAAAATATAGTGATTATATTGTTATTAGAGCTAAATATTGTGTCAATAGTGAAATTGTGTCGTGTTGTGCTGTGTTTTGTGCATCAACAGTAACCCGAGGAGTCGAAGGAAAACCAGAATCATCATTTTATACGTTCAAGTTTACTGGCTATTTTTATCATACATCAAAGTATCGAAGTAAATATGATTAGTACCCATTTCATATTAAGAATATACGTTTTTTCCATCGTATAATTACCATGCGATTGCAATTACTGAAAGATTTAATGCTTTAATTGATATTTTTGGGCTGGGCGATTTTACGCCTCTCGAATAGTGATGTACCTACACTGTCCATTACATTTTGTCGATATTCGTAAATCTTCATACATTTGCACAAAATTACTTTGGTTTTGGGGAGATTAAAAAGTAGAAAATCTCTTTCCCTAAAAGTGGCTGAATGGATTTAGATCAAAGTGCAAACAGAATGAAAAAGTAGGTGCAAATCTGGCAATTTAAAAATAGGCACCTAACCTACTTTTATAAAATACAGTAGGTAGGCCAGTGTCGTCTGGTTTCAATATGAGTTATGAAACTTATAATAAACTAGCTGACCCGCCCCGGTTTCGCACGGGTTTATTAGTTTTATGCCTTTACCTTGTTTATGGGTAAGAGAGAAGCAAAAGTGAAAAATATAGGAGAAAAGGATGAATAGATGGGATGGCAAAGGGAGACAGGCGCAGCCGTCCCATCCATTCATCTTTTTTCCCTATATTTTTCCCTAAAATAAATATAGGGGCTTCAATACAATAAACGTGATTTTTTGCTCGTTTTTATACTAGATAATGGTACGGAACACTTTTTACAAATTTAACCATCATTTTAATGAATAGAATAAGAAAAGGCGAATGTAAAATAAAAACTAACTATTATGGAACAATGTTATTTGAACAGCCTGAAGACGTCCACTGCTGATCATAGGCCTCCCCCAGGGACCGCCACTTAGAGCGGCTGCTCGCCTCCTGCATCCATCGGCTCCCCGCGGTTTTCACCAGGTCGTCGGTCCACCTAGTGGGGGGCTGGCCTACGCTGCGTCTTCCAGTTCGTAGTCGCCACTCGAGAACCTTTCTTCCCCATCGGTTGTCAGTTCTACGAGCGATGTGGCCTGCCCATTGCCATTTCAACTTGTTAATCCTAAGAGCCACATCGGTCACTTTAGTTCTTCTGCGGATCTCCTCATTTCGGATCTTATCTCGCAGGGAAACACCGAGCATTGCTCTCTCCATAGCTCGTTGCGCGACTTTGAGCTTAGTAATGAGGCCAACAGTTAGAGACCACGTCTCAGTTCCATAAGTCATCACTGGCAACACACATATAAAAATGTTACTTACAAACGTTATTTCATATAATGTGTTTCAATATACTTTTGATGGGTCATCATCATCACCATCATCATCATTAACAGCCTGAAGACGTCAACTGGTGAACATAGGCCTTCCCCATAGAGTGCCACCTTGAGCGGCCACTCGCCTCCTGCATCCATCAGCTCCCCGTGGTTTTCACCAGATCGTCGGTCCACCAAGTGGGGGCCGGCCTAAGCTGCGTCTTCTGGTTCTACAAATATCTAATTTTCTTTATTGTATTAAATCTAAAAAGTATCGAAATTCTGCAGCACTGTTTGGTTAGGTTTATTATATATCGATATATTGTGTTATAGGGGTCACTTCTCTACTCACGCATACTAATGCATATTTAAATACTCACACCAACAGAAAATGGACAGGCATTTTGTGAATGTCCGCCGTCCATATGATTCTATGTTGATGCCTGCCGCATACCGATTTTTTTTCTCGTAGTAGCGCTGCCAAATAAGGTATGGTACATTCAATACACTATCTGTAACCTTATACTTGTACATCAAAAATCTCGTACCTATGGCACCGTCGTATTGTAAAAACAGTTTGTTTATAAAAAACGTAAATTAAAACCGGTTATTTAAAAACTGTCCATTTATTGCAAACTGACAATCTATTGTACAACAAAGCCATGCGTCCTTTGCATCGGAATCCGCGCGTATGGAGCGTACGGGGCGTCGGTATTTATAAAATGAAGGCACAGTAATGCCGATCCAGTGCATGCACTCCCACACAAATCAATACAAAGCAACAAATCCGTACGCTCCAACAAAAGCAAAAATTGGTGCATTAAAACGGGTTTGTACAGAATTAAATGCTACTAAAACCCGTTTTTTTATAAACTCACCGCTAGGTACCGACTGTTTATAAATAGTCGAAATATCATCCGTGTTAGGTTACTGTGTGATGTCTCAGGATGACGTGCGCAGTGCAGTGTCACGCGGAACTTTATTATTTTAAAATTCCGGGTGACACTGCAACTGTTATGGGCGGCCGTGTCGCTTAACATTAAGTGAACGACTAGCTCGTCACGTCATACAATCTCATTAAAAAATGGCGGTATGGCGGCTGTAGTTCAATTTTCTGCCAGTTCACAGATAAGTTGGTCAGACTAACTGCTATGTCATTTTTGACTGATTTTGCTTCAACTTCAACTCTTCGTTAATGGCCTTTGTGGAGAAGTGAGTGACCACAATTTTGCTAGTGTCACGTGGACTAAGATACAGGGGGGTTATTCGATATGACACATGAGATTCCTTGCCAATAACGCGTGACGTGTAACATGCTCCAAACGTAAACGCGGGCTTTAACGCGCCACGACATGGAATTAACATGAAATCAAAAAATTGTATTCTGTATGCCACGCGTTAGATTGTTTGTGCCCAGTGTTTTCTGTTTTTTGACGTGCGTGTAACGTGTGTATCGTGTTTGTCAAATTTGACAATGGCATACAGAATAGCATTTTAAACCCAAAACCATTCCACGAAGATATCGTAACGCGCCGTGTTACGTGCGTGAATGGTCATACGGAATAAGGGCCCTGTTTTTGCTATCCGCACTGTGAACGACAACAATTGAAAATGCAACATTTGTTTACACATTTCCAAAGCGAACGCTGAATTTGACCATTTTTGGCACTTTTAACTGTTAATTTTGCCATCTGTGGCTATCCATTCTATGTTGATGGGCTATCCGAACGGGCCTTTTGATGGATATTGTTGATGATGTGATCGTTATTTTCGTTCTTTGCATTCTTAATAAGGGAACGCACCCTATATATGTGGTTATATACTAATACATTTATTCAGGATATCACACAGCATTATCTTTTTATTATGAATTCATTAGTGCTCTTGGTCTCTACCAACTTTTAGAGCCTTACCCATGAATAAGGCACCCCGCCGTCAAGTGGGAGGCAGCTAGATCAAGGGCAAGCCTCAGTTTGTGGTTCTGCCGGGAAAAGAGGATTAAGAAGACTGCATCTGCTGGAAGAGTGCAGCGTCACTGTGTTTACTTGGTCAATTAAAGTTTGTTCAATTATTCTCTTGTGTTGTTTCAGATAGTACTGCTCACATAATTCCATCAGTTGAGAAGATTGATGAAGTGCGGATATTTTCGGTATAGTGGAGAACTAACTGTTCTCCTGAGTTTTGTTTGTAGTAGGTTCATGGGTCGAGGTGTATGTAGTTACGAGCTGTCCATATAGATTTACGAATACTTGAGCCCGCTTGATTGCGGCCATGAAATATTAAAGACACGTACAAATCGTGTCTCTAGAACTTCAGATCTATTTATTAAGAAGGCTTGGAGTATATAATTCTATAATAATCCAAACTATTTAAATTATTCGAATACACCCTTCTTCTTCTTCTCGTGCAGGCAAGTGGTCAGCCCAGCCCCCCTATTGCGAAGGAGTTAGCAGCGCTGCTGACGCGCGTCTGCCGCTCAACTACTGTCAAAATTGTATGAAAATTGACAGCAGTTGAGCGGCAAACGCTCGTCAGTAGCGCCACTAGCTCGTTCGTAATAGGGGGGCTCGTGTCAGAATTTTTAGGCTACCCGAAGGATTCTACCTTGGCTTAAAAACTACAAAAAAAAAACGAATATTCAATAATCTAAAATGTTAGAATATTCACAAGCCCTAGTTGTAAGTCACCATTGTTTAATTTTTTCAGAAATCTAATGATGTGTTTGTTAAACCTCTTCACTGAATAAAACAGTTCTTATTCTTTTAATTTTTTTATTTAATACCAATCTGAAACTGAACCAACTTTGATACCAAAACAAACAATACCTAATTATTTTGGTTCAGTTTCAGATAACTATAATTATTATTATTCTTCAAAATTATTCAATGGATTGCCGTTTCGTAAAAATTTCGATATCGTTACAATATCAGGGTACAGCACTATTTTATTTTTATTAGGGTGGTAGTCTTGTACAATCCGTCAAAGCTGAATGCTGCCAATATATAATTGCGCAAACTTTGACATCTTTTCACGTCATTGTCTATGAAGTCCCATCTCTTCCTAGAATAGGTATTATATATATACCACAGAGAACTTTGCTATATACTGATATATACTCTTTGGTTATGTGAAAAAAGTTGTGTACATACATAATAAATAATAATATTCATTTTATTTTATTTCAATTATTTCTTTGCGAAATGTGTGGAATTTTGTGTGAAATATGTTATACAAATGCAAAATGTTGTAGTAGTGTATTTGGAGTAAGTACATTTTTATAAAATAATTGTATTAGAGCTCAATGTATCAAAAATAACCTCAACTCAAATAATTTACTAGACACAAATGTTATGACACAAACTATAATAAATATTCTCTCCTCTCTCGTATTTTAGGATGTGAGCCTACTACGGCGAATCCAAAATAGAGGGCCTAATTGTATGCAATCTGTGGAAGTTATATCAAGCCCTAGTTTTGCAATTAAGTTTTATGGGTCAGTATTATGGATGCAAGGGCAACAACTTACACCACAGCCGTTAGAAAATGATAAAGGTATACTTCTTTACAATGGTGATATTTTTGACGAAACCTGGATCTCTGATGTCAGTGATACCCAAATGATTATGGACAAACTTTGCCAGCAAACAGTAAGTACAGGTAGCAATTTCTTTAATTTCTGTATGGTCACTGAAGACTGGAAACATGTTACACCTGCGATTGCATCATCACTTCCCCATCGGTGAGAGAGTAGTCAAATGCTAGATAAATCTGATGTAAAACGGCACAATAGCATAATGGCTATAACCACAATCATTTTAAACCAGAGACCACACTTTTTGTCACCTTTATTGAATAAATGTTATTCTATTCTTTAATAATATTTTCATAATAATGATAAACACTTATTTTTTCTGGAAATAAAATTATTCTTATTCTAGTTAACACCCCTGCTGAACCCCCTACAGTTAGAGGTTAAATAATAAAATTCTTTTTAGACCCATATCACAGAACAACACCTAAAGGTTGGGAGAGTTGAGATTTTCATTAAAAATCATAAGTCTCAATTTGAGCTGATTGCTGATTTTTATTTTGTAATATAGGCTTTTTGCCTTTCCAAGGATGATGCCATTCATATAATATCAAGTCTCTAGAGTGGTTTGTCGGTTAGTAACTTGGGATAAAATGTTTTTGTTAATAGTCTTATTTTGCAAATAAAACAAAGTCTTTTCCAGCAAAAGACTTTGTTTTTATTACAAAATACTTTTTTGTTTTAATTATATATGTTTTAGGTGGATTCAACAGATGAACATGTCACAGAGGTACTCAAGTCTCTTAAAGGTCCCTTTAGCCTTGTATATTTCGACAAAAGTACACAGGTTCTGTATTTTTCCAGAGATAGAATAGGAAGAAGCACACTGTTGTTTTATAGAAATGAAAATTCTATTGTTATCAGTAGTGTTTTAGGTAATTACGATTTTATTACATGGATTTAGTACATGTTTGTTTATACAATATTTTTCTTTCAATGTACTTAATACATCTCATTCCTTTTCAGGCAGAAGATATGATTGTGTTGAGGTGCCAGCTACATACATCTACAGTCTTAATGTAAGGGATAGGAATATAAGACTACTCCCATGGGGCCAAGAGCAAGTAACCAAAGAGAGCACCATAGAAACTTGGTTAACCAACTTACACTTGGAGCAAAGTTTGCCAGATGATCAGTTTCCATTAGATTTTAATGAAGATATTATAGATTTAAGTGATGAAGTAAGAATATATTTGACAACACACTTAAATAAAATTCAAGGCTCTTAAGCTAAACATCAAGGCTCCTAAACTAACAGAAAACGGTGGCCGTAGCCGAAATCGGCCTGGATTTTTATTATTATTATTAAATAAAATTAAATACTGTGCTTCTCTCAAAAGAGAATTTCTGTTACAGGATGATATTATAGATTACATCGAATCAACAGCAAAAGGAACAATAATCAAAAGTGAGATTATGAAACAGTTAATCACACACCCTGCAATCCATGGAGTTATGATGAAACTTACTGAACTATTAGAAAAAAGTGTAAGAATACGCCTAAAAAGGCAGCCCCATAAGTGCAAGATTTGTTTGCAAAACGATACCTTGGAGTGCAATCATTGCACAGTTGGTGTATTATTTTCAGGAGGTTTAGATTGCACAGTGCTGGCTTTGCTTGCAGATAAATATTTACCTGAAGAGCAAAGCATAGACTTAATTAATATTGCCTTCAAAAAAGATGATAAATCAACATATGATGTACCTGATAGACTGACGGGAAGACAGTCATTTGAAGAGCTCAAGAGAATATGCCCTTTAAGGTAGACTAACCAATGATTTTTTAGGAATTTTTCTATTGTACAGTGTCATAGAATACAATGAAATGTTTAATTTTAACAGAAAATGGGCATTTAAAGAAGTAAATGTACCTAAAGATGAGTTAAAGAATTTTCAAGTAACAACCATAGCTGATTTGGTTTACCCAAGACAAACCATTTTGGATGAAAGTCTTGGATCAGCGTTGTGGTTTGCTGCACGTGGTGAGGACAACAAAACTACATCATCTTGCAGGGTTTGTAATTTTTAGTACCCAGATTAAAATAGTTTTTAATAATAGGCACGATGACTAACTACTATTTAAAATGAACAAGTAAATATTAATTTCATAAAAATGAATGAAAAAATAAGTAAAATCAGTTAATAAATCACGGAGTAATAAGCTTTTGGAGGGGCCATGTCCCTTTCTCGCAAAACAGCGCCTCCAATTGCTATGAAAAATCCATTTGTGATGTCACATGCCATAGAGATTTTACGTCAAGCTATCACAGCTTAGTAATGATGTACTATGAAATGAACAACCCAGCTCTGACGCCACTGGCTGTTTGATGTATCTCTTTCTATTCCGGTTTTTAAAATGCTTGTAACTTTGTCATTTTTTGAGATTTTATATTTTTGTTTTCACGAATGTTTACATTTTGAGGAATTTTTTATGAAAAAAAAAATAGTAGTCATGCCCATTGCCAAATATACTGATTTTCAGTACATGTTGATCATTACAGGTTTTGTTATTAGGTTCTGGTGCAGATGAGCTTTTTGGTGGTTACACAAGACACAGAAATGCATACAAGCGCAGAGGCTGGCCAGGGCTAGCAAGAGAACTGCAATTTGACTGGAAAAGAATTTCTTTTCGAAACCTATCTAGAGATAACCGGGTAATATGTGATCACGGAAGACAGCCAAGGATGCCATATTTAGATGAAGACTTTACAGAATATGTTTTACAACTGAAGCCCTGGTTTAAGTTAGTAGTCTTATATAGTAGTTGACATAGTTAAGAATCATTGTGTATTTTTATTTTAGAGCCTGGGTGTCAATTATGAAAAAATACTTGTATTTGGTAAATTACATATTATTTATTGTAGGTAATTTGTCTTATAAACGAGATCACCTTATGACTTAAATACATCAAGATAATCTAGATTGTATCTAGTTGGAATGGTATAAGTAAAGTTATACCATTCCAACTAGATACAACTACAATAATTTTATTATGCTATTACTATTTGTCACATTATAATTCTGATGTGTTTAGAATTAAATACATATTTATGATATTAAAACTAATGCTAATAATATAATATACGTCATATTTACAGGTGTGTTCCCAGTGAACATTTAGGACCAGGTATTGGAGACAAACTGATTCTAAGGCTTGTAGCATTTAATTTAGGATTATCAGATGCTGCAAATATTCCAAAAAGAGCACTACAATTTGGTTCAAGAATCGCCAATAACAAGGAGAAGGGCAGTGACAAATCTGGAACATTTTTGGGACCAATCAATAGATACTGATGAATTGTATTATCTATGTGGGTACTATAATAATTTACATAATTTCTTATTTATAGGCTTTCAATAAACATAAACAAGCATGGTTTCTACAATTCTATAATTTGATTTTTATTACTTCTTAACCTGCATAAAAAAGTGTCCTCTAAGTTGAGATGATAATCTTGGTAGCAATAATTGTGCCAAAATCTACCTAATAATAATTATATTGGTTCAGGTGTTTTGGCGTTAGAAGGCACACAATCAAACAGACATTTCACATGCTGAATGTTTGAACAGTAAACATATTGAAAGAAAGAATGCTTGGTACCTAGTCGATTTTCGTTCTAGATAAGTAAAAAAATAAATGCTATTTAACATAGAATAGAAAATAGAATAGAATAGAAATTTATTTATTTAGTACAATAACAATATACAAATTCTAATGTTGTACATACAATAAATGAAATACAATAAAGGTTTGCATAGTTTCACTGTTCAGCACAGTAGGATTCCCTGTGTTATGCTGAACAGTACTCTTCCGATGTAACTAATACTAAGATTACTAACAAAGGCTATACATATTTTCAACACTAAGTATTCTAAGTATACATATTCTTGCTACTAATAATAAAATAAAATAATAAGAAGAAACTACCGATACGTATATAAATAAATAAATAGGAATAATAATGACATTAAACTCAGTTTCTTTACATAAGTAGTATTATTACTAATCATAATTATGATTAAATCATTTGCATATTAGGTGCCGCCCACAGTCACAGATGGAAGAGCGTAAGAGAGTGCAAGTTTCTAAACAACCCTTTTACTTCATTTACCTAATTGAAATCACGTGTTTGTGGTCACTAGCTCTCAACAATCAGAGGGTCTAGCAAAGATCACAAACGTTAACGCTATCGCCAAACGCTAACTCCAAAAATGTATTGAAATGACATTCGCTGCGGAAAAGTTAGCGATTTCCGAAATGCCATTCCAGTACATTTTTGGAGTTAGCGTTTGGCGATAGCATTAGCGTTTGTCATCTTTGCTAGACCCCCAGGGATGGTACGAGAAACCCCACCAGCTGGTGGTTTCTTTGTATATTTGTTGGTCATGATTTTAGTTGTGATGTGACCATGAATTATTATCATGTCATGTCTTTGAGCACAGTAATTTATTCTCTGCTTTGAGTATTTAATTTACACTGTTCAACCAATCAGTCGGTATAATAGTAGAATGTAATTAATTAAATATATCTTCCCTTTTTATTTCCCCTTTAACAGAATAGTCTTAGAGCATTTAGAAAATAGTAGATACTGCTATATTTAAGTTTAGTTTAAGTTTTAGAGAATGCCACACAGAATCGATTATCTTATTATCTTGGACAAATTAACTATGTGTAGTGTAGTACATTTCCTATCAATATTACTTGAACCCAGTAAAAATATTTACTTAAGGTAACTCTTATAAAGCAAGGTAGAGTGTGCCGTATCTATCTCTTGTTCCATAAGGAACAACATATCACGCTGGTTGATGCGCTTAAGGCGGCTTCGCAAAGCCAGCTGGCTGCGTCCAGAAACACCACCGCTGTTCAGAGGTGTGCTAGCAATTACAGAGTCCCCTGAGCCGCCGGGCCCGTCGAGACGCGGTTTCTTACGCGGTCCGATTGCCTGTAGTGCAGTCAGGTTGGCCTCTCGTTGTCGAAGTTCTTCTAACTCTACTCTTTGCATTTCTTTTGCTTTGGCCTTTAACTTTGCTTGCTCTGGATCTTCATTTTTGGAACGTGACTTGACTGCTCTTAACAATATCTCACGTTCAGAGTCTTCTTGGCGTTTTTTGTCAACACGATCCAGTTCTTCCAGGAATTTTAACTGTCCTTTAACATCCTGAGATGGCTCATATCGGTTATCAGTTTTTATTATCAAATCAATGCGGTGTTGCGCAATGACAGCAAGTTTCTCAACAAGAGATTTGAGCCGCTCATGAACTGCATGGCTCAGCAAATTTGCCACATCCCCCATTGGCTCCTCTAGGCCATGACTGGCAGCAATGGCCTTCATTCGAGCTTGCATCACAGGCATGTTGACAAGGTATTCTTCCTTACATGATCTTATTTGTGTTCCTATCATTTCGGTTGAACCAAGTATTCTTTGGGTTTCTTCAGCTAGATTAACGCCTCCCATTGCTGTCACATCATTGATATCATCATCACCTGCCATTTTGTCATCTGCATACTGCTGCGATGGAAACTGATTAAAAGTTTTTCGCTCCTTGTCTTTAAGTAGTGACTTGCCTGGAGTAAGGACTGTAGCAAGAGCTGTTGTTGAAGAACCACTAGTCCGTTGGAAGTTGGCCTTGTTGTTTACAGTCACACTCTTTCCACTACTCACTTTGTTCACATTGATTTTTGTGTGGACAGGGATATTTTGCAACACAGCTATTGTATTGCCAGGCTTTGGTGCTGGTTTCATGTGTACATTATTTGTTGCAATTACTGGTTGCGGTGCATGTGGTGGCATTATCAAGGGTGCTGGAGGTGCTGGTGGTTTGATACCCTCAATTACTAGCTCTTTATTGATCAGAGACTGTCTTAGCAGCGGCAGGCTTTTCTTGAGAAAGCCAATCAAGCATGGCTGGGGGCTAGCATTGAGCAACCTCTCCAGTCTATCACAGAATTCCTCAGGCTCTACCTGTGCATCTATCAGTTCTTGGATAAGGTTACGCACATTCATCTCTACAGATGGAGGCTCTTTGGAAGACAAGTCTAGGAGGTTAGCCAAGAAGTTACGACATTTTTCCTTAGTATTGTCAGATGGTTTGACATTTGTTGGAGTTTGTTGGTTTACAGACTGGTGCAGCAACTGTTGAGGCGCAGGCACAAGGGCAGCACCAGAAACAGAAGTGTGCACCACAGGAGCCGCCAGCGGGCTTGGCTGCTGGCCTGCAATTACACCCAGTGGTGCTACACTTGTTGATACTGTTGCTACTCCTGGGTGTGTTGGGACAGTTGAAAGACGGATAGTCTGTGAGGATGGAGTTGCTAGTGTGTTTGATGCAGGTGCAGGGCCTACTCTTAAAAGCTGGTATTGACCATTCTCAGTCTTTAACAACAAATGACCCTGTTGCCCAGGTTGCAGACTCTGCAGAGTTTGCAGGGTAATACCAGGAGCAGCTGCACGTGTTCCGACTACTTGCGGGGTTCCAATAACCACTCTTGGTGAAACAGTAGCAACAGATTTCTGAGCAGCAACTGAAGGAGCTCCCGGTCTCATGTTCAATATCTGTACATTTGGAAATGGCATGGCAGTCTGGCCTGCACCCACATTCTGTGTAGTAACCACCACGTTTTGGCCTCCCGGTTTGTTAAGAGTAGTCATATTGGGTATTGATCCTGACATACTAGAGTTAACAGTCATGGGCACAGTCACCATGCCAGGCTGCATACTAACCTGTGCGGTGCTCGTACCTTGCTTTATCACAAGTGGAGACTGCATAGTGGCAGCTTGTAGCGCACCCCTAACTCAAATCGTCTAAACTGGTGTAGACACCCGTTGCTCACAGAATATTATTGAAACCGAGGTGATCGATCGATAGTGTACACGGCTCAAGAACGGGTGCAGTTTCAGAGCGCGTACGTACGCGTACTGTCTTGAACAACAATGCAATGCAATGATGATATTAATATTATTGTTATCCAATAGAAAAGAAAAAAGGAAACAAAAATTAAATTGATACTTTTATCTTCTTCTTCTTCTTTAATGGCTTTCTATCGCTTTTTTGCAATAATTCTGCCAATGTCAAGTGAGTAAAATTTATACGGTTATGTACGCGTTTTTAGCGCGATAATGGGCCCGATTTTGAAGGCTTTAGTTTTAGTTATAGGAATTTTAAATTTATCTAAATTTAAGTGACAGTATTAAAATTTGGTATTTTGAAGGCACACTCTAACTAAAAAATTGAATGATTCCTAAATTATATTCATACACCTAAATTAAATTCACAGATAAAAAAAACTTCTACATTTTTGCTATAACCTGTGGTGATTGCTAAAATTTCTGGATATTCTGTGACCGCAACCAGTGAACAATTATAGGTAGTGTTGCTAGTGCATGAAACATTTTCTGATTTGTACGTTTCTAATTGTATTTATTTATTTTATTTTCAGAACACAGTTTTACGTGTTACTTTAACTTAATAAAATAGCTGGACTTTTTAATTGGTCATGTTTTAAGAAAATAAAATATAGAATAAACACGTTTTTAGGGTTCCGTGGTACTACAAGAAACCTATATCAGTTCGTCATGTTTGTTATTGAATGACGTGATGAGCTGGTCATTTGCCCGATGTTAAGTGTCGCGACCGCCCATAACAGCTGCCTCTCTGACTGCCTGTCTGTCCATTTGAATCCTTTACAGCCTTATTAGATACATGCATGAAATGGACAAAGATGATTTAAGTAGATATAACAAGTTTCAATCAATATTAAGTAATAATTTTATTTCTTATTATAGGAGTACCTCCTATAATAAATGTAAAGAGGGAATAAATTATTAACTTGTTGAAGGTTGACAATGGTATAATTTTTTTAAAAAGCTGGCCGCGCATTAGAAAAAAAAATGGCTGCCGATCAGTGTGCCAGGCTCCATACAAAAATGTTACAACCCCTGCGAAATAACTAAACACTTGCGAAATAATTATGGCAAAGTAACTACTACCGTTTTTCGATTGTGATTAAATATTCCTACATACTCTATGCCTACGAAACCCTTAATAACAGTCACAGAAGTTGTTTCGGCCAGGGGCCTTAGCCAGGAGCTTAGTTACCAGATTACAATAGACTAGTATAATCCGAAGTACAACTAACCTTTTGATTTCCGAATGAGTAGATGAATCTTCACGAACAGCCGAAAAGGGTGCGGTCGATTCTCTCTTCGGTTTGTCACTTCCGCATATAAAGTTCAGTATATGGGTGCGAACGTATCTACACCCAATGTCTGTCACTTCTAAGATGAAAGTAGAGTCTCACAATCACAAATCAATGATAATTTCAATCGATTATAAAGTTCGCAACAGCGGACAACGAAGCTTTGTGCCGCCACTACCGACGAATAGAGGGCTTACGAACAGACTGACGAGCGAGAGAGCTCGCGTCTCTTGCGCTGGGTCGGGATATGGCGATATCGCGCAATTGCTTCGGGCGATGTCGGCCCCTCCCCGCACTACACCTCATGTTGCTAAGACGAGGTGATCGGTCATCTCCGAGTTTGGCTGCATTCAAACTATGCCAGCATATTATAATCTGGCTCAAACACAGCCCCCAGCTTGAAAGCTTCTCTTTCAACAAGAGAAAACAGAAACTTCTAGAGACATAATTAATTTTTTTGACATGAAGAGTAGAAAGTATTTATATACAGATAAATAGTAATACAGATACAGAATTATCAAGAAATTATAAGTTACTGCGAAGGAAGCGGGCATAGCCGCACTACCGGACGCATCAGTGTACCAGACTTTGTTTTGACTAACACTACTCTAGTACGTCGATCAGATCCTGGGTAAGTTTCTTGAATGACACCTATCGGCCAATATAGCGGAGCTGTATTATTTTGCATTATTAGCACTACGGTGCCTTTTTCTATGGGACTCGTATCGGATAACCATTTCTCTCTAGTTTGCAATGTGTGCAAATATTCCAAGCTCCACCTACGCCAATAAGACTGGACTAACTTATCTAATAATAGATATCTTGAAAGTAAGTGATCACGACTCTCTAAGATCGGAGCAGATGGTAACGATCCGAGTGGGATAGTATGTAGAAAATGGGCCGGGGTTAATGCTAAGGGCTCTGATGGATCTGAACTAAGTACTCTACCTAACGGCCTAGAATTAAGCACCGCTTCTATTTGACAGAGTACTGTTAACAGTTCTTCGTACGTTAATATTTGAGTACCTATTACTCTGAACAGATGTGCCTTAAAGGCTTTCACCGTCGACTCCCAGCCACCTCCGAAATGAGGAGCATTAGGTGGGATCATTTCCCAACTTATACGCTGATTGAATAATTCTCCCTCCCATTGTTTAACATGTTCTTCGGATTGTAAGAACGAGTAGAGGTTACCTAAATAAGCGCGAGCTCCGATGAAATTGGTTCCGTTATCGGAGAATAACTTCTCTATTGGACCTCGTCGAGCTAATAACCGCTTCAGTGCATTTAGAAATCCATCTGTACTTAAATCAGGCACTAGCTCAACATGTACAGCTCTAGTAGTCAGACATATGAACACGCAAATATACGCCCTTTGAGATTTAGCACCGCGCCTCCACGTCAATGTGATATTAAAAGGACCGCAATAATCTAATCCGGTGTGCGCGAACGGTTTTGATATTTGCAATCTGCATTCCGGCAAGTTTGCCATGACAGGAGCTGGATAAGCTTTAGGGCGAGTCCGAAAACAAAAATTGCATAAGTGGACGCGAGACCGCACCAAATTACGCGCAGACAAAATCCAAAATCGTTGTCGCAAAATCGATAATAGTAAATGAGGCCCGGTATGACAATTTTTTCGATGAGTTTCGTCTATAATCAAGTTAACAATATGATCTTTGCGTGGTAATAAAATTGGGTGTTTGTGATCAAACGTAAGATTAGCGTTCTGTAATCGTCCTCCAACGCGAAGAACATCATTTATTAGAATCGGTCGTAGCTTTTGCAAGGATCTTGAGCATGATTTTGCTGTTCGAATTGATTCAATTTCATTCGCAAAGTACACTGTTTGCAACGCGCGAATAACGGTTAACTCGGCTTGTACCAAGTCTTCGACTTTAAACGTACCTCTAGACTTAAGTTTGCCAGCAAAACGTAATATATAAACCACTATTCGAATGAGCTTAGACCAGGATGATATCTTCTGTGCCAATTGATAAATCAGTGGTTGCACTGGATTTAAGGAAGTTAAAACTACATCTGGTTTGCCTTCCGGTACATTTGTAGTAGTCGGCTGAAACTTATGCACTGGCCAAGATTTCGTATCCTGAGCAATCCACGGTGGACCCTTTAGCCACAAAGGATGTTCAATCAATTGTGCTGGTGTGAGCCCACGAGATAGACAATCACTGGGATTCTCTTTGCCAGTGATGTGATAAAAGCACTCTGGATCTAAGTTTTCTTGAATTTGGGCTACTCGATTGGCTACAAATGTTTGCCAACGGTGAGGACTGGAATGAATCCAGTGCAGTGTTACCGTCGAATCGGTGAATGCACAGATGCGATTAATTTTCCAGCGCGCTTCATATGTAATTAAAACAGTCTTTATTAACTTTGATAAGAGCAGTGCTCCACACAGTTCCAGCCGTGCCAGAGTGACCGACTTCAAGGGTGCCACTCGTGACTTAGCGCAGAGGAGATTCACTACAATGCCATTGGTCGTCTGAACATGTAAATAAACCACGGCACCAAATGCTCGCTCGCTGGCATCTGAAAAACCTAACAGAGTCACCACAGTACCATCTGAAATTCCAATATGTCTTGGTATACTCATTTTAGACAACAAGGGCAACTCTAATTGAAAGTTTTGCCATTTGTTCTTGATTGATTCCGGAGGAGGTTCATCCCAATCAATCTTCAAACTCCAGAGTTCCTGAATTAACAATTTAGCGTAAAGAATTACAGGTGCTGCAAATCCTAAAATATCCCAAAGCCTAGCGACCGCTGAGAGGATATTGCGTTTGGTGCAAACCTCTTTGCATGGCGATATTTCGAACAAAAATACGTCCAACCGAGATTCCCACTTCACACCCAAAATCTTCTGCCCCACATCATCATCAAATTTCACCACTTGTGGGTGTAAATGAGTAGATGGCAATTGTGCTAATAGCTCTGGGGAGTTGCTACACCATTTCATAAGCTCGAAACCTCCCGCGCCAAAGAGATCAATTAATTGTAGAGCAGTATTCGTTGCAACTATCACGGACCTTTCGCTTGAGACAATGTCATCCATGTACAAATTTTTCCTTTTAATGACGTCAATAGCTTGAGGAAAATTATGGCCCTCATCCTCACAGAGTTGCTGAACTGTTCTAAGTGCCAGATATGGACTCGCAGATAACCCAAAACACAGTCGCGTGAACTCAAACAGCTGCACCGGAGCTTCAGGATTAAACCGATATAATATTCTCAAGTATTTCCAATCCGTCGGCGCCATCTTGATTTGCAGATACATCTGTTTGACATCGGCACAAATTGCAATTGGGAAAAGCCGAAAGTTAAGAAGAATCTGAAAGATATCTCCCTGTAAGTTTGGGCCCGTATGAAGCATCTGATTCAATGAATTTTTTCTATCTGTATGAGCGCTTGCATCTAATACCACACGTAATTTTGTAGTAGTTTTGTCATCACGAATAACTCCATGGTGCGGAATGATATACCCTTTGACATCATTATTTGTATTATCTGGAACTGGCACTATATAACCATTTTGTAAGTATTGGTTAACAACTTCATCATAGCTGCAGCGCAGTTGAGAAGATCTCTGCATTTTTCTTTCTAACGCTAAAAAGCGTTTTTCTGCGATTTGAGATGAATCACCTAAATTCGAAGGATCCTCTTTGAAAGGAAGCGACACCGTATATCTACCTGACGAGTCTCGCGTAGTAGTTGATTTATAAAACTGCTCGCAGTCCTGCTCTTCCCGGCTTATGCGTGCAGAGGTGCAGGAAGGGACTTCTTCTAGTTCCCAAAAACTGCGAACCGCTTCATCTAGACGTGTGCCTGTGAACGCACAAAACGCCGAGGTATGATGTGGTGTCTCCGATTCTACTATTGGAGCTTCCCCCATCAGAATGAATCCCAATGTAGTCTGTAGTGCATCTGGCCGCCCAGGAGGGCCAAGAATGCGTTTTGGGAGCATCAAGCGGGAGAACAATTGAGCGCCGATCAGCATATCAGTTTCTCCAGGACGGTCAAACGTATCATCTGCTAGGGGAATGCCTTTCAGATAACCTAACATTGTTCTATTGATTGTTGCCGTCGGTAGTCTCTGAGTGATGCTATCTACCACTAGCGGTCGGACCTTGTATGGCCGACTTCTATCAAATCTCGAGAAAAACTCTAGCTCTGTTTCACCACGCACAGGGTTTGAACTCCCACCAAATCCATTGACCGACATGGGAGACTCAAGAGAGCGGGGTATCAAAGACAACCGTTCACAGCAGCGCTTAGTGATAAAATGATTTTGCGATCCATTGTCTATGAGACATCGAATTATATGAGCTTTACCCACGGGGTCAACGACCCTAACACGCGCCGTTGCCAACAAGACAGTAGTTGATCTCGCGCTTAGTGTGGTGTCCTGAATTTTGTTCTCTTGTACAGAGCACAAAGAAACCCCCGCATTATTGATTGATTCATCAACATCGGCATCGCCAGCGCCACGAGATGACTCGTTCATGAATGACATCAAGTTTTCGTCAACACTGGCTACTGGCAGCGACGTGCTAGCTTGAGCCTTACCAAAATGTAGAAGTGCGTGATGCGTCTTCGACTGACAAGTATTACAGCTTCCTTTTATGTTGCATGCGCTCGGTTTATGGTTGAAACTTAAACATAGAACGCAGCCGTTGTGTTGTTTTACGACAGTAAAACGATCTTTACAAGATAGTTTAAGAAATTCCTCACAGCGAGAAAAATTCTCATGATCGGCACCTTTACACATAGGGCAACTAGCCTTTGAAGTGACAAGAGCTCTAGTGTTTCTTTCAGATATAGGCTTGATGTTCATTGGTACTGGAACCTTGTTAAATGTGGATATGTTCCTCCCACTGCCGCTAGGAGTGAAGGATCCAGTCCGTTCCATAATTTTTGCCTGTTCTCTTACAAATTTGGCAAAACTTTCATATGAAGGAATTCTTTCTTCGCGAACTGAATTTTCATACAAACGTGCAGTCTCACTGTCCACCTTTTTTAGTGCTAAATATAGAAAAACAAAATCTAGCTTGGATGGAATATCTAATTTTTGAAATGCCGATACGGACACTGAGAATTTGTCGATAAAGGAGTTCAGGCCTTCTACTGATGGACCCTGAATCTTTTTTAAATTCATAATTTCATCAAGATACGCTGTACCCATAGAGCGCACATCTTCAAATTTGTTGGTTAGAGTTTCATAGATAAGGCCGTAATTATCGCCAGTAGGAGTAATGCCTGCAACACTCTCGAGTGCTCGGCCCGTCAACTGGCCGCACAAATAATAAACCTTTTCCGCGTTTGATAGCTCCTGGTTTTTGTGAATTGTGTTGTCAAAACATTCTCTAAACATTGGCCACGACTTCCTCTCACCATTAAACTTCATCAACTCGATGGGTGGCAGTTTGATTTTATGAGCTGGTTTAACCGAAGGACCATTTATTGCAATACTCTTATTAGAGAATGCGTTTACTCTACTTTGCACAGTCGAGAAAAGATTTTCAAAACATTCTAATGCCGAAGTGTTTGGTTCAAATTCCGCGTTTAACTCCATCTTTATTAAATTCAGTTCATCGAACTCACTGTTAAATTCTTTGCGCAAAGCTGCTAAGTTTCCGGCTCCATCCAAGAATATTTGCAACGCGTCTGGGTTTGATGGGTTAACCTTAAACGCAGAATCGTGCAAGCTTTGAATTCGCCCATAATACGACTTAAGTCTAGCTTCTAATAATTTAATCTTTAATAATTTACGGTTTTCTTCCGCTTTCGACATTTTTTTTTTTTTTTTTTTTTTTTTTTTTTTTTTTTAATTCGCTCTACTGACTCTTACAGTAAACAATGAAATCGTAGCTTTACTATTATCGTTATAATAAACAATACCAAAATGAAGCGTTTAATAACTACGCAAACAACTTAGTATATAATCGAACGTATAGTATGTGTAGTTTTCCTACTGCGTAAGCTACACTGTGACGCACGATATTATTCTACGCTGTGGCTTACCTACTAGACCGCTTGAGCAGTGAGCGGTTGCCGCGCGGGCCGAGTAGGCAAATATCGAATGAACGCGTGACTGCGAGACGGAACGAACAAAAGCCGCCGCGCTGCCGCCGAACGCCGTGTGGTACCCGAGTAGCGAGGCGCGGGTGAGCGGAGAGGTGCGGGACGGCAACAAAAGCCGCCGCGCCCGCGCCGTTCCGTAGGTACCCCGAGCCGCGAGACGCAAGCGAGCGAAGTGCGAGACGTAGGTAGAACTTTGAATTTCAACTTCACTGGTTGTATTACCTAGGTCTACAATAGGATCTATGCTAGTGACTGAATATTGTCGAAAAACGCTACTGATAAAGTAGCCGCGAAACCGAAAACCTTTTATCTCTATAGATACCTAGGTCCTTTACTACGTACTAGGTATGTTTGTAATATTTTCTACAGAATCAACAGATTAGCAGGTAGATAGGTTACTACGCGAGTTAAGTAGAGTTGGCCGATTAGGTACACTGATTCGATAGGTAGTAGGTACTAGGACTGTGCTAAGTAAATAATTCTAGACTGAAATGAGAAACTGCCAAATAAACAGTTTTCTAGAAGCTTTAGAATGGAACTGTAAATAGTTAGGCATAAATTAGGTTATCTATGCCTACTTAGGTCGCTGAAAACCGAGAATCCGGTTCGTTTATGACCATTTGTTTCGGCCAGGGGCCTTAGCCAGGAGCTTAGTTACCAGATTACAATAGACTAGTATAATCCGAAGTACAACTAACCTTTTGATTTCCGAATGAGTAGATGAATCTTCACGAACAGCCGAAAAGGGTGCGGTCGATTCTCTCTTCGGTTTGTCACTTCCGCATATAAAGTTCAGTATATGGGTGCGAACGTATCTACACCCAATGTCTGTCACTTCTAAGATGAAAGTAGAGTCTCACAATCACAAATCAATGATAATTTCAATCGATTATAAAGTTCGCAACAGCGGACAACGAAGCTTTGTGCCGCCACTACCGACGAATAGAGGGCTTACGAACAGACTGACGAGCGAGAGAGCTCGCGTCTCTTGCGCTGGGTCGGGATATGGCGATATCGCGCAATTGCTTCGGGCGATGTCGGCCCCTCCCCGCACTACACCTCATGTTGCTAAGACGAGGTGATCGGTCATCTCCGAGTTTGGCTGCATTCAAACTATGCCAGCATATTATAATCTGGCTCAAACAGAAGTAGTAGGTATTAATTCCATATTTACATGTACCTATGGGACCCTGCATATACCCTGTAATACAAATTCTAACTATTTATAAAATATTATATAAATTTTGAGGTCTTTAAAATTTCGTTCATGTAGGTATGTTTAAGACTTTAGAAGTTAGGTACGTATCGTAAAGGCTTCAGATGAACAGATAGGCAGACAGACATGACGAACTTACAAGGGTTCCTTGTAGTACTAAGTAACCCCAATAACAAATGATGATTCACCAAAATCTAAAACCCAGATTATTTTAAAATTCTGTTCCGAAATTTGACACACAGACTTGGCAACACTAAATCCTGCGAAAAATCTAGCGGAACGAAATTTGTTTTCACTTTGTTTTTATTTATCTAATGCACTTTAATTAAGTCTTTAAATGTAATTGTGCCGTGAATAAGATGGTCCGACATCAAAATCAAAGTTTTTGATGGCGAACCCAATGTTAGTGCGAGGTAAGTTGACGACAAATTAATTATTGTGCTAGTCCCCGTTCTAAGTATGATAAGTTTAGTCTATCCAACATAGAAGTTCTTTGAGTATAACGCGTCTGTTGTTTAGGTAATTGGGCTAGTTAGGCTGACCAAAAAAGTTGTGGCAGCAGACGCCTGTGATTGTACCAGGAATGTGGTGGAACGGCAGTGTTTCTATTTACCTTTACTTCAATCTACAGTTACAGTCATACATACCTACCATATCTTATAAAACATGCTGTCTTGTGATTACTGAATGCACCATTGATCTAACAATTAGAACTGATTGAGGCTTTGTGTTGGTTACATGGTTTCCTTGACCTTTTATAATTAAGCCACCAAGGGATTTTTCAAATAGATGAATCTGTGAGCTAGATATTTGTAGATTACTCACACTCACACATAATATGCAGTAAATATATTACCAGCAAAAAATTGTGTCTAAAATAAAATATATGTTTTTATATTGGCTTTCAGCTAACCAGACTAGGACCAACCCAATCTGTGCTTTGCTCCCGACTTCCACCTCCCTGAATGCAGCACCGAGTCAATGCTATACTAGGCACTATCCAGCCCGGTCCAGCAGAGGTAAGAGTAACAGTCATAACTGATTATTTTGCTTGACTCTCATCATCAACAGCCCGTAGACGTCCACTGCTGAACAATGCCTTCGCTCCCTGCAGTTTTCACCAGGTCGTTGGTCCACCTAGTGGGGATCTGCCTATGCTGCGCCTTCTGGTTCGTGGTCACAATTCGAGAACCTTTCTTCCCCATCAGTTGTCAGTTCTGCGAGCCATGTGGCTGTTTGACCATACAGTACTAATAAGCAAAACAACTAATTGTTTGGGTTACCAATCTATAAAACTTGTGGTTTTGTAGGTAGTTTACAACATTACAGTCTAGATCTGTATTTCTATGTTGAATAAGATTACGATTGTAATTTGTTTTGTCTACTATTATTAATACAGTCCATCATCATTTTCAGCACAGAGATAGAACCCTGCCCCACCACACATGCCATGCTGCAAAATGGAAGCCACATAGAAGCCATTCAGAAGCTGGCTGATGCTACCTGTGGAGCAGGGCCTGCACCTGTCAGAGAGGCACCCATAAGGCTGTTTAAAGAAAGTGAATGTGATTAATAATAATGTGAAATTAAAAGTGCCTACTTAGTGAATTGGTGATTCAAAATAGTAACTTATAAACGATGATAAAATCATTAAAGATTGTGTATGTATTTGCAATTCAGATGTGCTAAATTGTATCTTTTATAATTAATAATAATTAAATCATCTTAAAATTTTTCTACTTTGTACTTAATTGGTGATACTAATAAAACCTTCGAAAAGTATCTACTTTGTTGTCTTAAAATAAAAAAAAATTTGTATCATAATAAAATGTGTATATTCATTAAAATATCTGTTAGTAATCCAACTCCGAGTTGCCAACCCTTCACTGGAGTAGTGTTAATCTGGTTTTACAAAACCAATGGTGGAATGGTGTTGTTCCAACCACTGTGGTGACCAGAGATTATCTGAAAATAATTCATACATTATTATCAAATGTTTAACAACTACAATTACGGGAGCAGAGGGGAGAAGGAGGGGTAAATAAAACAAAGCAATACCAGATTTACCTTAGCCTAATAAGTAATGTAAGTTTGGTTTTACTTATAGTGAAATAGCAAATAATCCAGAAGATCTGCACTCTACTAACATACTCCTCCTTCAATAGTTGGTTTAGATTGCTGCTGCCCTATACCTATTTATTACTGATTAGTTGATTACTACTTACTCCAGGCTCAATTCATGACAAGTTGAGCCTGGAAATTTTGGGATTAGGTACTGCAAAATTTTCCCATTCGCATCACAAACTGTAAGAAAATGTCATAACTATTTTAAAAACAAAAGTTTATACCAGTGGTTGTTTATATCTTTACCATTAGGTATATACTTTGAATTTTTGAATTATGATCTTTCTCGGACAGTGATGGGTAGTTTTTGGGAAATCTTGTGTGTACCTATAAGAACAAGTTGAATATTTATTGGTACATACCATGAGTTGTGGAGGTATATTGCCACTGGGAAATTCCAGGTTTAATGATTGTGTCTACCTATCACTGATAAGGCCGCTTGCTGTGGAAGCCTACAGAGCTTGACGATTATAGCCTACCTTATACCACCAGACGCTTTCGTCACTATTTTCGCGAGTAAATAATCGTCTTCTATATTTTCGTCGTTCTGGAAGCCCGAAAACCAACATGTTTCAGTTTGAATGTGGGCCGGCGATTATTTCCAAGCATCGTTGCCTTGATGCCGTAAATGTAAGATTTCATTTTATATCATGTTTGATCACAAAATATCATCGAACAGAATTTACTATTTAAGGTAAACCACGGGCAGTGAATGCAAACAAAACTTATTAGTGGCTTTGTTTGGAAGTTCAAATATTTGTATTAATTGTTGTTTCTAGTAATTACGCACAATTTCATAGTCAAAACTCACTTTGAATTTTAAGTTTTTTTAGGAAGGATCCAAAATGGTACTTCTCATAATATACTAAAAAAGTAACCTAAAATTTAAAATCACAGCTGATGAAGTTAAAAAACTTCCTAAAAGTCGCCTTCAAATTAGCTCTTTAACTAAATTGAATAGTTTTAGTTCAAAACGTTCATTCTTTTGAGTTTGACGTTTCTAAAATTAATTAAATGGTGCCTTCAAAATACCATTTAGTTTTAAGTGGTTTAGCAAGTTTTATAACTAAAACTAAAGCCTTCAAAATCGGGCCCAATATCGATTTTAGGGTGAATCGGAATACAGCCTTGGTGATGGACAAAAACACAGAGTACATTGCTTTGCTATTATATTTATATACTGATGAAACTGAATACTCTTTGTTGAAAGACAAAAATGGCCGCGAATCGTCGTAAGCAGGACGACAAAAATTTAGAAATTTTACGTGAACTAATTTCTCTAAATGGTAATAAATATTGTTTAGATTGTAATCAAAGGGGACCCACATATGTAAATACAACGATTGGTTCTTTCGTGTGTTCAAAATGTTCTGGGATGTTGTAAGTATTGTTTTTGTGTTTTTGTGGTGTTAAAAGTCTTGTGTCGGCGAAAACAATTAGCTTATTGCTATATTTCAGGCGTGGTCTCACTCCTCCTCACCGCGTGAAGTCAATCTCTATGGCCACCTTCACGCCGGAAGAGATAGAATTTATAAAAGCCCGTGGGAACGATTATTGTAGGCGCGTGTGGTTAGGGCTGTACGAGGGTGAAAGTGTGAATTTTACCGACGAACAAAGCGTCAAAGATTTTATGTCGGACAAGTACGAAAAGAAGCGATATTATATCGAGTTGCCATCGAGCAGTATAAACACGAACGGGGGTCTAGCGTTAAAAAACAAAGCTAAAAGTAAGACCGGAAGTAGCGCGCTGAGTGCGACACCATTGATATCGATTTCGTCGCAGAGCACAAAGCTTTCGAGTAACAACAATAATCTGGTGAATATGACGAGGCCAGTGAACCATGTGGCTCCTGTGGGCAGTGATGTGAGTCACAGACTGGCTCGGCCGGTGACTAACATGGCTCAGCCTCTGGCACTAAACAATTTCAATATTGCTCAAGCACCAGTTGCTCCTGTGCCGGTTGCCCAACCACCCGTACCTGAGTGAGTCGAATATTTAAATTTATTTTTAGAAGGTAGGACAAAAATAGTTTTTAAATATTTTTGTATACAAATATACAATAATTTTAATTTTTTTAGTTCTTTGTAAATCTCAGTTCAGTAGATTGTTTATGGTACTAGATAACATATTATTTCCACTTGTATTAGATATCTCTTAAAAATATTTTCATAATTATCTATGAGGCTGCTATGAGCATTTTTCGCTATTTCCCATACTGTCTTATTTAGCCCTTCACCCAGTTCAGATCCAATATATATCCAGGCTCTGAATTATTATTCATAATAATGTTTAATTCTCTGTTAGTTATTGTTTTGTTTTTTTTGTGTTCATTGTTAGCCCCAGCTCACACTCATTAACTAGGTAAATCCATGGTTTGTTAGTTAACGATGCTTCAAAATTTGTTGCTTATTTTCTAAACCAGTTTAAAAACTGAAATGAAAAGAATATTTGTAAAATGGGACGAGAAGAGGTTAAACTGGACACCCGCCAGTGATCACTTGCCAAACCATGCAGTGTAAAAAATGATATACCTAATAGGTAAATAATAATTATGCATCTGATTATCCACTGACTGATGATCACACCTTCACACCCATTTTCGGTGAGAACGTTCTTGTCCCATCCATCTTCCCCGTGACTTCCATCCTTCAACGGTGCGGTCTGAATCAACCCAGAGCCTGGTGTGCATGAATGTCATATTTACCCGCTTCGTGCATCATGAATATCATGCTGAAGGCATGGTGAGGGCTCTTGTTTCTTACCAAGCAATTAGTATACTGTTGTGATTCTGGCCGCACCTAAAATGCTCAGATAGCCTAAAATGGGTACCCCAAGAAAACTTGTCATTGCTGTTAGAGTGAGCCCTACTTAGGTGCTACCATAGTCTGGTCACAGTCTCTCAAGAGAAAAAGCATTGAGAAGATTTAGTTGCGGTGTGCATGCTAGCTCTGCTGTTCATTACCGTTATTCTAATTGTATGTATGTTCATCAAATAATTAGTACTTTTCTCTTACAGTTTTCCAGTAGACTTTTCAACTGCAAACATTTACAACAGTAGTCAGGTCAATGCTAATATAATGAACAACAACTTTACTTCTCCACCTGCAATGATCACACCAACTTTTAATGCTTTCAACACAGCTCCAACTACAACTGCAAGTGAGTTTTAACTGATTAAAGTATAGGTATAACATGGCAACCTTTTTGTTAATAATTCAGGTTCAAAAATAATTATTTTATTTTTGGTGTGCAGTATTTTGTTCCTAATAAACTCTTTAATGTTTAACTAGTACCAAAAATCAGTCTGTGGTGCTTCAAGTATAGAGTGGTTTATTTATCACATGCTAGTGCTTTTACGCTCAACTGATCTACAACATTGACCTTCATAATCTAGTGCCTAGACTTCAAAAATTACAGATTAAATTTGTAAAGGAAAAATTAGAATCACAAAACAAATCAAATTCGGACATGAGAACACTTGTCACGGTAGCTTAAGTAAAGCATATCCCAGCTTGAGGGATGGATGGATGCGGGTTCGACTTCCGCTCGTGATTCAAATTTTTCCTTTACAAATTTAATCGGTAGATTACGCTGAGCAGGCGATACTGCTAAAAAATTATAAATATTTTCTTCAAAAATTAATTTAGTACTTTAAAAATAAATAAGTATGTATCTAATCAATGTTTTTCAGACGATCGCTATGCTGCTTTAGCAGATCTTGATTTAGCTTTAAGACAACAGAACATGAAACAAATGGGTAAGAAATTAGTTATTTTTAATTTTTCATTACCCCTCGGTTTCTCGTATATTCATCAAACTAATGTTAACTTACCAAATGCTATACCCTCATTGGTTGATTGATAGCTGATGATCAACCGGCAACCAATGAACGTTCAGTATTTTTAAGTTGACACAAGAGTAACTTCAATTTTTTATTATTTGATTAAATAAATAAATAAACTAAATAATGCCCAACAATCACATACATAGATCCTGGACCCTAACTAGGATTCCCTATATGTAGGTTATTGTCTGGTTTAATATAGTGATGTAAAGATATCACCAGTAATAACATAGTCAGAGAATTGGTCAAAAACTTTAATGAACATTTTCGTTTTTTTTACAGAGGAAAGTAATGTTAATACAAAAAATCCATTCCAAAGTCCAGCTACCAATGACCTGTTTGCTAATAAGAACCCATTCTTCAATGGAGGTTGGAGTACCACCACTGCACCTGTCCCAGTCAACCCGTTCATGGTAAGTTTTTCCTTAAATTTATCATGCTTTCATTTAAGCTGGTTTCCTCCCACTTTTGGTCATTTCCACCAACATTCATGTATAAAGTTATAAATACTAATAATAAATAACGTCTTAGTACCGCATGTAAGGTTATTTATGATTCTAATGCTCAAAATCAATTATTATCTCATGTTAAATCTGAAATGGCTTTATTGTATATCCATTATCTTATAATAGTGGTTCTATAACTTCTATAGACCCATACACAAATGAAACACTATGACGTTAGCAGAGATTTACTTAAGATTACTTAACACTATTTGAATTTTTTGAAGATGTTAGTACTTACACTAAACTTTTATATTATGTAAATAAACATTTTCATATTTATGTATTTTGTCTCTGTCTATTGTGTTTAAAAGAAGCATAGATAAAATAAGATAAAACATTGAGTAAAGCTATTTGATGCTACTTATATTCGCCAGTTATGTATTACATATTTCAATCCACTGACCTTGATGGTGTTGTCCAGATTTATTAGCATATGATGTTTTATTTGGTATTGATTGGTAAGGCATGCATTTGAAATATAAATAGCTTAGACTAGGCTAGAGGAATAGAAACTCATACTAATGAAAAATATAATCATTAAATATTATTCTAACGTCGTCAGAAGTTCACATAGAAAACTATTCTATTTTGAAGTTCTTTACTGGGCATCAGTAGCGAATATCCTGCAACTGCAGTCATGCCTACATAAACATAAAATATACAGGTTGTGTACTACAAACGACTATCCCGAGAGTATAAATTATTGTTTTATATTTACGCAATCATGCACTTTTTTATTTCATTGTTGTTCTTAGATGTAAGTTGTAACTGTTACAACACCACCCGTAATGTTTGTTTTAATTCCTGTCCATACAAAGGTAGCCTGGAAGAAATCGCTTAATGCGATAAGGCCGCCCGTTGTTCTACCATTCTTTTATAAATTTGTATCTATGTGCATTCTTGTTTATTGGTGGTCAATAAAGTATTATTGTATTGTATTGTATCCCTTTAAAAGGTTGATGAAACCCTATATATAGCTCATACTTAATACTATCAGCGGTTACACCGATATAATATCTACGCTGCATTTCACTCCTAAGGCTTCAGACAACATTTATTTAAATTAAATATACCTGGAAAATGAGATTTATTTTAAATTTATTTTAAAACGCTTTATGATTGGCGTTGACACATCGAAACTGCTGAAACCGATTTTTCAGATTGCTTACACCATGTAGGCTGCAATTCATGTAGATACGGTTGCTATCCAACATATTATATTACGGAAATGTTTATAGACTGCAGTCTGCAGTTCAAGATCTAAGGTGAAAAGCTATGTTATGTAATCCACAAGCATTTTTGCAGTATACAAGTACAACGTGACTTGCCATCACCACGGGCCTAGATACTGAACTACTGACCTTTTTCTTAGACATAATATCCGTCTAAAATAATTGTGATACTTTAACCTGCGATACTTGAAGTAGATAACGCGCTTTACAGGCTTTGGGTATTAGTCTATTGTAGTGGATTATTTTATCTGTAGAAGTAGGATAAATATAGCAAACAAAGAAATTTTATCGCGCATGTCGTGTTATATTTTTCGTGTAGGTATATCCTATTGTGTTTGATTGGATATTTTAATTTGTTACAATGCTTTCAATTTTTCCTTAAGTAGGAATATGGTTGTATTTATTCATATTTCAAAATTAATCGAGTTGAATATGATAAACTATATCTAGGAACCATTATCAAGTAATAACCCGCAGGAAATTACGATTGACGCTGCGAGCTGTTTTCCGATAGGTTACGTTACGACAGAGATCTGTTTCGCGCATTCGTGGAAATTATCTCTCAACTCCGTATTTTTGAACGTATGGCTGGATGATAATTAATGTGACTCACGGATTTACCACAACGATAAAATGTGCAAATACCCTAGATACATATTATATGACTAACGCTTGATTATGTTTTCAGCCTACAGCCAACAACGGCGGGTTTACGAACTCAAAGAATCCATTCCTATGATGGGTCGGGAAATCTACAATGAAATTATAAGAACCAAGTGAGAATTTAAAGAACAATTTATGGAACAAGAAGCACAAACACGCTACAAATGTATTGTTTAAATTGTAAATTGTGTAGTCAAATATTATTTATAAATTGTATAAATTATGCCATAACGATAATACGGCGTTATAAATTTAGCTGTCCTGTCTGAAAAACATTAGTTGTAATGAGAATTTTTGTATTGTAACGTGATTTCGAAACGAATTACCAAACAAGCTTGTATGTCTACAATACATACATAGTTACGATTGTATACTTCAGTGCCTCAAAACGCCTTATGTTTACAATATCGTATAAGTTTATTTTAACGGAATTGTAAAACTATGAAATTGAGTTAATTGCTAGATTCTGGTCTTAGCTATAAAATAAGGTATGTTAAAAACAAGCTGTAGTATTATGTTCGTCAAGAAATGTAAGTTATAATTATAGCTCATCATTTTTATCATGAGCGTTTCCGTTTGGTCTATTGAAATGTCGTATCTATTTAAATTGCGTAGTTGCCTCAATGCACGGCCATGATGTCATTGCATGACCTTATTTTAGTCAAGTCTCGAGGTGTGCCTTACAGTATTTTGAGATGTCAGGGTGGGTTCGAAACAAATGAAGTTACGTCGTATACTTATTATATAATACAAATGTCCCGGTTACCGTCCATATCACTGGAAATATTCGCTCATCTAATAAGCTGAATATTTAAATAACTATTTTACAGTAGATTGTCATACATTTTACTATTTTACCCTCCCAGAGGCTCTAAGAATATCTAATCCAATGATAATATCATATTAAATTAGTTTTAGATTTACTTGTTGACCTTATTTCATATTGTCGCTTCGTAAATGTTATTTTAATGTTATTTAATATTCTAACAGTTTAACTTGACAAATTGTACTGAACACTTCTTTTGTCAGTTTTTTAAGTACCGGACTATTACTTTTATCTGTATAAGAAATTAGCTAGGCTTTAAAAATAGACTTTTATGAAACAAGCTCTCAAATGTTTTGCTTCATCTGTGATTATGATCAGTTTTATTTTTTACTTGCGAGGAGCTAACTTGAACAATTTATTTTCTAATCAGTGCACTTTATTATTTATTTAGTTCTTAATGTAGTTTTTTTTTTACTCTTTGAGCACGAAGATCTGTTAATATGTATAAAGAAGGCGAAACTTTAATCACTATTAAATTAATTATTTTAATAGAACGGTTGATTATTTTTCCTTCATTCATACGATTCTTAAAATTAGTTTTTCCCCTCTAAAACGTGTTGACTAGATCTGGCGCCAACCGGTAGTGTGCAATCACTACTGTCATACTGTAGCACTATGTAGCTAGTCAATTTACTGGGCAAATAAGACTAAAACTTGATTTCCCAGAAAGACGTGTGCAGTGCAGTGTCAACGATCGAACTTCATAGGTGCTATTTTCAAACGACTTGCTAATCACGATATTCATTTATTGACTATCATAAAAATAAATATCAGGTGTAAAAAAGAAACAAAAATAACACTTATGTCAGTAATATTTAGTTTTTTACATATAGGTACAAACACAGCTTAGAATACGATCAGTCTCTTCACATTTTGCACTTCCTAGAAGTTGTACGTCACATTTTGTATTTACTGCCTTTCCTTCCAAACACGGGAGTGGAGAAATTGTCAGGTGTGACGTTGGGGCTGGCCAGCGGAGTCTTCGGCGGGTCCTGAGTGAGCGAGACAGTAGATGCGTTCTTGATGGCTTCGGGTAAGTCTTCCGGTAGATTGGCTCCAGAAGTTGACGCTGTCAGACGCTTTTCCGATATCGTCTTCAGCATGTTCTTGCCTGCTTCTTTTGTCTAGAATAATAGAAAACAACTTATATAACAATCGAGGTTAAACAAAATAATTATAAAGTGAAAATTATTTAGTTAGGGAAACACATCAACAGCCGAAAGACGTTACTGCTGAACATAGGCCTCCCTCAGCCACTTTGGACGCTCACCATAGGGGGAGATTATACCCTGCATCTTTGTGACCGCAAAAAATATTCATCTACCAAGGAGAACACTGCTTCACATTCCCTTGCCTGCAGAGATGGGGTGGTCCTATTCTTAAACCGAGACCACAAGGCCAAGTTAGGAGCACAGTACCCCTATTCCCAACTTATCGGAAACCTTTCGATTCGAAATCTACACTCTCTATCTTCTTCATCTACATTTAGAATGAAAGAGACGGAGAGTGTAGATTTCGAATCGAAACGTTTCCGATAAGTTGGGAATAGGGGTGCAGGTATAGGTAAAAATTACGCCAATGTTACTCATTTAGTTGTTTTTGACAAACAACTTAGACTTCATCATCAACAGCCTGAACACATCCACTGTGAACATATGCCTCCACCAGAGAGTATTACTCTGAGCGGCTGCTCACCTCCTGCATCCATCGGCTCCCCGCGGCTTTTACCAGAACGTCGGTCCACCTAGTGAAGGGTCGCCCTATACTGCATCTTACACTCGAGTACCTAAACTTAAAAAAATACCAATTCGCGGTATCCAAATTGTATCAGAAGTAAAAGCAATTAAGGCATCAGGGACCATGATGTGAGCCCTTAGCGCGATTCAATATTGGATCGCTTTGTTTATTGTATGAAGACAAGCGATCCAATATAGGCTCTGTTATGAATCGCGCTAAGAGCTCACAGTACGGCCCCAGTACTAAGTTACTAACACTCTCATGTTCAAGGCACTTGTAAGCGTAATGTGCGGCGTGGTCCAGCAGCGAAAACCGCAGGTAGTATAGCGCGAGGTAGCGCTGCGCCGCCGGCAACTCCTTGCTGCCGACGTTAGCGGGGTCCTGACAAGCTGCCGTGTACGCGGCTGCGGCGCTGTTCGGCATGTTCGATCGCTCATACAGTCTGAAAATAATAAAATATAAATAAATAACGCCCAATGCTTGGTGTTTCCCTGCGAGATAAGATCCGCAATGAGGAGATCAGCAGGAGAACTAAAGTGAACGATATAGCTCTCAGAATTAGCAAGTTAAAATGTCAATGGGCAGGCAGGCACATCGCTCGCAGAACTGACAACCGATGGGGAAGAAAGGTTCTCGAGTGGCGACCACGAACCGGAAGGCGCAGCGTAGGCCAGCCCCCCACTCGGTAGACCGATGGATGGAGTAGCCACTCAAGGTGGCGCTCTTTAGGGGAGGCCTATGTTCAGCAGTGGACGTCTTCAGGCTGTTAATGATGATGATGGTGATGATGAACGTCCAACGATCACATACATAGATCCTGGACCTTAATTAGGATTCTTAACTTAACTTCTATCCCCAGCTGGGTTAGCACGGATGGTAGACAAAATTGTCTTTCCCCTGTTTTACTCCACTTGACAAGTAAATTGTATTAAGAATGTGACATAGCACGGGAAAAGACAATTTTTTTGTACCATCCGTGCTAGCCCCACAGGAACTATGGGACCATGGTCCCACTACACCCAGACACGGAACAAGTATTTGCACTTTTTTTGTGGACAAATACTTGACGTGTCGCGGGAATCAAACCAGCCCTCACAACTACCACACCACAGGCTGCCCAATGTTCAAAAGTAAAAATACGTTCGGTTTGAAGGGTACTGTGGCTAATGATTCAGGGCAAATAAGACTCAGCTGATGAGTACGTCATTCCATCCATCATAAAAGTGTTGAAATATTCTATGGTTGAAATACAATATAATTATACAATTTCACCAAAACCTCATCAATAGTTTATTTTTTTTAAAATACCACAATGTGTTTATACTTACTTCGCCAATTTAAAAAGTGCCATGCCCTCTATATCACCGGTGCTGTGAGCTTTATAGTAACACTTGAGGGCATTAGGTATCTTATCCATCTTCTCATATGCTTCGCCGAGCGACACCAGCATCCTTGAGTCATCTGGCTTAAGCTGGGCCGCTCGGGAGTAGTAGTATATGCAGTAACCGTTCAGGCCTAGTATTTCATATGCTTGTCCTAGGCCATTCCATGCGCGATAGTCATTTCTATTCACATCTGGAATAATATTCTTACTATATCTGGAATAATATACTGGCTCAAGGAGTGTTGTAAAATTATATAAGAGTATTTATATTTTTTTTTATTGCTAAGGCAAAAAAGGCAAAAAATTCAACTTCATAAGTTCAACTTTTAAACGCCACTTATACGCCGCAAACGCGTTCGTTCTCCCAACGAACGCGCAGCCACCGAGCGGCCACCGCGTAGCTACAACCAACGCAGCGCTCACTTAGCTGCTAATGCTAAGGCAGTAACATATTAAGTAATCTGTGGCTAGGGTTCCCATTCCCATTCTATAGTCCGCAGTTTGTCTGTTTTCACTGCGGCATACGTGTTTACCGTGTACTCCGTGAGAAAAAAGAAATACCTTATAGTGTAAATATTTTTTTTTAAATGGAAAAATGAAGAACGTTCGTTTGTTTGTAGGCATATTTCGACAGTGTTGTCGCACAAGACCCTCTCATCTATTAATGTAATGAATACTTCTGCGGACATCCTACTTCCAGCGTCCATCCTTTGTTGTCCATAAAATGAATAGACACAATAGTGGCGTGAAGGCGGCGCGGGTGCTGAGCATATTTCAGCGCATACTGAGCGGAAGCGGAAGCTGCACGATCGCTGTTCGGTGACTGTGCGACTGTTACTCGGTAACTGTGCGTACGCAGTGTTCATAGGAGCCTTCAAAATAAGCTGTTTGCTATTTAAGCTTATCAAAATAGCAATAAACTTCGGGATTATACGCGACGCGCGTATAAAACGCGCCCGTTGGAACGCGGCCTAACCGATTAAAATAAGGGCACTCTCGGACGTAGTTGATGATAAAAAGAACAATACTAACCAATGGCTTGTCGGTAACACTGTATAGCAGCATTAGAATTCTGCAGTTCAATGAACTCATGCCCCATGAGTATCCATGCGGACAGGTATTGAGGGTCCAAGGCTAGGGCTCTTTGAAAGTATACCACAGCTTTTTGATGTTCACTTCTTAAACTGTAGTAGTTCCCTGAAACGATTTTGGCTTTTGAAATGTTTCATTAGAGCTAAAAATAAAATTATTAATAGTATTATACCAATCAAGCCAAGACAATAGGCATAATGACTACTATTAAAAATGAACAAGTAAATATTACTTTCATAAAGAAGATTAAAAATGAATGCAATCATTGAAAAAATAAGCAAAATCGGTAAATAAATCACGGAGTAATAGCTTTTTAAGTTTCTACGGAGGCATCTCTCGAAACAGAGCGCCCCCACAGTTACTATGAAAAATCTACTCATGACGTCACATGCCAGAGATTGTATGAAAAGCTACCACAGCTTAGTAATGAGGTACTATAACGACCTTCCTCTGACGTCACTGTCCGTTTGAGCTATCTCGTTCTATTCCGGTTTTTAAAATGCTTGTAACTTGGTAATTTTTTGAGATATTTAATTTTGTTTTCACAAATGTTTATCTTTTGAGGAATATAATTATTTTATCCAAAAAAAATTTTAGTCATCATGCCTATTTTTCAGATACAACTTGTAAGTAATGCGTTGTCACTTGACTATTAGAAATATTTGTAAAGTAACCATTTATATTTTGACCTGTGTGATGTCATGACATGTATGTATTTAGAAATATAATTACCTATAACACAACATGTTTCAACTCTGTACTTGTCAATAGATACAGCTTTCTGAGCCAGGTTGGCCAGTTCCATCCTCTTTTCCTTTAGATATAGCAAATGTGAGTATACATCCCAATTGTCCAACCTGTATGGATCAATCTGGTACAGCTCTCGGAACAATGAAAGTGAAGAATCCACATCTGAAAATTATAGTATAAGATCTTTAATTTTAACATTATACATTTACTATTGTACAATGTAAATAAATAAATAAAGAAGTAACTACACAAGAAGGAAGTAAGGAAGGTCTACAAAACAATTGTGATAATGAAACCTATTTACAAAGATAAATTATACCCAAACCATAAGTACTGTTGAAAATTGCATTGCATTGCATAGCTGTACCTCTTCTGTCATGATGAGCTATTGCCATTTGTGCTGTCACATAAGTACTCTTGTCAAAGCCAGCTGCTACCAAAGCCATGTATGCTTCCAATGCTTGTTCAGAAAGCTTTAGTTCTACAAACGCATGGGCCGCAAAGAAATGCATCATCCAATGTTTAGGTAGCTGCAGTGAATCCAGGGCTTCATATTCATTGGCTAGTCCTGAAAATGGTAACCAAGTAAATAAGAGAATCAAAAGTACTAAACAATTTCATATTATGACTGTGTAACTTGATCTGCGTGAAGATTCATAATATAATTGGTTTATACTTACTTTTTTATACTAGGCTTGCATTTGATAACATTAATGAAGGAATAAATAGTTTATCTAAATTTAAGTCAAATAAATAAATACCATTTTAAAAAAACTATGGATACCAATATAAAAAGGTTAGAAACAAACTAACCTGCTAGTTCCACCCACGCTGCCCACAAAATTGGAGCAGCAGCAATAGCAGCATGAAGCACTATGACTGCTTGTGTTCGTAAATCTAACTTTTTTAGTATTACGCCTTCTAGGTAAAGTAAATAGCCATCTGAATTATTACGGTTTGCCTGGAAACAGAGAAATTAAGATAATATGACAAAACAAAAACATACTGTAGCACATCATGTCTTTACTTACTTTGAAATAAGCCAACAGATCTAACAATACTTGAGTTGATTCACTGTTCTCTGCACCTGAGTCTGTAGCATTGTCCAGTCTCTTTTTTTCACTAGACATGTACTGGGAATATTTATGTAGAAATATGCATTTGGGACCGGTGCAGTTGTCTAAGAAATGGGTCGCTCTGTCATACTCTTGACAGTCGAAGTAACTTTTAGCTAATGTGTAAGCTTCTCTTTCTTCTGGCGCAATGCCGTCGTCTTGGACAGCAGTATCATCATCTGTATTTATTATTTTATGATCTTTCAAAGCATAATTCAGCTCAGCTAGCCACTTGGTGGTCTGTTTTAGACCACGATCTGTGCACTCTCGAATACCATGTTTGATATCTCGTCGTACTTGAGACAAATCAATTTGTACATCACCTTTTGGATGTATAGATAACGGTGGCATATTCGTTGTGGCAACTATGCAGCTGATGCAGTTAGACCTATGAGTACCTTCGCGCTCGGAAAATTATAATCTCTCCTCTTACTTATTATTGTACTAGGATCACACTACGCACCACGTTTCAGTTTCAAACCCCTGCAGAATGATAAATTATATTCAGCTCGCATGAAGGACTGTCTATTATTTATTGTTAAATATGGTTTACCAATGTACTCTGTGAACGTAACGATAATCTTAATATTCAAAACACATAAAAAGTGCAATGCAAATTATTTTATTTATTTTTCTATCACAGACAGTGTTGCCAGCTAGGTTTGGTCAAAAGGCACCTCAAGGAGGTAAAAAGTAACCTTTTAGAGTGAAAAGTAACCTTTTAAAAATTTTTCTTCTGTATTTACAAATTAAAAGTTGATAGATGTGAGTTGTATTAACTCACAGAAACATGGATTATTTACAAGTGATTCAAAATCACTAGTTTTAGTTGCATCACACTTTACCTTTGATGTCAATGTGAAACTTTTACTGATACGCCTTAGGACTTAAGGAGTATGGGCGTACAATTTCGCTCAAAACAGGGAGCAGGCGAACGGACACTAGCCAGGGAGGTCTGACCCCATCAATGGAATGATTTATACCACCCTTGGGCTAATAGAGGATAGGATGTCACCCATCTGCGAGAAATTCAGTAGCTTTTTTTACTGAATACTAAGCTCTTCTTTATGCGTCGATTAAGAATAGGCTAGATACGCTAATAGTTCTGATGATAGATTATCTAGGTGCCTAAGCATCTTATTTCCTTACTTGAGGCCCGTGGATACTTTCTTACCGACAAACAGCAAAATAGGTAGGTATAAGGTATAAACAGATCTAACCTTTTCTTTTAAAATAGTATGAGTACGATTTTGCCATTAATATGAACATATAGTTTTCTACACCTTTTTGTGTGTGAATTTGGTTTCATTTATCAAACTAAAAATTAAATTCTCACATTCCAAAAAATCACCTAAAGTAAACTTTTTAGTCGCGTAACCTCGAAGTATTCTGAAGATGCTAAATGTAACCTAAAAGGTTACAAAAGTAACCTTCTGGCAACGCTGATCACAGAGCATATAAAGAAAGAGGTGGGACTTCATAGACAATGACGTGAAAAAATATATGTCAAAATCAGCGCCATTATATATTTGCAACATTCAGCAAAGACGGATTGTACAAGACTACCACCCTAATAAAAATGAAATAGTACTGTACCCTGATATTTTATCGATATCGACATTTTTACGAAACTGCAATCCATTGAATAATTTTGAAGAATAAAAATAATTACAGTTATCTGAAACTGAACCAAAATAATTAGGTATTGTTTGTTTTGCTATCAAAGTTGGTTCTGTTTCAGATTGGGATTAAATAAAATATAATTATTTATAAGAAATGTTTTACTCAGTGAAGAGGTTTAACAAAACATCATTAGAGTTCAGAAAAAATTAAACAATGGTGACTTACAACTAGGGCTTGTGAATATTCGAACATTTTAGATTATCGAATATTCGTTTTTTTGTATTCTGTATTGTAACTGTTTAGTATTTCTATTCTTCTCCTTCTTTAAATGTATTTTAATTTTTGACAGTTCAAAATGTCAGTTGCACTCTGGCTGGGTCGGTTCCAATTGGTGTTATTTATGATATTTTCGTTATTTTCAATCACAAATAAGTCGTTTCACTAGCAATAAAAGTGATCACTGTAATGGTTGGCCAGACATAAGCATATGTTGAAGGCTGATGTGGCCGTGTACAGCAGCAAAGTACTCTGTGCGTACAGCGATGCATCGGGCGCAGTATTCGCCGCACAGTCCGCACAGAGTACATTGGTACAGTGATTCGCCGTCAAGTATCTCTTCTCTTAGTAGTCTGATCATCAACATGTATCTTTACCATCAACATAGAATCATATGGACGGCGGACATTCACAAAACGCCTGTCCATTTTCTGTTGGTGTGAGTATTTAAATATGCATTAGTATGCGTGAGTAGGGAAGTGACCCCTATTACACAATATATCGATATATAATAAACCTAACCAAACAGTGCTGCAGAATTTCGATACTTTTTAGTTTTAATACAATAAAGAAAATTAGATATTCGTAGAACCAGAAGACGCAGCTTAGGCCGGCCCCCACTTGGTGGACCGACGATCTGGTGAAAACTACGGGGAGCTGATTGATGCAGGAGGCGAGTGGCCGCTCAAGGTGGCACTCTATGGGGAAGGCCTATGTTCAGCAGTTGACGTCTTCGGGCTGTTAATGATGATAATGATGATGATGACCCTAGTAAAAGTATATTGAAACATTATATGAAATAACGTTTGTAAGTAACATTTTTATATGTGTGTTGCCAGTGATGACTTATGGAACTGAGACGTGGTCTCTAACTGTTGGCCTCATTACTAAGCTCAAAGTCGCACAACGAGCTATGGAGAGAGCAATGCTCGGTGTTTCCCTGCGAGATAAGATCCGAAATGAGGAGATCCGCAGAAGAACTAAAGTGACCGATGTGGCTCTTAGGATTAACAAGTTGAAATGGCAATGGGCAGGCCACTTCGCTGGTAGAGCTGACAACCGATGGGAAGAAAGGTTTTCGAGTGGCGACCACGAACTGAAAGACGCAGCGTAGGCCGGCCCCCCACTAGGTGGACCGACGACCTGGTGAAAGCCGCGGGGAGCCGATGGATGCAGGAGGCGAGCAGCCGCTCTAAGTGGCGCTCCCTGGGGGAGGCCTATGATCAGCAGTGGACGTCTTCAGGCTGTTCAAATAACATTGTTCCATAATAGTTAGTTTTTATTTTACATTCGCGTTTTCTTATTCTATTCATTAAAATGATGGTTAAATTTTTAAAAAGGGTTCCGTACCATTATCTATAAAAACGAGCAAAAAATCACGTTTGTTGTATTGAAGCCCTATATTTATTTTAGGGAAAAATATAGGGGAAAAGGATGAATGGATGGGACGGATGCGCCTGTCTCCCTTCGCCGTCCCATCTATTCATCCTTTTCCCCTATATTTTTCACTTTTGCTTCTCTCTTACCCATAAACAGGGTAAGGCATAAAACTAATAAACCCGTGCGAAACCGGGGCGGGTCAGCTATTATAGTAGTTTATTATTAATTTCATAACTCATATTGAAGCCAGACGACACTGGCCTACCTATTGTATTTTATAAAAGTAGGTTAGGTGCCTATTTTTAAATTGCCAGATTTATACCTACTTTTTCATTCTGTATGCACTTTGATCTAAATCCATTCAGCCACTTTTAAGGAAAGAGATTTTCTACTTTTTAATCTCCCCAAAACCAAAGTAATTTTGTGCAAATGTATGAAGATTTACGAATATCGACAAAATGTAATGGACAGTGTAGGTACATCACTATTCGAGAGGCGTAAAATCACCCATCCCAAAAATATCAATTAAAGCATTAAATCTTTCAGTAATTGCAATCGCATGGTAATTATACGGTGGAAAAAACGTATATTCTTAATATGAAATGCATATTTACTTCGAAACTTCGATGTTTAACATAAAAATAGCCAGTAAACTTTAACGTATAAAATGATGATTCTGGTTTTCCTTCGACTCCTCGGGTTACTCTTGATGCACAAAACACAGCACAACACGACACAATTTCACTATTGATACAATATTTAGCCCTAATAACAATATAATCACTAAATTTTCACGTTTTATGCTCTCGCATTTAATTTCATGACACACCAAACTGTCAGAACATGACACGCGGTGTCGGTAAGGCGACGTTGCCGTACCGACATTCGCTTTCTCGCATACTCTTTGCGACGATTCGTGTATTAGACAGAGATACAAGACAGTATGTTTACACGAAGGATGCGGAGCGGCAACGCAGCATTGGCAGATTTTGGCTCTCTCCATCTAATCTTTACAATGTACTCTGTAGTAGTCTGTGTTCGCCATAGCCCGACCAGTGTGACACACTGCCGGTAAAGCTATTGTTTGTCTTTTAAGATATAAATAAAAAAATACATTAAATTACTTGTCAGAATATATGATTATATCATATTATGCCATAACACATGGAATATAATGGATTCATAAACTATATTTAAAGGTGATAATAATTTTAATACATCGTAGCAATACAGAATTGGCCCTTTTATTATATTTCGGCTCCACATATAATGTATTTAGCCAGTGTCACGTATTATTATTTTCATTGTGTCATGAAATATTTCACCACATTATATCATTTGCCCTCACTCATGCTCGTAATGCGTAAAACGCCACCAATTTTGAACATTAACACTGGAAAAAGCACAAGTTTTAAAAAATAATACAATGCAACGACGTGAAATTACTTGAAGACGTGAAAAATAGTTCAGATTCGCTTATTTACTGCTATCGTATCTTCTAAACTATAACAGCTGGAAATGCGTAGTGGAGGGGACGATATGATTCATTGCAATAACCCTCGATGCAACATTTCTTAATCATGATTTTTTTAGTATGACTAAAAATAAACGAAAATACACGTTTGTTTTACTTGTACTAGGCACTTACTCAAAACAAAAATAAATATGGCCAACATCCTACTTCTTCCAAAGTTGACACATTTGGCGTAACCATATTCTACTAATGTTTTCATCACAAATAATATAATAATAATACCTACAGGTTCCCATAAAAGTATATTCATTAGAAATTTTATGTACTTGAAGGAAGAATTGTGTATTTATATTCAAATAAAATAAAAACTCCAGTCCAAAACCATAGAAAAGATCTTCTTGTGTTATAAAACCTTTATGAAATATTAAAAAATATTCCTACCAAGTTAGAATATTATTTTGCACTGGTATTCTTAAGAAAAAGACAGCGGGCTCTCACGTTACCTATCTCCCTCATACCGCGTTTCTCTCTTGACACGATGCAGCCTATTATCGGCTTTATTGCTAAATAGAGTTAAAGGGTATTATTGTATAATGTTTGATTCCTTGTTAGTCTGTGGTAAGCGTTCCAGAGTAAAGTATATATACGTATAAGTTCCTTGGTAGTGAGTGATAATATACTCTTTGTTTTTTATAAAAGAACGGGTGATTACGCGAGTCGGATGCTTATATCAGTTTATCACAAATTATGAAGTATACTTGCACAATTCTAATAGGTACACTTTGACATTTCAAGGGATACCAAGCTAGAGATTTTCTCCCTAAATTTTGAGGTAAAAGGGGAATGGGGGTTCTTAGGGGATTAATATTTTTTAGGGTGTTTTATTAGGTGGTGAAGTCAGGATGAATTTCCTATACTACAAAAGAATCATACTATCACACTAATATTATAAAAGCGAAGGTTGTGTGTGCTTGTTTGTGCCCTATTCACTCTACGAATTTTGATGTATAAATAGAGATATCTTGTACACTGGATTAACACAGAATACTTTTGAACCAAGGGAGACACCGGGTGGCACAGCAAGTAAATGCATATATTTCGGTATTTGTAATGGTGGCAGCATAAAAAAGTGTCTGTTGATAACCTACATTTGCGTCTTAGATGTAGTTAAAAAAAATAAGAAAAATATCAGCTGTTCCATACATTTCACCAAGATAAATGGTCATTTTTCTATAAAATGATCAATTGGATCATTTTTGCCAAGATTGCGTAACGTTCTATGCCGCAGAACAAAAACCTTTTTAACCTAAGTGATGTAAACCTAATCAAAGTATGCTAGGAATACAAAAAAGCTTAGGGGTTTTTAGGGGGTTCTAGGGGTTTTAAGTTATCTAGGGAGAACATTCTTTAGGAGCTGGCAGCACTTTATTTCGAAATTAGTGTTGCGACTATTACACAACCGATTAATCGGTGAAATTGTAGAATAAGGTAATTAATCGAATCAAATCTTTGGGCGCGAATAATTCAGTGAGATAATCTTGTGTAGTTCGCGAATGATCTACATTGAAAGTGTGATTATAATATTAATAATGATATTCTTGACTTTTTTTTTGTAAAAATATCGGTACAAACAAATTTTCCTCGCCAAAGCAATTCGCTGATATTTCTTTCTTTGGCGGCTACTGCAATTTAGTTTTAAACACTGATATTATAAATACATAATCACTATTTTTTTAAACACCATGATTAACAATGATTATTATTGTGCAACTTAAACTTCTTTTTAATATATGGCTCCTGCGGGGCCACAACTTTGTCAATTTCGCGTGGATAGAGTAGAATATATTAAATATCTTATATATATATATTGAAATAAAAGTTAGGGCGATTATGTAACTTTTATTTCAATCAGTTTCATTAAGAAATATGTATTTATTATAGTTTTGCGATTATGTACGACATTCTGTATCAATCAAAGTCAATAAAAGTTCGATTGCAACAAGTTTGCTACAGAAAAGGATTTGACAGAACAAAAATTTCATCGATATGAACATTTGCGATTACGTACATAGATTTCAGCCGAAATGACGGCAGAAATTACATTCTCCACAGAAACAGGCTAGAGGTTGTTTTTTTGCGAACTTTTATTGTTGTTTTTCTTCACATTGAGCATCTTCAAGCAATATAAACGCATAAGTAGTAAATCATAAAAGACTTACTTACTATATCCAGTGTGACCATCTAAATTGCAGATTCTGCCCTAAATAGGCTAGAAATCTTCCTCAACAAAGAAATATGCCTCAAGTCTTTTATAATATATTGCTAGTTGACCCAACCCGGCTTGCGCGGGTTAATAATTTTTACGTCTTACCTAACCCTGTTTAAGCGGCTTCAATATTGATCGATTTTTCGTGTTACGTTGGCGCGCAAAAACGTCGTTGGCTGTACGCGATTATCAATAGTTATGTATCCTCCTCTCTTCTAACTTTTGCGTGCCCGAGAGGGCCCATGACGTTTATGTTTATGTTTCAGCCCTTTGGGGGCTGACCAATGAATAAAAAAGTGATCATATGCAATTTTTATTTATATCTTAAAAGACAAATAACAGTCAATTAGCGCGCCAGTTTACCGGCAGTAGGATATTGATCGGATGAAAACTATCTTAGTTACATGGTTGCTAGTGAGGCGCTCCCTCTAGTCCGCACGGCAGGTATGGTATTTAGTTTCTTCTAGTTTCAGTGAGGAAGTCTGATGAATGCATTACAAATTAATATTATTAAGTTATTAAAACTAATAAAGAGCTGCAGCTATGAGACCTCCGATTTTTACTTCAAAATATCAATAACCCCCATATCTGCCGAAAGATGCCACGTTTTTAAAATAGTAAACTTGAGAGCTAGTTCTGCCAAATGGCAGAAATCTGCCACAAATGGTCACAATTATTATAACTCTATTTTTTCATTGACAATGACAATGACATTTCCTGTTTCAACAAAAACATAGGCCAAAGAACCGTATAATGCAGCCAAATAAAAATGATTAGTCATTTCAACACGTTTTCTATATAAACCTTGCTTTTTAAATTGGTCGGGTTGGCTGCAACTTCACTTTGGTTGTTATCGATAAAAACCGATTGAAATAGAAATAAAAACCCTTACGTAATCGCAAATTATCGATACACACATGTAGCTATTTCAAATGTGTTTCAATCAACTCAGTGTTTGTAACAGCTTTACATAATCGCTCTACTGTACTACATAAACTTTTATATTTACATGATATCTCATATTTTATTTATTTATTCTTTATACCATTGTCTAAAATAATCTTGTGTCTTTAAGGCTACGCAGCACTTCACAATACTAAGCCACCCTTTACCGTAAAGAGAATGGAAACTTTGCTGAAGAAAGCTTGTTCGTACATTACAAATTAAGATGACTGGTCTGGTAATGCATGATTTTGACAGAGATGTGCATTTCGGCAGTTTTATAGACAATCGAATAATTATTAATATTTGCGACGATGATGATGATTTCAAGTAATATAAATAGTAGTGAATCTGATTAAATGACTATTCTCGAACCCATTATATTATTTATTTCAAATATATATATATATGCATTCAGAGGTCTATATATCTAACACTTAAACTTAAGTCGAATATACCCAATATGGTATTTAGTTAATACCTAACCTTTCGATGCATACATGTCATGCTGATATAATTCATTATAAGTATTACAATCATTCGTTCTCTTACTGAGGTCATATGAAAAAACGAAACGATGGCTAAATAAATATGTAAAATCAGTATCGATTTCTCATTAAAATCGGGTTTATCCGATAGCTATTATTTCGTTCACATCCCTAGACCAGTTAATCTGACAGTGTCAATCACTAATCATGTCAACTTCATACTGCACTTCTTATTTTTGATAAACTGTAGTATGTACAAGTTATATTTACGTGTCGAGTAGTGTATTCGTGTCACAGAATACTATTAGTTCGTGTATTTCAGTGTTTAGTTAGTGCTTAGTGCCTGCCTCAAAAAATAATAATTTTTATTGCATATCGAACAAACAATACACATACACAGACAGTCATCCATCATGGCTGAACAAAATATAGATTGCGTGAAGGGAGACGTGGAAAACGTATATTCAACGCCTGGAGCAGACCCCAAAAACATGCAAGAAGTGACCCAATATGTACGTGCACAAAATGTTAACAAAAACCTTTCTTTGTAATAGTATGAAACCTGCAGCTTATTGAGCGGTTTTAATTTATTGCCTTCTTTAAAAATTTAATGAATGAATGATGAAAGTACATATATGTTACTACAAACAGTGTTTGCTGGTCCAAGATTAGTTACATCTTGGTACCCAAACTAGGATTGACCTGTAGAATGGTATACCAATGCCCTCTGCCAGGTTTAGTTTAACACACTATGTAGGTAGTGTAAAAAAAAAGGTACAATTTAGTACCTAATCGATTTTAGATTTTATACAAAAGATATTTAGAAATTTAACCCACTAGAAATTGTTTAGATTTTACTGGTTTATAACACCAGTTATGATAAGGAACAAAGTAACGCGGTATTTCCAGTAAAAAAACAACATAATGCTGGTTCGGTGTAGATCTACCCTCAATACTAGTTCTCACTGTATGACGGCAGGGCATGAACATTCACCGCCCAAACAATATGCAAATTCCTAGCCACAACATAATCATGTGAGTAGGTCTTTTAGAACACCCAAATTACCTGACCATCTGCTGTTATTTGATTACAAGGAAAATATATTCTTTTCCATAATGCAGCTTTGTTCCAGTGGGTTAAAACTCACCATCTATGTACATCTACAATTTCGATCTATAATAAAATTACTGTGGTTCACTATTTTACAATTAAGCCTTAGTCCTGAACTCTAAATTTATTACAAGTAAATAAATAAACTTTGTTTTATGTTTTAGGTCCAGTCTCTACTACAGAACATGCAGGACAAGTTCCAGAATATGTCTGATCAGATTATAAATCGAATAGATGAAATGGGAAACCGAGTAGATGAACTTGAGAAGACTGTTACAGACCTCATGACACAAGCAGGCATCGAGAATGAAAAGTAAATAAGATTACCTTCTAGTGTAGTAGGCACCTCCTGAATTATAGTTATTAATATTAATTTGTCACTCGAAGATATTATACATGTATGGTATTGTACATAGTTAATTATTGAATTTTCACAGTGATTCTGCCTAATTTATAGTTTATGTACTGTAGGCCTAGCACGAATATTTACGCGCGTAAGTGTAACGTTAATGTATAGCAGTTGTATGGCATTTGATCTGCCCCCTTATTACGATAAAGCTAGCAGCGCTGGTGATGCGCATCTGCCGCTCAACTGTTGTCAAAATTGTATGAACTTTGACAGCAGTTGAGCAGCAGATGCAATCTCAATAGGAGGGCAGATCAAATGCTATACAACTGCCTTACGTTAACGTTACACTTACGCGCGCGTAAATATTTGTGCTAGGCCTACTGGTCTACAATGTCTTCAAGGTATTCATGAATGATAATCAATGATTATCATCATTACCAGCAGTCCAGCATTTTAATTTGCAACATTACTGTGCTACTTGGATGTGTAAGCTACATTTTACTCCTGGCCTCGGGGACAATGAATTTTTTTTTATCAACGTTTGGTGAGTCCGTGGTCCATGACTGACAACACAGTCGAAGAATTCAAATGAATGTTACAATAAAGAGTTGCTAATTAAACTCTGTTGAAAACTGATGTAGTAACATATTCAGTAATCTGTGTCATTTTAGTCTTAAAATAATCGGAAGTTGAGGTTTGTTATTTCTCTTGATTTAACTTCTTCGGAGTGGGAGTAGGGAAGTGCGGCCAGAGGGTGCTGGACTATTGCAGTGCCAGTTGCCAGTGGCTGGCCCTGTGTTTTTGTATGTTGATACATTTACTCCATTGTGCTGAGATAGTTGGGTGGGTTACATTAATTTAATTGTTGCATTAATTATGTTTTCTTCCATTATATACCAGTCACCATTATACAGATATTATGTATTGATATTGCTGTACATTTATTAGGTACATTGTAATCAAACGCTTAATTAAAGTTAGCCAGTGTTTAAATGTTGGCTAACTTTAAGCAGCGTTTATGAATAAGGCCCTCTGTAGCTATTCCATTGTTACACAGTGTTTATTAGTGAGGGGGTAAAATTACTACAACAGCATTATATGAGAGAATGCTTGTAACTTCTGCACATTTATTTTAATTTAAAAATAAAAACTTTAAAAAAACTTTTCTTTGTCACTCATAAGTCTCATAACAGTCATAAGATTTTGACCATATCAACAGAATTTTTGGGTAGCCAGTAATTAAGTTGTCTAAAAATTAGGACCCAAATGAGAACGGATGAATTTTGATGCTATTTCCTATGATGTGTTCTTTGGATTACTGAGAGGAGAAAGGGTAGGACCAGATAAGCAGGTCGAAATTCGTTCAAAGAAACATCGACCTTAACGTCGCAAACTTAAATATCAATTTAGTCTGAACTTCAGGATGGCACTTACGAAAAAGACATCACATTATGTGAATGTTTGTTGGGCATACATACACTATTATTTTTTTCTTAAAAATATATTCGATAGTATCTGAATAAAATGGGTACGACCTAATTTTTTGTGGAGTGCTCGCGATTTTTTTATATAGAGCTGAATTTATTTATCTTGTATTTGCGGTCATCACAAACAAGTTAATGAAACGAATTTCATGATAATTATATTAAATTCAAAGCTCCACATACTCTTATTTCGTCAGGAAACGTGACAAAAATAATATCTTTACAAATCGATGCTTGTTGCGTGGGGACAAAATAGGGTGAATATTGATTTGAATCGGGTTGTGTTTGGTACCGACTGGTACTAAAACGTTGTGGGCAAATACGACCGTATAAGGCAATCCACTTAAAAATACCCGGCTAAGTGCGAGTGGGGCCCGCGCTTGAAGTTTTCACAGATGTCGTATTTCTCTTGACGCTATAACAAAAAAAAAAAGAATAAAACAAATATTTAAGGGGCTCCCATACGAGCGTGATTTATTTGCTCGTTTTTATAAATAATAATAATATTAAATAAGTGTGGACATTTCATTTGGCACAACGCCATCTAGCCCTAAACTAAGCATAGCTTGTACTATGGGAACCAGATAAATAACTGATATAATACTTAGATACTTTTTTGTTTGTAAATACAGTACATAGAATACAATATAACACCCACACACAGACACAGAACAAACATCTATCTATGTTCATCACACAAATGTTTGTCCTGGGTAGGAATCGAACCCACAGAACACAGTTCAGAACTCGCACTTGGCCGGTTATTATTGATAATGGTACGGACTTTTTGTGCGTGAGACCGACTCGCACTTGGCCGGTTATTATTCTGATGTTGCATTACATTAATAGGCGAAAATCCGGACTTAGGGTCCCGACTCCCGATATAGGTACATAATGCACTTTCGACTTACCTTAGGTAGGCATTATGCGAAAAGACGAAATAGTTTAAATGGAGCGGACGCGGACGATGTTATAGGACAGGGATAGGTAACGAAAAAATAAATAGTACTGTGCAAAAAGTAGCTAGTAGTCATTTATTTCACTTCTTAGAACTTATAAGGTAAAAGTAGATGGATACTTATTTGAATAGTCTAGCTAGCCCGCAGATAACTTAAAATTACGTTGTTAGTATAGCAGGATAGCCTACCTAGCCTTCCGCCATTTATGCATTTTTATAACATAACGTAACACCCACAGAACAAAGTATTAAGTTTTCTTTGACCTCCAGTTACTGCCCAGTCGCCTACCTACTATTGTATCTGTGATAGAGTAGGTACTAGGTACTTATAGGTACAGAAGCTAGCGCGATTCAGTTTCCTCAGATGTTTCCTGGCCATCCGAATCTTCTGATTCCTACAATAAATAAATACATAATGAAGTCACGTATGTAGAGAACAGAACATAATAATTATTTTAGGATAATCATATGATAGTAGTATCTCTATCAGAGAAGAAAGATTTGCAATTTTCACAAAATCATGAGATCTACCCATAGACATATATATAAGGACAGGCCTAATGACAGATTAAACCGTCGCTTCAAAGAGGGTGTCAATTTCACAGATTGACATCCACTAGCGCCCAGTCTGTGTTGGAAGTGAGAAGATATCGGTCGTGTGTCTCAAAGAAAATATGCCAAGTTGTGTTGTGAAGGGTTGCACAAACTACACTCTAAAGTGCAATAAAAAGAAATACAAAGTTTCTTACCACAAGTAAGTCAATATTTTCAATATTACACTCCGTTTTGTACGAAAATAATCGAATTTATATTTGGGATAATCATTGTAAACATAAACATTGACGGGCATAATGGCAGCGATAGGGCCGTTCTCATCGTAGTTCCTGAGTAATCTAAGAGACGGCGCTGACTTTTCCCCACACCATTTTGAGTAAATAAAATGTTCCTTCGGGCATATCCTGATATATAGATCTATGGATCTACCACAGATTACTTCAGATATACAAGGTGACCTTGAATTGGTATGTTATCCCGAAAGGGGGTAAATCTACACCCCAAGGTAGACAATGTTTTTTCTACGAATTTACTAAATTAGTAGTTTTTTTATTGAAGTAATGCCATGTAAAGTTTACGTTCGAAAATAGCCTTAGCGTAGCTGGGTGGTTGAACTTCGTCCTTGACCGAATGCACATCAATGAGTTTAACATGTTTTTAGACCTGTGTTTAGAAAAGAATTTATGGTATGTTGTTAACTCTCGTAGCGATCGCACGTGCAATTTTGCGAGTGGATTAATTTTTTATCATGGAGGTTAAGAAACACCCAGTTTCAAGTAAGGCTCTCACAACTTGTAGGGTATCATGGTCCCAGTCCCCCCATTTCGGGATAACATACCAATTCAAGGTCACCTTGTATAGCTAGAGACTTCCGTCTTTTTGGTAATTTACTGGTGGTCATCGGGGAAAAAACTGGCCAAAGAGGAACAAGTTTCGGTGTCCACTTCCAAGTGGGGCCAAGAGCCACAAACATTTTCTTGTTGGCCTTTACGGGTTGGTGGACAATGTCAAATATCATCATTATCATTAACAACCTGACGACGTCCACTGCTGAACATAGGCCTCACCTAGGGAGCGCCGCTTTGAGCGGCGTACCTACCTACATTAATAATATTATAAAATTACCGTCGTTTCTTCTTCGTCTCTCGACGAAGAGTGGTTCATCAGAGCTGCAAGTGAGCTGGATCGCGTCATGCCTGCGTTGCTTTTATCAGGCGATTTCGTTTTTTTAACGCTCTGCAAAAAAAAAACAAGTGATCATAGTCATATTTTAAAAATCGGAATTTATCTTTATAGCGTAGTGACTAATCGAGGATTTATTTACTCAAATTGTCACTAAGGCCAGGACCAGAGTTGGTTAGGATTGGTCGTTACGTTGGCACGTTGTATAAGTGGTTTATTCGCATTTGGTCCCGTTCGCATTACACTCACATCATCATCCCTTCCTGGCGACTGCTGTGTCATCAGAGAAGCCAACGACGACGACCTTGCAGATATCCCGGTATTCACTGTTTTCTCCGGAGATCGCAGTTTTCGTCTAAAGTTCTGTGTGATAAATTGATAATATAAAACTTTATTGTATTGTATATATATAAGTTATATCTAACTAGGTACAGCGTAGGTGCGTACAACATAGGTGTTGGTGTAAATTTGTGAAGCTACACAACGACGTGTGTGAAAACAGGTGTGCAATTGAATTACGTGAGTCAGGTAGATTTAAATTAAGTAGGTATTTACCGTGGGTTCCTCGGTATCAGAAAAATTTGCATTTAGCAGCTATGTAAAAAAGAAAAAATATTACGTATTTATAGTTACTACTCTGTAAACTGAACGATAATTTAAGTAAATAAATTATTAAGTATAAGATCTCAAAAATTTTTATCGCCTGTACCTACGTTTATCCCTACGTACCATTCCAAGATAGACTGGTACGGGGAAAAAACTACTTAAAAATACCAGGGCAGAATCAATTAAGAAGAGGTTGAGCTCCATCTACTAAGTACCTACTCATGGGGCCTGAACCTTTTCTTAACATGATGCTACCCTGGTACTTCGGTTCACTGGCAAAAATTTGAAATAGCAGGGCAGCTACGGAGGTGTGAAGGGTGGGTACATGGACGGATGTAGTAGCATATTATAGTTTAGGTAGGTAAGGTCTTTGAACCTTGTAAAGGAATACCTGTAACAAAAGTATCTTACATCAAGATCTGCCTTATCATTAATGTCACCGATCTGCTGGTGTGCAGCCGATAGCAGCTCCACTGCCTTCGCGTGGAACGTCATCTCGATCATCACGAAGTCTGACAGCAAGGTCTTCAGTTGCTGCAGCTTGCGTCTCTCGAAGAACTCCGTCTGCTCGCTCAGCCCTTTAGCGGTGCGCGACATTTCTGCTGACGCTTTAAGCAGCTCGGATTCAGCGTATGTCTAAGTCATAAATAAATAATATTAAGGCAGACCTAAGATCGGATCGATCGAGATCCATATCTACAGGCCACAGGCTACAGGCCTATAGATACGGGAAACCAAACATGAATCTGCAGTCTGGGAGTCGGGTTCTGTTCTTTGGTTGAGGAATTCCATTTATTCACGTTTGTTCAAGTTGATCGTATGAGCCGTCGGAGAGCTAGATCGATTCTCCTGACAGGAAGAATAAGTATTGCGAAACTTTCCTCGCCCGCGTCCCCGTTGAATTTAACCAATCATCCTGCATACCAACTTACTATTTAAAAGTCTGGCATACATACCACTTGTTGTCTATTGAAAGGTTGCCTTTCACGCGCTTTATCAAAAACCTTCTTGCGTGCCATTTCTTTTTCTCGAACATTCATAGTATGCTTTACCTCCTCCCTTGCATGTTTGCAGATAGTTTCATATTGGCAGAGTTCGCCAATTACCTGCAAAGTTTAGAACTTTAGTTCTATTACCTGAGTATGTAGGTTAGGTTACCGCTTTAGCTGGTTATTCCCTGTATATCTCGTCCCCACGTTCTGTCGCCCGCAACGTGGGGACAGACAGGAATAATAATCCACGTCGTCTGGCCCCGAATTTAAATTTGGGGACAAACAAGAATGAATCTTTATGACTGTCCCCGATCAACCCGAAGAATTAGTGCTCCTATTGCGAATAGGAGCACCCCATCTCCACCCGCGAGTGCTGTAAAAGCCGGCATGGGCAACAGCACTTTCCTCGGTAAAATCTGCGATCACCAAGCCGCCTGCTAAGCATGGTTATTATGGCAAGCACCATGATAAGCGTCAAAAGTGGCATTTTATGGGGAAGGCTTGTGTTCATCAGCAGTGAACATCTTCGGGCAATTGATAAATACAAATAAATACAAAAAATTGGTCCATTGAGTCAATATTGCCGGTAGAGGTAGTAGGGTATTATTATAGCAAAGTTGTATTATGAAATTACCTTAGTGCCTGTATATTTCTTCACAGCTCAATTTTTCATCTTATCTGCTGTATACGATCAGTCCATCACCAGTCTACCCGCCCGATATGTGTCCCCTATTTATAAGGCCGTGCCAGTTACGCACGGCACTATAGGTAGCGTACCCACGGGTACGGGCACGGCCATTTTGAACGTACTACCTTTTTACGATTTTTGAGTTTGGACTTGGAGTGTATTGTAGATTATAGTACCTACCTACGTACGTATGTATGTGACCAAATCGGAAACTACATAAGATTAATAGAGACAAGTGGTGTAAAGGATACAATTTATGTCAAAAATTAAAACTGCATACTTAATATGAAGTTCTATAGGTACATCGTCTACCTACGGCATAAAGGCGGTATACCTATGCCTAGGCCTACTCTGTTTCATGTTACTCGAGATGGAATAGGTCTGTGCTGGTAGGTACCTACACAATTTTACACAATTTCTTCTCAAAAATCTACCGTAACCGTACTTATATATTTTTTTATTTTGTGGTATTGATGCATTGTAGGTACTTTAGGTAACGTAGGTAGTAGAAGTTTATTAAACACAAAGGGTGCCTATCAGAATGACTTTTACGCTGAAAGACAATGTACGTTGGATGACATGAAAGCAGGGTGCCTAGTTAGCCGAAAGACAACTCAGCTAGATGACATGAAAGCAGATTATCCAGTCAGTAGCAAGTCAACTCAGCTGGCCGACATAAAAGCAGAATGAGCATGTAGCAAAAAGTCTGGAATCGGAAATGTCTGCATGACTAGAACACCTTATTAGCCGGAAGTCAAATTAGTTAGATGCACAGAGCAAAAAAAAAAAAACGCTTCCCCTCTACGAAGTGTCATTTGTTTCATAGCTCTGTGGTTAGATGACATAAACGCAGAATTAGATAGTATAGAATACGTCTGGAAAAGTAAATAGTCTGAATGGTCTGTTCAGAGCCTGCCCCTTTCTAATTTTGTAAATTAAATCATCATTCTTGTCGTTATTATTGTACCTACATTAAGGGCTATAATTATACAGGATGGCTCAGAAGTGGACGTCAACTAAAAGTTTACATCAACGTATATATCAACCAAGGGCTTCACGAAATTACCCCATGTAAGTTTTAGGATTATAATCAGTATTTCAGGAGTTATGATTTTTTTTTTATTTTCCCCATGATCTTCCGCCTGAGCTGCTTAAAAAATTTTAACATTTTTTCGGATGGCTTTATTTCGTACTTAAATATAAGGATTACCTAGGTAGCTATTTTTATAATTCCTTTGATTAGTTCAAATTCACATTACCACTGGGCTCTCTTTGGGGTAAAAAACAACACGACACTGGATTTTCCGATCCATCTCGAAAATGCACGATGGGCATTGGGCATCCAAGCATCTCCAAGGAGTGCCTATCAGAATAACCTTTACGCTGAAACGCAATGGTTCGAGTTAATTATTTCCTTGTGAAAATTTATTTTCATTTTCTTGTGCTCGTTTTATCAGATATTAGACTATATTTTTTTTATTTATGCTATAACTAATGGACACAAACAATAAATCCATGTCAAAGAGCGAAGTGTCTGTAAGGGCATTTAGTGTTCATGTTTACATAGTAACTATGGCATTTTCAGATCCAGACAATTTGCTACTATGTCATCCAACGCTCATATCTATTTACTGACAATGGTATTTTTAAGTCTAGACTATATGCAATTAGTGTATTTTGAATAATGACATTTTAAGATCCAGACGTTTTGCTTCTAGTGCATTTAGCGTTCATGTCTATTTAGTGATTATGGCATTCCAATATCAAGACGTTAGAGCGGTATCGTCATTTTGCAATCATGATATTCTGATAGCGACCCAACACAAAACATCAGTGATCACCAGTCAGTATTCACATTTCATTTCAGCTGACTGTAAGTAAGTAGTGTAAGTATCTAAGTGTAAGGCTAGGTAGGTCTATACAATTACATATACATACATACCTTTGCTTCCAGGCGTTGCACCTCACAGTTCCGATACTCCTCGATGGCCGTCAGCGTGACAGACAGGTTGTCCAGGCCTGCACTCAAGGATTTGTTCACGATTTCATTGTTGGCGTAGTCTTTTAGAACTTTTGTCAGCTCGTCTCCCATGTCGCGCAATCTGTTACATAACGTTTGAATAATATGTAGGTAGGTTCATACATGATTTATAAGTATGGTGGGTGGCGGCTACTTGACAGGTACCTCTTCAGTACCTTATTTTTTGCTGTTCCTAACCTAACCCGCTACCGGGTCAGGTTATCGGGTTAGGTTAGGAATAAACCCTAAGTAGCTACCTAGGTACGTGGTAGATAGGCTGGTAGGTACCTACGCTCATCCGCTTTACGCTCGTGGAGAAGAATAGTCCACAAACACCTACCAGTACCTACCCACTCTTGGAAATACTCTCATTTCTATGTCCTAGATTGCTTTAACCTGATTACTAAGCCAAGCTCCGGTGTCTGTCTGTCTGTCACAGTACCTACAGTGTAAAATCCCGGCATGCAAAAATGAAGCAAGGGGGATTTTTATAAAAAGAACCTACAATAATCCCTTCAAAGGGGATTAATTATTATAGATACTGCCGTTATCCTACATACCTGATTCTTCTTACAGTGTACGTATGTATGTAGAATATCATTTATTGCAGAATGTAGTACATAAATAGTTGGTATTATAGTTACATAGCTCGTACATTCTACCACGACAGTGGTGTGCAATGTTGTACCTATTACTTATCTAGTACGGCGGATTTATCGAGGCTTGTATAGGGCCATTTGGCTCAAATTTGTAAGTGCACATTCTGTAGTAGGTACCTACCTAAGTATGAGTAAATAAGTACCTATTGCTTTCCCGAGTTATTAATTCATATAAATTAGTTTTTCATCATCATCATCATCATCAAAAGACGTCCACTGCTGAACATAGGTACTCCTTTATATGCGAAAATAGGCATAGGTTTTACTTACACACCTTGTTTTTCTAGGCTCTGGCATGGGCTTAGCTATACATGAATAAGTTTAGTAATTGTAAATAAACCTTGCTGTTTTCCTGGCATAATCACCAAACGCGACGCATAAATCACCAAAATTTTTTTCTACATTGGTGATCCGATCTTGTATGAACTTTGCCTGCTGCTCATAGCTCAGTGAATGAGAATTATCACCTCGAAACATCTTTTATTACATACGTTTAGCATGTAAATAGGGCGAATTCTGTGTATTACTATAGATTTATGATGAAACTATTTCTGAATCCAAATCCAGTCCAGTCCGGTGAGGTGAGATTACTTATTTATTATGTAACGTCTTCTACTTAGATGTCTTAGAATATTTAACCAGGTACTTTAATATTCTAAGTTAAATGTACAATAGCGCTTCATTTTTAGCTATTAGCGAAGTATACGGTAAGAAAAAGATTTGTTTATTTTTATGCGTTGCTATAGAAACGAAACCAACTTCGTGATGATCTGATGATTTCTATAGCAACCATGACGCGTTAGTTTGCCATTGGTTTTCAAATTCGGTATATAAACTCCGTCTCGGTTTTTTTGGCGGGAACGCGAAAAACTTCACGTCTTTCTTTTTTTTTTTTTTTTCGTATATTTTGGCTCCACACAAAGTGTATTTAGCCAGTGTCAAGTATTGTAATTTTTCATCATGTTAGAAGAATATTTCACGTAAAGTCAAGTCATAGTCCAGTCTAAGTCAGGTAGTCATATTCCAGTCTAAGTCATGCTCCAGTAAAGTGGCGGCAACTTTACTAGAAGCTTTATGGAATTTTGGAAGCAACACGGAAAATCACGTTTCACCACATTATATCACTTGCCCATGAGTGATGCTCATAATTCAGCAGTTAATGCATAAAACGCCACCAATTTTAAACATTAACACTGGAAAAAGCACAAGTTTTGAGAAATAATATAATGCAACGACGCGAACTTTTCCGCGTTCCCGCCAAAACCTTCTCGTCTTTCTTTGACGAGAGAAGTAAGAGGACTTGGCCATTACTCTATGGACTTGGCATAAAGCTAACTACACAGAATATGTTATAGTTAAGGGGTCAACTTCGTTAAAGAATGAACAAAAATAGTCGCATTTCTTTTTAGCAAATACCATTTTGGACGTGCTAAAAAGAGACAAGTATACCGTTTCAACTTTCGTTTTTGATAATAATTTGTTGCTGACGTCACTTGAGCCAGCCCTGCGGCAAAAAATCCGCCATGAACTGGGGGCCAATTCTCGGGAAATGCGATATATTATCGAACTCTATATATTCATATTGAATCCCATATCTATGAAAAATATCGACCGCGGTAAAAATCGGTATTCCGCACTACTCGATATTACGGTGTAACTCTAACTACGTATTGTTGTCTCACTTTCATCGCTATGTTTAGTGCGTGTAGAGGTGAGACCGCAACATCTATGATTAAGATGAATAACCAATGCTAAAAATCTTACGTAGTATGGAACAATCGATGACAGACATTATGTTCATTCATTTATATGTATTACATAGAGTATATCATTAATAAACCTGCCCCACAGATTAGAGTAAAATTAATTGACAACCTAGCCGTTGTTTTGATTACTTCCGTTTTTGAACGCATTTTTTTTAAATTTCCGTACCCAGAGTGATAAAATCTACCAAGTGCGAGTTGGACTAGCAATAAAGATTTTCCACCACTATCTACTTGTTAAATTTAAGGTGCTATTTCATTTGGTATAATCATAAATGTTGGTACATTATAGGGATGCACCGAATATTCGGCATGTTTTTCAATGTTCGGTATTTTGCCGAATATTCGGTTAAAGTGCCGAATAATTACCGAATGTTGTATTAAAACTTTCCGTTTTATTAAAAAAGCTGTAATTTTTTAAAGACCCAATAGATGGCGTTTAAATGTGGGTTTTATGTTCTGTCATTATTAAGATAATTATGTGTCGAGTTTGGTCTCCTATCCTTATTTTATGGAAGGCATATACTCTGATGGCTTACTATCGACAAATCGACAACGTACTCTGTGATCCACTCAACTGAATTTGACGTTTCCTTGTACTCTGTGGTTTGAAAATACGACCATGTTTAAAATACGTCGTTACTACGCCATCTAGTAATAGAAGCGGAACTGATTTTCTTTTAAATAAAACGTCTCATTATAGGAAAATTCGTGTAAAATGAACCGAATAGCTCGGCCGAATATTCGGTTCGGTAAGCTCTAAACCGAATAATGTTCGTTATTCAGTTCGGTTCAAAAATCCATGTTCAGCGCATCCCTAGTACATTAAAACAAACCATCAGTGCGCGAGTCCATATCGCACTTGGCCGTTTATATTTCTTCACACAAATGTAAATAAGCAAAGCAAACTATTTAAAGTTGATCATTATGACACTTTCGTTGATTGACTTGACGTTTGCGATTACATCACGTTCGATATTTCAATATCGACTGCTCCGGACCACTCGTTGCATATCTACTGGTTTTCATAGATATTTATCTAACGTGATAATGGCGGCTTCTCGATAATGCAGAAATATTCATTCAATAGATAATTTTGTCAGTTTTTGTGATATAATATCGAATGGTAGCTATTTCAATGTCGAGTACTCCGAACATATCTACTGGTTTTTCAGTAGATATTTATCTATTATGACGTCATGACAACACATAAAATGATCATTCAATAGATAATTTGACATTTTTTGTGATATTTATCGAAAGTGATATTTTATCTACTACCCGAGAATTAGCCCCCAGGTTCGTTTATGTTTTTTATTTCATTGTTGTTCTTGGATGTAAGTTGTAACTGTTACAACACCACCCGTAATTTTTGTTTTAATTCCAGTCCATACAAAGGTAGCCTGCAAGAAATCGCTTAATGCGATAAGGCCGCCCGTTGTTCTACCATTCTTTTATAAACTTGTATCTATGTATGTGCATTCTTGTTTATTGGTGTTCAATAAAGTATTATTGTATTGTATTGTATTGTATTGTATTGTATTGTATTGTGTTGTGTTGTGTTGTGTTGTGTTGTGTTGTGTTGTGTTGTGTTGTGTTGTGTTGTGTTGTGTTGTGTTGTGTTGTGTTGTGTTGTGTTGTGTTGTGTTGTGTTGTGTTGTGTTGTGTTGTGTGGTGTTGTGTTGTGTTGTGTTGTGTTGTGTTGTGTTGTGTTGTGTTGTGTTGTGTTGTGTTGTGTTGTGTTGTGTTGTATATGTTTGTTTCTTTCCTTCGCCACTGACGTGACGGCAGTACAAATATATTATCATTTTGTTGATATCTCTTTGAAGGTTATATACTCTAACTAAGGTCTAAAATATAGAGGTCAGCAACATTCCGTAGCGCGAATGTGGCGACGCCGCCGCAGGACATCCTAAGTGAGACGGAGTCTACGGTTGTACGCTTCCGGTGTTTTTTACTTCTCTATCTACAATATTTTCTTAATTTTCTCTATTAAAAAAAATCAATGCAATAGAATGTCGTTCTTGGCCACAGATATTACTCTGTGGATAATACTGATATTGACATGGAGGTATACATGGAGGTCTCAGATGAACTATGGAGGTATATATTCTGATTCTATGTTGATGGAGGTATAGCTTGGCAAAAAAGAGTAGAAAATAATGTGGTGAAACGTGATTTTCGTGCTGCTTCCAAAACTCCATAGAAGCTTCTAGTAAAGTTGCCACCACTTTGCTGAAGCATGACTTAGACTGGACTATGACTACCTGACTTATACTGGACTATGACTATGACTAGGACATGACTTTGCGTGAAATATTTTATAACACGATGAAAATATAATACTTGACACTGGCTAAATGCACTATGTGTGGAGCCAAAATATAAGAAAAAAAATGCTCCTTCTGGTTACTCTGTGACCTCCCGTCGTCGATGGCAACACTGCAGGCCAAACCACAGAGAGTACTATTTTATTTTATTTTATACAGGGAAAGGGAAAGGGAATAATAGCAAAGTTCTCTGTGGGGAAAACTAGAAGAGGGAAAAAAAACCAAACAGCTGTTTTTATTTAATTCGTTCCATTCATTTTTGTTCTGTTTCTGTTGGGCACTATATATTGTTCATGATTATTGCTCGCGAAAATTTGTATCCTCTACTTAGTTTGTGGCGAAAATGAACGAAGAAATAGACGAGTATGATATATACCACCAAGATTTTACAACCGCTTCTGAGTGGGAAGTTTTTATAGCAAGAATAGAAGAGATCCTGAACGACTGGCGAGTTGCTAAAGCTGCCCTGCCAAAGATATCATTGTCTCCAGATTGTACAAAGAAATGGATTGGTAAAACGGAAGAGATGACCTTTAACGGCCAGAGATTCATTCTCTCTTATCACGCTTTAGATTCAAATAAGAGTGCGGATAGCTCTGTAAGCTCTGACAATAATTGTATAACAGCTGATTTACAGAATGGTATTTGGGAAGCTACATCAAACTTCATGGATGACTCAGATGGGAGTCCTTTTCCGGTATCAAATTGGTACGGCCTGAAACGGTATGTGATGTTATACCCAAACTTACCTCTTACTGATGGTAGTTTGATCAAATTAGTTATGAGCTCGGTGAATATAGCTTTTGCGAATGTGGACTGTGGTGTGCCTATTTTCGTTAAAATAAGAGAACACTGGCAGCACACATACTTAGGGTTTTATGAAGACAATGAATATAAAATCAGTTTTGATACAATTCATTTGAAGCGGATATCAAATCAATGTTCCCACCTCAGCGGTCTTGTAAGTTTATTTAAGTCAAAGATAGCGTCGCCGGTAGCGCTTGATGCTGTTGTAGTATCCACAAAATTTTCTTATGAATTGAAAGACATGGAAGCTTTCTCTTGGAGAAAAGGCTCTTATACTAATGAGTTTTTGTCTATTGATGGGTTTGATGTTAAAAAACTAACTGAACTCCCATTTGGATCTGATAGAAATCCCATACAAAGTGTGTTGCTAAATGCCATATGGCCGAAATTCAGAGAGTGCACTATTGTTGAGTCTTCTACATTCTCAGACATAGATCCACTGATGGCGCCATCATGGACAATAACACTCAAAATTAGAGAGAATGTAAACTGTTTACTATCGGAAACAATTGGTAAGATGATGGATTTACTAGATAACAACCAGCTACTTATGGATACTTTAGGCCTCAGTCAGAGCCTGGGCATTGTGAATCCTTTGCATAAAATCACTGAAGCTCCGATAACTATATCAAAATTGGTAAAAGCTGCAATGGGGCACAGTAGAAATGTATCAGACTTCAAAGGGCCTATCCCGGATGATTTGCTCATGCCTCTCTTGTACTATATATTTCCTGATGCAGTTGAAGATGACACTTTCAACTATCCTGAACAGCTAGAAGTGGAATTTAAACAGGTTAGTATTTAATAATCATTTCATTCAATAATGTTGAATTGTATAGATGGATTTTGAATATTGAAATGCAATAGTTTGGAAGTCTTTTTGAATTATTAGAAACATCCTAGGTTCTTTCAACAACAACTTGAAAAACATATAGGCCTTAGCTAAATAGAATACATATATTTTTCAGGCAGATGGTGCAGAGCCTAGATTATGTAGTTATGTGAAGACAAGCCCAGAAGGTGGGCTAGTGTGGAGGCTCTCGGTGACTGCAGCTCGTCTTCACCATGCCGGTGGACTTTCATATCTGGCACATCTATGGTACGAGCTGACACAAGAACTGCAGTACAGGTGGGAGCATCGTATTCTTGTGCCTGGGTAAGTGGATATATATATATATATATATGTGTGGACATTTCACACAGCGCCATCTAGCCCCAAACTAAGCATAGCTTGTACTATGGGAACCAGATACAATACTTATATACTTTTTTTTGTTTGTAAATACATACATAGAATACAATATAACACCCAGCCGCAGAACAAACATCTATGTTCATCACACAAATGTTTGTCCTGGGTAGGAATCGAACCCACAGCCCTTAGTTCAGAAGGCAGGGATACTACCAACTGAGCTATCGGGCCCGTCGGATATGTGCAACTTATTTTTACTTAATATATACTTGATAATAATATGGCTTCAAATACTTATAAACCAAAATGTACTTGTAAGTTTCTTGATCATACACTGTTAGGAGCTGCTGACCAAATATTACTAAAAAAACGTCTTTAAAAAGAAAATAGTTTTAGGTAGAGTTTAATTTAATTACAATAATCAAATTATGTAAATATCTTTATTGAACTTTCTTTTTAACAGACATTATGTTAAATTATCTATATATTATCTATTACACTATTATCTACCAAGCTTACTCACAGCGCAAGAAAAATATTACGCTTTAGGTGCAAAGCATTTTTTTTGCTCTGCCAGCTTACTAATGAATGATTACAATAGCACCATTTGGATTATGCTTCTCCTGCATTTGGTTATTGTATTTTATTCATAATATAAACACAAAATAAAAAAAATATATGTATATATATTTATTTATTTATTAAGTAGTTATAATTTTCTGAATTCTATACTATTTATTAGTATAGAATTCAGAAAATAAAATAAATATTACTCACTACTATGTACAAAACAAGTTTTCTTATAACACACTAAAAACAACTACTTAAACACAAAATGATGAGGTGTACATCAATAAAATGCCTAACTTGATACTATAAATATATTTAATACTAGTTTATTTGAGAGTTGTGCAATGGACTGAAAATAAATTATTGTGACTAGCTTTCACCAACCAATTACAAATTATCTATTTAAATATTTATAGCTCGTAAGAAAGTATGCCAATTCAATGACACTATAAAATTGATTAGAACAATGTTAGAAATATATGGAGAAATTTAACAAAAATCTTCTATAAAATGAGTATAATTAATATTATTTGACACATTCCTTTTTTTTAAATGTCTAAAGAATTTCTATACAGAATTGCGTAAAATACATAAATTCGTTTATTTCGTTTTAATTCAGTATTATAAACAATTTTAGTTTTTACTTACATGCTAGCCTAACTTGTTAATTTATGTTTTACCTATACTGTACATTATTATCGTTCAATATTAAGCTGAAGGTAACAAGTATCATGCCAACGAATACCTCAGTCTTGTGCACCACCACCGCGCCGGTGCGTTAGGCGAGCGTCCGACAGCGTGCGCGGGCGCATGCGCGGCGGCGCGCGTGTCCGCATCCGCAACCCGCGCCGCGCCGCCGCCGGCCGCGACCCGCCGGGGACTCGCGCGCGCGCTATAACGGCACCAGCCCGCCTCGCGTCGTCGGATTGCGCGCCATGTAGATATCCATGTCGTGGTCGGTCCAGTTGTCGGAGGTGTCGCAGTAGCCCATGCCGATGGAACCGACGCTGTACCGGCTGGCGGGGCGAGAGCGCGAGCGCGAGCGTGGCCGCCGCCGCGACCCGCCGGTGGTCCCCCCGGCGCCGCCCGCTGCGCCGCTCAGCGACAGCCGCGATGCGCGCTCGGACGCCGCTCCTAAAGACTGCCGCGACTGCCGGAGATCTGGAACCGGAAAACGACGAACCTTATGATATTTACGCTCCACATGCAGCGATTCACCTCGGCTCGTTTTCGGGGGAAGCTTAAGCGAGATAGACAGACAAGAAAGCGACAGTGCACTAACCGGTTCTGGATCCCAAGAGGCTGCCGGGATAGCCTGGCGCGCCGTAGCGGCCCGAGTGCCCGTAACTGTGCTGCGACTGTCCGTCGGCGAGGGAGCGGGTGCGGCCCGGGCGGCCCGGGAGGGGATCTGCGGTAGCGGGTTCCGTGTAGGTGCGTGCGCGCGGGATCGAGCGTGCGCTGTAAGCCGACACTTGATCCCACTCACGCTGCTTGCCGAAGGCGGCGAGCGTGGCGAGCGAGGAGAGCGGGCCGGTGGGGCTGGGCGTGGCGGCGAGCGCGCCGCAGCACGCGCCGGGCAGCTTGTCGGGCGGCGCGTGCAGGCGGTGCACGGCGCGCGCGCGCCGCCGGGACGCCGCCGCGAACACCGCCACGGCCACCACGATGGTGCCGCAGATGGCCGCGCTCGCCGCGATCGTGATCTTGTCCATGTTGGACGCGGCCGCCGACACCGTGCGCACCTCGCGGCACTGAGAGTACGGCACGCTCTCTGGACTTACGTGAACCTCCTCTAGGGAGATCACGCAGACCACGATGCATTCCTGCAACGCACAGATGCCTCATAAACAATGTGTGTCAGACATGTAAATAAGTAAATGTATGTAAAGCTACCACTTAGTAATGAGGTACTATGAACGGTCTTTGTCATTTTTCGAGATATTTTATTTTTGTTTTCATAAATGTTTATCTTTTGAGGAATATTATTAATTTATGCAAAAAAATAAATTTAGTCATCATGCCTATTACCTACTCTATATACTTAGATACTTTAAAAATTGCTTGTCAAATGATGACGCTCACCTGAGATGGAACATTTTTAATCTTGAACTCTCTTTCGCTGGCTTCTAGAGGAGGGCCCTGTTTGAAACTTTTATCTCCAAAAAGACGGTAAACGACTCGGAATCCAAGTATGTTCGCAACATCGGAGTCCCATTGAATGATCACGGAGTTGTCCTGCCTGTATGCATTCTTTACGATGACTTCATTGGTGTCGTCCAGTTTGGGCTTTTGCTGAGGGAAGTTCATGACGAGCGGCGGTCGCTGCTGCGGCGCGTGTCGCCACGGGGGCGAGGCGGGGCGCGCGGTCGGACCGCGACTGGGGCGCGCCAGGCTACTTGTACTCGACGGCTGAGGTGTACTGGTAGTAGTAGCCTTCGTCACCAACTCGATGTTATTATTCACGATGTTGCTCACGGTCTCTTTGGCAGTCGACGACGAAGATGGACTGTTTGATGTTGTCGTTGTTTTCGATGTAGAAGTAGTACTGGTCGTTGACGTGCGACTGATTTTCCAATCGTTACCACCCTGTATGGTGGTTATAGGCTTCTCTGAAGACGTAGTAGTTTCTTGCTCGCAGACCAACTCGCTCGGTTCAAAGCTGTAAAATCCGCGCTCGCGGAAGTGAGCTGGGTGGCCGCAGAACTGAGGATTCCTTTCGCGGGATGTAACTTGAAGTTCACCATTTCTTATCCACTCGATTATCCAGCGAAGGCGACAGTCACAGTGGAGAAATCTCCCTCCGATACTGAGGCCTCTCAGCGTTTGGTTGAGATGAAGAAATGCTTCTTCGGGCACGGTGGGTAGCGGGTTTCCGTCTAATGCCAGTAAAGTAACTGCGGGATTTTTCAAGAAGGCATCCACTGGTAATTTATTCAGGAGATTGAATCCAATGTCGAGGACCCTTAAGTCTGTCAGCGTCCCTACAGCCGCCGCAGGGAATTCGGACAAGAGATTATTTAAAAGGCTAAGAGAGCTCAGCGTTGTTTTGATTCCATCAAACGCGTCTTCTTTGAGATTTACTATCAGATTTCTCTCTAGGTTGAGTGCGGTTAATGAGTCTAACCCTTCAAAAGTGCGATTTCCGTCAGGTCCGGGCAGTTCTCTTATACTGTTTTGAGATAGATCGAGAAATGCCAAGCTGCGTAAACCTCTAATACAGTCTGGAACAAATTTCTGTTTAGTGCCTTTCAAGTTAAGATTTTTCAGAGAATTTTCCAAACCATTTAGCGCATGTGTTTCCAACGTTACATTGTTGTCGGAAATCTTCAAAGTCGTAAGCTTTCGGAGACTGATGAAAGAGTGATGCTCGATTTTTGTTATTAGATTTTTTGATATATCCAAAAGAGATAGATTCGTGAGTGCTTTCAGAGCTTTCACCGGTACTTCAGAGAGTTCGTTGTCTTGTAAGTTTAAGTTCTTAAGGTAGGGGCCTTGTCCTCTGAAAGCGTCGCCTTCGATGCGCCTTATCCTACACCCAGATACTTGCAAGTTATGAATTCTGAGATTTGCAAACATGCCGTCGGTGAGTGTTGGAATCGTTGAATTATTCACGTAAAGGAGATCTATGCCAGTGTTCCGTGCGCTCGAGTTTAGCGCTGACATGAGCATCGGAAAGTCAACCTGAAATGTAGAAATACTAATTATAAATCGGAGTTTTAAGTTAAAGATTTCAAAATTAGGCGTGCTAACTGTAAAGGTAGATTTGATTGTATTATATGAATATACTGTGCTATTATATGAATATACTGTGCTTTTTATAAGAAGTAACTGCAAATCTTAAATTGGAATATAATTTTACCTGATCACATTGCACGGAGAGATCTCTTGCCAGGTTTAGTGCGCAGACACATGCGGCTTGTAGTAGCGGAGAACTTTCCCACGGACATGACCCGCGCGCATAATGCATTGACGCCGATAGCAGCAACGTCGGCAGCCAAGATACGAGCCGTGACTTTCTGCGGTCCGCCTGAAACGTAACGAATTCAATCGGTTAAGACTAATATTAGATTCTAGGATGATATTATATAGGTAGATAAGAATATATACCATGCCGTTAGTTCTTGTTGCTTATACACTAGTTGACCCAAACCGTAAGAAATTCTCGGCCAAATAAAGTAAGTGTTGAAAGAATGTTTGCTTCGCATTGCTTATGCGAACGTTCAATGCCTGCTATGAGAGCGTGTACGTTGAATGTAAACAAACAACAAAAAGGAGTCGTTAAAATTCCGTCCATTTACGCAACACTGCATTAAGCCGGAGTACGTATAGTTGTCACGAATGTTATTGAAGTTGACGTGTTGATGGCTATTCTGTCCCTTAGTTGAGTTGGCGCAAAACACGTTTATTGAATCAGCGGCACTTTAAGATAGGATAGCAGGGTTATTTTTCTTACTGAGGTAATGCAACTAGACATATGAAGACTGTGTATGGGAAAGTAACAAGAAAGTCTTGTAAGAATGATATAAATCATTTCATCGTGGTGACATCGTATACCTAACTATGTTTTTTCCGCTCGTTTGCTGCTCATGTGTTTCATGGGTAATTAGGTGCATGAATAGCAAGAAGGCTTTCCAATACATTATTGTTTTGTACATTCATGTATTAAGTTACAATTTTTTGAAGTTGTATTTAGTTTATTGTTGTTGTAGGGCTGTTATAAACTTAATACACATCTAATAAAACAACACAAAAATTATAACTTTCACTTCAATCAAATCCAACGACGCATCAAACTAAGACGCATAGATAATTGACAGAAATATCCTTCTACTAATTAAAAGATTAAATAGGATCTACGTAATTGAATTTCGAGTAATCAAAAAGTTTTGCCCAAGTTTTAAGTAATCCGAGTTCGCGATAGCTTTTGATTTTACCTATCTGCCCTACGAACTTCTTCATTATCTTGTGTATATTTGATTGTTGGTTTTACGTGGGCTCTGAATTTTAGCATAGCATTTTTTTGTGGCGAGCTATGCGTATTCTTTAAGCTAATTAAAAGTATTATACCAACTTCGTCACTAAATGCTACATTTGCTACACTACCTACTCTAAAAAGAACATATAGAATTTATATTTTGGTCGCGCTGATCTATAGACAGTCCAATTAGTAGTAGCGTACCCTACATTCTGGCAGCATCACCCTGTTAAATTACAATGCTGATTAGTATGTGTGGAAACTGTCAAATGAAATTTAATGCCGTAAGCCAAAGCAGAAGCCGTTCGGCGTTAAATTCTGATATTCATTTGGCTACCCGAGAAGGAAGGGAGAGAAAAAATGGTCACTACATTCTATTGGTTGTAAGTGGTGGGTTGGTGATTAAAGGCTGTTTTCCTTTTTGCTACAAGCTGTTATCACTATGTGCATAGACCGAGAGGTGTTGCCACGGACTGCTAGCCCGGATAATTTGGCTTTCCCTGCTTTGGTGCCATAGCATATACCTAATGATGTCTCTAGCACTAATGTCTCAAGCCCTGCTTGTGATTCGTGTTTTTTCCTTTGCATTAAAATTCTATTTGTTAAAATATTACGTTTCATTTTCTTTTCACCTTTAGTGTTTAACTATACGTAGTGCAGTATTATTACACACTTTATACAAGTTATATTATAGGTGCATGCGGTGTCTGCCTGTAATTGGTTGAGCATGTAGTTTAGATATCTTAAGTGACTTTCATTAGCATAAGTTCATGTTTTAACTGTTGGCGGACCTAAATAAATAAATAAAATGTCCTACGCTATGCATGGCTAGGCTTCGTGATTAGATTAAGCACGCTAGCTATCACTGTATATTTTTGTTACTAGTATCACACTAGGTGAGCTGGTCAATCTTGTATTTTCGGCAATTATCCATGGTTTCCAAAGACAACTTCCAAACGCGTCTTTTAGATTTTAGATAAGTCGTGCGTGACTCGTGCTTAGTGGATAATTACGCAAGACATCAGTCCCATACATTGAATTTCTTTACTTTCTTTGATGCTTGTGTAGGTTTGGTAAATATTATATAAGCTATGCTTTTTGGTACAATGATGTTGAAGTATGATAGACGTTGATGTTTAGATGACCCCATAGCGCGCCATTTTGGGTGAATAGAATGGTGTTCCTAACCTACGAAATCTACTTTTGACTTAAATTTCCAATAAATATAACATTGTGTAGTACCACTCCTTAAATAAGCCCGTCGTTACAGCAAATATTGGATTTGGTATTAGATTGCAAACGTTGGAGGTTGTCCAGAATAATCGATGGACCAAACGTGACGCGTCCGATTACAAAGGGCGACATCATACATACTAATCGTGTTGGTTTTATTGGACATTTCACATAAAATAAAGGTTACATGGGTAAATCATTTAAAGAACAATCAGTGCTAATTCTGTAACTAGAATCTCTTCTGATGTAGGTATGTGCTCAATATTAGAATATTGAGTCGAATTGCTAAACGAAAAGTTGCTACGGGATACCGAGTGACTTTTAATAGTTCCAATTTACGTGCTAAATGCTAATGACTATCGCAGGCATGTCATCCAAAGGTTGGGATAGCCTATACAAAACAAGTAGATTCAGCATGTATATTTTCTAATTGGATTCTACTGACACCGATTCGCTCAAAGGTGTTACCTACTCTTAACGAGGCGCAATTGAAATGAAGTTCTGCATATCATCGATTATAATATTACAAAATCACTTAAACCATAAATTATATGTGAGCTTGTATTCCAATTGTAAGAGTTTGTTCTCTTTGGATATACTATATTATTATATTTATATACAGTGGCAATATCTCGACGCGTTCGCCGCACAAGTTGTAACACAGTGGCCCAATTGCATGAGTTTACGTTCATCCGATTTCGCTGTAACGGTACTGTGCGGGCTTCGGCCAGCACCGCGGCTTTGAATGACCACGATTGTTGACTGTTTTCACTTTCTAGCTTCGGAATCACCTGCCGTTGAGCTTTTTGCTTTAACCTGTTCTGAATGCGTTGTGTGTGAGGATGTGCTGTGACTATACTTGTACGGTTCGTAAGAACTAGCACCATGATGAGTTGGGCGATTTGTGATAGTGTGTCTTATTTTTTGTTATCAAGCTTACTGTTTTCTAAAGACAAAGATAAAATCAGCGGAGAGTTCTAATTCCGATCTAGTAAGCAAGTAGGTATTTCAAAACTTTTATCTCTCGTGTTTTTTTATCAGGTTTTTAGACAGAATGAATTAAATATCATTAATCTGAGGTCACAAAGTGTTGGTTCCATAAGTAATAAAGATGTGTCAAGCTGCAGACACGGAACGTATTGCTGCGAACTAGCTCAAAAATATGTCAAGATTTATTGTTGTGCATTGCACCTGCCCTCATCTCCGATCTTCGATCACTTAAAACTGTTTTGAATTAGATAAGAACGTCCGCGTTTACTAATAACTTCGGTTAAATGATACCATGGGACCCGTGTTTCTTTGTTCGCTTCCTACCATTTGCATAATATGAACGCAAAAAGGCAACTTAACTCTCTTTTTAATAATGGACAACAACCTGAACGTCATTTTAAAAATCCTACATGTCGTTAAAATGATTTTTTGTTTGCTTTAGTTAATGTTACGTATCCACATATCTTACAAATCAAGGTATTTATTTTTTATATTACTTAGTTACACTGAGATAAACTGAATCAGAACATTATTCAGTACTTGCACGAGAGCACCGTTCTCATTGTAAGATTAAAAAGGTATTATGAAATGAAGTTTATTTCCTTGCACACATACAATGGGTATTTCACACAAAAATAAATCTTAACGTATACAATCACATAATTAGGTAAAGTAATTTGTTTCACTAATGTTAATATATACCCTAGGGACTTGCTATATAATGACATTGTGAGAAGAGTGGCAGATCCCTTAACCCCACACTAGGATAAAGAAATTATACTTCGCTCAAATGAAATATTCAAAATATGGATGTAGGCACGCAGTTACGCACATTACATGTGACTTATTTATATGTTTATCTGGTACAGCTGGTTTCGTACAGCCAAAATAATATACTTTGTTGTCAAACATAAATTACCTAAATCAAAAAAGTTACAACGTCGCTACTCGGCCACAAAGTCACAAGTAGTCGTAACGCAAGTGAAAACGGTTTCTAGCAAACTATTCAAAAGCTCTAAACAAGTTTGGCATCTTCGTGTGTGCTTTCTAAAATTTATATCGATTAAAAATATTTTTTATGGTATTCTCTGAGTTGTACCAATTCTGCACCTTACATTAAATTCATATCTTTAGCCCTAGGATATAATTATCAACGTCATTTGATGTTCATTATCCCGTATGATAAGTACTTATATCTATCTCACAGAATTCACCCTATTTGCAATCTATCTATGCAGTGGTTATTATATTCCACATAATAATATTCGAAACTGATATTATACCATGATTCTACTCAGATTCGTTTTATCGGACCGTGGTTCAATTTGCGAGTCTTAAAAAAGTGACTGAGTTTTTGGCTGACAGGTCGATTAAACTTTACCACAATCCCTCGGGATTAGTTTAAATAGAATCAAATTGCTGCCATCATTCACTTGACCTCTATGAAAGTTTTTAATTCAGGAAAAACAACGTTTTCTGTATGGGACGAAAGGATGATAACCACATACATCTAATACAACTGTTTAGTATTAAATGTCTGTGATGATAACGTCCGTGTCGGGTTTCAGTCATATAATATATGTAATTATGTACTAATACTTCCCCGCGGTCCCACAGCTAGTCAGCCTAATATTTAATGACAATTATAATAGATCTTTCAAAAATTAGGGGTCAGTTGGATTTGGGCCCGCCAAATGCGTAACATTGGCTGGCGGACTTCACGCAGTCGCGTGTTCCATCCGATCATCATTCCCCGTTAAACCTTTAGAAAGATCGACTACTGAAGAGCTAAGTCACGAGTACGTATGGCCGCGCGAACCAAACACTACCGCGTGCTATCTTTTCCACTAACGCCATCTAGTTTCGAGAGCGCTCACTAAGTTTACAGCTCAAACTCACAAGTCACAGCTCGTACAACGTAAATAGGTATTATTATTACTAGATTAGGTATATTCTGTAGTTATACAGTGTACATTTCTGTCTGTTTGTCTGTCTGTCCGTCTGTCATCAGGCCGTAACACGTGATAGTTAGACAGTTGAATAGACAGTTTCACAGAAAATGTATTCTGTTGCCGCTCTGTAACAACAACCACTAAAAAAATGAATATTTTAAGGGGCTGACTCCGATACAACAAAGGTGTTTTTATGCCAGTTTTTATAGATAATGGTACGGAATCCTTTGTGCGTGAGTCCTACTCGCACTTGGCCGGTTATTAGTTATGTAATTAAGGTACATTTGGGCCAAACGTAAAGGTCTGTATTGACAAACAACTCGCTGAATAACGCTACGTTCACCACAGATACTCAAGAGAGTAAATATATTACTAACTAAAGCCCTATATAATATTTCGTTCAGTATAAACTATACTGAACGAAATATATATATAAACTACAGTATTTACCCCTAAATATAATTACGTTAAGCCATAGCCTGTAAGTTATCTATAAAACACACGTTCGTATTTCCAACAGCACCAGTAAATATATATATTATTATTATACCATATTAAATTCATATCTAAGTACCTACGTGTCTACGAATGCAGCACATTTGATCATCCCAATATCTGAAGACGCCACGGATAGACTTGAATTTACTACGTATATGATCATGACACAGACACAGATTATATAACAGTATGTCCAAGCCTATCTAGTATTACTCACTGGCTAGGTAATCGTAACTTTAATCGAATATAGAGAACGAAGCCCTTAAATCTTTAATAGGTAATAGGTGCCTAGTGCCTACTATTGATGGATAGTTGTAATTTTTTAAATATTCGTGTTCGTTCAAATCATAATTATTATTATTATCAATAAGTCACAAGTATCTTCGGATTTTTGTTCTGTCAATTTGTTTCATGCAATGTGTACCAGGGCGGCTGATAAGTTCGCGGCCTAGGTTACTTAATGAAAGAAAAGTTTAATTTTTTAATTTTAATTTTTCAATATAATCACCCTCAAGTGAAATACACTTCTCACATCGTGAATACAATGCCTTTAAACCATTGAAAAAATATTCTGAAGATTTCTCTTGAAAATGACTCTCCACGGCTGACTTCATTTCGTTGTCATCCGAAAATCTTCGCCCCCTTAACTCCTTTTTCAGTTTCGAAAAAAGAAAAAAGTCACTGGGAGCCAGGTCCGGACTATAGGTGGGATGGTCAATTTCTGCGAACCCAGTGGCTTTTAAAGCCACTCGAAACGCGAGCGGTGTGAACGGGCGCGTTGTCTTGCAGAAACAACACACCGCGCGCCAATTTGCCACGTCTCTTCTGTACGACTGCTTCACGTGCCTGACCCAATAAGTTTGCGTAGTATTGACTATTCATAGTAGTTCCTTTAGGCAAGTAATCAATTAGTAAAATTCCCTCGCAATCCCAGAAAATAGTCGCCATAATCTTAGAGGCCGACTTTTCCACTTTAAACTTCTTTGGTGGTCTTTCTCCTTTTTTAATCCACTGCATAGACTCTTGTTTGGACTCCGGATCATACTGACGAATCCAGGTTTCGTCTACTGTCACAATGCGGCCAAAAAATCCGTACAAGTCGCCAGTCATCCTTGTTTATCGAATGGTGTGAGCATTCGCGGTACCCACCGCGCACAAATTTTTTTCATGTGTAAATTTTGGTGTAAAATTTCTCCGATTCGCTCTTTACTAATCTGTAACTCTTCAGCTATCTGCCACAATTTTATTCTTCGATCACCCAATACTAATTTTTCAACATTTTTTAACATTTTCTTCGGTCACTACTGTCACAGAGCGGCCCGGGCGGGGGTCGTCTAGACAGCTCTCTCTTCCTTGTTTAAAAAGTCGAGCCCATTTTTTTTACCATTGTATATGATGGCCCGGAATCCTGAACAAAAAAAAAATCAAAATGTCTTTCGGCGAGTTTCCTCTTTTTACAAGGAATTTAATCACTGCGCGGTGCTCAACATTGCGAGAATTTTCTGTTTCGGTCGACATGGTATTGTTGCTTGTTCCAGGTTTGAAGTGTTAATGAACCAAATTGAACAAATGGGTGTTATTTATACTATTAATAAGTGCCGCAAGTTGTGCTATCAGTAACGAGATGATACCTTTTCGCTAAGTACCTTAGGGCGCGAACTTATCAGCCGCCCTTCGTATGTATTGCAAGTAATTTTGTCATACTTAGATCGTATACACCCTGTTCTCATAGTTCCGTCGTCGTCGCTGCGCTGACATTTTTGTAACTCTACTCACCCACTTACGGTCTCCTTTGATGTTCCCTATGCGCTGTCAGAAGTTCAGAACCCCTTAACCTTATTTTTAATCTACTCTAGGAATTTTCCAATGAGTCTGCCCTCGAGCCTCCGAAATCCCGGTTATTAAGGGAGGAATGACGGGACACAAAATTAATTCGAGTTCCCAGCTCGGTCTCCGTTTTCAATGGAAGTAATTTTCCGTTCAATGTTTATGAACGTGTTTTATTGATAGATGGAGAAATATAGGGTCTTGTGAAAAACCTCTTGAAGGACAGTTTGATGAATAGTGTCGGGTTTGTCGGCGATGATTAGGTTTTTGTTCATATATCTATGCTCCTTAATTTCAGAGTCATAACTCACGTTGGCAATATTGTGACGGAATGTAGCTGGACGACTACACACATTTCATTTAACGTTCTTCTCTGCAATGTTCCCGCTGAGATTTCAGCATAAATGTTTAATAACTCAATATTGTCGGGATAAGATTTTCGTAATAAAAGTCAAGCATCTCAAACAGAGTATCATAGGAGAGTTATTTTTAATTCACGACCTTTTTTCGACAATTTCACGTTGTTGGCTGTAAGCTTCTGGTGACTTATAGCGAGCCTCCGAAGATATACCGTCGCCATTAAAGTTTCACGCTCGCGCCGACTTTCCTCTACATTCTACAAATTCAGACTTATAATTTAATTTCATTTCACGAGCTTTAACTGGGTACAAACTTGAGACTTTGCAAGAATCGTTGATTAAGTAGGGATCTTTTATTAAAGGGGTAAACTTCGTGTGGCATTTTTACGGAACCTCTGTATTTCCCTGTTTAGAAATAAACAGACCGTATCGACGTGTACTTGTGAAGGGGTTTTGTTAAGGTCCATTTATTTATTTCACCCGGCTGGGTTTGTCACATGCTGGTGAAAGTCAACTTCGGCTGCGATTTAAACATTTTGTACAACGATAAGTCATGGCTTTGGTTATACCATCGCATCTCATCCTTTCTCCAATGAATCATATATTTTCGAATATGTTGTTGTTCATCATTCACATATTTCGAAAACATTAGATACTGGACAGACGCTATTTGCAATACATATAGAAGAGCGAAAGACTTTCAATTTCGAAAGTAAGTAAGTAAGTGCTTTGTTTATTACAGAATTTTTGGTGTAGTAAATATTATTAAGTTATGGCAATGGTTGATAAGATGTAACGTACTGAGGCATTTTGGTGTGGTGTAGGTTTATTATTATAGATATTGTAGCTTGTATATCCATTCCGAATGGTTTAATAACCGTGCCGCGGCTCCCTGGCCCGTGTGGCTACCCCACTTCACCCATCTCTACTTCTCTAGCGGTTGACCGGATCTCCGCGGAATTTACATAATCGCGTATAGGCATAGGCAACCACTTTATAGCTCAATTTGCTGTCTTGTATCTTTACCGTAGTTACGAATTTTAATAATGTTAGACTTTCTAAATCATAAACCCACTTACCAACAGTTTCTGGTACGTTTGTCACTCATGTCAACTCTGAAATACTGAACACTCATTGGTTGCCTGTTGAACATCGACTATCTTCAACCAATGAGCGTAGAGTATTTGGTAAGTTAGGTTAACATAAGTTTGAGAAATGATCCAAACCTCCAGCCGTGCTCAGGAACAAAACGTATCGTGATAATTTAATATTTTAAGCTTCTTTTACTGAAGGCAATAGGCATGATGACTACTATTAAAAATGAACAAGTAAATATTACTTTCATAAAGAAGATTAAAAATGAAAAATATGTAAAATCAGTAAATAAATCACGGAGTAATAAGCTTTTAAAGTAGCTGTAGGGGGCATCTCCTGTCACTTTCTTCGCGAAACAGAGCGCGTCCGCAGTTACTATGAAAAATCCACTTCACATGCCAAAAAGATTGATTGTATGTAAAGCTACCACAGCTTAGTAATGAGGTACTATGAACGACCTTGCTCTGACGTCACTGGCCGTCTTTGAAATGCTTGTATTTATGTCATTTTTTGAGATATTTTATTTTTGTTTTCACAAATGTTTATCGTTTGAGGAATATTATTAAATTGTGCAAAAAAAAGTTTGTTATCATGCCCATAGGTCGGCCCTGGTGTCAGAATTTTTAGGCTCCCAACCCAACCCAATGGCTGTATGTTGTGTCATCTCAATATTTTGGTGGTTGAATGCAAATATCATGAAATTCTGTCATTACTCATGCTATGCACATTGATTTCCCTTTATCATAAGTATTCATAATGATTGTTTCTTAACATGAAAATGAAGTTGCGTTGTCTTCAATACCAAATGAAATTCGGATCTAATTTCTAATCTAAACTAATGAAACGTTACCTACTAGTAAAGTCAATTATCTTTTCATTAAGTATGTTATTCAAACAATCAAATTGTGTGTTGGCTGTTTTAGTAATTTTGTGAAACAGCAGCCGCCAGCAGAATTACTACTCGATATTTGCCTTCAACCTATTCGCAGTTATTGTTTTCGTTCGGCTGTCCCTCGCTTTGTGTATCTAACGAGAAATTTCAAGCTCCGACTGCTTCCATATTACCGGTGCTTTCTGTTTTCGCAGTTTCATTTCTGCAGCTATTATCCGTAAATAGATTCAAATTGTGAGTTTCTTTTACATGTTCGGCAATTTGTTAAATATCTTACCAAAGTGGATATATAATAAATAGCTATTAGAAAGTGGTCGAGTGGCTGCGTGTATATAATATACGATTGATAGAGTTTTGATATCAAATAATAAGTAAGTTCTTTATTATTATGAGTGGCGTAGATACAGCTAATATATATATACACTTACGCTTCGTAGACCTGCCACAAATTGGCCACAAAATCCGTGTAACGAAATAAAAGAAAATTACACCTCATTTTGGTTAACGCGGATTTGTAACGTGAAGTAACCGTATTGGTTATCTTATTGGACAAATTGTCACGACCCAGCAATCTGGCTTACGGTGTAGAAAATCAATTTCACCCTGTTTTTATTGATGTGTGGTTGAATGCCTACTTTCTTTTCGCCCTGCTTCAATGATTGGCTCAACTGGCTTACGAAGTGAAGTAGGAATAGTTGATTATGTCCCAGCAAATATCATTTTTGTATCAATGCTCTGTGCTGGTGTGGTTTTATTTATGTGCGAATGTAAAATGATTCCAAACGCATATACGTGTGAACAAGAATGGCATTAACATCACGCCCCCGATGTTCTGTCGCAATTGGTTTCTTGGTCCCGTTACACTAGCTTTTCTAGCACTGATTTACGATCATTATCTGCTGTATGGGTACAACCTACGTAACAGCAACTTTATCTACCGTAAGCAGGTGGACACGTATGATTAACACTCGTGACGCATGGATACTATTGGATACAGACCGAACGATATTCGCGTCTATAAAACACACGATGAAAACTAACATTCCCGCTTGAGGTGAGTTGCATCAACAATGTCGTTAGTTTAACGTTTCGTCTGGATTCAATGGCTCTATTATATTAGACTATTTTAGTTGGTGATGTACCTACTTAGCTAGTATCTAATCAACAGTCTAACTTTTTTCAAATTTTGCGTTTTTACAATTTTATTGTTACTACATAATCTTGGATTACGCCCAGAATAACAACGTGCGAGACGTTAAAGTTTAGATATTTATGAGAAAACTAATAGCATTTGGTTGCGTATAGATTGAAACTGTTGCTTTTTTTATTCGCTGCACCGAAGTATACCTAATCGCCAAAAGAAAGCTCGACTAAGACGGAAAATCGATTGTTCCTCACGACAACGTTTGTTACATTTTATTGAATAATTCAATGTCGCCTCTATTTACATAAAATTACGTAGTGTACGTTTGTCTGTAATAATGAACGTGAACAGAAAGCGTAACGTCTTTAAACCTACCATTAGTATGGCGATGGCAGTTTCTTCGACCGCTCATAATGAATTTAGGCCACATATCGATCTGTCTGAATTACAATTTAATTTATGTCAACGCGGAATGAACTTCCACCGGCTAAAATGGAGCATAACATTTTGTTACTCGGTTACATGGTGAACGGCTTATTTGCAAAAGTCCCTTTTTCATTTGCAAAGTAAAATAAAAAGTACAATACAATACAATACAATACAATAATACTTTATTGAACACCAATAAACAAGAATGCACACAGATACAAATTTATAAAAGAATGGTAGAACAACGGGCGGCCTTATCGCATTAAGCGATTTCTTCCAGGCTACCTTTGTATGGACAGGAATTAAAACAAAAATTACGAGTGGTGTTGCAACAGTTACAACTTACATTCAAGAACAACAATGAAATAAAAAAGTGCATGATTGCGTAAATATAAAACAATAATTTATACTCTTACCTACTAAAGATAATACATAACTACAGTTATACATAATACTACATACTAATACCATACACATATAACTATAAATATAAAAATATAACACACCTACATATAATACCTATTTCCTATTAATATATAAATATAATACTTACATTATTATTACATAAGTACTTACATAAATATATTTTCTTTTCCCACATGTTAACATGTTCCTTCCCAGTACGTCGTCAAGTTTTTTCTATTAACGAAATGTTAATAAAGTAAGCATTCACGCAAACTCATTACCTTTGATCGTGTTGTGTGGTTAATGGGTTCGGGTTGGGCCAAGCAGTTACTGTGGAAAAATAATTATCTTTACAAAAATCGTTCCGTAAACGAGTTTTATTTACCTAAGTAAATAGATAAAAGGTAGACTACTTTGCTGATATTTCTGGTCGAGCTTTGCTGATTTATTAAATACTTACAAATAAAATGTATCTATAATGACATAGTAAACCATGTTGCAGAAACGATCATTAATCTTAGTTTCATACAATACTTATAATTACATCGACACAATATTACTTACTGACAGGTATAATTTTTTTTATTCAGCTTTGGTCGGTCATATTGTTATACCAGCGCAGGGCAAAGGCCTCTACCGTCCCCACTAAAGATTTTTGCGGCCAATCTATCCAGCAATACAAAATGTTTATTGATGATGTTGTTGTGTGATGTTTGCCACTATTTTAAATGTTAATTTTGCAATGAAATTGCAAAATAAAATTAGAAGCGAGCGAATGTTTAGCAACAACTACTCAAGTTGTGACAATCCTAAGACCGTTTCAGCCGTAGGTACAAAACTTGGCAGAGAAATATGCAATAATAAATGCAATTATGCACGCATCGCATTATGCCTCGGACGAATAACCACTCGTGCCAAGAGGTCGTAAAACATCTTCTCTATAAACAGTATTTTACTTTTAGAGATACTGCAGAGTAAGCAATTGAAATGCATATAATAGGAAGAAACCGCAGGGGTACTGCAACAGCTGTACCAAATGGCCGATCCTAGAAAATAAAGATAAACTACTGGATCTTTATCGTGATTAGAATCATTTCTGCGTTCCCGATATTTCGGCACTCTTACATACACTATGTTCACGGGTAGTCTACTTTACTCGTCTGTACGAGTAGATCCCGTAAGTACTATTAAAATGTGAACAACCGTGAAAATGTAAAAGATAAACGCGCTGAAAATTTGGTTTATGATATAGCTGTAAGATAGCCTCCAGTCCTATTTCACAAGCTTACCTATTTTAATATAGATGTTGCAATTAACTTGAGGAAGTAAACGTAGTGGTATATAGGTAAATGCGGTGCAACGGAAACGACGAGGACGGTTGTGCTGTGCCTATAATGGCTGCGATCCTAGAGAGCTGGAAGGAAACGCGCCTAGCTTTCCGTGCGCGTTGTTTCAGTAACATCCTATTATTTGTTAGGAATTATTGCAAAACGTGGTTTAACTATGTTATGTATGAGTTAAGCAACACTGTTATTGTAATAGTTTGGTATCTATAAAACTACCCAAGAACTGAGGACAAGCTGAACACACGCGAGTTGCTTTTGAATACGATTATGTAGAGTGTGACCGACTTCCTCTACCTCTGCCGCTGATCTCTCCGTATATATGAAACAGAGATAGAGATCTCCAAACAACTTAAAAACCTACTTATTGCGTCATGATAATTATATGCTAATATATGTAGGTATATACATTCTCATTAAAAGTGAAAACAGGTATCCTAATTACTCATACTGATGATAAGTAGAAGAGGAAGCTATGTTTTCAAAGTGCAGACGTAATTATTCGTATTTGAAAATAGGTGTATTTACACAATTGATATAATGAAGCTTTATACTTATTGTGAACTTTCTGTTCGTTTATTTGTGAAAACGCTAAATAGCTTGCAATTGCGCAAATCGCATAATGATCAGCCAGCAAAGACGTTGCAAAAACACGTCAGTGCGCGGTGATGCGTAGTAGATACCAGATACAGTCAATCTATCCGGTTCGCAAATCGTAACTAACTCAGGAAGATATAGTATAACAAAACCTACCATTATCAAGGCCGACAATCCAGCTACACCAATAATATCATTTCCAAAATCAGTAAAGAGCGACGGCGATTGTGAATTAAGCTCTAGACTCGATATCGACTTTAAAACTACATTTTTCTTTTCAGTTTCTTATTACTCTGCATCAAAGAGTTTTCCATCAGTTTGACTTGTCATTTATCATAGTACGGACGGACGGTTTGCGTCAGTGCACGTGCACCTTAGTGGTATAGTATACTCTTGTTATTATAATGATGCTAGATGCTTGGTAAATTCAGTAGACTGATGTATTGGTGCACTCAGGCAACCGCAATATGTATCATGTGGGTTGCTAACGCGGTGACTGCTCCACAAAACTTTACAGTAGAGTCCACTTTAACATAATTGTATGACGGTGACCATGACAAAATGACAAATCAATAACGTTGTAAACAGGTAAGGAATTCAGTGGACGTTACAAATATATGCAATTATTCGTCGTAGTCACATTATATCTTTTATTATTTATTCAGCTATTAAAATAGTTATACTGTTTTCATATGTATTGATTAAATAAAGAAAAATAAATGCCGGCCTGTGCAAGGATTTAAGCCGGTTCTTAATAGAGGAAATAACAATACTTATGATTATTATAGCAGTATCGCCTGCTCCCAACCCAACCAACCCCGTAAGTTGGTTGTAAAGGTGAAAGCAAAATTCGGACATGAGACCACTTGTCACGGTAGCTTAAGTAAAGCATATCCCGGCTTGAGGGACGGATGGATGCGGGTTCAATCCCCGCTCGTGATTCTAATTTTTCCTTTACAAATTAATCTAGAGAAAATAACCATGAAAATGAAGAAGAAATATATCTGCGATTATAGCAGCCTTAAATGTAGAATTGCTTGTTTTGAATTGTCGATTTAAGCTGATTCACCGCTGCTTGGTGTGCCGGTAACATGGATGATTCATTAGGCATGCAATCCGGCCGTCTTGGCGGCCGCGATGGCGACTGATGCGAGACCCTCGCTTGACCATCGTGATGGCAGGTGGTAGCCACGCTTGGCTGACTTGCTGTTAAACGCAATTATGGGCTGCGATGATAACTTGGGTTTAAGTGAACAAGTGTTACCGCCAGATTTACATTGTGGATGTTTTTACACAGATATTTTTATGAGATATAGAAATTAGATTGAGAACAAGATTCTACGGTTGTTGAGCTTTTCACGAATCTTAGAATGAGGTTACGAGTTAAAAGTGGTACAAAAGCCTACAATAACACACCAAATTCGTAGTTTAACCGTTAGTTATACCCACGTTTTATTTTTTTATATGTTTTGTGGGCGCAACCTGATGTCGATGAAGTAGGTATAATTTCTGTATCGATGGCAATATGTTGTTTGTGTTCGGATATCTGTGCATTTACAAGGGCCATTTGTTGGTTGATTGTTGGGCATTCTGTACACCTGCTTGATTGTAGAATTCGGTATCCATCAATCTTCAGGTGTGTCTCAGGCGAATGGATCATGGATCTTGAGGTTCAGTAACCGGCCACTCGATCCGTTGTTTGATCAGTTGGCTAGTGTTCTCTCATGTTTGTCCAGACGTTAGTAAAAATGTATCCTATGACAGACAAATATGAATTTTATCACAGCAACGACTTGTGAATTGTGACCGGGGTTGTTACTAACCTGGCATCGCTATAGTGGCGTCTTAAAACTGCAATATCGTTAACTATGTGGATTATATACTTATATTGTGTGCAGTGGACGTTTGTCAAAACTCTATCCTTAGCAGTACAATCATAAATGTGAATTTACAAGCATAGTTGGTTGCATAGCTATATTTGATGTAGCATCACTAATGCATTGCCTTTCTCATATTATGGAAGCCTTTAGGGAATCCATCTTGAAGCTAGTCGTGGGCGTTAGGCGCGCGCGACTAAGACAAATGGACGACCACTGCCACCTTAGGTTCAGTAACCGATGGCCTGTTCATTGTGTGTTTATACTTCTAGTGCTGCTATGTAGTATCTTTTATAGCTTGATCGTTTTGCACTAATGTTGTTAAATGAGTAACCAGTTGAATGCTGATGTTTGCTGGCGTCCGATAGTCCGACATTCCTTGACTTAAACTTAGTATACACAGTCATATACACATAATTTTATATGAACGTTTAATCGACCTCTATGTATGATTATTTAATTTTTATTTTATCGATATTTTTTATTACAAACTGAACGCCATACAATTTAAATAAGTCATCCATTTTCCTAAAATTTGCCAAGTGGGGTTGATTAGTTTGCGGTTCCCGGAACATAGGTTATTGATAGGCTCATTAATCACATTCAGACCATAAAATGGACAGTGACTTCAAATTGTGAAATTAAAAGCAACAGTTATTACGAAACCCGCCCCGGTCAGGTAATTAAATGTTATGCCTTTACTGCTTCTCCATCGTTCCACTACTTACATTTGTCCTTTCTCTACAATTTTCTCTTTTTCTTTCCCTTTTTTTCCATTCCCCTCTTCCCATTTCTCCCTATTCCTTACGTCCTCCCTTACCCTATATAATTTTGTTACGCCTACCTACGCCTCGGAAGATATTCTATTTACTCCCTTATCTTTCCTTTTATAAAATATCACCCTTGTTTCTGTTTACATCCAGAACTATTTCAAATTGTAGGTACTATCAATTTTATTATTGATTAATCACGCCGTTAAAACTTCGATACCAGTATCTAATACGACACGGGAAAAACGGTGATCTCCGATAATTAAACATGTATATTAATTAAGTAAGAGATTATGTTACGCTGGAAACGGATTAAACAGGTAATTGCATCATGATTGCAATGTTTCAGTTCTAGTATTTTTTGCAGTGTGTTTTTGTATATGTACTTTGCAGTTATTTGCAGATACATACAAATTATTTAGCTTCCGATCCAATAACAAACCAAAATGGAAATTATTTCTTGAAATGACTAAAAGCTTGTAAATTGACGCCGCAAACCAAGTAAACCTGGAGAATCCAAAAGTTTCAATTGAGCTTATGTTGAAATATGTAGAGCACGATTCCAAGTTCGTATCTAACTCATTATTCAGTTCATAAGCTTCCCATTTAGAGTTTGGCAACGAAACTACTCCTGTTTGTCTTGGAGATACACAGTTGAGTTTACTCTGAGAGAATGATCCAGTTTATAGGCAGTACATTACTGGCATCGTTAGTATTGATGCTATATATTTCATTGGACATAGGTATGTTATATATAGATTTTCATTTAAATTCGCCATAGTAAACTTATAATAGTCAATAACTGTAGCTCCAAACAGCATTACACCATCTGCATTTAGTAAAATTTGAGTGCGAAATTCTTCCCGCAATTATGATATGATTCACATAGTCGTAAGCCACCAACCAACCGCTGGAGGCCTTGTTCATCTAGATAGAATAAACAACCTTATGACTTCTAAAAATAGCAGTTTAATTTCCTCATATTAGATAACCAATAACACCTATAATGGGAGATGGTAAACTGCATTCCATGCCCGTACGAAAGTCTAATAGTGGGTGTAATGCCGCGCACGACTGCACGTGTGCGTAGTCTTTCCATCGTCGTCGTTGTAGCCTAGAAATAGTTTATAGGTAGTGCCTGTAATGTGCTTCCAGTCATAAAAGCAATTCTTATCGTAAAGTTGAAGATCTCTCTACATGGCTTATTGCTTTCGGATTGTAAACTCGTTAATTATTCCTGGGCTTCTATCAAGAACAGAGAAAGCAACACGGATTTATGTCTCGATAGTTATTGGGTCAATAACTCGGTATTAAATAACATTATTCCACACTTACATTTTGTACAATAGCAAGACTTTTTAATGTGATTAGTTATTATCCTTGTGCTATAACTTTGAAGCTTACTATAAGATAGCCCAAGACCTGTTTCGACATGACCTGAAAAGATAGGGTCTACGAATCAATCACCCTGTGTAAGCATGGTACAGAACCACGGGCGAGTCTTACTGGCATTTTTTATTAATATTAATTTAATTCATTTAGTGTGTAACACGCGCGGAAGCTTCTGTAGTACGAATTCTGGTGCTTAACATTTTTTTGTGTATTCATAATATGTGAACGATGCATGTATTTCCTGTTCGTTTATTAATCGTATGAAGTAGGAATTTAATACCAAACTCAATTATGTGAACTTCACTGTCTGGCATCGACATTCTGTGAAGTTTCTAATCGTGCTGGAGCGAGCGGTGGCGCGGATTCGCGCTGGAAATTATACATATAAAAGTGATATGATATAAATAGATGATAAATAAAAATGATTTGTGCTTGTTTACATACACATCTTGGTTTTAACTAAGAAAAAGGCCTTTAATTTGTTATGTGGCCTTGGGGTACCGCAAAAGCTTTCTCACTGCTTATTGCTTATCATGGGTTAGGAACTTAGAGAACATTTCTCTAAAGTTTGATAGTTTTTAACGCGTATCTCTTCGGAATATTATTGATGCCATGTCGTCCTTTAGGAATCTCGTATGCATGTTTGTCGTTTGTGTTTGTACTTGCAGTTTTAGTCTCAAGTCTCGAGAATAGTTTTGTAGGTTTTACGTTGTTATTGCATTCATTAACCTGAGCGATGAGGAGCGTCACTGCGCTGAACACAGGCCCAGAGACAATGTGTCGTCTCACGAGCATGCGCCGCCGCGGGGCCACCTAATCAGCGTCACAGTTACTCTATCTATTGTCATTGTCTCGCTTCGCACTCGACGAGCCGCCGCTTTTTGTCCACTTATTACTACACGTTCGGTGAAAACCCCCCTAAAAACATTCAAACCATGACGCATCGCTTTGCCAACCACTTCCTACTTTCTTTCACTTGTTCTATTTAAGTCTGTGGTTCTATATACACAAAGTATTTGTGCTTACAGCTCATTATCTGCAGGCAAAATGTTTTCCAGAGAAAATTCTTATGAAAGTCAATTTAAAACTGTTATTTTGTCTGGGTGTATTATACTTGTAATATATTTTTTATGAAATCTCAAAGAATAATGAAGGTTGAGGGCTGATATAATATCGCGTGCAAATTTTGCCGATGTGATGGGGGCGGGCGGCGAGACGGGCGCACATTACTCGCGCTGGTGGGGGTGAGACACGGACCACCAAAAGACCCTCGTCCGCATCTTTTCAGGGGTATTACTGTCTAACCTATAAATACAAGCTTTCGACCCTGAAGATATTTTCGATTTACGGTATACGTATAGCATCTACCTAGCGCGAATGCGAAGTCATTCAATTTTTTATCGACGAAAACAATCGAGAGGATGTGTGGTCGAGAGAAAGGCTCACGATCGGTTCAAAGAATTCGTACATTGAAGTCTTTTTGCAATATGCATGTATTATGCAGAATCGTTATTCGTAAAGGTAAAATGCAATTAAAGCGTGTGCCTGCGCTGCGCGCGAGGCGAGTTCAACTCAATTATTTCACGAGCTAGGCTCCGCGGGCGCGGAAACGCCGCCCCGGGAGTGCTGCGGTGAGACTGTGGTTGACGCCCGCCAATGCCCGCCCTGCTGCGCTGCAAATACTGCAAAAAACATTCCACCAGAGATCCACTCTTGTGTAAAATCACTCTTAAATTCGTTTTCATAATTTTGCGGTTTTAACCCCTGACCGAGGGATGTTATGCGTTTGACGTACCTGTTTGAGTCTGTCGCATAATAGCTCGCTAATAGGCCAATTTTTTTTTGTTTGTTGTACGTGATCCCTGAGAGTTTTTTAGCTTCAATAAAGTGTTCATCCGTTTGAAGATCATCAGCTCTTTGCTAGTTGATCCTTTGATTAAAATTACTTGTGTTGTTGGTTCACCTACAAATGGTTCCGAGCCACTGAGCCGATGTTATAAGCAATTTTCTTAAGAATTCTCTAAATATTTGGCACTGAAAATAAGAAAGAATACATGAAGAAGGCTTGTACAAATGAATAGTAATATTCAGGATGCAATAAGTTATTTGAGTGTAGACATCAATGGTTTTGATGTGACTGTGATAATAAATTATTGTTTCTTGAATCTTGAGATAAGATACTTTTTTCTTAAAAAATTGAATGTTGCCGTAGGAAAACAGGTAAGATAAGACTGCGTCGTAATCTATAAAATATGTACAACTTCATAGAACTTTTTAACTGCTTAGTCACGAAACTTACGAAGCGCATGTCCCACCACTCGTTGTCGGAATCTAATATTGCAAATGTAATGGGCCCCGACCCGAGCCGACGCGACGTATCGTTAGTTATGCGGCACGATACGAGTAACTTCGTAATTTGCAGCATCACCGTAACAAGCTGCCTGTGCCTTGACGCTATGGAGTCGAGACTAATTTAGGTACTAGCAAATTATGTTGTGTGTTAGGTCGAGCGAAAGCTGCAACTTGTTATACTTATATTCGTATTTAGGATACCTACAGGAAGTTTTCCCCCTCGATATTAATTATATTTTACGCTATATTCGATATCAAGGTAGGTGAAACCGGCAAATGTGATGACACATTCCAGAATTCGACGTCAGGTTTTGCGAAATTTCAAGTTTTCAATGTACCTAATGCAATAAAAAGATGTACCTATGTAAGTAATTACAATATAGATTTTTTGACCAATTGGTTTGTCATCGTCACCAATACAAACATGGTTCGTTACTTCCGTTGACCTACCTACAAGTCTATCGTGTAGAACTTCGAAATTTGGACATGCAGTCCCACAAGACAAAGTAAATTTAAAAACTTACACAACTTCTACATAAAAGTACTGCAGAATGGTATGTTTGTACCTACTTTAGCCTAGTAATTTATCGAGCATTACTTAATAGATTTCTCAGTGCGTGAGTTTTTCGCACTATTGTCTTCTTCTTATTTATAAAGCTACTGAAACGACTTCTACCAAAAAGCTTTAAAAATCATAGCTGACGATTTTTAGTTATAAAAAGCCATTTCAGGATAGTCATTTCAGGGGTTTCCGAAAAATAAAGCAGGTATGCGTGTTCGTATGCATATTTAAGTGATATTGTGACGTAATAAACCTACGACGACGAGCGACGTAGCTAAGCTCTACGACACCTATAACTATACAAACTGACTAGCAGAATGGTTATTATTACCTATAAGCTTTGAGGGTTTTGTAAATAGTACATAATTATGGAATTGCCGGCTCTTACGGAAATATTTAGAATTCTAGATCGGAGCAATAGCGAAAGTATAGATCCTAAGCATGTCACATATTTGCACTTGCGGGGCAGGCGAGGTCCGAAGACGCGACACCAAATTGAAAACGTGCCTTGCAGGGTTTATGCGCCGAGGGAACGGCCATTTTCGGCTTTACGGCCGCGTTAAACCGAAGTGTAGAAACATTCACTCCTTCCATATTACTCCGATAGAGATGAAGTGGGAACTGAGGGAAATTTATTTTTTGGCACGTAGGAAAAGGCTATTTGGCAGTCTGCGGATTGGTTGTATAGCCTGCACCTACTAAAGGTGTAATAATAGCTACATATAATATTATTTTCGCTTTATAAGACATACCTATCCAAACAAGAATATCAAAATTCAGAGCAAAGCTTGTTAGAAATGTTATATCCTTTAACGAAAGAAGCTTCACGTACCTACTTAATGTAATTGAGTCGTACGTATAAATAGAGAGAAATCTAAACGAGCAGAAACGGCTATTCACGATGATTTGGCAAACAAACGTCACGGTCAAATAGATGTAGTTAATGGGACATCCATTTACTAAACTGAAAGTGGAAAACTGGCTGTGGTGAAGCTTAGAGCTGAAGTCACCGGCCGCAGGGTGAATGCCCAGCCTCGCCGCCTCCGCAAATACGCTGTTAGACCGGCACACAAGAAAACTTTGTCAAGTAAACAATCCGAAGAAAACTACTTCTATTAAAGAGGGTTCCACTCGCTTCTGTTTAGTTAATTTCCTGTTCAAACTCTTTGTAATTCGTCACTAAGAGTGGTCAGCCACATTTTATAGCACGCTCGTCCGCGATACGTAGGCCAAAAATATAAAATTCCATCGGGGAGAAAGTGCGCGTTTGACATAGCCACACGTGAGCTCGCTGTGACACGATGCGTCTCGTGAGATACATATGACATACATACATACATACAAATGCGCGTTCAGATAAACATTTTTATTTCAAAGGAATACAGTCTCGGCCCGGCTTCCCGCTGGTAATGGACAATTCATTTCGCGGAAATTGCTGGATTCGGAGTACAGGATCATTACAATGAAATTAACAGAAAGAGGCAATGCTCTTCCTGCATTATTTGGTTTATAACTTATGAATGTTTTTACATTACAGTCCTCGCGTGCTACAGAAGTTTGTCCTTTTAATTATGCCTCGTCTACAATCTAGATCTAGAGGCTGTTTTTGCTTATACCGAAGTGCCAGTGACTTTGTTGATCAATCAAAGTAACTAAAGTTGCGCCGCGGAACGCTCTGCCTTATATAGGAAAATATTCCGAAGATATAGGTATAAGACGTCGACGCTGAGTGCTTATTGTTCGTGCCGGTCGTTGGAGATGCCGTACGTTGATTTGCTGTAAGTGGGTCAACGTACGCGATGAGATTTTCTTATGTATTTCACCGGAACCCGTAACTTCATGAACCATTTTCTTATCCATAAATGAAAACATCTTACCATATTAGGGAAAATCCTCTATTATCTGCCGATATATCCTATGAAACTAGTCACTTATTTCACTGTCACGTTAAATCAGGTGGCGTTAATCACCGATGGCCGATCATCGTGTTTAATCACAGCTTAAGCAAAAGGTCACTTTGAGAGTCCATGGAATGATTATAAGTGCATGTGTGTCAGGGCGCTGAGCGAAGGCCCATGTCTGGCGGTGGATGCGCGCGCGACTGTCGTCGACTCAGGACTGGGTTGCGTCGGCGCTGCGCTCGTGGCTTGGCCCCCTCCAGCGCTTCCTGACCTACACCCAGTTGCCGACGCAGCCGCCGCACCGGCTCCGATAAACAAAACGGTTCACCGACCGATTACAAGATGAGCGCTCTCGAGAAGCACGCACGATGCCGTTCGCGGCGGCTCCACTACCGCATTTGTAATTCAATATGATAACGGTTCCAACAGCGGTCGAGCGTTTGCTCCGATTGTAGGTTAGCGGCACACTGATTGAGGTGAAATATTTCGGCCACGGGGAGTTGCGGCTGCGGTGGCAGGTGCGTGCGCGGCGCTCCCTTGAATGTAGCGGAGATGCGAATACTTACCTGAAAACTGCCGATTTGCATAAAAGAGAGAAAACGTTTCGTGTATTGTACCGAAGACATTCAAAACTATCTTGATGATTTATTTACTTTCTTTTTGAGACAACGTATATACACTTGCTTACTTAAAATTGCCTTCGGAGTGAAAGTAAAAACGATGTTGACACTAATACGTGACAGTTGTTATTTTTAACGAGCTTTATTAAGACAACTTTTTTTTATTAGCCAACGTATTATTTATTCACTTATGAAAGTTTACGTTTAGCTTTGACTTTATACAGGTTACTATGTAATAAAGTAGTTTAAAGGACAGTCACTCTACATTTTTCACATTAAATGAAATTAAGCTTGTTTTGTAACAAAGGTAATTATATTACCTTTGTTACAAAACAAGCTTGTTGATTGGCACAGTGGTGTATGTAGCTGAGTTTGGTATTATGAATTGCCAACAGAGTTGCGGACGGTGTGCCCAACGCGCGAACGTGCTTGCTGCACCAAAAGCTTCAACTATTGAACTGCTGCATTAAACGCGTGGTGGAAGGTTCCGGCAACCTGGCGGGGAACTCGTCGGACGACGAGTTCTATGACTGCTCGGAGGGCGAGGGCGAGGAGCAGCCACCCTGGGACCGCCCGGTGGGACGGCTCCAACGACTCGCCGATGCTACGCTCAAAAGTGGGGCTCCGCTTTACATACCTAGAACACAGGTGCGTATTTATTGATAGCTGAACTCGATCGGTTGATTCGAAACGAAATCTAGACCTGCATAGATACGAACGCTCCATATGGTCTCATATAGATTGTGTCACCGTAGGACCCCGCACCGAAGACCGAGGACCAGCTGGAGGAGGATGCCGAGCTGATGGTGCGTCTAGGTGACGACGCGCGCGCTTCTGAGATGCGCGCGCGCATGATGAGCGCCTCGCTTCTCTCTGATATGGAGGCGTTTAAGGCCGCCAACCCTGGTTCTGAGCTATGCGACTTTGTGCGCTGGTACTCGCCGCGTGATTGGCGGCCAGAGGGCGGTGGCACGCTTGGAGATCGCATGCTGCTGCCTGCCAACCCCTGGCTTGAGGCATGGAGCGTGGCGCGGCCAGTGCCCGCCGCGCGTCAGCGACGTCTCTTCGACGAAGTGCGCGAAGCGGAGCGCGTGCTACACTACCTGCGCGCGCGCTCCGTCGCTGCTGCTGCTGAGCTGCTGTTGCCGGCGGTGCTGCGGGCTGGCGCTGCGCGGGCGCATTCGGAGGGAGCGCGCGCAGGCACACTAGTGGGTGCAGGCGGTGCGGACACGCGACGTGCGCTGGAGTTAGCGGCGCGTGAGTTGAACAACGCCGAGCGCGAGGCATGCCGGGCGCAGTGCGCGCGCGCCGTGTTGGGAGCTGCAACAGTGGGCGAGGGTTGCGTGCTAGACGCGGGAGCGCGCGCGCGCGTGCTGGCGGCGGCGGGCGGCGCGCTGCCGGCGCCCGCGCGCCGTGAGTTCACGCTGCGGGTGCGCGCCGGCGCCGGCGCCGCGGGGCAAGTACTGCGCGCGGCGCTAGCGCACGACATGACGCTCGTCGGCGCCTTCACCGAGCCCATCGTCTGTTTGTAGCGCCCGCCGCTGCCGCACCTGCCGTGAGCCCCGAGTCTTCCGAGTGTGCGTCCGAGTGATACGACCGCTGTGTTTATTATGACCTGTACAAATTGTTGAAGTAGTTCGTATGTAGGTTACACGGGATGAAATGGGATGAAATCTGGCAAGACTAAAGATTGTACCCGGTCCGGGTTCGTGATGAAATATGTGCAATTATCATTACAGGTCAGGTTACTTCGAGATCAAGTTAAAATAACAGTGCGTGACAACCACTTTGTAAACGTTCCGTATGATGTTTTGTATGTGATAATAATTTTTGAAAGAGAGAAGGTTCTATTCAATATAATAATTATGTTGGTTAAAACGCTAGTACACTTTATTGTTGTTTTTTTAATGTTGTATATTATATATAGTTTAATTGAACTAAATATACCTAAGTAAAGTAATCGAAATCCATGCAATTATTTTGTCATCCTCATCAAAGGTAGGTAACTATACTTTGGCCGTAACTTGGTCGTGACTTATCATTCGGTAACACTTGACTATCATGTCAAATACTTAATGCAACAACTCGCTGTCTAAATTTAACTAACTACAGTTTACATACAAAGTTATAAGGGTATTCGTTCGAGTTAGTAGACGGCGATCCGCGACGGGTTTCCCTTTCACTGAATCTTTCAGATTGTTTTATTACATTCGTTATCATACGAACAACTTATTTGATTCGTGCGTTATTAACTATGCATTGCAAGAATTTTATTCAAGTTTTTTACTCACAACATATAACTCATTGTTCTAAGATTCGAGCCTATGAACAACGGGTCATAGATAACACCATTGTGTTAAACATTACTGCTTTTGTTATATCAACTGCTGTGTAAGTTCTAATCCCATTTTTATTCATCAGTTCCAACTTCCAACTCTACGTATTGTTCCTTTATCTAGCGCAACTAATCAGCCACAACTCCGCGAGTCATTTCAATATTTAATACTTATCTGCGGTTGTAGTACAATCAACACGCAGCTCTATTTGTATTAGCACTGTATAATACCTACATCTACAAGGATAACGGCGCACACGCTGTGCTGCTATGTACCTACATAGCCAGTATAGGCGTGTGTCCATCAAGCAATGTAAAGATTCCAGATAGATGAGTGGCTACTACTAGTTGTCGAATGACGAATTCGTGATCGCTGTGAGTTCGAGTTTTGGTTTTGGTTTTTTGTCAAATGTGTCTTTCATTTTCACATTGTTAACTGCACACATTTTGATAACTGCTTTTATGCGTGATTATAACCAAGTCATGCATATGTGGCAGTTTTCGAGACATTCATCAGGTACAGTATCATCTAGATCTGGCTCTAGTTCTGTCTTCGATCCTGATCCAGGGTCGACGGTTAGGTTCCAGAAACCAGTAGTAGCGTCCGTCAGGTCGCGAGGCGTGGGTGTCGCGCGCGCATGCGCGTCGCTCAGCCGCGCCGGGAGCCCGCGGCTTGGCTCAGTGGCGCGCCGGGACGCCCGGTCGATTCCACTGCGCGCACCGCGTGATACCCGCATGTTCCGCACAGATCAAATAAATCACTAACAATTCTTGTAACATTCCAAACACCCAATAAATAAACTATTTATGTTACAATTGTTTAACGACAAATAAGTGAAGGATCCTAACGGCAGCTCTCCGCAGGACTGCGCGTGTATCGCAGGACACCTGCTGTCATTGTGATAACAGAATCTCGTGTGCAAATCGGACTCAGTTAATCGAAGCGATATATTGACTGATAAAATAAAATCCGAGTTAAGTGTTCCGTTTTGATAATAATAGCAATGAAAGTAAACAAACGCTCGTGGGTTACCGGACAGTGTTGACTGCGACATGATCTGAGACTTAACTATTGTGAAACATGATTGATTGTCCTTCGTTGTTGCCAGAGGTAAGATTTTTAGATCTGGCGTCTCTTTTTTGGGTGCACATTGCAGACTGAATAAATTGAGGAAAGGAAATTATACTTTCTACGTAAGTACTTGCCTATTTACCTCATTTATCAACTTACTTTACTGAAACTAACATCTCAAGAGCTCAAGACACAGCCTGTACATGTACCTAGGTAGGTACCTATATAGTCTAGGTCTGTATAGTGTGCGATTATCATACGACGGTTGTTATCAAAGAATGAATAAGAGACATAAAGTTTGATAATTTTTGTTTATTAATCTTTTTTCATTCATTTTAATTTACTCTTTTTGAATTAGATCATTCATTTGTTGCTACCAATGAAAACAGCTATGAAATCACTATTACACCAATTTCCAATTTTTTAGGCAGTTAACACTCATAAATTAATATATCTCGTACTGATGGTGATGTCAACTTTTCTTGATGCTCTTGTACTGTGTAAGTACAAGGATATAAAACAGCACGATAGAGAACCAACGCGTAATTTAATTCTTGATAATAGTAAATAAAATTTAATTCCACTTATAGACATAGAAGAATTGCTTATAGCTATTTAAATAATGTGTAAGTAGGTAGGAACCAAAAATTACTTTTGAGGGTGGCGGTACCTAACTACTATACTAGTAGTAGCTTATGTAATAATTCAGTCTCCTCGTGCACTTCGACTAATAGGATAAAAAGTCTGTTCAGTTCTAACTTCTAATATCATACGAAAGTACTTAAGTACCACCGAGCATTTTTAAACTTCGGATTCGCCATGTAGCGTTTAATGCTGAATTCCTACAGAATATGTATTATTGATTACATTTAGCCCTTTAACGTTTCTACAAAAAGAGAGTTACTTAAGAAACTATGAAAAAAATAAGTACCATCTTCATAATTCAAACAGTGGAGGGGAAAACCTTTGGGATCTATTAAGCAGAAGCTACCCTCCGTTTACGCGTTAAGCACTCTCTGTAGCTTTCAGCTAATTTGCCATAACAATTATGGTGGAATTGTCCAAGGCGATACCGACAAAGTAAGCATTAAATTCCGCCTAAACACTGTTCCTTTCCGCAAATCCCGTACACCGACTAATTATGCTGTTTCGTATTCAACCCGCCTCGGCTCTTGTATTACATCCTTGCGATGTTTTCCTCGACCTCAATTAATATCGTCTTGGTTATCATTTATTATGTGAAGCATGCGCGTATGTTAAATGGAGCGACGCTGGCGTCCTCCTTGACCACTGAATAGTTCTCAGGCTGACTAGTATAAATAGGCAGGCATTATAGTGTGCGCTCAACTGGACCGGGTGGACCCAACGCTCGATACAAGACGGACGGCTTGCCTCCTCCGTTAAGGAAGGCACCTAATCTGTGACGTCCCGTCCGACGATTCAATAGCGCTATAAACATCAATATAGCGAGCTACCTGCTGGATCCTGAATGTCTTTTGAATATTTCACATTTCCGCTTCGATGAAGTGTTATTAGAAAAGTTTGAACACTTGTTCCTATTCGATTTGCCGCTATGCTGAAATCTTGTTCTTATTTAGATCCTTTTGACAGATTTATAATAACGATAACTTTGAGTTTGTTATATAACAACTAATAGTACATTACTGCAGCGGCCAGCAACAGAGGCACTGATGGACGAACGCGTAAATGTAGGCCGAGGCGAAGCCGAGGCACACATACGTAAGTCCATCAATGCCTAATTGTGGCCAATGCTTGTATAGTACTTTTCTAAATCTATGCAAAACTTACTTTTAAAATAATTTTTCTTAATATTTTATCAACCATCGGGATTTGAACCCGCGCCCTCCTATTCACAGGATTGGACGCTCTATTCTCTGGGCTATGTTCACACGAGCACTAGCTGCGAAAATCTTTACGACTATGTGTTTCACCACTCACCGTGCTGAGTTGGCGACACATAATACTGAAGTGACCGTGTTACCATAGCCTAGTTGACAGTGCGTACTACCCTGTGAGTAGGGGGGCGCGGGTTCAAATCCCGATGGTTCATAAAATTTTGAAGCAATATCGTGGTTTATACTGTAAAAATCTATTGATTCCATGAGCTTTTTCTTTGCAAACCAGCACGACAGATATGAATTTACTATGTAATTTATCTGCCCGCTAGACCACGACACACATGGGTTTTCATACAAACTTTGCCGGCCGCTGCTCGCCAGTACAGCAGTGTCGATTTATCTCAAAGAAGGTTGTCAAAATAATGATCAAATTTCCAAGCATGTTTGAGAAAAGGTGATAAGGTTACTTTAAAAAAATTAAGCTGGTTGTATGCACCTGCAACAACAATATACACAGGTAGGTACTATATCACCGCTTTTTGTCTTCGTTTATTAGTTTCTCATTAGTAGTATCCTCTACTTGGTTTGTAAGTCAGGTCAGAGCAATCTCTACCGTGTCTCTCTACGTCTCGATGGTCCGTAAAGAAGATTTATTGTAGACACCAAATTATATTGTAATTTGACAACGAATACTATGGTGACAAGAATTGTAACAATGGTCGACCTTATACTAATAATTAAGTAATAATAGATAATATATACTTATAGGTACTTAAATAACATAATATTTTATCCGTAGTGCAACAGCTTTGTCTTTTGCTGGGTTTTAGTTACTATACCTAACAGCGAGATACGCACAGGTGCCATGCGAATAATATATGTGAAGTTAGTACCCATAACATTGCTTCTCCCATTCTCAGCTGTAACATGTCAATAAGGTTTGTCGCCTTTGATGTTTGAATAATGTTATAAACCTCGGTTTGAATGCGGCCGACCGCCGACGCGACCATCGCAAACGCAGAACGCGCTCTTGGCGTATAATTTACGATCTCGTATAAAAATATCGGTTTACGCGTTGTGTACAATCAGTAGCGATGTTATTGGGATACTTTATCTTCTTTGTTTAGGTCGGTTTGTTGAGAGTGAATAGACATGTACTCTGTGGACATAGACATGCCGCTTCTTCAAACTAACTCGGATTTTTTGAAAGTGCTTGTAATGTATATGCTGTAGGTATGCAACCATTTTACTCAATCAAGGTACCTTACTGAAACCTGAAAATATTTTATTCTCGTACTTATAGGCCTAATCCGTTTGAAGTTTGAAGGCTATTTTGGAATAACAAGTCATGGCTGAACAACTGTTGTTTTACGTATGACAACAAACGGGACCAAATCGATCATCGACATAATTCTAATAAGCTCATTACATAATAAGGTGTTCTGTTTATTTAGAGAATGTTTAAAAATTTTCCTTATTTTGTTACAGTGCACGCGACTGTACAGCTCAGTGGTTTGGTATATTTTTACAATTTTACACCGTCTCATAAAGCCGACCATTGTGCCTGTTATTGCAGGGGAAACGTGCCGCTGAATGAAAATTCTCGTATTAATTCTACAAATGATTATTTTCTGCTAAAGTTAAACGTAATAATAACGTAACATAATAAGTAGTTGAATAATTCATGTTAGGCGCTTGACCTGCTCATTAAGTTTATTCGGATATGGCTCATATATTCTCAAACGAGTTCCGACTCTACGTACCTACTACTCTAATATGTGGTATTAACCAATTAATTACAATAAATTAGAGGGTGTTAGTTAGCATTACCTATATCTAAGAAGCTATTACGAGCATTTGAACCCGTTCGCACAGAATCTTGGCATTCAGCCAGCGATTACTTCCTATCGTAAATCATACATCGATACTTTACAATCACACAGAATACTGAAGCCAGGATAGAACTGCCTTTGTATTTTACACCGTATAATATTAACTCCTTCGACTGCTGCAACACCAGATTCTATTAAAGTTTAATTTCATCACTGAGTTTACTGACTGAAGTTAAGAGGTGTTTAATATTTTTATATCATTCTTCATACGATGATGTTTATGTTTAGGCGTTAATGGACGGACAGTAAACAAAAGATGAAATATTGGCCTGCTTTTGATAGCGATCCGATGTGAAGCAAGCTCGGTTCGGTTTCGGCGATGACGTAAGGTTACTCTTGAATCCAATCCTAGTTTCACTCAAATTTTAATCCGAATCAATCCCAATTCCAATGTTAAATAATTTGGTAAAAAAGCGGATGGTGTAGAAATTAGTCGATTATATTTAGGTGCATAAAATTCCATGGACAAAGATTCCGATCGTGCGCTAATATTGGATTTAAGAGTACCAAAAGCCACGATTTCGTTCTAAATCTCAAATTACGACTGAAATCGAGTGTCAAAAGTAACCCTGCTGATCTTACTCAGCGATTTTAGTTTGACATTGTTCAGAGAGAGCTCTTTGGGAGCGCGACGGTCCAGTCAATGAAGCTCTCGGGTTTTAAGGAATTAACAAGGCGCTCTCGAAATAAAGTGGTATGCGGAGGACGTGGTTCATTAAAAAGTGCCCGCCACCATAGAAACTTTTTACCACAAAGGCTTTTAGATGGAACGTGCGTACTACCTACTGCTATAATTTATTTAGGACTGGCTGCTGCCCGGGGCATTGCTCGTCGTAAGTATAAAGTACATATTATATTTTTTAATGCTTTTTCCCCATGGTTTAATTATTTTTAATTCTATAGATAGGCTAATATTAGAGCACGGTCTCACCCGATGGTAACTGATGACGCGATCGACGACGGGTGATGCTTGCCTAGAAGATACCGGTTTACTGTAGCTTTTAAATCTCCCAAATTATATTTTGTCACTAGTTTTCATACTAAAATACATCGGCGGTTTAGTTTTGAAAGAGAAGTACCTACTAAACTAACAGACAGTACTTCTTCTTTGTATAAGTACCTTAGTAGTAGTAGTAGTGAATATAGCCATGCGTAGTAAGAAGGTGTTTTTATCTACGCGTTACTGAATCATAATTTTTATAAATTATTTATTTATTCCACAGCTCTTATCTTAACAAATACTTATACTTACAATTACTTACCTAATACCTACCACCATATCATGTTGCCAATCAAAAAGTGTGTTGTAAAGAAGTTGTTGTGAATGATTGATTGATGGCTTATAATAGTGCGGTAATTAAATAGGTTTCATATCGGTAAAATTAGAAATATCAGTACCTAGGTCGGTATGGTGTAGGTGTAACTATAGGTACCTACGTCTGCAACCCGTAAACATTACAATAAGTATACCTACACAATTATGCACACTGAAATAACTTTAGTAAGTAGGCCTATTTATAATATTAGCAGAATACTTAAGTATATGAAAATGGCAGCACTTAGTAGCCAAGACCCTTATACGGGGTTATACTTACCAGAATATCTATGGAATATTCAGGGAAAAGGGAAAAGGCTAGGAAGCCAGTCCGAACGCTTGGTCTGCATTGCGTGAATAACCACGATATGATACTAAATGATGAGACTAAACGATATTTTCCGTGAAATACGTTATAGAACAAATACCTACTTAAATTGGATATTATAATTAGTGCGTACCGCTAGAGCTAAATTGTACACAATAATAATAATATTTCTTTATTAACACCATTTCATCAACAAACAAGTACCTACACATCTTGAGAATTGGAGCTATGGAGTGGGACAGTTTAACACGCATTGTAATATACCTATATATATCCTAGAAACAAAATTACATGTAGTAAACTAATTGTACCTGTAATTAAATGTTTTTTGTAGGACAAACATCCTACACCCACTGTGAACACTGGCGGGTAGTATATTTTGAAATCAGGCACAACTTTTCAGATTAACAAAATGAAATAAACTCAATAAGTATATGAATAAAATAAATTTAAAAATAAATAAATATACCTAGTACAATCGATTTGATGTACAATACATATTTACTAAGTAGAAGTAGGTCCCTAACGAGCGATATTTGTTTGTATGTGTTAGGACAATTCGGTTAAGTACTTATATTTGTGCCGTATATTATTATAACGTTATCTCTGAGTAGGGAATTTAATATTATTTTATTGACACAGCTCTCAATCCTAAATTAAACACAAATCTACTGCCAAACTTTAACATTGTAAAGCTAGGTAGGTTGCTGCCAAAGACTTTGTATCGTAATAGGGCGAATTCTGTGGTTGCTGCCTACTTAAATTAATGTACGTAAAATTATTTTTTAAGAAACATACCTGTTACATAAAATTGTAGTACTCCTAATCATACCTACTCTTAATTTTTTTTAGTTTCTTAAGGTACCAACTACTTTATACTAAACGCAGGCACGTAGCTTCATAGATTATGTTACAATTCGGCAAATAATGTATGAAGGTTTATTTATATTTTTTGAGAACAATGGGATTTGGAGCTCTGGGAACAATCCGGTACCGGTAACTACCTATCCGTACTTACGTTTGATATGAGTGGGTACCCATACAACCTTGTACACAGGTGTAGGTACCTAAATCAATATAGTACCTGCGTTGGTACCTAAATGGTTTATAATTAATAGGTAGGTGAGGTACCTACTGATCGCCCTTGGTCACACTCGTCCCAAAATTCATTACAGGAAATAACAAAAAAAAAGTTATCTAATTTTACTTCCTCGTTTTTATGTTATGAATTGAAGTTAAATATTTGCTTAAAAACAAGTATAACTATTTTAGCATATAAATCCTCAACTTACGCGTAATGGTGTCCATTTCACGGTAAACGCTCAATGAAGGTGCCTCGTCGCGTAATAGCTCGCTAATTGCATTAATTAAATTCAAATAGAAATTGCGCTAGTTCCATAAAACCGTGAATTAAGTAGGAGAGGATTTTCTATTGAAGTTTTACGCCAGCGTCTGGTATGTCTGTGCTCGCGTTCGATCGCCGAGTGATCCACAATGGCGCTAATGAGGTGGAGCTCCGCGTTAAATCAGCCGAAGATTACGCTAAAATGACGTAAGGCGACGCGCATTGTGAAAGCACCCTTCAGGGAATCTCTTTGTCAGATCATTTAACCGTGGGTGGATTATCTCCCAGAGAATTTGTAAGATGCACCCAATTCTTTTCAACGCCGGCAGGGGCGGTGCGGCGACGAATCAATGTGCCGAAGACATTAATTAGCTCAGGTTTATATTAGTCTGTAGTTAAGGTTACCACAAACTAAACGAATAATAATCATACGCCGTTGTAATGCGCTGATTAAATACGCTCTTTATACAGTACATTGTATTGTAGGCAAGCCTAATCTGTCCCAAAATCATCGGCCAAAATGGTCCGATTGCATGAGCGCTATGGGATGGAGTCTATTCCGGTTTGATACCTCAGAACGATTCCAAGCTATTCAATTGGATTCTTAGAGATTTTTTTAAATAAAAATAGCAACTAGCCTACATTGCGACTCAAATTTGGTGACACTGCATACTTACTTCTGACCAAAAAGAATTCACTTCATCATACTCGAGGGTTTTATGTACTAGTATTAACTTCTGAGAGCCAACATTTCTATAACTACCGGTAGATATAATGGTGATACTATCAGCTCGAAGCTTGAACAGATAAGCCCAGTATTATTCCTACCACACGCTTATTGAATTGACTACGCTACTACTTACTACTTTAATCTCATTGTTTATCATGAGCTAATTAAAATCCTGAAGTATATAGGTAGGTTTTAAATCGAAGGTGCTTTAATTAAACTGTCTTGTAACACTCGAGTGATAGACAGACATATTCAATATCCTAATCTACTAAATAAAATGAAATATCGGACGGGCCGTTCACAACTGTTGAATAACTACATTTTAATAGTACCTATGGATGATTTTATAAGTCACATACACGACGCGGTGAGGTTTATAGTCTATTGAGTCAGTCTTAAGGAGAATAAAAGTATCTACTTATACTTACTTTATACGTAGTAATTATGACATAGGAAAAATACATTCTATCTAATCCCTAAAAAATCATACACATTGTCCACCAACGCGATAGGACGAGCGAGCTATCGTCTCGTCCCAATCGGCTAGGTCTGCGGGCCGCTCTGTAAACAATCAACAAAGTTAATTGCTTATATCCGCAGTCCGCAGAGCTTCTATTGTCCTAAATATTTAAATCAATTCTGCAAACACGTACGCTTATTGGAGTTTTTACGGAGCATTTTAATCAACAGTCTATCGGTAGGTAAATATGAATGTCCTATTAAGTATCCAAAATTACATTTTGGTAGCAAAGTATCGTTCCAATTTACAAAAGATGATTCCATTGACTTCGCTTGCTAATAAAAGATGGGTAAACCTTGTGCTTTATCTATTTCAAAAGCTGAATTGCCGAACGAAATAAAAAGTTATTTTATTTCCTGGTACCTACATCAATATAGTAAGTATAGGTAGTCTTTATTGTGTATAGAAATAATACCATATTCGTGATTAATTTTCAGTGGCCTTCGTCGATCGTCATGATAGTAGTGTCAGGCTCGAATTGGTAGTCAAGGGTGCGTGTGCGCAGAATCTCCTTGTAAACGAAGGCGGACTTACGCGGCGTACGCGTCCGCTCTGGACTTTCGTAATCGACCTCGTACAGCCCGAATCTTTGCCTGAAATTACATGGATCAATAAACAAACAAAGTCGTATTTACCATCATACTTTTCTAATCCGAACGTCTATTTAATTTTATTATGTGGACATGTTTGTTTATACTGACTGAAATATTTTAAATACTTAGGTCTTTAATCCAATTATCATTTTCATATTGAAGTTGTGACTTGATTTTTGGGTTTTTTACTTAAAAAATTGATTGGTTCTTCATCATTAACAGCCTGAAGACGTCCACTGCTGAACATAGGCCTCCCCCAGGGAGCGCCACTTAGAACGGCTGCTCGCCTCCTGCATCCATCGGCTCCACGTGGCTTTCACCAGGTCGTCGGTCCCCCTAGTGGGGGGCCGGCCTACGCAGCGTCTCCCGGTTCGTGGTCACCACTCGAGTACCTTTCTTCCCCATCGGTTGTCAGTTCTACGAGCGATGTGGATGTGGTGGTGGTGTGGTGTGTATGTGTGTGACTGGTTCTTACTTTACATTAAATCATTGTACCTATCTACTATAATCTAGTATTGGTGACACTTACGTGTAACCTTGCATCCATTCAAAATTGTCCATGAGACTCCAGGCAGTGTAGCCAATGATATCAGATCCATCGTCTATAGCATCCAGCATTGCATCCAAGTAGTCTCTGTAGTAGGTCACGCGGTCATCGTCGTCGAGTCCACCATGTGTGGCGAATCCATTCTCGGTGATGAAAACGGTAGGATTGTTGTATTTTTCTTTGATATCAGTTAAAAGATTATAAAATCCCCATGGTACGCTCTGAAAAATTATTTAGCTTTTTAGACTCTATAACAGTGAGTCTTACTTTGTTTTATTTATATTATTTTGTGTTTCAATCTTTGAAAAATAAATAATGAACACATACCCGAACCATGGTCGTAGCTCCCGCTTTTGACGATATCCATTCGTCTTTTTGATATGTTCGCACCTCAATGTCGTCGTAATACGAAGGAATGTCATAGTATCCATAAACTGACTCATTTCTGTAAGCCATATACGTGCTGTAATGATTCAGGCCGAAGTAATCAGAGGTTCCCTTTACAAAATCGATTTCTTCCTGTGTGAACTCTGGTAACCGGGATCTGGCGAACCCTTGTGCAGCACTCTTGGCGGCCACCTTTTCTTTCATTACTGCAGGGTAATCACCGGTCTCGGAGAAAATGGGATGAGCATATTGACCCCACTGAAAAGTATTAAATTGTAAGTGCTGTAATTATATCAACCTTTTCAACCTATCAAGCATTCTTTATCACTTTATGTAGCGAGTTTTGAAAGTAATAAATATATGAAGCTTACATCGAATAAAATTAATTCCTTGGCTACATCAACATCGTTTTCAGTTTCGGGTTCATACCATGTTGCACTTAAGGTGATGAATATAACTCCACCTTGTGATGGCCGAAACTCTTTATCATAAATGTGATAAGTCTTTGCGTGCGCTAAAAGCAAGTTCTTTGAGCATAAATAATCTCCCATTCCGGAGTAAGTGTACAAAGGTGCCAGTGTTCCGGCACCATATCCCTGAAGGCATACTTCTCTTGGTTCGTTCATTGTAATCCAGTATTTTACTCGGTCACCGAACAGCTCAAAGGCAACCCGCGCGTAGTCTGAATACCAATCGACCATGTTAGGGTTACTCCAACCTCCCAGGTCTTGTAGTTTCTGAGGCAAGTCCCAGTGGTATAACGTGATCATGGGCTCGATGTTATACTTAAGCATCTCGTTGATCAACTTGTTGTAGAACTCGACCCCAGCCTCGTTAATGTGATCGGGGAAGCTTGTGGGCAGAATTCGGGACCAGGAGAGAGAGAACCTGTAGTAGTCGAGTCCTAGTTCCCGCATCATTTCAATGTCCCTCATGTATTGGTGGTAAGAGTCATCGGCGATGTCCCCACTTGACTCATCCTTAACCGGGTTTGGCACTTGATGAGTAAGGCGATCCCAGATATTTTCAGATTTTCCTGTAAGGGAAGACACCACACCATAGATATTATAGAGGCATGGTTTATATTATTTGGAAACGTTGCGATGCGTAACGGTAGTTGGGTTCAATCGAGATTTAATTTAACATTAAATAATCCTTATTTTTTTTAATAGGCCACTGGCACTAGTACATTTTAATGTTTTTTTTAAAGTGTATCCACTTTTGCACTACCTACCGTCTTCATCCCAGGCACCCTCAATTTGGTAGGAAGCAGTGGCGGTACCGAACTTGAATCCATCGGGGAACTTCCTCGCGGTGAGACGAGGCTCTGCCGACTTGCACTCGTGAAGCGCAGCGGTTGAAATAAACAAAATACTGAAAATTAATGTGACGTATAATTATGTAATGTAATATTATGTGACCTTTTTGACAAGAATTCTTATTTACCCCATGAAGAAATCTTAAATAATAATGGCTGAACTGTTACGTCGCCAACATATGTTTAGGTCGCTAGAAGTTTTGTAATCTACACAAAAAAAGCGTCAATGCTATTTTCCCTTAAATTGCATCGCGATGAAAGTTAATAGTGTAACAGAAATTATTAAAAATTCTAGTATATTTATTTACTCACAGTACTCCCCAGTTATGAGCCATGTTGAATAATGAAACCACGGCCTTACTACACTGAAGAAATAGTTCCCGTTTTATACATTTTTCTTATCATATTAAGCGCTTTATCCGAAGATTATTGTAATACTTATATAGCATAGTATACCATCAATTCGTCAGTGATGTTCACATAAACATATTGTAGTAAGTAATAAATAATAATATTTAATCTTAATATTATAATTTGAACATAGGCCTTCCCCAAAGAGCGCCACTTTGAGCGGCTGCTTGCCTGCAGCATTCATCGGCTCCCCGCAGTTTTAACCAGATCGTCGATCCACCTAGTGGGGGCCCGGACTACGCTGCGTCTTCCGGTTAGTGGTTGCCAATCGAGAACCTTCCTTCCCCATCGGTTATCAGTTCTACGAGCGATGTGGCCTGCCCATAGCTATCTGAATTTGAAAATTTTGAGAGCTACATCCGGCTACTTTAGTTCTCCCGCGGATCTCCTCATTTCGGATTTTATCTCGCAGGAAAACACCGAGCATAGCTCTTTCTATAGCTCGTTGCGGGATTTTGAGCTTACTAATGAGTCTGTCTTGGCATAGCTTATAACTGAAAAACTGAAATGTACTTATTTTATACGTTTTCAACAAACATTATCATCCACTCCATTTTTGAAAATTTCCATATAATTATAGAACCTCTGAAAACAAAGGTTTTCAATCAGTGTGTGTTGCCAGTGATGACATATGGAACTGAAACGTGGTCTCTTACTGTTGGCCTCATTAGTAAGCTCAAAGACGCGCAATGAGCTATGGAGAGAGCTATGCTCGGTGTTTCCCTGCGAGATAAGATCCGGAACGAGAAAATCTGCAGAAAGACTAAAGTGACCGATATAGCCTTTAAAGTTAACAAGTTGAAATGGCAACGGGCAGGCCACATCGCTCGCAGAACTGACAACCGATGGGGAATAAAGGTTCTCGAGTAGCGACCACGAACCGGAAGGCGCGTCGTAGGCAGACCCCTAGGTGAGCCGACGACCTGGTGAAAGCCGCGGGGAGCCGACGGATGCAGGAGGCGAGCAGCCGCTCAAAGTGGGTCTCTCTGGGGGAGGCCTATGTTCAGCAGTGGATATCTACGGGCTGATGATGATAATGATAGAACCCTTAACAAAAATTTTTAACAGTTAAGAAATGTGATCTATAGAAGCGAACCGCCGGACATACGAAATCATTTCGCACATTACATAGATGAATAGGACGAATTTTGTGGCACACCTTCATTTCGCGCTCGCGCGGTCAGTTGTATACTAGTAGGTAAGATATTAAAATGTATTATAGTTTCTTTATGATATCTTATAGGTACATCTAAGACAATTTTATTCTTCCCCCCTAGATTATATGGAATGGATAGATAATACTTGTTTTGACATATTTTTGATGAAATGATTAGGTTTATCTGTTGAAGAGAGCCGGTGGGGGTCGATAACGCGATTCAAGTGTCGATTTCATGTTATGTTGTGATACTTATGATGAGTTATGACATCGGTTATCGCAAGGGAAATTTCCTAAGATCTATAGCGTAAGTGCGAGGCAAGTGTGATTGTAAGACATGCATGGCATGCAAATCATGGCATTAAACTTTCTCTGTAAAGTTCATCTAGGTAGGTGCTACCACACCGCTTTGCCAGTTATTCTGCCCCCAAGCAGCTGTGCTTCTGTTTGAAGGGCATTGTAGCTAGTGAAATTACTGGGCAAATGAGACTTTATGACCGATCTCACAGTCTAGTAATCTGATTGCTAAACTGTGTGGTGACTCAGGATGACGTGTGCAATGCGGTAGGTACAGTGCAGTGGCACGCTAAACTTTATTATTTTAAGGTTTTGAGTGATACTGCAACTGTTATGGGCAGCCCTGTACTAGCTCATAACCTCATTCATATCATTAAAAAAACCTACATTATTTTTTTTGGCATTTTAACCTCGGTAGGTACTCGCTCAATTCTTATAGGATTTATCGAATTGAAAGTAAATCTATTGTCATGTTATATTATGTAATTTATTATAATTTAACTTTACTTCTGGATCCGAAATTTGACTTGTTAGATCAACGGAACCCGATTGTGATGATTGTGTTAGCGGATCCCGGTACCTATCGATTTAACCCTCCCTTCCTACTCCTCATGTACCTAATACCAATGTTGTCCTTTTTATAGTTCGGGATCTACGAGTTCTATTTTTATCATTTTTCGGAAATTACCTAAACTTAAGACAGTTATAATGTTCTTTATTAGTCTGGTATTTCATAGAACTACTACGTGCCAATTACCTATACTTCGATAATGTTTTTTTTAGTCATACCTAGACAAACACTTACAGGAAAGTAGTAATTATATGCTAAATGTCATTAACCAGCCATGTCATTAAACAGCCATAATTATTATGTCTAACGAATTAAAAATTTCGCGGCAGCTCGTTGTATCACTGTTTCGTAGACGTAGCGTAGACACTATCGTAGGCGCCTACGAAATAGTGCGCTGCTGTGTAGCCCCTTACGTATATACGATAATTTTATATCTATTCAGAATTACATAATTTGTATACCGGGTGTAATTGTATTCATTAGCATCCTTCGAAACTAGGTACCTACTCCTGATACCGGTCACGTGTGGACCAAATTTTTGAATTCTAACACATTGGTTTGGTAATAATAATAACTCCAAAAAATTGAATAACTTACTTAATCAAATGCTACAATACAAAATTTAATTAAAATAATGTAGTACTGATTTTAATTAGTACCTACAAGGTATAAAAACGTTTAAATGTATCAAAATCATCCGCGCCAACTGCGTTAGGCGCCGCGGCAATCTACATAATTTTCAATAGAAATATTTTCATTTACACTCTTTACTCTTTAATAATCATCTATAAATTATGTAGTATCATGGGCTCAATTTATGCTAATGAATTAAATTACATCCTATATAATATCTTTGCACAATTACATAATTATATGCCTCAGCTACCTACCTAAGACCTACGAGTACCATCTGCTAATTGAATACGTTATACGTAACACCATATTTTATTCCATGGAAAAGATTCCTCACTTTGCAGCTCTAATATAACCACTGGTAGCTCTGTAAACTTTTGAGTTTAAGCTTTAATTTCTATAGTAAATAGTATACAGTTTGTTTTAATTGTCTGTATACTCGTTAACTGCTAAACCATCCCTAAAAATAATAATTTATTTTAGTTAAATTCTCCTTTAAACATGATTACTTTACAACTTAGTTTTTTTATGCTAGAATGGGCTTACGTTTGATGACATCTCACCTGATGAAAAGTGATGATGCGGTACATGTTGAAGCATGCTTAGATTTACATACTACCTAGACGTAAACACATGCCGCAATGTCAGGATTTCGAGTAGGTAGGTACCTAGATAGTACCTAGGTACTTTTATGCCAGTAAAGTGTAACTTAAAAAAGTGTAAAGTAATTTGAGCGTAACTTTACACATTTTAGTTTTAGTATATAGGTACCTATCTAATAGTTATTTAGGTACCTCGAAACTGGAGCTAGAAGAACAATATCTCTAGGCAGACCTTAGTAGTTGTAAAAATCAATTGCTAGTTATATGATGGATGCTTAACAGATCTGATTCAAATTATCAGTGTATACCTACACGCTATTCCACATAGCTATGCGAAATAGGCCCCGTTAGTTACTTCAGGGGCCGTACTGTGAGCTCTTAGCGCGATTCAAAATTGAGCCAATATTGGATCACTTGTCAAAATCTTCATACAAAAAAAAAACGAAGCGATCCAATACAGGCTCTAATTTGAATCGCACTTAAGCTCACGGTACGGCCTCTGTTAGTTCCAGTCTCGCACGAACTCATGATGAGGTACTTATTGCAGTCTAAAGAAACTTACAGCCTCAGAGCCGCCAATTCTTGAACGAATCCTTTTTGGATTATAAATGAAAAGGATGGAAGAAAACTCAAATGGTCGAGAATACTGTCTCAGGATCAAGCAAGCATCTAAAGCTACTCCAGCCCGGCTAGCATGCGCACCTTGACAACATTTTCTTGACACTTTTCGCGTGAGAGACCGTGACAAGACTATGGTAGCGCCTAATTGTGTCTCACTCTAACAACGAAAAGTTATCTCGCGGTGCGCATGCGAGCCCTAAAGGCTCTAGATCGGCTTTCCCGCATTTAATTGCGGTTGTCTACTCATACATTATCATATCCTCCATTACAATTTTGCCTTGGCCCAACTAGTTTATCCCTTGCAAACTAGTTTAGCCTTGCAATAAGATTTGGTCGGTAACATTGAAATGATTGAAATGGTTAAGGTAGGGTGCAGGTCACCAACGAAGCTTTTCCTTCTCTGTAATAGCAGATAGTTTAGGCAAAGGAGATGGTGGGAATTTCACAATAATAAATAGATCGTTAATATCAATTGCTATAATAATCGTCTTTTCTACCATAAGCCTTATTAAAAACTAAGTTAGTATCCTTCGTCAATCGTCATGACTGTGGTATCGGGCTCGTAGTTCCAATCCAAGGTGCGCGTGCGAATGATCTCTTTGTACACGAAGGCGGACTTACGCGGCGTGCGCGTCCGCTCCGGGCTCTCGTAGTCCACTTCGTACAGACCAAACCGTTCTCTGAGGAGGCAAATGTGAATCAAATGAGAAATATTAGTGGCTCATGGGTCGCTAAAACGCAGGAAATAAAAAGAGATAAACGGGTCGTTACTGATACAAACACAATGTGCCAAAATTTTGTCAAAGGTAAAGTTTCAAATACTGGGTGGTGAGATAAGATAGTTCTGAGATATCTACAGTTCAAGTGTTTGTTTTTACATAACACGTTACATAATTTGAATGAGATAAGTGAAATGGATAATACTGTACGTCAATTGAAAGATCAATATCTGCTGTCAAAACTCTAAGCCGAGTTACGTTCATATTGGCTACTCCATCCTTATTTATTAATCAATATACATTATACACAGCTCCTTACAAGTATCCTTCCATCCATTCGAAGTTGTCCATGATACTCCAGGCGGTATAACCCCTGACGTCAGCTCCGTCATCCATCGCATCCAACATGGCGCTGATGTACTGCCTGTAGTATGAGATTCTGTCGTCGTCATCTAAACCACCGAATGTGGAGTAGCCATTCTCAGTGATGTACACCGGAGGGTTGTTGTAATCCTCTTTAATTTTCATTAGAAGTTTGTAGAATCCCCATGGAACAACCTGTGAAAACAAAAATTAAATACTTACTAACTCGTTATTTTTTCATATTTTTGTATATTTGTTGACGAAAACTTAAAATAATTAATTATGAAAGGGTTTTTGTAGACTCGAAGGCCTTGACAAAAAGCCGTTGCTACGAAAATATTTCAAGCTCAATACTTTAAACCCATACCGACCAAAATGATAACACCCTAAATAATAAAGTAGTAAGTACCTTTAGAAATCCAGATGCACCATGATCCCACTCCGAGGACTGATACAATATTACTTCCAAATCATCATAGTAAGAGGGAGACGGATGAAACCCTAGCGTGGACGCGTTCCTATATACCATGTATGAGGAGTAGTGGTTCAGCCCAAAGAAATCAGAAGTACCCTTTACGTATTCCACCTCCTCAGGAGTAAACTCTATCAATCTAGATCTGAAGTAACCTTGTGCTAGGCTCTTCGCCAATATCTTTTCTTTCATTATAGGATGAAAATCACCAGTCTCGGAAAATATGGGATGAGAATATGTTCCCATCTGAAAAACAATTAACATTAAAAATCGACGTTTTTAGGTGTAAGTAGGTAATATAATTTTAATCTTTAGTATGTATAACTACATACCTCAAATTGTATAGCTTCCTCGGCTGCGACAGCATCACTTTCAGACTCAGGTTCGTACCACATAGCGCTTAACGTTATGAAAATGGTTCCACCTTGTGTTGGCCTAAACTCTTCATCATAAATGTGGTATGCCTTTGCATGAGCCATCAGTAAGTTTTTGGCGCACATGTATTCAGCCACCCCCTTCATATTTAACCGTGGAGCTTTCGTGTCTGCGCCATAACCTTGGTAACAAACCTCTCGAGGCTCATTCATAGTGATCCAATACTTCACTCTATCTCCAAAGAGCTGGAAGACTACGCGTGAGTAGTCTGCATACCAGTCAACGATGTGGGGATTTGTCCAACCTCCCAACTCCTGCAACTTCTGTGGAAGGTCCCAGTGGTATAAGGTGATCATGGGCTGAATGTTGTACTTAAGCATCTCATTGATCAAATTGTTATAGTAAGCTACTCCCGCCTCATTAATTTTGTCGGGAAAGCTGTTTGGAAGGAGACGTGTCCACGAGAGCGAGAACCTGTAGTAGTCAAGCCCCAGTTCCCGCATCATTTCTACGTCCCTCTCGTACTGGTGGTAGGAATCATCGGCGACATCTCCGTTAGAACAGTCGGTGATCACGCATGGGTTATTGTGGGTCATGTGATCCCAAATATTTTCCGACTTACCTGCAATATTAGTTTTTTAAGTTTTTTTTTAACGAAGAATGAATGAAGAAGGTAATGATGTAATATGAAATTTCATTTACCATCTTCGTTCCATCCTCCTTCTATTTGGTATGATGCAGTGGCTGTTCCAAAGATGAAACCTTCGGGAAAACTTCTTACGCTTTGTCTTTTGCCGGTAAACTTGGACTCTGTTAGAGCCGTACAAAACAGAACAAACCTATAATAAACAAAAAAGGGGAGTCAGTTTCGTTACGATATAGTTTTGAAAAAATAGGCACATGTTATGAGACGGTGAGGACCAATGGTGGCGCATGTCGTCACGCTCAGTCAGTGAGCCTGCCGGAGCAAATTATTTATGTACTTGGTGACAGACACACACACTCTAACTTTTTGTTCAAAGATTGTTCAAGTTCATTGCATGATTCGAATCCAAGTCGTAGCGGATCGAGTCAACTTCACTACCAATCTCAAATAACTCAACTTAAAACAGAAATTCCTTGTATGTTGTTGCTCAACATTAAAAAATCGTTAAAAGTACATTATAATACTCACAATCCCAAACGAAGAAACATTGTTAAATCGGATTCTGAAAATAAAATAAAATCATTGAAAAACACTCATGTACTTATATAATTGATTAATAACTTCAGATGAAGATTTATATTTGCATGAAATGTGAGTCAAAATAGGTATACAGGGTTACAGGAAAAATTGTGCTAGATCCGCTAAGGGCGTGGAGTTCCCACCATTTCTAATTTATTTCACTATGAAACACCCTAGCCTAAACTTATAATATTATTTTTAGATATCCGTTAGAAAAAAATACAGATTCAAATATTTTTTTATTTCTTAACTTTCACTTGTCTACTATAGTCTATTAAATATTATATTATGTACTATTTTATTGATTGACGTCCCAAAGCATCTTATTACACATGTAAAAATGCAATAATAATAATAATAAGACACACAAAATATTAAAAAAAAAAAATTAAAAGTCGAATATTTCGAAAAGGGTTAAGTTTAGGCTAGGGTGTTTCATAGTGAAATAAGTCAGAAATGATGGGTACTCCACGCCCTTAACGGATCTAGCACGATTTTTCCTGTAACCCTGTATACTGAACATAAAATTAAATTAAAGGTAATACACAAATCGCTTATCGACTTGAGCGCTCGCCTTTTTTGAACTAAAATAAATCAATTTTAATTAAGTAAGTTATTTCTAATTATAAATCTACATGAAACATCACACTAATACGAGGATTAAGTTTAATATTTTGACAAAGTATTGGTTGTATTTTAAATTAGAATTGTTTAGTATCGAATTCTGTGGTCTTACCTTAATACTTCTTCGGCTGACTATTCGCAACCTTATGCACAATATACGTTTTGAATACCTTTTATATGTAAATCCACAAGAGATAATGTGAAATAGACACTTGTAAGGCTAGCACACACTGTCACACTGGTTTTCTATCTCACCATAATGTTTTGCATATCTTTTATTGTTCCAATAAAACTGTAACGAACCTAATTCTTTACGTTGAAGATACTTTTGTAAAATGAACAATACTAATAATATTATTTTTATGTATGTAGTCGATTATTAGTGTGAGGAAAAACCTAGTTTTTGTCGGTCTATGTTTACTTTTGTTCAGAAAACATAATACAGTGCACTCATGGTCGGGAACTATTTTTTTTTACGGGCAATATGCCTTTATTACTCAAGCTAACTACTACAATAATAAAAACTAAACTAAACTAAAACTAACTACACTACACACTAACTAGCTACACTATACCTACTACAAAGAACATGTGGAACTATTGAATGGATATATGTACTATACCTAGGCTAAGGCTTCAGATTGTAATGCTGAGATAATTATATTAAGATAATTAGATAATCTATAACTCGAAATAGATAAAAAGTCCTTGTTACTTTAGTGAATTCACAGATTTTTGAAATGTAGTATAGAGACGTGGGCAATCTGAGCACGTGGAAGGCAGAGGATAATTAAGTATAGAGACACCGTGCACGGCCACGCATTGATAGATTAATTCTTTATTGGAAACTTGAAAAACAAAAAAAATACTATAAATCAACAAACTTCACTAAAGTGTTTTTTAATGTATTTTGATTGTAATTATGCCAACAATTAGTAAAAGAACTGCGGCTATCGCTTTGTAGTACAGAATACTTATCAATAAAATTACGTAAAAAGGTACCCACTTGAAATAATATTTTTAAACACCACCACCACCACACACCATCAACGACAAAATATTTATAGAGTAGGAAAAAAAATACTTGTAACTTATGAAAATGAAGCCTTACACTTTAGAACTTAGGTAGAGGAGATATTAATCGAAAGTGGTTTGTTTTTATTTATCTGTTGATTTATTTTATCGTATCGTAGGTATTTATGTTGTGTTGTTTCTTGACGTTAAAGCCGATAGGCACGAATGTTGTTTGACATAATTTTGTTAATACTTATGATTTGTATAGCAGTATCGCCTGCTAATTTTGTTATAACCTATATCACGATAACGAAGTGTTATGTGAATGTAAAAATACCTACCTACTATGGGTACCCTTATGGGTAGGTAGGCTTATTGAAATCTATCGATCCATCTTAACTTTGTTAAAGAGCTATAAGAGAATAAGAGATATATCGAACTCAAAACCACGATTGTTTATACAAATATTGTGTCATCATTTTATCTAAGATCGATTAAACTAAAATGCTCATCACCAAACCCTGTGTGATGGGACTGATGGGTGTGGTCGTAGGACATTATTATCGGTTATTTATATAAAACAGAAAAGGTTTATTGCATACATGCAATGAACCTTTTCTGTTTTTTTGTTGTTGTCCACGAAAGCAGGGTTCCTTGAAAAGAGATTGCTTGTAATGGGGTACCTATTTTGTAATGTTTCAGCGGCTGTGCAGTTGCCGCGAGCGCGGCAGGTGAGCGATGCGGGCGCGGTGGGCGGCGTGGGCGCTGGCGTGGTGCGCGTGCGCCGCGGCCGCGCCCGCCGAGCCGCGCGCCTCGCCGTCCCCGCTCGCGCCGCCGCCCTGTGAGCCGCTGCTGCTGCGGAACCCGCCACCCTTGCCGATGGTAACCGCAGTCCCTAAACTGCTTTCTACTGATTCATATTTATATAACAGGAGAAAATTCTCAATCGATTTTATCTATTCTTTCAGAACGCCCGAGAACATGAAGCTGCCGCAGTCCATACGGCAAAGGCTCTAGCCGAGCTAGTGGAGCAGAACGTAGCTGATGAGAACCGCGCCGCGGCTCTCGCTCGTGCCGCGGCTCGTGCACCGCTATCTCCGCCTCCCGCAGCCGTGGCGCTCGGCGCTCCACAGCTACATCTCGGCGTGCTCTACGTCGCTGAGCCTCCGCGGCTAATCGTCTTCCAACAAAACAACTCCATAGCGCTGCGTCGGTTTTGGAAAACGTTGGCGTCGGCATGGAATGCTACCTCGGTAGTGTGGTCGAACGCGTGGTTCTCCTGCGACAGGGACGGCGAGGGGTGGTGGGGCGGGGTGGCAGCCGCCCGCGGGCTGGGGCCGGGACGAGCGGCCGCGGCGGTGTTCCGTCGTTGGCCCGCGGTGCCTTGTGAGGAGGCAATGTACGACTGGTTCGAAACGGCTCCTCTTTGCGATGTCGCTACAACAGACTGTGAGGCGACTCCGTCATTTGACAGTACGGACAGAAGAATAGAGGTATAAACAGACCATATATTACCTAAAAAAATAATTATAAATTAAAAATCGTCTAAAAAATGCTCGATAGTGTCTTGGAAAAAATCAAATAAATATTTGTGTTAAAATTATATTTCAGTACCGCTGCAAATGCCGGGCTGGGCACTGGAGCCCTGGAGGCGCGGGCTGGCTGAGCGAGGCGACTCTCATGGTGGATGACAATGGGCCGCTCACGTGCACGCCGTGCGGAATGGGCAGCGACGCCATGGTCTGCCACGCTGACACCTTCCGAGTGGCACTACTTGCGGCCAACCTGGCCGGCATGCTACTGTGCTTGGTTGTCGGGATTATTATATTCAAGAAGAGAAAATGCAAGGTGAGATGAGATTAAACGCCTCAAAGAAAGTCGAAATTGAAAGTCATAGTTTTCCTTATGGACTTACTGGTTTTTTTCAGGCAGTGGCTATGGGAATGTGGACTGTTTTGGAGGTGGTGTTACTCGGTGCATTACTAATATATGCTTCGGTAAGTTATTACAGCAACCTACCTACTACATAACGAGTTATATATAGTTTATCCTTAAATTCAACTCCGTTCTGTTATCTACTAAAGCAACTTAAAAGTTGTTCATTGAGAATCTTGAGAACCTATGATGAGGATGACGTAGTAATTTCTTCTTCTGCCTAGCGACTTCCCGGCTTCAGCCAGGGTCCACTTTTCTACTTGATGACGTAGTAATTTAAAACCACGAAATTTGCATTTGTAGAAAAGTGTAGTACGCATGTACCTGTTTTAAATTGGTGATTGGCATTATTGGCAAGGTTGTATTGCTTCAATAGCTTTATGCTTCAACATAGGGGTAGAATTAGAATGGCTCTAACCCCCAATCACCACCTTCCTGTGTAGACTAAGGCTTTCAGTCTCGGCATATTTTCGAGTGCCGAGAAAAAATTTCGAGACTAGGCACGGTCTCGAAATTCCCGAGAAAAACGAGACTTTTGAGACTACATCAAAAGTAGGTTTAATACGTTAAATTAGGTGTTTAGGCAGTAAATACAAGCTAATCATACTGCGAAAAACTCAAATACAAGTAATAATAACAACTATTCGCGTGATTTTTATAATTTTTGGTCAAACTTTTAAATACATCTGCTTTTCAAACACATAGTAGCCATTATAAATTACTTTTGCAAAGAAATTTGTATTCACTTCAACAGCCAGAAGACGTTCACTGCTGAACATAGGTCCCCCCCATAAAATGCCACTTTGGACGCTTATCATGTGTGGATTTGCCAAAATCACTGAGCTTGGCAGATGGCTTGGCACAGAAGATTTTAATGTACCAAGAACCATCTTTAGTGGGGAATCATTAAGAGCCTGTTGATCATCATCATAATCAACAACCTCAGACGTCCAATGCTGAACATAGACCCCCAGAGAGCTCCACCTCGGGCGGCTGCTCGCCTCCTGCATCCATCGGCTTCCCGCGGTTTTCACCAGATCGTCGGTCCACCTAGTAGGAGGCCTGCCTATACTGCGTCTTCCGGTCCTGCCATAAAGGACGTCAAAACACTTAAAAAGGCTTAGCGTAATCACGTATCCGTATCCCATCAGTAATATTGCAACAATCACTTTGAATTTGATATATGGCAAAGTTCAAGACTAATACTAAGTCTATGTATACTGTGTAGTGAACACACGAATTAATAATGTTTTCTCGATAGAAAAAAAAAATACAAAGTTACCTCTAAACCGTACAAATAAAGCGCGGTTATTCAATGAATGCTTTAAATAAGGTCATGAAACTGTGTAGTAGTTGAACTAAATATAATAGAATATAGTGGTTTTTAAAAATACCCATTATATTCACTGTAATCATATATTGCCAACATTATCACTCGTTGGAATCATGACTTAGACCGCCCCTGCTGCTCAGCCCCCCCCAGGACCCAACTCATCCCCACTTTGGCCTAGTACTGTATATTGTTATCTATTCTGTGGCTTTGGCTTGGATTCGCGCTGACCTACGATAAGCCCTTAAATAGGTCTTTTAATAGGAAAGTAAAGTTTCCTACCTTATCCTTATTTGAATATTGAATAAGTATGAAAACTCAGACTAAAACCATGTTAGAAACCAATATTGTCACTCTCGTTGCTATTCTTCGAAAAGGCTAGTTGTAATATCTATATTATTAATCATAATAAAAAATACTGGCGCATTAGTACATTTTTGAAAGATTTAACTCAAGTCTCAGAAGTCTCGTTATTCCCGAGACTGGAGGTAGCAGTCTCGAGTCTCGAAAATACGAAAAAATCGTCGACTCTCGAAATTTTCGAGACCGAGACTCCCGGGATGAAAGCCCTAGTGTAGACACGGACTCTTGTGTGTGTGTGCAAGCCATTTGATCACCATTCTGGTGTATATGTGATGACACGGTCTAATATGGCAGGTATATATGCGCGCTTGCCTTGTCTAGAAGATTAGCTATTTGTGGGTACTACGATAAGCCAGACGCTGTTGCAGGCGGCATCTCAGTACATATCTGAGGCTTCGTGGCGGTGCATAGCCGGCGCATGGCTGCGAGAGCTCGGCTTTGTGGCGTGCTACGGCTCCGTGGTGCTGCGGCTTTGGGTGCTACTCGCAGAGTTCCGGACTCGGAAGGCGCATAGATGGACGCCGCGGGACTCGGAGGTATATCTTTATTAATGAGTATTAAGTACGACACGGACGCCCATAACAGTTGCAGTGGCACTCAGACATCTTTTAAACTTTCGCGTGACATTGCACTGTGAACGTCATTATGAGACCTCAGTTAGTCTAGTAATCAGAATAATCATACAGATTACTAACTAGACTGTGAGATCAGATCATTAAGTCTCTTTTATTTATTTACTGAACACCATGCAGCATAGTTCGGTTTACTCTTATTCATCATCATCATTAACAGCCTGAACATAGGCCTCCCCCAAAGAGCGGCAATTTAAGCGGCTGTTCGCCACCTGCATCCATCGGTTCCCGGCTAGGCTAGGTGGACCCTGTGGTTTTCACTACCTTCTAAAGTGAAAACCACAGGGTTTACCTAGTGGGTGGGGGGCTGGCCTACGCTGTCCTATTCGGCACAGTTCGGTAATTCGATACACTGTTAATACAATGGGAATACACACTACTGCTGGCAGCAGATAACTAGTAGAGCGGTGGCACCTAGCTAGACGAACTTTGCAGGAAGGTGATACCTAGTAAGGTTTCATAGAACTAAGACGTACTTCTTTATGTCACGTGTATTTGCATGTACCTACCTAACTACCCTTAATGCTCTAGCATTAAGTTCGCCTATAGAAGGTGACCTTGAATTGGTATGTTATCCCGAAATGGGGGGACTGGGACCATGATACGCTACAAGTTGTGAGAGTCTTACTTGAAACTGGGTGTTTCCAAACTTCCATGGTAAAAAATAAATCCACTCGCAAAATTGCACGTGCGATCGCTACAAGAGTTAACAAGATACTTTAAAGTTATTTCTCAACCCAGGTCGTTAAACTCATTTATGTGCACTTGGTCAAGGACGAAGTTTAACCACCCAGCTGCACTAAAGCTATCTTCAAACGTAAACTTTACACGGCATTTCTTCAATGAAAAACTAATTTATTAATTTAGTAAAAGTCGTAGAAGAAACATTGTCTACCTTGGGGTGTAGATTTACCCCCTTTCGAGATAACATACTAATTCAAGGTCACCTTGTATACTAGGTACTAGCCTACTAGCTACCTACTAGATTTTCAAACGTCAAAGATTGTTTGCTGCGACTTTCCCACTAATAAACAAAGTGTGTTTCTTGCAAATGTGTTGAAAAACATTGCATGATACACGTGCGGATATTGGTTTTTACAAGCTCGTGACTATGGTAAGCCCTTGATTGTGCAATAAAGCATTTTCTATTTATGTACGTAGGTACTCCGCGTGGTAGGCGCGATGGTGCTGGGCGCGGCGTGCTACCTGGCCGCGTTCACGGCGACGGCGGCGTGCGGCGCGGGGTGCGCGCGCGCCGCCTGGCACCACGTGACCGCCGCCGCCGAGCTGCTGCTGCTGCTCGCCGGCGTGCGGATCGCGCACGCCGCGAGGAATGCTAACGTACCCTTCCAGGTCTGCTGAACTGGCTTCTGTAGCTTCAGTGCTGTTTGAAGCGATGGAACACGCTTTCAAATGTTCAGCAGCTGCTTAATTGCTATTGGACTATGATATTGGACACTTTATATTATCAAAAAAATAAGGACGTAATTTTACGCGAGCATTTTAAAATTTTCACGATTTAGATAAAATAGTAAAAACTTAAAAAGCAATTAACAATGGTAGAATTGTATTAACAGCTTCAAAAATTTGAAATTCTGGCTGCTGTTTTATGTTGAAGGCGCAGAGCGTAGGCCGGCTCCTTACTTGGTGAACTGACGATCCGCTGACAACCACATGGAGCCGATGGATACAGAAGACGAGCTGCCGCTCGAAGCGGCGTCTTCAGGCTCAGGCACAGAATGATGATCATCAACAGCCCGAAGACGTCCCACTGCTGAACGTAGGCCTTCCCCAGAGAGCGCCACCTCGAGCGGCCGCCTCCTGTTCCATCGGCTCCCCGCGGTTATCCCTAGATCGTCGGTTCCCTAGAAGATACCTAGATGTAGGTAGATGTTATGTGTTGAAACAGGAGCGCGGGTGGCTGTCGGCGGCGCTGTGGGTGGAGGGCGCGAGCGGCGTGTGTTGGCGCGCGGTGGCGCTGGGCGCGGGCGGCGCGGCGCCGGAGCGCTGGCCGGCGGCCGCCGCCGCGCGCGCGCACCTCTCCGCCGGCGCCGCGCTCGCCTGCGTGCTCGCGCCGCGGCTCTGGCACGGCTACCGCGCGCGCTCGCTCGCGCAGGAGGTACCTCCTTCACACTACACGCGAGATAATTATTTATTGTTACATAAAATGTGCATTGTTACAATAGTGTAAACTTATTTATTTATTGCCACACTAGTTGACCCGCTCAGACTTTGCAAGGTTTATTAGTATTACGCATCATCACAGCCTAAAAAAAGAGACAAGGAAGAGGGAACGACAAAAAAGGATGAATGGATGAACCGTGATGAATTTCGGGATAAAAAGAATCCTATAGGTACCTTGTCTACCTTGGAGTATGAAGTCAAATCATACCAAGTTTCATTTGAATCCATTCAATAGTTTCGGCGACATACAGACAGACAAACAGATAAAAATAATCTCCAAATTTTTTTTCAATTCCCTATCTGCTGTATGAACCTTCATCTTCCTTTCTTCTTGTTAAGCAAATGGTCAGCTCTCTGGGGTGTAACCATATACAAAACGGAGACCACATCTTTTTGATAGCAGGGAAGTTGAACCAAGTGAAAGTAAATTGTAATTTTCCATACTCATATAATGAAAATAGCTCGTAGCGAATTCAGCACTCGCTCGGATCTATACTGAGGTGACACGGCACCCTCAATGTCGAGTGAATAAGAATAAGAATATGTTTATTTCCAGAAAAGTTAGATACAGTACAGTAGAACATGTTATATGTGTCGCTGTAACATAGTGAAAGAGAGAAACATTTACTACGGGCCCCAAACTAGGCAAAGCCTGTATCTTGGGTGCCCATTGGGAGTGGCCATTGGTCTACCGGTAATTCACCATATAAACTGCAAATAATACAATAGTTTGTACTGTTCTGCATCTTTACAGGTACCTACACCAAGAATAAAAAATAAAACATAAATTTTTACGTGCGTGACTCACGCATTTGGATACTTTACAGACCTTGTGACGCATAATATATATTCTATCGTTTTTGAAAATATTCTTTGTAATCTTTTGTCGTTAATCCACATATCACAAAGTACTCATTCCAGGTGTCTCGCCGTGGGCCGGCGGAAGGCTTCGGCGTTGAGGGCGAGGAAGAGCCCACGTCCGAGGAAGTCAGGGCTGAACTCAAGCGACTCTACGTACAGTTGGAGATCCTGCGCAACAAGACGCTGCGCCGGGACAACCCGCACATTAGCAAGCGCAGGGGCGGCCGGAAACCGCCGCATCGACGGTTCTCCTTGCAGGTATAATACTGGAATGCAACAACAACTTGCTCGATTTAACGAAAGCATATACTGATACTTAAACTGCTGCCTTAACAATAACATTTGGAACGCATTACGAATGAACGGTTTTGATCTTTACTAAATTGTCAGCAACTTGGCTGTTTCATATTGCTGGACTGTTTTAATCTGTAGAGCTGTTCTGAACTTAATAACATTATGAATAGAATATCATTTCAGTATTTGTCATCGCGATTAGACTTAATAATTCTCGCTTTCTGCTACTTTGGAAGTATAGGTAGAATTGTGCGTAGTATTTATTCTATTGGTCATTGATAACTCATGGTTTTGTTCTTTTAGTTTATTGTATCCTTATACATATTACTTTATTTACCACCACAGCTTGTCCTTGTCCACACTGGATTGCATTGTTTAGCAATTTGGTTTTCTTCCGCTCCTTTGTTTTTTGTCCATGGATCTTGGTTTGAAGTAGGAATTTGTGATGTAACCAGTATGATGGTGTGATATTTTAAGTAGCATAAGTATATCTTCAGATAAAAATCCACAGTGACATGAGAGTAGTATTAGGTTGAACATAACATGTCTACCAGATGTTGAATGTATCGGTACTACTTATGTTTATCTTCACTTCCATTAATTGAATGTTTCATCTTCCATCCCACCCCGACATTAGAAAAAGGGCAGTCGCGACAAGGTAAGGAGATCTGAGTCTGGTATACGCATGTGCCTGATCGTGGAGTACCCGCATGCCCCTTGTGGATGTCCGCCCGGTAGACCCCGCGCCCGGACCTTGCACCGACCCTGTGACGTCACCGCCACCCCCTCGCATTAGGCGGCTTTACCAACACGTTTTTATCCGCGCCGCTAAAGCGCGATAGAACGCTGTATAAAGCCAGCTAATGCAACAATGACCGCTTTTTCTGTCGTACAACGACACATCGGCAACTATCGTCTACAAAAAAAAAATCTCAAAGGCACTCTTTCGCTAACTGTCGCCTCCTGGCTGAGTATTCTCACGCTAGGGATTTTGTTACAAACACTATTTTAGTCTGATCGTTTGCGGCTTTTATTCCCAGCTATTTTACGATTTTTGCTATTGTGTATTCAGTCTTAATAAAACTCGTTAGTTTAAGGAATCACATTTTGTCAAAAAGCGATGATGAAAGTTACAATGCTTATCTAATTGTAGCAACAAAGGTCCCAACGATCTGACATAGTTCTCTAACAGGCGCTGCAGGCTCGTCGCGGGGGCAAGGGCAAGTCCGGGTGCAGCGCTGTGGAAGCGAGCGATATGGGCGGAGACGCGTCACGTACGCCAGAGGACTCCGTGTGCTCAGTAGAGGGACCTTCGCACTACACCGACGGAGACACGCAGGCATGATGCACGGACACGAGACGCACGGCCAAGAAAAAACGCACAAGGAAGCCGCGGAAGTGCGACTATTGCGACGTGCAGTTATAACTACGGCGAGCACTCGGCGTCAGAACTTCTCAATATTCTTTACCCGATTATTGGGCGAAATTTTTGCGGAAATTAGGTAGATTACGTTGTCTGTTATTGGTGTGATTAAGATTGTGACAGTTGGGTAATTTTATCCGTAAAAATAGCGTTTAGCTATAACTTGCTTGCATGTAAGATAGGAAGTGGGAATAGAAGTGAACAAATGAATGTTACAGGTACGGTACTAAAGTTGGCCAAATTATCGCAGTTAACAAATAAGTAACGAATTTTTTATTTTATCCTAAACTATTCGATTTCTGCCATGGAGAGCTACACTCGAACTCATTTCAGTTTAGCACGCCTTTCCATAAAACTCAAATTGTCACTTTCGGGTGAGATTCGTTTTTAATCTGTCCGTGAAACGTATATTAATTAGGTAAAGTTTGTTGTTGTATTCCTAGTGTTACCTATATGTATTTTACTATGGTCTGGGCGACTATTAAATCATTTTCTCAATTTTGTTCCTCTGATGTAGGTACTACATCTGCGCTCAAGTCGACAATTCTATTGCAATGGACAGCCCGTGGTAAGCCTGCAAAAGACTTGGCTTGTTGCATATTCTTACAACATGACTAATTTGTATTTTTTCCTATAAGTACTTAGATGCATTGTAAATAGTCCGCCCAAGATCTATGTCTAAATCTTTTTCGTACTGTATCTTAAAGATACAAAATAATCATGTTATTGCTAAGTAAGTATACTAGATAGGCAAATAAAGATAAGTTTTATTACATCTTTACTGTTCTGAATTTAGTCATTTATTCTTTGGTCCAACTCTTCGTATATGTCTATGTATATGTACCTACTACATAATCGAACCAGCTTTCATATTATAAGATTGAATAGAAATATACAATGTACATAATAACTTTAACGTTATGACTATAAGTTATTAATTGTTTAGTACAATTTTCTAGTCACATTTTGTAATGTCCTTAAATATTATATATAATAATAATTGACATATATTATTATTATTATTATTATATATTATTTGTATAATTACAGAACAACTAAGTACCTATATAGTTTTGTCATTATCGTTCACTCGTTCAGAATAACGTTAGAAAATAATATTTTATTAATATTTTTCGTGCAAGCCGATGGATGCAGGTGTTAAAGTTTAATTTTATAATAACTTAATAATTAAACTCACTATACTATGTAGGTACCTATTCTGGTACATAAAACAAACAGTTAAATAACATAAATTATACAAAACTGCAAAACCCTAGAAGTTAATGTAGTGTTTTAAAAATGTTACATAAATATTCATTTTGTTAATCCGATACACAGAGCTATGAAACAAATGACGCTTCGGGAAACGTTATTTTTTTGCTCTGTGATCCGATATTATTTGTATGTTGAGCTTTTTGATCAATGTTCGCGAAGCATGGGGCTATAAAATGCCGATTATAATAAAATAGAAATATGAATAATTGTATATTGTTTATTAAATAAATGACAATATTCATAAAACAATTTATTTATTTATAATATAAGTACATTAATAATTAATATATTCAGACCGACCAATAGGCAGGCAGATAGACAAGACAAACATACTTAGTACTACTAGTGGAAGTACTACTACGGAACCCACAAAACCTGTTTTTGACTGAGCGAACCAACTGGAGTAACAGGCGTATCGGCTTACGTATAAATTAATAGAACCATCTTCTCGTAAAAGTAATAGAATACGAGCCTGTCACTTAAAACTTTACTTAACTATTATTATCAAAAGAATTTTTTCAAGTAAAAACCAATTCTATTAATAATTTTATCTCTGCTGTTATTATTTTTCTCATGTTTTTTTTATATTTTGGCTCCACACATAGTGTATTTAGCCAGTGTCGAGTATTATAATGTTTCGTCATGTTAATAAAATATTTCACGTAAAGTCTAGTCTATGTCAGGTAGTCATATTCCAGTCTAAGTCATGCTCCAGTAAAGTGGTGGCAACTTTACTAGAAGCTTCTATGGAATTTTGGAAGCAACACGGAAAATATTGTTTCACCACATTATATCACTTGCCTACACTCATGCTCGAATGCGTAAAACGTCACCAATTTTAAACATTAACACTGGAAAAGTACAAGTTTTGAGAAATAATCAGTAATAAATGACTGTAAGACATCAACGATCGCCAATTTGTGGAGTGCTACGCGCGCGCCTACGGCGTAGCACCGCCACGTAGCCTGCGATGCGCTGCGAATTTAAATTTGAAAAGATGCTATAGGTATCTACACGTAGTTGAATTACTTGATAGTACTAATAATAACTACATTGTTAGTTACTTTTAAAATATATTATAACTATTCTTATATAAGGACCTATTTATAAAAGGATATAATTTTAAGTCTTAGCTCTTTCAGCAAGTTCAAACTGAAATCTAGTAAGCTTCTAAGTTCCAAACCTCACTAATTTAAAAATGGGTGATCCACAGATACAAAAAACATAGGAGAGCACAGAAAACGAGAAGAGGGAGGAGAGGAGGAGAAAAATCGAATGAACTCAAGTGTTATATGTAGAGTTAGGTATGGCGTTATCCTTCAAACATTATTAAACTATATAAATAACTAATGTTTAATGTACCTACTTACTATTTTTTCTAATTTCTCTTTTAACATCAGCAGAATCGGGAGAGCAGCTAGAAGAACAGATAAAAATAAATAGTAAATAATGGAAAAAGAAAATAGAAGAGAATAGATGTATTTTTGCAAAAAACTAGAATATTTACGTCATTGCTCACTGAAACAGGGCCTACGCACACACACACAAATTATCACTGTTAGAGTTCTTTCAATAGTATATAGTGAGAGTGTTGGTGGGTAGGTAAACTAGTCCATAGTTACTAAGCGACGGTAACTAATGGAAATGAACAACGTTATTATCCATTCACGCAACATCATTTTTATTTTTTGTTATTATTACGGGTAAAATGTCGCATCGCGGCGTAACGCGGCAACCTTTCGGGTCACCGTTGCACGGAACAAAGGAAAATAGGAAATGCGGATGATAGTGGCAGTTTTGTCACCGGAAAAATTAACGCGTGTTGAAATGTCCACAGACATTTAATACTATGTCATAGTGCGTCATTACAAGTGTGATATGCTTAGGATGAAGCGGAAATAAAATAATGTCTGGTAAGTATATTTCTTTGTACTTATTGTAGTGATGGCAGGCTGTCGTCTATAATTTAATAGGTAGGTACTTCTACTGCACTGAGTGACGCTTCGATGAATGTGATGGTAGATTAGGGTGGTGATGGAAAATGATGGTGAAGTACCTACCCGAGATATAAATATTATATCTGGCTAGGATTGTATTAGTGCCAGTGTCTTTACGATTCTAAATTCTAATATACCAGCTAAGTAAGTACGCTTTATGTGTATTGAAGCATCTAGTTAAAAGTACAGGTACCAAAAGTAATACATTCAACTTCCTTGACAGGTACAGACCCAGATAATATAATACCTAAAGTAATAATAGTAAAGTTGAGCACTGCTAATTTTTTTAGAATTTTCCGATATATTTTGTTTAATTTTTAAATCATCCCTCATGTTTATAAACTCACATGATTAATTTTCAACTCTTTACTAAAAACTGCGCCTGACACGGTGATATTGCTAACTATATAAACATACCTACTATTAATACGTACTACAGGTCATATAATTCAACCTGAAATCATCAGTAACTTTGTGTGTACCTCTAAGCTTCAATCGTGCTGCATAATGTAAAATTAGTTTAGCGTCTAGGTGTATTTAAAAGCCATTAATTCCGCACAAAGATACGCTATAAACGTACCTTACTATAACCCCAGATAATATAATACCTACAGTACAGATGCCTCATCCCATACAACGGAACAACGCGGGCTATTTTAAGAATTATTTTATTTCTGCATAACACAAGATTATTAAGCGACATTTATTGCGTGTTGACGAAGTATTGGGCTAAATGAATACACTGGACACTAACTAGTAACTCTCTAAACACGATTACTATCCTTTTTTCAAGTTCGGGCTATTTTTCGTTTGTACCTGATGGGACCCCATGCTATAACCTAACCTTTATTCGTATAGATGTTATTTTTATACTTCAAACAGCTGCAGTAACCCTAATGCAAGATGCATTGAAGGTGGCGCATAATGCCTTATTTAAAATCCTTGAGTAGTCACTCAGAATATTACTAAAGTAAGTTATATCTAAACAAGACACTAGGTGGTAGGACTTTTCTGCAAAGTTCGTCTAGGTAGGTACCACCGCTTTGCCAGTTATTCTGCCGCCAAGCAGTAGTGTGCAAGCACTACTATGTTCCGGTTTAAAGAGCATTGTAGCTAGTGAAATTACTGGGCAAATGAGACTTTATGACCTGATTACACAGTGTGGTAATCTGATTACTAGACTGTGTGATGTCTCAGGATGACGTGCGCAGTGCAGTGACACGCGAAACTTTATTATTTTAAAGTTCCGAGTGACACCGCAACTGTTATGGGCGGCCGTGTTGTTTAACATCAGGTGAACGACTAGATCGTCATGCCATAAAAAAAAACATAAATTTCGCAAAGGTCGCTAACATATTGGAGTCTAATGGTAGGTAGGTACATTCGAGGCATTGCGTGACTTCGCTCCCTTGAGAAGTCTTTAAACAGGTAAGTTGTTACGGAAATAGGGCTCAACTAGGCGCTACAGCAAGTAAATTATAGTGGAGTCTATTCATGCGTGAGTATAGCTGCTCGTGTTATGTTTAGTTATAACTAGAGGCAAAAATAAAAAAACTTACAAATTATCAATACTTAGGTACTTATTTGGAGGTAATACCTATATTTTTACAAAATATATCGCAAGTAGTACTTGGGCATTATAAAGACGAAAAGTTCAAAATAGCTTTACTTAATACAACTTACTTTTCTAATTTAGTAATTAGTCCTACTAATCTTCTATAGTAAAAGTAAAAATGTCTTTGCAAGATTCAACATAGTACGACGTACCTACCCTAAAGTGTAAGGGAGGCACTGCAACAGTTTAGCCGCTGCTCGCCTCCTGCATCCATCGGCTCCCCACGGATAGCACCAGATCGTCGGTCCACCTAGTCGAGGTGGCCTACGATGCGCTGCGTCTTCCGGTTCGTGGTCGCCACTTGAGAACCTTTCTTCCCCATCGGTTGTCAGTTCTACGAGCGATATGGTCTGCCCATTGCCATTTCAACTTGATAATTCTAAGAGCTATATCGGGCCATACTTACTGTGTCATGTAACAAAAATAATAATTTAGCATCACTGCAATGTTATCAATAAAAAGTATCTAAGTAGACGAAAACTAGAAAGCAGACAAAGAAAAATAAATTTTTAGAAAATATGTAGTGTGTAGGTCGTCAATATGTCGTAGAAGTCGTGCAGGAAGTCGCTGAAACCTAACGGTGCAATTTCCAAAGCTGCTAAATAAGTATAAAAAGGAATTCAATAGACCGATGGCGTGTCTAGTAAATGGTTCCTTGCACATTCTCGCACTTATCCACAAGCATCGCCGTCAATCTAGACTCCAATAGCTCCAATCTAGTGAATACGGAGCACCGAGCTAGTTGGCCCAAAAAGCTTCGCGGGTTAGCTTGATAGAAAAGCTGAGATGGCAGCTAACACCGAAGAACTTGAACACACCACTATTTACAATCGTAACCTAGACGGTACTATAACTTCTAAGTGATAAACTAAAAATATTTTTGAGAACAGTATTATACCGATTCAATAAGCTTTGTTTAAAATTATATAAATAATATGTTGAGTCAACATCGTGCGTGCGTGGTCCGATTCCAAGAAGACGTTCTATGCGTTCATCAATCAAACTACAATCATTCCTAATATTAATACGATTACTTGTTATGCCGAATGCTTGCAAATTCCGTAGTGTATAAAACTCACAGAATAGCTTTCTCTAATTATTTGTTCAGCTGTCTGTACAGAGTAGGACGCAGGGCATGTCAAAACTCAGTTCTGACATGCCCTGCGTCCTAAATAATTCTAATATCCATCCATCCTACGTAGCTACGGCATAGGTATACCCAATTGGTACCTACTTAAAACATCACCACGAGAGTCTAAATCCGAAGAGATTGAGAAAATATTAATGACTTACCTAGTAGGTACGCTGATATTATTTCTACGGTCTTCATCCTCCAGATAGCGAAGAGAGCGATGGAGAGGGAGGTCTCGGCAACTTGAACCGGTTGATCGTGCGTCCAGCTGGACACAGCGGTAAAGCCAAGCGCGGGCAGCTGTGCTTCGACGCGGCTTACGAGTGCGGGAACCTGGGGCGAGCTGATCACATCACCGACCTGGAATACGACCTCTTCGTCCGGCCAGACACTTGCAGGCCCAGAGCTAGGTTTTGGTTCAACTTTACTGTGGAGAACGTTAAACAGGATCAGGTATATGATCACTCTGGTTTCACCGTGATTAGTGGGATAACATCTATAGATATAGAGTAACACCTCGTCCCCGCCAACGTCTACCGTTCCGCAGGAGCAACGCGTGACACCACGAACTTTTTTATCTATTAAATACCTAATTGTGTCTTTTTCAGAGGGTAATATTCAACATTGTTAATTTAGGCAAGGAAGTAACGCTTTTCGACAGTGATATGACTCCTCTGGTTCGTTCTACTTCACGAGGAAAATGGTAAGAGTCGGAGCATTCGTTCGAGTCCACGGGTAAAGTCATGAAATCTGACTTATCATAACTTTCAGGGTACGAATCCCCAGGCGACTTATTTTCTACCACCGCTCTGCCCCGCATAGGGGACGGAAGATCTTGAGCATAGCGTTTGCGTTCGACCGCGAGGAGGACGTGTACCAGTTCACAGCAGCAGCCCCATACTCGTATTCTCGGCTACAGAAACATTTGGCGATATGGGAGAAACGGGCACAGGCTTTCGCTAAAAGAGAATCTATTGCGCAAACTACTGTACGTTGCTTTTGTAGGTACTAAAACTATTACCATGACCTTGTCTTTGCCCGATGAGAAGTTGAATCTTGTCTTTATTGCAGCAAAAACGTCGTATAGACCTCGTCACTATTGGAGACCATGCTACCCAAGATATCGACAAGGCTGCGACAGACGAGCCCTCCCATAAACCCAAAGCGAATGAGCCCAAAAAACGTGTAGTTATGATACTAGCGAGGACGCACGGAGGAGAGCCACCGGCTTCCTTTATTTGTCAGGGTTGGTATCCTACCTATGGTAGTTCACCGATTAGTATGCTACTGCCGTAACGTGACTTTCAGCCACGTTTTTTATTCAGCATTTCACAACTGAACCAACTACCTACGCACAAACAGTCAAAGTTCATACTTTGTAAAGCTTCGGCCATTGGAAGTTCAAAAGCCGTAACAATGCAAGGCTTTTGGTTCTATTTTCATTTGTAACATGAAACGTTTTACTTGTTTCTTTGAGCAATAAGTTAGTATTTTTATTAAGACAACAGTACCTACAGTCGTTTTATTTCACAAGAGTTTATAATTTTCATTATTTCAACAGGTTTCTTAGACTTCATTGTGAGTTCTTCAGAAAAAGCTTGTGCCTTACGAAACGGTATCATTATTCATGTAAGTTTTTCTGTATTATTATAAGTAGGTAAGTTATACAGGATGTAATTTAATTCATTAGCATAAATTGAGCCCATGATAGTACATCATTTATAAATGATTATTAAAGAGTAATGAGTATAAATGAAAATATTTTTATTGAAAATTATGAAGATTGCCGCGGCGCCTAACGCAGTTGGCACGGATGATTGTGATACATTTAAACGTTTTTATACCTTTTATGTAAAATTAAAAACAGTACTTCATTATTTTAATTAAATTTTGTATTGTAGCATTTGATTAAGTAAGTTATTCCATTTTTTGGAGTTATTATTATTACCATACCAATGTGTTAGAATTCAAAAATTTTGGTCGTGACTGGTATCAGGAGTAGGTACCTAATTTCAAAGGATGCTAATGAATTCAATTACACCTATTAGAGTAAGTATGTAGGTACATAATATAATAATAGATACCACCCACGCAATGGAAATATACCTTCAGTATTTGGGTAATAAGGGCCAAACATCGAAAATAAATAATTGTCCTTTCAGGTGGTGCCGATGTTGAATCCAGACGGAGTGTTTCTCGGGAACCAGCGCTCGGACCTCCTAGGGTCAGATCTTAACAGGTGCTGGCATAGGGCAACCAGCTTTGCTCACCCGGCCCTAATCGCTGTCAATACGCTAATCGAGAAAATCGCAGGTGAAAAGGTAAAGCATTATTTCACCCTAAAGTTGCCTATTCAAAGTAGATCAATAGAAACCATAAGCTTTTTCTTGTTTCAGACCTTACAGCTGGATTTCATCATTGATCTGCACGCAGACATAAGCCACGAGGGTGTTTTCGTTCGTGGGAATTCATATGATGATGTTTACAGGTCAGGTCTTCGTTAATCTATAAAAAAACATACCATACTTAGGTAACTGCTGGCCGCGGCTTCGCTCGGATGAACTATGTTTATCGTGACAGAAGTATCCTATTCCACTTATTAGGTAGGTACTTACACTAAATCTGTTCAGCCGTTTGTAAGATGGGTCGGTGGGCACAAAGTAAAGTTATTTATAATTTGGGAAAAGTTTATTTGCACGCCATGTCCGAACGTTACAATCACTGCCATAGGCTATATAAGCGATAGATCTTAATATCTAGGTGTCTATGGACAATAGGGATGGGACCCTATACTTTACACCCTCCCACTTTAGTTTCTAAAACGGGCCGGCAATTTCAGAGAAGCACGGTCCCTTAAACTAATTCTTACAGGTACTGGCTGACTTACAGCAGTTGAACTTTTTCCATTTGTAGCAGAGCTGTGATAAGAGTTATTAGCGTTAGGTACAAAATCAGTCATAAGACACATTTAAATTGTTACAACACAATGAACAATTGCAGCGTTTGCTGACAATGTTATGGTAATTGTTTGCAGTAGGTGTTTGACCTGTTTTAAATAAGGGACCCTATACTTTACACCGTTAACTCCTGAAAAAGTGACAAATTGACAGAGATAATAAATTAGAGTAGGTACTTACTTTCCTACTTGACCGAGCAAGCGCGAAGCATCTTCGTTTCACCTCAGGCAAAAAGGATTTCATGTCTGACCGGCTATTCTGCTCACTCCTTAACTTCCGATTCTAGTGAAATTTTATGAGCAAGTTCTATAATTATTTATTTATTTATTTTATTTCACAGAATAATAATATGGAAAATTATATGGATATTTTTTTGCCAAATCAAAGTTTTGAAAAAGCGACTCACAGAGCCATCCACTAGTAATAAGTATGGATTAATTTCGTCACAATATATTCATGTATTAGGTTTGAGCGTCACGCTGTACTCCCAAAGTTCCTGTCTGGCCGAGTAGAAGCGTGGCGTCAGGACGCCTGCATGTTCAACGCTGACGCTGGGCTGGCTGGCAGCGCGAGAAGAGCCTTGCCTGTTGGCAACGTTGACGCTTACACAATACTAGCGTCACTTGGTGGCAGGAGACTAAGCGCTAGGGGACCATACATACATTACACGGAAGATGCTTGTATCCTTTATGTGATTTCGCATTTATCTCTATATGCCTAACCTAGTGTTTTAGTAATAACGCGATATATAGCATAAAAAAAATTCGTTAAGAGTGTTCTTAGCACATGTTTAGATACGTTTATTCCTATTAGAATACAAAGTTTGATAACTGGTTACCAAAGAGGAAAAATGCGTACTTAGTTACTTACATGAACATTTTGTTATGCTCACACGGAAAACCAAATGCCTAAAAAGCTTTAGATAAAAAATATTATAGTCACTGCCAAAAAAATACTAGTGTATGGAGTTTATGGAAAAATATGATATTGCATTTTCCAAGTGTGGCAATGATACTGACTACACCACACCGCAGTGAAACGGAAGGTTGTTTGAATTATTGAAGAAAGAGCGAGTTTAATTAATAATTTAATTCAGCTCAGTACCTACTTAAAGCTCTTATTTTAGCGAAAGTCCGTTAGTAAGTTCCATAACAATCGCGTCCAGATTCCAAAATAGGGAGGTGTCTAGCAAAAGGCTTCTGCGACTACTACCGACACATCGGCGTCATTCCACCGCGCATCGGTCTCTCTAGCAAGAAGAAGGATTCTAGGGGAAGAAGACGAAGAAGACGACCAGTAACTGGCAGAGAGAGGTATTATTACTATAATTAGGGTTGTAAGGTACACAAACAATCTCGGGGGAGGTATTTCTAGATGATTCCCAATCGGTGGTCAGTTCTACGAGCGAAGTAGGTACCTACCTTATGGCGTCGTTGACATCGTAGTCCATATGTATTTCGGGGTTTTCAAGCTCGAATACTTAATAAAATAACTATAATATTATAAATATTAAATATCTATTTATCAAAAAGTTATAGAGGAAGTAGGCAGTATTTTCTTTAATCTTCGTATTTTGATCAGATCTCCGAGCTCATCTCCCGAGCGTCGCGTGCTGCCCTCACGGGTGCTGTCGCCGCCGCTGCCGGCTGCGTCGCCCGCGCCGCGCGTTTTCCCGCCGCGGACTGCCAAGCACACGCGCACGGCGCGACCGAGAACTATGCCGGACATAGACCACGCACTGCCCGTTATCACCGGTTGGTAGTTGTGCAACTTTATATCTGTGTCGTGTCTGGTACCGACGTTATTTCTGGTTCACACGTGAACATTCTCGTGGAGACCATAATCTAAGTACATATTTAAATTATCTCAAATTTCGACTAAAAAATCCTATCTAAGCAGTACTTACAGTTCCGTGGTAAAATAAGGAAAACACGTAATAAAAAAATTAAAAAGTCTGCGTGGAACCTGGGGCTAACGAAGACGAGGTCGGTTGTCCTTGCTGATCTTGAGCTGAGTTCCAAAGGTCCGAGCGCTGGTTTCTAGGGATGATGCTTGCCTGCTGTTGCTGTCCTTATCCTCTTGCGTTTGGGCCGGGAATACCCTGGACACCGATCCTTGCTCCCGTGCTCCTTGATGCCGAAGATCACGTCGAGGGGTTCTGGATAGGCCTCTTTGAAAGTTGTAGGCACTATATGATATCGGCGAAGAGTGAATCGATATTATAACACAAAAAAAACCCCTTATTTCCTTTAACAATCTGCTTCTTGTAAATTTTCTTCGTCGCTATTACTTTTCACAAATAATTATTTCGTCGTGATTATTCATAATTTATTTTCTCAAACTTCGTCTTTATTATATTTCTCTTTAACGTCTTCAATAAACCTTCAATATTCTTCGTTTTAAAATATTCTCTTCATAATATTTATCGTCATTCTTCACAATAACTCTTCACAAAATGCAACTTCTTTTTCTTCATTAATATTTCACCTTCTTAAATTAATTATTCACCACCATATTCATTTTCTCTCTTCATAAATAAAATTCTTCTTCATTATTTAAACTCTTCATAATATTTTTCTTCAAAACGCAGCAACGTAAAATCTCTTCTTTATTCTTCATAATTAATTAGCTTCATTATTCATATTTATTTTTCCTCTTATTATTCATCTTCATTCTTCATAAAATTAATTTTCTTTATTTATTTATTTATATAGAAACACCAACAGTACATGTATTAAATATTATCAATAGTGAATATACATCTTAATTTAATTTGCTATTGAAAGATGCAGGTTCCGGTAGTAATCTGGTGGGAACTCCTAAGGTTGATGGAGAGCCATGTTGGCAATGAAAGATGGTGTTGCGTGCACGAGTGTATTCTATGGCTTCTACATGATGACTACTCTAACTTATTACTAACTTAATGCTACGTCGGCTAAACTATGTAGGTCGAGCGTGTTCATACACTACATTAGTTTGGTTTTTTTCACACGGATCTCTGTAGTATAATATCTCGACAGTGCTCGATGTTTGTAGTACAGTCTCCCACTATACACACATTACAGACACTAGTGTTTGTGTAAGTGGTATCTGGTTCATCCCTTGTTTACAGGCACGGCGGTGCGCACCCCGCGGCTGTCGGTGGTGGACATGAGCGCGTACATCCGCGCGCCGCGAGCCGCGCGCCCCGCCCGCCCGGCGCGCGCGCCGCGACCCGCGCATCCACGCCTCACCAGCGACGAGTACGATACCCAAGACTCCGACCGCACCTGAACACGGCGAATGCTACAATCTTTCCTATCGCATTTATGTGTCCACTTTATGATTGTGAATCCCTCGGGAGTATTGCCCCTTGTACATGTATACAGTGTAGCGAGTGTTTCGTATTTTATCTACCCTACCTTGTATTTTTCACTTACTTCAATAAAACAATTCTTTTTACTGAAACATTTTAATGTCCAAGCTTCATATTTACAATCACTAACATCTAGTCATTCAGTCGTCTCGTTTTAGAACAAACTTATTGAACACTATTATCACTAAAAATCATCAACCTGCAAATGAAAAACGAGACTGAGTATCGTCACGAGATTTATTATCTGAACGTTAGTTACGACAATTTGGTAATCGGTTCGACTTCTACGCGTACTAAAGAGGTCACAGGAGCATCACAAATACATTCGTCGGATAGGGTATGAAGCGCGGGCGCCCCGTAACGTTCTGCGAAGCGGACCGAGCGCGAAGCACCTCCCTAATAAATATCTTTGGCATGAACCGACCAGCCGAGGATCACACGCGATCGCACCGCACGACCGGCAGTCATCGCTCCGATGCGGTCCGGGCGGGGTCGGCGGCGGGCCCGCGTCATTCCCACGCGTCGTTCTCTTCGTCGGAGAGCGTGACGAGGCGGAGCGGGTCGCCGGGCGGCGCGGCGGCGCGCGGCGGGCCGGGCGGGGCCGCGGGCGGGCCGCCGCCGCCCGCCGCGCCGCGCGCCGCGCGCTTCAGCCGCAGCTGCTCCTCGTCCGCCGCCGTGCGCGGCTTGCGGAACTCGTACACCAGCGGGAAGATGCGCTCCACCGCCGACTGCACGTCGCTCACGCTGCGAGCTGCAACACCAACACGCACAACTACACACCACCACACGACACAAGCACACGTGACACCTGCCCCCCGCGATCATTTACATAACTATGAAACTTTCCTCGCTAACCGCACACTAGGCTTGCGCGGCTACTCGGTCAGTCGATACGCGGATGATTCGTAACTAGTTATGAAAAAGGAATATTCAGGTACTGATTACCCCAATATTCCTTTTTGGTAACTAGCTTACTTGGTAATCCATGTACGTAACTTCATAACCAGCTACAAAAACGGATGAAATTGACTACCACACACAACACAACCTTCTTCAGGTTTTGCTTCTACCAGACTAGAGAGTGTTTTGTTCTTACGCCATTGCACGAGGAATTAATTTAATTCTACCAAACAACATCATCATCAGCCTGAAAACATTCACTGCTGAACATAGGCTTTCCCCATAGAGCATCATTTTGAGCGGCTGCTTGGCTCTTGCACCCATCGGCTCCCGCGGTTTGACGAGGTCGTCGGCCCATCTGGTGATGACCAAGAATCCGTAGCGTAGAGCCGCAGAGAGAGCCCCTATGCTGCGTCTTTGAGGTTTCCCATTTCCAAAAAAATACCTGATAGACATTGTTATAAAACAAATTTACCTGTGATTGTTACACCTCCCGTGGAGAATATCTTTAATGTGGCTTTAGGATTATATAGTTTATATGTTACACCAGGATGGAGCTCTGGTTCATAGCTGAAAACGAGAGAAAAATAGGTTAGTTACACTTTATTTTGTATACTTTATAACAATGCTAAAGTATAAAGTCAAAAGCCTTCAAATAAAGATGGAGCGATGTATCAAAACAAAACTATGAGACATACATGCCCGATGTGGGTGTTATTCTTACTTTATAAACTTTAAAATGTAATAAATATTTTAATGTTTTCCTTATTGGAACTCCAACAATAGAGCCTTATGCTTAATGCCCTGTCTCATTTTCACTCGTAACATTTCAAATCAGCATGGGTTACCCTGGGCGGTAGACAAAATAATCTTTCCCCATTTTATGTCACTTTCTTCATACTTGCTTACTTGTGAGGTGGAGTAAAACAGCAAGTAGTTGTCTATTTCAAGCATCGAGTAAAGCTATTTGTGTTTAATGCATTACACTGACATCAGAACTAATTCCATCTTTCTTGAACGTTTAGCCCTGGTGCAAAGTTTTTGAATCCATCTGAAGGCTTCCATGTGAAAGACTATCGACAGCCTCCGTGGTGTGGTGGTTGAGCAGGTCGGCTCATAACCCGGAGGTGGCGGGTTCGATTCCCGCGACAGGACAAGTATTTGTGCCCGAAAAAAAAAAACACAAATACTTGTTCTGTCTGGGCGTTATGGGGACCATGGTCCTCGTAGTTCCTGGGTCCCTAGATACAGGGAATCCTAGTTAGGGTCCAGAATCTATGTATGTGATCGTTGGGCGTTATTTATTTATTTATTATTTACTATGTCTTATGACAACCAGTGCAAAAAACAGTGTTAAATTAAAATTAAGACACCTGGGATGGCATAATGCAAATCCAAAGTGCAGTTTGTAAAATATTACATAGCAGTCACCCATACAAGCACAGATCGCAGCAATTGTTGCATAACATTACCAATGAATAAAGAGACATCGTCGTAATCACCATCATCATCATCATCACCATCATCATCATCAGCCTGCAGACAGTCACTGTTGCACATAGGCCTCCCACAGAGAACGTCACTTTAAGCGGCTGCTCGCATCCTGCATCCTACGGGTCACCGCGGTTTTCCACATCCACCTAGTGGGGGGCCGACAATGAACAGTAGGAATAGAGACCCCTTAAGTAAAAAATCACTCTATTTTTAGATGTTCCAGACGAAAGTTGCATCAAAGCCCAGAATTTGGCAATGCTACAAAAATTACAAGTAGGTATGAGATGAAATCGATTTCGAGCAGTCTGTCTAAAATGGCGACCTCACGATTGGAGCAAAGGTCAAAAGCCAATTCCCACTGGTCTACTGTTCTAAAAATAAGTTTTGAGCATAGATAGATTAGCAATGTACTCATGTCCCAAACAAAAAGGGCATTACACCTCAAAATACTCATAATATCTGGTTTTACAATAAAATATACTTATAATATAACAACAACAATATAAACTATAGCCACTACATAGATCTATATCTAATACAATCAATCGTAAATAAGTGCCATCATTTTTAGGGTTCTGTAAACAAAACGTAAAAACAGGACCCTATCACTAGGTGTTTATCTGTCGGTATGACCTATTGCATGTACTTCTTTAACCGCAATAGGTACCCCATCTGTAGTTTAAAAAAAATATGTGTTATTAACTTATGACATTATGGTGGGTTACCTAACGTAGCGTAGGCCGGCTCCCCACTAGGTGGACCGACGACCTGGTGAAAGCTGCGGGGAGCCGATGGATGCAGGCGAGCAGCCGCTCTAAGTGGCGCTCCCTGGGGGAGGCCTATGTTCAGCAGTGGACGTCTTCAGGCTGTTAATGATGATGATGGTGATGATGACCTAACAAACTATTTATTCACATTTCGAAAACTAAATTATGTATTTATTGCAGCCAAAAATCAGTAATAGTAATAGATCAGACTTGGTATTATGGTGGATTTTATAGTCCCATACAATAGTAAGTTGGCATTAAAAACTGGCCAAGTGCAAGTTGGACTAAAGATTTTCAGCCGATTCAATTTAGGAAGCTACTTTATTTGGTCTTAGCACAAACGCAAGTAAATGTGTATGAAACCCTATCAACACTAGGTGCACTAGTCTGCTCATACTTAGCTGTTTATTTTTATTTTGATGGTCGTACTCCGATTTTTAACATAACTACACACTAAAATGTCTATGAATATATAACTAGGCTCGGTATAATTTTTTTTTGCCATTTATGCAACCATGTTTGGGTTATAAAAACTTTTTCTGTAATATACTTAAAATTATGAATAAGTGCCAGAGTAAAGGCACAGATTTTGTAATAGTACCTACTAAAAGGTAATTAATAATTATACAATAATGTAACACATTGTACTCATGAGGTAAATGAACTTAAATCTTTATACTAAGATATAGCCTACCATTGTGTATATTGGGAGGTAAATGAACTAAAGTTTTATCTCAATGAGTTTCATGACCGACACACTATTAATTCAAATATGGAAAATGGCTTCCATGCAAAATGATGCATAGAAGCTGCAGAAATAGTAGCTGCAAAAACCTTTCAATCTTAGCTGAGAATAAACTGTAAACAAAGGATGGCAAAATTAGCACTATGTAATTTGATACGCTTAGCAAATGTACAATAACTTAATTAAAAAAAAAAAGTATTTTAAGTAATTTCATTTTGACTTGTATATGTGCTAAAAATATCCTAAGTATTTATTTAAATCTTTTGACATTGACTACATAATATAAACTAGAATACAAGTGCATGAATCATCATCATCATCATCATCATCATCATGATGTTCTTATGAATGTTTTTTTGTACCTACCTATGTATCAGAAGTTGGAGCTAAACTACAACAGCGGTTATGTACGCAGCAGTCAAAACTATTGACCCTGGACACAGAATATATAATAGTACTCGGTACTCGGACAATGTTTAAAACCAATATGTAACATCAAAAATCATCATGTAAAATAAACAAACTATACTCACTCTGCTTCTTTATATTTCTTGGAGAAGGATATGATTCGTATTCCGAAGGGCATCCTACAGGTTCCTAAGACATTGACTACGCGGAAGTTCTGGAATCGCACTTCGAAGCCCAGCTTCTGCAACGCGCGCGCGTACCGGCGCGCCGCTATCTTGGCCTGGTCCTCACTAGTGGCGCCCGTACACGTGATGCGGCCAGACGACCAGATAGACGCCGTCGTGTACGGCCGCCGCAGCTTCATCGTCACCATGCCGTTCTCTCGGCGGAACTCCACGTTTACACCTTTCAGAGCTATCTGTCTCAGATTCAAGTGGCACTTAACACTAAAACTGCACACGACATTGTTTATCATGATGTCTATTTCGGGAGTGTCTTCCTCGTCTGCGGGCCCGGCGGAGGCAGGCGCGAGCGCGGCGTCCGGAGGCGGCGGCGCCGCGCTCGGCTCGCAGTACTCGTGGTCCGGCACCATGTGGCTCGGTATGCCGTGGCTGGCCACCACGCCGTGGGTGCCTTTGCTCAGCTCCTTGATACCATTCTCTTGGATGAGCGTAGCCATGTCCGCCACGGCGCGCGCTGAAACCACAACACGCCCTAAATAAATAAACAATAATGTGTGCAGTTGGTTGACTCAACTTATCTATAATACCGAAAGTTATATTATCATCTTGTACCTAGTTTCATTGTAATGAATGCACTAACTGTATGATGTTTATCGGTTTCTCTGGGTGTCACATATCCTGCTGTCCTTGAGTTATTTTTGAATCATAGAATTTTATGCTCAGTCCTACACAGTTTAGCCACAGCAGAAAAACAGTTTGCAAAAACACATTTGATATTTCAACCGCAGTTTTGAGAATGGAGTAAGTTACCTACCGGTTTTAGTATGATTGTGTGGACGCTATCAAGAACAAAGGAAGTGAATGAATATTTTTAATCAAGCTTTGATTAAACAGAGTACATAAATGTGAGGCTTGTATGTTAGTGAGTGTTATCGTTAGCTTGCAGGAAACCATGCCAAGCGGAGGGTTTATTGAAAATTGTTGATTGCACAACAATGGCACACACCACACAATCTTGAAACAATGAAAACATCTTACATTAGGCTAAGGTTTAACCATGGTTATGCAAGGTTCTATCTTAAATTTCTCTGATTTGAATTTCATTAACAGTATGGTGGTAGGTATTTACTGCTCAGCTGGCAGATTTTAGAAAGTTCTAAAGGAGCACAGACCAATCTGAGAAATACTTTTGTCACTAACTGGCCTCTTGCTTATTATTTTGTCTATTCATAAATTCCACAGTTTTTTCTCCAATCAACATAAAACAAGTGTTTTTAGTTGATAAAATAACTGTATGAAAACTTGTTCAATTTAAAAATACACACTTTTAATATAAATGCTATATTTTAATTATAAAACTTTAAAATGAAAGGATAACAGTAATATTAATTTACTATTGGAATCATTTAATAATAATATCAATTGATTCCAATTTTAATAAGAGAATGTCCTGTGCCTTTATTATAATAATGCCTTCTATTATGTACTAGCTGTAAAAAATTAAAATGCAATTTTTGTTATGGGATTTAGGAACAAAACCATTATCATCACTAGATCTTGATACATTTAAATTATTATCTTCAATATAAAATATTGAACTGTTTTGTGCCTACATATTATTTTTAAACTTATAATCAAAACTCTAATCAAAGGGATCTAAATAGATGCTTATTTAGAATTGGGTGAGCTCAATGGCTGCTACATGATTATCTCCATTTCACATTGATCATCAATTTGTCATCTCAATGCTAGGCAGATAAGATAGAAGATGTACTCACAACAGGGTTTTAGTTCTTGCACATACTGAAATATACCATGCATGTTAAACTGTTTTATGGTACACAAAGGAAAGGATTAATTTCTGCAACAATGAACTTTATCGACTGACACTACTGTAGTATCATCCACGTTTATTAAAGCATGAAAATGTCCTCCAAAAAGAACTTGAAAGAATTTAATGGAGTTTCAATGGAGGGGTTTAATTTAGGCGAGTTCCCACAGAACGCAGCACGGCGGTCGGCGCGTCGGCGACATGACACTGCACAGCTGACTGGCAGACGACCGCGCCCCGCGCGCCGCGCCCTCTCCTCCCGCCACCCACTGTACGCCCTCCCGAGCCTGCGCCCTACGTCTAGCTTTGCTTGCACTGCACTTGCATATTGGGTGCACCTATCCCACTTTATCAATTACGCACTTGCGCGACTACATCCTCTCAGTGATGTTCATTGACCGATTGCCACTGGTTACGGCAACAGATGTGAGATGACAGCTGACATACCTTTGACTCCAAATATTTTGTGGACACCAAAGAATAGAGGGGTGGCTAGAATTACATATCAATGTAGTCGGGAAGTTAATGACCCCATAACGATCTGCACACCACACGTGATTTTTACCACAAAATAAAAATATGATGGGATCTAGAGTCTGCCTTAATTTGGGCTATTTGTGTATCATTAAATATTGTATTTAATTCGAGTGCGACATATTGCAAACCATCGCAAAACTAAAAATAAGTTAGCAAAATAACACACGAGAGTGAACTTGAACCAAAATGGGGCACACAGATTCACTCTCTTCACCTTTTCATTGTGATCGAAAGAAGTCACCTGCCTATGAACTTCAAGGGTTAAACTGGAATGCTTTGACGAGTAGAATTTAATACATAAAACAACAATTTACCTGATTTTAGTGCTATATTTGTCACAATTTATTTTTACACCAACGAAGTAATAATTTTCATTGCAAAACTGTGCAGTCCAAGAAAAGTATACGTAGATTTATATTAACTATACACTTTTGTATTTTTTGTGGTTCACTATATTAAATAAACTTATAAACAAATAATGCCAATTTTTGCAATCTGATAGTACAAATTGCAAAATTCAAAAACTAAATGCACATTCTGTCCAGCACCGCCATGTTCTATAAAATGAAGGATGACTGACTGAATGATTTTGAAAGAATGAATTAATTTGCTTTTGCTTTCCTTTTTGTATTTGTTGTCTATTGCCTGTTTTTTAATCTATGTTTTATAGCACAAAAAAAGAATTTATACATTCTGTGTTACAAGAAGGTTCACTGGTTCAAAAAAGGCGTTCCGTAAGAGGCTTTATACTAAGAGTTGAGTGATAACTCTACGAGATGAACGGCCCCCCTATTACGAACGAGCTAGCAGCGTACTGACGCGAGTCTGCCGCTCAACTGCGTCAATTTTCATACAATTTTGACAGCTGCCTAGCACGAATGTTTACGCGCGCGTAAGTGTAACATTAACGTGAGGCCCCCCTATTACGATTGCGTCTACCGCTCAACTGCTGTCAAAGTTCATATAATTTTCACAGCAGTTGAGTGGCAGACGCACGTTAGCAGCGCTTCTAGCTCAACCATAATAGGGGGGCAAATCAAATGCCATACAACTGCCTTACGTTAACGTTACACTTACGCGCGCGTAAATATTCGTGCTAGGCGTACAGTTGAGCAGCAGACGCGTGCCAGCAACAGCAGCGCTGCTAGATCCTTCGTAATAAGGGGGCACGGTATAACTGGCGAGTCGGACTCGCGCACGTAGGGTTTCGTACCATCATATCATACAAATATTATAAATGCGAAAGTTTGTGTGTGTGAATGTTTGTTACCTCATATCTCTGGAACTGCTAAACCAATTTCGATGAAATTTTTTATGTAGGTTGCTCATATACTGGATTAACAATAAAATATTTTTTATCCCGGAAAGTTACCCTGTTCCCGTGGGAAAACACAATTGCCCATAACTTCGTAACTTTGTTACTCGTTATAGTTTTGATTGGTTCACAGGAAACTCGGTATAAATAAACTTAAAAACAAATAATAAAACACCTATTTTTTATTGTTTTTCAACTAACCTTTGAGGCTGTAATACGGAGCTCTAAAGTTTGTATGGAAAAGTATTTTATTACGTTGCTTATTTCTGTAATTACTATACCAATTTCAGTCTTTGAAGAAAACCTGACAATGGCAATTGTGAATTTTGAATTTATTTTTCAAAACTAGTGTATCTTGAACTTTAATGTGTAATAAGGGTGGATTATTATCCGTTAAATGTTCGTGAACGTGCAGGAGTGCAGATCTTATTTCGCAGGGAAAAACCAAGCATAGCTCTCTCCATAGCTCATTGTGCTACTTTGAACTTAATTATGAGGCAAATAGTAAGAGACCACGTCTCAGTTCCATAAGTCATCACTGGCAATACACACTAATTGAAAACCTTTCATTTCAGGCTTTGCGGTATTTATAGGTTGAAGCTTCCCAAACGCTGCCTAGCCGAGTTGGATTCTTCGTGAGACCTCTTTGTCAAAGTGCATAATCTCCATCATCATCATCATCAGCCTGAAGATAGGCTGGACATAGGCCTCCCCCAAATAACATCACTTTGAGCGGCTTCTTGCCTCTTGCATCCATCGGCTCCAGTTCTGACTAGGTCGTTTTCTGAAGTTGGACCTGCCTAATTTAACAGTATGGCCTCATCACCATCAACCTCAACAGTCTGTTGACGTCCACTGCTGAACATAGGCCTCTTCCAGAGAGTGCCACTTGGAACGGCTGCTTGCCTCCTTTATCTATCGGCTCCCATGGTTTTCACCAGGTTGTCGATCCACCTGGTGGGGGGTCTGCCTACGCTGCGCCTTCCAGTTCATGACAGACTGGTCGCCACTCGAGAACCTTTCTTCCCTATTGGTTGTCAGCTCTGCGAGCGATGTGGCCTGCCCGTTGCCATTTGAACTTGTTAATTTTAAGGCCTATATGACCTATATCGGTCACTTTAGTCCTTCTGCGGATGACATGACTTTCAACCTGTCCACGTTCATCTTAAGACCAAACCTGTGTGGGAAACCACTGAGTTCATTACGCATATTGCTAAGGCTGCTAAGGTCTTCGAGCGACTCCACCATTATAACTATAATATTATCATCGGCAAAACGAAGGTTAGTCCTATTCACCATATAATTATTTTGATGCTAAATACTTTCAACTCCAGTGGAACGAACACGTCCTCCAATACATTTGTGAACAGTTTTGGAGAAGGAAGCCAGGAAGCGCCACTTTGAGCGGCTGCTCGCCTCCTGGGTCCATCAGCGCAGCGGCAGCGATGACTTCGATATACTCGTAGTCAATTTGGCTGCTGTAAGGACTGCAGGGGGTCTAGCAAAGATACCAACCACTAACGCTAACCCCAAACGCTAATTCCAAAATGTACTGAAATAACATTTCGGAAATCGCTAACTTTTCCGTAGCGATTGTCATTTCAATAAATTTTTGGAGTTAGCGTTTGGCGTTAGCGTAAGTGGTTGGTATCTTTGCTAGACCCCCTGCGACGCCCAAGTCTCGATCTTGATTGAATCGAAAGCTTTCCAGGCATAACGGCCGATTATACTTTTCGTTTTTCTGTAAAATCTGACGTAACTTATAAATGTGGTATATGGTGCTTAAGCCTTTTCGGAAACCAGGTTGTTTGGGAGACCAACATATATTATCAGAGAATAGTTTGGAATCATCCATCAAAGGCCCGATTCCAATCCAAGCTAAAATCAATAATATCGATATTATCGTGCTAAAAACGCGTACTGAATGGCCGTGAGCGCGACAACGAAATCTCTTGTAAACGTCATGATCGACGCCATCTTGTGATTCCGACGTGATTGGTTGTTCCGACTCGAGTCTGTGAAGTACCTATGTCTTACGATAAGACCTACTTACAAGATCTCTCTCTATGGCTGATGATACTTGTGAAGTGACAGACTTAACGTTTGACTAATGTACCTTTCAGATCTCTATTAATATTATATTTCCATTTACTTATTATACCTATTTAAAACTGTTAAAGAAGGTTTTTAATGAAAACTTTATTGTACACCAATTTTATATACTCTGTGCTTGTGACGGTTCTTATGTCGGTTGTAAATAAAAACACGTCTCTATATTTTTCTATTACGTTTATTTTAATTCTTTTCGATCCACTTCAGGACTCTCAACATGGTAGCAGAGCGTTTGAGCGTTTCGCGTTTTGTAGCCGAACGTATGGATTGATATCACGTGAAGAATTATAAAAAAATAAATGTGATAAATGTACATGAGTGATAAAATAGTTTTTCTGAAAAATTTTAACAAGGCCTGTCAAAATGTCGTCTTCGTCTGCAAGCTGCAAAATTGATATTGGTCGTTTAGAAGGCAAAGAAAATTGGTCTACATGGCGCTGCAAGGTACTGTTACTGTTAAGAGGTACTCCAGGAGGTTTGGATGCAATAAACGGCAAACTAAAGGAACCTACCCAACCAGGTACTACCGCATCTGCAGAAGCTAATGCTATTTATCATAAAGCTCTACAAGTATACAATGAGACGGATAGTACAGCAATGCTTATTTTAATGGCTAACATGTCAGATGCCACTCTACAAAAAGTGATGAGATTATCGACTGCAAAGCAGGTATGGGATGAATTACACACTCTGTTTGATGGTACATCTGAGGATAAAAGCTATACACTTTGCTACAGTTTCTTCAGTTATCATAAAGATCCCTCACACGACATGTCTATGCATATATCCAAACTGAAAAATATATGGCATGAATTAAAGGCAGAACTACAAAGAGGTGAAGCTAAATATGAACTTCCAGAGATTTTACTCATCTGCAAGATTTTAGAAACTTTACCTGACGATAGTTACTTCCCGTTCAAGTCCAGTTGGATGCTTATGTCTAAAAAGGATCGTAACATTGAAAATTTGACAGCACAAATTTGCGCGTACGAAAGATCTTTACCGACTAAAGAAGAACATACTGAAGCACAAGCGCTAGTTGTACAAAACAACAACAAAACGAGTAAAACAATGAAAAAGTGTAATTATTGCGGACTATTTGGACACAAAGTCAAACAATGTCATAAGTGGATATCGGATGGTAAACCTCCTAAGCCACCTAAGCCATCAAAAAGTCAAGCTAACAACACAAATCTGACACTAGCACTAATGCAAGTTGAGACTAACGCAGCAACGAATGTTAATGAAGGAGATCTTGATAATTGGTATGTTGACAACGGTGCCACAAGTCACGTCACCTGCAGGAATGACATATTCTCAAGCTTTCAAAACTTCGATTATAAACAAACGGTGACAACTGCAAATGGTTCTACAACACAAGCAATTGGTAAAGGAACAGTTGAGATGATAGCTGACGTTCATGGTCGACAAGAACAAATAAGACTATGTGATGTATGGTATGTCCCTGCAATAAAGAAAAACTTATTTTCTGTACTCGCTGCACAAGACAAACTAGAAAATAGTGTCTTTAAATCTGAAAGAGAATCTTGTCAACTGACAGTTAATGGAAAAGTTAATTTGATTGGCACACGAGTCAAAAATGGAGGTCTCTACAAGCTGAAAGTACAAGCTGTTAGAAATCAAACTCCTGAACTGAACATCTTGTCAACAGAAAACACTCTACAACTGTATCATGAAAGATTTGCTCACCAGAATAAAAGACATGTGAAACAACTAATTGAAGAGGAACTTGGTATTAAGGTGAAACTAGATTCTGAAATATGCACAGGATGTGTATATGGCAAGACACACAGACATAAATTCGGAACAAGAGAAAGAGCTAAATTACCAGGAGAGATTATTCATACTGACGTATGTGGTCCATTCCCAAATTCATTTAAAAAGTTTCGCTATTTTGTACTGTTTAAAGATGATTACAGCAAATATCGTCATGTTTACTTCATCATGCACAAGTCTGAAGTCAAGGATAAGTTGCTACAGATGATTAAAGAAACAACGACTGCTGGTCATGTTATAAAAACAATTCTCAGCGATAATGGAGGAGAATTCCAAAACGAAGCTGTTGAGAAAATTTTAAATTCATATGGGATCCAACACCGTTGTACAATGCCCTATACACCAGAACAAAACGGGTGCAGTGAAAGAGACAACAGAACTTTAGTTGAGGCGGCTCGTACTATGATGCACGCTCACGAAGAACTCCCACTTGCCTGTTGGTCAGAGCTTGTCAACACATCTGCCTATATACTAAACAGAACTGGACCAACTTGTATAAAAGGAAAGTCGCCATTTGAGTTATGGTTTGGAAAGAAACCTTCCATAAAACATTTAAGAGTAATTGGCACTGAATGTTACGCCCATGTCCCCAAACAAAAGCGAACAAAATTGTCTAAGAAAGCTCAAAAATGTATACTCATTGGATATGATGGTGATGATGGTTATCGGTTACTAGGCTTTAACAATAAATCAGAACCAACATTGATCAGGTCAAGAGATGTAACGTTTAAGGAATCGATCATCAGGTCAATCGGATTAGAGTCAGATGTATCTGAAACAGATGAACAAAGTCCTACGACTGAGATAGAGATTCACTTCCCGAAGGCTGATGAAAATCATACAATGTTAGATGCAAGGGAGGATGTAGTACAAGATGAAGCTCTTTCAAATATGCCTCAAACATTGACAGATGCTTCATTTCCACGTGAAGAAACTATAAATTTGCCTACGACGTCAAATGATATTCCTAGTCATGATGAAGAAGAATCAAATGAATCCTATGTTACACCTGAACCATCTCTAAGTAATTCTGATGATGAAGATCACGAAGAAGTAACTCCTGAAACAAGAACTCTCCGAGACAGATCGAGATTGCGACTGCCAACTCGGTTTGATGATTTTGTCATGTCAGCTATTGTTACTGATTTGGATGAACCAAATACATACAAAGAAGCTATGAAAAATCCTCAAAAAGCTGAATGGGTAAAAGCAATGGAAAGCGAGGTAAAGTCTCTAAAAGAGAACAAAACTTGGGTTTTAGTAGATCGACCAAAAGACAGAAAACTGATTTCGTGTAAATGGCTCTACAAGATAAAAACCAATGCTGATGGAAGCCTCGATAAGTACAAAGCTCGACTTGTAGCGAGAGGTTATACACAAGAGAAGGGAGTTGACTACTGTGAGACATTCAGCCCTGTTGCTAGAATGGCAACAATAAGAGCAATTATTAGCATCGCTGCAAATGAAGGATTATCCCTCATCCAGTTTGATGTAACCACTGCCTTTTTGAATGGTTTACTAGATGAAGATATCTACATGAATCAGCCAGAAGGGTTTAGTGATGGAACAAATAAAGTCTGTAAGTTGAAGAGAAGTTTATACGGTCTGAAACAAGCCCCAAGATGTTGGAATAAATGTATTGTCGACTATCTGAAAACAATTGGATTTAAACAATGTGACACAGATCCATGTTTATTCATGCGGAATCGGAACGGCAACAAAATTATTCTGGGTCTTTATGTGGATGACGGATTGATAGCTTCTACAAATCCAAAGGAATCGGAGAAGTTTATGTCAGAACTGAAAAGAAGGTTCAAGATTACGACAAAGCCAGTCTCATACTTCCTTGGGTTAGAAATCTTCAACAACAAAGATGGTTCGATTAAAGTGTCTCAGAAACAATATGCTGAAAAGCTACTGGAACGCTTTGGAATGAGTGACTGTAAAGCTGTCAGTACTCCAATTATTAAAGAAGCGCAGTCAGACTCAGAAAAGGAACAGGAAGTTAAGTTTCCTTATCGTGAAGCCGTTGGCGCACTGGCGTATCTCATGACAGGGACTAGACCAGACATCTCATATGCCATAAGTGTCGTATCCAGAACGCTTACTAATCCTTCTACGGAAGATGTTCATAAGGTAAAGCGCATTCTTCGTTACCTTAAAGGAACTCTAGATACTGCTATTGTATACCAGAAAGGATACAAACCTGGGATTTTGGAATGCTACAGTGACTCAGATTATGGTGGAGATCAAACCACAGGTCGTTCTACTTCTGGAATTCTATGCATGTATTCGGGAGGAGTAATCTCTTGGGCAAGTCGCAAACAGTCCTCTGTTGCGATTTCGAGTACGGAAGCAGAACTCGTTGCAGCCAGCGAAGCAGCTCGTGAAATTGTTTGGCTAAAGAGACTATACAATGAGGTATCTCTATTGAAAGAAGTCCCTACGCTACAAATAGATAACGATGCAACAATCAAGCTGTCGCAAAACCCAGAGTTACATCGCAGAACAAAGCACATTGCACTAAGACATTTTTATGTCAGAGAACAAGTTACTGATAAAGAACTTGAAGTGAAATATGTTCCCACAGAATACCAATGTGCAGATATTTTGACGAAACCCGTTCATAAGCCAAGAATGCTACTTATATCTAAGATGATTGGGTTAATGCAATAAAGTTTCCCAAAAAGGGAGGATGTTAAAGAAGGTTTTTAATGAAAACTTTATTGTACACCAATTTTATATACTCTGTGCTTGTGACGGTTCTTATGTCGGTTGTAAATAAAAACACGTCTCTATATTTTTCTATTACGTTTATTTTAATTCTTTTCGATCCACTTCAGGACTCTCAACAAAAACTACCTCAGTGCACGTTTCTTTATAGAGTCATTGACAGCGGTCAAAGTCGTGAGCGCAATATCTGAATCGGAACGCTGAAAAATTAACGTGAGCTGAGTTTTGGCGGGAACGTGAAAAAGTTCACGTCGTTGCATTGTATTATTTCTCAAAACTTGTGCTTTTTTCAGTGTTAATGTTTAAAATTGGTGGCGTTTTACGCATTAAGTGCTGAATTACGAGCATGAGTGTGGTCAAGTGATATGATGTGGTGAAACGTGATTTTTCGTGTTGCTTCCAAAATTCCATAGAAGCTTCTTGTAAAGTTGCCACCACTTTACTTGAGCATGACTTAGACTAGACTATGACCCGACTTAGACTGGACTATGACTATGACTAAGACTTGACTACGTAAAATATTCTAAAACTCGATGAAAATATACAATACTTGACACTGGCTAAATACACTATGTGTGGAGCCAACATATAAAAAAAAAAAAAATTAACGTGAGCGCTGTCATAGCTGTGAGCGATTACAGCGTGAATCAGAATACGGGGGATATTCACTAATGCCCACCACTATTGTCATAGACTATTCTTACACTTTTTTCATTTGGCTCATCTCAATCTGATGTAGTAGTCTGTGGGTAGTTCATTCGGTTCATTCACTTATTGCTGCCAACTTCACGTTCGATGTGTTTGTCGATCATCAATGTCCGTCAGTCAAGTCAAGCAAGCGGTTTTTAATCTCAAATGAAACAATAATTTTGCTATGTTATGCCAATTGCCTATCGTAAATTGTGTACGTGCTTAACTATAAATTACCGGGTACAATTAAATGTGACGAAACGATCAGTTGTTCGGTCAACGGTGCATATGCTTTGTTGTGAGAACCACCTTTATCTGCTGTCAGTCTGAGTTTTATTAACAGAATTTTTGTACAATGAAACATAAGTCACCCGCGGAATCGTAATTGTTCAATGCTGTTTAGAGTGACAAACGAGTGGTGGAGCATCGTTGATGTATCGTGATGAGATTGGTATTTTTCTACGAAGTCGTACTGGGGAGAATGCACGGTGGTGTTTAGCCTCAGTGGCAGTGGCAGACGTCAGTGTTGTGGTTCAGCATGGAGGCGGCGAAAGACGAGGAACGTATGCGGCGGCTGCGTGCGCTGGAGGAGCGGCTGTGCGACCCACGATGCACCGGCAACGTGGACTGTCTCCTGGACACCGTCACCGCGCTCGTCTCCGACTGCGACCACCCAGCCATCCGACGTATGAAGAACGTTGAGGCGTACACCAGCAGATGTGAGTACCAACCTCCTGGGTCAGCCGTGAGACCATTGAAGCGAATTTGCTACACTCAACAACTCCTTCGCTTGCTGGCATATTGCTATGAATATGTAATAGACAGTGCACATCTTTTGTTTACACATTTTATCAATTATGATTAGGTTTGTTATCAAAATGTTATCAACTGTGATTTTATACATTGGGAGTTGTAGCTTTGAGTATCAGTGGACATTGTGAATTAATATTCTTATTTCATTTTGTTTAATTTTTATTAGAGAAATTAGAGTTAAAGGAAATCACATTAGTTGCACTTAGAGAGAAGAATAGTAAAGCTACAATCCATATAATGTAAGACTGCGTTTGACAGCTATAATAAAATAGTCAAAAAGACTATTAAAACATTTAAACATTTCATTATAGCTAATTCATAATCCACTACCATCCAATCGATAGAATCATTAGCAAAAATGATCTGAATTTTCGGGTTTTGTTAAAATTTTTACTATTTCATTATAACACCAAGATAAGGTAATATATTCTGAATGAATTGCCAATGAAATGTAATGTGTTATAAAGTACCTAAATAAATGAACTCCAATAAGTACTAATAATAGGTTAAGTCTACTATACTAACAAAAACGGATAATATTTGTCTGAAATAAATACATATATGAATTGAAATATATGAATTGAATTGAATTGTAGTTGTCAAACGCATTCTTGGACTATAGTACTACTAGAGCGGCTTGCAAACATTAACAACTATTTGCCTCCCTCAGGGATTGAATTTTCAGAAACCATATGCCCCCACTTCATAATAGAAAGATCTCCGAATCAAGTCTAGATCTAGCAGTTTGTTTGGAATTTGTCTGTCAGTCGGTTACCTAGGTTAAAGCTTTTTACATTTTAGTATAGGTAGATTGAAGAATTAATTGAGGGAGACATATAATAAGTTAACTTATAATAGCTAATGATTTTTTTTATAAATAAATTTTATCATGCATCTATAGACAATACTCTAAATACTATGGCAGTCATGAGAGAATGTGACCTAAAAATTAACCTCTGTTACTACAGAGGTTAATTATGTATTATAATATAGTACACATATTAGAATCATATATTTATTGGCTGATGTTGAATGCCTCATCTTGGTTTACTGGTAATTTCCTAATAACTTCATTTACATAAACAAAATTAACATCACTCTACATATTTGGCTGAGCTAGTACAAGTCAATAAGTTATGTTGTATTGTTTTGTTGTAGATGAACAGTTTGCATCAGACATTATTGATCTGCGTATGAAGGCAGCCGATTTTGACCTCATAAAAGTGATTGGCCGCGGAGCATTTGGTGAAGTACAACTAGTCAGATATAAGTCCACACGTCATGTCTACGCTATGAAGCTTCTCAGTAAAGTAGAAATGATAAAGAGATCAGACTCGACATTCTTTTGGGAGGAACGTCACATTATGGCACATGCAAACTCTGAATGGATTCTAAAACTTCACTTTGCATTTCAAGACCACAAATATCTCTACATGGTGATGGATTATATGCCAGGCGGAGACCTTGTCAGTCTCATGTCAAACTATGATATACCTGAGAAATGGGCAAAATTTTATACAATGGAAATAGTCTTAGCTTTAGATGTCATACATGGCATGGGTTTTGTTCACAGAGATGTAAAGCCAGACAACATGCTGATTGACAAATATGGTCACTTGAAGTTGGCCGACTTTGGCACTTGTATGAGAATGGGACCGGATGGTCTGGTCCGCGCTAGTAATGCAGTAGGTACTCCTGATTATATCTCGCCTGAAGTCTTGCAGTCACAAAACGGTGAAGGTGTGTATGGGCGTGAGTGTGATTGGTGGGCGGTAGGAATATTCCTATATGAAATGCTGGTAGGTGATCCCCCATTTTATGCTGACAGTTTAGTAGGAACATACGGAAAAATCATGGACCATAGAAACTCATTACAATTTCCTGATGATGCAGAAATCTCAAAGGAGGCAAAGTCATTTATTCGAGGATTGCTCACCGACAGAACCAAGAGATTAGGCAGAACCAGTGTAGATGAAATCAAACATCATCCATTTTTCATAAATGATCAATGGAGTTTTGAGAATCTGAGAGATTCTGTCCCACCAGTGGTCCCAGAGTTGTCAGGGGATGATGACACTAGCAACTTTGATGACATAGACAAGTCTGATGCTTTAGATGAATCCTTTCCTGTGCCAAAAGCCTTTGTAGGAAATCATTTGCCTTTTGTTGGTTTTACATACAATGGTGATTATCAATTATGCACTAGATCAAGGAAAGAGGTTGATGTAGTTGACACTATCCCTAACAATCACATAAACAATGTTGGATCTGAAGCAATATTGCAGCTAGAAAAACTTCTTGAAAGAGAACGAGACGGAAAACGTAAATTAGAAGACGCACAGGTGGCGCTTTGTGCTCAACTAGAAGAACTAGCGCAGAGAGACTCCAGAAATAAAAAAGTTATCGCCGACACCGACAAAGAGATAGCTCTTCTACGACACGACCTGCGGGAAATTCAGCGAAAGGCTGAAGTCGAATGCGAATCTAGAAAAAAGGCAGAGTTCAACCTTATCGAAGCCAAGCGGCGGCTCGAGGAGGAACAGAGCAAGAGATCCAAGGAGATCAGCAACCTGCAAAACTACAACGAGAAGTTTAACGCGCTCGAGAAGCAGCTGCAAGAGTTGCGCGAAAAGCTGAAGCAAGAATCAGAGGCGGCGGCCAAGTCGCGGAAGCAGGCGGCTGAGATGTCCGCGGCGCAGGCCGCCGCGGCCGCCGTCAGCGATGGCACCGTGGCCGGGCTGCGCGCGCAGCGAGATGCGCTCGAGCGCGAGCGCGGCGCTCTAGCGGACGAGCTGGGCGCGGTGAAGGCGGCCAAGCAGCGGTCCGACGCCGCCGTCGCGGAAGCCACCGCGCGCCTCAACGCCGCGCACACGGAGCTGGAGCGGTCGTCCGCCCGGCTCGCGCAGATCATGGCGGACAACCGGCAGCTGACGGAGCGCGTGTCGGCGCTCGAGAAGGACTGCGCGGGGCTTGCGCACGAACTGCGCACGGCGCAACACCTCTACCAGCAGGAGCTGCGCGCGCACCAGGACACGCAGCGCTCGCAGCTGCTCTCCAAGCAGGAGGCCAACCTCGAGCTCGTCAAGGGTGAGACACCTTTCTATTTCGCCCCCGAAGTAAAGCTCGCGCTAATCTCCTCTCATGCTAAACTGTCTTGTAAGTCTCTCGATGAGAATACATTCCGTAACCTTCACTTTTTGCATGCTTCAGGAGTATTGGAAAAGATATTTAAAGGTATTGTCCAGTTTGCTAATCTATTCGTTCAACCTTTCCTTAAGCATGACTGTTGCATAGTAGAAATATCTCTTGAATATTCGATCATAGCTTGTGTTCATCCTTAAAATTCTTTAACCCATTTTTCCGTAATAGGCACATTAACCGGGCCCAATCTGCGAACTATAAAGTCTCGGCTTTAATCCGCTCCCCTCCTCTCCCGATATCACGTAGGTTTGTTCGGTGTTTTGTGTCACTTACCACGCATAGCGGGTGTGGGTCCGCTAACCGTTCGGTTTGACTGCAGCGCTGCAGAACAAGCTGAACGAGGAGAAAGTGGCGCGGCAGCGATCCGAGTCCGGGTGCCAGGAGAAGGACCGTCAGATGTCGATGTTGAGCGTCGACTACCGACAGATGCAACAGCGCTTGCAAAAGCTAGAGGGCGAGCACCGACAGGAGACGGAGAAGGTGACGCTTTTAGTTACATGCGATAATTGAACCCGCAGGCACGGTAAACCGGTAAAGTCAGGTGAAACGCGTTTTCTTGAAATCAAATTAATAAGTTTATTCAACACAGACATTTTGGGAGATGGTCTTTATGTGCCTACAGGTCTTATTTATCTTGTATCGACGAATGTCAGAAATGATTCAAAGATATGAATTACTTTAAATTCAATGCCTACAAGCCCTATTTTCGCCACGAAACGTTCCTAAAATATCATAGAAGTTTGCCCTATAATGACTTTGCTTGGTCTGCCTTAAGTATATGCAGCTCCAAAACTCCATAGAAGCTTCTAGTAAAGTTGCCACCTCTCTGCTGGGGCATGACATAGACTGGACTATGAATATGACTAGGACATGACTGCGTAAAATATTTTATAACACAATGAAAATATAATACTTGACACTGGCTAAATACACTATGCGTGGAGCCAAAATATAACAAAATTAAAAAGTGTATGTGTTGTGATGCGTGCAGGTGATAGGGCTGGCGGCGGCGCTGGAGCAGGAGCGGGCGGCGCGCGCGGCGGCGGCGGGGGACACGGCGGCGGCGGAGGCGCTGGCGCGCGGCGCGGCGGCCGAGCGGGACGCGCGCGCGCGGGACCTGCTGGCCGTGCGCGCCGCGCTGCAGGACCTCGCCGAGAAGCTGGCTGCTGCGGCCGCCGACCGGGACATGCATCTCGCCAGGGTGAGAAATGTTCCTCTCTTTTTAAGTTTACGTAACGAACTACTCGTTCGCCCGGTGTTAAGCTTCACGGCCGTCATAATAGATTCTAGTGTCACTTAGAACCCAAAATTAAAGTTTCAGTGGGAGTGTAAAAAAGATTTTAAAAAAAGTGTGCTGTTGTAGCTGATCGCAGTATGGACTTAATGTTTGGTTGTCACATTTGTAATATGACCTGTGTATCACAAAATAAATGATTTGATTTTTTTAAATACCCGAAAAAAGAAAAAAATATTTCTCCTGAGATAGAGATTTCTAGTCCGTGATTTTACTAGCTCAATGCTCTTCAAACATAAACACGGTAGTGCTTGCACACCATTGCTTGGCGGCAGAATAACTGTCAAATCGGTGGTACCACTACCGCACATCAACAGTTGGAAGCCGGCCCCTGCTGATCACAGGCCTTCCCCATAAAACGCCAGCGTATAGATAATTAGCTATCTGCATTCAAAATTTCATCGAAATCGGTTTAATAGTTAACAAAATAGAAGGCATCAAACCTTCACACGCACAAACATTCGCATTTACACAAGATACATAAGATATTAAAATAGTGTTACATAACAACATTAGAAATTGGATGTTTACTGTAAAATGTTAACAACTCGTTTTTCCTGTTTAATTAATTTTGACAGTCCTCTGAACTCCCATAGGCGCGATATCGTGTCATCCGTTTATTGTTATCCAGAAGGCCAGTATTCAATGAATTAATGTCCCAATAAATGATGATTTCCAATTTTATTACGGAAAATAAGTAACGAGGAAAGTAATTCCTCTGAACTCCCATAGGCGCGATATCGTGTCATCCGTTTATTGTTATCCAGAAGGCCAGTATTCAATGAATTAATGTCTCAATAAATGATGATTTCCAATTTTATTACGGAAAATAAGTAACGAGGAAAGTAATTCTATTGAGGTTATTAGTATGCAGTGTGAATCGTATCAGTACGTACAGGTCAATATGCCAATGTCTCCATGCTTTAATTCAGATGTTTATTATTATCAAAGGTTTCCACCAATTCTGACGTCTAATAGCCAGCACTAGAATACTAACATAATTATTAACTGTTTAGTTTTCCGCGTTTACTTATTATAATATCAGTTTTGTACTAATACCACCACTGAATTACAAGCTATAATTTCTATTAATGCGAGTGCCTATCAGAATGACTTTTACGCTGAAAGACAATGTACGTTGGATGACATGAAAGCAGGGTGCCTCGTTAGCCGAAAGACCACTCAGCTAGAAGACCTAAAAGCAGATTATCCAGCCAGTAGCAAGTCAACTCAGCTGGCCGACATAATAGCAGAATGAGCATGTAGCGAAACGTCTGGAATCGGAAATGTCTGCATGACTAGAACACCTTATTAGCCGGAAGTCAAATTAGTTAGATGACATAAACGCAGAATTAGATAGTATAGAATACGTCTGGAAAAGTAAATAGTCTGAATGGCCTGTTCAGAGCCTGCCCCTTTCTAATTTTGTAAATTAAATCATCATTCTTGTCGTTATTATTGTACCTACATTAAGGGCTATACAGCATGTCCCAGAAGGGCATGTCAACCTGAAAGTTTACATCAAAGTATATATTGTACCAAGGGCTTCACAAAAATACTCCATGTAAGTTTTAGAATTATAATAAGTAGTTCAGGAGTTATAATTTTTTTTATTTTCCCAATGATCTTAGCCTGAGCTGCTCAAAAAATTCTAACATTTCTTTGGGAGGGCTGGTAAAAAACTTAAATCAACACTGGATTTTGCAATCCATCTGGAAAATGCACGATGGACATTGGACAAATGGGCATCCAAACAACTCTAAGCAGTGCCTATCAGAATGACCATTACGCTGAAAGGCAATTGTCCAAGTTAATTATTTCCATGTGAAATTTTATTTTCATTTTCTTATGTTCGTTTCATCAGATACACTATAATTTTTTTTATTTATGCGATAACGGGAAGACGTTATTCTGATACCGATCCAGGTATTCCTGATTCCTAATACACAAAACAAACAGTTATATTCAACGACCCATCCTAAGCCTAACCATCGATTTGTTTCATTAGTCTTCAAAACGGCTCACCGTCGTCGTCTAGGCGTTATATCGCATCAACTGCCATAGGATCGTCTGACCAGTCTTCTGGCTTATTACCGTTTTCGGCACCCTTGTAGTTTACCAGGGTAACAATCAAACACCGACTTCGCCGCACGCCAACGTACCCAACGTAGACTAGAAATGTCGTTACTTCATAAGGTCCACTCTTCCAGTGGACGTAGTCTTGTCGATCCTCGCATCAAGCCGCGGCTCGCACCCTGTGAGCCGCTGAACCAATAGGATTAGAATGAATAAAATACAAAACTTATTTAGTTTTGTTGAAGAAAATTACCTAAATGTCTAAAGTAGGTCATTCATCAATGCTGTTTACATGAAGTTTTTACGGTGAAGTCTCGGCAAGTACCGTTCGCATGACGTGCCTACAGACCTCGCTACCTACGTCGCACGATCACAGCCATACACTTAGTTTTATTATTCCGTATTCGAGTATCAATGTATGACTATGTATTCGTAGATTGATGGAGTCATCGCGCCGTCATTTATACTGAATATGTTAGTTGAGGTCATGATTACAAACTTATTTTTGTTGACCCATTAAAAATCCCATCTGCACAAAATATTCAAAAGATTTTTTCCTCTTGTCTTTAGTAGAAACTATAATACAAATAAAGAGGAAATCGCATTGAAACGTACATACGCTTGATGCAGCTCCATAAAAGTTATCTAGAAAGTACAGCAGCGCCTTATCGAATCGGTGAATGAAGAAGCCGCAGTCAGCACATCCTACCTCTATATCTATATCTTATCTAAGTAAATTACAAACAAGTAACGCATGCGTACCAAGGAATTACTTTAACAAGTTCCCCAACTGTTTCTTGTGAATTAATCATAATCTCATCGCGCCGAAATAGACTGTCCTGCGGCATTACGACATAGTGAGTCATTGTCGTCGGCAAACATGCACACATTCACGCGTACCGTACCACAACATTTGCCTTATACGAGAGCGATACCTGCGCGGAGACCTCCCCAAATAAATAAACACGCGGCTATGTACCTAACCGTCTCTACTGTTGTACGTCGCATGCCTCACCCGTAATGTGATTTACTCAATTAATAGAATATTTATTCATAATATTTTCACGGAATATTACCGTTGCCACACCGCGCACGTTAGTGGCATCTTTAAAATTAACTCGATTCTGTGATCGTGTTTCTGAATTGCCACGAAGTATCCGTATAAGACGTACATTGTCTTAAATGGTTCGTGGTAATTGTTCCTCTGTAAAAAAAGAGGATGAATAACAGATTCACAAATTATAACAACGCCGACAGTCCGCGTGTAGGTACTAGGTACGCTTACATAAATTAAATTTATGTAATGCCTGCTATAGTAGTATAGGTATATTTCTAGATGGAACATGATAAATACATTATGTGTATATTGCATTCGCGCAGCCGCCTCACGAACACCAAGAATGAAAAAGTATTCATTGCTGACCTTGATATTTATGACACAAACTCTTGCGATTCATTCTTTAGATAGAATTATCATACCATGTACAAATACACAATAAAATATTTTCAACGAGTTATTGTTTAAAAACCGCGTGCCGATGCTAATAAGGATTATAAAAACTTGATATAACGAGCTTTGAGTTTATACGTTTATTGATTACATAACCGGGCTGATCATCCATAGATGAATTCAAAAAAGCAATAGAGTCACGTTAAATCGTGGGAATCACAAAGGTCACAAGTTAATACGAGTACATATAGTTGAATAAAAGTATGTATTTAATAAAATTATGAAACGCATGACTATAGGGAAATCACGTGACTCATTCTAAAATAGAAAAAAAACAATAAGTTATTAACATAATTATATCCGAAAATAACATGCAGTATTAGTTTTCTAAAAAGAATAAAATCATGTCACAAATACCGTAAGTCTTCATAATTCAGTACCTACTTATTATACGGTATTTATATTATAAAACATGCAAGTAGAAGGTGAGGCGCTTGTTTCCTAGAAAAGTATACACAGATGCTTTGTCAATACCTTGATAAAATATTCTTGGAAGCAAACTGGCTCCTATATCTATTGGACTTCTATACCCAACAACTGATAACGAACTATAAACTTTAATTTACAACTTAGCGCAATTGCGTACCTATTTAGTAAATTATTGTTTGTGTGTATGATAGACATTTGTATTTAGGGCAACGATATGATGTAGGTATACGAGTACAGGCTTAAATAAATGAATCCGCAATGAGGAGATCCGCAGGAGAACTAAAGTGACCGATATAACTCTTAGAAATTAGCAAGATGAAATTGCAATGAGCAGGCCACATCGCTCGTAGAACTGACAACCGATGGAGAGAGAAGAAAGATTCTCGAGTGGCGATCTCGAACCGAAAGACGCAGCCCCCTCCCCCACTAGGTGGACCGACGATCTGGTGAAAACCGCGAGGAGCCGATGGATACAGGAGGCGAGCAGCCGCTCAAGGCGGCGCTCTGTGGGGGAGGCCTATGTTCAGCAGGGGACGTCTTCAGGCGGTTGATGTTGATGAAATAAATAAATAAATGACGCCCAACGATCGCATAAATAGAACCTGGACTGTAACTAGATTTCATGTATCTAGGGACCCAGGAATTGCGAGGACCATGGTTTATGGTCCCACAACACCCAGATACAGAACAAGTATTTGCGTTTTTTTTTTCCTGTGCACAAATACTTGTCCAGTCGCGGGAATCGAACCCGCTGCTTTTGGTTTATGAGCCGACCTGTTCAACCACCACACTACAGAAGCTATCAAGAAATAATAATATCAGCGTAGATCCGCGCTGATATCACGGTTGACCCAGCGCTTGTCATGAGAAAACAAGTAGCTAATTATTGGAGTACCAAAAAAAGTTTTAGTTATTAATTAGTTTATTAGATTAGTCTTTATAAAATTACAGATAGATCAGATCACGTGGCAGCGCCGATCTAACAGCAGGCCTTGGTAATAGAGCGACAATAAAACATTCCCGTAATGAACTGGCCACCCATTAATAAACAGGAATGCGTTATTGTACTTGTCGTATTTCCTGATCATCTTCAAGTGGCATAATATTGTTGCAGAATAAAATTGTACCTTACACTTATTATTTACGATTATTGTTGCGTGTAGTCTCGGCACAATTTCCTAGAAAGATTCCTAGCTCACTATTTCTGTTATGCGCAAACTAATAACTCGTTTTGCATGTAGGAATTTTATCGAATGCCCCCAATGCCGGACCGTGTAATTTAATTGTTAACCTAAATTTATGACCGGGGTCTACGATTTTATTGTTTGATTAAAGAGAGAAGTCAAACTGATAAAAATTTTTAAAATAGTTACTCGTGCTGCTAATGCTGCTAAGGCATCGAAACGGTACCGGCTTCATGTAGGGTCCACCTGGACCCTACATGGACCTGGACTGGACCTGGACCAACGGCCAGTCCAGAAGGGAAATTCTAATAAGAAAATTCGTCGGCAGTAATAGCTGGACCGTCGCGTCCAGTGGACGTAATTTAACTTTTTTTGTTGTTCGTGCTAGATGTAATATCGGACATTACTATGCTCGGCTCGCTACTAAATATCGTGAGACATTTGTATGAAATCCTTCGTTAAGTACGTAGGTGCTGTGCTGAGTTTCATAAAATATTATTTTGCGAGAGATGGATTCAAGGGTGAACATTTCAATAAACTCATACATGGCGTATAGAACTAGTGTAGTAGGGTAGCTAAATAAACGTTATTCTATCGTCATTGTACAAAGTTATTTTATTATTTAAACTACTACAATAATACTATACTCTATACTAAATGCCCCTAGCTATACAATGCACTCCGTACTACAGGAAACATTAGGAGTTCGTTAGAGCGGCTAGTGAAATTATGACTGATACTAGCCACGTTGACTTATATAGTCAGTTTGCTGCCTTCATATTATCGTCACATTAATATTATGAATAATGCGAACGTTTGTGTGTTTGTATTTGTTAATTCTTTCCACCTTAACAAATGGAGCTGGAATGGAGATTATTATTTATTATTATTATTAGCCCGGTTTGTCCCACTGCAAAGGGCAAAGGCCTCCCTACCCTCCTTCCACTCCTCGCGATCTAAAGCTCTAATAGTCCAGTCGTTGCTGTAATAATCTAGTTCATCCCGCCGGAATGGAGATTGCACTGGATTAACATATCGATACATATTGACAGAAAAATCAAACCCAAAAACCCGCTTAAATGTCTGTTTAATTTTCATTCGCGAAAAGTTTCAATATACATTATACATTATAATCTAACCAGAAAAACCAACTTCATCTCGGAAAATAGGAACAAATTATTAAATTCATGACGTAGGGTACATTTTATTTGCGGGCAAAACCACGGGGCGCAGTGTTGTCATCATCATCATCATCATCATCAACAGCCTGAAGACGTCCACTGTTGAACATAGGCCTCCCCCAGGGAACGCCACTTAGAGCGGCTGCTCGCCTCCTGCATCCATCGGCTCCCCGCGGCTTTCACCAGGTCGTCGGTCCACCTTGTGGGGGGCCGGCCTACGCTGCGTCTTCCAGTTCGTGGTCGCCACTCGAGAACCTTTCTTCCCCATCGGTTGTCAGTTCAACGAGAGATGTGACCTGCCCATTGCCATTTCAACTTGCTAATCCTAAGAGCTACATCGGTCACTTTAGTTCTCCTGCGGATCTCCTCATTTCGGATCTCTCGCAGGGAAACACCGAGCATTGCTCTCTCCATAGCTCGTTGCGCGACTTTGAGCTTAGTAATGAGGCCAACAGTTAGAGACCACGTCTCAGTTCTATAAGTCATCACTGGCAACACACATTGATTGAAAACTTTTGTTTTCAGGCTTTGTGGTATTTTGGACGAAAAGATAGGTCGAAGCTTCCCGAAGGCTGCCCAGCCGAGTTGGATTCTTCGGGCGACCTCTTTGTCGAAGTTGGACCTACCCAATTGGACAGTCTGCCCTAGATAGACGTATTTGTCGACAACTTCGAGAGTATCGTTCCCAACAATTACCGGTATAGGTGGAACATGGGCATTTGACATGCAGTGTTGTACAATTATTATATTAATAGTTGTGTATATGTGTGTGATCAGTGCGAGGAGCTGCGATCTCAGCTGGAGAGCGAGCAGCACTACGGGCACCTGTACCGCGCGCAGGCGGGCGAGCTGCGCGCGCAGCTGGAGGAGAGCTCGCGGGCCGCGCGAGACCTGGAGCAGGAGCGCGCCGGCCTGCTGCACCAGCTGCAGCTCGCCATCGCGCGCGCAGACTCGGAGGCCATCGCCAGGTGAGCAGGTGTCCCGCGTCCTGCTTGTTGGCCGCGCGCGACCTGCAGCAGGAGCGCGCCGGCCTGCTGGAACGATATCTGTGCTTCTGAAAAGTCGGAGTTTGCGAGAATTGCGTCCGAGTTATTGTCGGGCGAGTAATGGCTATCGTTTTTTATTTTTAGCCAATGTTTTGACTTCCCCATACGATTATGGAATTTATCTTCTGCACTGTCTGATCTGTGTATGCCAATGTCTTTTTAAGTCTGCACCTTCTTTTCTTCGCTCATATCGTGGTTTTTATAAAGTTGTCATGTTGTGTATAAGGTGGTCAAACATCTTACAGCTTCTCGCCTTAATTTTTTCTAGTAAGTGCCATTTTTGTTGAACGCTGTTCTCGCGTCCCGGGGCGTCTTGAACTTTAGTAAGGCAGCCGAAATAAACCGTAAAGTGCTTAGGGCAGTAGCTAGCCAGACGAGCACTATAAATTGCCCTACCCGATAGACGTTCGGCCATATTTTTACCTAATACGGAATGTGGTCAAATGATACTCTGTTGGACATAGAACAACACAATGAACTGATATGTCAAAGTAAACTTGAACCCCGATTCAAAGAGTAGCTAGCCATCAAACAGAATCATTCATGTCCAAGTAAAGTTCGACTGTGTCAAGGCGGCTGTGAAAACGAATGGAGATAAACTTCGAAAACACAATATTGCAAATTTCGTAAAGTACCTTTCTGCGTGAACTCTGATTAAAGTGAGTTAACTCATATAATTGTATTTCAGATCGATAGCCGAGGAGACGGTGGGCGAGCTAGAAAAGGAGAAAACGATGAAGGAGCTGGAGATGCGAGACGCGATCGCTCAGCATCGAGGAGAGCTGGCAGCGCGGGATCAGCTTCTACAGGGGCTAAGGGATCGGGACCATGAGTCCCGCGCAACTATAGACCTTCAGCGGAAGGTAAATAGCCGGAATAATGCATAAAATAACATAATATAGTATTTTGTGTTAATTTTCTTCTATCTTTCTTTCTTTCAAGACCTTACAATCATAATTATAGAAACTCTCCGAAAAAATGATGTTGAATGTTTTGTTAAATTCTCTAGTCGCGTATGGTTGTTTACTTTTTATATGAATTACGTTTTTCTTTTCGTGAATTTCACGACGTGGGTCCATACGGTTTTTTTTCTAGTTCTCAGTTTCAAATCTATCCATACTTCTCTCTCGATGTTCCACCGCGTATACTATAGATAGGCTAATGTTAGTTTAATTTGCGATAAACTGTTGTTATCGATTCTTGAAATCTAATTTGACAATCTAAAAGTATTGCTTTCGAGCTGCATATTTGCTTGGGATCAATTAAACAAAAACAAAACTTTAAAAATATAGTTTACAAAACTTAGTTTAGCATTTTGGTTAACTATTTTTTTTGTGTTGTTTTTATTATAGTTTACCATTTTATCGTTGTGAATATTTCAGGAAGTGGACGAACTCCGCCGTAGCGGCACCGCGCTGGCCGAGCGCGTGGCGACGCTGCAACGGTTGCAGGACGAAGTGGAGCGGTTGAACAAGAAACTCAACTCTGAAATCATGCTCAAGCAGCAAGCAGTCAATAAGCTCGCTGAAATCATGAACAGGTACACTTGACTGTCTTTGAAATCTTCAATCAGTGGTGTTAATTGAATTAAAATGACTTAGTTTTAGTATAATTGATTGAATCAGCAGCCATGCAGCTTTCCCAATATAGATAATCTTATAGTTTATTTTAGCGGAATTACACCAGATATTCTTGTTTCATTTTGTATTTAGTTTTTGTAGTTGCAGTAGTGTTAGGGTGTAGGCGACGCACCGGCAATGCTGTCGGTGTTGCAGATGTTCTCAGGTGGTAGTGACTACTTACGATCAGGTGGGTGGCCTGCTTGTTTGCCAGCTCACAAAAAAGTGTCGCATTATGACACGGAAAAAACCATATTAGTTATTAAAGGTCAGTTTAAACTTTTCATGAATACAGCCCACTCTCTTTATTACTATTTGCGGCCCACAGCTTTCCCGGGTGGTGGTAAAATATGGCAATCAACGATAGCGTAAGCTTTACTTGTTGCCTATTAGTATTTTCCAAATTGGATCTCTTAGTTTCGAAGATATTTCCTATAACTTTTTTAATCGATATATTTATGATTATAACGTACGTGTGATTAAAGTACATCTATAAATAGTATGCAAATTTACAGTATCTTTGTTTCAACAAGCTAATCTTGAAATGTAGGTGGTGGGTTTTGTGTCACATTTTAGCAATAGCTAGGCTAGTTATTGGGGTAGGTTTTTATGTGTAATATTTTGACATAATGCCTCTGCACTAAAGTTGGAAAGCTCCTAAATGCGTACTTATTTCTCTATGACCTACCCGTACGTACTGTAACGCATTTGGGGTACTTCCAAGAGGCAAAACGGGCAGGAAAATACAAAACAGTGTTTAAAGGCAAAAATAAAAAAAGAAGAGGTTAATCCACCACATGTCAGCTGGCAACTCAGACTGACTGAATCTGTAGCGTGAACTCCGTAGAGTAACAATAAAATTATGTCACGTCACACTTTGTTTATGGTCTTACACACAAAGCTATGAAACAAATGACGCTTTGCCTGCAGCGTTTTTTTTTGCTCTGTGGTTTTACAATATATAAGTTGTTTTAATTTGCATAATTAATTTTGGTTCATTCTCTCCAAACTTTTTCAGAAAAGACATGAACCCCGCAACAACCAAAAACAAGAGCAAGATGTCTGTCCGCAAGGACAAGGACTACCGCAAGTTGCAGCAAGAACTGACCCGGGAGAAGGAGAAGTTCGACCAACATGTCGTCAAGTTACAGCAGAACTTGCAGGAGGCGCAGCAGCAGTTGTTGGACGAACAAACTACGCGTATGCGGCTTACTATGGAGGTCAGGATCTTTTATGAATAGTCGTTAAAACTTTGCAAGAGCGCAGTCTTGAGACTTTATTAAAATAAAACTTATTTATACTATTATTATTACGTAAATGAGTAAAGTAACATATAGATGCATTCCAGGTGCATCAGTTCTTTTGTGCGATGCGGCTTTCTTTTTCTAAGCTTTCTTCCATTTAGGACTGCATTAGTCATTACAACATGACATTTTGACACTTGGGGCAACATAATTTTCTAGCAATGATTATGCTAGCGTTTACCACTCACCTGATGGGAAGTGACGGCTTAATACATAATCCCCGACCCAATGGTTTCTGTACCTTTACATAGTGATTTCTTTCCCTATAAACATCGTTTTTCAAACAGTATTGGTACAATGTTATTAGTTTTTAAGGTTTCTCGATGTATTTGGCCCAGTGGAATTTAGTTTAATCAATGAATGACCTTTCGTATACCTCCAGGTTGACAGCAAAGACGCAGAAATCGAGCAGCTAAAGGAGAAGCTGGCCGCACTAACAAGTGAGACCGCGTCGCAATCTTCAGCGGACGCTGAGGATGGTGAGACGGAACAGACCCTGGAAGGCTGGCTCTCGGTGCCCTTCAAACAGAACATCCGCCGGCACGGGTGGAAGAGGCAATATGTGGTCGTCTCCTCGAAGAAGATCATATTCTACAACTCGGAGAATGACAAGCAGAATACCACGGATCCTGTTATGATCTTGGATTTGAGGTGAGTTTTTGGAGATTTAAAGAACAAGCAACGCATTAGTGACAGTTAAAGATGCCCGTAGGCTAACGTAAGTGACCACTTCGAATCAGGTGTTGGTAACTTTAGCATAAAATAAATATGCATATACGCCCACCCAAAAGCTTATATAATATTACTAATACATTGACCAGATTAGCTTGTATCGCTCGTAGAACTGACAACCGATGGGGAAGGAAGATTCTCGAGTGGCGATCACGAACCGGAAGACGCAGCGTAGGCTGGCCCCTCACGCGGTGGACCGACGATTACCCCTAGTACGAGTTTCGATAGTTTACTAAAACTTGATTTGTTTACGTTTTCTCCCTTTTCTCCCATACATTTCTCTGCAACGCCTCTAGCGGACACGTTAATGAACTAAAAATGGCAGTACAAATTTGAAATGGATTCGCGCGTATTCACCTATTGGACGACTCGTACCAGGGGTACTGGTGAAAGCCGCGGGGAGCCGGTGGATGCAAGAGATGAGCTGCCGTTCAAAGTGGCGCTCGCTGGGGGAGGTCTATGTTTAGCAGTGTACGTGATGATGATTGACCAGATTAATTTTTAATGTAATATTTTTTTTTCATCATGATTAGAGATTTGAACCCGCAACCTTCCGCCTTAAAGGCGGGACATGCTCTACCTGAGCCACCGTGACAAGTGTACTGACGTCCGAATAGGCATGATGACTAAAATTTTTTTTTTGATAAATTAATGATATTCCTCTAAAGAAAAACATTTGTGATAACAAAAATTAAATATCTCAAAAAATGACCAAGTTACAAGCATTTTAAAAACGGCCAGTGACGTCAGAGAAAGGTCGTTCATAGTATCTCATTACTAAGCTGTGGTAGCTTTTCATACAATCTCTTTGGCATGTGACGTCACGAGTGGATTTTTCATAGTAACTGCGGGGGCGCTCTGTTTCGCGAGAAAGGGGCAGGAGATGCCCCCTCCAGAAACTTTAAATTATTACTCCGCAATTTATTTACCGATTTTACTTATTTTTTCAATTATTGCATTCATTCTTTGATGGGGTGCGTTCTATAAGGCAAAAACTGGCAGATGAACTTCTTCGGTTCTCAAACTTAGATGTACTGTTTCATTTAATTACACTATCGGTAGGTTTATTTATCTGCTTCATGTTGACTTCCAGCCAGTGGGCTATCTAATACGGATTTCTTTTATATGTTTTCTATAGGTGGAAACTTGTAATTGGCCTAGTTTATTTTCTATTGTTTATTTGGCTGTAAGTTTTCCTATGATGAAATAAATAAATAAATTTTTGATCTTCTTTATGAAAGTAATATTTACTTCTTCATTTTTAATAATAGTCATGATGCCTATTGATCGTTAACGTTCCAGCAAAGTATTCCACGTGCGGTCGGTGACGCAGGGCGACGTGATCCGCGCGGATGCGAAGGACATCCCGCGCATCTTCCAGCTGCTGTACGCGGGCGAGGGAGAGGCGCGCCGCCCCGGCGACCCCGACCAGCCGCCCGACGGGCCCGACCACGCCGGTACCGTGCCCCTGCATCCGCATTGTAACACCTACTGGGGGTCTAGCAAAGATACCAACCGCTAACCCTAACGCCAAACGCTAACTCCAAAATGTACTGAAATTACATTTCCGAAAAACTTTTCAGTGAATGTCATTTCAATACAGTTTTGGAGTTAGCGTTTGGTGTTAGAGTTAGTTGTTGGTGTCTTTGCTAGACGCCCAGTGTGACCCCCTATTTCGATTGAGCTAGCAGCGCTGCTGACGCGCGTCTGCCGCTCAACTGCTGTCAAAGTTGTATGAACTTATATACAACGGAATAACTCGGGATATTTTATGAATTATTTTATTTCTGCATAACGCAAGATTATCAATCGATATTTAGATTATTTAGTGCGTGTTGGCGAAGTATTGGATCAAAGGAATATACACTGGACACTAACTACTTACGCTCACGATGCGAACACTACATTTTTTCACGATCGGCCTGATTTTTGAATATACCTGTCATTACCGGCATGGCATCCACAATGTGCAACTAAGGTGTTCAATAGTCACTAACTGTGTTTGAATTAAATAAATAAATAAAATAAATAAATTCGAAAATTAGGCCGATCGACTGCATTTAGCGTGTCCAGGACATACTACCAACCATATCGGTACTGGGGGTCTAGCAAAGATACCAACCGCTAACCCAAACGCCAAACGCTAACTCTAAAATGTACTGAAATTACATTTCGGAAATCGCTAACTTTTCCGCAGGGAATGTAATTTCAATACAGTTTTAGAGTTAGCGTTTGGTGTTAGAGTTAGTGGTTGGTGTCTTTGCTAGACGCCCAGTGTAACCCCCTATTTCGATTGAGCTAGCAGCGCTGCTGACGCGCGTCTGCCGCTCAACTTCTGTCAAAGTTGTATGAACTTATATACAACAGAATAACTCGGGATATTTTATGAATTATTTTATTTCGGCATAACGCAAATCCAAATTAATTTATTTGCATACATGTACAGTTTCAATGTCAGGTATTAATAACTAAGCTTATAAGGTAGGTACATTTTTTTTAAATTAATGGTTCACAAAACTGGTTAATACACAAATCGTACATAATGAAGTTTACACAATTGTTTCGTTTGGTGTATAACCTACTTGGAGTGAACACCGCATGCATAAAGAAAAGATAATTATACACAAGCTAGGAAACTACATATCTAAAAAAAAAATTACAATTTTGATATAAACTTAGGTAAGTCCTGTTTAGGACAGGATTTCTTGAAACTGTCTTGGACTACATGTACCCTGAAAAGGTGTTTTCATATCTTGCAACTACGTACAAGATTATCAATCGATATTTAGTGCCTGTTGGCGAAGTATTGGGTAAAAGGAATATACCGGACACTAACTACTAACGCTCACGATGCGAACACTACATTTTTTCACAATCGGCCTGATTTTCGAATATACCGGTCATTACCGGTATATTCGAAAATTAGGCCGATCGACTACATTTAGCGTGTCCAGGAATTACTACCGACCATATCGGTACTGTACTGTAGCGTGTCCCGGACGTATGACCGACCATACCGGGCTGTACCCGGACATATGATAAAGACCGAACCTTCAATTAGAACTACACCCCATGAGCCTAATATAAAGGTTGTACCAATGTTGCAGGTAACACGGTGCAGCATAAAGGCCACGACCTAGTATCCATCACGTACCACATCCCGACCGCATGCGAGGTGTGCACGCGCCCGCTGTGGCACATGTTCCGTCCCCCACACGCGTACGAGTGCAGGCGTAAGTCTCTCTCTTTCTAAACTACCTAATTTATATCTGCAACCTACCTGTCTGTGTGATAAGACTGTTGGATACTTTTAGCAGAAATTTTCTTGCAGGATGCATAAATACACTTCACTTCAAGTCCACAGGCCTTACCATCCCTGTGTCGTTTTAGAATTAAAATTTCTTGTAGGCGTAGACATGATTTACTCTTTACTTAGCCAAGTGCCAAGGTGGATAGATCTAAACGTATTGAACTTTGCTACCTTATGTGGATTGGAAGTTATAAGATAAATTTTTTAGAAGCATGAAAATAATTTCATCTCTGCACGGATTGCTAAATCCTAAAGATAGAGGAACAGCTAAAAATACTAAAAGAAGTCTAAGGGTAGTTTTTCATAAAAACAAGTCCTCAACCTAAAAACCGACAACCGATGGGGAAGAAAGGTTCTCGAGTGGCGACCACGAACTGGAAGACGCAGCGTAGGCCGGCCCCCCACAAGGTGGACCGACGACCTGGTGAAAGCCGCGGGGAGCCGATGGATGCAGGAGGCGAGCAGCCGCTCTAAGTGGCGCTCCCTGGGGGAGGCCTATGTTCAGCAGTGGACGTCTTCAGGCTGTTAATGATGATGATGATGATGATGACCTAAAAACACGTTTATAATTTTAATAAAAGCCTTGTATTATCGTCTCATCGCATAGAGTCGTTTATAAGGATTATTTATTGGAAAGTGATGATCAATGCCAATCGAGTCTCAGTTGCGCTACCCTTGCCGATGCACTGTCGACATTGGCCACGTCGTTGACGAGAAACCCGATATCACATTGGGATAGTTTGTCTTCGTCCCAATTAAATAAATTATTTAGCGGTGGTTGTATAAGTTATCGGAATATAGAATTATCGTGCCCTTTTCCTGGCTGCAATCTTCTGAGAATCCCATTACATCCTAGTGCTACTTTCGAAATGAGACGTGAAACAAGTGACGGTAGCGTATACTCCAATGTAGTCGTCTGGCGAAGCTAACTCTTCAGTGATTTAAAATTGGTGTATTTTAATATCTTGTAAATGGTAGCACTTAATTGGTTAAATCATTGTTTTTTTTTTTTTTTTTTTTTCTTATATTTTGGCTCCACACTTAGTGTATTTAGCCAGTGTCAAGTATTATATTTTCATCGTGTTATAAAATATTTTACGCAAAGTCATGTCCTAGTCATAGTCATAGTCCAGTTTAAGTCAGGTAGTCATAGTCCAGTCTAAGTCATGCTCCGGCAAAGTGGTGGCAACTTTACTAGACGCTATCATGGAGTTTTGGAAGCAACACGAAAAATCACGTTTCACCACATTATATCACTTGCCCTCACTCATGCTCGTAATTCAGCACTTAATGCGTAAAACGCCACCAATTTTAAACATTAACACTGGAAAAAGCAAAAGTTTTGATAAATAATACAATGCAACGACGTGAATTTTTCCGCGTTCCCGCCAAAACTCAAAATCATTGTTTCTTTTCAAAAACACAACCAATCAGAGAATTCCTTTGATGAGGGAAGTAAGAGGATGCATAAAGCTAACCACACAGAATATGTTATAGTAGTTTTATTTTATTTTATTAGGACAACCAACAGCTTTCTTATTAAATAATCTAAGAACAGGAGAACGAATACACATAAGCCAAATACAGGTTATCACTCTTAGAATTAATAAATGCGGTCAGCTTCGTTAAAGAATGGACAAAAATAGTCGCATTTCATTTTAGCCAATACAATTTTGAACGTGCTAAAAAGAGACAAGTATTCCGTTTTAACTTTAATTTTTGATAATAATTTGTCTCTGACGTCACTTGAGACCGCCCTGCGGCAAATAATCCGCCATGTTCTGGTGGCATTTTGAGCTAGTACGTCAGTCGCCAACTTTGTCAAACGCAGTAAACAATGGGGCGGAGTCGGCACCATATTGTGGTGAAAAAGTGCCGCAGGTCACGTGACCGTGATTCACATCCTCTTACTTCCCTCACCAAAGGAAAATTCAAATTGCTTAATACAGTGACATGTTATGAAGTTGACAGTTAATGACATAAAAAACTGATTGCCATATGAAAAAGTTTTTGGGGGTTCCAAAATACTCTACTGCAGAGTTAGCTTTGCCAGACTCTGGAACTCTTTAAAACGGCACACGTAACAAACGACGGTGGCGCAGTGTCGCAGTAACGACGAGAGCTGTCTCTCGCACAGGTTGCCGCATGAAGATCCACGCGGAGCACGTGTCGGAGGGCGAGGGCGTGGCGGCGTGCAAGCTGCACGCGGACCGCGCGCGCGAGCTGCTGCTGCTCGCTCCCGGCGCGCCCGACCAGCGCCGCTGGGTGGCTCGCCTCGCGCGCCGCGTGCAGCGCCACGGGTACCGCGCCGCGCACCACCCCGACCACAGCAAGCTGTCGCCCAGGTAACGCCGCGGGTGGCTCGCCTCGCGCGCCGCGTGCAGCGCCACGGGTACCGCGCCGCGCACCACCCCGACCACAGCAAGCTGTCGCCCAGGTAACGCCGCGGGTGGCTCGCCTCGCGCGCCGCGTGCAGCGCCACGGGTACCGCGCCGCGCACCACCCCGACCACAGCAAGCTGTCGCCCAGGTAACGCCGCGGGTGGCTCGCCTCGCGCGCCGCGTGCAGCGCCACGGGTACCGCGCCGCGCACCACCCCGACCACAGCAAGCTGTCGCCCAGGTAACGCCGCGGGTGGCTCGCCTCGCGCGCCGCGTGCAGCGCCACGGGTACCGCGCCGCGCACCACCCCGACCACAGCAAGCTGTCGCCCAGGTAACGCCGCGGGTGGCTCGCCTCGCGCGCCGCGTGCAGCGCCACGGGTACCGCGCCGCGCACCACCCCGACCACAGCAAGCTGTCGCCCAGGTAACGCCGCGGGTGGCTCGCCTCGCGCGCCGCGTGCAGCGCCACGGGTACCGCGCCGCGCACCACCCCGACCACAGCAAGCTGTCGCCCAGGTAACGCCGCGGGTGGCTCGCCTCGCGCGCCGCGTGCAGCGCCACGGGTACCGCGCCGCGCACCACCCCGACCACAGCAAGCTGTCGCCCAGGTAACGCCGCGGGTGGCTCGCCTCGCGCGCCGCGTGCAGCGCCACGGGTACCGCGCCGCGCACCACCCCGACCACAGCAAGCTGTCGCCCAGGTAACGCCGCGGGTGGCTCGCCTCGCGCGCCGCGTGCAGCGCCACGGGTACCGCGCCGCGCACCACCCCGACCACAGCAAGCTGTCGCCCAGGTAACGCCGCGGGTGGCTCGCCTCGCGCGCCGCGTGCAGCGCCACGGGTACCGCGCCGCGCACCACCCCGACCACAGCAAGCTGTCGCCCAGGTAACGCCGCGGGTGGCTCGCCTCGCGCGCCGCGTGCAGCGCCACGGGTACCGCGCCGCGCACCACCCCGACCACAGCAAGCTGTCGCCCAGGTAACGCCGCGGGTGGCTCGCCTCGCGCGCCGCGTGCAGCGCCACGGGTACCGCGCCGCGCACCACCCCGACCACAGCAAGCTGTCGCCCAGGTAACGCCGCGGGTGGCTCGCCTCGCGCGCCGCGTGCAGCGCCACGGGTACCGCGCCGCGCACCACCCCGACCACAGCAAGCTGTCGCCCAGGTAACGCCGCGGGTGGCTCGCCTCGCGCGCCGCGTGCAGCGCCACGGGTACCGCGCCGCGCACCACCCCGACCACAGCAAGCTGTCGCCCAGGTAACGCCGCGGGTGGCTCGCCTCGCGTGGTGGCCAGCGGTGCTAGGTGACATCTCCCGCAGGTGCCGTGAAAACCGGCTAAGCCGATATTTAGGGAAGGCAACAGCATTTTCGTCGGTTTTCATTATAATCTACTGCGATCACCAATCGATACTGGTGATGTGTTGACACTAGTGTAACAAACATACGCTAAACCGAGGACAGGACGCCAGCCGAGCTTCGTGTTTGTGACCCTCCCCCGCCACCCTCCCTTCTTCCACAAATGGGGCATATGTCAGCAGCGGACGCTTTCCGGCTGATGAGTTGAAGTGAAGATCCCAAAAAGTCACAGATAAAATGACTAAAACTCAAATTGGGTACTGTACCTTTCTTGTTTGGTAACACGTATGTTAAAAAATTAACGTGCATACTAGCAACCGCTTCTTTCTTCACCACCATAAAGATTGTGAACGCTGACTCCGAGTCCCGCGCACGGCGACGCTATTACAAACCGCTTGCCGTTTCCAGGGACTCGATGCGATCGAACCTCAAGTCTGCGTACATGAACGCCTCGCAACGCAGCTCCACCCTGCCGGCCAACGCATCGTTACCGCGCCAGTAGCACAGGTACCTTCGCTGATGACATTGTTCCTTCTAGAACGAGTCGAATAAGTCGCGTTACCGCGTTAACGTGCCCCGTTGTACGTTTAAAAACCTCTCGCCAGATGTTCCATCGCAAACCTTGAGTGCAACGTTATCCGATGATCTGTCTCACGAAATTCATACCCTGAATCTTTTTACTGTTTTGTACCTATTTTGATTGTATAAATTAGCTAGTCTTAATGTAATTTTAGCGTGTTCTGTCCAAAACTTTCTTATAACGAGCGCGATGTCGCGGCCGCGATTGTACCGTATTTTCTGCTGGTTTGTATTTATTGGGGTTATATTTCATATTTACTATAAAACACATATTCGCGATGGGATTGACTTCTTGTTTACAAGCTTTTTTGACGGGATATATTTTTATACGTGACTAGAGTTGTAAGTGGACCGCTGGTCTGTATTATGTAGAATAGGTGCTACTATGAGCTGTACTGATAAAGACAGTCATGCAATTATTATGTAAACATCCTACCAGTGGTCTTTAAAAATATACTAAAACAATCATTATTATCATGTTTTAGGAGTAGTTCCTTTAAATGCTTTGTTCCATTGCATCGATATTAAAATATTCATTCACCTGGTAGTCATTTAGTTTTATATTAGCGAAGTAATACGATAACATACCGAAATAATGTGATGTTTTATGTCTAAAAGTCCAATTTTGTGTGGCAACTAAAACTCGTAGGACATGCACGTTTCCCTTTTACATTTTTCTAAGTGTTTTGCCATTTTGCACCGTTTCAAATGCGAATCAGGAGCATTAGGCCTAAAGTGATAACGTTGTGGGAATGATGTGATACCAAGGAACAGACAGATATGGAGTAACCTGAGATATCGCAGCAACCTCACATTGGTTGCTAACCTGTAAAATTACGGTGATATTTTTATATTAATAGTATCTTTGTAGCATCGAATATTGTGTGATTTTCCATAACATTGTCTCTACGTGTGAAGACAGTATTTATGGTGTTTTTCTCGATTAAATAGGCAATATTTTAGTTTGTTTGTATTAGAACTTAACTCACTTTTATACACACCATTGCACTGTTATTGAATATTAATTAGACTAATATATTGAATATTAATATAACTAATTCGGGACTGAGTTTTATTTACTAAACAACTTGTTTTCAGGAAACTATGACGCTGGTTTCTGGTGCGTTTGTTAAAGTTAAACTTATGTCAACTTAAAAATACTGAACGCTCATTGGTTGCCTGTTGATCATCGACTATTGCCAAAAGTATTTGGTTTGTTAAGTTAACATGAGCTTGACAAATGTACGAGAAACCGAGTGTTATTGTAGTTTTGTTTGACAATGATTTGTTTAGTTGATTGAACAAACGTCTGCCTTTATGCATTGTGATATAGAACGGAATAGAATCAGGAATTGTTTTGCATTGTTTGCACTAGCTAGATGTTATGACCGTAGTATCGTTTACACACTCACTGTGACACTACACTAGACACTTTCACTTGATCGTCTGCGAACTAACGAATAAACAGTGCCATAAGTGTGTTATTTTGTAGAGAACCTTTCCAATTATTGCTCAAACTGATTATAACAAGCATGTTACTTAAAAAATGACTCCTCAATGGGCTTCCTGTACTCAATCAATTTGTATAATATTATAATAAATAATTATAAAAAGGAGCTTGTATAGTTAAGTTATGCAAACTATGAAATGAATTGTTCTTCCTTATTCCCTATGAGTTTTCGATAATGTTTATATCCACGAATACCGGGATCAGATTGTATTGTCCACGGATCCCGGCGCTTTGTATCCACGGATACCGCGATCCGTTTCCGACCAAAAGCGCCACGCTGATCACGGTATCCGTAGATACAAAGCGCCGTGATCCGTGGACACTTGAATCTGATCCCGGTATCCGTGGATACAAACCCTAGAAATCGATATATTTCTTCTCGTGAGAAAGTGTTTGACCAATGGACAATGACGCGGATCACGTCATACGCCTTTTGTTGCGTTTTCATTGGTCAAAATGCTTTTTCGAGGTAAGAGATATGTCGATTTTAACAGTTGATGCTACCCGTGATGTTGGGCTCCCGTCAGCGGTCCTAGTAACGAACGCTGTCTCACTTGTTTTATTGTGTACAAGTTAAACGCGTACCACGAAACCAATAAAGCTGTGTCTTGCAATAATTGTATACTAATGTGATTATTTTACAATAGAGATCATATGAATCAGTTATCCACATATTGTCATATTTTTTGTTGTGTCATCAAACCAAGTTTGATACGTGAAAATGCATACCTTATGTCTAAAAAACATGCTTCTATTTCCGATGTTGTGATGGTCTAAAGGAGCTAATAATAAATTGTAGTTAAAAATAAATCTAATGGCCTTGTATTATAAATCTTCCTAGTGATTTTAAAGTACAAAGTTTGTTTCGGCAGAGTTCACCGCTACACGATGTAAAGTTGTAAAGCATGCGTTTAGTGAACAGTTAGCTAATCGACCCGGCCGCAGTCGGTTTTATTAGAAAACTTTTAATAATGATAATATTTATGTGACGCGGCGAGGGTTTGGTGACCGATTCGTATCGAGTGGCAGGCTCCGGACTGATAGTGGGCGCCAACACCCGTGGTGCTAAAGGGAACCAGCCTCCGACGCTTTGTTGTTACTCGCGATTCTTGTTGAACATTTATATTAAACGCTGTTTATATACATTTAAACATTGTTTACATTCCTCCAATTAAAGCTATGTTGAGTTTTGTTTATGTTAGTTTTATATTGACTCGGGCTCACTTTTGCGCTTCATTAGTTACTCCCGGCGCGGGCCTCGGGGGCGATTGATTCGGTGACCGATATTTGACACATTTATTTACATTATTATTGGTAGATTCTCCCCGTTATTGGCCTACATGACAGTAGATGCCGTGATGTTCATGTTCGCAGATCTAATGTCGGCCACCGACGTACTGCGCCAGGCCTCATTGCTTTATTTAGGTATAAGTTCGATACAATCTCTAATTCATTCGCGAACTGAAATACGAATTTTAAAATGACGTACTTAAGTGTTCGTAAGTAACATCATCGTAATTCTACTAATTATTTTTGGAATGCATTTTATATTTTATTAGGCAGCTATTGCATTTTTATGTTATTTTCATTCCACATTGTGTCGTAGTTATTTTATTACATCTCATACGTTTGGATATGGTTATTACCAAAGAAATTTTGAAATAACAGAATTAACAAAACGTTTGTAATTTGGAAATTTCAAAGTGTAATATTATTTTCTCATAGATATCACTAATGTTACTACGTTAAAATAATATTGTTATTGAATGTGCATAATTTTTATAACCCTGATTTTATAGATTTTAACATTTTTCGGGAGTATTTTTCTCGAACGTCATTGTGATGAATAGTACTCCCGAAATTGACGTCTACATAACAATAAATAAATAAATCATTGTAAAATCATCATGTAAAGTATTTATTAATGAATTGCAAATTTTATTGTATCTTTTATTTATCTCGCTATCATTAGAAGTTCCTAACTAGCTAGCTTCTCATTCTAAAACAAATATGTCTCAAGTAGGTTCTCGCTAATCATACAGTTTAACAGTTCATTATAGTTGAATTAATATTTTGTATTTTGATATTGAGTGAATAAATATCGCGATCTTGATTAGGTAGGGTAGTCTCGCAGTAGAAGCGGCATGCCTCGTGACGTCACGCGCCGTGCCGCTACTGATACCTGTACGTGCCTTGGCCTCGGCCCTCATATCAAATAGGCATATAATATAATAATATGTATCAATAGTGATTTTATTGTACATATATCATTCAAGTAAACCAATATTTTATTGTTTTTTTTTTAAGTAAAATGTATATTGTATAAAGTAATTGAATTTATCATTAAAATAACGCCTAGCTAATTATGGGCTACATTTGTGAAAAAAATAAACACTTTAAAAAATATATTGTTTTATTTTTAAACCTATTAAAACAATTTAACACGTTAACAATACTATTTTTTGATTAAGCTATATTGTTTTATACCATGATTCAAAGATATTTTTAATAATATAATTAAATAAAATTCAACAGAAAACAATTAAATACTTAAAATAACTTTAAATTAAAACAAGAATACGTGTTCATTAATACTTATTACAACTTCCGTTATTATTTTTAATGTTAATAATGAAGTGCATGTGCTTTTAAAAAATATTTTATAATCTATCACTTGGTACTAAATGCGTAAAGCCTGTACTCTCAAAACAATGTTTGCCAGCTTCAGCAATAATAAAATATTTAAAATTATAAATAAATAGCACCATCACAAATCGAACTTTATCAAAACCAAACATCACTTGTGCAATTTCTTATTATTATGAAGGCTTTGGTTTTTAGCACTGTTTTCAACTTATATTTTGTGCTATTTGGTATTCAATATATACATCGAGTGAAGATCACGGAAAGCGGAGACATAGAAAAGATGCGGCGTTTCTGGGTTAATACAATCTCACTAAAGAACGACTGCTGTTCAGACTTGCTCAAAAACATGCTTTTGGCGAAAATTACAAGCCATAATTTCTAGAGTGCTCAGATTGTCTCCATATACATATTAGGACGCAACAATCTAATTAGATCATTCTAAAAATGTTATAAACCTGTGAATGTTGCGCCCGCAATAGTATTAGAACCGACAAATCAAGTTTAGTGTAGAATTACGTACAATAATATTGATATCATGGTTAACTTTTGCTCTGAACTCTTACTACGAGTTTATTCGAAATGTACATTTACAGTACTGGTTATAATCTCGGTACATACCTAAGGGTTCCAAAACGTAAGTAATCCCCCTCCCTTTTATGAGTAAGAACACCCCCTCCCTTCACTATTAGTGGCAAAATTATGCCGCATTTGGCGGAAACAGTAGCCATAAAAGGGTTCTGTATATATCTGTGCTTTTCCAATACATCCTCTCTACTGACTACAAAACTTCAAACACACTCAAGGGTCATCAGAATAGGCCGACTGCCTTCTTCATTTCCTTCTGTTTCCACCCCGGAAGGCCGCGGAACTCGCTGTAAGGGACGCTGAATGTCGCTACGAAGTCGTCGTGGGTTAGGTATAACTGGAATATAAATAGTCAATATTAAAGTGGAATAATCTATAAATGTAATGTACAAAAACCTTGTTTAATTTAATAATATTTATACAGCCGCCATTTTAAAATAGCTGACAAGAACACGTTTTTATTGCTGTCTCGCTCCCGACATATGGCAGAAGTGAGAAAACAATATTCTCAATTTCTCAAGCTTGTTTCTTGAATGTTCTAGCATGAGACTGTTATCTAAAATGCCATGACGTCATTCGGTCGATTCAGAAAATAATAACTTGTTGCCAAATTCGCCAGTCTCTTTGGCTCAACTATACTTGGCACTCGCTAAGTCCGATCAGCATAATAAAATAGGATCGATGTAAACAAACTCTGTAAGTGAAGTGGGAAAAAGAGTCAAAATGAATGCTTACGACACGGCTGCCAAAAAAGAATTTATCTCTGATTGGGGGTTTTTTTAGGGCACATGGTGGGTTTCTCAATCCCACTACTCTTGAACATCCGAACCGGTCGTGATATCGTGACACAAATTAAATCGTTACAATTACTTATTACATGTTTGGTTCAAAGCACTTTGTTGACCTACGGTAGTGGGCTGGAGCATATAGGTAGGTAGGTAAGTATTGCCCGTTAGAACAAAACTAATTTAACATTAGTTTGGACGCACCTCCTTGATGAGAGGGTCGACGTCGGTCGGCAGATGTTCCTTGGGCCCTCGCAGCACGCTCAGCGGATACTTCTCATATTGATCGAATCGGTTCGCGGTGTTGCCGCTCTGCAGCGCGCTGTTGCCGCTCTGCACTATCGCCTTGCCTTCCAGCGCGCTGATGATGGCGCCGAAGGTTTTGTGCCCCTGGAGTTGGAGGTGCAACCTTTACTATTTGAGGCTTCTATTTTAAATATTTTGATATTTTGACATATATGTATAGTGGATACACCAGAGATTGATTAGAGTGATATACCTTCCACATGGAATGTTTCCAGTGCGGGAAGAAGCCGGTGAAGTGCGGCGGCTCGCGGCCCTGGCTGATGGCGATCACTGGAGTCTCGGGGTCGCGCGCCGCGGGGTCTAAAATTAAGTATTGAAGATGACAATAAGTCAAACAATACCCTGGACATTCAAACACGAGGCAAACTGTCAAAAATAGTCTTTCATTAGAGTCCATCCAAATTCCAAATTATTGATCATTTTTATTAAAATCACTGGCCAGATATTTTAACTCTTCAGTTGTCTGCCTCTTCCTAATATTCAAATTTATATTTGTATAAGTAATTGTGCACTGTTGTAGGTACATTATAGAAGTAAGTTTGTTATACCTACTTGATTTTTTTTTATGCGTTCTAATACCTATATAGGGGTACCTTTACCTAAAAGAAAAACATGGGGAAATTTCAATTTCATAAACAAGTGCGAAGCCGTCAGCTAGTTGTGTCGTTCATTGTAAAAGTGGTGTAAATGTATTTCTGGATAATATGATTAGATATGATTCTGTTATCCAAAAAAAGATTTTAGAAATAAATATCTATAAAGTGTTAGCCGGGTCCCGACTGGGTGGATGACAATCGTGGGCACCTCTGGATGCAGGAGGCAAGCAGCCGGTCGAACTGGTACAGGGGCTATGTGCAGCAGTGGCCGTCGCGAGGCTGTCCACGTACCACGCGCGAGGTAGGCGGCGGCGAGCGCGCGCGGCTCGTCCCTGGCGCGCGGTGTGCAGTGCGCGCCGAGGTGAGACACTCACCATGCGCGAGGTAGGCGGCGGCGAGCGCGCGCGGCTCGTCCCTGGCGCGCGGCGTGCAGTGCGCGCCGAGGTGAGACACTCACCATGCGCGAGGTAGGCGGCGGCGAGCGCGCGCGGCTCGTCCCTGGCGCGCGGCGTGCAGTGCGCGCCGAGCCACACGAACACGGCGCCGTGCGCGTCCACCACGCTCGCGCTCTCCGGGGCCAGCTCGTACTGGCTGAACGACACTATCTCCTCGACTAAGGAGGGACACGGAAAAATAATAATAAATAACCGGCCAAGTGCGAGACTCGCGCACCATTATGTATCTATAATCTATATATTAAAATGAGCAAAAAAATCACGTTTGTTGTATGGGAGACCCCTTAAATATTTATGTGATTCTGTTTTTCAGTATTTTTTTATTGCGGCAACAGAAATAAATCAACTGTGAAAATTTTAACTGTCTCTATCGCGGTTCAGCTATAATGTGAGTCCCAATTAGTCCCAAATCAAATGCAACCGAAATGGTTAAACTAAAAAACGATTATGCTGGAACACACACGAATTTATTGTTTACTAGGTAATAAGCGTATGGGAAAGTGATACGAATTTCAAACAATGAAACGTTTCAGTAACACACGGTAAGATAACGGCATTTTAACGTTAAAACCATTTCAGAACATTCAAATTGAATTTTCTGTGTAAAGTTTAGAAAGTGAAAGAACGTTATGTCATCAAGTCTTTTACCTAGGTACTTCTTTATTTATTGCTAGGAAGGTCAACAGCTTTTCTTACATAATAGTCACTTAAAATATGCACTAGGAAGCCAATAAGAGGCCCTCACGTCTAGAAAAATAATAGCAATAATGCCTGAGCGTACAATTATGAACACCTGATAGTAAGAGAAATAAAAATAACTTTGACAAAGATCGGAAACACTAAAAGAAAAAATTGAGTGTAAGTAAACTACGCGTAATGGATGAAGTTACAACCTAGGTATACCTATACATAAATAGATAGTTAAATAAGTTCAATATTATACATAAATAGATAGTTCAAGTTCAATATTATATTACATCATTAGTACAATGTGACTTAATCGACAAAAAAGTCTCTGCACAGCAGTCGCCTCGCGGAGCTCACGCACTCAACTCACGCTTTACTTGTAAGTATAGTATATTGCGAAACCAAATCCTACAAATCCTTAGTCCAGAATCAAGTCGACACTTTCCTTAATTGGCTACATAATGCGAGAAAAAAGTAATACCTAACAAGAACAAGTTAAATAAATTAAATAATTTCTATGTTTTCAGGTAGTGAACCTGAAACCTCCTGCACCTTCCTTCACCAATTCACGTTTGTTTTTAGCGCAATTAAGTCCTGTGTGAAACTTAAAACTATGTTTTCAAACCGCGAGAATCTCAGAAATACTATGATAAAGCAAGTTTTCTAAAAAATCTGGCGAAGAAGGTTTATAATAACTTACATGAGTAATGTCCGGGCGGGCCGAGCGCGGCGTAGAAGAGGCGCGGTGGCAGTGGGCGCGACACTTCTTTCAGCGGAGACGCAACCAGCAACGACCGTCGGTCGCCCAGTGCGGACCAGAAGTCGGACTTCTCTTTACCTGGGAATAGTATGGCATGTACGTATAGTTTTTTTAGCTGTAGTGACTGATCTCTATTTATTTACTAATTCTATTTATTTACTGTTGATCTTCCCATAAAGGATTTTTGGAAGATCAACAGTTGCTATAACATTTTTTTTAATATACTTACCTAGTTAATCTAATAAAATAAATAGCCGTTAAAAAACAGTTAATAAATAATTCTAATAAAGTGAACACCTAAGAGCACTACACTACATGGATTTACGAACAAAATTATATATAAGTAATAGGTACATAACATTATATGAACTGTAACAAATAATGAAGGTAGATATCGGGTCAGTGGGTGGTGGTGGTAGTCGATGTAACCACTGACGGCGTCCTGCTTTAACCGTATTACGTGTCTTTCTTCAAATCCTTTTGATCCGATAAGACATCCAACAGGCATGACAAATCTTATATCGGAATAAGAGGCTTATCTGCTAAAGTTGCTGTCATCGCTTTTATTTATCAACAAAAAAACAGCATTCTATCATTTTGCATAATTACCTTGCATGACAAGGACATGTTCAGTAGCCGCCATGTTCTTAGCGACTTCCCTTTCGTCTCCGGTAGCACCCGCGGCGCACCACACCCAGGAGCGCGCGCCGTCCCGGAGCACGTAGCACGCGCCCGCACCGCACGCACCACCCGCACTGCACGCACCGCTCTCAACACCCGCGTTGCACGCACCGTCCGTAACGCCCGCTCGCACTTCCACCCCGCGTGCTTCGCGTGCGTATTGCCCGGATACGCGGATTAGTACCCGCGAAGGCGGGATTACGCGGCGGCCGCTTGCTGAAAAGAATGGCGTAGGGGGGTAGAGGTCTTCTTGAACTTGCATTGTCTCTAACCATCATTGTCATTGTGTGTAGGGCCTAGGCGACTAGCCATTAGGTAATAAATAAGGCCCTAGGTTATTAACGGACAACATTTCAAATTTTTGACCCCCGCTTTTTATTGCTTTTGCCAAAAAGTGGTTGGTTACTATTTCGTGAGGCTAAATCAAGATTTTAGCTTAAAGTCAGATGGGAAAAAATAATATCTTTGCTTTAAAGTTTGATTCATCCAATCAGTAGAATAGATTACTTTAATACAATTTGAGAATATTTTTAATTTTATACCTGTTACCTACGCATAGCCTGCGAAAGAGCAGGCGATTTGTCAACCTGGCATGGTACATATACTTAGCGTGGCATATTATAAAATCTGTGACGTGGCATAAAATAAAAGTAACAATTTATCAAATTAAATAAAAATATTTTTTCATAAATCACCAAGAAGGCACCAATACCTACCGTAACACCATACTGACTTTCCTTAATTATTATTGATTTCAGTGAGTTGAGTCAGTCTACTTTATTTCGGTACTTAAAGTAAAGTAAAGTAAAGTTTATTTAACCAAAAATAAGTTACATGCGTTCCCTATAGTAAGTATAAGTATAATAAGTATAATAAAATTATATGCTAAATATATAACTGGAACAACAAATTATGAAATATAAAGATAATAATAGCAAACAAAAATTTAGAAAACAAACTAACAAAATAATTAGCTACTAATATTACTCATAGGATTATTATTCAGGCGACATGTTGCAAGTAAACATTTCTCAGTGGGCCCCAAACTCGGCAGTGCCTGTATCTTGGTGACCCGTTTAGATTTTTTTTTTTATTTATTTATTTGTTTACATAAAAATAAAAACACAATTATACTTACATCTAAAAATACTATGTATGATATAGATTGGATATATCGATCCTATAAGATTTACTCACGGTCATGATCGGCCGCTCGACCGATGTATGTGATCATTCGTCCTTTGAATATCTGCAAAAAATGTGCAGGTTCCTTCCCTTGGTATACCCAAGCCTGCAATGAAACAAGTTACAATTTTATCAATTAATACTCATACTCGTATACGTAATACCTAAAGTTGGTCCAACAAGACGAGGCGGGTAACACAAAGTACGTACTTGTACTGGAAGACGTCCCAACTTCGTGTAAAGATCTTTGGCTTCTCTAGCACCCAAATTTCTTAGGTCATTTGGCGCAGAGCCACCCTGAAACAGAATTAAAAGTCGTGTGAAAAGTTATTACATAATTTAATGATTACTACTACTTACTTAACCTTTGGAATACCAGCATTTGAGATGACAATAATAGAATTACAATGCATGCGTGTTCGACATAGAGTTGCTGGGAGTTTAAAGAGTTAATACTGTATCCTCGCCGTCAAAATAATTCGTCGTGAATCTCAGGCGACAAGTAGTATATAGCAGAAGATCAAGCAGTCTTCATGCCAGGCGCACTTTATCCTACCGCCTGCGCCACACTAACTTTAATCACACTAATATTATAAAGGCGATAGTTTGTGTGTGTGTGTGTGTGTGTGTGTTTGTTGCCTCTTCACGTCGTATTATTATAAGTTAGATCTATCTTCTGCCGTAAGAAGAGCTGGCTAAGATAGTACTTGGGAAATCGGCAGGGAGGAGCAGTTTCCTCGGTATGCATTATAAGTTATAACCTATTGCGTTCACACCAACCAATAATGGGAGAGATCTATGGTCAGTAGTGATCGTCTTATATCTGTAAGTCTGTCCGACTTACCATCCAGTAGTAAAGCACGGTCTGGTCCCCTGTAGGCGCGTGGTATGTATAAAGCACGAGGTAGCAGTCTCCGTCGTAGAAGGCGGCGGCCTGAGGACGCTCCACCTCCTGCAGAGAGGTGCCAGGCGCCGCGTCCTCTTGCACGCGCCAAACTCGAAGCGCGCCCGATCCGTCGTCTGGGAGCTGAGCCTACAGGATAAAATTAAATAAATAAATGTGTGTGGACATTTCACACAACGACGTCTAGCCTCAAACCAAGCATAGCTTGTACTATGGAAACCAGGTAACTAAGAACTGAGAATATTTAGATACTTATTTTTTTTTATTTGTAGATACATACATAGAATAGGTACAATATAACACCCAAGGAGCTTTTCTTTTGCCGGTTGCTCATTAGAAGACACAAATAACATTTTATATAGTTATAGATAGCTAGGTTCTAGGTCGACCGTCTTCGTGAAGTTGACTCGTAGGTATATAGCAAATCATACCAGCACTTTCTATGGCTTTTCTTTGAAAAGCCGCATATATTAGCAGCCGTCACAGCAAACGGTCCAACATAATCTACTTACACGTAATACGCATGACCTAAGCAGCGAGCCATACGTTTTTAAGTTAAAACTTAAAACTTCCGGAATTGGACATTGTAATGGAAGTTGCACAATATACTTACCTTCTTCATCTCTTTTTGTAGTTTTATTGAATATATCTTCACATCGTTTTTCTTCTTCCACCACGTGCATGACTTTCACTTCAGCCGTTCCACGGACTGACGCATCAAGAGCTCCGGATAAAATCCAACCAAATGATGTGCATTGTGCCACCAGTGAACCATTTGGACCTTTCTTAACACCATCTTGCAGGATCTGTCCATATACTTCGGCACCCAAAAGCATATCAACACGACTCGGTGTGTGATAATTCGGATCCGCTAAAACTATTTCTTGTAGTTCCTTCCATTCCACCGCCTTTATCTTATTCGTCGGTTGCAGTGTGGTAATGGACTTCAGCACATTTGCTTTTACTTTAATAACTACCCTCGGATCAGTTCGAGATGCTATCTCGAGATTTACCATTGCCTTGGAAATCAAAGCCTTATCTCCACCTACTCCTAGAATCTGACTTTTCGTAGGAGCTCTTTTTAAGCCCAATTGTTGGACCATCGCTTCCGTTATGAACGACGATTGAGAACCCTGGTCCAACAATGCACGGACAGTACAATACTGGCCATTCTTGGACACAGTATTTACTAATGCCGTTGCTAACAAAATAGTATTAAACCTTTGCGCAAAACATGAAACAATTGAAGTTGATTCTAACCTATCATCGTCTACTGATGATGCGCCTGATGCTTCTGCATCCCTGCCCATACTTAACTCCGTAGTCACAGTATGGGTGACATTACCCTTAGAATTACCCTCACTGGACGGGTGTAACAGAGCATGATGTCTGCTCTTACAAATGTTACATTTAAAATTAGTTTGACAGTTTTTGGCTGTGTGATTGCTCCCCAAGCAGCAGAAACAAATATTGTTCTTTTGAACAAAGCTACGCCGTGACTCTACTGAAGTTTTCCTAAAAGCCTTGCAGTAATTAAGCTTGTGCTCCTCCGAACAAAACTGACACTGACCCTGGGAAACATGCATCGTCCTAATTTTGGGGACAGATTTGGAGCCGGACCCAGAATCCAGAAATTCCAACGCTCTGTATCTTTTAGATAAGAATCCCTGAAATTGTTTATAGGTAGGCAATTCCTCTGATGAACCCCCGCCAACAGCCTGAAATTCCCATTGCCTCTTAGTTTCTGGGTCCAACTTCAAAACCATCAAATGGATTACAAGTATATCCCAATTTTCTGTCTTAATCCCTATATTAGACAATGCCGATAAACAATCATTGGTGGTGTCCAATAGTACCTTCAGCCCACTGGCTGACTCGTGAGCAATGTTCCTTTGACCCAACAATCTTTTGATAATTTGATAAGATAAATATCTTTTGTTGTTGTATCTATCCTCCAACAACATCCACGATCTAGCATAATTGTCATGAGTAATTGGAACATTACTCAGCAATTGCTCGGCCTCACCGGTTAAATATCCTTTAAGGTAAAGTAATTTATGAACATCATCTAAATCATCATTTTTATGAACCAGACTTTGAAATAAGTCTCGGAAAGTATTCCAATCCGAGTATTTTCCCGAAAAGGATGGAATATTTACCTTAGGTAAGGTAACCTTTGAGTGAGACACCGGTTGAGATTGCCCTTCATTTGGAGTGGACACAGACACAGTGAAACCTGACAACTTTAACTTTAATTCACTTTTGTACTCTATATAAACTTCATCACATTGATCATAAATGTCGTTCTTTATGTAGGCAGATTTATTTACAGCACCGGCATCATAATTCCTCATCAAATCTTTATGCCCGGCTGCGAACTCAAACCAAAGCTGCTCTACTGACTCTAACTTCCCTTCAACGTATTCCCTAGTTAACCTATCTTTAGGCGATTTTTTAAAATTTGTTCTTGCCTTTGTAATTCGCGCATAAAGATCCTGTTGAAAATTAAGTAAATTTTCCATTTTTATGAATTTAAATTGAACGAGAAGTTACAAGTTAATGTGATGAATTTTAGCAAATATTTTACAAGTGTTCACTGAGTACAAAGCTTAAAATATTCTATGTTTCAAAAGTCACAAGTTATGAAAATTTTACAAGTCGATGAAAATTCTTCAAAATTTTTCTAAGTGTTTGGGACTTATAATCTGGCTGAACTCGGGCATAGGTTCCCCGTTCCCTCGTTTTTTAGCAAATTATTCTAAGTCCCTAAACTAACTTGAACAATTTTCAAACTACTTATTATCAACAATACTAAGTTATTTTAACCATAAAGTTCACTTTAGCTTGACTCAACTTTATAAACATGAAAGTACTCACAATTGTCCAGGTTCACTCACTCTGCGGGTTCCAATCCAATTATTTTTGCACAAATTTACTAGTTATCACCAATTATGACACCACACCAATTATTTCCGCCACATCACCAATTTAGTGGTACGGCAAGTTTGCCGTTAACTTCAAACTTCACACCTGGAAGATTTCCACGACGCGAGACTACCAACACCAGTAGTCCCCTCGTACTAGGTTACCAACACCAGTGGTAACCCCCTCGAACTGCTGGCCGTTACTCTCCCGGCAACGCCCCCTCCTCGACTCAGTGTTTTCTACTGAGCCAAGTGCGACTACTGTGCCGCTTCAAAGAAAAAATACACCTTCGATAGGTGGATCCTGCCGACATCCGGCTCGAAGGACCATGTAAAAATACACGCGTCCTCGTGAGGGTGAAGTCGTAGACCGGGTTCAGTTAATGAAACTCCGTTTGCATGATGCAATCTAGACTCAATTTATTCAAATTCGGTAAAAAGATACATAGATATATGGGATAATCTTGTCACCGCGATGCAGAAATATTATCTACGATGGTGGGCAGCCATCTAGTTCATCTTAAAGTAAACTAAGATAATTACAAACCATAATAGTTCCGATTTTAGATACAGGTGCCATATTTGGCTATTGTTTTACAACCAAACACAAAAGTAACGTCAACACACGACCATGCGCAATCAACGGGTCACATCCGTGCCACCCGTAGAATACATTCACAAACTCTAGAGAGCATAATAATATGTCCGAGTGATATAGGCCGGCGAAGTCTACTACTAACATTACCTCAGCAGCAAGCCACGCGTTAGTCGCTAGACTGACAGCATCTAGCTTCGTAGTGGCAGATCGCGCGCATCGCAGTCTGTCGTCCCGTCGCGCGTCACACCAGCGCCACCCGTGGAACAAGGCCGCGAACTCCAGCGGCTCGTGTCCCGCGGCCGCCACAGCGACGGGGCCGGCGTGCCGCTTGGCGCGCGCCAGCCCGCGGCCGGCCGCTAGCGCGCCGCGAGCCGCTGCGGGGGCCGCTGCCGGCCCCACCCACGCCCACACGCCGCGGCTGCCGCTGTCTACTATGTATACGCCCTGTATGTACAAAATGTTACGTAACATATTTGAACATGCTGGTTATAGTTTTTGCTAAATCGATCGTTGGGAAATTAAAATACTTAAGTACGCGTAATCCGGATCGCTGGGCAAGGATCATCAGGCAGTGGGTACCTAAAGATGGGCGACGCCGCTGAGGCAGGCCTCAAAAGAGATGGCGTGATGACCTCGACGTCTTTCAAGAGCAGTGGTCTGAGCTTGCGGGGGACCGGGATATCTGGAAGGATATGGGGGAGACCTTCGCCCAGCAGTGGGACAGTACAGGTTAAGAAAAAAATAAGTAAGTACATGTTAAATGTTATTTAGGTATGCAGGTTTGAATTCTGCTTCAGGCTTGCACTCACGTCATCCGATAAGTCGTCTCTATAGAGCGGCGCACGCTTGATCTCCTCGAGCCTGGCGGCCGGTCGCTGCGACGGAATGGAGACCGCGACCCGAGGAGGCTGCGTAGCTCTGAAATATGCATAATTATGATAGAGAACACTCCATAACTCACGAATAATGGAAAGAAATCTTTTTTCTATTACTACTACTAAGGCTCCGATGTCCATCTGTCCGTATCTTTAAATGGAACTGTAATTTCATAGCAATGACCTAAGCGTTTTGTTTCGGTAATAATATATATGCTTGAACATAATGGTAGAAAGTAGCTTGATGTTAGAGCATTTTCTAATGCTCGCCTTTAGGCGTCCAGCACCCTCAACCCACAAAATCTATCATAAATCTCTATTTAAATAAATTACCACTACTGTGCTTTGGACGTTATGCCGTCAATCCAGGCGGTTTCGAAAGACAATCTCGTTATCAAGCTTTTGGGTTTGGGCGGCCAAGTATTCTGACACCAGGTCTGACCACACCTCTCAAGAAGTTTAAGAAAATCTGAAACATACATGTACCTATATTATATGTATAAGTAAATGAGGTAGGTACCTATAAAGTCTGGCAAGTCGTGGTGGATCAGGCGTGGCAGCGACTGGTCGCACGGATCTGGCTCGTAGTTCCAACAGCGCGTCCAGCAACGCGCGATCGTTGGCGGGCAGAGTCTGCTCGTACCCGTCGTGAGCGATGGCGATGCGCCGCGCCGACATACCCTTGTCGGCGCCGCGGGACATACGGTACGCGAACTGACAAAAATTATATATATTATAGATGAAGGTCATTTAAGGCAGTAGGTAGGTACTTTGAAAACAGATCCAATGAGAAAATAAAACCTCTCTAAATCCGCTGTGGATCTGGCTCATGAATCTACTTGAGGATTAAACTACTTATTTAAATAATTGTTATATTGATTAGTGATTATAATCGCCATCGAGTTAAACTCAACAAAACCATGGTCAAATATAGCCTACGGTTGATAAAAATAAAACCACCCCATGCCTCAACACACCCTTTTCCCACTGAAAGTTTTTGTGTTCTGTAGGTAAGTACATCAAGGCAAGCATGCCCCATCGTAGACCAGTGTGACCAGTCAAATAGAATAAATAAAAATGTATGAGTTATAATAATCGAATTATTATTTAAGACTTGTTTTATGTAACCCGATTTAAGTGCTTATAAAATAAATGGTTATGTCTTAGGCATTTCGTAACAAAACCTAGACACTGAATAGCTGAATTTCACGCCCCACAGTTTGGCAATCTAATCAGTTTCACGGATCTAAGTTCTCACGATACTATTGCAGAGTCACCTTGGCACCAGAATCTTTCACAACTGTATAGCCTGTGAACAGGTCACCTACCCATCATATATGAACTAGGTACCTACACCTTATTTAACCGATGCTTTTCTAACTACTAACTATTGTAGACACCATGGTAGACACATCCAATCCATACCTAAAAAGTATAAGCCATACCACCAACTGCGCCGAGATGTCGGTTATCCGGCAAGAGGTAAAAAGTTTTATTTCTAATAGTTAGCATTTGTTTTCTTCGCAGAGTGTACACAAAAGTGAGTAGACTAATTTTCTAGACACTTTCTCGTGATAGACCGTGACAATACCTACTATGGTAGCGCCTAAGTGTATCTCACTATAACAGCGACGACAAGTTTTTTTGCTATGTGCATGCAGGATTCCGTGGCAGCGAGATTCACCCTGAATCCCCAGTTACCTTAGCTCCAAATATCTTCTCAACAAGGTTGGCGGCGCGTCCGAGCCATAGCACCAATAGCGCGGAGGTATCGAGCAAGAAGACCCCGTCGGCGGCGAGCTGCGCCCACGAGACCGGCTCCAGCTGCACCAGCACCGGCCGGCGCCCGCGCACGCGGTACAACCGCCCGCCGCCGTTCAACGCCCCGCACCCGCTACGGAGGATCCTGGCAGGTGACACGAAGAGCTGTCATTGTCAAGTCTTTGCTGTCTTTTTCAACCGACTTAAAAAAAGAGGAAGTTGTCTATGTGGTTTTATTTTATCTTTTATGTTTGTTAACTTCTTTATTAATAACAAATGCTTTGCCTATTAAGACTAAAAGATTTTGAAACTTATTTTTTATTTGAAACGAAGGTACTTTCATTAAAAATATCTGCATAAGTATTGGCCTCAAACTAGGGTTTAAGCTGCCTGTAAAAGAAAATATTGTGTTCAAACTTTAGAATATTGGTAAAGCCTTTTCTATTGCTCGCTTGGCAATTAAAAATCTCTCGCCAAACGTTGCTTAGCCGAACGTACCTTATTATCTTGCGCGAATTTGGTTTGTGCTTACCTACCTGGATATCTGTATTACCAACTCTGGGAACATACAGAACATTTACCATGGAGTTTTGTTTAAAGGATACTTACCGTATTCCATCTCTAAAGTATGACAGCAGTCTCGGCGTCTCCTTAGTGACGGCTTCCCTATGTATGACCACCGGAACCCCCAAGTACGTTCCGAGCTGGGTGCCCCGGCGTAGGGCCAAGGCAGCCAAGTTACCGCTGCGTTCGCCTGCCCATGCGTGGATGTGACGTTCCGGACATTCTCCATTGCCATTTTCTTTCTCTTTTATTTCGCGACGCTGAAAATTCGTACAGGTATTTAAACTGGTTCAGGTATTTATAAAACCACCTCAATTGAAAACTTACTGCTACATTGTCACAGACCTAATACATTTTTTTTTGTTGCACAATAAATCTAAGCAGTAGCAGCAGTACGTACCGTATTTGAAGATACTTATTTACTGGCGTCGCAAAGTGTCGAAATAAAAGTCAAATATCTACTCATTTGTATCTGAGCGCTGTACCCAGAAAAGGAACGTAGGCATATTATTGAACGTAGATATTTTGTTTCTAGTATTACGCGCTTATTATATTCATATTTTATGTTTTTTAATTAGTTTGTCGATACTGGTTTCTATTAATAAAAATACAAAGAAAAAATATGATGAAACCGAGGTCTTATAATAACGATTTTAATTAAAATTGTGCAAAAGTTAACAGGACAAAAAACTATCATAAAAACATCCGTTAACTTTGACGTAAACATAAGAACCTCAAGTTACCCAGTTGTTTAAAAGTGATGGGTACTAAAAATTTCATGAGATCCTACTTACAATAACATCAGGCCCTGCCGGTTGTCCTGGCAATGAAGAAGAGTACACCAAGTAAGCTTCACCATCGTAGAAAGTGCCGTAATGTGTCCGCGGCAGCAGTTCTGTGCACGATTCCTATAAAAAAACAAAAAACCTTTTTAGGGTTCCCTATCTGTACCCATTATTAAGGCTCCGCTGTCCGTCTGTTTGTCTGTCCGTCAGTCACCAGGCTGTATCTCATGAACCGTGATGGCTAGAGAGCTGAAACTTTAACAGATGATTTATTTCTGTTGACGCTATAACTACTAAAAAACAGAATATAACAAATATTTAAGGGGCCCCATATACAACAAACGTGATTTATTTGCTCGTTTTTATAGATAACGTACGGAACCCTTCGTGCCCGAGTCTGACTCGCACTTGGCCAGTTATATTACGATACAGGATATTTCTAAGTTTGAATACAAACGGTCATCACTACAAGCTCTTAAAAATTATGAAAGTTAACATTATCTAAATGTTTGTGAGGGCAACGACACTTCTGATTCTTCGAAAAATAAATAGATATCATCATCTGACTTCTGGTCATTAATCATTGGCTGAACGCAAAGCGCCTGCGCAAGCGCATCGGTTCTACCGTTACTTGCGAACAAATAAACCGTGGCTCTCTCAATGGATTGGATTTAAGATATTTTTAATTAGCTTTGGGTTTTATGGCACCGTTGAAGCTTTCGAGCTGAATGAAAAATAATGTTCAAAAATATATCATGGAGTCTGCCTAGGTCTAGCTTAACTTAATGTTTTGGTAATGGGGTAACCAGCAGATGCATAGATTTAAAATAGGTTAAGTCAACTTCTGTGTCAGTAAAACCCAAAATTATTTAAATGTACATTGTTAGTTATTTACCTTAGTAATTAATTGCTTTCTGTTTTTCATTATCGTGTTACCTACCTGTTACGTATAATTACGAGAATTTATACTTTTCGAAGTGAAAATGTAAACAGTTACGCAATGTAATTTAAATGAAAATCATAGAATTACGCTGCGAGTTAATAAATGCGAAGTACGTAGGAAAGTTAATAGAGTTGTATGTGAAAATACTAAAGATACCTTTGCAGTCATAAGGAAGTCATAATAATACAGTGAAATGTATAATAACTTAATTGGATAACATCCGGTAAATTGAATAACGGACGGTCCTACAAAAAACTTGAAGTGAGTAATCAAATAAAGAAGCTGTATTTTATAAGGAATTCAGAATGCCATGCTCTTTCATGCGAGACTCTATTCCAAATGTCCAGGTTACAGTTTCATCTAGATGGTGTTAAGAAAAACTGATTGTTTCAAGCGGCTGTGAGTCAATGAGCGTGCATCACTAACATGTGTGCAGTGTGCAATTACAGAGGTATGTACTAAGTATGTACTAGTATGTAATGACAGCAGGGGTGCACCAATATAAAATTTGAATAAATGTTCTCTGTAGTAGGTAGCGTTACAGTGTTACAGTCCATTTTATGGACTGTAAAATAGCCGCGATGGCCTATAGACAGTCCAAATGCCCCAGCCTACTGCCGGTACCTAGTCGGTGTGAGCTCCCGGTCCCCATGGGCCCAGGGCTCTACACCAAACGGTCAAGTATGTATATATGTCACCGTCTTATTGTAAAAACCGTTAGTTTATAAAAACGCGGTTATTTATAAACTGTCCATTTATAGCAAACGGGCAATGTGTCTCACAATAAAACGGTCGCTATTTCGGTTGTTTATAATTAATCGGCATCACTACGTTTTTTCGTAATTGTGTACTTCTAGTGTGGTCAAAACTAACCTAACATTCCTCGCTACGTTCGTCGTCGTAACCTACTGGTTAGCCACTAGTAACTCAAAAAAACAATAAAATACAGCAAAAATGGGTGCATTAAAACGTCAGTTTGCAATAAATCACACAGTTTATAAATAACCGATTTTAAATTCGTTTTTATATAAACAAACGGTTTTTACAATAAGCCGGTGACATGTATAACCTCTACCGAGATATCATTTTTACCAAGAACTATACATATGCGTCGCCTTTGCTGCTCAGCAAAATATCAACGTCGATATTCTTGTAGCTAATGTAACATTTGCATGCGGATAATTTGATAACAATCTGGATCACAGGCTTTACGATATGTATAATTCACGAAATAAACGTTAACATATAACGTCACTGTGAGATCGAATCTCGCGTGAGCTCGTGATATACCATTATCGTGATTACGGCAGCAACCCTGCGTTGAATTGCACCAATTGATCACGTCACGACATCACTTTTTGCGATCACACTTTCGACAGTTTATCTTGATCATTCTTAATCTTGATGAACTAAATCATTTCAAGCCTTTTCGTTGTTTCTTCTGTGATTCTTGGAAATTGTTCTTTACTTTTTTAAATCTGAAAGTTCTAGAAATTACTTATCTGACTTTATTTGCTATATTATAGTACAAAGTAGATGCAGAACTAGATTACCTACTGATACTATAAGGCTTGTAAATTACAGAACAACGTTCAGTCTAGTCAAGATTAAATTCACTAAAACATCACTTTATGAATGAAACATTGACTTGAGCACCGATTTAGGTACTCTTAAGCCTTATAGTATAGGTAATCTAGTTCTGCACGCCGACATAATATGTGATATACATTGTACTATAAATAGCAAAAAAGTCAAACCAGTTATTTCTAAAACTTCTAAATTTTCCTAACTAAGTATTATCACTTGAAATTAATTTTATTTAGTATAAGTAGCTTACCGTTATGTATAGGTACTTACCTAAATATTCATAGTTGTCTAATTGTTTATGCTTATTAATATTGGAGGGAATAATTTACAATGCATTGTGAAGCAGCTAAGTAAATCACCGGAATTATACATCTTCACGGTATGTGAACTGAACTAATAGTTACGTCGGAGTTACGAAGCGAACTTCCGTTTAGTTTAGTTATTTAGAATTTAGACCATTTTTGTTTTTAGGAAATTCTTCAGAACGCATCTTACCTTGATTGGTATTAATTATATGTATCATTTATAATTTTATTATATTCTATATAAAATAAGAACATACGCTTAGTATTATGTCAACGATTATGTGACATTCAATATCAATCGAACCAAATCAAATAATTTATTGTAAATAGGCTTAGCGCTTTTACATTGTAGGTAAGTACCTACACTATTCGTATCGTGTCAAATTATGATTATGAATTTCACAAATAGACAGGTAGGTACACATCTCATTCAGTTGTGCTTTTATGATTGAAGCAGGTACCCAAAGACTTTTTATCTTATTTATACTTTTTTATTTTGATATTAGTATGATGGTAATTAATTTTATTATTTTATATTTTTTTAATGTAGGCGTTATATAATTTTTATTATTTACATTTTACATCTAGCTAGATTTTTATTTAGGTACCAGACTAAATCGGGTAATACTATTTATATGGTATGTTGAAAGAGAGACTGAGATTAGAAGAAAAAAAGTGTGCTCTATGGTTTGATACATGTTCAAACAAGATTAAGTATGGAGACTTCGGTTCTGGACCTATGTAATAGGGGGAATTCTGTGCAGGTACCCTAATCTAACTAAAATAAAAACGCGCGTGTGTTGGTGTCTTTTATTTGTAAATTACCTAGTGTTTACAGGTAAAGATCTGCGCTTTGATGTATTTAATTGTATAGTATTACAATGAAAATTGCGTGTGCGTAAAGATGTCTTTTAATAGTGTTACAATGAAAACTGTGTGTGTTTTGATGTTTTATAAAAAGTTACAATTAAATATGCCGTTTATGTCTTTTAATTACACCGTTACAATTGGTAAAAGATTCACAATTGCACATGCGTTGATTTCTCTTGTTAATTAAATATGTCAATTAAAGAAAGATACACGCGTGTTGTGATGTCTATTTCTGCAACTAAGATATTTTTATTACTCGGACGAGGACGATCCGTTTAATTGGAATTATTTTTATCGTTTTCATTGATACAAAAAAAACGGACAACACAAATTGATTCTACAATTTATTTTGATTGTAGAAGTTTAGGTTAAATTAGAATTACTCATTAGTCAAGTAGATGACTAGATTGTAATATAAATAGAATGTCTTTTTAAATAGGCATTCTAGAAACAGCAAAAAAAACAAATTGATTCATAAAAGTTGAATTAAATTGAACGTAGCAGTCAAAAAATCTTATTACCTACATATAATCAGGTATTCCTTATAAGGATTCACTTACACGACAGTAAAGTGGGTGGTATTTTTTTTATTCTTCTCCTTCCCTTAAAGACGCATGTACGCTGTATGGGATCTATTGTTTATAGTGTGACAAATAAAGATGCGCGCGCGTTGATGTCTTTTGTAAGTAGAGTTATAAAGGTAGTTGTACAACACACAAAAATGTACATAATAATATAAGTATTTTTTGATTGCTATCGGTTATAATAACGTTTTATATATAAGTGCACATGTAATGTAAAGTTTCCTCTAAAGTAGTAGTAAAGTAGAAAGTATTGATTAACCAAATTTTTTTTTTTTTTTTTCTGGCCTGGAGTTAAGTCCTTTTGGCCATGTCTGTTTTATAATTAACCACAAATCACGCAGTGTGGTCAGTTTGATAGCTAGAAAATCATGATAAGCAATTTGTTATAGAAACTCACTTAGGTGGAACCTACTCTAGCCACACTAGACTAGGTATATACCTAGCAAGTTGTGCGAGATAACCCGCAGTACATAGCAGGCAACCAACGAGCGTAGCTTAGGATGCCTTTCATTGCAATTTATAGCTCAACTACAACACAACTGTACACTTTCTCTCGTCTAAATATCTATCTGTACTTTAAAATGATTTAGTGGATATACGTTTTTAATTTCATAAATAAATTAATTGGTTGATGGATAATGAACTATAAACTATAACAGCTATACACTGTCCAAAAAGAATTATGCCATGTCATGAATTATGAAAACAAACACTACAAACATTGTTCAAACTATTTACCATCCATAAGTAAGTAGTCAATTCTCAGACAGTGGGTGGTAGTGGTTTACAAAAGCTTGCAGTGCAGCGCATGTTTCATGTAGGTAAGCTTGGAAGACATAAGGAGTTTATCGCTCAAAATACGATCATAACTTATTAGTTAGATTACTCATTGTCCGGATGAAGATTAAAAACCAGTTTTTGTTAGTTTGCTAACGCACCATTTACTAAAAATTCATGGTCACCATTTTTGTTCTTATTATATTTATCACAAAAGAATGCCTGTCGTATCGACGTGGGGTTATTATAGATATATCATCGGTTTTTTAAACAGTTTGGCAAGTTTTGTATTTTTATTATCTAAGATGAACGATTGCGCTAAAACTAAAGCTGATCGAAACAACTAGAAGTTGGTACACACTATTGTTAGTGGCTATAATGGGGGCCAGCATACTATACATGCTTGCTATCAAAACAAATGCGCTTGGGCAAAGCGTCAATTTTTTAAAGCTCTGGGGCCGTACTGTGAGCTCTTAGCGCGATTCACAATTGAACCAATATTGGATCGCTTGTCAAAATCTTTATTTATTTATTAAACAAAAACCACAGCTCTTAACTAAAACCAAATACATTTTTTAACAAAACTTACAGCCAAATAGGGTTTTTCATACACAAAATAACGAAGCAATCCAATACAGGCTCTGTTTTGAATCGCACTAAAGCTCACAGTACGGCCCCTGTGCTTGCCATTTATTACCCTTCTCCATGTGCCAGAGAGTTGCTTTTTCGATTAAGTAGGTACTTATTTTCTTTTTTATTTAGGTCGTTTTGCAAAGCGACACAATAAAGTTCTTACGCAAAGATCTATAGTGTTAAGAGAGCAATCTAATGAAATCTCAATTCAGTGGTCGCGCCATTCTCTCACAGTTTGTTTGTGCAACATGATTGTTTGTTTTGATGGCACCATTCGCCGGGAAGCGCCAATGGTTTCGTCCAACCTTTCACACGTTCCACCAAAACAGCGGAAACGGCGATTCGCGACGGTACTGATGACATATATTTCGAGGTAAATAAAACGACTGCGTAGGTATTTTTATGAGTAAAAGTAATTCTCAATAAAAAGAGCTGGTACCAATAAAATGTGATTGCAGTAGGTATACTTACAGTTAAGCAATCACAAAGGGAAAATCTTGGAAGAATAATGTTGTCTCAAATTGAAAACAAAATTGTCTTTCTTTCTGAAATATACGGTTTACTATCGAATGAGTGTCACGGTGCCTAAGCGCTCGATCAGCTGTAACGTCTAGACAAATGATGCTATTGTACTTGATAAATCGTACAAAATAGTGGTTATTAGGTCAGCAATCAGTAACCATAGGATTAATCTTGGTGTCAACCATTAATATTATACGTAATGGCAGATTACCCTTGCGTTGCGTGATAGGTCAATTTAGACGAGGCGATAGTCTCGAAGAAAATCGTGGTGTGTTCATATTCGCACGCGTCAAGGCTTTAGTTCAATGGATTGTACAGTAGGTAGGTACATATTGAATGGCACGAATACTTGTGAATGTGAGATAATTAAATTAGAGCTTCATATTTGACAATCCAATTTAACGTAATTTTTTTTACATAAATACTAGGTAAGTGTTATTTGATATTAGATAATTCATATACATTACTTTGCACAGTTTTTTTAGGTTTAGCGATAACCAACCAATAATCGGCCTAATTTTCGTTACTCCAATGTATTCTATCTTAAAGGAAAGATCTGCTGAGGGATGTCATCCATCACAACAGCCCAGACGTGGGTAAGAAATGCAATTTTGATCACCATTAGGTAGGTACTAACTTATTTTGAAGGTACTTACTGTGACCCTCCAGACGAGGAAGGTGGTGTGATCGCGCGGGACGGTCCGGAACGCCGAGTCTACAGCGCGCGCGCTGCATGCTTCGTCTTCCTGAAACCAAACATGGAGGACAACTATAGAACCTTATCATGCAGCCATAAACCTATTAAAACACGCGGTACAAAGGTTTATGCGGAACACTTATCCGGGTGTGGGTTTTTGATCCATAGTTAAGGTAACCAATGGTTAAAACGTTATCAAATTCTAACCAATGGCCAAAATTTTGCAGTATTTCCTAGTTTCTTAAGTGGTTGTGGTGTTTCAATAAAGAGTTAATTACTCTATCTGCCCAAAACAAACAACCCTTTTGCTGATTCTATAGGTATAATCAAAAACACACTGTCTACGTTTAGGTAATCTAGGAGCGGCCCAAGGCCGATGTATAAAATTGGGTACAAATGGCTGAATGGCGGATTCTAGGCCACCACGACAATAGGAGGGGTGCGGTATCTCGTTAATGTGGCCATACAATGAGTCGTATGGGCTTGAGGAATTGTATTTGCTCATGAATGTGGGTAACCATAATGAGTATGGAACCGTATTAAGAAAGCTAAAAGGTCATCCTCACATGTCTACTAACTATTCTATCCTAAAACAAGTTTGTGATTTGAGAGCCGACCCAACGAAATTTCTACATATTTTGTAATGTAGTTGTCCTTCCCCGTTAATTTATTCCCGTTCTATTCCTATACCTTCTTCATACAACGTCATTTTTTTTCTAATAAAAGTAACGCTTATTGAAAATTACAAATGTAGTCATGTGTGAGTTTCGTGACAACTCGACGTGCCGGATTAAATTGATACTTGAACACGTGTAAAGTCAATAATCCTGGACTTATTTTTTTCAAAGACTTTGAATTCTTACTTGGGTTATGCAGGTTTCCACTTTATTTTATCACAATTAATGGGAAGTTGCAAGCCCTCGTTATGCATCTCGCATGGTTCAGAAGCATTACTAATGTTTTACACCAACCTATGGTGTAACAAGTCAAAATGTGGGTTGGTTCTGAATAAGAGCCGAGGGCCAGGCTCAGATGTTGTGCCGTAAAAAAGGCCTGCATAAATAATTATGTACATACTAATGGGCTGGCACAACCTGATGATGATTGACGAATGGAGCTTGCTTGACCAGAGGATCAGTCCGTAAAAATATAAGTATATAATAGTATAAGTAAGTAATAGTAGGTACTGTACTGTAGTGGGATCATCACAACACAAAACAGCGGCACTACTGTTTCAACCACAAACCACCAATATTTTCGCTGAAATGATGGAGCACATAAGCAAACCTAAGTACCCATTTCTTGAGGGTAGATTAGGAATAGTATAGGATTAGCAGAAGATATGAATAACAGAGTAGTAGGCGCCTACAACATCAATCAAACATCACACACTCCTGACACTTTCAATTTCACTGTTGTAGGTTTATAACTATCACACAATGATTACTTGGTCGGCTCCGATCTCCAGGATGTGCATCTTGTCAGCAATCAGGGATGGCCTGCTCCCATCACCGCGAAGGCAAATATGCGAAACTAGTCTCTCGCCGCGTGCTTTGAGATATCGCAAGCCAACGGGAGGCGACCGCGACGTCCATACACCGCACACTGACTAATAGCCGCTGCCTCCACTAGCCAACGACCGGCGGCTCCGTCGAGCGATGCAGTAAAAAAGAAAATTGGTTCACGCTTCTTGCACTTACATATTTTAATAAAACTCGGAGAAGAATAAATTATTTCTCGCGAAAGTCGTGGCGGCGACGTGCGTGGATTGATACCTGGCGCGGCGAAGCTATCGCGTTTTCATCGCTCCTGCAGCCGATTCTTAACGTCTCAATTATTGACGCCAATTTATTGCTGTGATCGAATGGCCAATGTTTTATCTGAAGCCGACTTGTATAATTACGTTGGGAATGGCAATCAGCAATCAGTGAGCTGAAAGTGCTAGATAGATAGGTACCCAGGTGTGAGTTATTTAATGTCTGTGGAATATTGATTAGTAGTGGGTTATTTGATCCGTAGTTTAGGTAACCAATGGTTAAAACGTCTAACAAATTTTAACCAATGGTCAACACTTCAGTGAATTTGTTAAAAGTTTAAACCATTGGTTATCTTAACTACGGGTCAAAAACTCACCCCTAGCTATAAACTTACTTAGAACAATACTAACATTGTGATTAGATTAGAGTTTAATTACATTGAAGAATTTGGAATTATAATTCGCTCAGGAGCCATTTTATGATAATGCCATTACGAATTACGATGGTATAGTTTCAGTGTGAAGATGGAGATGAAGTGGGTTTAGTTACAGTGGGCATTTGTATTGCCATAAGTGTAATGGTATTATCATGTGGCTATATACCTACTTTTTATATAGGTATCTACTTAGTAGAACCGAACAGAACAATCAAGGTATATTTACAACTGAAAAGTGAGATGACCTCACTGTAGTGCTATGAAAAGTTCATGAAAATGATGAGAGACTGAGTAAAATATGCATGAAATTTAAATGCACCTGATATTCGTCCATTAAAGGCGTTAATATCTCACTTTCTTACAATAACCACTACGAATGCGATACTATAAGCACCCGCATGACCGCATCTGCGGAGGACCGAGTAACACAACAAACTGACCGCCACAGCAGCACATGGTAAGCATCACACAGTCACGCATCGTAGTTAGGTCTCTTTTGCGAACCATAACATGTTTGTTGGAATAGATCCAGTGGATGGGTGGACTTGCGTTGAGAATATTATCTGTTACTCTTGTTATAGCTTGAAGTGCGTATCTACTTACCTTACACTTAAGTGGGCACTGTGTAGCTAATGTGTGTAAAATAGCCAAGGGTAGACTCTGCGCCGAACTCAATGACGGCTGTGAAGTCGGCGCGAATCGGAGCGCAGTAGCAAAATTTAGATGGGCGCGTCAAGAGGTAGGTGGTAAGCAGTGTGCAGAAGCGTGCAGGGTCTTGCAGTGCATTTCACAGCCGCCTAAACGTTTGGCACAGACTCTACCTATGTGACTATGTGACTTAGCTACTCCTTTTTTGTGTGTTGGCGCATTTCCGTGATGCATTCCTTTCCTTGCGATTCCTTATCTACACCAGACGTTAGGTTAAGTAGGTATACAAATACCATCTGAAAAGAAAGTTTGTTGGTCTATGTACTAATCAGTCGGTACTTGTTCTTAGCTACTGGCTTTGGCACTGGCTCGCTTCAAACGGATCACGCACTGCGGCATTGATGATATATTCCGCCAAAGGAAGTATGGTTCGACGCGTGCTTTGTTCATTTGGGTGTTTTATGATTCACTTTCGTTCGTTCATCTTTCGGCCACGCTGTGTACAATATAATAGTGATTAGTACTACACTAGGTAGCCAGCTTAAGCTTTTGTCATCATCATCATCATCTTCATCAACAGCCCGTAGACGTCCACTGCTGAACATAGGCCTCCCCCAGGTCGTCGGTCCACTAACTTTCGTATCATCGGTCAATTAATTATTAAAGAGCCCCGGCACTTCTTCATCATCCCATTCTATTTGATCCCGGGTTTTGTATTATTTATTTTTTTAGCATATGGACCTATTAGGTACCTACCTACGTCTAAGAATTATACCAAACGAGGGGGAAATAAATGCCTTTGGTTTTGGAAAAACGTGGTAAGTAGGTAAAAAATAACCTACTTATAGGTAAGTAAACCTACAAACTTTGTTTGGAAATGAAAACTTTTATTCAAGAGTTTTCAGCTTTAATTCTACGTATGAGTTTTTAGGCCGTATGGTCCCGGTTTACGATTAGGACCACCCCATCTCTTCCTGTGAGCGCCGTAAATGCAGGGAATGGCAGCAGCATCTTCTCGGTAACACCAAAATCTTCTCGGTCACGAATTAATCCACCTGCCAAGCGTCGTCCAAAGTGACGTTTCATTGGGAAGGCCTGTATTTAGCAATGGACGCGTCTTCCGGCTGATGGTACATAGGTATAGTTTTTTAATTGTTTTCCTACACAGCCAGTATATCCTATTAGTAAGCAGACATGCTTGACCCAGAGGTCATTCACTTTTCAAATCTTCGTCTGGTGATTCACAAGATCTATTAAACTGATAGGTACTTATTTAATGTAACGGTGATGCGAAATCATTGTCTTTTGTCGCTGAATTATTGACTTCCGCTTGCGCTGGGTACCTGGGTACGTGGGTATCCGAGCCGCGCGGCTGAAAACAATAAACAATGTTTTCGCAACATGAAGCAGTTACCCCAGTTTCGAGATACCGTTAAAATCTGTGTGCTGTGCGATTGCCATCTGTTTTGTTTTCTTCGAACAGGATTATCTGATGGATCACGATTTTTTAATAATGTAATGTAATAAGTATCTAGGTAAATAAATAAAATAAAAATGAAAATGAAAATTGAAACGAAAATTAAAATGAAAAATTATATGAAAAATGAAATGAAACTTTATATTAAAATTTAAATTCAAAATAAACTAAAATTTCAAATGGAATTTCATATTTCACAGAATTTCGCAACTACATTTCATTTGCGAAATGCTAATTGAGTTTTCACATGCTAAAAATGAATGTGAATGCTAATTAATCCATCACTACTGTATATAATAATATAGATAAAGAGGACCCACCTACCTATCTTACCTTTACAGTTCTGTCTGAACTTCCGAGGCTTCCTAGGCCTAGTTTACCTATCCAGCTATAATTTTTGCAAATCCGAGATATCACTACTCAAAAGCTCTGCATTGCTAGATACGATAAAAAATACTGATAACGACGCCGATCCTATATTATCATAAAAACGAATGGTAACCTCAGTCATACCTAGCACTATAGAATAGGTACGCCCTGCGGACATGACACGAGAGAATTGATTCGTTTCACTCGAGGGGGCGGTGTTATATACAAACCTATATCGATTTGTTTTTGGTATTATGCTCGCGATTGTGGCTGATTTTTTCATGAAACTGTTAAATTAATCAATGCGATAAATAGACGCTACTTATGTCATTAATTCAAGATCATATAAAATAATAAAAATAATCAGACTTGGGTGAATAGAATTCTGTGAAAATAATAATACACAAATGCTCAGACGTGATAACTGAGAATTTTACGAGTACACTCTTTGTAAGTATACGGAGTTAAAATAACTGGTATTTATAAGCAAGTACGGTACAATATAACACCCAGAAGAAACATCATGCAAATGTTCGTCCTGTGTGGGAATCGAACACCCAACCTACAGTACAGGAGGCCAACCTAACTGCGAGGATGATATTTTAACCTCCTATGTTAATGTTAAGAAAACTATTTTTAGGATTGCGATAGGAGAGGTTTTTGAACGTATCATTCAGGTGTCCAATGTCCTGTCAATCAAAATTGGCACGCGGGAAAAAAACAAATGACGGAAACTGCCATTTAACATTTTTATAACCAATACCTACTGATAATTTTTGTTCAATAAATATATAATCATGTACACTGATGATAATTCTGATAAAGAGAGCGAATACGAAGATCGAAGTCCAGAGGATAGTCCCAATATAACGAAAAAATCTCTATCCACAGTTGGATTTAGAAATGTTCCAGACAATCAAAACGTTAGACCACTTGCGATTAGAGCGACACAATCGTTCACAGGTGCGGTGGAGGAGCTCCGATTAAGTGGTAATTTCCAGAGAATGAATTTGTGCAGCAGAATGAACGTGATGTCAGCGCCGAGGGTAGCCGCGGTGTGTCCGTGCGGTTGCCTGCTGCGGCCCGCCACCACGGGACCGTTCAGGACGCGGGAACAGAACACACTGGCACTGCACGTCGTGTTGCCGGAAGTACTCACGCATCACGGCCACAGCTTCAATCCTAGCCAAATAGCAATGTTCTGGAAGAAAGACTGCAGAATGTTTCTATGGAAAGGGAAAGCTAGGCAGAAGAATGTGATCCATGCTGAATCCTACAAGAAGTAGCTGGTATACAGAATTACTTATTTTTCGAATTAGATTATTATTAAATTATACGCAATGTATTTTTGTAACAACGAAACTTTCTATATTATGTTAGGTACTTACTTAAAAATAGATACATATACAAATACTCTTTGAATTTGAAAATGAACAGAACATAATTTCCACAATGCTCTCTAATGAATATGCCTACTGAAGTGTTTGGACTGTATCCAAAGGTTGCTTCTCAACACCTGGCATATTGTTTTCTGCAGACTCTCCACACGCGAATCTGACATAGTCAAGGACTTCAACATTATGTTGCTCCAACACTTCTTCTATGGTGTAAGATGGATCTAGTAAATACTCCTGGTAGATGAAGCAGGTTTCATCATCGGAATTATTTGCAGGTTTATCTTGTTGTTTACTACCAATCTTCCTTGGAGAGCAGCCAACTATATGTTGACAGAGTTGTCTACCAATGTCTTCGGCTTCGGTGGACTGTTTGTATGCTAGTAGTGCTCCATACTTGCCAGCGGAGTAGTCTGCAGGCTTTGTGGGCGCAGGATGTGTGTAGCCGGCGATCTTAACATCTTTGCTGTTGGCCTTCCAGCACTCAGCGCGCCTGAGGATCGCGTTCTCACCAACAGAACCAATGAACAAAGCTAGAACTTCCGACAGCTTCTTTCCTTCTACTGACAGATTTGCTAGTTGTTCGCTGTCCAGTTCCATCTGAAATGATTGTAATAGCAGCTATTTAAAACATTCGACTCTATTCTCTTTTAAAATAAATAATAATAAATGTGCGTGGGCCTTAGTGAATACATAACTTGCTGCATGCATTTCACACAGCGCCATCTAGTCCCAAACTAAGCAAAGCTTGTACTATGGGAACCGATGATAACGATAACTGAAAGTACTTTTTGTTTTGTAAATACTTTCATAGAATACAATATATAACACCCAGACACAGAACAAACATCATCATCACACAATGTTTGTCCTGGGTGGGTATGGAACCCACACCCTCCAGTTCAGAAGGAAGTTTTTATTATAGTCATTAAGTTATATTACCTTGGTCACCGGTCCCTTGGCTTGTAAGTTAGTGTGAGCAAACTTAAAACAAGCGATAGCTGCATCTTCAATAATTTTATGGAACTTCTCATTCTTAGCCACAAAGTCTGTTTCACAGTTTAACTCTACTAGAGCTCCATGGCCTTTGTCGAATTTGACTGCAACCAGGCCCTGTGCAGCTGTGCGACCTGCCAGCTTGGTTGCTTTGGCCCATCCCATCGCTTGGGCTTGATCATTCAACCATGCCTCAGCCTGAAAATATAATTAAAAAAAATGTTAAATTATATATTTTTCTTTTATTTTATACTTCTAAGGAATGAAAATGGAATATTTAAAACTAGGTACTATGCAATTACTTTATTTTAGCAAATTTATTTATTTTTATAACTATGATTATCTACTATGATTATCATGTTGGAGGTGGTCCACCACCTTTTTTATATTGTATTGTTAGGTAAGCCTCATAATAAGATAGTATACAGGCATTTAATCTTAAAGTCTAGGCAAGCATGTACCACCCTAGACCGCATCGTCACTTTCCATCAGGTGAGATTGGGGTCAAATGCGGGCCTATCCAGTTATAAAAAAAAGTGATCTAGTCATGCCTGCTGACTAGTAATATTGAGATGAAGTCCTAAGCTCCTAAATCCATATTTATCATTTATTCTCTCATCTCATTTGTAGTGCAAAGTTTTAAATTGAATTGATAAAATATTTATAAAGCACTAATATCACTTCCCTGCCACTTTATATTAATTTGTGGACCACACAATTACTCTATGTTTAGATGCTTCAATAGAGAAGGAAACCAATTAGTCAGCTTAATTATTTAATAGTAATGGTATTAATTACAAAAAGTATTAAGTAGCTTCAACCCAGTGGTTGGATATTTACTGCAGCCCATTTTCCCACAGAACCTTTTAATTTTGCAGGATAAAGTGCCATTATGTTGGCTCAGTAGTGTTAGCAATCTGTGTGCATTGGTTCACCCATTTACCAATAAGCAAGGTAAACAAATATACAATGATTGGATTACTCACATTATAGTACATGCATTCAATAAAGTCATAAACCATAGACAATGGTGGTGCATGATTAAAAAAAAGTTTACCTTATCAGTGTCATTATTATGCATTTCCAAAGCTTTCTTGCAGTTGGCAATGGTGTATCCAGTTTTCTTCCTAAGTTTAGCTAGTAGCGAGGACTCTGCAGCCCGGCAAACAGGGCTTGTATGCAGCCTTCGCACCAACTGGAATATCATCTGCAAATTGATTAACATATCTTTTGTACCTACTTAATGAATAAATGCACTCACACAAAGCGATCTCCAATTATTTCTGTACTATTGAGTTATTGGAAATGAACTTTTATTATTATATCCTGTATCTTAGACAGCAATCGAGTTACAAAGCCTAATCCAACCATGAGAACCATAGCGTCATATAAGCCATGACATCATCAGAGTGGGATAGAATGAGCCACTGATCTATCAAGGCCAAACATGTTGCAATAGAGCATAGTTGTTAGGTGAGAGATTATTAGTAAATTACAATGTACACTTTCAGACCGGTGTTTACCTGTAAGACTGTGCTCTCAGCTTCATTTAGGTAGGTACCAATTTTTAACCTATATGTACAAAATTTTACTTTGGATGAGACAAAATATATTTATTACAAAATTAGGAACATTTAATTAAATCCAAAAAATGTAATAAATAATAATAATAGGTTAGCAAACTGGCTAGTATGAAAAAAATTTACCAACAAATGAAAATCGATGTAGTTGCCATGGTGCAATCAGTAAATTAGACAATATCAATTCTGACGTTGTTGATAAAGCTTCGATCCTTCAACTTAGCTCCATGCCTTCAACCTCTAGTTTATTCAGTTTTTTAATTGTTAAATGCTTAATTTATGTAGGTATTTTTCAGTGAATAAGTGGTAATAATAAGTTTTTAGGTACTAACCAAGGAATGAACTTACCTTTTCGGTTAATTACAGGTGAGCTAAGTACGCTGTAACGGGTTATTTACAGGCAGGACAAGTTGTTATTTATTTTAATTGTATTGTTTAGCATCGAGTTATTAACAAAAATTATGAAAACTTTCAACAAATTTTCTTGTGAAAAGCTAGGGAAAAACTCGGAAAAACATAAAATTCGCGATCAATCAATCAGTTGTTAACTAAATGTCAAATTCAAATGCCAAAGTCAAGGCAATTAAAATGTCAAAAGCGTTTCGTATGTGCTAACTTTTTTATTATATTTTGGTTTCATACATAGTGTATTTAGCCAGTGTCAAGTATTATATTTTCATCGTGTTATAAAATATTTCACGCAAAGTCATGTCCTAGTCATAGTCATAGGCCAGTTTAAGTCAGGTAGTCATAGTCCAGTCTAAGTCATGCTCTAGCAAAGTAGCAAAGTGGTGACAACTTTACTAGAAGCTTTTATAGAGTTTTGGAAGCAACACGAAAAATCAGGTTTCACCACATTATATCACTTGCCCTCACTCATGCTCGTAATTCAGCACTTAATGCGTAAAACGCCACCAATTTTAAACATTAACACTGGATAAAGCAAGTTTTGAAAAAGAATACAATGCAACGACGTGAACTTTTCCGCGTTCCCGCCAAAACTCATGTGCTGCATTTTTTTTCTTATATTTTGGCTCCACACACAGTGTATTTAGCCAGTGTCAAGTATTGTATATTTTCATCGAGTTTTAGAATATTTTACTTAGTCAAGTCATAGTCATAGTCCAGTCTAAGTCAAGCCACAGTCCAGTCTAAGTCATGCTCTAGTAAAGTGGTGACAACTTTACTAGAAACTCCTATGGAATTTTGGAAGCAACACGAAAAACCACGTTACACCACATTATATCACATGCCCACACTCATGCTCGTAATTCAGCGCTTAATGCGTAAAACGCCACCAATTTTAAACATTAACTCTCATGTGCTGCATTTCAAAACTGCTCAAGTAAACTTTCCCCGGAGATTTGGCGGGAACGCGAAAAAGTTCACGTCGTTGCATTGTATTATTTTTCAAAACTTTTGCTTTTTCCAGTGTTAATGTTTAAAATTTGTGGCGTTTTACGCATTAAGTGCTGAATTACGAGCATGAGTGAGGGCAAGTGATATAATGTGGTGAAACGTGATTTTTCGTGTTACTTACAAAACTCCATAGAAGCTTGAGTAAAGTTGCCACCACTTTGCTGGAGCATGACTTAGACTGGACTATGACTGCCTGACTTAGACTGGACTGTGACTATGACTAGGACATGACTTTGCGTGAAATATTTGATAACACGATGAAAATATAATACTTGACACTGGCTAAATACACTATGTGTGGAGCCAAATTATAAGAAAAAAAAACTTTCCCCGTATTCCGATTCACGCTGTATTCGCTATAATCGCTCACAACGCTTACGTTGATTATTCAGCGTTCCGATTCAGATATTGCGCTCACGACTGAGCGCTGTCAATGAGTCGGACGGAACAACCAATCACGGACGGCGATATCGTAAGATCGCGTCGGTCATGACGTTTACAAGAAATTTCGTTTTCGCGCTTACGGCCATCAGATAATATCGAAAATATCGATATTAATAATTTTAGCGTGAATCGGAATACGGCCAAGTGTAATTTTTTTTTCAAAAATTGTAAATTTATTCAAATCAAATCAATTATGTTTTTAATACACAAACCATAAATATTATAGCAGATGTTACAACAATAAAATTACTAGCATAATTAAAGAAGCAGGTGGGTATTAGATCATACAATCTGTCGAAGAAATTGGGTTTCGAAACGTTTAAGCGGAAGCGTGCTGCGTGGTTCGCAGTAAGTCACAGATTTCCCCCTATTGCATAGGTCCAGAATCGAAGTCTCCATACTTAACCTTGTTTGAACATGAATCAAACCATAGAGCACATTTTTTTTTTCTTCTAATGTCAGTTCCTCTTTCAACATACCATATAAATAGTATTACCCGATTTAGTCGGGTACCTAAATACAAATCTAGCTAGATGTAAAATGTAAATAATAAAAATTATATAACGCCTACATTAAAAAAATATAAAATAATAAAATTAATTACCATCATACTACTATCCATAGACAAGAAAAAGGTCTATAGATAGCTCATGCAATCTTTTAATAAAATGGATTCAAATTAAGTATAACCAGCAGTTTATTCAACATTTCTTTTAATAACTCACGAGTTTTTCAATATTACCAAGTTAAAGGGATTAAAGAACAACAGTTATGTAGGTACAGGCAGTCTAGCAAAGATACCAACCACTAACGCTAACTCCAAAATGTACTGAAATGACATTTCGGAAATCGCAAACTTTTCCGTAGCGAATGTCATTTCGATACATTTTTGGAGTTAGCGTGTGGCGTTAGCGTTAGCGACACACGCTCGTTTTTCCGCACACGCTACGGAAATAGCCGTAGCGTGACCAAAATGGTAGCAAAATGGCACACGCCAGACGCCTAATCCGCAGCGCCGTACAGAAAACGCTCGATTGTCTATGGACTGTGCGTGAGGTCTAAATTAAAAAGTAAAAACTGAACAACAATGGCGGTGATAATTTAAAATAGGGAGAATTCTGTGTGATTTGATATAATATAGCTCCAAAAGTTGAATGGTATAATAAAAAACTTTTTTATTATTTTCATAATATTGTTCTAAATGCTGATTGCAAGCAAAGTTGTAAAATGGAAATAAGAAGTTTTATATGATATTACGGATATCACACATGGATCTATTAAAAAATTTCATCCATGATACCTATTTATTGTTACGAAAGTAAAGTAAACTTGGTAGAATAACTTTTATTTTATTGTATTTTAGATGGATAGACCACGTACACACGTGTCCCACAACAATCTGATGAGAAGGGGATTCTCATTTTTACCACTGATAGAGTGGCACAGGCCCACAACCAGAGCATAATAACATTAATAACTTAAATAGAAAATAGCCCGAACGTGAAATAAATGTAGTGATCATGTCGTGGGCGTTACTAGTTAGTATCCAGTGTATTCATTTGGCCCAAATACTTTGCCAACACGCAATAAATGTCGTTTGATAATCTTGCGTTATCCAGAAATAAAATAATTCGTAAAATAGCCCGCGTTATTCCGTTGTATGGGATGAGCCATCTGTACTGTAGGTATTATATTATCTGGGGCAATAGCCAGATTTTACCTTATCTCAACAACTTTAACACAAAATTGATGTAGATTTGCTTCACGAAATCACAAAATCCAACAAGTTATCGATCGACAGGTTCGAGTAGCGAACGTTAACATGACATGCATGAGGTCGGGCGGACGCGCAGGGAGCGTGAACGACTACGACAAAATTAGCGATAGCGTTTGTCAAAACTTAGGCCTCAACACATCACGCTACCGCCGTGGGCGTTATCCACGATGATGTTTGCGACCGAGTTAGCGTGACCCGATGTCGCTTATCCGCAGGGACTGTCATCTCCATACATTTTGGCGTTAGCGTTAAGCATTAACGCCAATGGAAAGGGATCTTTGCTAGACCCCCTGGGCCTCAACCAAAATAATGTTTCATATTTTAGGATAAAAAAATAACCTTAAAAATGGGAAAACAGTGGGCGCGTGGAACGCCTATAGTTGACAATAAAACTATTATCAGTAATTGCACTTCTGTGTTCTGTGTGTTTTTTACCATAGAAATGCGCTAAAAATATTATTGAGCGAGTATTAGATTTCCACCAATCTTCATTTCGACTTTTTCGAACTACTTTTATCCAACGATCAGGGCGGTTATTCTCTATGGAAACATAGATTCCACACGATATGAAACCACTTCGTTATCGTGTCTTGTTCAAATCGTGTCACAGCGTTAGATGTACCTTCGCTTTACATTAAAGTTATCTTTATTTTGAATAAAATATATTGACATAAGTGGTCATAATCTTTTGATGTGTTGATGTTTCGGAACGCGTCTCGGTAAAACATATGATTTTTGACAGTTCTAATCGCGCCAATTCCAAACTCATTTCGCGCGGTTTTGTTTTCGTTTCATAGAGAGTAGAGTTTTGCAGATTTCTTTTGTAAGACAAGGAATTCGCGTGGTTTCGAAGTAAGGAATCGATACGGAATAAGGGCCCAGTTAGACATGGGTGGATCTGTTGGAAATCTATACAAAAGAAATCGGGTAATTATTCAGATGTCGTGTGGCAATACTGATTTTGACATGTCAACTTTTTATTGTGAAATGTGAAATACTCTTCGTCAAATAGAAATAATTAAAATAATCTTATAAAAATACATGATTAAGGCCACTTACAAGTGAAATGAGATCGTTTGCTTCTGTGATTCGTGCCTCGAGTGATTTCGGCACAGTTTCACGCAAGACGGCATTTTTTTGGTATGTATTCAAAAGCACACCCAAGTAACGACTGATTTTGATTTTGACAGCTGAGAATCAATCACACCCAAAGTGGTGTGTACGGTTTTGCCCTGCTTTAATTTCGTATTAGAGAAAGTTTAAAAAGTTTGGCGGGAACGTGGTGTAAGTGTCGCTGCTGTCCAAGACCCAAGACGCCAAGACGGGGGTCTAGCAAAGATACCAACCACTAACGCTAACGCTAACTTCAAAATTTACTGAAATGATATTTCGGAAATCGCTAACTTTTCCGTAGCAAATGTCATTTCGATACATTTTGTAGTTAGCGTGAGGCGTTAGCTTTAGCGATTGTGATCTTTGCTAGACCCCTTGTAGTGTAATGTAGAGTAGAGTTTTGAGATCTTATCATTATTTACAGGAAATTTACCTTAGTAGCCATGCAGAAAAATAATAAGCCAACTCGCAAAAAAAGTGCCTCTTCACCAAGCGGTTCTAACGTGAAACTGCCTAAAATATCAAAAATTACAATGCCTGAAGATTTCAAGATACGAACAAGGCCGTTGTTCTCTTTACCAGAAGAAGTCTTGAAACTCCCGCCCCCTACTTCAAGAGCGGCAAAAATTCAAGCTGCTAAAGCGGCTGGAGCAGGAGGTCCAAGAAGGAAATCTAGCGGTAAACATTCTTGCTCTGTATAGTAGTTTATTAGTTAGTGAACATTTCCGGAATAGTATAGATTTATTTATAATATGTGATTCTTCAATGAACGGTTTTGAAATTGGTTTTATATTTTATATTATTAGTTACCCATGCTACTGGAACCGCTGAATATTTCGGGAAAAAATTTTCGTATTATTATTATAGGACCTAAACCCATCTAAACACAAACATAATCTAAATCTGTTCAGCTGTTTCATTCACGCGTACACACACAAACTTTCACGTTTAAAATTTTAGTAGAGTATATAGGTAGTTATAATTAGGTAGGTACCTACCTAGTAAAGAGATACCTAATAGACTTTAGAGTCTACAGATATATCTCGCAGAAAAGTATAATAAAATTATAGTTATAAGTAGTAATATACTGGGCCAATGATAGGTGTCTCACGGGTAAGAAACCCGCCCCTACCTGGGTAGGTACAAAGGTTTGCCAGTTACCTTATTAGGTGATCACAGCTTTAATCACTAAAATGCTCAAATTATGAGCCAAAGCTGAAGACGTCTCCTTGTATGCACCCATGCCAACATGAATGTGTCGTATATATTAATCGAATCAAAGTGCGTCTCATGTCTCCAGTGATGAAAAGCTTCACCGCAATGCGTAAGGCACGTGAGGAGTTCCGCACAAAGCTGATGAATTTGATTTGCCAGTCCGCCCCCGGGGAGGACGGTGACGTCATACCCTCGGGGGAAGAGCAGAACATGCTACGGTACTACTACTACTTGAGATACGGGATCGATACTATCCATGTCGCGCCATTGGATAATAAGATCATTTTACGGTGAGGAATATGGTTATTAGGTTGCATACTTAGCAATTTTGCTCTACTTATAGGTTTTTGACAACGGCAAACCGGAACTAGCTGCATTTTAAAGACGAATTTCATATACCTACCTACACAAGAAGCACACACGTTTTGCTAGTTTCGGTTACCGACAACAGTTTGGGATTAGGTACCTACTTACTGTGACTCTGTGACCCTTAATAATCAAGTATGAGCTCTACTTTAGAATAATTTCTCCTAAGGACACTTTTTAAACTTTCGCGACTTGTACTCATATTTTAAAGTTAAATCGGGTCACTTCGCGCAATTTATCAAAAACGATTCTTCTAAGGAGTTCTAAATTCTTTTGGCTGTAGTGTATAGATTTTACGTTTGACCACCAACTCGCCTGGTGGGAATAGACGGTGTAGCCGAAGACGGTGCACCTATACTGGGTGTAATTGAATTCATTAGCATCCTTTGAAACTAACTACCTACTCCTGATACCGGTTACGTCTGGACCAAAATTTTTGAATTCTGACACATTGGTTTGGTAATAATAATAACTCCAAAAAATGGAATAACTTACTTAATCAAATGCTACAATACAACATTTAATTAAAATAATGTAGTACTGTTTTTAATTAGTACATACAAGGTATAAAAACGTTTAGATGTATCAAAATCATCCGTGCCAACTGCGTTAGGCGCCGCGGCAATTTTCATAATTTTCAATAAAAATGATTTCATTTACACTCTTTATTCTTTAATAATCACCTATAAATGATGTACTATCATGGGCTCAATTTATGCTAATGAATTAAATTACACCTGTGTATAGGTAAATCTAGATTAATAAAATTATGTGACAAATTATGGTATGATAGGTTACAAGATTTAAGTGGGCATCACAGCGTCACCTATTAACTGCAGAATAATGGAAAATTCGCAAAGTTGAGATTAGGTACAGTAAAATGCATGCTGCTATAAATTATGGAAGATAGGTACTTCCTACACCGTAGTAGAAGGTTATTCTTTATAAATTCACAAGACGTTGGTTTTGGCTTAACTTTATAGAACCTTGTATTGCTAAGGCCGAGACATTTATAAACTTCCAGGGTCCACAACCTCGTCTCTCCCAAGTTGAAGAAATGGAAAGAGACGTTGTTCACGTGCACTGACGAAATGCGCGAAGACTTTATGATGAGCATGAAGAAAGCCATTGTAGACTTTGTTCTAAAGGATCCCAATACGGTATTGTTGTGTAGTTTTAACACGCACTTTGTCAGTGTTCCACTACATTGGAAACCTACTATCTCTATCTGTGGTGAGAAAGGGCTCGTGTCCTAACAGTGGGAGCGTATGGCCAGATACAGGGCCGTCTTTACCGCCATACATTTCGATAGGTCCTACTAACCTGACACCACGCGAGCTAACGGGCTACCGGGGCGAAGGCTGACTCGCACCCCGGCGCCGAATATGCTTAAGACAGCCCTGGCCAGATATAAACGTCCAGGTAACGTAATAATTGGTGTATTTTATTGCCAGTGGCTCTCTTCCGACTTATACTTACCTATAGTATCAATACAGGTAGGTAAGTGCTAGTGACATTGCAAAATGGTATTTTTAGCACCAAACAATTTGGTACCTCAATACCCACATTCTTTCGTAACGTTACTGTACTATATTGGTAAGGTACTATTTGTGATGCATAGGGGAACATAGGGTGATTTAAGCCCCAATTGCCGGAAGGGTTCGATGATTTAATATTTCAGCCGTGAGCTATTTTAGGCATGTACTCTGTTAACTCTATGATATTGAATTTCAACGCTCCCCTCTGTCTGGCGTACTGAGTGGATAGCTATGTCAGGTATGAATTTAATTAACTGATGAATTTGAGCCGTATTTCGTTGTTATCCGTAAATCTATCGGATGCTTATTGCCCATATCATTAACTAAGTTTGTTTTAAATTAGCAATCGCCAAACGCTGTACTGAGCGCTAAGCCCATAAGTTCCCACTGCTGGGATACTGGTCTTCTCTCACAAGGAAAGTGTAGGCCATAATCACCACTCCGGCTAAGGGCTATTTGGTGGATAAACAATGTCTTCGAAGTTTGTGATTCTTGAAATTGCCATGGGTCACACGATGTTATCCTGCACTTTTCTAAAAATGAGTGCAACTTCCGCTCATTACTTACTTGAAAGTCAATGATGCGGGGCCGAATAGGAATTAAACCATGTCCCGAATAACCTGGATATTCGTAGGAGATTCACCTGTATGCATAATTAAGTAGGTTACCTACCTATAATCAATTCTGGGTTTCGTTCGATGCTCGAATACATCGAATACGCAACTTTTAAAGTGGGGAGGTCGCTACCCTACCTTTTTAAGCTTAAACCTACATTGACAAAACAAAAATAAAACAAAGTAAAAAATTAAAACGTAGGAAGAGTCGCTGGAAGAAGACGACACGCCCCTGAAGCAGGAGCTAGCGAAGAAAGATGACGCGTGGCGTCAGCGGTACGCTCTAGCAAGGAAGTTCCTCACGAAGAACCTGCATAGCGTGAACCCTTGCATCGCACAGGTGCTCTCCATCTGGTACAAGCAGTTCAAGTAAGATTTCAATTTTACGCGTTGAATCCTGCAACAAAGTAGATAGATAGATAGATAAACTCTTTATTGAAACACCACATCACAAATAATTAAAAGCTTACAACAACAAAATTAACAAAAGTGTATCAATTGGCGGTCTTATCGCTCAGAGCGATCTCTTCCAGACAACCTTGTACGGAAAGGAATGACATAGCAATACATGGACGGTGATATTCATACAAAAGAACGCTGTGTATAGTCATATATATATAAATAAATATACCTTAAATACATACATAATTACATAAAAAATCCTAGATAAAAAAATGAAGTAGGTACTTGCCCATAGTTTTTAAAATAATATTTCATTTATACTTAATAAGCTAATAATGTTTTGACCATTTGTTATAATGATAATTTAAGTGACATCGCATGACTTATCTGTAGCTACCCGAAACATTCAGATCCCATTTCCGAAAAAAACTGGTCGACTATCCAGAACTTTTTGGGTTGGCAGTGACTTGAGACTGATTAGCATGAAGGACATTATGACGACGAACGAGGCCTACGAGCTGCAAGACTTCAGTTTCGTCTGCAAGCGTCACATCGAGGCCGCTGGCAACGTGCTCACTCACCAGTGGATCCCCACCGTGCAAGCTGTATTCCTACAGGTGTACTTAATTTGAAATATTAGAAATTATGACACATACAATTTTTTTAACTGTTAATTAGTAAAACCACCGTAATAAAAAAGGCAAAGGTAAGAGCACATAAGTACATTTAATTTTATTTATAATATGTTTTCATAATGAGTTATACTCAGGTTCACATTTTATCATGAAAATGAATCCTGTATTTTTTGAACTGTCACCGTTTGAATAAATCCTGTCTGCGTTCACTGATATGGTTCAGAGCACTTTGAAATTAATTTGCACGAACAAGTCTGTTAATCTGAGTTATGAGTGACAGATAAAAAAGGAAGCATCCGTTGTCCAAGCCGCCCTTTGAAATGCTTTTATGCGTGCTGCCCAATATTTTAGAGAGGAAGGGTTGCCGACAAAGCTATAAGCCCTTTTCCCCGGCAGGCAGACTCGTAGGTATGCCATTGGGATTAAATTCATATAGGTAGCTAAATAGATACGTGTTGTTTGGCTAGACTAATTGAGTACCTACTAAGCTCTTCCATACAGAGGATTAATATTATAGCGGTGTGTATGTTTACCTACTTTTCCAATATGGTGGCATTACTTTCAGCCTTAATCACAGATTGCCAGTATTGAGATTATTTTTTTTTCTGCAGGGAAACAAGAAAAAGCAGATACCGGATCCAAAGCAGGCTTCTCTGATGAGACATTTTTACAACTGCCTGGCATGCATTATGACATACAACCTCCAAACCTTATGTCTAAAGTCAATGAAAGAGTTCACTGAGTACATCATGGATGTTGGAGTAAGTATTACGCACATATTTACAGAAATCCTCGCTTCCCACTTTTATTATGGGTTCAATCTGATCAGGGAGCCCTGAATAGGTATTTTCTTATGGGCGCTATTTTTTGTTGCATAATTCTCTCTCATTTATTTAGTTGATTGAAAATCATGGAACACTTTCAGGCTTCTAATCAAGGATTCGTAATAAACCTGACGTTTACAAACGATGCTGTGGAGTTTGATCCAGCTTTTAAACAGTTCAGAGATCAAATATGTTTGTTGTATGACTTTTTGATAGACGCGTGCCGGCAGACTGCTCGATTGGAGACCATGTTGTATCAAGATTATGTTGGCATCGGTAAAGCTACGCTAAAGGTAAACTAGGTCTTATCATCCTTTTACGTTATCAGCTCACCTTACCCTTAATTCTGAGGTTTACTGCTATATTTTCAGCCAATCATTGACCATGACTTAGTGGAAGAGTACAAGAAAACAGTATCTGACTTGATAAACGAACAAAGAATAGGACCAGAACTACGAGTCCAAGACTTCGACGATTATGTATGTTTGCTTAATGGAAAAGTAAGTAAAGAAAGTCCCTTTTACTATTAAATGATTTAGTTAAAAGTATTGACAGGAAACCTTAAAATTTTGGTTTAGTCCATGGCACAGGTGGATGATTTTCTTAACGCTCGCCCAGAAAAGACTTTTGAAGAGTATTGCGTGGAAGCGGTCAAATACGTGGACCTGGCCAGAGAAATACCATCACAGTTGGAAGGCACCATTGTCATTGGAATGTTTAGGATGCAGAGAGGGGATTTGATCACGGCTCTCAGAGCCGCGGCGACGAGGCTGGCCAACACTCTGCTGAGGAGAATGACTGAAGATTACCAAACTATGATCAAATCGTTAGTATATTGATCTTCTAAATCATGAAGAATTTGTATGAGCGTTGAGAATGCAAACGCATTTGTTAGTGATGTTTCCGGTTCTTTTGTATACTTTTTTAAATTGATGTCAGAGTTATTGACGCATTGTCTGTTCAGTTTCTTTCTTTCTCCAGCATATACGACGAGTATAGCACAATAGCCACGACCCTCCTGACTCCGCCGACAGACACCGCAGCCCTCATGGATCTCATCACGTACTGTAAAAAGGTTGAAGATATAATCCTCGCGGAGATGGAGGACAAACTGAGAAACGTCATGAGATATATCATGTTCCTAGGAGATTATACCACCTTTACGCCGTTGGAGATGAAAGCTAATAATCAGTCTTTTCATTGGTAATTCAGCCTACTTACCACTTATCGTATCAGTTGATTTAAAAAAAAACACAAGCTCTCATTATTTTACACTACCTCTAATCTAAACTTCTATAGTCAAATCTTCACTAAACCAAAAAAGTAAGTTTGGTACCTATCATTTTTTTAGGTATGCTCGTATGCCAAGTGTTATAGAAGAATGCAAATCTATCTGCGACCAAAAGAAGCTCGAGTATCAAGACTTACTCAAGGTAAGTTTGATGTAGGTATAAATAGGTACTATACAATGCTAATACATAGCTGTAAGTTTGTGTGTTACTAACAATGTGGATTGAATTATCTGGAATAGATGAATTTGAATTTGAATAAATATTTTCCCAGAACTAGGTAACAGTTTCTACGAAAGCTCATCAGATCCTGAACTTTCAATTTGGAAGAAATAATGAAGGGTTTCATATTTATAAATTTTTAAACTTTGTCTTGTGCTCAGGTTCGCATTGCCAAATTCATTGATGACCTTGAGCTTTACGAAACTCAAGCCAATGAGTTGCAATATTGGGGTAATATCAACGAGCTTCCCAAATACGTCAGCCGTGCCAAACATTTGGATGAGAAGTAAGTTGCCTCTTGATGATTTTCTTGTCTCCAATGACTTTTGAGTATTGAACTGTTTTCATTCCATTTTTTAAATGAGATCAGCTTGTATTTGACTACGTTTCACCTGAAATTGTGATCAATGATGTAGCTCACTTGCATAGAATAACCCCGGTAACGTCAACACCCGGGTATTTTAAAAAACTCCGTTTTACTACTTTTGTTGCTTTAAGTTTTTTTTTATTATTTAACTATTTCTACTCACTTATGTAAACAGGCTATCACAAGCATTGGCGAAGATTGATCAGTTCAACGAAGAGGAGAGTTCATTTGGATACGAGCTATCCCAGTATCCGAAGAGAAAAGCAATCTTTGATAAATTGGTGCCCTTTAAGAGACTCTTTGATGCTGGATACGACTTCTTAGGGAAACACCAGACTTGGATGTCGTCAAAGGTACCTGTTTATTTTCTACAAAATCTTTGATTAGATTTTATGACATGGAAGTGCAAATCAAATTATTTTGGTTGGTTTAACCTATAATAAAAGAGAGTCATCGTATTTAAAATATAGTTATTATATTTACCTACGGTTCGTCAATTCTAGTATTTTAGCTGATGCATTATTATATAGGTGGGCAGTTTCGATCCCGAAGAAATTGAAGGCGACGTCAGCTACTATTATAAAATTGTGTATAAATTGGAGAAATCCTTCCAAGAGGTCCCAGAGACATATCGGCTGGCTTGTTCTGTCAGGTAAAACTAGCACTTCTTCATCTTATTCTATTTGCCAATGGGCATATTTAAACTGCCTTTCAATATGTTTTTACAAATCGCAGAGAAAAGATGGACGAATTCAAGACTAATATGCCTATCATACAAACATTGGGTAACCCAGGCATGAAACCTCGTCACTGGGAGAAGATATCTGATATCGTTGGGTTCCCCATCGTTGTAGATGATGAGTTGTCTCTGGAGAAGGTCATAGACTTTAATCTAGTGGACTATATCGAAAAGTTCGAAAGCATCTCAGAAGCGGCAACTAAAGAAAACAACTTGGAGCGAGCTTTGGACAAGATGATGAAGGAATGGGCCGATCTCAAATTCGAGATTTTGTGTTACAAGTTAGTGAATCTGTTACGAAGCAATTTACATCGTTATATAGTTGACGTAGACTTGCTTTTTAAACTTTTCCACATTAACACCACCAAGATTGAAGATAATATTATTTACGATAATTTATTTTCTTAGGGACACTGGAACCTATATTCTATCAAGTGTGGATGAAATTCAGTTGTTGCTGGATGACCACATCGTCAAGACGCAGACAATGAAGAATTCACCGTATATCAAACCGTTTGAGGATGTTATTTAGTAAGGTTTAGAATAGAACTGGAGCGTATAATAAATTAGCTCTTATGATGATATAAACTGGTATAGAAAAACCTTCACCAACCTTTTACTTTTTCTAGTGATTGGGAAGGCAAATTAATATTACTGCAGGAGATCTTAGACGAGTGGCTAAAGGTCCAGGCGACCTGGATGTACCTCGAACCTATCTTCTCGTCACCAGACATTCAACAGCAAATCCCAGAGGAAGGCAGGAGGTTCAGCGCGGTTGATAAGGTGAAGCAAGTTTAACCACACAGAACTCTTTTTGGAAATATGATTCTTATGTTTTTTATTTATTCATACTGGGAAAATTGCTTGAATTCTAATAATTTTAGATGTGGCGTGAAATAATGAAAGCCGCGTTCATGGAGCCGCGAGTGCTTGACGTGATCATGATCGAGAAGATGCTCGACAGGCTCAAAAAGTCAAACAATCTTCTAGAGATGGTGCAAAGAGGACTAAACGCGTACTTGGAAAAGAAACGTTTGTTCTTCCCTCGCTTCTTCTTCTTGTCCAATGACGAATTACTAGAAATCTTGTCAGAAACTAAAGATCCCATGCGGTAAGTGCGTTTGCTTCAATACGACATTAAATAAAGGGCATCAGGGCATCAGGAGAAGATGCTCTACTAAACTCCAGAACTGGCTACTTTAGCAACGATGCAAGTGATGCAATGGACGTATACCTACTTGTCTGAAAAATATAGCATGCTTTCAGGACATCTAGTTTGACAGTACCAATTACTTGTAGTCAGATTGTGTTTTTTGCTTTTAGTGTACAACCTCACCTCAAGAAGTGCTTCGAAGGTATCGCGAAACTGACCTTCACTGAGGAGATGGTCGTCACTCACATGCGCTCCTCGGAAGGAGAGATTGTGGAGCTCACCATGACTATTAATACCGCTGCTGCTCGTGGTCAGGTGATTACTGGAATTGACTTCTTTGTAGCTAAAATCTTAACAATTTTTATGAACATAGCCCTGATTCAGTTTCTTCTTTCACATTGCTTATCTGATATAATTTTTGGGAACAGATAATTTCTTTAAAAAATTCTAATAATTGTAATCAAACCCCTAATAATAGTAACAACTCAAAAGCTGATGACTACTGCACAGGTGGAGAAATGGCTGCTAGAGCTGGAGCGAGCGATGAAGTCATCTGTTCACCACGTGGTGGAGCAATCGTTCAACGACTACACACTATGTGCACGAGACCGCTGGGTGCTAGTCTGGCCTGGGCAAGCGGTCAGTCTTCATCTTAATAATAGCCCAGGTTATTGAAGGAATCCCTTTGATGGTGTTGAAAATATAGCTTATGACAAAACAAGACAAATGTCAACTCTTTTGATGTTTACTGGTAAATGATTTCCACATATTAATGTTATACTCATGTTCAGCGATCAAAATATATTTCAGGTACAATGCATTGCAATGACATACTGGACGTCCGAAGTAACGGAAGCGATCCACATAAATATTCCGGCCATGCGCGCGTACTGGGACAAGTGCAATTTCCAAATCTCCAAAATTGTAGACTTGGTCCGAGGGGAACTTAGCTTGCAGAATCGAATTACACTTGGTAAGGGCTAATGGAGCACTCTCTTCACTTCATGATTTTTGTAGGCTAAAATTGAAAGGTTTTATTTCGGCATCTTTAGGTGCTTTGGTGGTACTAGACGTGCACGCCAGAGATACGTTGATGGAACTCATTGATCTTAATGTCACAATGGATAATGACTTCAACTGGCTCTCACAGATACGATACTATTGGGAGGTAAGCAGCTACAATAATATTTATATTGAGCATCAATAAATCTTAAAGGAGGCATGAACGCTTCAATACAAAATAGTCAAAAACCGTCTGAAACGAAGAAAGCCGAAAAGGCTTTCGATTTTGACATGAATTGGAATTGATGATGATTGGATGGAGTTTTGACCCCACAGGTATAAACCCACTACAAACAGAGTACCTAAGTATATTTTTCCTCAAATATGTAGCGACAGGAAGATCTCTCGATGCAGTGTGCGACTCGCATGATAAACTCGCAGCTAATGTATGGTTACGAGTACCTCGGGAACACTGGCCGGCTGGTCGTCACGCCTCTCACGGATAGGTGCTTCCGGACACTGTTCGGAGCTTTGCATTTGAACTTGGGTATGTTTGTGGTTCTATTAGTTTTGTTGCTTAATGGTTCTTCCTATTTTGTTGTTTCTCGGTTTGATAAATGTTTTTAATTCAGGTGGTGCACCTGAAGGCCCTGCGGGTACTGGTAAAACTGAAACCACTAAAGACTTAGCAAAAGCAGTTGCCAAGCAGTGTGTCGTATTTAACTGTTCTGATGGTTTGGATTACCTTGCTCTTGGAAAGTTCTTCAAGGTAGCCTAGGCTTTTTATCTATGATTAAATCGAAACAAGCCATAAATTAACAAATAGTACAAACCTTATGCTCTCTTTACCAGGGTCTTGCGTCATGTGGAGCCTGGTCATGCTTCGACGAGTTCAACAGGATTGACCTTGAAGTGCTGTCGGTGGTAGCGCAACAAATCCTCTCTATCCAGCGCGGCATCAACTCTGGGTCACCTGAATTGTTATTTGAAGGGACCATGCTACAGCTGGACCCGACGTGCGCTGTCTTCATAACCATGAACCCAGGCTATGCTGGCAGATCTGAGCTACCTGACAATCTAAAGGTTAGTTTCTTAGGATCCTTGGTGATTGATGTGAATACGCACTTTCCTATTTTTAGGGTGTTTCTGATTTTTCAGCCTATTCTTGATATTGTTTTAAGGTCTGAAACGCATATATTAAGTGTGGTTTACTTAGGTACATTCCGAAATCTATTCCTAATAAGTAATTAAAACTTTGCTTGAATATACTATGTATTTTTAGGCTTTGTTCCGTTCAGTAGCCATGATGGTGCCAGATTATGTCTTAATCTCCGAGATTGAGTTGTACGCGTTCGGCTACCTAAACGCTAAGCCCCTGGCTGTGAAGATCGTCGCAACCTACCGGCTCTGTTCAGAGCAGCTGTCTTCGCAGAGTCATTATGATTATGGTGAGTTATAGTAAACTGTAATCTTAGTAACTAAGGGCAATAACAACTTAAGTCTTTAAAATGCTCATTGGATTTTTCTAAATACGTGTAGATATAGATGTATTTTGAAATGAGGTGATTACCTAATCGTCAGGCATGCGAGCGGTGAAGTCTGTATTGCGTGCCGCGGGAGCCCTGAAATTGCGATACCCTGACGAGGACGAAGATGTTATTCTACTGCGCTCAATCAAAGACGTCAATCTGCCCAAGTTTTTGGAACACGACGTTCCTTTGTTCATGGTGAGTTAAAAAAAATATCACAAACCATGTTAAAATGTTTTTTAAGTAAAACAATATGGCATAAAGATGAAGCTCGAGCGAATAATAGGTATGATGACTTTTTTTTTGGATAAATTAATAATAATCATAAAAGATAAACATTTGTGAAAACAAAAATTAAATATCCCAAAATATGACCAAATTACAAGCATTTTAAAAACCGGAATAGAAAGAGGTAGGTCAAACGGCCAGTGACGTCAGAGCAAGGTCGTTCATAGTACCTCATTACTAAGCTGTGGTAGCTTTTCATACAATTTCTTTGACATGTGACGTCACGAGTGGATTTTTCATAGTAACTGGGGGGGCGCTCGGTTTCGCGAGAAAGGGATAGGAAATGCCTCCTATAGAAAAGCTTATTACTCCGTGATTTATTTACCGATTGTGCTTATTTATTCAATTATTGCATTCATTTTTAATCTTCTTATGAAAATAATATTTACTTGTTCATTTTTAATAGTAGTCATCATGCCTATTGTGCAGAACAGGAACAATCTGAAAATGTGTTCAAGAGTATTGAGATCTCGTTACTGTAATCTTAGCTTGTTATTATGGGCAGGTGTTTGAAACAGAAAGCTATATGAATGATGCCACGATTGCAGAAAAGTTTTTAAGAGGCACAAACCTCTCACATTGGGAATTATAAAAAAATGGTCTTTACAATAGTAATACAGGTGTTCTGTACGTACCAGGGCATCATTAGTGACCTGTTCCCGGGGCTCCCGCTGCCGCTGGCGGGGCTTCCGTTCCTCGTGGAGTGTCTCAAAGAGTGCTGCGTGCCTCTCAACCTGCAGCCTAACGACTTCTTCATTGAAAAGGTATTATGGATCGAAAACAAAGATTGACTCACATAAAGCAGCGCGAGATCAAGGCACAACCTGGCATACCCTAGTATTGTCTGTGATACTGTAAAACTAAGCCATTTTATGCCGTCAAGCCACAAAGTATATCGTCATTATCAGCTGACAGGATACTAGTCCAGAGTCCTACTAAATATACCTTCCCAAGCCACGCCACTGAAGCTTGTTTTGGGCGGCTCTACTCTTCCAGTTGCTTTCAGCTACAAGGTCCCAGATTACTGAATAATTATGTTACTTCTAAAGTCTACTACGTAAATACATTTTTAATTTACATAGGTCCTCCAGTTATACGAGATGATCTTAGTACGTCACGGTCTCATGCTGGTAGGGCTGCCGTTCTCCGGGAAGACCAAGTGCTACCACGCTCTGGGAGCCGCACTCGGTTTGGTGTCCGAAAAGGTCTGTACAACTTTTACTTGGTATATTACTTCCGCTTTACTATGACGTCACGATCTGGTCGTTGGCCAAATGGGTGGCACACTCATACCTACTCCTAAATTATAAGGCCCTGCGTGACACTACATGTTATCATGGGACAACAGTCTAGTAATTTGATTTATAGACTTTGCTAAATGATGCCAAGTAATTACTATTCACAGTGCTCTTCGAATCCAAGCAGAAATAGTTATAGCAGCAGTCAAGCAAGTAAGTTAATAACTGCTTGGTGGCAGAAAATATGACAAAGTGGCGGTGCCTTTTGTGGAAAAACGACCTTTGACAGAGTAGAGAATTTTAGCATATCAAAAAAAAATCGCAACTCAATTACAAACTAAGGCACATCACTAATCTCATACATTTATTCTTCAATTCTTGGATCTCTCAACGTATTGATAGTAAACGTAAACATTTGAAAAAAAATCCTTTACGGCTGAGTTTCCATCACTCCTCCAGGCTCTAATGGCAGAGAACGCCACAGAGTGGACGGTAATCAACCCGAAGTCCATCACGATGGGCCAGCTGTACGGCCAGTTCGACCCGGTCTCGCACGAGTGGTCGGACGGTATTCTCGCTGTCAGCTACAGAGCTTTCGCCGTCTCTCCTAATGATAACAGGTATTGTGATGTTGGTGAGTTTATCCAGGGTTTTTAAAGAGTTACAAAATTAATTTTTCAGGCTTAAGCACTAAATATCCTAGGAATGATTTTAAAGTGTAAATCACACTGGGTTGAAACCCAGTTTACACTCCCAGTGGGATTTCAATCCCGCTGGTTGCTAAAATTTTGAGGACTATAATATCTTTACTAAATATCATGAGCGCACGATAAAGCTAGAATAAGATGTTTACATCACACTGTGCACGACGGCTTAACGCAACGGCAATTTTCGTTTCTTCAATGCAATTAACATTCGTCAAGGTGCATGATATTTCCAGCTTAGCTGCCAGTTACACAAATTTCTATATTCCACATGTACGTTGACCATCAAATCCGGGTGGATTTGTGTATCTCCGAATCTTATAAGAACTTTGTGACAGAAAATGGCTGGTATTCGACGGACCAGTAGACGCTATTTGGATCGAGAACCTTAACACTGTACTAGATGACAACAAGAAGCTGTGTCTCATGAGTGGAGAGATCATCCAGCTGGCGCCGACGACCAACCTTATATTTGAACCTATGGACTTGGAGGCCGCTTCACCTGCCACGGTTAGTATTCTGCTTTTCAACAATAACATGATTTGTTTCTTGAAAATACTGTACCTGACTATTACTTTACTCTTAAAGCACACGTAACCTGTGCTTTCTGAATATTTCCTTAAGTTGGTAAAGAAAATACGTCTTAAAATTTTTACGTTATTACTGTGTGGATTATCTTGGAGAACATTTACACCACTGTTCTTCATTGTTACATTACAGCAGCACTTCCACGTTGCAGCAAGAGGTAAATTTAAGCTCAAAGCCGTCTGATTGTCTTGACTGAATACTATAATATAATTATTTATGCTTAGTCTAAAGAAAGTTAGGACCCATCTTCAAAATAAATCCCTAGAAGTGAACCCCCAGGTGTCCCGTTGCGGTATGATATACTTGGAGCCCAAAGGTCTCGGCTGGAAATGCTTGCTTGAATCTTGGCTGAATACGCTGCCTCCAACCCTGCACAACGTCAACAAGACCCTCATCAGGAACCTGTTCAATAGGTTCTTGTCTCCGCTTCTGTGGCTTATCGAATATTCTGGAAAAGCAAAGGTTAGTACAGTCATAGTGTAATAATTAATATTTATTACACTATGGTACAGTAAAGTGTAATTTACAACCGGCGAGGTACGCTCTAAAAACTTAAAAAAAACGAGCTTTTCTTATGATAGAGCCGTGATTGTATATGTGTAAGATAATGGAAGGTTGTCGAGTGGCGACCACGAACTGGAAGACGCAGCGTAGGCTGGCCCCCTACTAAGTGGATTTACGACCTGGTCGGAACCGTGGGGAGCCGGTGGATGCTTCAGGCTGATGATGATGATGATGATGATGATGATGATGATGATGAATGGAAGTGAGCTCGATGTCTCACACCTGATTCCATCAAGTCGTCAATTCAAAAATATATTATAACAATGCTTTTTTGGCTTGCAAGCTCTTTTGCCATTCTTTGCCAATATGGCGTCATCAACCTTAAGTTTCAATGTTCCAGCAAATGTACGTAACGTCACGCAGCAATCTAGTGGTGGCTCTCATGAACCTCTACGATTCATATATGGACGACTTTTACGACGAAAAGTATGTAGAGGCGATATCAGACTTGGACATACGAGCCCAACTTGAGGTGAGATCACGTTAGGTTAGAGCGACTTTTTCATCGAGAACATATAAAAAAATAACATTTTAAAGCTAAACTGTAGGACAGCTTCGTGAAACACATTGTACGTTTTGCAGGGAGTGTTTTTCTTTTCATGCATATGGTCTATTGGAGCTACTTTGCAAGCTGATGATAGACCAAAATTCGACATGTTGTTCCGTGGCTTACTCGAAAAAGAATTTCCCGAAAAGGTAAGGCTATTTTTATTATACAGGGTTACAGGAAAAATTGTGCTAGATCCGTTAAGAGCGTGGAGTACCCATGATTTCTGACTTATTTCACTATGAAACACCCTAGGCTAAACTAATAATATTTTTGTAGATATCCCTTAGAAAACAATACAGTTTCTAATATTTTTTTTATATCTTAACTTTCACTTGTCTACTACGGTCTATGCAATTAACTTATGTACTATTTTAATGATTGACGTCCTAAAGCATCTTATTACACATGTAAAAATGCAATAATAATAATAATAAGAAGACACAAAATATTTCAATGAAAAAATTAAAAATTGAATATCTCGAAAAGGGTAAAGTTTAGCCTAGGGTGTTTCATAGTGAAATAAGTCAGAAGTGATGGGTACTCCACGCTCTTAACGGATCTAGCACGATTTTTCCTGTAACCCTGTATAAGATTTTCATGGTTTGTCAATGTTACCTATATTAACGGCTTATAAAATAATATAACTACAAAATTATAAAACACATATTTCGCATTACTTATGATCACTTATGTAAATATAGGTGTCGTCACACTTAATACGTCTTGTAGAGAAGCTGCTGCAGTTTTAAAATCTCTACTTGCTATATTTACAGGTGAAAGAAGCGCTCGGCTATCCGCGCGACATAGCAAAACCTGAGAAGCACTACATATTTATAATTCCAAAGGAAGGCATGGTTTATGATTACCGTTTTATTAAAGAGGTCAGTGAAATAAAATAAAATGATAACAGGAACCTAGAATTTTCAACTGCAAAAATTATGTGTCACTATTTATGATCATAGCATTGTTCTTCTTTTGCTGTCACCACTGTAATGTCCACAAATCGAGACAATCTTAAACCGTAAAGTATTTCTCTAATAGTTCCCTACTTAAGATTTGGCTTGTTTTTTTGTATGTAAACCAATTCCGCCGACCGCTCATTTTTACGATTAAACAAATACCAGGATACTACCAGTATCGTATTGTATTATCTGTGATCAGGGTAAGGGCAAATGGAAGCCGTGGCAAGACGACGTGACCTCGGCACCTCCCATCAGTAGAGATACCCCGCCCAACCAGATACTCGTGACGACACTCGACAGCGTCCGATATTTAGCGCTGTTCAAGCTACTCGTGACCCATCACAAGGCTGTTATGATGGTCGGACCCACTGGCACTGGGAAGTCTTCGTATATTATTGTAAGTGGCTCATGTGTATCAAAAAAAATACCTACTGCTTTTGGTCAACAATTTAAAACTAACTTGAAAAGTTTGAGTAAAACTTGCAAAGGGTTAAGCTAATGGGGTCTTTTTTTTTCATTATATTATAGCGGTCACCAAATTCGTTCAAGATTTGAATTTTAGCAGTCTTGCTTTATTAACAGATTAAAGTTTTATGTAACACTTACCTTAAAAAAAGAAATTGATTCATAATGAAGTTTTTAGGATTATCTCGTGAAAAGAGTCGACACAAAGGTATACAAAGCTCTCATTATGGCATTCTCGGCGCAGACGAACTGTAATCAAACCCAGGATATCATTATGGGGAAGCTCGATAAAAGGCGCAAAGGCAAGTCTCGCGTAGAATTACTACCATATTTAAGATTATGTTTAACTCAAAAGAAGATCTGACAGATGATTTGTGTGTTCACAAAAGTAAGAGATAAATATTTGAAACCTTTGAAATATTTATTTTACTTACCGAGTTTACCATCGTTATTATTTTGGATTTATGTGACTATAATAAAACGAGCGTTGAGGTTTCAGGTGTATTTGGTCCTCCAATCGGATGCTACAGCGTAGTGTTTGTAGACGATGTAAGCATGCCACAAGCAGAGACCTATGGCGCCCAACCTCCAATAGAAGTGCTCAGGCAAGGTATCGACTTGGGACTGTGGTACGATAGGAAGACAAATATCGCTATGCATCTCATTGACGTACAGGTGAGGATAGAAACTTATGAGTCCCTGCTTAGTTCAGCGCTTGGAGTAGTCATTGTGTACTGGAAGAGGCAGTTGATATTTTGTGTTTAGATGAGGTACTATAAAATAGAGTTGTCATCGATCAAATTCAAATTATTATCTTTCAGTTTATGTGCGCCATGGGGAAGCCAACTCCAGGAGCAAAACTGGTAACTCCTCGATTTTCTCGACATTTCTCGTTCTTTTGCATCGATGAGTTTGATGATGACACTCTTAAGGTCATCTTCGGAAGGATCATGTTGTGGCACCTCGATACCAGGTAAACTCAAACTGATAGATAAACATACTATGATATCAATTTTCACATGAACTGATGTACTCAATAAATATCCACATTTCTATAGAAAGATAAAAAAAAATGGAACTGGTAATAAAATAAATGAGCTCATGAACTGCGTAATGATTCTAACTTTAAACTAAAGTGCTTAATTTAATTATTTCAGAGGCTTCTCAAAAGAGTTTGATCCGTGCATTGATGAACTTGTTAATGGTACCTTAGAGGTGTACAAAGAATGTCGACTAAACCTTCTGCCTACTCCATCCAAGTCTCATTACACCTTCAACTTACGAGACTTCTCGAGAGTGATATTGGTATGTAAAGTATAAGATTGCCATGATGAAATAGTTGATCTTTGTAACTGTTACGCAATGTAATCTCTGTTTGGTTGCTGAGCATCAGCAGTAGAATGAAATGCCTTAGAAGAAGATTATTTGGTGTTAAATTTCTAGGGAGTTCTATTATCAGTGCCAGAAGTTACCCCCGATCTACATTCGATCAAACGTCTGTGGGTGCATGAGTGCCTCCGAGTATTCTCCGACCGACTGGTCGAAGACGCAGATCGACAGTGGCTCGTAGGCTGCCTGAGGCAAGCCACTGAATCACATCTGAATGATAACTTCGATCAGATGCTGTCGAGGTTACTGTTTGGACCTCAAGATAAAGTGGTAAGATTTGCCAACAATATTGGTTACATTAACAAAATGACACTTTTTCAGTATAATTTTTTCGGGGACATTATAGCCATTCTATAGGCTCATAATTTTTTGTTTCATAGATTACAGATCGTCACCTACGGAATTTGATCTACTGTGACTTTGCGAACCCCAAAGTAGACACGCGTTTCTACATGGAAACGACAAACATGGAGCATCTGAATTCCACTGTTGATGCGTTCCTTGTCGAGTTCAACAACATGTCCAAGAAACCGATGAATCTTGTGCTTTTCAGGTTAGTGTCTGTTAATGATTTTGATGACTTTAGAATGCGTCGTTTTGGTTCTGTTTTGTGTTTATTTCACCTTTTAGACAAGCCCTTTATTGGCTGTCCTCAATGGTTTCCTATTCATTTTGTAACCAGCATCTTTTTACTCAGGTTTGCAATAGAGCACGTATCTCGAATTTGTCGAGTGTTGACGCAACCTCGCTCTCACGCGTTGTTGGTCGGCCTCGGAGGCTCGGGGAGGCAGTCTCTCACGAGGCTCGCGGCTCACATTAACGAGTATGACCTGTTCCAGGTTTGTAATTGAAGTAAATTTATTTATGTGATTTAGTAGCATTTGATAGCTATTCTCCAAAAACTGGATAGGGCATTTGATGGCATTTGGTGAATAATGGTACAGCGATGCGTTTAGTTTCCGTAGTATTGTTACCTGTTGTAGTTTTGTTATATTGTGTATGTGGTTCATATTTAAATAGCATATTAATTTATTTATAGGTGGAAATGAGCCGTACATATGGTAAGAACGAATGGCGTGAAGATTTAAAGACGTTGTTACGAAAGTGTAGCACGCCTGATCTTCTTATGGTATTCTTATTTATTGAATCACAGGCAAGTACTACTTATGTTTGTACTTCGATTTTATAATATTGGGTATTTTGAATATTTAATGACATGACATATTGTTCTGCAAATGCCACAGATCAAAGAAGAAGGATTCCTCGAGGACGTGAATAATATGTTGAACTCTGGAGAAGTGCCAAATATTTTCGGTGCTGATGAAAAAGCTGAACTGTGTGAAAAGATGAGAGTCGTAAGTTGAATTTAACACTTGATGATTTATTTTTAAGACCAAAAAGTTAAAATCAATTTCTGATAAGTGGTTTATATCGCGAATAACTACACACAGAAAAGAATTACATGAAATGAGTGCTAAAATTAATGCATTTTATTAATCATTTATTCGATGTATTATTTTATTCAAATTAATGAACTTACCTTCACGAAACATTTCCTGCTATTCTAGCCCATTTCTTCTGTCCATGCATTATAGATCGACCGTCAGCGAGACAAGTCACTGCAGACGGATGGCAGCCCGACAGCACTATACGCGTACTTCGTGTCGATAGTCCGCGACCAGCTGCACATCGTGCTCGCCATGTCCCCCGCCGGCACCTCCCTGCGCACGCGCATACGCAAGTTCCCTTCACTCGTCAACTGCTGCACCATCGACTGGTTCCAGGTGAGTAGAGCAGATTTAGTAAACCGATGCCTTAAAAAACTTAACGTTTAACTTAAAATACACATAGATTCTGACTGGCGAAGAAAAGTTATTGACTTACTGAGTTTGTCAGTAAATCAATAACGCATTTGTGATAAAAAAATGAAAAATCCCTAGACCACATGCATCAACTATGCAAAAGTAAAGCTAGAACTGAGTCCATTTTCATTTCTAACCAGGAATGGCCACCAGATGCGCTACTGGCTGTGGCCACTCGTTTTTTAAAAGATATCGAACTAACTACACTGGAACGAGACACCGCTATTAAGCTATGCCAGGTCTTTCATACTGACACCCAGGAACTTACAAGACAGTTCTTCGCGAGACTGAAACGATACAACTACGTGACGCCTACGGCTTATCTGGAGCTGATCAATATGTTTAAGTCACTGTTGAACAAAAAACGATTGTAAGTATAAATTCTAATTGTTAAAAACTTTTAGACATTTACTACGTTAGACTCGTTTTCCAAAGGGTGCTGATGTGATAATAGAGATGTAAACAATGACGCAAGATAAGAAGTAATCGTATAATGAAGGAGCTTAAGATACCCAGCCATAGGAAGGTTCTGGTCGAGATAAATACTTTATATTTATCTTTGTTATTTGACATTGTGTAGGTTTTCATTTAATAGGCTTGTGTCGTGCTATTTTTTTATTGCACGAATTAATAGTATTCCTTAAAACATAAGCAGTCGTGAAAACAAAAATTAAATATCTCAAAAAATGACAAAGTTACAAGCATTTTAAAATACAGGAATAAAAAGAGACAGTTCAAACACGCAGTGACGTTAGTTCTTTCACTTTCATAGTACCTTATTACGCTGTGGTAGATTTACATACCATCTCTTTCGCATGTGACGTCATATCCCACTGTTGCATAGTAACTGTAGGGGATGCTTTGTTCTGCGAGAAAGGGACAGGCGATGAAACTTTAAAAGCTTATTACTCCGTGATTTATTTACCGATTTAACTAATTCTTTCAATTATTGCATTCGTTTTTAACCTACTTTATGAAAATATGATTAGCTTGTTAATTTTTAATAGCAGGACACAAGCCTATTATGTCCTCTCCCATTTTTATTAGAGAACTTACTACCGGAGAGAAACGATACCTCACTGGTCTGGACCAGCTCGCAATAGCGGCCAAGTCAGTAGCAGCTTTACAACTAGCTCTAGAAGTTCTGCAGCCAAAATTAGAGGCAGGTGCCGCAGCAGTAGCTGAAACCACGGTTAAAGTGGAAAAGGAGAAAGAAGGAGTTGCGCTTGTGGAAGCAGACGTTCGAGCGGACCAGGCGGCTGCTGAAACACAGGTTAGGAAATCCTTTGCATACGATAATTTATGATATTGAATATAGCTAGACTTTTTTTTATTGTTCTCTTTCCCTTGACATGAAAAGGATTGAACATGAATGTGCTTAAACTAAACTAAAGAGGGTAGTAAAACAAGTTTGCTTCAGACTGACCATACGGTTCTTTCTGGTTTTATTGCTAGGAATGTGTTATGATGGGCTATGGTTTTTATATCTATCAGAAATTTCACTAAAAGTATTATATTATGTCTGTCTAAGACACGATGCTGAACTTTCACAACATTAAATTTATTGGCTTTTTACTTACCAGATGGTAAGATAAAATATTTTCCAAAACTTTTTCAAATCTAGGCAGCAGAAGCTCAAGGCATTAAAGATGAGTGTGACGCCGACTTAGCGGAAGCGATGCCGATCCTCAACTCAGCGTTAGCTGCACTGGACACCCTGACTCCACAAGATATCACCTTTATTAAAACCATGAAGAGTCCTCCTAGAGGCATCAAGCTGGTCATGGAAGCTATCTGTATTTTGAAGGTATGGTTATTTCGAATATGTTCCTATTTTATTTATAGCTACGCTTTACTTATGCTTATGTGAATGGCATAATGTCAACGTGGAAGCCAGATATAGTGCCATTGCTATCTTTTACTTATTGTATTATGCTAAATTGCTAATCACGATTTTACTATACAGTCGCATGGTGTGTAAAGCAGTAAAATCTACATAATGTCCTATCGATAACCTCTGCTTCGTTTTTATATTGCTTCTGTAGTTACTTATTGTCTTACCAATTTTCGTTTTATTTTACCATGCTTTCTACAAAAGTGGGATGATCCGGTAAGTTATCTACATCAAGATTGCCAAATGTGGCATTTTTGTACCGTGACACTATTTAATTTAATTAAAATTTATTTTAACTGAATTTATTTACAATGCAGATCTAATCTAATTCTAATCTAATGAAATAATCTTAAAACTTAAATCTAAACCCCATCTCAAAACAGGAAGTAAAACCAGACAAAATTCCTAACCCGTCCGGCGTTGGTACAATCGAGGATTACTGGGGTCCGTCGAAGAAGATCCTCAACGACATAAAGTTCCTGGAGTCACTACAGAACTATGACAAGGACAACATCCCGCCTGCCGTGATGAAGAAACTACAGACCACTGTCATGTTGGATGATGGGTTTGTTCCGGAGAAGATTCGGGCAGTTTCTGTTGCCGCTGAGGGTAGGACATCACCATAGTAGATTAAGATAATAAGCTCCACCATCTTTTGTGAATCCGTCGTTACTTAAATAGTGTGTACTGATAGCGTCTTGGAAGCCATGCAGTTCCCGTCTTTCCAATATACTTACGTAATCTTTGGTTACATCGTTATTGCTTTACCAATAATAATAGTCACACAATATTTAAATCTGGAGCTGAATTAACTTAAACCTTAGTATCTAATAGTAATAATCATAATTACTCCTTTTAAAACATTTATTTTAACGCCCCTAAGTACTGGGATGATTGAAGAGTTGCTCTACCAATCTGTGCTATATGTATGTGTATTGTTTATTGAGGTTTAAATATAGAAAGTATTTTTATAGTGTAATCCAACCAATCAATGAGCCTAAAGCTTACTTGCATCATATTCAGGTATGTGCAAATGGGTGATTGCTATGACAAAATACGACAAAGTGGCCAAAGTGGTAGCGCCCAAAAAGCAGAGGTTAGCCGCCGCACAAGCCGTCTACGACAAGGCTATGGCTGCGCTAGCCGTCAAACAAGCGCAACTCAAGGAGGTTAGAGATTAAATAAGTATAAGTAGTGAAAATTATATGCAAAGAAACGAACAGAAAGAATTGAAAGACTTTACAATTCACTTTATCACATACAGTCCGTGGCTCCATATTCTTAATGTTTGCAAAAGAGGAATTAAAGAAGTTGTTTACTTAACATTTGAGAGCAAAGCAAACGTAGTTTGTTTAAGTAAATAATGCATTACCATTCTTTAGGTCCAACAAAAACTAGGCAAGCTAGAGGATGCACTAGCGGAACAAAGTCGGCAACAGAAGTTGTTGGACGACGAAGTGATGGACTGCAGTAATAAGTTAAAGCGAGCTGAGATGCTAATCTCCGGCCTTGGCGGAGAGAAAACAAGGTGGACTCAGATCGCTAAAGAGCTGAGAGAGACTTACAACTCTCTTACAGGTATTTTAGCCATAAGTCCACTAGACTGCTTGTTAAAGTTACAACCAAATAATTTGAAGAGATATTAACTTTATACATAGGTATCGGTTTAGAAAAAATTGATATAGAAGTATCGCATAACCTATTTGCTATTTTCAGGTGATATTTTGATTGCTGCTGGGATTATAGCTTACCTTGGGCCGTTCACAGCTATTTTTAGAGCCGGTCAAGTAAGTTTTAATTACGTATGCTTTAATACGCTGTAATTTGTGTTGAAGTTTATCAAATAAATTTGAAAAGTCTACCAGCAAATTTGTGGCCTATTTTCAACAATGTACATTTGATGATAATACTGTGTTGTATTTAGGTGAAAAAATGGGCGCAGGCGTGCCACGATTGTGGTATCGTGTGCACTCTCAACTTCAGCCTGATCAAATCGCTCGGCGATCCTGTCACCATCCAGCAGTGGAACATTGACGGCTTGCCTTCCGACGGATTCAGTGTTGAAAGCGCTATCATTATTATGTGAGACTAATTTGGATTGGTATTTTGCTGAAAGCTGTAACTCACCCACAAAAAGTGCCACCAATGGGTGAAATACCTACTTTTAAAGTTTTTATGTAGTTTCACTCCATTTTTAACTTATCTAGCAAAATGCGTACAAAAACAAAACGAGGTGAGAATTTTTCTTACCTAAAGAAAAATAAGGATTAATTATCATCTAGGACGGCCCGCCGCTGGCCCCTGATGATCGACCCGCAGGGGCAGGCGAACCGCTGGATAAAGAATATGGAGAAACCGAACAACCTGTGCATCGTGCGCATGACTCAAGCTGACCTCGGAAGAGTGCTCGAAAACGCGGTGCAGTTCGGACAGCCGGTAAGTTAACCACTGATCGTTAACAAGATAATTAATAACAAGTCCTTTTGCAGGAGCAACTATGCGAATTTTCGTGACCTTAGCGCATTTAGAAAGAAAGAAAGGAGAAAATGTTTATTCATGACAATTACAATTAATAATAACAAACTAGTAAAACATTTTCAAATAACAAATAGGTATTACAACTATTGCTATTTGTCACGAATCGGTCCCAACTCAGCATAATGCTAGTCGTAAGATCAGCGCTAATCTTCCGTTGGGCCGTTTCGGTGCCATGGGCTCAGCTTACAGCAATAAACAGAAATATATATTATGTATCTTTACATATAAGTAGATGATATACGTTTTAGATAAAACATAAAAAACATAAAATAGAATAAAAAATAAAGTGGTTAGGTTAGGTTAGCGCTTTTCAGTACCGGTTTGAATGGGCTAAGACATGGTCAGGTCGATTTTACTCTCACCCTCGCTAAGTGTACTCGTATCATATATTATGTTATGTACCTCGCTGATTAATTAAACGAGACGCTGGTTAAAGAGGTTTCCCGACGTACATAGCCGTTGGCTTTATAAAGGACGAATAGAAAGACTTGGTAGGAGGGACGGTAACACCATATTAGAATGCCCAGAATGGCAATAATTGAATTAGTACCATGCAGTCTGCTTGCTAACGCCACGCGATGATCTTGGCTGGAAAATCGACATTGTAAACATACTTATAATTAATTCTCAGCGTAATGTACGACCGACTATTGTGTAGTACGCTACACTTTTTAATGCCACTTTTGAATACATGTTTTAAAAATTAAATAGACATTAATTGGGCTGACTCAGAGCACAAACTTTTTATTCGTCAACCGTTCAAATTCAGTCTCTACGTTTTCCACTAAGCTTGAAATCTCTTGCCTCCACAAAAGTTTGAAATTGAAACGAAAATTCCCCGTCGCTCGGTATACTTTCAAGAACCTAGCTGTGGCTGTATTACGAGCACATTGTTCGCAAACTTTTTATCTCGCTGTACGTGCTGAATTTGTACCTCACACCCACTCCAATAAAAGTTGGCGGAAAACTGGCACCCGTTGAAACGCGCGCTGCGAGATAACTTTTGTTTTATTGCTCAGGTGTTGTTGGAGAACGTGTTGGAGGAGTTGGACCCAATGTTGGAACCATTGCTTCAACAGCAAACATTCAAACAAGGCGGTGCTCTTTGTATTAAAATTGGAGACACGATCGTGGAATACAGCAAGGATTTCAAGTGAGACCAATTATTATTATAACGGGCTGTCGATTTGAAGGGTACCATGATTTGCAACTCGTGAAACTTGTTAACGAGATGTGATCGTAAGCTGCAACGCTGTCGACATTCAACAGCGTTGCACTTGTTAAGCAAGTCCTATCAATTTATGTTTCAAACTACAGTTCCAAACTCCCTAACAACTATTTCAGTACTTCTGAAAGCGTAAACCTTGAGCTCGTACATTCACATAAACTTTCTATCCAAGGACAATTTTGCCGTTTTAGCATCTACAAATTGGAGTCTTAAACTCAAGAGAGAATAATATAAAACTTTAAAATAAACCAGTAGACTAGTAGTAGTTTAGTAGACCATACCATCGTAGACTACAAGCTTTTTCTACCTTCCGATTTGTTTGAAACCGACTCACACCTACAGCCCCCAGCAGCGTGAGCGTGCGTGAGTTTGCAGCGTGAGTTTCGGGGACACAGTGTTGCACTTTTGTGGTTCCTTGTACTCGTCGGTTACTTCATTGGTCAAATCAACGCTCAAAATATTGGTCTACCGTGTCATATAATAAAGATAAGGCTAGATAAATAAACTTGGTTCCCTTGGAGACGCCTACGTCCAGCGGCTTAAGTATACTTGAAGACGGAAATAAATCTATTGTTTCATCTCATTTCTGAGGCAGGCATTTCTGCCAACAGATTGTACATAAGTACGAAGCTAGCAAATCCCCACTACCTACCCGAGGTAGGCGTCCGCGTGACGCTCGTCAACTTCATGCTCGCCAAAGATGGCCTCGAGGCACAACTTCTGGCGCGAGTGGTCGCCCGCGAGCGGCCTGACTTGCAGCAAGCCAAGTCCGACCTCACCACGCAGGGAGCTGAGCACAGGAGGCTGCTGCAGGATATTGAGAGGAAGATACTTAATGTGCTCTCGACTTCCGAGCATTTGTTGGAGGATGAGGAGGCTGTGCAGGTATGATAGGACAAATAGTTTTGTTTATTTAAGAGTCATAATCATCAGCTTAACTGCTGAACAGAGGCTTCCTCCGCAGAATGCCACTTGAGCTACTGTTTGCTTCTTGCACCCATTGACTCGCTGCGGCGGTTCTGACTGCAAGTTGTCAGTCCACCTATTGTGGGACCAGCCTACGCTGCCTGCCTACGATTCATATTATGCCTGGCTAAAATAATAGTTTCCTTTAACTTTTTGCGGGTTTAAAATGTTTATGGTTGAAAGGTTTTGTGTATTGTGTTGTCACTCGGTTATGATGTTCAGGTCCTGAACTCTGCCAAAGACACTTCAAATGAAATCAAGGAGAAGCAAGAAGTAGCGATGGTGACAGAGAAGGCCATCGACACGGCGCGTAACGATTACGTGCCCATCGCTGTACACTCTACTAACCTGTTTTTCTTAATAGGTAAAATTTTTACATCTATGTGAATGAAGCTTTGTATGCACTAATTACAACTCGCACTAGTAAATATTATAACGATGATGATAAAGTTTCAGTAAATAAGCCACCGTTTGCATACAATTTGGTTTATGTTTACATTCCTGATTGCATAATTTGATGCAAACACTGTCAGCATACATTGCTGCCTGCAAAGCCCGTGGGTAATTGTATCGATGCGGCGACGGCACTGTGTACTGAAATTGACTAGCTATATATTATGTCCTATTTGTACAATAATGTCGTATTCTCTGTCATGTCGTAGACTATACAGAAGCATAATAACTGTGTACTGTAGTAATTATTATGGTAAATAATAATAATCTTATAGCTAAATTTTTGATCTAGTATATACATACAACTACAAAACGAATAATACTAATATTAAACAGTTTTGCATCACACCTATCATTACTCATCATGTGATGTTATTTTTTTTTGTTTTAAATATGGGTTTAAAGCATTTGACGTAAAAACTTGTGAAACTTTCAATTCTTTTTTGTTTATGCTTGTCCGTTATACCAAATTGCATTTTAAAACAACTACTCCATAAGGTTCATTACTTTGCAGCCTCGTTGGCCAATATCGACCCTATGTACCAGTACTCATTGGGTTGGTTTGAAGGCCTATTTACAGCGTCTATTGACAATACGGAGAAAGTTGACGAGATACCGGAAAGGCTTGGCATCCTGCGCAAATACTTCACGTATTCCCTTTATGCCAATATCTGTAGGAGCTTGTTTGAGAAGGTAAAACTATTTTGTATTACGATTTACGTTTATGTATGTATTGCCTTTGTTGAATTCCAGTAATAATACATAAGCACAGATAACTAAATACTTACGAAGGCATATTGGCCCGGCGGAAAAACGCATAGGTACATGCAAAACGCGGCCCGCAAGCGTGATTTTTAATGCTCTGTGGTATCTACTTAAGATCAATAAAATTAATTGTAGCTTTCGAGATCACTCATCAGTGATTCATATTTTACCGTATTTTGTTTTATTTTTTAAATAAGTAAGGCCTTCGTTCTTTATATCCGAGTAAAGTTCCGAGTTGGCTGGCCAGTGAGTAATACTGATCGGGACGTAAAGGCGTCGAGTAGTTCTTCCCAGTTTCACGAACGAAAACAGAGTTTCGATCAGCTACTCAGTGGGTAAAAATTTAGGTGATCTGTAGCAACGTCAACTGTTCATTTCGTTCGTTCAATAGTCACCCTGACTGCTGTCAGTGACGCCATTTTGGGTTCGTTTTTTATTTTTTTTGACATGTTTATGTGCCAGCTATATGCTGCGGTGCGGTAGATGCCCTTCAAAGAGTATTTATTCCCTACCTAAAAACAGTAAGGCTGAGTTGCACCATAATCACGGGTAAAGTTACGGTCAAATTTTGACATAAGCCCGCCCTGGCGTGGAACGGTTATAGTTAGCGTTAAAGTTAGAGTTAAAGTAAGCTGGTGCAACTCAGCCTAAGTAGGTAAGGATTTACCTTTACAAAAAGGGGTATCAACAAATTAAATTGATGGAATGAGGAATGTAATACGAATTTACATTACATTGTTTAGTTCAACGGGAAATAAGTAATACCTATAGGTACCTGAAATATGGTTTTATCTTGACGCAATAATAAAAATTAAAACAACACAAAACAAAAATCTAATAATATTCTATAAGTATTTAACATATTATAATTGAACATAAACTTTTTTAGTAGTCATCATCATCATAATCATCAGCCTGAAGACGTCCACTGCTGAACATAGGCCTCCTCTAAAGAGCACCACTTTGAGCGGCTGCTAGCCTCCAGTATCCATCGGCTTCCCACGGTTCTGAGCGGACTGTTTTAGTAATTAAATACAATGATTTCTATATTCATAAGTATCTGATCTCGAAATAGAAACAGGAATAGTCGATGTTTTTATAGCATTAGCGTAATCAACAGGGTTGGTAGTTTTCAGTTCCGTAGTTCTCAGTATTTGTGGCATCTATATCTTCTATACATCTATACATATAATAAAACTGTAGAGATAAAAAAATCTGTAAATGCAAGATATCGAAATAAAAATGACACAGGTTGGCTTGAAATTTTTCGCTGATCACGTTAAGCTACTTTTTAGACATTTTGTCTGTTTGTTTGTTTGTTTGTTTGTTTGTTTGTTTGTTACAGCACAAGTCCGAAAATACTGAACGGATTTTCATGCGGTTTTCACTAATAAGCTTAGAAAAACCCGGCGCAAAACATAGGATATATTAAATTTTATATATCGTTAATTTTTTTTTGTGAAAATGATTAAGATTTCATTATGAAACGGAACGGGATTTTAACAACATGGCCGCTTCAAGGCCTCAAGGTAAGTTTTTGTCTTATATTTTGGCTCCACACATAGTGTAGGTATTTAGCCAGTGTCAAAAGGTAAGTTATATTTTGACTACTAACCATAGATGAAAGAAAAAAAATTTTAAGCAGTAGCGTTATATTGCATGTCGGCGAATAAATATGTTTTACAAACTGTGAGAGTATTATTAGTGATTACAAAAATAAATTGTAATAGTTTTAATTTATAATTCCTTATCAATATGAAGTAAAACCAATTTTTTTTATTTGTCCTTTTATCTGTCCCTTTGAATACGGACCACGGTTATTATAGTGGCAACAGAAATATATCATCTGTGAAAAATTCAACAGTCTAACTATCACGATTGATGAGTACATCCTGGTGGACAGACCGACAGACCGACGGACAGCGGAGGTTTAGTAATAAGGATTTACTCTTTGAGTACGGAACTCCTATATTTTTGTATTTCATTCTGAACAATCCCCACTGCACTAAGCAATAAGGAAGTAATTTAATGCATGTTTTACAACAGTAAATAACAATTGGTGCGCCTGCATTATCGGCAGTGTATCACACATTTCGGGCTACGGCGAAATACAACGCGCGATAACTTCGTCTGCGCTCGATGCAATGCAGATTAGAGAAAAACAATGTGTTCATTATGTAAGTACCTATACCCAAAAAAATCATATGTATTTACATTAAGATAAGTTTTTTCGTTAATCTGTGGTGTAAACTAAAAAAAGAGGATAGGTATGAGAACCTTCTTGAATATGAGCACGACAAAGAGAACAAGGAATTTAGAAAACTAAAAACTTCTTAGACTTTTTTTATAAGTTTTAAGGCTTCAGGCGATATCATATTTAGCCAATATTGAAACACAACTAAATTATTATTCATGTTTTCGATTTATTGGGTTCAGGAGAGGGCAAAATTATTTTTTGGCGATCTGGTATTATGTATTAGTTTTCAAAAATCTACTACGCATTACCATTTGAAATAAGTATTTAAAATTGTATTTATAGTACCTATAGCTTAACCAATAGTAGTAACATATTCAGTAATCTGTGCCTATTGACCCTTGCTTTTGCTACGCATTGTAGGTAAACCCTTTTTTATTTTGGCATTAGACAAAATTTGTATTTAGCCAATGATAGGAAGTATTTTATGAAAACTGTTTAAAAGGGTAGGTACTTAGACTTTTTATAATTATTCATAAGGCTTCACACGATTATCATACTTAGCCAATATTGAAGCTTACATTTTTATTCAAGTTTTCGATTTATAGGGTTTTGGCGGGAGTAATGTCCTTTATTGGCGATCTGGTAAAATGTATTATTTACATGAACTTACTACACGTTACCATTCTAATTAGTTAGATAACATTATTTTTGCGCTACTGCTACATTCTTAATCAACCCCAAGGAAGATTTAAGGTACCTGGGGGTCTAGCAAAGAAACCAACCACTAACGCTAACGCCAAACGCTAACTCCAAAATGTACTAGGATGACATTTCGGAAATCGCTAACTTTTCCACAGCGAATGTCATTTCAATACAGTTTCGGAGTTAGCGTTTGGCGTTAGCGTTAGTGGTTGGTTTCTTTGCTAGACCCCCTGTAGTACTTATAGCTACTTAAGTTATATACCCTTATCATTGCTACGCATTTTAAACCTTTTTTATTCTGGCATTAAAGTAAGCCGGAGGTGCTATTATTTGTATTTAGCCAATGATACGAAATATTTGATGAAAAATGTTTAAAAAGGGTAGGTACTTAGATATAATAATTAATATGTAGGTATTCATTATGGCAATAAAATTGTATCCTCGAATTAACAACATGGCGCGTAACGTTCGTTCGTTTTTGATTTGTTCTTCTTCTTGCATGTTGAAATAAGTTTTTAATAGTTAAAATATTTTAGATCTGTGGGCTTTTAAATAAACCACGGGAGCAGAAAATGATTGATTACTCGGTTACTTCAAGAAGGTTATAGTTATAGTAGGTAAGTAAATTTGGGTGTTAGTAATAATTATGTAATGACGATTTAACCTACTTCCTCACTTTCATCACTAGGTAGGTACGTTGGGAATGAGATAGCTTGGAAAATAGTGGACATAATAATAATTGTAACTGTCGATTCTTTAAGGAGTGGTGGTTTAGTATTTGTAATTCCTAATTAGTATTAAGAAAATTAATTATGTACGCGTTGTACAGGTAAATGCATATCTCCAGCAATTTATAAACTTATTATTGACACTGGCTATGTGTAGGTAGTTAGGTACTCAATTCGTATGGAACCAAACTTAAGAAGGTAAAAAAAATATGGTAAAGGGAACAAAAAGCGCGCGGATAATAATTATGTAAAACTGAGCAAAACAGGATCATCGTGTGTGATTCTTCCATATTTTTCTAAACTGTACCTGCCTGCTTAGGTAACTACTACTTAAACAAAACTTATTAAAGACCTGAGTGAAGTGATGATGATTTCTTTTTGTTTTAATATGAAGAGGTATTTATAAAATTGTAGTTTTTTGTTTGAAACTTCTTTTACTGTTATAAATCTCAGACTCATAACATTTAATTTTAAGTAATGGCTTAAATAGCTTCCACTCACGGCTATGCTTGCGTTATGCTAATACAGGTTACTGTGCTCAGCTTCGAAAAGATTTAGTGGATTTTGTTGTTTGGTACGAAATGCATGATCTATTATTAGACTATAACGTAAAAATAACATAACACAAGCGTGCGAAGCCGCGGGCAAAAGCTAGTATAATAATAAATTACAAACACATCCGAGCTTGCAACAAGTTTTGCTATAGCCGTCGGTTAACCGTACTAATCGGCAGCTGATGTGTCCTGTAAGTAGCAGCCTGGTTTACGGGTTAGCTAGCGCTACTCGGACATTCTGAAACTCGTTACTGCAGTTAAAAGTGACATTACGTGGTGGCTAGCCAACTCGGAACTTTACTCGAATATAGAGAACGAAGGCCTAAGTATTATAATAATTAATGTTGAAATCATAAATCTTTGAAAATAGTATTATGCACTAAATCTATACGTTTCGCGTATACGTTCTGTGCACGCATGCACCTAATAAATAAAAAAAGAAAGAAACCCATAGCCAGTAGGCGGTGCATAAAGCCGCATTGAGGTATTTGAACCACATGTAAAACCTGAACCTGAATGTTTAACAAAGTATATCTTCTTTACCAGGATAAAATGGTGTTTTCTCTGCTCCTTACAATCACAATATTAGTGGCGGAGGGTAAATTGGAACAATCTGATGTATTGTTCCTATTGGGCGGCGCACAACCCAGGCACGTGCCGCCCAATCCTGTCACGTTCCTCAGCCCGCAGAATTGGTCGGAATTCAATGGGTTAGTATGCTTTAACCATAGCTAAGCATAAACACTAGGTCACAGATTTGTGAGTTATACCTACTACTAAGTAAAAGTTACCAGCAATGACGTCAGGATTTCCATAAATCAGTTTGGGTTCCACAAACAAACTATACCCACCAGAACAATCTTAATATAACTCTTAATTTCAAGACGTGAATACCTACTTTCTTTGAAGTTTTTTTTTTATATTTTATCTTTCATACTTTCAAATTGTAAACCACACTTATAGCATAACATGATTTTAGCTTTAGCATAACAAGGTTTTAGGTATGGTTACGTGTTACTTATATATCTATTTTGTGGTTAGGTGAAGTGTTAAGTCCTATAAATTATTGGAACCGCTATAGAATGCGACTATAGCTCAGTCTGAAGAGTGTCTAATTCGGAGCTTTGGACCAAATCCCGGTGGTTGCTAACATTTTAGGAACTTTTCTATCTATATTTATCTTTTGTAAAACAAAAATCTAGTTCGGAGTTAAAAAATTATGCTCTCCTTTCCACGATTAGATTGAATGAAATAGAAAAGTTCCACGGTTTGTACGACCACTTCATACAACACACCCACGAGTGGGAAGATTACTGTAACACCGCCGAGCCACAGAACGCACCGCTGCCCGCTCCTTGGGAACAGAAACTTTCCTCGTTCGAAGTAAGTCAAGAACAATAAATAAAATAATAAATAAAATTATTTACTTAATGAATAATCTATTTTAATTTGTATAGAAACTGATGGTTCTGCGCTGCGTTCGTTTGGATATGATGGTGCCTGCCGTTCAAAACTTCGTTGAAGGTAATACACATTTCTTTTTTAGTATATTGATGAATTACAGGGCTATTGTAATTTATACCCAGTAATTTATCAATGTTACTGAAATATTTAATTGTCGGGCTGACAGAGTAGTTACTAAAACTAGTTTACATAGTAACTAATGCATTTTTTACATTACCTACATTTTTAGTAATTTTTAGGGTAAGCAACGCATCAGTGGCATGTCTAGTGTTACAGATGTCCATAGGCTACGGTGACTTCTTCCCATCAGGAGGGCCGTATGCTTATTTGCTACCTATAGCATAAAAAGAATAGAAAATTCAAATCTAATCATTCCATAGATGTTTTGTTCTGCGTCTGGGTGTTATATTGTATTCTATGTATGTATTTACAAACAAAAATGGTTTAGTAGTTATCTGGTTCCCATAGTACAAGCTATGCTTAGTTTGGGGCTAGATGGCATTGTGTGATATGTCCACATATATTTATTATTATATTATTTATTTATTCCTTCGGTATTATTAATTATATGAAGTTATCAGAAGTAACGTCGAATACGATTCCTACTATTACACTCTGTATAGACAAGTTGAAAACCATCATGTTAATTTAGAAATGGTTGGCTAAATAAGTACAACGGTTCCAGCCAACATGGGTCGCATGTTTGTGGAGCCTCCGCTCTTCGACCTAGCGTCATCATATTCGGACTCCCACTGCTGCATCCCGCTGCTGTTTGTGCTTACCCCCGGCTCCGATCCTATGGGCACGCTACTCAAGTTTGCTGATGACCAGGTAACGGCATTCGCATTTTATTTAGCCACAAATAACGGCGAAGTACAATAGATAGATAGATAGATAGATAGATAAACTCTTTATTGAAACACCACATCACAAATAATTAAACGCGACACACACAAGAAAGTTAACAAAAGGGTATCAATTGGCGGTTTTATCGCTCAGAGCGATCTCTTCGATACGACCTTGTACGGAATGGAATGAAGTAGCAATACATAGCAATAGTCCTGTTTCGTAAAGATAGAAGTCCTATTTTGTCCAAGTACCTATTGTTACGTGCAAGTCACATTTTACTCAAGACTTGTAACTTCTTCTTTTTCTTGTCGTGTAGGCAAGTGGTCAGCCCTGGTGTCAGAATTTTTAGGCCACCCAAAGGCTTTTGACTTGGCTTAACGACTATTGTCTTACGACAACAACCGGGACCGACGCGACGCCTTAACGTGCCCTCCGAAGCACGGTAGCGCTCAGTTCTAAATACCAACTTTTTGCTGTAGCGGTCACCCATCATAGTAGTGACCGCAGCGAACGTTGCTTAACTTTACCGATCGGTTAGGAACGGCTAGTCACTGCACTTGTAACTTTAAAACGGTTGAGTAAGAATCCTGTCTGGGCTTTGAATCATTGTTCATTATCACAATGATCATGAAGTAATTTCAATAGTGAAAATTCGAATATAGAAACTTTAAAGTTACTGCGTAATTTTGAAAACTTCAATTAGGGTAGTAAGCTGCGGAAAAATAAGTCCGTTGCGCACTTAGCTCTTATATAACTTACTTTCATAAATGTAACTAAGTTTCAGTTACGTAACTTAGTCATCGAAGTTGCAGTTTTCTCGGCTGCTTGGGTGGTTCGTCCTAATCAGCTCGTTTTTAAACTTGCTGTAAAAGGAAAAGTTATCAAAGTCAAAGTTACAGCCAGTAATGAGGTTCTGGTGAAGTTTATTTATGCTGTACTAATCAAAGCTATTTAGCTTTCAAAATTTAGCTTTCAACATCTTCTTCTTCTCGTGTAGGCAAGTGATCAGCTCTGGTGTCAGAATTTTTAACCTGCCCAAAGGCTTCCGATTTGGCTTAACGATTATTGTCTTTCGATAACAGCTGGGACTGATGGCTTAACATGCCCTTCAAAGCACGGTAGCGCTCAGTTGTAAATACGACTTTTTGCTGTAGCGGTCACCCATAATCAGCGAACGTTGCCTAAGGTAAACAAAGGTTAAAAATTCTAACAATTCTAAATTCACTGAATTTTAACCATTGGTTAGGTACCTTAACCACGAATCAAGAAACTCTCCCTTAGTGTTGCAGTATAGTTTGTTTGACGTAGTGTGTAGGTAAGCTATATTTTGTAAAATTGATAAATAACTAAACAAATAAAATACAGATAAAATTAGCCGTTTTAAGTCATATGGCCCCCACGATTACTAGGTGGTAGGACTTTTCTGCAAAGTTCGTCTAGGTAGGTACTACCGCTTTGCCAGTTATTCTGCCGCCAAGCAATAGTGTGCAAGCACTACTGTGTTCCAGTTTGAAGGGCATTGTAGCTAGTGAAATTACTGGGCAAAGACTTTATGACCTGATTACACAGTGTAGTAATCTAATCACTAGCCTATGTGATGTCTCAGGACTTGCACAGTGCAGTGTCACACGAAACTTTATTATTTTATCATTTTATAGTTCCGAGTGACACTGCAACTGTTATCCTCATCACGTCATTCGTTCTCATAAAAAAACGAAGTAAACTGTTAACTTAAAGATTTTTTATTGAATGCTAAAATGGGCATACGTTGGGTAAAATCTCACCTGATGGTAAGTGACTAATTTATCTAATTAGTCAGGTCATGGTATTCTATTACTACATCTCGATAGATTCAGTTATTTATTTGTTTATCTTCAGGGCTTCGGTTCGTCCCGTCTATTCTCCCTGTCACTAGGGCAGGGCCAGGGTCCCATCGCGGTGAAACTGATCGACGAGGGTGTTCGCAGCGGGACCTGGGTCGTGCTGCAGAACTGTCACTTGGCCAAGAGCTGGATGCCTATGCTTGAGAAGGTACAACACAGTGGCCATGCTTTCATAAATACTTATTTATTTATTTATACTTTATCACAAACAATGTACAATGAGGACTTAATGCTACGAGGCATGATACTTGATACATAAACGAGGAATACATTGACGTAATCGTAAAATTATTGCCTTTTAATTTTGACACACAGCAAACAATAATACAAATAAAAAACCGAAGTGACGAGAATTTCAATGCCAATGTATGTTTCTCAAAATGATCCATTCATCTTACATATAAACTAGACCAGCGTGCTAAACCTAGACCATATCGTCGCTTCCCTTCAGGTGAGATTGTGGTCAACCGCTGGGTTATCCGTAGCATGGGGTCCCATCAGGTACAAACGAAAAATAGCCTGAACTTGAAAAAAATGTAGTAATCGTGTCTAGAGAGTCACTAGTTAGTGTCCAGTGTATTCATTTGGCCCAAAACTTCGCCAACACGCAATAAATGTTGCTTGATAATCTTGCGTTATGCAGAAATAAAATAATTCGTAAAATAGCCCGCGTTATTCCGTTGTATGGGATGAGGCATCTGTACTGTAGGTATTATATTATCTGGGGTCGTAGTTTATAAACAAAATATGACGTTGTTTCTCAATATTAATAATTCGCAAAAAACAGGATATAAAACAAAATTCCCACATCAATCTATTTTCATAAAGATATTTGCGTTACAGAAAACAGTTCTATTATTTTGATTTTTGATCCAAGAGATCATCATCGCCGTGCGTCGAAGGAAAGTTGTTTTAACATCGACGTTTTTTCCATTTTAACTTGCTTCTATACATTACAACGCACAGAAAATAATAACAAAAAACAAAAACACAAAGTTAAATGTCATTTTAACAAACAGTGTAAATCAAATACGTTTACACTGCTAAATAAGAAAAAAATGTGGCTGTCCTGCTAGTACTATACTCTTTTAGTGACTACGACACAAAACTTAAAATGTTCTTGCTTTAATATTCATAATTATTTTCAGATTTGCGAAGGCCTGACTCCGGACACTACCCATCCAGATTTCAGGCTCTGGTTGACTTCGTACCCAGCGGATCATTTCCCTGTCTACGTACTGCAAAACGGAGTCAAAATGACTAACGAACCTCCTCAAGGTATCCTAACATTTATCCCTATCTCTCTACTAATATATAAAAAATTTGTCGGTAAGTATGTGTGGATGCCTTCTAGGTGAAAACATCCAAAACAAATTCAATTTTGTCGCGTATGTTTAGGACCATTACGTTGCCTTCCAAATACCTAGATGACACGGATTACTGATTTGTTCCTTTCATAAGTTTCCTCGTAAATGTGTATGAAATATGGATGAAATGATTATCTAATTTCATCCATATTTCATATACTTTTTACATACTAAAATACATAAGATAAAAATATTTGTCGTTTATCCACTTCTTATTTGCAGGTCTCAGAGCAAACATCGCGCGCTCTTACCAAAGTGACCCAATCAACGACCCGGAATGGTTCGAAGGGAACAAACAAACCGAGATATTCAAAAAGCTCTTGTTTGCATTGTGTTTCTTCCACGCAGTTGTGCAGGAAAGGAGGCAGTTCGGTCCGCTCGGCTGGAATATAAGATACGAGTTTAATGAGACGGATTTGAAGATCAGTGTGACGCAGCTTTACATGTTTCTCAACGAATACGATGTGAGTTACCTATACTTTTGTATCACTTGCAGACATTTATGTATAATAGGATGCCATTTCATAGATCGGTAATGACTTTGTCCAAAGACCGTGGTGACCACTTCCTGTCAGGTGGGCCAACTGCATGTTATCACATTAAAAAAGAACTCGAAGGTTCTACGTCTATAATAAACCACTACCATTCGTTGCAAAGCAAATGAAAACCTCTACGCTTGTAGCAGGCGTAGAAATGCTACGCCATCGTAGCTATTTGCGTAGCAGCTAACATCTACAAAGCTACGCCACAGGGAATGCCAACATTCAGTTTGTAAAACTCATGCGAGCATTGTAAATAGGGAATATTCGCTCCGAATTCCATGTTCCGTTGCATTTCAGCCCAATTAAAAGTCGAGAGTTTGCGGTAACAATGTCGTATGCACCCCACACGGGATGTCGAAGTTACACAAAATGCTTGGTTAAAATTCAATTTCAGTTTTACAGCGCCGGATTGTTTCGCTGTGCAATTAAAAGTTAGGATATTGGTTTTCAGTGTGGTACTGTAACGTCGTAGTTTCAAACATGGTTTCGTTGTTGAAATGAAAATTTGCCAGACCGTTTCGGATTAACTTGAACTTGCATTTTCCTAATTTCTCTCGATTCTTTTATTTTAAATTCAGTACCTATTTTGTATCTTATGAAGTTTTTATAACAATGTGGTAGTTAACGAAAACTGGCAAGTGGCCAGCAGAAGTTCTAGAGTACTCAAAGACTTGTTCAGTATACCATCGAGGTTGTTACTTTCTTTCCAGTGAGAGTTGTTCTCTAAGACGTTGTTAAAGCTAGTAGCTGTTGTGTTGAATGCGTCAAATTATTTTACATCATTTGCGATTGCGTTCCAACAGTTATTAAACGGTTCTTCTACTACCATATCAATGTGCGATGCATGTTTGCTATTTATATAGTGGCAAGACCTAAAATATTTTTTTCAAACTTTTTAGTATCGATTTGATTTGAACGATCATTGCAGTTTAATGTTACTGAGCGTTTTCTTACTTATGTGCTTTACTATTTTTTAAGTATTATTGTATTGTCCGCGTATTTTGGTGCAGTATGGCAGGAACAGCACAGAATATCTAGATTAACTTGCCGTCACCTTTAGGACGTTCAATTCGTCGCGCTCCGCTACCTGACGGGCGAGTGCAACTACGGCGGGCGGGTGACAGACGACTGGGACCGACGCTGTCTTAACACTATCCTGTACAAATTCTACAACCCACGCGCTATACACGAAGACAAGTATCCTATAGATCCTTTAGGTATGGAAACTATTGAATTAACACATATTACATTTTTTTAAGAAAATGTCCAGGGAATGGGCAGCTACAATTTTAAAACATGCATGCAATTTAAAAAAAAAATTAGAGTCGTAATATTAAAATCAGCGATCACCAAGCTGCCTGCCAACCACTGTGGTTATGGCAAACCCCCCAGGAGACCTGTGTTCAGTTGTGGACGACTTTCAGCTGTTGATGCGAATATTTTTTAAGATAACAATTACAGATTATTGAATCTAGATACAATCCGATTGTTGAATCTAGATTTAGCGGTCTTCATTGCCACAACCATTCATCATATTTAGCACACTTTTACGGCAAATTTTGTAATGGGTACATAGTACATACCGCTATAAAATACATGACACGTTATAATAGTCTTGAGCCTACGCCATTTCTCACACATTTCGTACAAAACACTTCAGTTACATTGTAAAATCGCCGCTTTTACAAAACTAGGACATTTGAGCACGTCCTCGTTAGCCTCTACGTATTCTTTGTTTGCTTGATTAAATTCTACCCATGGAAGCATTCTTCTCATATTATCTGCTAGAATTGTATTACGTTAAAGTCAGTAGTTTGAATCTGTACAAAAGGGGGCTTGGCTAAAAGCCTCACTTTTGTATTTGAAGGGCATCTGTAATGGCGCTATTTAATACGCGCAAGTGTTAAATATCATATTTTTTATCCTACTCTATGAATCACTATAGTCTAAAGTGCTAGTCAGTCACCTAATAAGCGCACGGCTGCCCATGACAGTTGCAGCGTCTTAGTGATGGGTACTGGTTACTATTAGATCACTAAAAAGTAGATGTTGAGTAAATCTCAAAATTCCACAATTTGAGTATTTTACTACTGAGCAAGCAAAGCGTTTCAATTCTGAAGATACTAAGATACTTTGTTGTGTACAAACTCAAACTGTAGCCGCATAGCACTCAGTACGGATGCATTAGCGGTAGAATAGATGATTGCAGAAACTATGTTAGATAACCGCGATGGTAGGAAACTTTGCTATCTTTGCGCTTACGAGGTTTACTCAGTTTGTTGAATTAACTCCTCTCTATTTTCAATCCGGCAAGAGCAATAAACCAGTCGCTGGAAACTAAATAGAGCTAGAATCTCGGAATAGCACTATTTACTTACTGCTTTAGAACTCCAGACCAAATAGTAGATTGCTAACGGTTTCTTGATTCGGCATGGTGATGAAGAGGTCGCGATTTTGAAAGTATGGTACTGTAGAATTTTAATTTAATTTCTAATGACGGCAAAGGTTCATAATAATTATATTATCAAAGTGGTTTGCTACTCACCTATATTATTATATGGCTATGATCAATTGATCATGGCTGAATGGTAATCGTAAACATTGTAAAACGCCAATGATTTTTGCAAGTTATGTATCGATTTATCATCACGCAAAAACGATCCTGTGAAAATCAATATATTCAAGGATTTTCACATTGAAGAGATAGTAGGTAGTTGTAGAATGTTTGATTGTCTGTAATAGTTGCCACGTTTCTTTCTCTATTTTAATAAGTCTGCTGTGCGCTTTTTAAGTTTCGAATTCCAACAACACACATTCATCATCATCAACAGCGTAAATACGTCCACTACTGAACGTAGGCCTTCCCTAGAGTGCGCCACCTTGAGCGGCTGCTTGCCTCCTGCTTCTATCGGCTCCGCGGTTTTCACAATTTCTTCGGTCTATCTACCACCTACTGGGAGGCCGGCCTACGCTGCGTCTTCCGGTTCATGGTCACCACTCGAGAACCTACTTTCCCCATTGGTTGTCAGTTCTGCGAGTGATGTGGCCTGCCCGTTGCCACTTGCTAATTCTATTCTATTAAACATTAAAAAGTTATTACAGAACTGACATGCTTTCTTTGTTTCGCAGGCATATACTACATCCCGCACCTAAAAGAGCACTCTGATTTTATATCGTTTTCTCGCTCGCTCCCGGTGCAAACCCCGTCTGGTGTATTCGGGTTCCATCCAAACGCTGACATCACCAAGCATTTTAGGGAAGCTCAGGAGCTACTCGACACTGCCATACTTACTCAGGTATACATTTAACCACGAACATATAAATGCTGGTTAAATTAGTTGCTACATGATCCATTTTAGGTATAATTTATGACATAAATGATTAATTATAGTAATTTTAACTTGTATACATTTTGAAGTATCTTTTCAGTAGTAAAGTTTGCTTATTAAAGTTTGTAGTTACATTTTTTCTGAATAGACAGTCCATATCCATAATTTTAAGAGTGTGATTTTCTGTTTCATTCACCCACCACATCAAACGCATCAAGGATCGCATGGTAAGTTAGTACTGTAACAACATCTTTAACTAGATTACTTGCATAGAACCATTAATAACATTGTTTTTATATTTCACGCAACTAGGATCTTCTCAAAAAATATTTGGTAAGTTATTAAAAGATATGAAATTCCTTGCTTTTTAAGGGCTGACCAGTGCCCAAGGCTGACCAACACACACTGCTCAAATGCTTATTAATTGCTACAAGCAATTTAAGCTTTACCTTTTCTTTTTTCTTTACCTGTAGCTTATTTTTTACCGTGTCCTTTACAGTTTCCTTTTCCTTTTCCTTTACCTTATTCTATTTTAATATTTTAGCTGGATTTTAAAGTTCTTCTAATGTTAGGATACAATGGCATCGGGTGGCGGTGGTGCGACGCCGGAACAACAAGCTATGGCAATAGCCGAAGACATTCTATCTAGGCTTCCGGACAAAATCTTAGTAGGTCCATCTCACGAGGGAGACATCAAGCCGGCTGACATGACGCCGATGTCTATCGTGGTCATACAGGAGGCGGCGAGATATGAGAGGCTTGTGCAAGTGGTTAGATCTAGCTCGAGAGCCGTCATTGGCGCGGTACAAGGTAAACATCATTCTTGACTATTATCTAAACAAAATGATCAATACGTTTTAATAGTAGTGTTTTAATATTGTATGATTCTAATCACGGCAAAGACTCTGTAAGTACTATCAAAAAAGTAGTAAACAACCGTTAAAGGTTAAAACAGTGTTCGTTTTGATGACTTTGTTTTCGGAGATTATTGTAAGTACTACTTACAGTTCTTTGTTTTGATTTTTTCTCTGACAAAATCCATTTAATATCATAGCGGAAGATGATTTTATTTCTGTTCTGGGTAATAGATAAAGATTTCCAGCCAGAGTAGTGATCGGTGACCGCAGTGACCGTTGCTTATCTTTACGGATCGATTAGGAACAGTCGTATCTTATAGTTCCTATATACTACCATAGTCTTGCTTCGCTATGAAGCCGGGGTCCCATTAGGTACAAACGGAAAATAGCCCGAACGTGAAATATATGTAGTGATCGTATCATGAGCGTTACTAGTTAGTGTCCAGTGTATTCATTGGGCCCAATACTTCACTATCACGCAATAAATGTCGCTTGATAATCTCGCGTTATGCAGAAATAAAATAATACGTAAAATAGCCGGAGTTCCCGCATTCCGTTGTATGGGATGAGGCATCTGTACTGTAGGTATTATATTATCTGGGCTATGAAGCTACTAGGATGAATCTAGTTGGTAATGTAAGTACGGGCACGCAGGAGTGAGCGTGCTGACGGACATTACGGAGGAGGTGCTGACGAGCATGGTGCGCGGGCGCATCCCCGCGCTGTGGGCCGGCAAGAGCTACCCCTCGCTCAAGCCTCTCGCCGCATACTACACCGACCTTCTCGAGAGACTCGCCTTTCTACAGGTCTGTATTACATCTACTGGTAATTTGTCATCTAATTGGTAATTATCTTTTTAAAGGGGGGTTCCTTAAACCGACTGTGAAATGTTTCGTTAACTCTTTTATTATGCGTGCTGCTAGGGAAAGGAACTCACGCCCAGCTTCCATGTTTTCTGAATAATATAATTTGGGTATTTTTAAGGCTAGAGTCTATAAGACTAGAGTGTTGCCAGTGATGACTTATGGAACTGAGACGTGGTCTTACTGTTGGCCTCATTAGTAAGCTCAAAGTTGCGCAACGACTTATGGAGAGAGATAAGCTCGGTGTTTCCCTGCAAGATACGATCCGGAATGAGGAGATCCACAGGAGAACTAAAGTGACCGATATAGATAGCTCTTAGGATTGGCAAGTAGAAGTGGTGACGGGCAGGCTACATCGCTCGCAGAACTGACAACCGATGGGGAAGAAAGGTTCTCAAGTGGCGACCACGAACCGGAAGGCGCAGCGCATCGTAGACCGGCCCCGACTAGGTGAACCGACGAACTGGTGAAAACCACGGGGAGCCGATGGATGCAAGACGAGCAGCCACTAGAGGTAGCGCTCTCTGGTGCAGGCCTATATTCAGCAGTGGATGTCTTCAGGCTGTTGATGGTGATGATGATGATGATGATGATGATGAAGACTAGAGTCTGCAAGAAGCCGATAGACCCAAGAGGCGAGCAGCCGCTTAAAGTGGGGCTCTTTGGGGAGGCCTATGTTGAGCAGTGGGTGGGTTCAGGCTGTTTTAAAAAACTTTAAGGTAATACAAATAAGAAGTGCCAAGATTTTTTGTTTAGTAGATTGATCTAAGCCTAGTTTGTCATGTCTCAGCACTGGCACACACACGGCCCGCCCGTAGTGTTCTGGTTGTCTGGATTCTACTTCCCGCAAGCGTTCCTCACGGCCGCGCAGCAGAGCTACGCCAGAAAGTACAGGATACCCATCGATCAGCTCGCTTTTCATTACGAGGTGAGCATAATTATGAATATTTTTAGGTCATCCATCCAAAAAAAAAAAAAAAAAGCATAAAAAAACACGTGCGGATAGCAGGGCGATGGCACTCACATTTTCAAATACCACGGTCTTTTAAATCCCTATTGTATATGTTATATCGACTTACTAGACACGAGACCCACATGTAACCCAATATCAACTCTTTGAATTTTAGAAAACCGTTTTACTTAAAGTAATTCGTTCCGAAAGCATTGTAATGAGTATTGGCCATGTTTTTTTATCAAATCTTTTTTTATAGGTGCAAAAGACATTCGTTATAAATGAACCGCCGCCAGAAGGCGTCTACATCAAGGGTCTGTACATGGAAGGTGCCAGGTGGAACAACGAAACCTATTACGTTGACGAGTCCATTCCAAAAGTCTTATACGATGAGTTCCCGCCGGTAAGCTGTTTGAATAAATCTAATTTATTGAGTTTTTAAGTTCTGCATTTGAAAAGAAAAAATGGACTTTTTATTAGAATATGTTTTTGACCTTATACACTCTGTCTACTTATTATAAAAAAGCGTATGTACTGGTTCTGTGTCTGGGTGTTGTGGTCCTCGTAGTTCCTGGGTCCTTAGATACAGGGAATCCTAGTTAGGGTCCAGGATCCATGTATGTGATCGTTGGGCGTTATTACTTTTTGTTCAGAAAGTCCTAGAACCACTGACTCGTCAGTTATTTCTATTGACTACAAGACTTGGAACCTTTTTTAACATGAAGACAGATTTTAGTGTGAGAAATAAAGGAATACCCGAATATTATTCCTAAACAAAATTATCATGGGAAAAGCGTTGGAAAAGGCTTGTAAAATGGAAAATGTTTTGTATTGTTTGACTTGTGGGTATTATAATACGCACTGCTGCTATCAACAATTCTATGTCCATCATGACATAAATGCCTAATTTAAGGAGGATCTGTTCAGTTATCTATTTTATTTCAATCTGAACCGTGAAGATAACGTAAGAAGTGAGTAGGAGTTTTGGCGGGAACGCGGAAAAGTTCACGTAGTTGCATTGTATTATTTATCAAAACTTGTGCTTTTTCCAGTGTTAATGTTTAAAATTGGTGGCGTTTTACGCATTATGTGCTGAACTACGAGCATGAGTGTGGGCAAGTGATATAATGTGGTGAAACGTGGTTTTTCGTGTTGCTTCCAAAATTCCATAGAAGCTTCTAGTAAAGTTGCCACCACTTTACTAGAAGATGACTTAGACTGGACTTTGACTACCTGACTTAGACTGGACTATAACTATGACTTGACTTACGTGAAATATTCTATAACGATGAAAAATTACAATACTTGACACTGGCTAAATACACTATGTGTGGAGCCATAATCTAAGAAAGAAGAAGTGAGTATGACCATTATAACAATAGTATAAGTGGGATAACACTAGTGTTTCCATTTCATCAGGTATGGCTGATACCTCTCAAAAGAGACGACATACCACAGGACGTGTTCTACAATTGTCCTCTATACAAAACTGGGGATAGGCGAGGAGTACTCTCCACCACCGGACACTCGACTAATTACATTCTATTTATGAGACTGCCCACCGCTAAAGAACCAGACCACTGGATCATGAGAGGTGTCGCTCTCCTTACACAACTACCCTTTTAAACCTGATAAAATGAGACAGAAATAGCTTCTACTTCCTGTTTATAAATTCATCTTTAGATCTATGATTATAATAAGCGCCACTATACCATTTTTTTTTTAAATAAGTGTGTGGTCTCTGGTGGCAGACGACTAATGCTTGGGCCCTTGCTAAACATACACGTGGTTTCTCAAGAAGCTTCTTACACTATAATATGTTATTCATTCAGTTACTTAAGTATAATTTTTTCTCTCTCGATTTATATCCTATTATCGCTGTTATTTCTTTATTTACTTTATCTGTCCATGTTATTCACACAATTTATTTATTTGTGAAATATAATATCAAAGACGGGAATGAATCCTCCAAGAAACCCTTTAAGTTCTTCATGTCCTCATTATTTTTTTATTAAAAAAGTTGCTGCTATCTCGAATGAGAAATGAGTAAATTATTAAATAGTATGAAACGGCACAGCGCAGCGTTTAGCCCCATTCTATTCTACAGTCTAACAATGGCGTGGTCGGAAGTAGCCCACATCACCAGGCCATTAAAAAACGGGGTAACTTCTTTTCATTCCGTCAATTTTTGGTACTAACTAATGTCTTAGAAATGAAGGAGTTGTCTAAATATAGTTTTAGGCAGTTTACCACCTTTACGTACCTAATCATGTCTAGTCATCATGACTGATGAAATTGAATATTGTATCTATACCTATTTATGGTTTTGATTCATTGTCACCATTGTTGTTTTAGTATTTATAATTATGGAAATAAAGTACCTATTTAAATAGATGAAAACTATTTGTTTCATTAATAACCCGATATAATCATAGATTATGAAGGATTTTTGTGAAACCTCCATAAATTTCTTGGTCTTAAAGTAAAAAGCCCTCTATGTTGGGTACATATACCATGTGTGCATTGTTAATCTAGGTATTAGTATGCAGCGCGCCATCATTCGTCTGAAAATTAATTATGGCTGACCCAGCAAATTTTTTGTCATAAAAAGGTAAGAAAGGCATAATGAGATGTTCCTTTTCAACTAAATTGAAAATAAGCTTGAAGCCCTTGCTGTAAAAGGAAGCTGTAAGCTCTAGAAGCTTGCCTTTATGTCTGGAATATTAGTTGTAAGTACTAAAGTTGAGAACAAAATGAAATTCCAGCTAACTTATACTTTTGTCTAGGGCACATTCATTTCATTCTTGAAAGCACAGACCTAGCAAATTTCAGATCCTACCCTCTTGAAAAAACTTGGTAGAGCACTTCAACAAAATCTTCAGCTTTATTACAAATTCTTTATTCAAATTAAGTGGTCATATACTTCATGTGACATACGTCCTTGTTATAAATCGCGGTGGGATGGAAATGGAAGTTTTCTCAACGGAACGAGGTCAATGTCATCGTTACCATCCCACGGTCCCTGGTAGCAGGGGTCCGTAGCGGTTGCGCTGGGGCGGCGATTACGGGAGCGGTGACTCGGCGTTTTAGCGTATTACGAAGCCCCGTCATTTAGCACGAAAACGCTCGTATCCCAGATACGGCATGTATTAAATAAGCGAGTAGTGGGCAGAGTGCCCCCACTGTGCGGGGACGGGGGGCGTAGTAGGAGGCACTCGGTCTGGCGCGGCGTCACCCCGGCAACGCGAGATATTGATCTGCGCACCCGCCCGGCCCGCGCAGCATCCCGCCCCCGCCCGCGCCCCGTGACACACGCCCTTGATTCTGCCGCTCGACCGCTGCCTCCATCCACCCGCTACCAGTATTGCCAGGTGTCCGATGTTCTGTCGGACAGTCTGTTTTCATTGTTCTCATTATGCTGCCTCATTGTTTTCGCCATGTTGGGATACGGGTTTCATAGTTTTCGCGGCATCGAAGTTTAATTCATAACTACTGGACGATGACTTTAACTGATCACCACAAATCTCTCCATACTGACCTTACAATATTTCTTTATCTGGCTAGTTTCACAATAATATTTACTTGAAGGCTAATTCCACAGAATAAATAAGAGTACTACGTTCACTACTAAACGCAGTACTATTCAGTGGTCTCTGTAAGCGTACTCAGAAGATTAGAATCGGGATTGCATTTATTACAAAAACAAAGGAATCACACTAATATTATAAAGGCGAAAGTTTTTGTGTGTGTGGGTGGGTGTGGGTGTGTGGGTGTGTGTGTGTGTGTGTGTGTGTGTGTGTGTGTGTGTGTGTGTGTGTGTGTGTGTGTGTGTGTGTGTGTGTGTGTGTGTGTATGTGTGTGGGTGTGTTTGTTCCCTCTTCACGAACGGACTTGGATGAAATTTGGAATAGAGATAGCTTATATACTGGATTAACACATAGGATACTTTTTATCCCGGAAAAGTAACCCGTTCCCGCAGGAAAGCCTTACAGACTTAACTTTATCAATAAATTTTCATTAAATTAATCTAAATATGTCTATAGTATGTACTGAAAGACATAATTTATTATCCCGGACACTTAAAAAGATCCTGTGGGATAGCATTATCACTTAACTTCGACATTACGCCCGCGCTTTTGTTTTGTTTGCAATATAGCAAGCATGTTTGTACCTACTGACTGACATGTCATTCATGTTTGAATAGACACACGTATATTTTAAAATACAATACGGCAATCAAAAAATTTTTTGCGCTTGAGTACGCTCGCGCTTTTGGTACTTCTAATATATTTTGTTTGTAATATAGCAAGTGCGTTTGTACCTACTGACTGACATGTCATTCATGTTTGAATAGCCACACGTGTTTCTTGAAATACAATACGGCAAACAAAAAATTTTTCGCGTTTGCTTCCGCTCGCACTTTAGGTACTTCTACTATATTTTGTTTGCAATATAGCAAGCGCCTTTGTATCTACTGCCTGACATGTAACTCATGTTTGAATAGACACATGTGTATTTTGAAATACAATACGGCAAACAAAAAATTTTTCGCGCTCGCTGCCGCTCGCGGTTTTGGTGCTTCTACTATATTTAGTTTGTACTATAGCAAGCGCGTTTGTACATACTGACTGACATGTAATTCATGTATGAATAGCCACACGTGTTTCTTGAAATACAATACGGCAAACAAAAAATTTTTCGCGCTCGTTCTGCTCGCGCTTTAGGTACTTCTACTATATTTTGTTTGCAATATAGCAAGCGCGTTTGTATCTACTGACTGACATGTAACTCATGTTTGAATAGACACACGTGTATTTTGAAATACAATACGGCAATCCATGCAAAAGGTGTTGCGTATAATTTGGTTCTGCTTGACGGTGCAACCGCTAAACAAAAACAAATTTCAATTAAATATTAAATTTGGTTTAACACATAGGTATGCTATGCATGGGCTACTTCAGATCCGCGGGTGAAACCGCGGGGTGCAGCTAGTACTTAATAATAATCATGCAGAGCGATTACCTACTTTGATTGTTTTTATAACAGTACTTAATAGGTGCGCTCCGCGGTTTCACCCGCAGATAAAAAATATGCTGTGTTCCAAAACCAGAACCAAAATAATCTTCCATCAAAATCAAACACATAAAAATTCGCACTAATAATATTATTAGGATTAGGACAGGATGTTCATAACACTTACGGCGTTTTAAAGTAGCAAGGCATCTTTATTCAGTTATCCGAGGTTTTCCCTTACGAATCGTGGTAACCCAACACGCAGCGAGCCACGCCACCCCCGCAAATACTTATTACATTTCGCACTACATACACCACTCTACGGTTTTATAATCACGCTTTATTATAGAATCGCTGTAGAAACAGCACATCACGGTGAACTTTTTATTTACATGCGTTATTACACATATTACGTACGGTTATGGTTAGTCTGTATTTTTAGGGCTTCAAATGTCTCTTAAAGTTAATGATGTTAATTAAAATAACACACAATTTTTTTTTTGTAACCAGGTACGTTTTTTATTAGCAGAATGAACAAACTAGCGTAACTGATTTTGACTACATTCATAACCCAAATCATGCGTAATTATAAAATGCTGCCAGTCGTAGCTTGGAATAAATGTTTTTAATTTTTATTTATAAATCTATGTAGACGTTCGTGGTATGAATTTCAAGTGTAGGTAGTGTAAACCACGTCGCCTGCTGCTGCTGCGTGACGTATGCTACGAACTTATACCTTTACTTACCTGCGAAGATGACAATAAGCATAATGTATGTAGGTCAAACACACTTGGGTTATAAATAAAGCACTACATGCGCTTTACAGACTCAATATTGATCCTTTTTTTTAATTATTGGTTTTTATTTATTATTAATATTAAATTTAATTTATTTAACTGTTATGGGCGGCCGTGTCGCTTAACATCAGGTGAACGACTTGCTCGTTACGTCATTCATTCACATAAAAAAAACCAGTGAATTATAATGCTATGCTACTGTGCTATCTCATATTTTATGATAAAGAATGTATGCTATGCGCCAGCGGGCCTGGATGCCACTCAATTTATCAGCTCAATGGAGTCCGCGTGCTGAACATGCCTCGCGCTCTACTAGCAAATATGCAACGCGAGCGAGACCCGCGCGTCGCATTCCGTTTTCATGTATAATAAATTATTATTGTATATGGCGATGGCGATGATGATGATGGGGATGGGGATAGGAACGGGGATGAAAATGGGGATCAAGATTCTTTAACCTCAAAGATGTTTAAATTGTATTAAACATTATGCAAGTTAAAATGCAGTACGTAACACTATTTTGAATTATGTCATGTCGGTACTTAGTTAATAATTAACGCTACGATCTTACTACGAAGAAACGAACTGTCGACATAACCTATCACATTTTGAATTAAGTAGCATAATTTGCACGTTTTATTCATTAATACAAACAATTTAATATAAACAATTTATAAGTGCTGCATATGTACCTCCCCGAACACCCCCTGAAGTTTATGAACAGCACTTTGACTTATTGCAAGACCATCTTAATGATCCAATAGTTGACAATTTCTACTTGGTGGGTGATTACAATGTTCCTGACTTGGACTGGGTCACCACCAGTGGTACATCACCCAGCTTGACTTGTGTAGGAATATCCCGTATACCTACCCTGGTGAATAATCTGTTATCAGTTTTAGGTGCGACACAATATAACCATATTGCTAATAAAAGTGGTAAAATATTAGACTTGTTTATTTCTAATAGCCCCGTCTCAGTTAGTCCCGTATTAAATAGCACATTATTGCCGGTAGATGCCTATCATCCACCGTATACTGCACAAGTTAATGTGAAATGCTTAGTTCAACCTATGAAAAAGCGACCTATGACAAAATATAATTTTCATAAGTCAGATTTTGAGCAGGTCAATGCTAAAATATATGATACTGATTGGGTGCAATTACTACAGGACCTGCCTTCAGAATTAGCTCTAGATACTTTTTATAGTACTCTAGATAACATAATAAAACAACACACTCCTTTAGCCTGCTCTAGAACATCTGGGTTTCCAGTCTGGTTCTCACGATCTCTGATTAGAATGTTTAGAAAAAAACAGAGAGCTTGGATCAAGTGGAAAAAATACAAAAATGCATCTGATTATGAACATTTTTCACAGTGTAGAGCCACATTTAAGCATAATTGTGACCTGTGTTATCGTAAATATATGAGTACCGTAGAAGATAATATACATAATAACGTAAAGCATTTTTGGACCTACATTGCTAATCGCAAATCTAAACCAGAGATACCTGCTACTATGCATTATCAAAATAATAAATCCACTGATCCTGAATCAATATGTAACATGTTTTCCGACTTTTTTGCTTCTGTTTTTGAGCCTATTTCCTCTGATCTTGCTCACTGGCAACCACCTCCTTGCCTATCTAATAATAGCGTTTTAATTACTGATCTTCACATTACTGAAAACCAAATAATTAAAGAACTAAAGCGTCTTGATATATCTAAGGGTCCTGGCCCCGATGGTCTACCCTCACTCTTTCTTAAACGTACATCCCAAACTATATACAAGCCACTTTACATCATTTACAATAAGTGCTTGATTGAAGGCATTTTTCCCGAGACTTGGAAACGTGCAAATATTGTACCTGTACACAAGAGCGGTTCCAAGCAAGATGTTGAGCAATACCGTCCTATATCGATTCTTTCCGCCTTCTCGAAACTTTTTGAGAGATTAGTTCACAATCAAATATATCCGATTCTGCATAATGTGATTATTGAAGAACAACATGGTTTTGTTAAACATCGTTCAACAACATCAAATCTACTCGTTTTTTCTAAATTTCTATTTGAATCTGTTGACGATGGAGTACAAGCAGACGCGGTGTACACTGATTTCAAAAAGGCTTTCGACAAGGTGGACCACGAACTGCTTTTAAATAAAATAGCTTTTAACGGTATCCGCGGAAATCTGTTACGTTGGTTTACTTCATATGTACAAAATAGGTCGCAAAAAGTGGTTGTCAATGGCTTTCAATCTAAAAATGTGTTAGTTACCTCTGGAGTCCCGCAAGGCTCAGTTCTTGGGCCGCTGCTGTTCATAATCTTTGTCAATGATATAAAACAGTGTTTTAGGAATTCGAAGTTTCAACTATATGCCGATGACCTTAAAGCTTATAAAACTGTCAAGAATAGAAATGATTGCATTCTGTTTCAACAAGATCTCGACCGTTTGACTGCATACTCTTACATTAATAAACTCCATTTTAGTATACCTAAATGCAACTATATAAATTTTACTAAAAATAAAAATATAATTAATTTCAACTACAGTCTCTGCCATACTAATTTAAAGAAAGTGACCTCGTTGAGAGACTTGGGCGTACAATTGGATGCGAAATTATGTCTAGACACGCACATCAATAACATAGTCAATAGGGCCTTCAAAATGTATGGGTTTGTGATGCGGTCATCGGTCAACTTTAAACGTGTTTCAACATATTTACATTTATATAAAACTCTAATACGCTCACAATTAGAATACGCTGTACCAATTTGGAACCCGTACTACAATAAGTATACTGAAGCTCTTGAGAAAGTCCAACGTAAATTTTTGCGCTCTATGCACTATAGGTGTCAAAAAAGTTACTTGTCCTACACTGATTTGCTCAGCAAGTACGATATGCTTACTCTTGAAGCCAGACGAAAATATTTAGAAGTAATGACTTTGTTTAAAATTATTAATAACAAATTTGACTGTATTGAACTAGTAGGAAGTCTGGGTTACAGTGTGCCCAGAACTATTCATAGGCGCGAAGCACGTGGTGCTAATGCCTTGTTTGTTCTTGGTACATGTCGCACAAACACTGGACTCAGAATTCCTACTCGAAGAATGGCGGAGTGCTACAACCTTAATTTTACTGAATTTGATTTGTTTAATTGTAATCTGTTTGAATTTAAAAGCGCAGTTTTGCGCAAACTCTCTGAATAACCTCCTGTATCTTGCCACTATATCCATGTTCAACTTCAGCTTAATCTTAGTTTTCCAAGGATTATTATGTTTTTATCCTATATAATAGTTCATAATTATCATAAATATTTCCGTTTAATTATAAGCCAATTTTGTTTAAGGTTAACCCTTTCTTACTAGGAATTCTTTTTCTATGTAATTGTTGTTCACTATTAATTCGTATTACCTACCTTTTAGATTTCATATGTTTATAATATAGTGATGATAAATTATCTGATCTCTTTGTTAGTCAGCAGCTTTTAGCGTGCTCGTTTTATATAACTTTGTACGTTAATTTGTGAATAGTGTCGTGGGCTGCATTACTGCTAAGTTTATGTATTATTTTAACTCTATATTTTTTGTAATACAGCTGTTTACTGTTCCTAATAAAATAAAATAATAAAAAAGAAAGTGGTCAGCCCTGGTGTCAGAATTTTTAGGCCGCCTGAAGGCTTCTGACTTAATTAAAGAAATAAATAAGAATTAAATAAAAAAACAAGTGTTAGGTTTAAAGATCAGTCACTAAATATTCGGAAAAATATAAAATTTGAACCTTTAATGCACACGCATATTCCCTTATTGCCGTACGTTAGAATAAACGCGTCTTAGGGATATGTTAGGGGCAGAAAGTAGCAGGGCCAGGTTTTGACGAAGAGATACCTTTTGATGGAGAGGATTTTTCAGAGATGTGAGGACGTACTTACGTACCTACATCTAAGCATTAAATGTTAATTTTTAAGTATTCCCCTTTACCTCTCTCGGCGAGCACATGTTAAACATTATTTTTCGCCAATGACCTATCCCGGGCTGCCTCCCTGCCGACCTGTTTTCTCCGTTTATATTATTTACCTACCTACTGAGTTGTATCGTATAGCAACTGCTGGAAAGTTTCTCACAGTTTATTGTGACCTCCCTGTTGCCATGGAAAAAGACAAGATCCAAGAGTAAACCATACTGTGGAGTAATCGAGTTCTCGTCTGTCAGAGATACTGGCCCCCATAGTAACGGCCAGACGTTTCTCTACCAACTGCTAAAGTAAACGTCTAAATAAAAAAATTATACATATACTTAAAACCCCAGATAATATAATACCTACAGTACTTAAAACTGATTTTTTCTGCTCATGACCCAGACGCGGTGGGTTCGATTCCCGCAATGGAGAATTTTTTATGCACAGAGGAAAACAGCGCAAATATTCGTGCTTTGTCTGGGTGTTGTAGGACCGTGGTCGTTGTAGTTCCTGAATCGCTAAATATATGTACCTAGCCCTAGTTAAGGTTCAGGATCTATGTATGTGATCATCGGGCATTATTTACTTAAAAAAGAAAGAAGAGGTCAAATTCACAACTTCACACTTTTTTAAATTTTTTATGAGACAAGTAGGTACCTACCCAAGTATATTTTTGGCCTCCCAATAGGTAGACCGACGATCTGGTCAGAACCGAGCCGAGCCGGGGAGCCGATGGATGCAAAATGCAAGCTGCTCAAAGTGGCGCTTTATTAGGGAATGCTATATTCAGCAGTGGACGTTTTTGGCTGTTGTCGCTGTATTTAACAAATAATTCAACTTTTTTCAGCATATAAAATTAGATTGGTAGAATACAGTATTTTTTACAAAACACGAACAGCGGGTTTATTATATTTTTGACATCATGCCGCCGCATTATTTGATGCCGTCGTCCGTGAGTAATGAGATGTGTCAACACCACGCTTGACACGCCGAGCCGATAGCGCTCTTTGTTACACGTCGTCGGCAAATATCCGGATTTTCTCATTTTCAGAAGGTAAATATTCCGATAACTCCATGCTAAGTACTTAGATTTAAAATTGCCTTACAAAATGATACTTTAGAGAGGAACTAAACATTATAAGGAAGCATTACGCCTGTGAATGTAATATGCGCAGAGTAATATCAACGTTATCTTATTTTCAAGTTGACCTTTGAGCTGTGACAGTATTTACCTATGCCTGCAGCACTTACGGCAATCCCTGATTCTTCTATTTATTCGTTTTCGTATGTCGAACACTTTAATGTTTTTCCTTTACGTGCTTAAATTCATTCTCCTGCTAAAATAGACTAGGTACAGATCGCCGTCGTCCGACTACGTACACTCTACTAATTAAATGATAAACACCCCTTCTGAGCTTCTAAAGGTTACGCTCTCTTTTGTTTTATTGCGATAGCGATTTCTTTTCTGGAATCATTTATATTACGACTGGATAATATCAGGTCGACCGGAGAAGGGTAGGCAAAGTAGGCTGTCTGATCCGATAAAAGCCCGCGGCCCGAGGGCTGTATTTAAACGAGCTATTTTGGTTAGCAAAAGATACGCTGTCGTGGGACGGCTGTGGTGCATAGAGCTAGCAACCAATCCCTTATTACGATTGGCAATAAAGTCGTTTAGCCCAGAAAATGCTCGCTCCAATTTAAAATTTTACGTAACCGAATTGAATTAATTCATGGTGTGCCTTTGGCCGCGCCACCGTCTCTATATACCTCTTGCTAGTTCAAATTCAAACACCCGCTTCACCGTCTAATTTATAATAAATATTACTTTTTAACTGTATAATAAGAGTTGTGGTCTATGCGGTAATTAAAAAGCTCATTCAGCTTGAAAATCGGCTTTAAAATGTGGTTTTGGTGCGTATTTGCGAGGCTTTTCATATCGAAATTAATTACTTACAGCCGGATTTGGTATGTGTAATTAAAACCTTATGCGGATTTATGAAATTATATAGCCCGTCGTAAATAATAACGTTCCAATATTAAATTATTGCTAAATCTTTGGTTCTGTTTGGGAACGTTTTCGAAACCCAACTCTAATGCTTTTCTTTGTGATCATAATCTGGAAAAGTATACCTTAATCGTTTTGATCTTTGAATACATAATTCATCCAAGTATGAAACAATTTCGATTATAAAACTTAATTAACTACAAGCTGTATGTATGATATGAATGTAGGTAGTTATAAAACTGTCATAGCCAGCTGGTTTTGATCTAATTTTATTCAGGAAATTGCTTATTTAGGTATTATAAATTCATATTAAAATTTAAAGTAAATTAAAAAAACAATCAGGGTTATGATTTCCAACCTCATTCAGCAGAAAGGATGAGCGTCATAAAATATAAGGATGCTGAGCGTTATTACCATCCTCCTGGGAAAGTATGTAAATGGGTGCCTTAACGATTTCCACATCGTTGATTTTAACACCTACGTAGATACCGTTGCCGAAACAATGCTCTTTGATCCACAACGTCGCATTGTGCGTGCTCTCTCATCATCAGAAACGTGTGAATCATTGTTTAATTGAGGGGTGGGGGTGAGAGCGCGGGGATGGCAGGGCGAGGGGCGCGGGCCGCGGGGTGCGGGGGACGCATCGATCGTCTCGGGTCGCCATGACTACGAGCCGCCCGCGCCCCGCACGCCGCCCCCGATACATTTGTAATCATTTGTTTCGCGGCCGTCGAATAATGGCGCTCGTCAAACGGCGTGAATTTGATGGATAACGCTACTGAGACTGAGTATATAGGTTTCGATACATTTATTGTCAATTCATTCAAGATTTATTGTAGGTAATTAATCTCTTTGATAATCATAATGCACTTCTACAGAAGTATTCATCGGACACTCCGTTGAAACCAGAAGTCTCCATGGGTGACATAATCGCGCTTTTTTCGCACCTGTATTATTCCTTCTTTTCAATTTTCAACATCCAATTGTGAACTACTTTGAGCTGAAATCTTGTACATAATAATAGGTTTTCTTTGTCTTCGTTTATAATATGTATGCCTCATTTCATAACAAGGTAGTACCAATTAGGAAGCGGTTCACGTTCGATCTAGTTCTCATGGAGCTTGAATCTCTTCTGAATTTTGATGCAATCCAGTCTATGAGGAAAAATCCCCGTCACTGGTGGGACACTAGTGGGTCATACCAGTGGGTCCAAGAGGAACTCCCTAATTTTTGCTTGAAACGTAAGTTGAGACTTGTCTGCTCTACCATAAAAATATAAAATAACTGAATTAAAAATTAAGCACGTATTATATCCAATATTAAGTAGAGAGCAAGTTCTTGTTATCATATTATAATAAGCCTCTTGAAAATGATCCGTCCGACCTACGGAGTAGATTCCGTCTCATTAAAACGTCTGAGTACATCTTAACTCTGCCAGCGTTCCTTTCAGAATAAATTTAAGCTTAAGTAAATGTTTACTGTAACGTGATTAATTCGGCGAGTAAGATAATGAGTGAGCGAGTGACTTAATACTAATGAAAATACTATTATTTGAGTAACATTTACAAGAACTAAAGCGTTAGTTTAAATAATTCATTTTCATTTCAGTAATGTTTACAGCTAAGCGCAAAATTTATTTTACAAATACTTATTCGTACATAAGACAAAAATGGTCCGTCGAAAACAAGTTAAAAGTGGACTTTTTTTCGAAAAAAATTTTAATCCAAGTCGTTATATGGATAGCGAAAAATTATTGTAGTGAAAATTATAAAACACATTTTAAAATAATAAGGTGCAATTAATTTGTTTGCCGATATTAGTTGGTAGAGTAGAGAAGTAGACACATAACAGTCAGCTTATCTTGTGCTATACATATACGTATACGCCAACCACCAGATTGTCAGATCGACATCAACATAGCATTTTGTGCCAGAAAATCATATTAACACTGATAAATTCGATCATTCCTGGTACTGCCGGGCTGCATAAATCGTAGCATTATTATATCGAGAGTCTATAAACTAAGTTATATAAAAGAAATAAATACCTACGCTACTTTTATTAATCTTTTTGTAAAACTTTTTTGTGAACCAATTTAAACAATAAGCAACACTGAACAACATTGAAAAATAAAGCTATGAAAGAGAGCAATTCAAAAGGCTTCCAATTATTCTGTCGATATCGAACAACAAAAGAGCTACGAAGTATGAAACGTGGTATAAATTGGAGCGGCGCGGTGGAGAGTCGACCGTCGGGCAGCGTACCAAGTGTTGGGTTTTCTCAAATAATTTTAATAGATGTCCGCCCGCCACCCTCGCGATGGGTTGGCGGGGAGGCCGTGAAATGAGATTTCCCTTTGAGCCCGCGCCGCTGACCGCGACACCCTGCCGCTCTGTATCCTATCCCTCATATTTCACCCGGCTTCCATGCTGCCCGCGTCCGTCCTCTGCCCGGCCGCGTGCGTCTCTTGTATATTTATCATTTATGATATTTCCTTTCGTAGAGGAGAATATTATAACTCAATCTTTACGAGCCTAGATTTGCTGTAATTTACCTCTATTTTTAAGACCAAACATAGCAACATAACATAACATGTAAATACTGCGATGTCTTACCACACTTAGTAAAACATAAAGCAGAATAACAACTACAAAGTTCCTTGATAAAAAAATAACTGCGAACCCTTTTATGTAAAGAAAAATCTGAATCTTATTTAAAATAAAAAGCAAACAAGTTTTCAAAGAAGCCAATGCTTTGTGTACATAATATTGGAAGGAAAGGAAGTCTTTCGATTTTAATTTAGTTGTAGACCAAAACGAGGATTCATTGTAGACGCTCAAAGCGAGGAGAGCGAGAGCGCTGGCTGGAAATTATTGCTTTTTACGCCTCGCCTGTTTCGTATGCAGTCAAGATTGGTTGAAAGCACGAACTCCTGTATCACGGTTGGTGACTGTTACAGGCATCTTATTGGCATGTTCTTGTTTTATTGCAGTTCTCTGTACTGTGCCTTCATGTGATGTGTTTTATTATTATAAATAATAAATAAATAAATAAATATGTGTGGTCATTTCACACAGCGCCATCTAGCCCCAAACTAAGCATAGCTTCTACTATGGGAACCAGATAACTGATACTATACTTATATACTTTTTTTTGTTTGTAAATACATACATATAATACATATAACACCCAGACGCAGAACAAACATCTATGTTTATCACACAAATATTAGTCCTGGATAGGAATCGAACCCACAGCCCTCAGTTCAGAAGGCAGGGATACTACCAACTGAGCTATCGGGCCCGTATTAATTATTGTGTGTCTTTGTACCTTCTATAGTCTGTTCCGTTTTGTTGTTTGTTACATGTGTCTGCGTAGAGTGAACATTGTTAATTAATCACGTTACTAATGTTAGTTTAAACGAGATGTGATAATGCCAGATGAACAACGGCGATAAACAAAAAGGAGTTAAATCGTGTTTATCGTCACCTTATTTCATTTTTTGCTATAAAATACTCATCCAAAACAGTGTAACGAGCTCAAACGTTCTTGCAGGAGCAACACAGCGACGACAAACCTCTCGGGTTTAGCTGAAAGGCCCTCCGGCAGGAGAGTGCTTCAGTTGCAAGCTAACAATCGCAGTATATATGTACCTATACCACTCTAGAACCTTTTTCAACCCTTCTTACAATATCGAAGCTAACGTATGACTGGATTTATTAAATTGTTATGGTATTCCAGTTAGTTGATGAGTAAGGGTTTTGGGTAATGAAACTCTAATGTAGCTTTAACTGGCGAAAAGTGCAAAAGTCTACGCATGGCTAGATCTATCTAACCATGTAGAATTGTAATGAATTTCGAGAGTTCAGTAGGCATATCATAATTAATACCGATTGTTTTCCCGTTAAGTAAAATACAACGACAGTACATTACCGTTGATGAAAACATAATTTGATTAGCGGTGGCTAACAAACTATGGTTAATATTGCAATCACGGCCTCCCCGAGCGCTATTTACTGGAGAGCCGGTGGCTTACGCAACGTCCCATTGACCCCTCTCGCCTTACCCCACCCTCCCCTCCGACGTGTCATCGAGAGACCCATTAGAGCCTGTATCGGGGCCCTCACTCAATCACGCCGGACATCCGTCAACTTTTGTGTTCGACGCCGGACGCCTTTTCATACTGCTGCGAGCTAAGATTAATTTGATATGTGACGGTTTTATGTAGCCATATGAGACAAGTTTTTTAAATAATTAATATCTCAATGGATTCTAACGATAAAATAAATAACAGGGGTTTATAATTTAAAAACTAAAGATGACACGTGGTTTTGGCCGTGGTTTTTCCCGGTGTCCCATAGAAGTTCCCCACTTTCAAGGAATAAAATTAGATAGGTATCTGTGTGAAAAACTTCATCCAAATCGGCTTAACCATTTTAATAAATAACGCCCAACGATCACATACATAGATCCTGAACCCTAACTAGGATTCCCTGTATCTAGGGACCCAGGAACTACGAGGACCATGGTCCCACAACACCCAGACACAGAACAAGTATTTGCGCTTTTTTTTCCGGGCACAAATACGTACGTTTTACTTTTATAGAAAGAAAATGAAGAATTCCATAAACGATCTCTGGAACAATAATGACAGCCAATCAGTATAGATTTTATCCATCAATATTTTTCCTAAAAAGCTGATCATAAAATGGGACTAAAATATAGGTTCTTTTATATTAGGATAAATAAGTACACGAAGCTTTAAGTCGATTATTTTGTTTTAACTAAATAGGATATTCTTAGCACTTTTATTATACAAGTCAAAAATAGCATACTGAAAAATAATTGTTCTCTTCACGACACATGTTACATGCAAGCAGTAAACACCAACTTTACATCCAAGGGTTTAATATTTTCGGTTCACAGCATTTCAGAGTATTTTGAGGATACTTTAGTAAAGTTACAGCCAAAGTTTGAAACAAAAGATGCGAACTACAAGCCGGATCGCAAAATTTCCGTCCCTGTACTCTCGCAGGTTAGGGAGGAGTTATGTGAGCGAGGCGGAAGTTACTCTCTGTACCCGGCTCGAGACTTAGCAAGGAGTTACTACCCGGGATTCTAAGCGGGGTGCACACTTCCTATTACATAACTAGGTAAAGTCCGCTGCTCCATCTAAAAAATCTATTTTGTTTTCTTTATTACATAACAACATGACTGAATATGATCATCATCATCATCATCATCATAACCAACAGCCTGAAGAAGTACTCTGCTGTACATAGGTGTCCCCCACAGAACGCCACTTTAAGCGGCTGCTTACCTCCTGTATCCATCATTGGCACCCCGCGGTTTTGACCAGGGGGGTCAGCATAAGGTCTTATAGCATCATTACTTCAAAATTACTTCAATCATACATTGACAAATGACATAAAAGTAAGAATACTTTAATGTTGCAGAGCCAGAGCAGTTTTGATGATGTCACGTTAAATCGTTCACTCAAATACAGCTGTTGAACTCGGAGTTTTGGTGGGAACGCGGAAAATTTCACGTCGTTGCATTGTATTATTTCTCAAAACTTGTGCTGACTTATGAGCATGAGTGTGGGCAAGTGATATAATGTGGTGAAACGTGAGTTTTCGGGTTGCTTCCAAAATTCCATAGAAGCTTCTAGTAAGGTTGCCACCACTTTACTGGAGCATGACTTAGTCTGGACTATGACTACCTGACTTAGACTGGACTATGACTATGACTTGACTACGTGATATATTCTTTAACGATGAAAAATAACTATACTTGACACTGGCTAAATACACTATGTGTGGAGCTAAAATATAAGAAAAGACTGTCATGTCATACCTTTACATCATGTTGACAGCGACGTGCGACAGTGATAACGCTATATAAAAATGTAGACGTCTAGTTCTCGCGCAAGAATACTTTAAATGTTCATGATATGAATTCGAACAATATTATTATAACCTTGAAGTATTACTGTCACGAACCAGGATGGTTTGTGTATACTTTGTGGTAGGGCAGCAGGTCGTCAGTCTCTCTAGTGAGGCCAGGCCAACCTACGCTGCGCCCTGCTATTCGTGGTTCAAGTGGCGACTCAAGATCCTTCCTTCCCCATCGGTTGTCAGTTCAGCTATTTTCACTCATTTTACCTATCTACGTTATATGTTACTTAGTTGATTTATGGTCACAGAAGTATAGTTTAAAAAATAAAAAGAAAACGAGAATTTGAGATTCATTAAACGGCGTTGAATTTATACAACAAGCAAAACAAATAACGGCCTCAGTATAGTAATAGTGGCGTTCAGGAGGGCAGCCACAACGTCGCGTCGTATGGCATTATTACTTCAATGTTACTTCAATCATACATTGACAAATGACATAAAAGTAAGAATACTTTAATGTTGCAGAGCCAGAGCAGTTTTGATGACGTCACGTTAACTCAAATACAACTGTCATGTATACCTTTACATCATGTTGACACTGAGACGTGCGACAGTGATAACGCCATATAAAAATGTAGACGTCTCGTTCACATGCAGGAATACTTTATAAGTTCATGGTACGAATTCGAACAGTATTATTGTAACCTTGAAATAATAATGCCATGAAACATGATGGTTTTGTAATAGTTTGTGATAGCACAGCACGTATTTTAATGACATCTTTATTAACAAAATTTATTTTCTATCAGTTTAAAAAATGTAGTGTTCAAAATGAATCTCGGATGATTTAGATCGTAATAGCCTGGCACATTAATATAAGCAGAACCCCAAATTTTGTTATTAAATGCACGATCTGAAACAAAAACAAAACTACTGACAGACACCAACACCTTTCACAATTTTGTTTCACATAATAGACAATGTTTGTAGAATTCAGGCAGAAATTTCACACGGACGAAGTGCAGGTTCCAGTGATTTTGCATGGTTGCGTTAGGAGCCTTTATGTCATGCTCACGAACACGATCCATTGCCCACCATGTGACGCGCTGCTAATCCACGTCGGGCCGGCACTATCCGAACATGATCCAAAATACGTTACGTTGAAAGCCTGATACTGGACTATCGAGGATCATATTAGTACTAATCCTTAATTCTGTGAGTAGAGAGTTAAGGATTAGTCTTCACGACCGTTTCTTTGAATGCTTAAGGTTTCTATTATATTATGCAATTTTATAATTCAATATTTTCCAAGATTTATCCAAGACTAGCTCGTAGAACTGACAACCGAAGGGAAAGAAAGGTTCTCGAGTGGTGACCATGAACCGGAAGACGCATCGTAAACCGGCCCCCCACTAGGTGGACCGGCAACCGGCAACCTGCTGCCCTACCACAAAGTATACACACATCATCATCATCATGGTGTATCGTGGTTCTTGACAGTAATGCTTCATGGTTACAATAATATTGTTCGAATTCGTACCATGAACTTATAAAGTTCTCTTGCGCGAGCACGAAACGTCTACATTTTTATATGGCGTTATCACTGTCGCACGTCGCTATCAACATGATGTAAAGGTATGACATGACAGTTGTATTTGAGTAAACGATTTAACGTGACGTCATCAAAACTGCTCTGGCTCTGCAACATTAAAGTATTCTTACTTTTATGTCATCTGTCAATGTATGATTTTTTTTTTATGAGAATGAATGACGTGACGAGCTGGTCGTTCACCTGATGTTAATCAATACGGCCGCCCATTACAGTTGCAGTGTGTAACGATCCAGGGTGTCTCGTGACGTCACAAATATAAGAAATGTTATCTCTATCATAAAAATATTTAAATCAAATCATTTCACATGTAAATAATAAAGCAAATAAGGTGTAAAAGTAGGTATCTAAAGGTAAAATGAGGCAATAGTGGAAAGAATAAAAACTCTTTAATGATATTTCACACTAATAAGGTTCATACTTGAAATCGCGAGCTAGCAGCTAGAATGTGTCAAAGACTTTTCAAATAATTTCAGATTGGGAGATGTCAGTGGTGATGAGGAAATGAAAAAAGAAAGATGGCAAAAGATAGTTTTATCCTGATTTTATTTATCAGGAAATTGTTAAAGAAGGTTTTTAAAGAAAACTTTATTGTACACCAATTTTATATACTCTGTGCTTGTGACGGTTCTTATGTCGGTTGTAAATAAAAACACGTCTCTATATTTTTCTATTACGTTTATTTTAATTCTTTTCGATCCACTTCAGGACTCTCAACATGGTAGCAGAGCGTTTGAGCGTTTCGCGTTTTGTAGCCGAACGTATGGATTGATATCACGTGAAGAATTATAAAAAAAAATAAATGTGATAAATGTACATGTGAGTGATAAAATAGTTTTTTCTGAAAAATTTTAACAAGGCCTGTCAAAATGTCGTCTTCGTCTGCAAGCTGCAAAATTGATATTGGTCGTTTAGAAGGCAAAGAAAATTGGTCTACATGGCGCTGCAAGGTACTGTTACTGTTAAGAGGTACTCCAGGAGGTTTGGATGCAATAAACGGCAAACTAAAGGAACCTACCCAACCAGGTACTACCGCATCTGCAGAAGCTAATGCTATTTATCATAAAGCTCTACAAGTATACAATGAGACGGATAGTACAGCAATGCTTATTTTAATGGCTAACATGTCAGATGCCACTCTACAAAAAGTGATGAGATTATCGACTGCAAAGCAGGTATGGGATGAATTACACACTCTGTTTGATGGTACATCTGAGGATAAAAGCTATACACTTTGCTACAGTTTCTTCAGTTATCATAAAGATCCCTCACACGACATGTCTATGCATATATCCAAACTGAAAAATATATGGCATGAATTAAAGGCAGAACTACAAAGAGGTGAAGCTAAATATGAACTTCCAGAGATTTTACTCATCTGCAAGATTTTAGAAACTTTACCTGACGATAGTTACTTCCCGTTCAAGTCCAGTTGGATGCTTATGTCTAAAAAGGATCGTAACATTGAAAATTTGACAGCACAAATTTGCGCGTACGAAAGATCTTTACCGACTAAAGAAGAACATACTGAAGCACAAGCGCTAGTTGTACAAAACAACAACAAAACGAGTAAAACAATGAAAAAGTGTAATTATTGCGGACTATTTGGACACAAAGTCAAACAATGTCATAAGTGGATATCGGATGGTAAACCTCCTAAGCCACCTAAGCCATCAAAAAGTCAAGCTAACAACACAAATCTGACACTAGCACTAATGCAAGTTGAGACTAACGCAGCAACGAATGTTAATGAAGGAGATCTTGATAATTGGTATGTTGACAACGGTGCCACAAGTCACGTCACCTGCAGGAATGACATATTCTCAAGCTTTCAAAACTTCGATTATAAACAAACGGTGACAACTGCAAATGGTTCTACAACACAAGCAATTGGTAAAGGAACAGTTGAGATGATAGCTGACGTTCATGGTCGACAAGAACGAATAAGACTATGTGATGTATGGTATGTCCCTGCAATAAAGAAAAACTTATTTTCTGTACTCGCTGCACAAGACAAACTAGAAAATAGTGTCTTTAAATCTGAAAGAGAATCTTGTCAACTGACAGTTAATGGAAAAGTTAATTTGATTGGCACACGAGTCAAAAATGGAGGTCTCTACAAGCTGAAAGTACAAGCTGTTAGAAATCAAACTCCTGAACTGAACATCTTGTCAACAGAAAACACTCTACAACTGTATCATGAAAGATTTGCTCACCAGAATAAAAGACATGTGAAACAACTAATTGAAGAGGAACTTGGTATTAAGGTGAAACTAGATTCTGAAATATGCACAGGATGTGTATATGGCAAGACACACAGACATAAATTCGGAACAAGAGAAAGAGCTAAATTACCAGGAGAGATTATTCATACTGACGTATGTGGTCCATTCCCAAATTCATTTAAAAAGTTTCGCTATTTTGTACTGTTTAAAGATGATTACAGCAAATATCGTCATGTTTACTTCATCATGCACAAGTCTGAAGTCAAGGATAAGTTGCTACAGATGATTAAAGAAACAACGACGGCTGGTCATGTTATAAAAACAATTCTCAGCGATAATGGAGGAGAATTCCAAAACGAAGCTGTTGAGAAAATTTTAAATTCATATGGGATCCAACACCGTTGTACAATGCCCTATACACCAGAACAAAACGGGTGCAGTGAAAGAGACAACAGAACTTTAGTTGAGGCGGCTCGTACTATGATGCACGCTCACGAAGAACTCCCACTTGCCTGTTGGTCAGAGCTTGTCAACACATCTGCCTATATACTAAACAGAACTGGACCAACTTGTATAAAAGGAAAGTCGCCATTTGAGTTATGGTTTGGAAAGAAACCTTCCATAAAACATTTAAGAGTAATTGGCACTGAATGTTACGCCCATGTCCCCAAACAAAAGCGAACAAAATTGTCTAAGAAAGCTCAAAAATGTATACTCATTGGATATGATGGTGATGATGGTTATCGGTTACTGGGCTTTAACAATAAATCAGAACCAACATTGATCAGGTCAAGAGATGTAACGTTTAAGGAATCGATCATCAGGTCAATCGGATTAGAGTCAGATGTATCTGAAACAGATGAACAAAGTCCTACGACTGAGATAGAGATTCACTTCCCGAAGGCTGATGAAAATCATACAATGTTAGATGCAAGGGAGGATGTAGTACAAGATGAAGCTCTTTCAAATATGCCTCAAACATTGACAGATGCTTCATTTCCACGTGAAGAAACTATAAATTTGCCTACGACGTCAAATGATATTCCTAGTCATGATGAAGAAGAATCAAATGAATCCTATGTTACACCTGAACCATCTCTAAGTAATTCTGATGATGAAGATCACGAAGAAGTAACTCCTGAAACAAGAACTCTCCGAGACAGATCGAGATTGCGACTGCCAACTCGGTTTGATGATTTTGTCATGTCAGCTATTGTTACTGATTTGGATGAACCAAATACATACAAAGAAGCTATGAAAAATCCTCAAAAAGCTGAATGGGTAAAAGCAATGGAAAGCGAGGTAAAGTCTCTAAAAGAGAACAAAACTTGGGTTTTAGTAGATCGACCAAAAGACAGAAAACTGATTTCGTGTAAATGGCTCTACAAGATAAAAACCAATGCTGATGGAAGCCTCGATAAGTACAAAGCTCGACTTGTAGCGAGAGGTTATACACAAGAGAAGGGAGTTGACTACTGTGAGACATTCAGCCCTGTTGCTAGAATGGCAACAATAAGAGCAATTATTAGCATCGCTGCAAATGAAGGATTATCCCTCATCCAGTTTGATGTAACCACTGCCTTTTTGAATGGTTTACTAGATGAAGATATCTACATGAATCAGCCAGAAGGGTTTAGTGATGGAACAAATAAAGTCTGTAAGTTGAAGAGAAGTTTATACGGTCTGAAACAAGCCCCAAGATGTTGGAATAAATGTATTGTCGACTATCTGAAAACAATTGGATTTAAACAATGTGACACAGATCCATGTTTATTCATGCGGAATCGGAACGGCAACAAAATTATTCTGGGTCTTTATGTGGATGACGGATTGATAGCTTCTACAAATCCAAAGGAATCGGAGAAGTTTATGTCAGAACTGAAAAGAAGGTTCAAGATTACGACAAAGCCAGTCTCATACTTCCTTGGGTTAGAAATCTTCAACAACAAAGATGGTTCGATTAAAGTGTCTCAGAAACACTATGCTGAAAAGCTACTGGAACGCTTTGGAATGAGTGACTGTAAAGCTGTCAGTACTCCAATTATTAAAGAAGCGCAGTCAGACTCAGAAAAGGAACAGGAAGTTAAGTTTCCTTATCGTGAAGCCGTTGGCGCACTGGCGTATCTCATGACAGGGACTAGACCAGACATCTCATATGCCATAAGTGTCGTATCCAGAACGCTTACTAATCCTTCTACGGAAGATGTTCATAAGGTAAAGCGCATTCTTCGTTACCTTAAAGGAACTCTAGATACTGCTATTGTATACCAGAAAGGATACAAACCTGGGATTTTGGAATGCTACAGTGACTCAGATCATGGTGGAGATCAAACCACAGGTCGTTCTACTTCTGGAATTCTATGCATGTATTCGGGAGGAGTAATCTCTTGGGCAAGTCGCAAACAGTCCTCTGTTGCGATTTCGAGTACGGAAGCAGAACTCGTTGCAGCCAGCGAAGCAGCTCGTGAAATTGTTTGGCTAAAGAGACTATACAATGAGGTATCTCTATTGAAAGAAGTCCCTACGCTACAAATAGATAACGATGCAACAATCAAGCTGTCGCAAAACCCAGAGTTACATCGCAGAACAAAGCACATTGCACTAAGACATTTTTATGTCAGAGAACAAGTTACTGATAAAGAACTTGAAGTGAAATATGTTCCCACAGAATACCAATGTGCAGATATTTTGACGAAACCCGTTCATAAGCCAAGAATGCTACTTATATCTAAGATGATTGGGTTAATGCAATAAAGTTTCCCAAAAAGGGAGGATGTTAAAGAAGGTTTTTAAAGAAAACTTTATTGTACACCAATTTTATATACTCTGTGCTTGTGACGGTTCTTATGTCGGTTGTAAATAAAAACACGTCTCTATATTTTTCTATTACGTTTATTTTAATTCTTTTCGATCCACTTCAGGACTCTCAACAGAAATGTGTGAACTGTGCTACGACTGGAATAGAGAGGAAAAACGGGGGATTTTCTTTTCATATTAGAAATTACCAAAATTTATAACGAAAAGGAAGATTGACAATGATAGGTATTACCTACAGAAGTGGAGAGGTCTAGGAATTATGGAAACCTAACGGAGGAAAATATGAATCAAGAAGTTGATATGAACCGATATCAACTGAGGGAAGTTATTACATTATTTCGTAGCTATTAGTAGTATTTGAAAAATAATTAGTTTTACCCAAGATTTAGAGATGTTAGTTGTGAAAATGTACCCTGGAGAGCTTAGGACTTTCCTTGTAAGTTGATGTTGAGTGCAGATGCTTAGTGTAGGACAAGAACGTCGTGGGAAACACGCCGAGCGGGCGGATTGATGATGGTAGAAGGTTTTAATGTACAGAACGGAATGCGTAGAGCTTTCCTTGTAGGACGATGTTGAGTGAAAATCCTTATTGTAGGACAATATCGTTGTGGACATCACGCTAAGCAGATGGTCTAATGATGGCAGGTGGTTTTAATGTACAGAAGGGAAAGTCAATGCTATTTCCTAGTCGGCAGGAGCTTAGATGATGATGAGTGTAGATGCTTATTGTAACATAAGATCATCGTGGACATCACTTTAGGCGAAAAGTTTGATGATGGGGATTTTATTGTAGAAGGGAAGCTAGTGCTATTTACTGCATATTTCCTTAGCCGGCAGAAGCCTAGCGTTATACACGAAGGAGATGAAGAATTTTATTTCACGCGGAAATGTAAAACATCGTGAATGTATTTGAATACTTATTTATCACTTTAGTTTGATATAATGATTTATTCACTTAATCCTAACTGGAAAATTATTGGGAATAATGTTGTAGTTCGTTTTAGTATAAGTCAATAATTATTTTCTTAGCAGGTTGTTGTTGTGATCACGGAGATGATCGAAAGATCTTATTCCCGCACGAAAATTGAAGCATACTTTGATGTATATTTATCATACTAATTTTATCATACACTAGCTTTTGCCCGCGGCTTCGCACGCTTGTGTTATGTTATTTTTACGTTATAGTCTAATAATAGATCATGCATTTCGTACCAAACAACAAAATCCACTAAATCTTTTCGAAGCTGAGCACAGTAACCTGTATTAGCATAGGTATAGGTATAACGCAAGCATAGCCGTGTATGGAAGCTATTTAATCTATTACCTAAAATTAAATGTTTTGAGTCTAATATAGATTTATAACAGTAAAAGAAGTTTCAAACAAAAAACTACAATTTTATAAGTACCTCTTCATATTACAACAAAAAGAAATCATCATCACTTCACTCAGGTCTTTAACAGAAGTTTCAGTAAGTTTTGTTTAGGTAGTAGTTACCTAAGCAGGCAGGTACAGTTTAGAAAAATATGGAAGAATCACACACGATGATCCTGTTTTGCTCAGTTTTACATAATTATTATCCGCGCGCTTTTTGTTCCATTTACCACATTTTTTTTACCTTCTTAAGTTTGGTTCCATACGAATTGATGAGTACCTAACTACCTACACATAGCCAGTGTCAATAATAAGTTTATAAATTGCTGGAGATATGCATTTACCTGTACGACGCGTACATAATTAATTTTCTTAATACTAATTAGGAATTACAAATACTAAACCACCATTCCTTAAAGAATCGACAATTATAATTATTATTATGTCCACTATTTTCCACGCTGTCTCATTCCCAACATACCTACCTAGTGATGAAAGTGAGGAAGTAGGTTAAATCGTCATTACATAATTATTACTAAGACCCAAAGTTACTTACCAACTATAACTATAAACTTCTTGAAGTAACCGAGTAATCAATCATTTTCTGCTCCCGTGGTTTATTTAAAAGCCCACAGATCTAAAATATTTTAACTATTAAAAACTTATTACAACATGCAAGAAGAAGAAGAAGAACAAATCAAAAACGAACGAACGTTACGCGCCATGTTGTTAATTCGAGGATACAATTTTATTGCCATAAAGATACCTACATATTAATTATTATATCTAAGTACCTACCCTTTTTAAACATTTTTCATCAAATATTTCGTATCATTGGCTAAATACAAATAATAGCACCTCCGGCTTACTTTAATGCCAAAATAAAAAAGGTTTAAAATGCGTAGCAATGATAAGGGTATATAACTTAAGTAGCTATAAGTACTACAGGGTGTCTAGCAAAGATACCAACCACTAACGCTAACGCCAAACGCTAACTCCGAAACTGTATTGAAATGACATTCGCTGTGGAAAAGTTAGCGATTTCCGAAATGTCATCCTAGTACATTTTGGAGTTAGCGTTAGTAGTTGGTTTCTTTGCTAGACCCCCAGGTACCTTAAAACTTCCTTGGGGTTGATAAAGAATGTAGCAGTAGCGCTAAAATAATTTTACCTACCTAATTAGAATGGTAACGTGTAGTTAGTTCATGTAAATAATACATTTTACCAGATCGCCAATAAAGAACATTACTCCCGCCAAAACCCTATAAATCGAAAACATGAATAAAAATGTAAGCTTCAATATTGGCTAAGTATGATAATCGTGTGAAGCCTTATGAATAATTATAAAAAGTCTAAGTACCCTACCCTTTTAAACAGTTTTCATAAAATACTTCCTATCATTGGCTAAATACAAATTTTGTCTAATGCCAAAATAAAAAAGGGTTTACAATGCGTAGCAAAAGCAAGGGTCAATGGGCACAGATTACTGAATATGTTACTACAAAAGGTTAAGCTATAGGTACTATAAATACAATTTTAAATACTTATTTCGAATGGTAACGCGTAGTAGATTTTTGAAAACTAATACATAATACCAGATCATCAATAAAGAATTTTGCCCTCTCCAGAACCCAATAAATCGAAAACATGAATAATAATTTAGTTGTGTTTCAATATTGGCTAAATATGATATCGCGTGAAGCCTTAAAACTTATAAAAAAGTCTAAGAAGTTTTTAGTTTTCTAAATTCCTTGTTCTCTGTGTCGTGCTCATATTCAAGAAGGTTCTCATACCTATCCTCTTTTTTTAGCTTAGACCACAGATTAACGAAAAAACTTATCTATATGTAAATACATATGATTTTTTTGGGTATAGGTACTTACATAATGAACACATTGTTTTTCTCTAATCTGCATTGCATCGAGCGCAGACGAAGTTATCGCGCATTGTATTTCGCCGTAGCCCGAAATGTGTGATACACTGCCGGTAATGCAGGTGCACCAATTGTTATTTACTGTTGTAAAACATGCATTAAATTACTTCCTTATTGCTTAGTGCAGTGGGGATTGTTCAGAATGAAATACAAAAATATAGGAGTTCCGTACTCAAAGAGTAAATCCTTATTACTAAACCTCCGCTGTCCGTCGGTCTGTCGGTCTGTCCACCAGGATGTACTCATGAATCGTGATAGTTAGACTGTTGAATTTTTCACAGATGATATATTTCTGTTGCCACTATAATAACTGTGGTCCGTATTAAAAGGGACAGATAAACAGACAAATAAAAAAAATTGGTTTTACTTCATACTGATAAGGAATTATAAATTAAAACTATTACAATTTATTTTTGTAATCACAAATAATACTCTCACAGTTTGTAAAACATATTTATTCGCCGACATGCACTATATTGCTACTGCTTCCTCCATTTTATTTAGCCCACGTCAGTCGCGCAGCAGGCAAACAAATTGACTGTGTGTCCAGGTTGGGGCGCTACAAAAACATCGAGGATAGTCAACAGAAATATTTTTCCGCGCCAACTCAACAGCGAAGGTTCGGGCGTATATGAAGCCGCGCCATAATAGTAACAGAGTTTTTTTCTTTAATCTGTGCATCCGGATAAACCCGAGATAAAATTACCGTCAGTAGCAGTGTAGCAGAGTAACATTTTTTTCTCTTATCTATGGTTAGTAGCCAAAATATAACTTACCTTTTGACACTGGCTAAATACTCGGTACATAATAGGTACTTGAAGGACGAATTTGTGGCCGTGGCGAAGAAGCTCACTATTGTCCCAGCGAACCTTGGCCTCCGAGGCGACGGCAGGATCTTTGTTAACGACCATCTCACCTTGGAGAATAAGATGCTGCTTAATAAAGTGAAGACTATGGCAAAAGAGCGGGGGTTTGCTTATGTCTGGGTAAAAGGGTGCAAAATATTCGCCCGGAAAAACCCGACATCACATGTGCTGACAATAAGATCCGAATCAGACTTAAAGAAAATATCGTGAACCTTACATTACCTTTGCCTTCGTTTGTCAGTATATTATGTTTACGCTCCCGTCATAGTACTAAATGTTTGAGAAACACTTGCTCAGCTGCACTCTGGTATGCGCGCTTAACCTGCGCACACTTCTCTCTCTATGCAACGCCTAATCAATCACTTCGTCTCGCTTCCGCTCGGCCGGCCATTTGCCATTGTTATCAGCTCAATCAGTTCATTGTGTCTTTTGTTACTGCAAATTATTTTACGAACTTCTTTTGTTTGTTAAACTGTTTTTATGATCTATGCAGTTATTTATACTATCTTGCTTTATTGAACGTTATTTTTATGCCTTCTGCCTATTATTTAATTGTATTCAAACCTATTCAAATGCTATCTTTTACTGTTAAAAATGCTAGTTAAAATATATTATCAGAATGTCCGCGGCTTACGAACTAAAACATCGGGTTTTTATAGGAATATTAGTATGAACACGTATGATATTGTATGTTTGACAGAAACATGGTTAATTGATGGTATTTGTGACAGTGAATTGTTCGATGACCGTTATATTGTGTGGAGGCGGGATCGGGATTATGGAAAAACAAATCAAAAATTGGGGGGTGGGGTTTTAATTGCTGTTCGACGTGAGCTAAATGCGGAAACTCACAGTGATTGGTGCTCAAACGCCGAAGATCTGTGGGTTACTATAACGTTAACTTGCCAGAAACCGAAGGTAGTGTATAAGCTGCATATATGTACAGTGTATATTTGCAATCAAGGTACTACGGGCAGCTCAATGGCATCTCAGTTGACTAACTTTTCTGAACGATTTTCCGATGTAGTTTTAGCCAACCCATGTGATAAATTTATAATTGTTGGCGATTTCAATATACCTAATTTGATCTGGAAAGTGTCCGATGAGGGCTGTTTTTATAACGCTTGTAATGTTCACGGGTCTAATCAGCTCGATTTATTTGATAGTATGAATTTGTGTAATTTATCGCAATACAGCTTTATACATAATCAAAATAGCCGAATATTAGACTTAGTTTTCTCGAATAGCGAGGTGTTAGTTACTAGATGTCATTGTCCCATAATACCAGAAGATTTCCATCACCCGGCTCTCTGTATCTCCGCCGATTTTGTTCAAATTCACTCTTTAACCAGCCATCCGTATCTTAAGTACTTATATCAATCGGGTGATTATGACTCAATTGCTAGGAAACTAGACGAAATTAATTGGCAACAGGAGCTTTATCATAAAACAATTGAATCAGCCGTATCCTGCTTTTATGACACTTTAGAAAATCTGCGAAATACCTATATACCTACTAAGCTAGTTACACCTACGCAGAAATATCCTATCTGGTATAAAAAGCCGCTCCTTAAAATATTAAAAGAAAAATATAAGTACCACTCTAAATATAAAACCTACGGTAATAGATCTGACCTGCTATCTTTTATAACGTTACGAGACCGCGCTAAAAAATTAGAAAAAGAAATGTTTGATAACTATATAGCTAGCATCGAAAAAAATATCTCCACCAACCCCAAGGCTTTCTGGTCCTACATCAAGTCTAAAAATCGAAATAATACTTATCCAGCCGTGCTGCGTTTCGGTCAGCGCTCTTCGGATAGTGGGGCAGAGATATCCAACATGTTTAGTGAATACTTCCACTCGACGTTCTTAAACAGCACTCACACAGATTATTCACTTACGGTTCCCGTGAACAGCGTAACAGTAGCGGACATAGGAGATGTGGAAGTTGTCACAGGCGATATTTTTAGATTGTTGGAGACCCTCGACCTGAATAAATCGGCGGGACCAGACAATATTCCTGCAATCTTTATCGTTAGATGCGCCAAGAGCCTGTCGGTTCCCATATCTCTATTGTTTAAGCGGTCTTTATCGGAGGGCGTGGTGCCCGGTATTTGGAAATCGGCGTACATTACCCCAGTACATAAAAAAGGGCCGAAAGAAATGGTCGAAAATTACAGACCAATTTCCAAATTATGCCTGTTTGCAAAAGTACTGGAAAAAGTGGTTTATAGGCAGGTATATGTTTCTTTGAAACAGACACTCAGCTTGGATCAGCATGGTTTCTTAAAAGGCCGATCCACAACATCGAACCTTGTATTATGTAGCGACTTCCTGTCACAGCATATGTCACAACCTTCACAAGTCGATGTAGTCTACACTGACTACAGTAAGTGTTTTGACAGAATTGATCATGTACTGTTACTTCGTAAGCTGCAAGCGATCGGTATAAGGGGTAATCTTTACAGATGGTTTACGTCCTATGTGCAGAATAGATGTCAGACAGTTGTGCTAAATGGATATACGTCTTCTGCAATGCTAATTCCATCAGGTGTGCCTCAGGGATCGTTGTTAGGCCCGCTACTCTTTAATATTTTTATTAATGATATTACCGCGTGTTTTGTTAGCTCTAAAGTGATATTGTATGCCGATGACATGAAAATCCTCTGTCCAGTTGACTCAATAGAAAGCGCGCAGCGTCTACAAGACGATCTGGTTAGATTCGAAAACTACTGTTCTGTCAACAAATTGGATCTGAATGTTTCGAAATGCTTTATTAGTTCCTTCACCCGTAAATCTGATCCAATAATGTTTGCATACAAGCTCAAAAACGTGGTTGTTACTAGGGTAAATTTAATTCGTGATCTTGGGATAATTTTTGATGGCAAATTGCTTTATGACGAACATATTAATAACATTATTAATAAAGCATCTAAATCACTTGGTTTTATATTGCGTATGTCATCGGATTTTGTCTCTATTAAAACTTTTAAAATCCTATATTGTGCCTTCGTACGCAGTCACTTAGAATATGCGTCACAGGTTTGGAATCCTGCTTATAATATATACATAACGCGTATTGAACGAATCCAAAAGCGATTCTTGCGCTATCTTCAATTTAGAATCAAGACTTATCTCCCTGACTATACGAAAAGGTGTAAAAAATTCCATATGTTGCCGTTGTACGAAAGAAGACGCATAGCTGATATCGTCTACTTGATCAACATAGCAAATGGCACGGTTGACTGCCCTGAGTTGTTGGAGAGCATTGGCCTGAGGGTCCCATATGCATCATTGAGGAGGCCTTGCACTTTGCATGTTGCCGAAGGTAGTGGAAAAACCAACTACAGAAGAAATTCTTATCTAATAAGAGCTAGCAAGTGTTTCAACGACTTGACCGAGAGACATGATATTGACCTTTTTAATACCACTGCTAAACAGCTGAAGAAGCTGATTAGTAGTGCATTTTTTGATAGTTAAACAGTTGATTATGTTACTAAACAAGTGTATTTTTAGGTAGTTAGGTATCGTATATACCTACTTAATAAAGTTTGTTTTTTTCTGTGTGCGTCCGTCTTTCTAAGTGTACTTAATTAGTAATTCTATTACCTATTAATGGAAACTTGTAATTGGCCCTCTTTAATATTTACTTAACTATACTTGTACCTAGCTGTAAGTTTTCTTAAAATCTTAAAATAAAATAAAATAAAAAATAAAATACCTACACTATGTGTGGAGCCAAAATATAAGACAAAAAACTTACCTTGAGGCCTCGAAGCGGCCATCTTGTTAAAATCCCGTTCCGTTTCATAATCAAATCTTAATCATTTTCACTAAAAAAAAATTAACGATATATAAAATTTAATATATCCTATGTTTTGCGCCGGGTTTTTCTAAGCTTATTAGTAAAAACCGCATGAAAATCCGTTCAGTATTTTCGGACTTGTACCGTAACAAACAAACAAACAAACAAACAAACAGACAAAATGTCTAATAAGTAGCTTAACGTGATCAGCGAAAAATTTCAAGCCAACCTGTGTCATTTTTTTTTTGATATCTTGCATTTACAGATTTTTTTATCTCTACAGTTTTATTATATGTATAGAATGTATAGAATGTATAGAATAGAAAATAGAAATAGCATACAATGTTGTCATGGATTCAGCAAAAGCAGGTAGAGTTTTCTTTCGTCGGATCATGAAGGAAACACAGAGGTGGAGAGGAAATCTTTTCCCTATTTATTTATTGTAAGTATCACGAGCGTATTTGAATATCATTCTAGTAAATTCAAAATAGGTAATGTTTTCATGCGCCTATAACGTAAAAACTGGGAAATTAGATTAAGGTCTTCCGTAATAGGTAAAAGGTATTTATCTCGAACAAGTCAGTGGCCTTGAAGCCTTAGTACTACTTACGTTTTATCTGCATTTACTCTTGCGTTTACGTTATTATTACTGTTTACGGTTATTTTGGTGATACATTTTATTTTAAGATAGTACTTCAAGTTTCTTTAATTAGGTTAATGTGAGTTGTTTTGGGGCAATCTACGTTTTCGATATTTCCAGCAGATATAGAATTAGCGCTCATCATAGGTTCAGATTGCAAAGCTTAGTAAAAAAAAAGAAATTATATTCTACTAAATTAATCTCGTATTGAGTCGGTGTTAGTTAGGAATTGTCTCATTTCTTTAAAAGGATTTGGATTACTACATTATCATAACGTACGGGTTCTATCACTTTTAGGAGACGATCACTTGGCCATAACAAATTTAAAACAGACAACAAACTTAGGTTCCTTTTAACGGTATTAGATTGCTAAGTTATTTAATTCAATTTGATAGATTATTTAAACTTAGGTATTTAGGTTCGGTAAATTAAAAATACAATTATAATTATATCAATATAGAGGGGGATGAATATAGGAGGGGTAGTATAGGGGGGGGAGGTTACAAGTGTAACTCGGAACTTTAAAATAATAAAGTTTCGCGTGACACTGCACTGCGCACGTCATCCTAAGACATCACACAGTCTAGTAATCAGGTCATAAAGTCTCATTTGCCCAGTAATTTCACTAGCTACAATGCCCTTCAAACCGGAACACAGTAGTGCTAGCACACTACTGCTTGGCGGCAGAATAACTGGCAAAGCGATGGTACCTACCTAGACGAACTTAGCAGAAAAGTCCTACCACCTAGTAAAATTGAAGATAGACCTAGTAAGATTGAAGTAATATTGAAGTAATAATGCTATAAGACGTTGTGACCCTCCTGGTTAAAACCTCGGGCTGCCGATGGATATAGGAGGCAAGCAGCCGCTCAAAGTGGCGCTCTTTGAGGGAGGCCTATGTTCAGCAAAATCGGTTAGCGTTAAAACACCTAAAACCGCCATACGTGGAATAAAAACCGTAATACAATAATTATTAATAACACCGATATTCTGGAAATACACGCCCCTGGCACAACCAGTAATGGTTATTACATACGCTTTGATACGAGCTCCAATATTCGACTCACGATAATTACTTTATCCGGATTTGGATAAGCTTTGAATATAAATGACGTTGCAATGAGTTTTATATGTCGCCAATATATGGAAATATTTAGGTGCGCGTAATGGTTTCACCCGCGAGGATATCTTTTTCTGGAATGGAAAATAGCTTATATTTTATCATAGGCTATAGGCATAAATAAGCTACTTATTGAACTTTAACTAATCAATTGTTTAAAATGGTGCTTATTATCAAATTATCTGGTACATTCCCAAACTCTTTCAAAACTTTTTTTTTTAAATAACTGCGCTTGCTACAACGCTACGTTGCTACGCCGCTACGGCGCTACATTGCTACGGCGCTACACAGCTACGCCGTTGCTTATTGTTTATCAAATGGGCACACGCATTTCACAAACCTGCCTAAAAAGCTTTATTTACATACAAACACATGTTTGTTATGCGAGGGTTTTGGAAATTACATGCGTAACTCATTTTCCGCTCCACCTCGGCATTTTTTACTACAAAAAGTGAAAAGACGCATATTTTGAGCAAGAATTACCATTTATGCTTATTTAAGCGGTATATAACTGTGGGCAAATGATAGATTAGTTGACGATGTTACTTTTGTTAAAACTGAGGAATGGGTCAACATAATTTTAACAAAATGTTATTATTCATCGATTGCTATAACATGAAGTTAAGCGTCGGTCAAATAAGACCTAGTTACACAAATCTAAACTCATCTACTTTGTAGAATAATAATTTTATAAAAAGCTTTTTCTCGAATAACAGAATAACTAACAACGTACATCCCAAAATGAGACCTTGGAGGTTTGGAACGGGGTTTCCCTTTTTTGCTGTAGGGGTGTATTTAGACATATTGTATAAATAAACGCGAGTGAACCCGCGGGCTGTATCTACTCCACCATATTTTCTGGCCTTTATGAATAATCCATAGACATATACCATATTACTTCTTAGTCTATGGAATAATCCCTCTTTTTCAAATGTCAATAGAAGCCAAGAGGTTTGAACAAATGATATTACGTCTTGTCATTAAGATCCCCTGCTCACTTGCAAGTCTCTTTATTAAGGCACAGACGACATCAGTCGATAATCGGGTTATATCCTCTCTCGGTTCTATTATTCTAAAATCCCTTTCTTATGATGTGGGGGCCTTCATTTTTTCTTTGAAAGGAAACCGCGTTTCCGTGTCAGAATTGGCTGTAATTTTTACAGGTAAAGAGTAATTTTTGTTCATTTTAATATCTTTGTATTTCTTTTGTATGAGGAATACGGAATTGTATTTTGTAGATCCTGAGTAAAAGTCGGTAAGGTGTATGATTTCAATAATGAAATTTTTTTAGTAACATTTGTTTTTATTTACAGTATACAAGGATACTCAAATGAAATTAAATGAAATGAAATGAAATGAAATCTTTATTTGCTCGAATATAGGTTACATAGATGGTCACAAATTATTCACATTTCTCTATACTCAACTTTTTTGTGCAAATATAAAAGAAAACATTTCCAAGAAAAACATTTACAAAACAATGAATGAAAGTATCGCCGGATTTTAAAATATTTTCCTATACCTTACGACCGAAAGCAAATGAGATCTGTGAATTGGAAATTAAATAGCGATTTTGCTACATAGAACAACTACCACATTCACGATGTGATCCAATATTACAGTATCTAGGACAAAAATATTAGAATAACTATGAGTAGGTAAGTATAAATGATAGATCGTTTCAAATATCACAGTCTCTGTCCATCAATTGCTCCAGGCTTCGGAAACTACAGATCAATACTTGTGACCATATCAAATACCTGCCTCCAGCTACCAATTAGTGGTATATAAATGATTGCTACCTGTTCCTATGAATGTGTATAGAGCACCGGCGGTCGTCATAGCAACGGCTCTCCCGGGCAGAGCTACGGCCGGAGCCGCGCTAATTTACCTGTCTCACCCACACACGAAGCGGCACCTGAAACACGACCTACACCGACAACATTACACGGTTGTATGCACACGCTGCCGCCCGGTGCAAGCCATAAACCCCCGCCACGCCTTATTGCAATCGCTGAAGGCTCACTTCCCGAAGCTGCTGATGGTATCGTCTGCGTGTACTTCCGTTCTGGTTTACAATAAATAGAGTGACAGCGTGGATGCGAGTTGCAGTCTCGATTGCGGGTCAGGAAGCGCTCGTTAAGCCCGACCGCCACGTAACTGCATCGGAAGCAGTCTTAGGGAACATTCGCTAGTTTGGATTTTTCCGGTTGAAGCATTACTTCCGCGCTCGTTTTCGCCGCCGGTGAGAGCTCTCGAATCTCGATCGAGTTCACGATTCGTCGCGCCCGCCTTGTGAGCGAACTCTAGAATTTTCTTGTGCACGTTTGTGGAAAGTTCCCTTACACGGTCGAGTTGCTGCGAATGTAGCTATCGGATGTTAAGACGATCGCTTCCCCAAATAGTGGCACTGTTCCAAATCTTATCGGCTTCAGTCAGAGGGGTTAATATAAAGCTACGATAACTTCAACGTACTCGCTACGAGTTTAAGTTTTGAAATCCTTAATTTTATGGGCCGTTTATAAAGTTCTCAGCGAGATAAATTGGTACTTGAAGTAAAGTAACCTTTAACATTGAGTTGGAGCAAAACATTAAAATCCTAAATACAAAATACGTAGATGTAGTTTAGTTTCGCAAGGACATTATAAAAAGTGAATTTAAAACAAAAGAAATAAGATTAGCAACTTGGTAAGTATCAACGAGTTTGGTAAGTTTATATACATTTACATGTCAGCTTATACTAAATACGTTATTATTGTCGCGTTTTATTAATATAATTTTATTCGGTGTCGTTTATATTTTTGTTATTATCTACACATTTACATCAATAGTTTTTACTGTTACTGGTTATTATGTTTAAGCATAACTGAGAATTACTGCTTTGGTGCATTCATGAAAGGTGATTAAAGTTTTTGTCAAATTAAATGACCATATCTCACATACTTACCTATTACTCAATACAACGACCTTAACCATTAGAAACGATATACATTGATTTATTATAAAAGAATAGAGTGAATGGGGTAGTAGTGGCCCATTTATTTCGCAAGTCGGTCCTAATGCCTCTTTTACGGTCGTTCTCGCCTTTACTCTATTACATTCAGGTTCGCTGAATTAGTGCCGAACTCGTGATAATTACCTTGTTCGACACTATTTATGACTTCTTATACGAAACATCTACCCAGGGTATTTTATAATGTAGGCAACGGCTTTTTTGTAAATTATTTTAGTTCGTAGAATTTTATGTTACATTATTTAATTTTGTTAGTGAGCGTTGAACATTTTCTTTCTTAGTGTTATTGGTGCATGTAACCGTTCTTGTCACAATAAACAATAAACATTAGTATTCCTTTTCTAGAGTCTACAAAACAGTCTACAAAAATGAGCATTCAAATAAATTGTTATACCTATCGTTGAATATTATTTAATTTGCATTTATTTATAAATGTGCTTGTTTATTAAATGATTGTATTATTATCCGATTTATTTATTTTATTGCAGTATTTGGGTGCTTTATATCTTTAATGTTTCTATATTTAATGCAGTACAATGGATAGAACAACACTTTATTCTTTGGCAATTACCGAAATTCGAAAACAATTTAGAGATTATCTTCTAGAGAGCTCTTTTAGTATAAGGTTGGTCTACTACTTGTTTTATTCTTGTGGGATCAAGTTGTATCTATCTATCTATCTATGATTCTAATCCATGTCTGTATGTTGCCATGTGTAAAAAATAAAATATTTAAATATATAAAAATCTTTTAATTTGAGTAGTTCACCCATAATGTTAGTGTTAGTACGTAAATTAAAACTAATAATAAGTAGTCTACCTACTTATTATCAGTTTTAATTAATATTTTAAATAAATACAAATACGACACATTAGACATATTTAAATATATTGTTAAAAGTAGGTGTCGTAGCTGATAAGTAAAGTGTACTTTGGTGTGCTTTCAAATATTCTTCTACCAATTCTGTCATAATACTGGAACAGTAAAGACGGACGTGTACCTACAGTAGGTACTAGCAGTGGAGCAAAGCAGCACATAGAGGTGAATATAAGCGGTAATTATGATTCTTATGTAAGCAATAAAATCTTCACCTCGCTTCTAGTACTGTGAGGAAACAATGTAAATAACAGCATTTCCAAAACTTCACTTTTCTTTCTTTTATTTGCATTTTTTTGCACTACTTGTACAAGTTATAAATTCCTATGGAAAGCACTAGAGGAATTGAAAGCAATAGATACAAAGTAATCTGTTTGGAAATCGATAATAAGCCTCCAAGCGTATTTTTAACTTACCCTCACATGACCTACGGCCACGTCTGACCGATTTCCACGGCGCAGTGGTTTAGTTATAAAACCAGACGTCTGTGCCAACACATCTCCATATTTAGTAATACTAAAGAGGTCTGTTCCTCGGTTTCATGACCGATTTTTCATATTCCTTAGTTTGACTTGAAATGAGTTCCTATCTTTAATACTAATGTGACGGTCAGGAAATTTTCACCAGTCTGGCACAAATGTTCACTAGTCTGGCACAAATTTTCACCAGTGTGGCACAGTGTGAAGGTTAGTCGGTTGTGGATATTTAGTCATCATTCAAAGTAAAACTCAATGATAATAAATAAAAATTGATTGATTGGCCGGTACAGCTCAAATCAACAAATTTAATACTATTTGGAGGGTGTCTTTCTTTCATAGAGGTGTACTAAGAAAGAATAATTGCAATCAATCTTCCCACCAGGACTCTTATTTTTTCGGTAATTAACGTGAACTAGATTTAGTCTATAAATGATCGCCTTGCTATATAAGCGATCTGTGTGCAATATTTCATTTAAATCAGTTGAGCCGTTTTGGTACTAAAGCCATACAAATAAACATAAGTACGTTTCATTTTTATATATTAGCCCAGATAATTATAATACCTACAGTAATATTAGTAAGAATAATGCAGGGACTTGCCAGTAGGAAGTTTTTAAGGTTATCAATTTAATGACCAAGGGACCTATAAAAATGATTAGAAAAATGTTTAGAATTAATTTTTGACATTAAAAGAACTTCAAACTTAAAATTAATATGGACTATACTATAAGTATAACGGAGCCGAAGTGATATCTCAGGAGGCGCATCCGTTATCTTTTGTTGTAGGTTATCCACGGAGGGCGTGCAGGTGTAGGTAACTTAAAAATAACACCAAGGAACTTGGAAACAACCACTGTTTTAACGAATCTGATACTTAATTACTTAAAATATCATTGAACCAATAAAAATTAGACTATAACTCGATTAGCAACTGAACTGTGTTAAAATTAAAGAATAATAATTAACACAAAGCAATTAAATCACCCGCGCTCCGTCAGATATATAATAATCAGAAGATTATGTTTACAAAATATCAATAACTTTGATGTCACAATAGGGTCAAACTTTGTTGTTAATAAAGCTGGCTCCCGAACACTTCCCTTAACAAAGGAGTACAGTATTACATGAATTGGAAGTATAATATTACCCAAGAAAACTACGTAATGGACATGAGTTCGCTTACGTTTACACAACTTAGGTGAAAATTCCATAGGTCAACCAAACATACCACAACGTCTTCAAACTTGAATAGAACAAAATAATTACTGATTGTATGGCTACGCGCTTTTTATTCTTTGATTTTAATAAGTTATTTTAGTTTTTACCTAAGTAGGTTTTAGTTGAACCGCAGTGCAAAAGCAGTAATGTTATAAGTGTTGTTATTAAAATACTATCTGATTTGATAGGTAAGCAAATATGCTTACCTATCAAATTAGATAGTGTTTTATTTATAACATTACTGCCTTTGCCCCAAAATCCTAAAAGAAACATAGTCATTATTTAATACTTCTTGATTTTCATAACATAATTTATTTATTGTCATTTTTTTATTATTGAATTTACCGAAATGATTCTATTACAATAAAACCGCGCTATAACACCACCGTGATTATGCAACCTCCCTTCACAGTAACTATGGCAAGTGCGAATGTAATTATCTGCTGGCGGAGAGCAATTTCCGACCCCGAGCGACTACTTCTCCTTCAAGTGCAGTGCAAATGAAATTTTCCAGCACTTGGGACTAATTCAATATGCCACTAGGTTTACTACATCACAGAACGACGATAATATTTAATAAACACTGTTTATTACGTATACACTTACGACCTCACAAACTGTAGTAGTTAATAATAATCAATGCTTATACCTAATGCCTTATAATTTTTTCATTGACGTGACGAGCGAAAAATCAGAATCCCTGTTTATTATTCGCTCGTAAAGCATTAATTAAATTTAATCAACATTTATGAGTAGGTACTTTTAAGGTCTCTATTAAAACTAAGAAAATAAAGATAAATAATGCAAAGGATAAATGTTATTCACGAACGGAATTCGAACCCGTATCTAGCTACCACCACAAGGTAATCTCGTGTCCAAATTTTTCATTACGGGGTTGCTGGATAAGCAATACTATTAAATAAATCATAACCCTTTAAAAATTAAATACTTCAAAGAAGCTCATTTCGATTTTTTTTATCACGGAATTGCTGAATAAGCAATACCATTAAATAGTTTTAAAATTTAAATTAGAAGTATTCAGTAAGTATGTGAAAAACATTTCGTAAAGATTATTAGTAGGGTAGGATGATATTTTATGATACTAAAAATATCAAAGCTTCGTTTAGATTTTATGATCTTAATACGTAATGACTAGTTTCGATTCCAATAGAAAGACAATTTTAATAGTACATTACTGCGGCTGATGGACGAACGTGTAAATGTGGGGCGAGGCGAAGCCGAGGCACACATACGTAAGTCCATCAATGCCTAGTTGTGGCTAAGGCTTGTATAGTGCTTTTCTCAAACAATGTGAGGAAATTAAAACTAAGTAGTACATAGGCAGAACTTTTTATTTGAAAATACAGTTGTTGAATGTACTATTTCAAATACTTTTCTTTCGATTTTGGCGGTAACGAGTTTTCTATAACGGCTTTTGCAGCCTCTTGAATTTCAGGTGGCGTTAAAGTTAGTTGATCAAACTCTCCGTCTTCACTCGAACTCATTTTATCAAATATATAAGTACTTTTCAAAATCAATGACGAACAACGAACATCAATAATTTTTCCCACGTAAAAGTTTTGATTCGTTTTTTTTTTTCATTAATAACTGGCTCCAATTTGCAAACCAGTTCGAAATTCAAATAGAACCTTTGAAACGTTACCTCTTTGGTTGCCATGTTTCGGAGCAAGAGATCGTTCCATTTTTAAATTACGCGACAAATATGATTTTACTATGTAATTTATCTGGCGGGGTTTTGGCGGGAACGTGCAAATGTCCACGTCGTTGCATAGTATTATTTCTCAAAACTTGTGCTTTTTCCAGTATTAATGTTTAAAATTGGTGGCGTTTTACGCATTAAGTGCTTAATTACGAGCATGAGTGTGGGCAAGTGATATAATGTGGTGAAACGTGAGTTTTCGTGTTGCTCCCAAAATTCCATAGAAGCTTCTAGTAAAGTTGCCACCACTTTAATGGAGCATGACTTAAACTGGACTACGACTACCTGACTTAGACTGGACTATGACTATGACTTGACTTTACGTGATATATTCTTTAACGATGAATAATTACAATACTTGACACTGGCTAAATACACTATGTGTGGAGCCAAAATATAAGAAAAAAAAAAAAAATTTATCTGGCCACTAAACCACGACAGATATGGATTTTCATACAAACTTTGCCGGCCGCTGCCCGCCAGTACAGCAAGTTCGATTTATCTCGAAGAAGGTTGTCAAAATAATGCTCAAATTTCCAAGCATGTTTGAGAAAAAAATGTTGTGTAAAGTTTGAGAGATTGCTGGTCCAGCAATAGAACAGAATCAATATGTAGCGTCTCTCCAGTCTTGCAGTAAATTATTTAGAAAAACCACTGGCTTAATTAGGAGAGCATTTAAAGTGCTCATAGAAAGAAAAATCGGAACAGAAAATAGACAGAGCCATGAGTGGAACTCGCTGGAACTGTTTACGAGCTATTAAAGCCTTCTGTCGGTCTCTTACTTAATTTTTTTGTTGCTCTTAATTTTATTTGTAACTGTCTTTATGTGAATTTTGATAACACTGGATATTTCGGTATTTCGTTAGTAAGTATAATCTGTAAGTAAGTATAGTCTGTGTACTGTCTGTAGCAGCACTTATTTTTTTATAAACAAACAAACTAATAAATAAATAAATAAATGAATAAATAAATAAATAAATAAATAAATAAATAAATAAATAAATAAATAAATAAATAAATAAATAAATAAATAAATAAATAAATAAATAAATAAATAAATAAATAAATAAATAAATAAATAAATAAATAAATAAATAAATAAATAAATAAATAAATAAATAAATAAATAAGTAAGTAAATTAAAATAAATAAATAAATAAATAAATAAATAAATACATAAATAAATAAATAAATAAATTGTTCAGTATAAGGACAGAGTGTGAGGGACAAGTGAAACGATCGCTAGTTGACTTCACACGGATTTATTATGCTATGCACCTATCGGGGTGGGCGCAGCCACATACACATAATTAACATAAATAAATAAATAAAATAAATAAATCCATTTATTTTATTATTATTTTACTTTTTAGGCACAGGAATATAATAAAGTGTCTTTTTTAACCAGTATACTTAATAAGTTTTAGTAAATGATTTTTGCATTTTTATCTACCTACCAATAAACCCTAAAATGAAGAATTATCATTTTTATCAAACACCTCTAATTTGCGCCATAACTTTAAGATTAGTGCTACGCTCTGACAGTGTGTCTCAAATTGAATTTCAAGAGTTCCTTCATCACGCGATCCAATTACGCCGTCTATAGAATTAAACGATAATGACATCGCCAATTCTCCGAGGAGGCATAACGAGTCGCCGCGAACAGGTCCACCACCGCCTTCTCCTTCACTGGTACTTCTTTTGTTCTAATACGAACATTCTATCTTGAATATAGAGATTAATAATTCTCCCTGACTCACTATTTAATATTCTATGACTGTTTATTCTATTAAATCTTAAATATCAGAGTTATCACCATTATTACCCTTTGTTTCCTATAAGATTTATTCTCCACCCAAATGCGGGTCAAAGTAATAAATACTAGAATATTCATGGCACGTTCTTTGTCTGAAAAATTCAAATGTCTATGTCATAACTGGGGGTAGAGAGCGAGAGCCCGAGAGCCGAGAGCCCAATAAGAAGAACGGCTGAAGAGACTTAATGAAGAGCACTCAAAGGCGGCTTCGGTCCGGCCAGCCTAGCCGGGCGGGCGGATAGATCGCCCGCGCCCGGCCGCCCGGGCTCTGAGATGCACCGAGCAGCCCTTAATTGAATAGCCCGGCCGGGGGCTAATCAGGGCTCAGCTGAGCGGTGCAGGCGGGGTGTGGGCGGGGGTGCCGCGGGGCGCGGGCGGGGGCGCAGCGGCCGGAGCCACGCGGGCTAGCCGCGCCCCCTGCGCGCGCCGCGCCGCCCGGGACCTCATTCAAGTAGCGAGCGCGCCCCGTGCCAGCCGCCACCCTCAGGTATGTCCATTTTGCTTTTGGTGTTAGCACGTAGCGTTCGTCTGCTGTGCGCGCTCCCGCGAGTGTCGGTCGTACTGTGGCAGTGAGTGAACCGTGCTGCGATCCGGCGCCGGCCCGACCCGAGGTACGTTCGCATGCTGCACCGCACCGCCTGTGCCATCACATTGATCATTTGTACCATTAATGTGCTCACTAGCAAAACGCACCCGAACTTTGTTTTCGTGACTCGAATAAATTACTAGGGACTTATCGTTTATAGCATCGGTCGCCGGTATCTGACGCAATCACACGCTCCCTTCGCATGGTTACTTGAGTCGTTAAATTTCTTGAATGCAACTATATCGTGTTAACATAAAGCTTAATTTAATTAATTGAGAATAAAATAAATTCATAAGTATGTAGGAAGTTGAACTATTGAAACAACATTGAAACACCTTTAAATATTGCCAAAACATTTGAATCGCCATTCTTCGTGATATTTGTTTTTCTTTGTATTATTTCCAAGAACATTTTTCTAAATAAATTTTTAGTTACATTTTAAAAAAATCGTGTTGAACTCTTTACCACTATAATTATAAAACGCTTAATGTGTCGCATGATATATGTCTATAAATGCTTTAAATGTTATAATTTTGTCCTTTTTATTATTTCAATGAATAATAAACTACTTTTTGACTAACTTATTTATGATGCTATATTCCCTTTACATCTGTTTGTCTTGATTTACTCAAGAGAATTTTTAATTCCATTGTGTACAGTACTCATAATTAATTCGTTAATTAACGTCCAGAATTTTATAAATATTTCACTACTAAATAGTCTTAATAATGAATTAACTGTGTATTTTATCATAACTAATAATTTTAAAAAGATCTCATGGGTCCACTTATTACATTATTTTTTAATGGCGACGTTAACATTTTAATAATTGACAGTAATAAACGGTAAATACTTTAATTTTAAACTTAATATTAAATTGAAAATAAATTCCAACCAATACAAAATTTAAAGTTAAAACAAAAAAAAAACAAAATCTACTGTTTTTCTGAAGCTCAATTTAAATCTACAACATTTTGTCACTACACTCGGTATTGTAAAAAAAAACATTTGCTGTCGATCTTCCAAGTAGTAACAAGATAGTGAAAGTACCTACCTACACCCACACATACCAACTGTATGATCTCATGCAGAGAGGAGGGTGGGTTAGGGCGAACTTGGCGACTTTCGCCGCCGTCGCCACTTCACCTTGTCGCCTGGCAAAGTGCCAGCTTCCCCCACGCTCCTTCGTGATACGTCCCATCCCCCGACGTTTTATTACACTCATGGGGTTGCGTTTTTCTTTTATGGCGTTATGAGATAGGAAATAAAAACTTTGTATGGTTCTTTTTAATATTATATGAAGTGTTTGAGTTTGTTATTGGCTATTGAAAGGAAAAAATAACTTTGTGTCTATATGTCCCTCAGCTTTAATCATTCTACGTACTTAAACCAACAGCTAACTTATCGCAAAACAATAAAAATTTCAAGTTTCAACGTAATTTTATAAATAAACTACTTCCTAGATTACGTAACATTCTACACAGATAAGGCTCCCCGTAACTCGTAGCGTAGGCCGTAGCAGTCGCTACAGAAAACGCGTAGAAGCCGCCCGTCGCGTAGCCGCCCCCGCCGGCCGCCTAACATAGTGTTAACGTGAAGGTTATACAATAAATTATAATATAACGAACAAAGACCAACTTTAATAACCTTACCTACTTTAAGGCCAAAATTTAACGGGATCAACAAGCGGGTATTAAGTGATCGTGCTAAATGAAATTGGCTAAATGAATCACATTGGGTACGTATTTATCATAAATGTATCGTATTTATGATAGTCCTTTGTATGTTTCAAGTTGTAGTAAAAATAGGCAAAGATGTATCCAGTTAATTACAAAATAATTAATTTAAGTAGTAGTGTGCACTATGTTCGTTTATGGCACTAATAAATAAAAACCAAAACAGGAACAATTCTATAAATTGAAATTTTAACAGATTAAGATAACTTTTTTTTATTCATTACCGCACAATTATTAATGTATTATAACTAACTATAAATGTGTAGTCAAATATGAATGTTATTTTTATTTAAAACTATACATGCAATAAAAACGTTAGCAAGTTTCACTTTTGCCCATCATGATTGTATGATAACTCCACAGCTATCTTGGTACTTCTTTCTTACGGTTTTTTTTTTAAGTTATTAATAGATTTTAATGAACTTAACGGGAAACGGTCATACCATTTTTATTGAATAAAAATTATGCCACAATCATACATTATGAGTATAATAATCTACATACTCAAACTTATCGGTAAAATATACTCACATAAAATAGGTACCTGCAGTCCAAAATTCGAATTTCCTTTTACAGTCCTATTGGCCTTAAGTGTAGCTTACACTTTTTTATGCATTTATTTATTCTATTTGAAAGAACGAAACAAAAAAATAGTTAAAATGAAGCTAGCCATCGAAACACACGCCACAGAAACATATAATAAGTATAGCTTTCATATAAACCCAAGAGTAAACGGTAACAGAGTTCCAAAGTTTAGATTTTCTACAGTAAATATTTTATGATTTCGTAATACGTAAGTAAGTAGGTATATTAATTATTCTTGGTATTAATTTTACCATTTCTTTATCTTCCAAAATCTTCATTTTCCCATCTATTAATTATACGAACTAGTAACAGTAAACCGATTTGAATTTCGAGTAATAAAAACTAAACTAAAACTACACTACACACTAACTAGCTATACTATACCTACTACAAAGAACATATGGACTGTATAATAGACCGCGATGGCCTATTTCGAGTTGTTTTTCTATCTTCCGAATTTAAACCGAGTTTAAAAAAAAACTATAATAAAACAAAGCTGAGTGAACATTTAAGCGACTGGCATCATGTGTATCAATAGCGTAATGATTTCCAACATTAGAGCGATGGTTATCACTGCGATTACAGTAATTTTCCATTCTATGCTTTATTGATTACCAATCCCATCAATATTGGATAGACACGATTAACTACACCGGCATACAACTATTGGAGTATTGTGACGGCTAGCATCGAATTTGGTTTGAATTTTTAATGCTGGCTGCAGGCACTTTCTATTTTTGTCACGATACCCGACCATTGCACACGCACACTCTCTTATCTGTAGTTATTATACTATCTGTGCCCTTATTCATACACATTATGTATTGGAATAGTTATTTAGTGTTTTGTCTTTCTCTGTTGAGTTTGAAATGGGCAAAGATAAAACAAGAGAACACACTAAGTAGCTATTCCACTGTTATTCAGTATTTATTGGTAAAGGGGGTATAAATAAAACAAATGAAGACAATTCGAAATTAAAGTGGATTAATCTAATCTAAAGACAAACAAAAGTATAAGCCAAATGTGAACCAATTGTACACATGTCGTTCTAAGTCATTATTTGCCCGTCTTTGTTTTACGTTTCTCGGTAACGCCATGGCTTCGCCTGCCTCCCTTCTATTGCCATCGCATCCATTCATCCTTGTTTACTACCTTATTCTCTCATTTTCCTCTACCCTTTCCTTCCCTTAGACAGGGTCAAGGCTTAAAACGAATTAACCCGTGCTAAGGCAGATCAGCTAGTAGGTATTATAAGTGTTTTTTATTTCTTTCTTTTAACGAGTTTGAAATAGGCAAAGCCAGAGAAAATACTTGTAATGAAAATAAATCTTCCCCATCTTTATCATTACCCTTATGTCAGACGTTACCTTAACCTTTTCAGCGTCTCTAAAGCTTAATGAAATTAAAACATCTCCGTCTTTGTCGTTTCTCTTATGTCAGAACAGTACTGCTATACTTTCAGTTCAGTTACTGCACTGTTTTGCAGTGTTCTCTAGTAAGGCAAATAATGAAGGTAAGTACAACTAAACAGCTGATTGCGTGTACGCGTCACTATCTCTATCGATCGGTGTTGATAACTGAATCATAGGGGACAGAAGTGTGCTCACCGAAGTCCTAGAAATTAATACTTATCAGTAGTTTTGTAAATTACACGGTATAGGGCTAATACCTAATAGTGTTGGACAGGCGTTAAAACGTAAGTCACATTAAAAACAAAAGTGAAAAATTGTATTTACACTGTTTTGTAATACCAGAGCTTTAAAAAATGATGCTTCGGGAGGCGAAGCGCTTTCAGCCCTCATTTAAAAGAGTCATATATGACGATAGTAGTGACTGGTGGTGAACAAGAAAAAATGAACACCAAGAATAAATAATAATAATAAATAAATTCTTTATTAACACAACTTCATCAATAAATAAGGTACACATTTTGAGAATTGGAGCTATGGGGTGGGACAGTTTAACACACATTATAATATACCTATTAAAGAAACAGAATTTAATGTAGTACAATGCTGTCGTGGACACAATATTAGTACTGTCTGTGACCATATGCGTGGCTAAATCTCAACAGTGCAATAAACAAATCACAATGTATCCCAAGAAATTATCCACAAGTAAGCTTTACGGGTTTTCTTTTCTTTCTTTAATTTTCACACTTCACGATTCACAAGTTCTTTAGTTTTTTTTTCAATGGGTTAAATTATTTAAAATATTAGAAATGCTACAAGAAATGTATGCGTTAATCCGCTAAATACTGCAAGAAAGGCTTTATTTAATGTTTTCAAATGTTGTATTTTTCGATTCATAAAAGTACAATATTACCAAATTGTTAAACGACTGACAAGAAAATCCCCCCACTCTTCTAAAAATTATAAAATTTCTTGCGCCTATACTTCATCACGTATTCACCCAGAGAAATGACAAAACAGCAAATTATGGCACACCGGGCCACCCCACCTCGTTGTGTAGTATGACGTCACCGTCGCACGCGCACGATTGCGACATGTGCGCCGCGCTCTATCAATTTGATCCGCGGCTGCACAGCTGCGTTCAACGACCCCAGCTCCTACGTTTATAACTTCGTTGCTATTGCGGAAAAACGCACCCCATATTTCAAATGATTAATCTAACCCGCTTTGTCTAGGGTTAAAACTCTTCGTGTATTGTCCGCACGCGCAACTATAATCTGCATATGTAATAGCACACATTAAAATACATCTATTGTATTCAATTTGGACAAAGGTTTGCACACGACTGGTCTTATGCAAGTTATCCGTCAACTGGTTTTAGTTTAATTAATAGCCCTTTGGTCCATTTACACAACTAACTGATCGGACCAACTATATTAAAAAGTGAATTAAAAATTACGACGTACGTTTCCCTAGAGATTGATAAATAAATGTGAATAGAAAGTTTTAACGTATGAAGACAGTCCATAAAAAATCAAGAAAGCCAAAAGTTTACAGCATTAAGCGTACCTAAAATGTAAACTTCAAAATTACCTTCAAAAATTGGTATGACAAGACATGAGTTATATGTGTGGTAATTCAAAACCAAAACACTTATTTTTATCATTTAACCTGGCTAGCTGGACTTAACCATATCGAATACAGTTCAAAACAAAGCCACTAGTGCAGGACTAATATTGTCACATCATCATAGATTTACTAAATGGCTCCTTCCTTCACAAAACGAATAATAACCCGAAAAAATATCAATGCCGCCGCCGTCGCGCCGTAACGAGGCGAGTCGAACAATCGGGACAGAACAATCCCAATCGTGTATCAAACAAACGGTTTGACGGGGAATATCGGGACACTCAGTAGGTACTTCCGAATCCCGACTAGTTCCAAATGTCTCGACAGCTGCACACGAGGCTTGATGGAAATTATGACGGAACCCGTCTCCCACGGTGCCTGCTCTTTTGTCACCACAAAACATTAGGAGAAATGTTGGTCATACCCGTTTGGAAAGTTATTATTACAAGTTATTACAATGACTGCAAGTATAACGTTTTTACAGCAATCAGTGGATAAAAGATACACTCGTTTCAAGTGAATCCATGGCAATATTTGTATCTTCATGGTATGGTGCATCAGTCGTAGGCTGCGTCATCTCTTAATATCAGGAGAGACAGTGGTCAAATGCTATACTATGCCTATAAACACAGAGGATGAAAAAATATGCTTCGCCCCGATATATTTAAAAATTATAAAAAAAATTGTAGGACATCAAAAACTGTTTCAATACCTACATGATCGACAATTGTTTCACTCCGACGACGTCCTTTTAGAAGTGCAAAATTGGAGATTAATTCAAAAAATAACGATGATTTTAAATCACTTTGTTTAGTATTAACTTTTTTACGAACTTTGGTCTAGTGATTACCTATTTTATATAATCAGATTCATTTAAACTCAAAAAACAGGTTAGACGTAAGTATACCGGGCTTCTATTAACATTGATTAGTAGATTAGGATTCAATACATTTCGGACAACCTTGTATTGCAATTTACAATGCTAAAAACGAAGAGAGCGGTTCAACGTCCTAACGCCACGCGACAACCCCTTCAACCCCTTTTTTATTATTGTTATTCCATTCAAAAATAAACAACGGTGTTTTAAAGTGTGCTAAGGTCGTCCAGCTTTTTCACAAAAGAGGGGAATTGAATTTGAATTTTAAAATAGGTCGAATGAAATTTATTGGGTGCCAATTCTGTGGGGTCGCTTCATGAGGGGTGTACGCGTAACTCTACAATGACTATTAATCAATCTTTTGTTTGTCGATCCTGTTTCAATATCGAGTTCTCACGCTTTCAATTGAATCATCTGGCGCGTAATTTATTAATAACAGGCGATCACGTAATTTTAATAGAAAAACATTGAATGAATCTATTCGTTATTTGAATGCATAGCAGCTATGCAATAAGCTGCGTAATGGAATTGTGAAATCCACACATTTCCATTTCATTTCCTCCATATTTTCGACGATGGTCATTCTTATTTAGCTTGAAGCTTACTACGGTAAATATTCTTACCAGCATGTCTCTATGTAAAGTCAAAAATAAACAAACTAGAAATATTGACTCACAATGTGATTATGCCAACTCAGTTTTCACAACTGCTCTAGAACTCATTCACGCTGTGATCAAAGTTATTACTACTACCCCAGCTGAATGACACCTCGGTTCACAAGTTTGAGCCCGGACCGCCCGGTTCGTAAGCCACGTGAGGACATTGATCTATTAAGGGCCGGTGAGGGTAGTGAGCTCTTGTGACGTCACTGCGGAAGCGTGGAAGGGCTTCCCTCTAGGTGCCTTCGCGTTTGTCACACCTACGCTGTAATTACGTATATTCGTTGTTATTGGACAGGTGTTATTTATTCAACAACGTGCTGACTGCTGGGCAATGTTGTTGACAGTCTAGGGCAAATATCATGACTAAGATTGAATGGCCGAAGACACATTAAAATAAGCTTTTATATTTTTTTACAATAAATCACGTGACGAGCTAGTCGTTCACCTGATGTTAAGCGATACAGCCGCCCGTAACAGTTGCAGTTTTATACCTGATGTATTGAATTTATTCAAACTGATAACAAAAACAGCTTATACATCATGCTTTTAATAATCAGTAGGGTTTTAATAATCAGTTTATGAAAATTAGGTTTATAATCAATTCGTAATATAATAAAACAAAATCAAAAATACTTTTGTTCTAAACAAAACAAAAATTACAGATACTTAAATAAATGCTATAGTTTATTAACTTTACTTCGAGTTTTGGCGGGAACGTGAAAAAGTTCACGTCGTTGCATTGTATTATTTCTCAAAACTTGTGCGGTTTTCCAGTGTTAATGTTTGAATTTGGTGGCGTTTTACACATTAAGTGCTGAATTACGAGCATGAGTGTGGTTTACTGATATAATGTGGTGTAACGTAGTTTTTCGTGTTGCTTCCAAAATTCCATAGAAGCTTCTAGTAAAGTTGCCACCACTTTACTAGAGCATGGCTTAGACTGGACTATGACCCGACTTAGACTGGACTATGACTATGACTTGACTACGTAAAATATTCTAAAACTCGATGGAAGTATACAATACTTGACACTGGCTAAATAGACTATGTGTGGAGCCAAAATATAAGACATAAAAAAAAACTTTATTTCATTTACATTTTATAATGTACAGCATAAATATTGTCTCTAGAATTTTTCTCATGCATTTTAAACAGAATAAAATGATCGTAACCATAACCGCAGAATTTAATTTATCTAAACATCTCAAATTGTCTGATTTTACTTTATTAGAGAAACCATTTTAAAATGTTGGACCAATTATTATTGGACTCTATTTGTGCCCTGTTATTCCTGGTACTGTCTGTTTCCTATTCCTCATTTGTCAGTAACCACAGGAAACAGCGTTGGCCGGAATTCCCCATACAAGGTTTGTAAAGTGTCCGGTCACCAAGGCAACTCCGCATAAACTTTTCAATGGTTGGCAGAGCATAATTGAATAAATACATAGTATTGTATGTATCATTTTTATGAAGTCTACCTCGTTTATATTCCATGGAACTAATGCAAATTCTCAGTAGTTCTATGCAATTTCCTTGCGATTCGCGATTATTATTTTCATTGAATAGTGTAGGTCGTAGGTTTTTTTTGTTATATTTTGGTTTCACACATAGTGTATTTAGGCAGTGTCAAGTATTGTAACTTTTCATCATGTTAATAGAGTATTTCACGTAAGGTCAAGGTAGGCATAGTCATAGTCTAATCATAGTCATAGTCTAATCTAAGTCAGGTAGTCATAGTCCAGTCTAAGTCATGCTTCAGTAAAGTGGTGGCAACTTTACTAGAAGCTGCTATGGAATTTTGGAAGCAACACGAAAAATCACGTTTCACCAAATTATATTACTTGCCTACACTCATGCTCGTAATTCAGCACTTAATGCGTAAAACGCCACCAATTTTGGAAAAAGCACAAGTTTTGAGAAATAATACAATGCAACGACGTGAACTTTTCCGTGTTCCCGCCAAAACTTCCCAGGTCGTAGGTTGTTTATTAATACAGAGAAAACGAAGGAAAAAAGAATGACCCTTCGCCGAAGCGTCATTTTCATTAATGCTCTGTGTTTGTTGTGTTGTGTTTATTTGTGTATTATCGAGTTTCAGTGAGATAGGTTTAAAATCAGTTGTAAGTTAAAAAAACGTGAAATATTGATTGAGTTAGACATTGATACAATTTTCATTCATAAATCCACTGCTATGCAGCCACCGTCGTTTCATCGGTTAATAAACTTTAATTTTTTTAACCTCGTGAGAAAGATTTTTTTAACCTGTTCGTATCAACTGTCCTAGTCTTATTAAGTATATTTTTTTTTTTCAAAAAAGTACCTAATAATTTATTAGTAGAGTGCCAATCCACTTTCTGTCAAGACGATTTATTAACAAGTATTTAGTATTTAGTACCAGTTTCACGAGAAACGTTATGACAGCTCAGCACACAACCCCTTTGGAATATTATAGTGATCGTGGTCGACGGTAAACACCCCGCGTGATGACGGTTCTGAAGTGAATTGTGACCATTGCTGGTGACACTAGTTAGTATTCTATATTGACATCAATCCATGGATCAATCAGAAGTGATTTTTGAAACTCATGGTTTTATTGTTGCTTTTTTGTTTATTTTATTATTTAGTTATCTGAGAGAACGTAAGATTTCAATTTATTATTTTGATACTCGCGTTGACCCTAGATACTTATACTTAGATATTTGGTGAAAGTTTGATTGCAATTTAAATTCGTTGAATGATGGTGAATAAAGTATTAAAACATGAACAAACCCCAATCCCATAACACTGCAAACCCCATGTCTGAAATACCTTTAAATCCAAACTACTTAATAAAACTGGTACCAATAATCGCGAAAGTTTGTGTTACATACATACAAAAATTTAGTTGCCGTTTAACGCTGATAACTGCAAAATATGTTATTGTAAAACTTGATCAATTTGGTTTTTCTATTTGTACTATAAGTCAATGTGAAATCGAGGGGCACAGGTAGTTATAACACAAACTACCGGTGCAGCAGGCGGTCGCTGCCCCTCACTCACGGGGCAGGTTGTAATGTTTACATTCCTTCACCATGGAGAAGCACCCCTGTGGCCGGCTGAGTTAAGTTTACTTAGTGTATTACGAATGAAAACGGCACTTGATTCTTGTCTAGTGATTCTTGTAAGGCAATTTTTTAAACCTTTCAATCCGCCTGAGCCACATTTTTTCTAGATTTGTGCAAACAAGACGAAATGTTGGGTAAAATTTGGGAATCCTCAAGGCCAGACTATCATATTAGTCTACCAAATTAGTATGGTTCATGCTACCACAGCGAGACGAAAGTGAAATACTTACAAGGTAATCAATAGCAAAATATGGTGCTTCTTTAATTGTAAGATTATATATCACACGCTCTAGATTACTAATATAGCATCATGAGATCGAAGGGTCTTATAATTGATCAAATACTATTTTAACTGTAAAAATTAGATGTATTTTTAAGTATGTCGTAAATAAATTCAACTGTAAAAAGTTCTTAGAAAATGTTAGTCATAGATAAGTCTATAATTTGATGCCCGCGTGTGTCCGTGGAAATGACGGGCACTGCGAAACGTAGGGCGCAACGTTTTCGTAGAGTTGTACGCTAACGTAGGGGGAGGGGTCAATCAAACGCACGCAGTAAGGGTAGCTATTTCGAATGTCACCCACACGTTTTAGTAAAAATAACGTTCTTTGATCATTATTGTTGTCATTTCTACAACGTTCATATTTTGATCTCATGCTTTATTAAAAGAACTAGAGGTGTCCTATGGTTTCTCGCCATATCCATGGATCATGGGACTTTTATGTCGGTACTAAAGTCCTCATAAAAGCTGCAGAAATATAGAATTTAATATACAAATCTTTAACAGTATAATTTCAAAATCATGTAGGTACATACGTACTTACTACGATACGAATACGTCGACTACGTGTTACTATGATACGAATAAAAATTTACCAACAGCGAAACCATCCCGTAAGAAAACAGAAGTAAACATATTTGTGAATATTTCCGAATTAGGCAAGTAGTGGGTAACTCGGTCAGGCCTACCTCACGAGTTCAAGGTCGGTCCGCAGTTGTTGGGTACCATTTGGTCGATGTCGAACAGATTTATTAACTTGAACCCACGTCAACGCACGGTGGATGGCACCGCCAGTTTCTAATTCTGGCACATTGATTGGAACTATGTTGTATCGAAATACACGCGTCTCTGAGCAAGGTGTTTTAGGATTTTTAGAAAGATGGTTTGCTGGTTGTAAAGGGACTGTTGATTAATTCAGCTCTAACGTTTCAACTCTTAACAGCTAGTTTTAAGGGTTCAGGATCTGTGCTTTAATTTATTATCTTTTTAATGTACTTTAATAGTCTTTTTTTAACGAACTTGGTCACTATGAAGGGCGACAAAAAAACGACAAAAGAATACGCGAAGAAAATTATTAAAATATTTATTCAATTTATTTAATCTATAAATAATATTATTTACGTGGTATTTATTATCTAACTTATATTTAAACCCTATGGAGTGTAATGAACTTAATCTTTAGGATGCCCAAAATTAACCTTCTATACTCACTAGAGTGCGAAGGTCTGGGGTGTATTGGGCTGAGTCGTTCATTGTTGTCTATTAAAAGGTCCTTTCGCAATTATTAAATAAGTGATTTGATCAGTCAGTAATTATATAGACCTACCACTTTTTGTAACTATCACCCATCCAAGTGATGACCGGCAGCTAAGATGCTTTACTTCAAACAAACGGTTGAAGTGAAATTGATATGTGTATGAATTTTAGTCGACTTCGTTGGCTTTTATGAACAACCCTTGCTAGATTTTATCAAGTGACTTCGATCCAAGGGTGATTCATAACACGCATTGATTCGACTGATTAGAAGTTATTTACATTCAAAACATAATCAATATAGTACCTAGGTACTTACCACTAGGTGGACCGACGAACTGGTGAAACCACGGGGAGCCGATGGATGCCAGAGGCGTGCAGCCGCTCAAAGCGGTGCTCTGCGGTGCTATCTTTCTTTCTCTCGCTCTCATATGTTCAGCAGTGGACATCTTCATAAAAAAACTTCTCATCATAAAAATTGTATGAAAACTAATCAATACTCCAATTTAAAACGTAATAGTCTGTTTTAGGGTTTAATTTATCTTTTCATAAAACACGCACAAATAAATCTACAAAGTGTGATGAACTTTTGCAAAGCCCTCGCTCTCCAAAGCCCAGTTCTGAAGCTCTGTGCGTGTAATATCCTATGCCAACCCCTCGCCTAGCTGCCCCTCGGCTAGGATACAATAGCGCCAGCTGCACTATTGTGCCGTGGACAATGCACTATGCACCCCACTGCAGGGACGAGCTTAGAGTGCTCATAGCATAGACACACGCGCCGAGCTCGCGAGCTATTCTTTTTTAATATTAGGGAAAATGTTATGAAGTGATGCTACTCATATTTTTGTGTAAAACTGCGTACGTAAAAAAAACTGCGTTTTCTTTATGGCTTGAAAATGTATACTTATTTTTTAAACAATGTACTTAAATGGTTATATTTTGTGTGGTACTGGTGCTGGAGCTTGGGGCGGTCTTCGAAATGATGGCGACGGTGCTGCCGCTCAAATATGTGTGCGGACATTTTTACACAGCGCCATCTAGCCCCAAAATAAGCAAAGCTTGTACTATGATATAATACTTAGATAATTATTTGTTTGTAAATACATACATAGAATGCAATATAACACCCAGACACAGAGCAAGAAATAGTTTATTTATTCTTACACCAAGAGAGTGAGAAGAATAATATATTGGAAAGCTTTACCAATACATTATTTTCGTGTTGGATTGCGATATTTTAAAACAATAGTGGTTGTTTTGAATTGCTCCCAATTTATCCACAACAAATCAAAACAATGTTGGTGGGCACCGTGATCGTTTTTAATTATTGTGGATAATAAGCCAAGTGAGATGCTTTTGGGCGAACTAAAAGTTCCGACACCACTTGCCTAATACACGAGAAGAAGAGTTTTCAGACTGGTTTACTACGGATATAAGATAACACGGGGACTTTTTGATGTTCCGTAGTTAAACTATTTGAGAACTATCCGACCAACCCAAATCTTGAATAGGAATTGATCTGCACTTTTATTTGTACTTCTTTGTAACAATAATTAATTATTGCACTATTTTGTAAGTATAATTTTGTGCGCCTGCAATAATTTTTACAGCAAAATCTGTGCTATGTTTTGCTATTAGCCGCAGGCAGAACTCTACATTATGCTATGTTAAATAATTAATAATTAAATATATCCAGAAGTTAAATCGTTGTTGTCGTAAATGGGATTAAATGGAAATCAATTAGCGTCAAGCTGACAAATTTATATTTTTCATTGTGTTTAATTTGTCGTAGGTAGTTTTTACTGGTGATCCGATCAATTGTAGGTAGGACCACGATTAATTTAAGTTAACGGCGGTATATGGTTAACAGTACCTCTGTTAAAAATTAACCATGAACCAGTCAACTGAACGATATAACCGTACTACGGACAAGGCTTATTTTTTGCTAATGCTGTTTGTTGGTCCTTACAGAACTTTACGGCGTCACTACACTATCACATAACGCACCCAAAACCAAATTCTCTAAGTTAGCTTACAGTTCTAAGGCCCGATTTTACCAAAGTAGAATAAGTTTTATTCCAATGATACCGCTAATTCTTACTCTCGGATACACCTAATTGTCTAATGACGCGGCGATTAAAAGGACGTCATTCTGATTGTATCCAAGGAATAAGCTTCAAAATTAGTGGTGTATATAAGGGTTATATTTATGTAACTCGGTTGTTCTCGGAAAGTTATACTTGGAATAACTTTATTCTACTTTGGTAAAATCGGGCCTTAAACGATTTTTTTTTAATTCATTGTCGGAAATGAAACTCGCTATTTCAGAATGATTATCGTGCAAGGTGATCTTTAATTTTCCTTTATAACTATACATATAAACTAAGACTTGAAGTTGCAAGCAGAGAAGTTTCGTAAAAGAAGAGCCAAGATCAGAAAGAAGAAAAGAGAAAACTACAACTGTCTAACTCCTCGCGTTCATCTCGAGCCTTTATGTCCCTTACATAATCATAAGGCACGCGGTGAATGCCAAGAGCGGACATTGGCCATCAATATTAAAATCAAGAAGAAGGAAGAAGCATGAAGCATGAAAAAGGAAGAAGAAAGAAGAAAAATACTGATATTATAGATAACTACTTCCAGTACTTTCATTGGTACTCGCACGGTAATACGGTATATTAGAAGGACCTATTTTGTGGCCACCCGATGAATTTATAACTATAATAGTTAAAATAAAAATATAAAACAATATGTAGGTACATACATTTCACACAGTGTCATTTAGCTACGAAAGCCAGATTGCTGATAGAATACTATACTTTGTGCTTTGTAAATACTTACTTATACTTACATTATAATATAACACCCACATACAGAACAAACACCTATTTTCATCACATAAATGTTGTTGAGTCCTGGGTAGGAATCGAACCCACAACCCACAGCTCAGAAGGCAGAGCTACTACCAACTGAGCTATCAGGCCAAACTATACTTTGCATAGAGTTCTTTAGCCTCTAGGTATATTTAGATACGCTCCCGAACTTGACACGGTAAGTAGCTGACGAATGTCGTATTTACAAAATTCAGCTACTTCTAAATTAGCGCATAGAACATATCTGAGACTTTCATAATGTCTAGTTTATAGGTGCAGTAAAGAACCACGTGACCTGTCCAAATACCTACAGCAGCAAAAATGCAATACGTCTGTTTCGTACAAGTCTTTAGTTTATTACCTACTTACTTATAATTTATAGACTCCATAGCATTTGACCCTACCGGACTACTCTAGATTTGAAGACTCCCATGTTTTAAGTAGCTGGGATGAGGGCTTCTGGTATTCTCTCTCATTAGCTGTTGCTTAGGTATAAGTGCGTTGTCTAGTAAATTTTAACTCTGTATGACAACACCACACAGTACACGCACAGTACGAAAATATACTAATAAAAACTGATAATAAATAAATACTCAACTTAGATCTTTAAAACTTAATGCGTCAGAATTAAATAGAACTTTCTATACAGATCTTTATATATTTTATCCTATACCACTTAATTGAATTCGCTTTTCTTGGGGATTATAATCTATAAGTACACTTATGTATTGCACCTGTGCCGTAATTTGATTATTTGACACTTTTTATTCTATGATAAGGCGACAGACAAGAACAACACTAAACGCTGGGAAGCCTCTACCAATAAGAGTGCAAAGAAATTGAGTACCACCACCACCCTTCTTGGGGCGAAGTGTAGGTATTTGTTTACGTGCCTCGTGGATTTACCCTACATTATTGTGGAATAAACACCACAACAACATAGACCGCATCATCACTTTCAATCAGCTGAGATGTTGTCAAACGTGAGCCCATTTAAGTATAAAAAAAATATATTGAAATAATCTGGTTTTATTTTTAGTCTCAGTGGCATATTTGACAGAAATCGTCCATATCTATTACAAATCATAAAAAATGCTACCATGTTTTCAACATGCTTAATTTTTAGTCACGTTGCTGCCTATTGAGATTATTGATGAACGTGACTAAAGTACAATACACTTATCTTAACGAATGAGGTACGTTAGCAGCCAAGCGGTAACCAGAGATACAAATAAGTAATCAGAGATAATATTGCAAAATGTGTTTAGAGATGTCGGAAACATTAAAATATCTGTTTTGCCATTTATCTTTTAGGCAAATGAACACCTAATTGTTGCATTTACTTACAATTATCAACGACTACGTAATTATACTAGGTACGTTATGACGAAAACAAGAAAATTCCAATTATTAATTATAATTACCAAACTAAATATTTTTCACATGCAGTGAAACATTGCCAGATAAAAACAAAAAAGGTTACCTGCACGTGAGATTAGGTTTTTGCCGAATTTTTTAAAACTCTGTTTAATAACACCAACATCAATGTTATTATTTTCAATCTAAAAACCAAAAATTACATTATAAGAAAAACGTTTTAAAGAATTTTGTAATTTGTAAGTTTCACCGGATAGAAATATCCTCAAGTGGCAATCACGAACCGAAAGACGCAGCGTAGGCCAGCCCCCACGAGGTGGACCGACGATCTGTTGAAAGCCGCGGGGAGCCGATGGATGCAGGAGGCGAGCGGCTGCTTAAAGTAGTACCCTCTGGGGGTGGCCTATGATCAGCAGTGGACGCTTCAGGCTGTTGATGATGATAATGACCGACTGGCGGCACGAAATTAAATCTTGAATGAAGCACGAAACATAAAGAATGCTCAATCCTTCTAAACGTAAAGATAAAGATAAAGATAATTTTATTTGTTTGAACATGAGTAAATACATTTACAAAAAATACATGCATTGGTGTAATGGTGATTTTTAGTCCACAATGTCTTGCCTGCATAGGCGTACAAATAATTGTCAGAGCATGAACTGCCGTCTCGTATCTCGTAATATAAATAAGAAAGATAACAATTAAATAATTAAAATATTAATTTTGTAATAACATTAAATGAATAAGAATAAAATGTCAGGTTAAATAAAATCCAAATGCACAAATCATCAAAAACAACAACAAAAATAACAAATATAGTATAAATAAATAATAACCTACTTACATGTTTTGTCATTCAAAAAATCATTAATATCATAATAACATTTTTCTGTCAACATTTGCTTCAATTTTATTTTAAATGTGTCTGATTTTTTTATACATTTAGGAACTTTGTTGTATATTGTGGGTGCCATGCTTAATACACTTTTACGCATCAGAGTAGTTTTTGCAGGGGGTAAGAATATTATCGCCCAGTTCACCCACCTACCTTTTCACCACACGATCCTTACCGAGTACCATTCCTTTCTAATCACGCTGCTGGTATAAGATTTTGCAAGTCATACAGTTTTGTTAAAGTCACACCATCAGGCAGACGTCCACTGAATATGGCCTCCCTCATAAAACGCTCTTGACTGGCGTCTTAGTGATCGAAAATTTTAATATATGTACCGATGAGGATATACTTGACCAATGTCGTTCAACCCCATTGAAAAGCAAAATCTTGTACCATGATAGTACGTACTGACCTCCCAGATGAAGTTCTCTGCTAAGCGGCGCATGTTGAAGATCTTTGATTTACACGAGAGAGAAACAAGATGACCGACATCAACCCTTATCGCGAATATATGCATCTAGTTGAGGGCACTACTCCCCCACTGCTCAACTAAATTGCTCAACTAGTTGAGCAGTTGATGGTAGAATGCCAGCAACTGTTTAATATTTATTAAGTTTTTGCTATTATATGAGGTACTTAGTAGTACTTCCTACCTATAATTTTTCCCGTAGTCCTAAGACGAACTATTAGGTATTTAAACAGACGATAACGTGATGGTAAACTCGACTAATTTCATCTAAATTGAGGGATCCGTTTGGTGGGATCCGTTGGGACCTACCCGAATTAAATTAACGTCACCATCAGCATGAAAACGTTTACCGCTGAACATATAAACCTCCCATATAAAGCCACTTTGAATGACTGCCTGCATTTTGCATCCATAATTACCTACCATAGTCCTCGAGCGACTTGGCTATTATTATAACTATATCGAGAAGTAGAAGACATGCCTAAAAAAAGGTTATTATATGGCGATGTACTTTCCATATTTGTTGATCCCAGATATGTTCCAGTATTTTTGGTTGAATCAGGCAGGTCCTCAATGAAAAAAGACCTAACCATAGTAGTATTCTTATACGTCAACCACATCTACCTTAGAAGAAGAAGAACTTATATACTTAAGACATCTACAATTTATGGGCTGGTCTGGAACCATGAGGATCTGCAACTGCGTTTCACAAAACAGGTGTGTGTTACGTATAATTATTATCTCTGTAGACAACAAAGAAGATAGGCCACTGCATGATGTTTTATCTAATCATCGATGCGTACCTACACCTACGCCAATATTATAAAATACTAGCTGAACCACCCTGGCTTCGCACGGGTTAATTAGTTTTACGCCGTAACACCTTGTACACCTTATGAGTAAAATACACGATCGGGACCAACCACCGACCAAGGTCACATTAATTGTCTCCGGCCGTTTGGATGGTGGTTGGGGTCTTCATTCGGTCGCCAACCACCATCCACACGGTCGGAGTTTACACTAACCCGACCAAGGTGAAACAAATGTGACCTTGTATTTTGTTGGTCCCGATCGTCTATTTTGCTCATAAGGTTACATTATTGGAGTTTTAGTAAGGATCCTCAATTTTTGAAAATATAATATATGTACACTATGTTATCCGGGGATAGTGTAGTGTAGCTTCCCAACAATGAAAAAAATTTCAATTCGGTTGTTTAGTTTCGGAGCCTATTCAATGCAAACGATCAAACAATCAAATCTTTCCTCTTAAATATTTTTATTATAGATATAGATGTAGAGGCGGTTAGTTATGCGATATATTATCCCAAATGGTGTAAAACCATAATTGAAACGATAAGGGAAATTCAGTCATCATCATCTTATCGACTAACGATTGAAAGTTTTGTTATGTACTATTAAAAAAGATGGCACCTAATTATTATGCTGACCAAACTTTAAATTACAATACGCCTGATTAGCATTGTCAATGTTTAGCAACTTAGCTTTTTAATTTCTTATAGCCAATTGGCTCACCTACCGCAAATATTAGTTTACATTAATTATCATGTTGTTATTTAGATTAGCATGTATGTACAATGTTAGTAGGGCAGCGCCACGAAGCAGATAACCTTTTCTACTATATTGTAGTTATATGTACCGTTTTACTCGGTGCGCAAAAGTAGACTGCATTTGTCAGATAGCTTTACTACTCTCTGGTACTTGGTACTAGCAACTTTTAGTATTGTGCTTCTCTGCACTAAATTTGGACATCAAATAATATGTTCGTACTCATTTCTCTAGGTCGTGTCCAAATGCGTTGCAGTAGGTATTTCGTATAGAGCACTTGTTCGGTGTTAGACAGATTCTGGATTGAACAGATTCTCTATTCGGCAGATTCGTAGATTGGGCAGATTCTTGGATTGATCGGATTCACTACACGGCAGAAAAAAGGAAAAAAAGGTAAAAGAGAGGAGGGGGGGGGGGGGGTGTAAAAGGGATAAGAGCGAACTTAATAGCTGTCAAAAGTGTAGAAGTGCATTAGTCTTCATCCTTGTGCCGTTCTCTTACTGTTGAAGATTGTGTACGACCCTGTATCACGTTTTCCTTGTCGATTTTGTGCCAACATGTCCACACATCATCATTATCATCCTCATCATCAACGGTCTGAAGACGTCCACTGCTGAACATAAGCCCTTAGAGAGCGCCACTTGAGCAGGTGCTCGCCTCCTGCATCCATCGGCTCCCCGCGTTTTCACCAGATCATCGGTTCATTTTGAGGGCTGGGGGGCTGCTCTCTCACGGGATAACAGAGCTGCTGAGGACTGTACTCGTAACCAGGACCACACGGCAAGCTGTAAGCTATGTTTGATATCGATATGACGATTTGATCGATATTTTCGTAAAATGTAAATCCATTATTGGCTTTTAGTTTTGTTATAAGTTTTATATGTATTTGTTTTAAGAGCTGTGGATTTTGTTACAGAAATAAATAAATAAATGACAGCCAATAGCCATGGAGTACCTACCTCCATTTCACCACCCTAGAGAATTCGCACAACTCCCTTTAGGCCCTACCCTATCTTTTCCGGTGGGTGCCATAAAAGCCGGCTAAGGAAATATCCAGAAACTGTGCAGCAGCATACTCCTCGGTACATTAAAATATTCTGCGATCACCAAGCCGCCTGCCAAGCGTGGTATTATGTCAATTAATCCTCCCTAAGATACGCGTGCAAAATGACGTTTTATGGGTGAGGCCTACGTTCAGCGACGGACGTGGCTGAAGCTGTGTGTGTGTGAGACCGCATGCTAACACTGCTGAAACATTAGATACATCAACGGCGACCGGGCGATGATAAGAAGTCAATAGCACTAAGAATAGATTTGCATAATTAAATAAAATTTTAGATACTTACCGCATGTTGAAGTTTCATTTTTCCTGTGTTGAAGACGTGCTCTTATTAGTGTAGTAAGTAGTAACCTTATGTTGCCCTTCAGCTATATCCCTATACTTAGGTATGCCATACATAAAAGTTCATTTGTGTTTAAATGAAACCTATTTAAGTGAATTTTTGCTCATTTCTTAGACTACAATAGTCAGCTGTATAAACAGGTATCCCAGAGACTACAAGAAAGCCTGTACAAGAAAAATATAGGGTGAAGAATAATATTATCCGTATCGGCAAGACGACCAAGTAGGCAAATCGACCGAATAGCAAAACGTCAATATCCTAATTTGGCCAGACAGCTGCTATGCTAAGTAACCGAATATCAGATATTACCTAAATGGGCTAAAGTAAAATGAAAATTTATTCACATTTTGATATTATGGTGGTTGTCTAGACACACGTCGCCAACATTTTCACACAAGCAAATAAGTTTAGTGTAAGCAGTGACGCAAGTGTCCCCTTTGCCCGGTTGGCTCACTTTGCCCCACGTTACGCGAACTTTGCCCCATTTAGCGCAAATCCATCCGGCAAGCGAGGACAAACCCGGGTGACTCATTTTTAAACGCTACCCACAGTTTTATCTTCGGGATATTTTGCCTTTGTTACTTCTTGGCCAGTATTCAACTATCCGACCTCAAGTGAAATAAACACAACATTCTGTTAAAGGCGAAAATAATGAGCGCGATCTAGACTAAAGAGATTCTCATTGAATTTTTGCTATCTAAAATTAGAGGCGGAGCTACACAGCTAGAATATTTTTGCTGTACATCCTCCTTCTTACTAATGAACACTGTGTATTCCACAATAGCTATGCAGTAATTTGTCTCATTTACCTTTGCCTATTTCATATTTGATAGAGAGTAACAAAAGAAAAAAATGACTAATCTTCTGCTACACACAAAGCCCTATGTCTACGTTTTCATTAGCAGTCACAGTCATTAGACTTAAATGTGTTATCAATCTAATAATAGGTAAGGTTATAAAAGTCTTTATCTGCTTTCCAAATAATAATAGTATTTATATAGATTTATAATAATAGCATCGTTTGAATACATGAACTGCATTAATTTAAATGCTATTATTAACTAAACAAATTTCTGTCGTTGAGTACTGTCAGCCAATCTGTAACCTAAAAACTTATTAAAGTATGTCATTGCCACAAGGTGGCCGTGCGCTTTGTATCTAGATGTCATGACCCTGAGTCTAGTACTAATAGTTATTCTGTGCCTGAGTGTACATGGTACTAAGTAGAAGTAGGTACCTACTTAGGTGCAGAATCGTAGATATTTTACAAGGTTAATTAAAAACGTTTCTCCAAAGGAAGACCACCAGATGAGAAGAACTTTGCTAGTAGGAAGATCCTGATTATTTTGTAGAGATATAAGGTAGGTATGGCTTAATGTTGGGAACTTGTTGCAAGCGCCATAAAGACAAACTAAAAAACATGTACTAACGACAGTGGCTTGATCACAATGTCGTGTAATATTTTCGAGTGCAATGACTCATAGTACTTACAACGTAGATATGACGACGACAATCTGGCGACCGATACATAGTGACGTGGTAACGTTAATATGCAATTGAACTACCTAGCACCTAGTGCGTACAGATAAAACCCAGGTTTCCTCGTCTTTGGCGACCGCCGAACAAAGGCAGGATCTAGATAATTAGTTGAGGATAAAAATAGTCAGCGCAGTCGGGCCCTGGGCCAGGTGACGTCACGCGCCAGGGCCGGCGGCGGGGCAAGACGGGCCCCGCGCCAGTGTCGCGCGCGCCGTCCGCCCGGCCGCACGCAACCGAGCCTGCACCACCGCCAGCCACCGCCCTCGCGCCGCCATCGCCACCGCACCGCGACCCGAGCCCGCACGCCGCGCCGGCCCAGCCGAGCTGCCCACGCCTCTCCTACCTCGCCTACACAGTAAGTACTTATAACTCTCGCCCGCTCTATTATAATCACACATATACGTGACGAAAGCTATTGTTGTCTAATTGCAACGATGCACCGCGATAACGTCCGATGCAGATTTCACTTCTGTCACTGCGCCGAGGGCATCCACTGTTTGAGTGCGACGCGAGATGTGGTGACTTTCTGAGCGCGATGAACCATTTAAGATTTTGCTAATTAATAGATCGTTATATCGATACGGAGAAGCAAACCAACCTTGGCACATCGTGCAATGCAGCAAAGACCTTGCAAGTCACGCGTCAGAGTAACCTCGCCGCGCCGTACTCGTGCCTCTACCACGTTTTATTTCAGTATTCTATTGGAACGTCGCAACGGAGCGTTCGATTTCCATTGCGCGTCGTAGCTCTACCAAGTAAACTCTACTTTTTACGATGTAATGGTTGCCTTTGACTTCGAGAAAATTGTGTAGTACGGAGTAACATAATACAGAGGCCTGTTGATAGACGCGCCATGGAATTAACACAAACAGCTGACCGCTGACGACGACGATGTATATTTCTTTTGATACTGATAAAAAATATGACGCGGTCATTCAAGGACGGTCGGCCGCTCTAGAGAGGTATTTCCCGTTTTGAGGTCGTCAAATTGACTTATAAACGACTATTGAATGATTCTTGTATTTAGATGCGGCTAACTTGCCGTGGAACTAAATTGTTAGAACACGAGCAAATGATAGTAACAATGCACGCGTAAATGAACAAGGGGCCTCACCGTTTCCAGAGATATCGTTTGGAAAACACGCCATACTTTATCGCACGTTGTGTGCGCTATCAGTAGAACGCCAAGCGCGATTGCTGTGGTGTACCGAGCACGTTAGAGGCTCCCGTCAATGACACGCTCCGATATACTCATATGACTACCTTGTACTTCACTTATTTGTCCAGAGAACTTTATTTAAACAACGTCCGTAGCGAGTACACGTGCCTAATATGGTAAATACGACCTTAGAACTGGAAGCGGTGAAGGTAACATTGCGTATACGGAATACCTGTAGGTACCTGTAACAAAGTGGATGATAAATAAATACGTCATAGCGCCGTGAGTTCAATTATTTACCTTTTATGATAGTTTAATTTCATTTTATTAATCATGGTCACTAGTGCCAGGGTAAAAATATCATCGTCGTATTATTAAAATGGAAAGTGACGCGGCCGGTGGACCACGTTTCTGCTTAATCAGAACTTGTCCTGTCAAGGTTCAGTTGTGGATAGTGAGTAACTTTCGTAACTAAATGAGGTACTTATCAAGGGCCCAATTCACGCTAATTCGGCTTTCAAAGTCCTTATCGTTCAAATCATGTTTTGAAATATTGGAATGGGTGTACCAAGGCGTATACGGACGCAAAAGACGTCAGGTAAAGTCAAATAACCGTGAATCCAAAACTTGTTTTGATAAACACAAAACTAAAATTGTTAAGTTAACATTTGCTTACTAAGAATATGTATAGTTGTTTGTAAATAAAAAGTTACTTATTATGTAAATTTTTGTTTCCATTTGTTACTCTAATTAAACGAAGTGTTATATTTTATACATTGCGCCGATTACATTAGGTTTATATAATAGGCATTCCACATCCATATGAATACTATACTTATAGTACCTCCTCTCAAGGGTATTTATTTATTTACATTATTTATTATTGCCTTCTAGAACGTCTTTAGAGAGATTTTTTTCACCTCGAGTTGGCATTGATCGTGGTCCAAAGAACCGGTAAGGCTGCGGTTACCCTTCGCCGAACACCCGACGTGCCCACCTCAGACGCGGACGACCAGCCTCACACAAATTAACTGCCCAATTACAAAACATTAATAAATATTACTTTAAATCAAAAATGAGCTCGTGTATCCAAAACCAGCAAATTCTCTTAGGTAATTTACAAGAACAATAACATATTGATATGCAGAATGTTTTTACCATCATCCAGTGTCATAATAATTAATTACTCTCATGTATTTTTTCAGAAATGGTAAGAAGATACGAAAGAATGAGTGGACGACAGTCCTGGAGCGAGGAAGACATGGCCAAGGCGGTAGCCGCAGTGGTGTCGGGTAAGATGGGCTACAAGCTAGCTGCTCGCACCTTCCACATCCCACGCTCGACGCTGCAGCGCCGCGCCAGCAAGGTGCGCTACCGGCAACCAGACGACGCCAAGCCGCTCATGGGTCACTACAGGAGAGTCTTCACTGACGACCAAGAAAAGGACCTAGTCGGATACATCAAGAGCATGGAAAAGTACTTCATGGGCGTCTCAAGACGTGACATTCGAGAGCTTGCCTTCCAATATGCTGAGGACAATCGACTCAACCATCCCTTCGACGTGAACAGCCGGATGGCCGGCGAGGACTGGGTCCGGAACTTCCTCAAACGGAACCCGGAACTGCTAGACAGGTCAGATCATGAGAATGGACTCGCTCCGGTGAACTTCGACCAGTTCTATCATTTTATGTGCCAGTTGTCGTGATGATTCGTTACTTAGTTTTAATTCGGAATTAATTAGTTGTATGTTAAGGTCGAATTCGTGGGACGCACCCGAGAGAGCCTCATGTTCTATGTATGTGTGTCCGACCAGCTTGTACGAACGCACATTTCCTCGTTTGGATGTTTTATTTTAAACTAATTTTTGTATTAATGTTACAATGCTCAAAATACAAACACATACGTAACATACCTCTCACGTCCACTTGGAAGGTTTCGCTTTTTCGAGGTTGGACATTTAGGTTCATAATTATGTAAAATCTTTTCAAGATATAAAATTGAAGAACTTGAGCCGAGCTCTACCAAAATCTTTGAAATGTAGTTTAGTATTTTTAACTTATTTAAATAACATCGGAGCAAAATTATAGGCTAATTTTAAAACGGGAAGCTCATGCCAAAACGTGTCATCTATTTGGACTGCCTTGATCCAAAAAATGGTTTTGTGTTTTAGTCGTCAATGTACTTACCGAGTGCTAGGTAGTCTCGTGGCATAGTTTTAGTGAAAATGTAACTTCTTGGTACGCTGACGTTACAAAATATGTCGCATAAAGTTTAATATTTAGTGAGGGCTGTGATAAGAATGGAACTACCTACTTTACAGAACATATCTACTTACTCGAATGACGTGTGACTAGTGATTTATAGACGCTGGTTTGTTATTGCAATAGATTGTTTGTATCAATAATTGTGGTTAACAATGGTTTCAATCAATTTTTCACAATTTGCCAATTTACCAACAATCCTTAAGAAATATTAGTTAGTCCAAGATTTATATCATCGATTGTTTTTATATAGTTTGTACTTAACATTACTTATTTTGTTATCTTTCAATCTTTGTCGGAGCAAGTCGCAGTAGCTTGCCCTTGTATTGTTTAAATAAATTTTCGATTTCTTCTTATGTTTCTTGAAACTGAAATTCAATAAACACTATTTTAAGATATCGTTGGTAAACTGGTAAATAGTTAGTTAGAATGTGCTTAACAAGACGGCAATAAATACCGCATTTCAGGTATTAATAATAAGCTGCCACGAAATTAAGACAAGACTTTCATATGAACGGACCCGATAGCTCAGTTGGTAGTATCCCTGTCTTCTGAACTGAGGGCTGTGGGTTCGATTCCTACCCGGGACAAACATTCGTGTGATGAACATATATGTTTGTTCTGCGTCTGGGTGTTATATTGTACTCTATGTATGTATTTACAAACAAAAAGTATATAAGTATTGTATCAGTTATCTGGTTCCCATAGTACAAGCTATGCTTAGTTTGGGGCTAGATGGCGCTGTGTGAAATGTCCACACATATTTATTTATTTATTTATATCCCCGCACATATAAGTGCTTCTTTTAAATTAATGTAAAAATGCCCAAAAATAAACCTAAAATGATTCATAATGTGATAATTGGTGATTGGTGATATTAGTGGGAAAGGCTTAACTTTTATAAATGGTTACCAGTAGTTAATTTTTAATAATTTAAATTTTCTAAATTGTACCTTAAGATTTTTCGACCGACGATTTTCATAACAGAAATTCCGCGTTTTACGTAATTTTATAGCTACCTAATTGAAGTTTGATCTCCTTAATTTATAATGTGAAGTGTAATATCAAAATACTTTATTTATTTACCACAAATATAGATGTTGTTGAAGTTGAAGAAATTTTAAAAAGATGTAAAATTATTAGTTTAATACCCATGCCAAACTATGTTATTATAATTGAGATTTATTTTAATAGTGATTTCCTAAGAAGTTGTACTTATTGGATAAAGTTATTTGATTCATGTCGTATTTTTATTCGATTTAACCTCTACTTATTTTCTTACACTGCCGAATAATTTATATTATAAGACTTAGGTACTATTCAATAAAGAAAACATCTGAAAAGAGCAAGTTTCTATTGTCTCACTCCCTCTGCACTTACATACAATAGTGGAAGAGGGAAAACAATAATTTCTTGTTTTTATCAGATTCGTTTCTGACACACGTTATACTTGACAACATTCGATGCAAGTAATTTTAAGTTACTACTTACTTTGCTTAGTACTTTTTAAGATAAGATTATAGTAATGTAGATGTATTAACAAAACAGTTTAAACTTATAAACAAAAGTATTCAGAAAAAATATGGACTTAGGGATGAATCAATACATTGTATACTCTTTAATGATCACCTAAATGACGTAATTACGCTAAGTACATACTATGTACTTAAAATTAAACTTTCTCCCCAAATTTTACCAGAAACGATTAAGAATTCACAACATCAACTTTCTTATATATGGCGTCGTCTTATTGTAAAAACCACTTGATTATCAAAAACGCGGTTATTTAAAAACTGTCAACTGATTGCAAACGGGCAATGTGTCTCACAATAAAACGGTCGATATTTCGGTTACTTATAATTAATCGGCATCACTTCGTTTTTTCGTAATTGTGTACTTCTAGTGTGGTCAAAACTAACCTAACACTCCTCCTCGCTTTGCTCGTCGTAACCTACTGGTTAGCCACTAGTGACTTTAAAAAAACCCCAGAAAAACAATAAATTACAGCACCGCTGGGCACCGACTGTTTATAAATAATCAAAAAAAATCATCCGTTTTATTGTAAGACAATCTGTTAGTTTGCAACAAATCAACAGTTTATAAATAAACGGTTTTATATCCGTTTTTATAAACAAACGGTTTTTACAAATAGAAGGTGACATATTATATATTACTATAACTTCAAGAGAACTAATTCCAATTATTGGTGAGACGAATTCAAAGTGCTTTCTTTACATCACTATATTTTATGCAGCCTCTTTTTGTATCTATAATATATACTTACATTCGCGCCGCGCCGTACTTTTTAGGGTTCCGTACCGGAAGGGTTAACGAGCGACTCCTATAAGGCCCTGCTGACTGTCTCTCTGTCACTCATGAACCGTGATAGTTAGTTGAAATTTTCGATGATGTATTGATTAGATGTTGATGCTATAACAACAAATACAAAAATAAATGTTTTATAAATACGGAACCCTCGAGAGCAAGCCCGACTCGCACGTTTTTCCAATTGGTACAGACCGAACCCAACTGAAAGTAACTTTCCAGAATGAGAATAATTTTCAACCATTAGCCAACATTTTCTTCAGCAAGAACGTATTTTATTATTTGGTTTCTAGTTTAAAAGCTTAACAAGACGAGGGCGGCAATTGAAACTCAAAAACAACGTTTGAAAAGCTCTCCAGAAAAGCTCTTCTGCCATTTTCAAAATGTCTGCCGTTAGGGGAACAACACGAAGGCAAATATTTTTTTAATCCTCGGATATTTAATAATGCTCAAGTTTAATTAATTATACGTAACGTTCCCTATTACTTTATTAGCCTTAAGGATTATTTGCCTAATTATTATAATCTTGAGGATTACAGAAGGTAAGAAGCTTGGTATTTTGGGCTCGTTTTATTTATAAGGAAGTAAGAATTTGCGTCATTATATATTAAAACTTTAGTTAATTTTGTAGGAACATCAACATCAGCTGGAATTTTTGGAGTTAAGCAACTCAAGTTGGCTTGTTTTCATGCTTAGCACGGATTGTGCATAATACAATAGCGTCCAATAGATTAATTGAGAGTAACAAAAAAATTCTAGGTCAGTGACAGCGGCTTTTTTACTTTTTATTTTTGTTTCTACCCACTGGTGGGGAGAAAAGGAATAACCCAGGAATTATCTAGAGGATAAGCAGAACATATTAATGCACTGAAGAACCCTCTGCGGTAGGAACTCTCTGCAGCCGTATTAGTGATTTTAGAAGATTTTAATGTACCGAAGAGTCCTCGTTACCAAGACGCCTGCCAAGAGTGGTGACTATGGCAAACCCTTAGGTATATGAAGCACCCAAAGTAGCCTTTTATGGGGGAGGCTTGTGTTCAGCAGTGGACATCTTCCGGGTGATGATATTAGGTTTAGATGTAACAAAGAGTTGTACATAAACTGGGTTAATCAGATCACAGTTATTGAGTACCTATAATATCACTACACTTTGAGTAGCACGAAAACCGAGATCAACCTTCGTAAATCCAGCTGAAAATTTGAATATAGGAGGTAGGATCAAAAAAATATTATATTAAGTAGGTAAGGGCTTATGTATATAATAATTATTTGATTCCTTACGGCACATATTGTCCGAACCAACCTCTGACTCAATTGAGCGAGGACATGTTTTTTTTTTCATCTGAATGCGAGCATTTTGAAAAGACATATAAAAAATGTTCATATTCTAAAGATAAATTATTATACTTAAAATAAATGGTGGTACAAAACGCTTCAGCAAATTCGACATGCTGAACTGTAATAACCCATTTCGAATGCATAGAACTAAGCACTTTTAACCCTTGCTACTCGCGTTAGACTTACTTATCGGAGGCTATATTTCAGTACATCGATAGGTACAGACCTACACAAAGTTTTGGCACGCCGTGGCTTAGGAGAGCAATAGAAAAGTTTTGGCACATAGATGCTGCGATAACGTTCAAACTGATGTCTTTTATAGCACGTCCCTGAGGGTAATCTATCTTGTGGGGGACAATGTTTTTTCAACTGTACCGTTTGAGAACCCTTCATAAAGCGAACTTTATTTTATTGATAGATATTTTAGGCAGTTTCGTCATGACTTTTCATTTATTTGCAGTCTGGACATAGAGCAGTCTGTACATAGAATAAATAATAGTTTCTTTTCTTTTACTCTTATTATCTACAATCTTCATTAACAGCTTAGATTACCTATGTGATTTGGAACCTTATCATTATCACTCCAAGTTGCGAACATAAAACTTCATTCTCTTCATAGTCCGCTCGGAAGTGTGCTCTATATAATATCTTCCTACCTCCCTCTCACGTTTTCCATCCGGGGCTTCAGCAGTCTATAGTAACACCTATAGATATAACATTAAAAATAACAACGCAGACATAGTCGAGCTGTTTCCCCGCTAATTCTATCTTCAGACGGGTAGAGTATATAGGTACCGTACTTACAAACAAAGTGCTCGTATTCCATTAGCTAGCGCTCAAAACTGAAAACGTTGTTTGCTTAGAAATGCCGAGCCAATCCAATTATATCTGCGTTTGGCCCTCAAAGAAGCTGAAAGCATCCCGTCCCCTCCGGAAAGGACGTAAGGACGTACTAACAAGAGCTGGCGCTTTTTATTTATGTTACACTCTATTACGAGTTCCGACTCTATGAATTGAAAAGCAGACTTTTCAGTCGCAGTCAAAGGCAATAAACTGTTTTTTCAAACGTGGACGTCGCGTTCGCAAAATAATTCATATGGTTTGTATAGAATGATGAAAATTAAATGAAAATTTTATCATGTCACTGTGACGATGAAGTCTGAAAGCAGCCCCACAGTGAATACGCCATGTAGCGGAAAGTTCTCCCAATTATAAGCTACCAATGCCCACGGATTCGAGACCTATACGCTTGTCAATATTACTAATGCAGAACCCTCACGACTTACTTTGCTCTTTTAATTGTACACAATACAAGAAGTTATTGTTTAGTTCGTATCCAGGTCATGCTGTCCTGGTTGATAAAGTACAAATCAAAAAGCCATGCGCAAATTTGAGAGCGCTATTTTATTATGTAGAGTGCACCATCATAATACACCTGGTTCAAAGCCTTACTCAATGTAGCTTGCAGTTGGCAAAGAGTACAACTGAAAATATTGAACTGGCAGTTAAAAATCCATTTCTTTATCGCACCCAACGCAGGAGCACTTATTGGCACCTGTTCAAGTTTTTGCACCTGTATAATTTGCAACGCTACCAAAGTATTTGCATATTCAGCGCTAACTTTTACAGCCAAGTTCCTGAATACTTTTTATTCTGTGCCATTTTTTATGGGGTACTTTTATTTTTAGGATTTAACTCTGTGAATACAATAATCTGCAATAATCCAAGATATAGGTATCAGTAATTTGCGGGTGGTGCCATTATACTTAGGTAGGCACTAGGAAACTAATATAAAGATGCTAGTAGGTATAATTCTATTCCTTTTCTTTTTTATTAGTGCAGTGATTAGATTATTAGTGCCGCATAGAGGAATGGAAACTCCCGTATTTATCAAATTCATGATGAAATATTGCAACCGGCTTCTAATTTTTTGAGCATTAAAACAATAAAGTTTCTACACTATGCAAAACCAACAGACGGAAACAGGACGATCCTAAATGTCAATATTTATGATTTTTATAGCAGTATAGCCTGCTCAGCGTAATCTAAAGATTAATTTGTAAAGGAAAAATTAGAATCACAAGCGGGGATGATCAAAAAGCTAAAAGATTTGCGGATCATTTAGCAAATATATTTCAACCTAATGAGAGTCACGTCAATGAACCTTTTATCATGGATAATGACCACACGTTGTTACGTGAAAGTGATACTATAAAACTGGTCACGCCAAGAGAAGTTATACAAGAAATCAAACGAAATATAAATCCTCGAAAATCTCCCGGGTATGACCTAATACCAGGAGAAATACTACATAATCTCCCGAAAAAAGCACTTGTTAAACTAACAACCCTTATCAACGCCTCACTAAGGTTGAAATATATACCAGATCTTTGGAAAGTTGCTGAGGTCATAATGATAGCAAACCCAGGGAAACCGCCTCATGAAGCATCATCATACAGGCCGATCTCCTCGCTCCCCATTATGTCAAAGTTGTTGGAAAAACTTTTACTCAAAAGACTGAAACCAGTAATTGATGAACTCAACCTAATTCCAGAACATCAGTTTGGCTTTAGAAAAAGCCACTCAACCATTGATCAAGTGCACAGAATCACAAACATCATCGAAAAATCTCTTGAAGATAAGAAAGTGTGCTCTACTGTATTCCTAGATGTAGCGCAAGCGTTCGATAATGTTTGGCATGAAGGCCTTATACACAAACTAAGAACAATGATACCAAAACAGTTTGCTGACATCTTGGAATCATATATATCGAATAGAGTATTTAGGATAAGGCAAGATAATACATACTCAGATATAAAAGAAATAAAAGCTGGTGTACCACAAGGTAGTGTTTTAGGTCCGGTCCTGTACCTGATATACACCTGTGATATACCTGAATTCGATAATAACACCATCGCGACCTTTGCTGGTGATACGGCAATAATGCGGGTGGGAAATACCCATAAAGAAGCAACAGAAAAGGTGCAAATGGCTGTAAATAAAATCCATGACTGGACTTTAAAATGGAGGATCAAACTCAATGAATCCAAATCGACCCACATTGACTTTAGTAACAAACAACATCAGAATTTTCCGATTTATATTAACAATCGCCAAATCCCGTATGAGAATACAGCCAAATATTTAGGTATGACTCTTGATGCAAAGCTTCGCTAGAAAGCACACGTCAAGAAGAAAAAAGAAGATCTTGACATACGATTCAAAAAAATGTACTGGCTGCTTGGAAGACACTGCACTCTGTCAGTACACAACAAAATATTGTTATATAAACAAGTCCTGATGCTAGTATGGACTTATGGTATACAGCTGTGGGGTTGTACCAAACAGAGTAATATCCTCATGAACCAACGCTTTCAGAACAAGGTACTAAGGGAAATTGTAAATGCACCCTGGTACATACGAAATGACGACCTACATCGGGACCTTAATATAGAGGTTGTCGTCAAAATTATTAAGAAGTACGCAGAATGTCACCATTACAGACGTCATCATCATGTGAACGTCGAAGCAATCCAGCTGCTCGACCACACGGATATAGTTAGGAGATTAAAAAGAACAAAACCATTTGAGTTAGTGTAGTGACATAGTGTAAAAAATGTTAGTATAGTGTGGTGCAGTGCAAACAAGTGCTACCTAAAAAGAACACAAGAACCATGTGTCTTCGCCTTAATAGAGACAATAAGAAACGTGTTATTGGACACATTCTTAGAATATTTTGGTTGTAGACGTTTAGGTTAAATTCGAATTACTCATTAGTCAAGTAGATGACTAGATTGTAATATAAATAGAATGTCTGTTTAAAGAGGCATTTTAGAAATAGCAAAAAAAAACAAGCGGGGATTGAACCCGCATTCATCTATCCCTCAAGCCGGAATATGCTTTACTTAAGCTACCGTGACAAGTGGTCTCATGTCCGAATTTTTCCTTCACCTTTACAACCAACTTACGGGGTTGGTAGTGCCATCTATTGAGTGATTCTTAAGAATCATCCCGACCAGCATGGTCAAGTTACATCAACACAAATGCTGTACTGATAACGCCTCCCAAATCAATATTTATGTTTTCTTTTTTTTCTAATTTTTCCTATACAAATTATTTAGTTGATCCTAAATATCGTTTCAAATTCGGCGTTATTGCAAATACGGTGCTTCGATGATCAAAGCGGTAGGATTCGATTGTCGTCAAAGGACTTGTGTCGTATTTCGTTTTCGTGTGTCACAATAGGATCGAGCTGGAGTTTTGTCGGCATATTATTGTACCTACCTACTATAACATAACACAGTTAGGTAGTAGGTAGGTAAGTATAATTTATTTTTGGCATAGGTGCTGTTGTGTATTCACGTATAATAAATGATTCCAATTCCAATTACAAATCCAATTCCTTCATTCCTTTTCGATTAATAACTAAATATTTGTTGTGTTTTAATTTTTTTTTGTACTGTACCACTATAAAATAAGTGTAATTTTGTAAATTCAGAACTAAGTAAATACTGAATGATAAACTTTAGGTAAGTAGCTAAAATTTTATAAATCCTCATTCAAACTGTGGTGGAATACGTTGCTGCAAACGGTATCAAAATCCATTCCTATGGTTTTTCATAATTTTTGTTATAGTCATACATGATTAATTCTCATAGGTACTTGTATACATTAATTCTAAGAACATATAATTTATCATTTTTAGTATTCTATTATTTATAATGAGGTATTTTTTCGCCATTATTTTGTATTCTATTAGTAAATCTCATAGGTACCAACAGTTTTATTACAAAGAAAAGAGAAATAAATTTTCTTTTTACCTTATCTCACTATACACAACTACTAGGCTCGCATCAATGAAAGGGAGCTATGCAGCTAGTTACGCCAGGCAGCCGAGAAAGCAGCCACTCACAAAGCGAGCTTCGCATACCGGCAATACTCACGCTTCAAGCGCTAGAAAGCACTTTCATTTTAATTACGTTTGTCTCTCGCTTCTGTGATACTGCCTTGTCTAACTTTTTTTTTTTTTTTTTTCTTATACTTTGGCTCCACACATAGTGTATTTAGCCAGTGTCAAGTATTATATTTTCATCGTGTTATAATATATTTTACGCAAAGTCATGTCCTAGTCATAGTCATAGTCCAGTCTAAGTCAAGTAGTCATAGTACAGTCTAAGTCATGCTCCAGCAAAGTGGTGGCAACTTTACTAGAAGCTTCTATGGAGTTTTGGAAGCAACACGAAAAATCTCGTTTCACACATTATATCACTTTCCCTCACTCATGCTCGTAATTCAGCACTTAATGCGTAAAACGCCACCACTTTTAAACATTAACACTGGAAAAAGCAAAAGTTTTGAAAAATAATACTATGCAACGACGTGAACTTTTCCGCGTTCCCGCCAAAACTCCCCTTGTCTAACTTATTCTTTTTTCTTTTGCCTTATATACTTATATATTTTACTCTACATTCTATTTTCATTTCAGTATATAGGTACCTAATACAACTTTGCCTTAGCGATCAAAGATACATTATTATAATTTGGAAGTAAGAATAAGAATAAGATTTATTTCAGCAAAACAACGAGAACGATAATAGTATCATCCTCACTCATATTACCTACTTAATGAAAACAATAATTAAAGTAGGATAAGTATACCTACCTACTTGATACTACTGATAAGTGTCCAAAGTAGCGTTTTAGGGGAGGCCTATGTTTAGCAGTCGATGTCGTTCAGCTGTTGATGTGAAATTAGGAAGTAAAGCAGCGGCTTACTTTCTGATGTAAATGCTACATAATTCTAATGATAAAAATACGTACATAGGTATTTCCCCCGTATTCCTGGACAGTGACAAAGTGAGATGTCACTCGCAGTGACACCTACCGGCACACGGGACAGGCGGTGCCACCTTTACACTTATACCTACCGAGAAACGTGTGCGATTTTATTTATTTATTTACCAACCAAAATACATATTATACTTATACCTATTTACTATGATCTAATCTAGGAATATACTCCAAAAAGTATCATAGTTACAATTAACTTAACGTTTTACTATCTATCTTCTATATATCTATATACATATAATAAAACTGTAGAGATAAAATAATCTGTAAATGCAAGATATCGAAAAAAAAAGACACAGGTTGGCTTGAAATTTTTCGCTGATCACGTTAAGCTACTTTTTAGACATTTTGTCTGTTTGTTTGTTTGTTTGTTACGGCACAACTCCGAAAATACTGAACGGATTTTCATGCGGTTTTCACTAATAAGCTTAGAAAAACCCGGCACACAACATAGGATATATTAAATTTTAAATAATGTAAATTTTTTTTTTGGTGAAAATGATTAAGATTTCATTATGAAACGGAACGGGATTTTAACAAGATGACCGCTTCAAGGCTTCGAAGTAAGTTTTTTTTTTATATTTTGGTCCACACATAGTGTAGGTATTTAGCCAGTGTCAAAAGGTAAGTTTTATTTTAGCTACTAATCATAGATGAGAGAGAAAAAATGTGCTCTGTGCTACTGACGGTAATTTTATCTCGGGTTTATCCGGATGCACAGATTAAAGAAACAAAACTCTGTTACTATTATGGCGCGGCTTCATATACGAACTTTCGCTGTTGAGTTGGCGCGCAAAACATCTCTGTTGACTATCCTCGATGTTTTTGTAGCGCCCCAACCCGGACACACAGTCAATTTGTTTGCCTGCTGTGCGACCGACGTGGGCTAAATAAAATGGAGGGAGCAGTAGCATTATATGTCATGTCGGCGAATAAATATGTTTTACTAACTGTAAGAATATTATTTGCGATTACAAAAATAAATTTTAATAGTTTTAATTTATAATTCCTTATCAATATGAAGTAAAACCAATTTTTTTCTTTATGTCTGTTTATCTGTCCCTTTGAATACGGATCACGGTTGTTATAGCAACAGAAATATATCATCTGTGAAAAATTCAACTGTCTAACTATCACGATTCATGAGTACATCCTGGTGTCTGATGGACAGACAGACAGACAGACGGACAGCGGAGGTTTAGTAATAAGGATTTACCCTTTGAGTACGGAACCCCAATCATTTTTATTTCATTCTGAACAAGAGGTTTAGTAGTAAGGATTTACCCTTTGAGTACGGAACCTCAATCATTTTTATTTCATTCTGAACAATCCCCACTGCACTAAGCAATAAGGAAGTAATGTAATGCATGTTTGTATTTATAACATAAAAAACAAAAAATAGTAAATAACAATTGGTGCGCCTGCATTACCGGCAGTATATCATGAGTGCATCACACTTTTCGGGCTACGGCGAAATACATGGCGCGATAACTTCGTCTGCGCTCGATGCAATGCAGATTAGAGAAAAACAATGTGTTCATTATGTAAGTACCTATACCCAAGGAAGTCATATGTATTGCATATAGATAAGTTTTTTCGTTAATCTGTGGTCCAAACTAAAAAAGAGGATAGGTATGAGAACCTTCTTGAATATGAGCACGACACAGAGAACAAGGAATTTCGAAAACTAATTTTATTATATATTTTATTATAAGTTATAAGGCTTCACGCGATATCATATTTAGCCAATATTGAAACCTAACTAAAATTATTATTCACGTTTTCGATTTAATGGGTTCTGGGGAGGGCAAAATTCTTTATTGGCGCTCTGGTATTATGTATTAGTTTTCAAAAATCTACTACGCGTTACCATTCGAAATAAGTATTTAAAATTGTATTGTATAGTACCTATAGGTTAACCTATAGTAGTAACATATTCAGTAATCTGTGCCTATAGGTTCTTTATTTATTGACCCTTGCATTGTAAAACCTTTTTTATTTTGGCATTAGACAAAATTTGTATTTAGCCAATGATAGGAAGTATTTTATGAAAACTTTTTAAAAGGGTAGGTTCTTGCACTTTTTATAATCATTCATAAGGCTTCACGCGATTATCATACTCAGCCAATATTGAAGCTTACTTAATTAACATTTTTATTCAAGTTTTCGATTTATAAAGTTTTGGCGGGAGCAATGTTCTTTATTGGCGATCTGGTCAAATGTATTATTATTTACATATACTTACTACACGTTACCATTCTAATTAGGTAGATAAAATTATTATTGCGTTACTGCTATATTCTTGATCGACCCCAAGGAAGTTTTAAGGTACCAGGGGTCTAGCAAAGATACCAACCACTAACGTTAACGCCAAACGCTAACCATAGAGTAACTTTTTATACGTATGAGCGCGGGAAACATTCGTTCACGGCAGCCATAATTTTTAATTGCAAATTTTCAAATTTATTTTTACGTGATTAAACTGATCAGTTGAGTAGTAAATTGTATATATTTTAGTTCTGTAGTGTATATTATCTGTTTAGTAGTGTAAATAATTATCTGGTAAGTTCTTTTTTACTGTTTTTCGACCATGAATGATCCACCGGACCCAGGGGGCACTGTTCCCTCTGTTGGTTGTAATGTAACCATCGCATCCAACGAATCTGGTATGGAAACCGACAGCTCTATTAGTAATAGGGCATTTAAGCGAAGCCGCCTTAGTAAAGTCTGTAAGCATTGTAATAAACGCAGGAGGAAACATAACGCTGAACTCAAATCTACAGATTGTCATTGTGTAGAAAACGATTCTGTTGTAGAGAAACCAAATCTTACTCCTGAAATACCACCTATCAGTAATACAGTTACTTTTGATACCCCACGTCCAACCCCAGTAGCCAGAGACTTATATGAATCCACTGATAGTGGCCCGTATGTTGTGCATATTCAATGGGAACAATCTGCCCCCAATGACGGTACAGTACTTCACCCCATTGCTTTCGGTAAGTTTTTAAAGAAACATTCGATCGAAAATATTGTGAATGGTAGCTTAAAGAGAATCGGACGAAACAGGATAACCATAGCTTTCTCTAACTACTTGAATGCTAACTCTTTCCTTAAGCACAATAGTTTAGCACCAAATAACTTAAGAGCATTCATCCCATCCTTTAATGTAACCCGCATGGGCTTAGTCCGTGGCGTGCTAATGAATGGACTGCAGAAGAGGTTATTGAAAACATCAATGTACCAATTGGATGTGGTAAAATTCTTAAAGCGAGACGGCTCAACTATAAAGTAATTGTTAATGGTGAATCGACATGGAAGCCATCACAAACAGTTGTGCTTACTTTTGATGGGCAAGTTTTGCCCAAGCGCATCTTTATGTGTTATAATGCCTTATCGGTAGAGCTTTACACTTATCCTACAATTCAATGTTATAACTGTTGCCGTTTTGGACACACAAAGAGCCAGTGCAGGTCCAAACCACGTTGTTTCAAATGTGGCCAAGACCATTCCGGCGATATATGCAATATTGAAGAAGATTGCGGTACGTGTTGTTCGTGTTCAGGATCTCACTATGCCAATAGCAAAACATGCCCAGAATTTGTCCGTCAGAAACAGATAAAGTTATCAATGGCTGAAAATTGTTTGTCCTATTTTGAGGCTTCCAAACTACATTCTCCAGTTTCGAAATCGTTTGCCGAAGTAATAACAAACACCAAACCAATGTCACAGAAGTACTCTATTCCTGTCAGTTCACAACCTCCTAAACAAGGTTCCACAATTTCGTACAAAAAAACAGTGTTCAAAAAACCTTGGTCTACTCCTGTTCTTTCTAAAGGATATGACCAACATGCCCATAATGAACTCATAAAGGAGTATGACGCTCCTTTACCGTCTAATGGATGTGCACTTAAACAGAATATTTCGTCCAATGAAACCAAGCAACAGTCAGTTGCTGATATTATCATTGCTTTAATAAATTTACTTTCCCAAACCAAACATATAGAACCGTCCAACGTTGCCCCAGTAATCGCAGCGATTTCAAATTTATCGGTCCAATATGGATCAAGCCAAGGTATTTCAGTGGAACTGCCGAAGCATAATTAGTAAAAAAAGTGATATAATTTATCTTTTGAATAAATTTAAACCAAATGTCTTAGCCCTCTCTGAGACATGGCTAAAACCTGATTCTGTCTTTCAGATCAGGGGATACTCATGTCTCAGAGAGGACAGACAAGACGGGTATGGCGGTGTCGCCATACTGATAAAGAATTCTCTTTCCTATAACATTATTTCTCTTCCCCAACATAGTAATGATTATTCTGTTATTGCCGCTTCAGTTAGTGGTGTTTGTTATGTTTCCATTTACATTCCTAGGCCTTCAGCATCTATTTTTAACGAACTTAACTCCTTTCTCTCTTTACTTCCTAAACCTTTTATGATTTTAGGAGATTTTAATTCTCAGCACCAATCTTGGGGTAGTTCTATTTCTAGCTGCCATGGGGAAAATTTATTGGAAATAATTGATTATCATAATTTATGTATATTGAATACGGGATCCCCGACCCGACGTACCAACCCAAATGAAAGCACTAGTGTTATAGATTTGTCAATATGTACTCCAAAGTTAGCATCTGAATTGTCTTGGTATACTCTTTCATCCACATTTGGCAGTGATCATTTTCCTATAATTATTAGCTCTCCAACTCCAAACAAATCTTCACCCCAGACTCGGAAACCTCGCCTCAAGTATAAAATCAATAATCTTAGCTGGGATAAATTTAAAGAAAGTGTTCAATGTCAGTTTTCTTCTTTACCTGAAATTTCTGAAGGTGACAGTAATAGTTGTAATGAAGCATTGACAAAAGCAATCTTGGCGGCTGCAGATCAGGTATTCCCTCTTAAGAATTCAGCATCTGATTACATTCCATCTCCACCTTGGTGGGATAGTGATTGTACTCAAGCTGTACGCAAAAGAAAGGTAGCTGAAGAGAATTACAATGAAAATATGACTGAAGACAACTTTGAGATTCTTTGCGATACAATAACTAGCACTAAGAAATATCTCAGGGAAAAGAAGTATGCGGGTTGGGAACGATTCTGCAATTCTATCAGTCCTAATTCACACCCATCCATTGTTTGGAGCAATATCAGACGTTTTAAATCAGGTATGTCTATCACCAATCATTCTTCATTACCACCTTCAATGGATACCCTGTATATGGACAATCTTGCCCCACCATCTGTTGCACCCTCACTTGAGACAATGCTAGTTCCATTATTTCCAGAAATCAACCCAGAACCAAGTCTCAATTCCGAGTTCTCATTTAATGAATTAAAAGGTGTTCTCTCAGACTTGCGTGATTCGGCACCAGGTGAAGATGGTATTCCATATTCCTTTTTATGTAATTTAAGTGATAATACTGTTGTGTATTATCTAAAACTAATTAACAGTGTGATGATGTCTGGTGAAGTCCCAAATTCTTGGAAGTCTCAAACAGTGATACCAATTTTAAAGCCTAATAAACCACCTTCATCCATATCATCATATCGTCCCATAGCACTTTCGTCAGTATTAGCTAAAATTGCGGAACACTTAGTTAAAAATCGATTAGAATGGCATGTTGAGAGTCGTAACTTGCTTTCTAGCTCTCAGTATGGTTTTCGTAGGGGAAGAAGCACACAAGATAGTCTCAGTGTTTTTGTAACGGATGTTCGTTTGTCTTTCACCAGCAAAGAATTCGTTGTTGCGGCATTTTTAGATATCAACTCTGCATATGACAGTGTACTTTTACCAATATTAAGAGAAAAGCTGATGTTATTACATGTTCCACCGTTGCTTTGTAACTTTATCCTTAATATGCTTTACGGCAGAATATTGAAGCTAGATAATTCAGATGAAGCTAGGTATGTGTGGAACGGCTTGCCACAAGGCTCGGTCATTAGCCCATTACTTTATAATATTTATACTCATGACCTTGACAAAGTAATTAGCAAACCTGTTAATGTTCTTCAATACGCAGATGATCTTCTTCTTTATTGTTCTGATCGCTCTATTGAAAATGCCTGTTCAAATGTATCAATGGCTTTAAATAACTTAAAATATTGGATGGACAGCAATGGTCTTCAGCTTTCAGTGAATAAAAGTAACGCAGTTGTGTTCTCGAGACAACGCAACACTCCTGTTCCTAATATTTTTTATGATGGAGAGCCAATACCTGTTCAGAAACAGCAAAAATTCTTAGGGTTAGTTTTAGACTCCAAACTTACATTTTTAACACATTGTGAATATATTTCAACTAAATGTGAACGACTTCTCAATATTCTTCGGTGTCTCTCGGGCGTTTGGCGAGGTGCACATCCATCTTCTTTGAGGCTCGTCTACAACGCTTTGGTAAGAAGCGTCATAGATTATGGCTCTTTTCTATTGGAGCCTTGTAGTGTTGCCGGCATAAAGAAATTGGATGCAATCCAGGCCAAGGCTTTAAGAATAGTTACTGGGGCTATGAAGTCCAGTCCTATAAATGCATTACAGGTTGAATGCGCTGAGCCTCCGCTTCAATTACGTCGACAATTCTTATCTGATAAATTTCTTTTCCGTTCACTCCGATTGTCAAATCATCCTATATTCAATAAATTACAGTTATTATCTGAGCATATAACGTCACGTTCTGATTATTGGTTACATAAATCTCTACCTTGTTTAATTAATAGCTGGCATAAGTTCATGAACTTGCAGGCACCTACTCATAGTAGCGGTAACCTATCCCTTTTCAACGTTAACTACCAATGTCTTATTCAGTCTCCTAACGTTACTTACAATATTGGCATTAACAAAGAAGATCCTAACGCTAATTTTCATTTCAATTGTATAGTTGATGACAAATGGAATGGGTGGCATCAATTGTATAGCGATGCATCGAAACATACATCGGCCGACTTTGTTGGCGTAGGTGTTTATCACCCTCAGTATAATATTGTACAGAAAATTAAATTCCCTCCGGAGACATCCGCTTTCACGGGCGAGTGCTTTGGAATTTTGAAGGCACTGGATTAATTATGTACGCATCGTACAGGTAGATGCATATCTCCAGCAATTTATAAACTTATTATGGACACTGGCTAAGTGTAGGTACTCAATTCGTATGGAGCCAAACTTAAGAATCATCGTGTGTGATTCTTTCATATTTTTCTAAACCGTACCTGACTGCTTATGTAACTACTACCTAAACAAAATTTACTGAAACATCTGTTAAAGACCTGAGTGAAGTGATGATGACTTCTTTTTGTTGTAATATGAAGAGGTACTTATAAAATTGTAGTTTTTTGTTTGAAACTTCTTTTACTGTTATTTTAAATCTATATTAGACTCAAAACATTTAAATTTAGATATTGGCTTAAATAGCTTCCACTCCACATACAGGTTACTGTGCTCAGCTTCGAAAAGATTTAGTGGATTTTTTGTTTGGTACGAAATGTATTATCTATTATTAGACTATAACGTAAAAATACCATAACACAAGCGTGCGAAGCCACGGGCAAAAGCTAGTAATATAATATAATCCCTACTTATAATAAATGTGTAATTCTGATGCGCTACGGAACACACACATAATGACGTCAAATCTAATTTATCCCATAGGTTCTATTGTTCAAAAAATATCGTAACCGCGATGCAGGACTACAAGGCTTTTTACCCTTCTCCATACATTTTCTAATTTATCGTATCTAACGCCATCTAGGGACAATAATTTGTAGCTGTTTGTTTGTTTGTTTGTTTGTTATTGAACAAATCCCTAGATACTGAACTGATTTTCATGCGGGTTGCACTAATATGCTTAGAAATAACCAGCGCACAACATAGGATATATTAAAATACAAATATCATTAAAAAAATTTGGTCAAAATTATTAAATATCATTACGAAACCGGACGGAATTTTATACAACATGGCCGCTTCATGGTGAATTTTTTTTGGCTACTGACGGTTAGTTTGTGTCACAGTAATTTTTTTTATGTTGTATTATGGCTCCACACATGGTGTATTTAGCCAGTGTTAAGTATAGTAATTTTTCGTCGTGTTGTTATTGAATATTTCACATGTTTCACGTAAAGTCCATCTGGAGGCACGAATTAAAGAAAAAAAAACGTGTGTAAGGCCATGAACAAAGAGTAATAGAAGTTAATTTCGGTAGTAATATGCATTAAACAGTGGAATGAAATTTTACAATTTATTAGATTTGATTAACCATTATTAGTTTTTCTATTTAAGCCCTTGCAGGTTGTTTGGGGTTTTTGGAGTAAAATAGATATATCATCAAATAATATGTAAGTAGTATGAATCGATTGCATTCAAGATACAAACATGTTAATTATACTTAGTGCCCGCAGATTAGAGAAATAACCGGCCAAGTGCGAGTTGGGCTCGCGCACGAAGGGTTCCGTATCATTATCTATAAAAACTAGCAAAAAACGTTTGATGTATGAGAGAGAAAAAAATCTAAAATACAAAATAAAATAAGTATTTAAGGGGTTAAATACTTATTTTATTCTGTATTTTTTGTAATAGCGGCAATAAAAATATATCATCTGTGAAGATTTCAGCTGTCTAACTATCACGGTTCATGAGAAACAGCCTGATGGTGACAGACGGACAGACGGACAGCGAAGCCTTAGTAATAGGGTTCCGTACCTAAAACGGACTGACGACGTCTGTCAGGCTGTCTGTCTGTCTGTCACCAGGCTGTATCTCATGAACCGTGATAGTTAGAGCTTTACCCTTGGGAGTATAATCTTGACCCTTGCTACGCCTATTTTTGGCATTACATGACGTTTATGTTTGGCCCACAGGTCTGAGGGCCAATGCATACTATTACCACCATAGGCTAATGCAGTGGGCCAATGATACTCTTACGTTACGTATAAATTATATACTCTTTGAATGATACAGAAGTATAATAATACTCTTTGGAATGATACGAAGTAGATTTTTTCTCTAATCTGTGTACGAAACATGTTATGTAAAATGCCCTGGGGGTCTAGCAAAGATCACAATCACTAACGCTAACGCCTCACGCTAACTCCAAAAATGTATCGAAATTACATTCGCTACGGAAAAGTTAGCGATTTCCGAAACGTCATTTCAGTACATTTTGGAGTTAGTATTTGGCGTTAACGTTAGCGGTTGGTATCTTTGCTAGACTTTGCCCTATTGTAAAAATGTTTTGAAAGCCTAGATTTTAATTTAATATAGGTTTTAATTAATCATGAGTTCGATGATACTTATCGAAATATCATCGAAAATTCTATATTTAAGTAGCCATGAGTGCTCGGTCATTAGCCCATTACTTTATAATATTTATACTCATGACCTTGACAAAGTAATTAGCAAACCTGTTAATGTTCTTCAATACGCAGATGATCTTCTTCTTTATTGTTCTGATCGCTCTATTGAAAATGCCTGTTCAAATGTATCAATGGCTTTAAATAACTTAAAATATTGGATGGACAGCAATGGTCTTCAGCTTTCAGTGAATAAAAGTAACGCAGTTGTGTTCTCGAGACAACGCAACACTCCTGTTCCTAATATTTTTTATGATGGAGAGCCAATACCTGTTCAGAAACAGCAAAAATTCTTAGGGTTAGTTTTAGACTCCAAACTTACATTTTTAACACATTGTGAATATATTTCAACTAAATGTGAACGACTTCTCAATATTCTTCGGTGTCTCTCGGGCGTTTGGCGAGGTGCACATCCATCTTCTTTGAGGCTCGTCTACAACGCTTTGGTAAGAAGCGTCATAGATTATGGCTCTTTTCTATTGGAGCCTTGTAGTGTTGCCGGCATAAAGAAATTGGATGCAATCCAGGCCAAGGCTTTAAGAATAGTTACTGGGGCTATGAAGTCCAGTCCTATAAATGCATTACAGGTTGAATGCGCTGAGCCTCCGCTTCAATTACGTCGACAATTCTTATCTGATAAATTTCTTTTCCGTTCACTCCGATTGTCAAATCATCCTATATTCAATAAATTACAGTTATTATCTGAGCATATAACGTCACGTTCTGATTATTGGTTACATAAATCTCTACCTTGTTTAATTAATAGCTGGCATAAGTTCATGAACTTGCAGGCACCTACTCATAGTAGCGGTAACCTATCCCTTTTCAACGTTAACTACCAATGTCTGATTCAGTCTCCTAACGTTACTTACAATATTGGCATTAACAAAGAAGATCCTAACGCTAATTTTCATTTCAATTGTATAGTTGATGACAAATGGAATGGGTGGCATCAATTGTATAGCGATGCATCGAAACATACATCGGCCGACTTTGTTGGCGTAGGTGTTTATCACCCTCAGTATAATATTGTACAGAAAATTAAATTCCCTCCGGAGACATCCGCTTTCACGGGCGAGTGCTTTGGAATTTTGAAGGCACTGGATTAATTATGTACGCATCGTACAGGTAGATGCATATCTCCAGCAATTTATAAACTTATTATGGACACTGGCTAAGTGTAGGTACTCAATTCGTATGGAGCCAAACTTAAGAATCATCGTGTGTGATTCTTTCATATTTTTCTAAACCGTACCTGACTGCTTATGTAACTACTACCTAAACAAAATTTACTGAAACATCTGTTAAAGACCTGAGTGAAGTGATGATGACTTCTTTTTGTTGTAATATGAAGAGGTACTTATAAAATTGTAGTTTTTTGTTTGAAACTTCTTTTACTGTTATTTTAAATCTATATTAGACTCAAAACATTTAAATTTAGATATTGGCTTAAATAGCTTCCACTCCACATACAGGTTACTGTGCTCAGCTTCGAAAAGATTTAGTGGATTTTTTGTTTGGTACGAAATGTATTATCTATTATTAGACTATAACGTAAAAATACCATAACACAAGCGTGCGAAGCCACGGGCAAAAGCTAGTAATATAATATAATCCCTACTTATAATAAATGTGTAATTCTGATGCGCTACGGAACACACACATAATGACGTCAAATCTAATTTATCCCATAGGTTCTATTGTTCAAAAAATATCGTAACCGCGATGCAGGACTACAAGGCTTTTTACCCTTCTCCATACATTTTCTAATTTATCGTATCTAACGCCATCTAGGGACAATAATTTGTAGCTGTTTGTTTGTTTGTTTGTTTGTTATTGAACAAATCCCTAGATACTGAACTGATTTTCATGCGGGTTGCACTAATATGCTTAGAAATAACCAGCGCACAACATAGGATATATTAAAATACAAATATCATTAAAAAAATTTGGTCAAAATTATTAAATATCATTACGAAACCGGACGGAATTTTATACAACATGGCCGCTTCATGGTGAATTTTTTTTGGCTACTGACGGTTAGTTTGTGTCACAGTAATTTTTTTTATGTTGTATTATGGCTCCACACATGGTGTATTTAGCCAGTGTTAAGTATAGTAATTTTTCGTCGTGTTGTTATTGAATATTTCACATGTTTCACGTAAAGTCCATCTGGAGGCACGAATTAAAGAAAAAAAAACGTGTGTAAGGCCATGAACAAAGAGTAATAGAAGTTAATTTCGGTAGTAATATGCATTAAACAGTGGAATGAAATTTTACAATTTATTAGATTTGATTAACCATTATTAGTTTTTCTATTTAAGCCCTTGCAGGTTGTTTGGGGTTTTTGGAGTAAAATAGATATATCATCAAATAATATGTAAGTAGTATGAATCGATTGCATTCAAGATACAAACATGTTAATTATACTTAGTGCCCGCAGATTAGAGAAATAACCGGCCAAGTGCGAGTTGGGCTCGCGCACGAAGGGTTCCGTATCATTATCTATAAAAACTAGCAAAAAAACGTTTGATGTATGAGAGAGAAAAAAATCTAAAATACAAAATAAAATAAGTATTTAAGGGGTTAAATACTTATTTTATTCTGTATTTTTTGTAATAGCGGCAATAAAAATATATCATCTGTGAAGATTTCAGCTGTCTAACTATCACGGTTCATGAGAAACAGCCTGATGGTGACAGACGGACAGACGGACAGCGAAGCCTTAGTAATAGGGTTCCGTACCTAAAACGGACTGACGACGTCTGTCAGGCTGTCTGTCTGTCTGTCACCAGGCTGTATCTCATGAACCGTGATAGTTAGAGCTTTACCCTTGGGAGTATAATCTTGACCCTTGCTACGCCTATTTTTGGCATTACATGACGTTTATGTTTGGCCCACAGGTCTGAGGGCCAATGCATACTATTACCACCATAGGCTAATGCAGTGGGCCAATGATACTCTTACGTTACGTATAAATTATATACTCTTTGAATGATACAGAAGTATAATAATACTCTTTGGAATGATACGAAGTAGATTTTTTCTCTAATCTGTGTACGAAACATGTTATGTAAAATGCCCTGGGGGTCTAGCAAAGATCACAATCACTAACGCTAACGCCTCACGCTAACTCCAAAAATGTATCGAAATTACATTCGCTACGGAAAAGTTAGCGATTTCCGAAACGTCATTTCAGTACATTTTGGAGTTAGTATTTGGCGTTAACGTTAGCGGTTGGTATCTTTGCTAGACTTTGCCCTATTGTAAAAATGTTTTGAAAGCCTAGATTTTAATTTAATATAGGTTTTAATTAATCATGAGTTCGATGATACTTATCGAAATATCATCGAAAATTCTATATTTAAGTAGCCATGAGTGGAGATTTCATCAAAATTGGTCCAGGAATATCAAGGATAATAATTAGCGTAATAGCCATATATAATGTAGTCCACGCGTGGCAACGCCGCGGGTAGTAGCTAGTCATAGATAAGAATACAATATAACAATATCAAACCTAAAAAGTAGGTATAGATCATGAAGGGATATTAGCAGCCATGCTAGGTCGTACCTGTGTTACAGCTGCCAATATCTTCCTCCGGTGTAGTAACAGAACAATAAAAAAAAAAAAAAAACAGAAATTTCAAAAATTTTAGCCCCTACCCAAAAACATTACCCAAGGCAATAAAAAAAATTATAATAAGAGAAAAATAAACCTAACCTAAGTACATTTAGCACAACATCCCATGAATAGCGTGTAAATATTGACCTAAATTAACATACAGTAGCGATACAAATAGTTACCGACTAGCGGAGTAAACTACAGACTTCGCGAGTCTGTCTTTGCATGGTTTAAAACTGAAAACTAGTTTTCACGTTTACAACCCTCGTGGCACAGCGTAGGCCGGCCCCTGCACAACTGGACCAACGACCTGGTCAGAACCGCCAAAGGTGCTGGAGGCAGGCAGCTGCTCAAAGTGGCGCTCTTTGGGGGAGGCCTATGTTCAGCAGTGGACGTCTCCAGGCTTTTGATGATTAAAAATTCCCATGGCTCCTCCATTTTGAAAATTTTCCAAATACTGGAAATTCTGCATAATAAACGAAGCTGCTGAAATGCGACCGGTATAGAGGACACTGGCCAGACAGGCAGTCATGGCCAAGCTGATTGCCATTTTGTGCCCTAATTAATCATCTGTTAGCCTATCTATACGGATGAATATTTTAAATTTTAATCTCTTTTAGGCTCTTTTATTCTAAAACCAATGGGAAGTTGGTGAAATTTAAAATTGATAAATATGTATAAAATATATGCATTCTTATACATACTATGTCTATGTCAATATGTAGGAACCTCTATGTCGAGTGAGATTTATAGCCATCTCGTCAGCTAGTCCCGATTCAACCCAAGTATGACGCAAGCTCAGGAACAACACATAACTTAAGATTGCGTAAATAGCTATCGGAAACACATTCACCCAGTTCGGAACTAGGAAAGGAATATTTATGTAGGATCAGTGGATACGGCAGCTATGAAAAAAGCAATGCCTTTATTGCCGCTCTCACACGGAAGAAATAATAGTAACTACGTAGATTTAGTAAACTCGGTAAACGTTGGTACCCGGTATCACGCTGTTTTCCTCTCCAAATGTTTTAATTTTCTAGGATAAAAATCATGCTCTGAGCATACAATTACTTGCAAAAAAACTCCGTGTTATGTTATTGTACGTACGTATAATTAACAGCTATACCTACCCCTCAGACCACGTCAAACAAGGACTTACCCAATGTGGTTTTTAAAGAAAATTAAAAAAAAAATTAAACCAGTTTTTTTTTTCGTGAAAGAAAGACAAACTAACAAACGCAATTTCATACATAAGAAATTCAAGTTCCTTATGACAGCTATAGGTACCTACTCAACATCAAAGTTTTTTAATAACGTTAAGTAAGTAGCTGAAAGACCGAAGTCAAACTAAAGAAACTGTTAAATGAAATGGACTACCAAAGGCCACTTTGAAAGGGGACGAAAGGCTCTTTTGAAAGTTTATTTGCGCGACGAAACAAGAAAATAAAGCTGGCTTCATCCGAAGATTTAATTAGAACTTCAACAATAGATAACAAAGAACTACTGACTATAGAGAGACCTTTTGTTCTAGGTTCTAAAGCAAAATACTTGCATTTCTTAAGGAGAAGGCTCAATTTTTGATTGTATGTACGTATATTTTTATAATCAAAATATCACACATCCTGTCCATCCAGTATTATTACACAATTTGATAGTGTCGCTAATAAGGATCAAATTCTGGGAAGTAATGAATGACTCTTACGAAGTAAATTAAATTATTATACTCTTTGGTAATGATTTACAGCAAATTAGACATAGTTGAACAAAAAGGGCATTTTAACTTGGTAAACTCCTGCCCGTTGTAGAAAATGGTTCATGATGATATATGCACCAATTACGGAGTATCGTGACGCTAAACTAAGCTTCAAGAGCGGGCCGATCCCATAAGGATTGTAGGGCTTATAAGTATACTTACATAGAACTTATTTCCTTGTAGTCCTACTGATAAGACTATGCCACTACTGGGCACCAAAAACCGATATACAATATACCGTATTTAAGTAACTAAACTCACTAACTAAACTGGAAATATATATAATGGAAATGATTTGGTTACTTTTCAACATTAATTTTCATAAAACTAAACTAAACAATAAACAGAGTCTTAACTAGACAAAAATAAGAGCTAGGTACTTAGAAAGATGTGTGATCGTGACGCAGAAATTTACATACAAACTATACTTGCGCCCGTGGTTTCACTCGCGGATAAAAATATATGTTATCCTATCCAGCGTATATATTTGCATTCCAAACGTCATCAAAATTGATTCATTAGTTAAGGTTACATTCACACACAAGGCCACACAAACTTTTGCACGTAGAATAACTAGGTAATTCTAAGCTAGCTCTAGGGTTTTGCCTTTATAAGTTTTTTTTTATGAGAATTAATAACTTGACGAGCTTGTCGTTCACCTGATGTTAAGCAATACGGCCGCCCATAACAGTTGCAGTGTCACTCGGAACTTTAAAATAAAATAATAATGTTACGTGTGACACTGCACTGCGCACGTCATCCTGAGACATCGCACAGCCTAGTAATCAGATTACTACACTGTGTGATCAGGTCTTAAGTCTCATTTGCCCAGTAATTTCACTAGCTACAATGCCCTTCAAACTGGAACACAGTAGTGCTTGCACACTACTGCTTGGCGGCAGAATAACTGGCAAAGTGGTGGTACCTACCTAGACGAACTTTGCAGAACAGTTCTACCACCTAGTAAACTATTACGATATGATTCTACAATAAGTACAATATTATAGTCATATTATAGTAATATTCATACCTCATATCTGCTCGGCATTACACTCGCGGTCGCAGACGCGGCTTCATATCTAATATTTCAGAGTGTTCTACCCACGTTATGCCGTTATGCCCTCAGGAATCCTTTACGCACCTGCCTCCACCACAACCTGCCCTACATTTCACGTGATAGACACTGAGAAACTCAACGGAAAGCGATGTTAGGAATCTCTTCAGAATTTGGGACGCACATTAATCTTACTGTATCCTTTGAGGATATCTCACACTTGACCTTAAGCTATATCTGGTCTATCTAAAAGACTACGTATATCTATAGGTCAGCGCGGCCAATATATTGTATATAGTGTATAGTTGCATTTAGTAGTTGTTAGGTACTAGTTTAGTATATGATTTTAAAAGACATTTGCCCGTCTAAAATTATGTTTTTCTACATACCCCTTTTAGGTTTTAATGATTCTATTGCCTAGGAGAGAGAGAAAAATTATAAGATAAATACACCAGAATGTTCCCCTGATGATCAAAAACATATACAAACAGGTACAAAATAAATCAATTATCCAAGTCGAAAATGGATGAAATTATCTTTAAGACCAATCAAAGACATTAGATACATAATTCTAAATTCAAAATTAATATTCATAGCGAACAAAACGGAAATAATGTAACAAACACCATCGAAGCAAGAGAATGCGTAATAATAAAAAGTGCTACTGTCAAAGCAAACATTCGCACAAAGTGAAAAATATTTTGAATTTGAATTCTATCATTCGATATTTAAATCCGACAACGGTGTGGTTGGGCGGGCGGGCGGCGAGCAAAGTTCCTCGGGCGAGGGAGTATGGGGGCGCGCGGGATGGAATGGTGGTAGGGAACCACGGGAAGGAGGGGGTAATTAGGTGGCCCGGCGGAGGCTGTATTGATCGCGCGGTTGCCTAGCAACGCGCGAGATGGCAGCGCGATCTCGCCTCGCACCGGGAACTTTTTTGTTCAAAGCTCGAGCTCGCTCTAGGTGAGACCGTTTTGATGTAATCTCCGTCAAGATGATTCAATTTGACTCGTTCTTTGCTCACCTACTCTAAGATTATGCTTCTATTTGTAAAATTTTGAGGGATATATAGAATACTGTGCCAATAAATTTTGTTTGGATGATCTCGTTCACCCGTTATATTGGATTTTGAATTTGGAACTTCAGTTGCTCTTTCTCTTTGTTAGGTTTTCAGTAGCAAAACTTAACCTTAACATTAAATTATTTTTACTGATATTGCATTTTTTAATTTGAGTAAACCAATAAATTGGGGACGTTCATAAATTGATGTATACTTAATATTGTGTTATGATATTTTTAAATACAAAAGCCAGAAAAAAAGTTCCTTGCTTGTAGCTACGACCAATCTTTACGTTTCGAGATGGTAACGCTTCGAAAGGTCATAATTAACATAATCGATGTACATTTTTTTTACCTCTTCCAATGCATACAACTCTTTCACTTTAAAATAAGTTACATCCAAAACAAAATTTTCAAACCAGTGACATAATTATTCAATTAAATTATCTCATTTATTTTCAAAACCATCAAATAGGGAGAATAGGGTTAAGTAATGCTAAATTCGCTTGAACCGTTCCATAATTCATTAAACCACAGAACAAGAATAACTAATAGATAAGAGCGGCTCCGGGGCTCAGTACACATAATTATGGGCGTGTTTATGGAGGGTATTTACATTATCTGAGCTCATCCCGCGCGTTTGCTGCGAGGCACGACCCGCGAGGCGCTCGCCATCCTCTGCCGTTGTTATGCGGATAAAAAATATTCAACTATTGATTGATTTATATTACTTAAATTAGAAAAACAAAGAAAGGAAGAATAAGGTTAAAATAAAAAAATATGCCGACCACAGCTAGGTAGAAGTTTATTTCTACACCTAGGTTTTCCACGGCATATTTTATGCCTTAGTAATGAATAAATAATAGTTTTATAGATGTTCTATATAGGCTTAACTTTAGTTTAGATTGTTCGGTGTTGTTGATTCACGGTCGCGAAAGTGTATAACTCGTTTATAGATAAAAAAAATCAACTTCGATGAATCAAGCTAAACCTACAGACTAAAACCTACTCAGGATAGCAATGTGCATAATATTACAGACAACACAACCAAACTCCACCTAGCAGATACTTATAAGTACAACAATTCTTAGTATGTTATTTTTAAATTCTACTACATGAAGAAATATTTTTTATACTTCACCAGTAGAAAGTAGTGATGGATTAATTAGAATTCGCATTAATTTTTAGCATGCGAAATCCGAATTAGTGAATTAGCATTTAGCAAATGAAATGTAGTTGCGAAATCCTGTGAAATATGATTTTTTTTTTTTTTTTAATTCTGCTTTACCACAGACACCTGGGTCCGTGCTCTTTGTTAGTTTATCATTTATTGTTATTTATTTTTTATTTTATTGAACAAAATATCATACAAGAGAGGACAATTAAGTACTTAACCTATTTTTTTTTGTTTTTGTTTTTGTTTTTTTTTTCGATTTGTGTATACACCGCGTGCAGACTAGCTCCCGCAAGCAGCGCCCGTTCACGAGCTTGACGCATGCGCCCGCCAGCCAATTGGTTGATTTTGAATTTATTTTTTAATTTAAAGTTTTATTTCATTTTTAATTTATGGTTAATTTCATTTTTCATTTCATTTCCATTTCATTTCATTTTAGCAAATAGCATAGCAATAGCAATTAGCATGCTAAGACTCGTGAATTAGCATGTTTATGAAATTTACGCAAAATCGCATTAATTGCCATCGCTAGTAGAAAGTAATACGCATAATAAGTATTCATGAAACTATCTCAAACATAGCAGAGAAGTTGAAACTACCCACTTTAGAAGCTGTTCGTGTGACCTCTCGACCCCCAAATGAACTGTGTCTCGGGATACATTTCTCTTCCAAGCGATTTAGCTCTACCCACGCGACGATAGTCTATACATATAATAAAACTGTAGAGATAAAAAAATCTGTAAATGCAAGATATCGAAAAAAAATGACACAGGTTGGCTTGAAATTTTTCGCTGATTAAGCTACTTTTTAAACATTTTGTCTGTTTGTTTATTTGTTTGTTTGTTTGTTACGACACAACTCCGAAGATACTGAACGGATTTTCATGCGGTTTTCACTAATAAGCTTAGAAAAACCCGGCGCACAACATAGGATATATTAATTTTTTGGTGAAAATGTGTAAGATTTCATTATGAAACGGAACGGGATTTTAACAAGATGGCCGCTTCAAGGGTTCAAGGTAAGTTTTTTTTCTTATATTTTGGCTCCACACATAATGTAGGTATTTAGCCAGTGTCAAAAGGTAAGTTTTATTTTGGCTACTAATCATAGATGAGAGAAAAAAAATTTTACTCTGTGCTATTGACGGTAATTTTATTTCGGGTTTATCTGGAGGCACAGGTTAAAGGAAAAAAATTCTGTTACTATTATGGCACGGCTTCATATACGCCCGAACCTTCGCTGTTGAGTTGGCGCGCAAAAACATCTCTGTTGACTATCCTCGAAGTTTTTATAGCGCCACAACCCGGACGCACAGTCAATTTGTTTGCCTGCTGCGTAACCGACGCGACGTGGGCTAAATAAAATGGAGGAAGCAGTAGCGTTATATTGCATGTCGACGAATAAATATGTTTTACAAACTGTGAGAGTATTATTTGCGATTACAAAAATAAATTTTATTAGTTTTAATTTATAATTCCTTAACAATATGAAGTAAAACCAATTTTTTTGTTGTCCGTTTATCTGACCCTTTGAATACGGATCACGGTTGTTATACTAGCAACAGAAATATATCATCTGTGAAAAATTCAACTGTCTAACTATCACGATTCATCCTGGTGACTTATGGACAGACAGACGGACAGCGGAGGTTTAGTAATAAGAATTTACCCATTCAGGACGGAACCCCAATCATTTTTATTTCATTCTGAACAATGCCCACTGCACTAAGCAATAAGAAAGTTATTTAATGCATGTTTTTATTTATAACTTAAAAAAAACAGTAAATAACAATTGGCGCGCCTGCATTACCGGCAGTGTATCACACTTTTCGGGCTACGGCGAAATACATCGCGCGATAACTTCGTCTGCGCTCAATGCAATGCAGATTAGAGAAAAACAACCTGTTATTATGTAATTACCTATACCCAAGGAAGTCATAATATATTATGTATTAAATAAAGATAAGTTTTTTCGTTAATCTGTGGTCCAAACTGAAAAAGAGGATAGATATGAGAACCTTCTTGAATATGAGCACGACACAGAGAACAAGGAATTTCGAAAACTAAAAACTTCTTAGACTTTTTATTATAAGTTTTAAGGCTTCACGCGATATCATATTTAGCCAATATTGAAACAACTAAAATTATCATTCATGTTTTCGATTTATTGGGTTCTGGCGAGGGCAAAATTCTTTATTGGCGATCTGGTATTATGTATTAGTATTCAAAAATCTACTACGCGTTACCATTCGAAATAAGTGTTTAAAATTGTATTTATAGTACCTATAGCTTAACCTATTGCAGTAACATATTCAGTAATCTGTGCCTATAGGTACTTAATTTATTGATCTTTTTTTTTGTTCCTCGCTTGAGGATTGGCGTCGCACGTCTTGTGCATTTGCCAGCTTCATGTTTACTTTTCATAGTCTTCTATTCTATTGCTTCTGCTTCTTCCCAATATTTTCAGAAGTGAAGATTTTCAGACTTCTCTTTTGAAGAATTTATGTATAAACATGTTTTACTAATGTTCAAAACGGGGAAACCATTTGCTACGCATTGTAAAACCTTTTTTTTATTTTGGCATTAGACAAAACATGTATTTAGCCAATGATACGAAGTATTTTATGAAATTGTTTAAAGGGGAGATTCTTAGACTTTTTATAATCATTCATAAGGCTTCACGCGATTATTATACTTAGCCAATATTGAAACTTACTTAATTAACATTTTTATTGAAGTTTTCGAATTGGCGATCTGGTTAAATGTATTATTTACATAAAATTACTACACTACCATTCTAAATATATAGTTAAAATTATTTTTGCGTCAATGCTACATTCATGATCGACCCCAAAGAAGTTTTAGACTTATCATTGCTACACATTTTAAAACCTTTTTTATTTTGGCATTAAAGGAAGCTATTATTTGTATTTAGCCAATGATACGAAATTTTTTATGAAAAATGTTTATAAAGGGTAGGTACTTAGATATAATAATATGTAGGTATTCATTATGGCAATTGTATCCTCGAATTAACAACAACATGGCGCGTAAGGTTCGTTTTTGACTGTTTCTGATTTGTTCTTCTTCTTCTTGCAAAAGTTAAATTTTAGATCTGTGGGCTAGTTAAATTTTAGATCTGTGGGCTATTAAAAAAACCACGGGTAAAAATGATTAGATTACTCGGTTACTCCAAGAAAGTTATAGTTTTAGTAACTAACTATCTTTGGGTGTAACTAATAATTATGTAATGACGATTTAACCTACTTCCTCACTTTCATCACTAGGTAGGTGCAGCGTGGAAAATTGTGGACATAATAATAATTATAACGGTCAATTCTTTAAGGAGTGGTGGTTTAGTATTTGTAATTCCTAATTAGTATTAAGAAAAATTCATTATTTATTTATTTATTTTTATATATCTATATAAAACTACTGGCTAAGTGTAGGTACCAATTCGTATGGAGCCAAACTTAAGAAGGTAAAAACAATGTGGTAAATGGAACAAAAAGCGCGCGGAAATGTAAAACTGAGCAAAGCAGCATCATCGTGCGTGTGTGTCATTCTTTCATATTTTTCTAAGCTGTACCTGCCTGCTTAGGTAACTACTGCCTAAACAAAATTTACTGAAACTTCTGTTAAAGACCTGAGTGAAGTGATGATGATTTCTTTTTGTTGTAATATGAAAAGGTACTTATAAAATTGTAGTTTTTTGTTTAAAACTTCTTTTCTTTTACTGTTTTATAAATCTATATTTGACTCAAAACATTTAATTTTAGGTAGGCTTAAATAGCTTCCACTCACGGCTATGCTTGCGTTATACCTATATCTATGCTAATACAGGTTACTGTGCACAGCTTCGAAAAGATTTAGTGCATATTTTTGTTTGGTACGAAATGAATGATCTATTATTAGACTACTTATAACGTAAAAATAACATAACACAAGCGTGCGAAGCCGCGAGCAAAAGCTAGTACCTAATATAAGTAGATAGCGAAGAGAATAGTTCAGTTTTATTAAAATTATTGTTATACTAGAAGTGCTCCGTGGTTTTACCTGCAATTTACGGGCTTTTCCGCGGAACTATTACTATAATTAGTATCGATTAATAAGGGATTATGTTCAGCAGTGGACGTATTCAGGCTGTTAATGATGATGATGATGATGAATATAGGGATAAATAACGTCCAACGATCACATACATAAATGAAATAGGAATTGCGAGGACCTAGTCCTAGAATGTACATAGGCACATCGCCGCACAACATCGCGTATAGTACAGACGATGTTTTGGCGCGTCAACGCAATACGAATAATATTTGCGCGATAATGTAGCCACGCCGTTAGAATAGGCATGATGACTAGTATTAAAAATGAACATGTAAATATTACTTTCATAAAGATGATTAAAAATGAATGCACTAATTGAAAAAATAAGCAAAACCGGTAAATAAATATGGAGTAATAAGCTTTTAAAGTTTCTACAGAAGGCATCTCTTGTCCCTTTCTCGCGAAACAGAGCGCTCCCACAGTTACTATGAAAAATCTACTCGTGACGTCACATGCCAAAGAGATTGTATGAAAAGCTACCACAGCTTAGTAATGAGGTACTATGAACGACCTTCCTCTGACGTCACTGGCCGTTTGAACTATCTATTTCTATTCTGGTTTTAAAAATGCTTGTAACTTGGACATATTTTGAAATATTTAATTTTTGTTTTCACAAATGTTTATCTTTTGAGGAATATAATTTATTTATCCAATAAATTTTTTTTTGTCATCATGTCTATTATTGTATTGTATGATATTTATTTATGTGTATATGAGATTTCATCACGCAAACCTACTAGATGGATTTATAGATATTTTCATTAAAACTGGTTCATCTAAAAAATTGTTCTTGACATTTTTTTTAATTTAAATCTGCTTTACCACAGGCACCTGGGTCCGTACTCTTTGTTAATATAATTTATTTTTATTTTAGTTAACAATTACAATACATAGTTCTTTTTAGACAAAAGAGTCCACAGCATGATGTAGGTGTTAAGGTTATAAATGTGAAGGGAGAGAATAGTTCAGAAAGGGGCGGGAGAAAGGTAGCGAGTAGAAGAAATAACGGAGGAATTAGGTTTCAAAGAAGAAATGGATGAAAGTAGAGAGTTGAAGGAGAGCTAATATAGGAGTGGAAGGAGGAATTTCCTCGGCTTTCCCCATGTGATGAATCATAAACTTACGAGAACCTGTAAGAATGACTGGCTTTTTATAGATATATAGATTGTCAAATAAATAACTTTGTTATAGAAAGCTATTGGCATTTCAATAACATATAGATAAGGGTAACTAATTCCTAGCATAAAATTATATAAATACCAACACGTGCGAAGCCGGTGCCAGTCAGCTATTTACCTCATATAATTCTAGCAATGTTACTAGGTAGGTACTATAGCTTCTCATCTTATTTTCTTATTTTTTTGACGACAGCGTTCCGAATAATAAAATCGCGACGCAAATATTGCGACATCTTGAGAATTTTTAATAGGAAATACTTTTGCATTCTCGATTGCATCGCCAACGTCGGTGTGATATACAAAAATATAATGATGAGCGAGACTCAAAAAAGAGAAAGGGAGAGTAATATTATATTTTGGCCGACAAAAATGACGTTCAGTCGATGACTTGGGTACTCAGAATAAGGACCATAAATAGTTTGTTCTTTTATAAAACCCCTAACGGAGTTTTGGCGGGAACGCGGAAAAGTTCACATCGTTGCATTGTATTATTATTCAAAACTTGTGCTTTTCCCAGTGTTAATGTTTAAAATTGGTCGCGTTTTACGCATTAAGTGCTGAATTACGAGCATGAGTGAGGGCAAGTGATATAATGTGGTGAAACGTGATTTTTCGTGTTACTTCCAAAACTCCATAGAAGCCTCTAGTAAAGTTGCCACCACTTTGCTGGAGCATGACAGACTGGAATATGACTACCTGACTTAGATTGGACTTTGACTATGACTAAGGCTTGACTTCATGTGAAATATTCTATTAACATGATGAATTTACAATACTTGACACTGGCTAAATACACTAAGTGTGGAGCCAAAATATAAAAAAAAATAAAAAAATAAAAATAAAAAAACAAGATGTCTGTTGTTGTTGTTTTGTTAACAAGTTGTTACTAGGTATTTCTGTTTTCTTTAGTTTTCATAGTGTTAAGAAAAAATACTTATTTATGTAATCGTGCGGACGCCGTATTAAAATTAAAATTAGGTACTTAGTATGCTTTGTGCTCGCACCATATGATACCACTATCTTGTGTGATGCCTCATCGAACTAAAACTAGTTCGGTGGCCTCTACTATACCTATTGTTGAAACTTTACCCATCTTTTGACAGTTTGCATAGAGGACAAAAAAGACATTGGCAGGTGTCTCAGAATTATTATAATTAGATTAAAACAGAATGGAAATGCATATTCCGAAGACATTGCCTCATTCATCGTTAATACAGGCTCATCATCAACAGCCTAAAGACGTCCACTGCTGAACATAGGCCGACAGCGCCACTTTGAGCGTCTGCTCGCCTCCTGCATCCATCGGCTCCCCACGGTTTTCACTAGATTGTCGGTCCACCTAATGGGGAGACCAGCCTACGTCTCGTCTCCCGGTTCATGGTCGTAGGGCACTCCACCACTCGAGTCGAGAACCTTTCTTCCCCATCGGTTATCAGTTCTGCGAGTGATGTGGCCTTGTGGCCTGCCCAATTGCCATTTCAACTTCTAAGAGTTATATCGGTCGGTAGGATCTCCTCATTCCGGACCGGCTCAATACAATTAAAATAAGCTCCTCTTTAAAATTGCAACCCCTGAAGGCATGTCGCGCAACGTAATCCATATTTCTGTGCACACACCACTATAGTGAAAAACTTATAACGGTACATATTTACCGAATGCCGTCGTCCGAGTAAAATGTAATAATGTTGAGTTGATGCGAACATCTCTCCCTAACCCCTGTCTCCAGGTCTCCACCATCCCCACCCACCCTCGGGAGAAAATATTGCACTGAAAATGCGCCCTACATTTCTTTGACACATTTGACACTAAAAAAAAGTAAATGGAACTTTTGCGCGGGGAGCTCGGACGTTGCAAGCTTTGTTCTGTAATACGGTGAAGAAGTACTCGCTTAGGTTTATGAAGAAGATTTATAATTGAATTACTTTTTAATTTGTGTAAGTATATTATTATTTTATTTGTGTTAGTGTATTATTGTTGTGTTGTCGTTTGTGTGTATTTGAGATTCATTTTTATTTTACTTCGCCTAACAAAGAAGAGTTATTCCATGACATGTAGTTTCTTCTAGGTAATTAGATAAATAATAAATTACTGACTTAATATTAAGTCAGTAATTTGTCAAAAATCTGTCATTTAAGACTTAATAAAGGTCATTTCCTATGTTAATCAATGACGTGACAAGGTTGTTGTTAACCTGATTTTAACATCACGCGCGTCGCGGCTGCCCGTAACAATCACAGTGCGAAACTCTAAAATTTGAATTTTAGCATGACACTGCACTGCGCACGTCATCAGGCATCTGCACAGTCTAGAAATAAACTAATTTGGGCTTCAACATAATTTAATTAAAATACCGGCCAAGTGCAAGTTGGACTCGCGCACGAAGGGTCCGTACCATTATCTATAAAAACGAGCAAAAATCACGTTTGTTGTATGGGATCTCCTTAAATATTTTTTTTAGTATTTGTTGTTGTTGTTGTTGTATAATTATTGTATTGTATTGTCTGTCATGGTTAATGGTTAATGAGATACAGCCTGGTAGGCGGACAGACAGGCGGCCGGACAGCGGAGCCTTAGTAATAAGGTCCGTTTTACCCTTTGGGTACGGAAATCTAAAAACATCAAACTAAGCATCAATTTTTCGTTGAAGTATCGCTAAGGCTAGGCTAAGTAAGAATAGAGGATAGAAATGCTTCATAGCATATCTACGGCGTACCATCCATTAGGTGAAACTGCGGAGCGCCGCCAATAGTTTCCTTTATAAATTCAAATCCTAGACAGAATTTATAACATAAAACGGTAAATAGATTGGAGTAAAATAACTCTTTAGAAAAAAACAATTTAATTACATCTTTCGGTGGACTTTTGCCAAGAGTATGAAATGTGACATTGAATAATCCAGAGTGCCCATTGAATTTGTCCAAATTGCACAATAATAGTTTGTCTGTCTCGACCTGAGTTGGTGGTGGCTGCTAGAGGTATCCAGTTCGAATTTCTTTGTCAGTAATAATATTGTTGAAATATTTTATATATTAATTCTGGTTTAATTTAAGTCTTTTAAGCAAATCGTTTACAAAATCTCATCCAAATTGCTTAAACCGAAACGGCGTAAGCCACCTAAAATCATTAACAAAATTTTTAACCAAAACTGAGCAATAATATCTTGTAGTTAGGCTCCGGTGGGATTCCTGAAAAAACTTTCCAATCAAAATGATTATCTGTGAAGTAAAATAAAATAAATAAATAACGCACAACTATCACATACATAGATCCTGGACCCTAACTAGGATTCCCTGTATCTAGGGACCCAGGAACTACGAGGACCATGGTCCCACAACACCCAGACACAGAACAAGTATTTGCGCTTTGTTTTTGCTGTAATTTTGTAATAGTACATTTATCATCACATGTTATTTAGATGAAAATAGAATAAAAAATAAAAATACAAGCCTACCTAAAATGACAAGCTCTATCAGAACATTATTTTCTCACTCGCACCACAGTGGAAATTATATTAATTGAGTGCGACAGCAATAGAAATGTCCGGTTTCTTATATTACTTTTTTCAATCTTATAGCTATGTTATAGATAGTACTACTACTTACGTAGCTCACTTTCGTAGCATACTTACGTAGCGCTGTACCATAGCCGTAGCACATAACATTAAATCACAGACCGAGAATAATTTTCTTGCATCAAAATCATCAAATACACAATGATGACAAACACCACCCGTCACGTGTACAACTACCATGGATCTACTATTACTGTGACACGGACCTATAAGGTCTGTGACAATGACTGTAAACGATGAGCATCATCCGTAACGGTAATTGGAGTGTGACGTGAAGCGTGAAAATTCGAGTTCGGGTAAGGGAAACAAATTGAGATCTGTCGAAGTACTATCTCATATATTATGTGGAGTAAACTATATTAGCTACTAGCTGACCCGCCCCGGCTACGCATGGGTTAATTAGTTTTAAGTCTTAACTCTGTTTATGGGTAAGAGAGAAGGGAAAGTTAAAAAAATAGGGGAAAAGAATGAATGGATGGGACGGCGAAGGAAGGCAGACTGCGCCTGCCTCCCTTCTATTACTTTTTATGTTGTTTATTTGTTCATTTATATGAGACTATATTGTATGTACATTACATTAAATTTGTAAAAATAACGAAATACTGAAAAAATAATTAAAAAATACAAATAATTACAACTAAAACATTATTTACAGAATTTACAATGCAAATACGCCATGCAGCTCACGACCGCGGGGTAAAGTTCCCAGAATACTGGCAGCGTTACCTCGCTGGATAAGGAGGCTTAACTTCTGAGCAAAGAAGAATGTGCCAGCTCTGGGGTCCCCCGAGGCGAGGACCAATCTGGTGGAGATCAGCTTACAAAATTTTTTGGTGTCGGACGACCACTGGCCTAGAGTTTCCAGGGCTAGAACAAAAAAAATCATGATCTGCGCTAACCTGCGCATACCCACCCCCACCACCTTCATTTATATTGTATTGTTTTATTATTAGTATTGATGATCGATGATGATTGTTTGAGGTTCAGATTACGTGATTATTACCTTGTTTTCTCTCCGAATAGATGACGTGAGCTTGACGTCAAAAATTCTTCATTATTTTTACCGGTAACATCTATAAATTGCTTATGTTGGTGCTTATATTGCTAATATTATTTATATTGGTTAAATGCTCTAAAATAAAGTGTGGTGTTATTTTATTTTTATTTGCACATAGTAAATTAATATGCAAATTGAACCTAACTACCTAGGCTGGGTACAACTGCTATTTTCCTTTTAATAAAATTATTAATAAATATGCGAACCATCAGGCGAGACCGCCTGATGGTAAGTGACGACGCGCTCGACGATGAAGCATGCTTGCCAAAAAACGGTCAAGCAACTTTACACAGAGGAAAAAATACTTTTCAAACTTTGAATCACATAATAAAATTTATGATTTGAAACCAGTGCATTATCATGGCTGCACCAACGAGCATCATCTGTCACGCTAGTTACAGCGCACGTTAGGTGTCATGTCATGTCACGTGAAATAAAAGGCCGTGCGACGTGAAACTCGAACACGACGTGAAATATTGTTGCCACTTTAGTTCGAGACAAGAACGTTAAAGCGGTTGTCGAGAATGTTACCAATTACAATAATATCTTACTTTAACACTGTTTTAAACTTTCACGCTTATCAAAAATGATTCTAATCACGGTAAATATCTCGTAAGTACTATTAAAAACGTATATATTACTTTGACCTTAGATTATTATTCAAAGTGAGATGAAGAAAGTTCTGTTTGACTATGCCCAAGAGTCGAAATTAATATTACTTTAAATGGTTTTAAACCTAAAATTAAGTTCGCTACTCTGAGTTCGGGGGAATTTTTTTTATGCACACAATACAATTACCTACCAACCAACCAAGCAACCAACCAACAATCCAGCCAAACAACAAAATTGAATAGATTTTTAAATTTTTAACCATTGGTTCTTAGTTATAACACACCCATTCGAAACCTGTTCGATCAGTATCAGAAAATAACCCCTGATCATTCAATCCACCTGCTTTTTTATGCAGAAAATAGAAACCACGTCCCTTAATTAGAACTCGATCCCCTTGTCCGTCACTGTCGGCCTGTCGAATCCGAAACGCCTCACAAAGGTAGAATTAATTAACGAATCCAATATCGAATCTGTTTGATGCAACCTACCCGGAGGACGGCGGGGGTCCACTCTCCCCGTAATTACGGCACGTCAACGCTGTCGCGTGCACCCACCGTGTACATATTAAGCCGGTACAATGCGACAACCGGCAAACATCCAGCAAACTCACCCGGGCTGGGAGTCAGGTGCCAGCTCGATGATGCGTTTTGCCTACTACTCTATACTCTGCGATTTACAACTCTAACCTGTAATAACTAAGTGCGAAAATCGACTACATAAACCTCGACCCCGGGCAAAGCTATGCAATTGCAAACACCATTCCAGCGCCCGTTGCCAATGGTTACATCTGGGTGAAGTGGGCGGAAAGGGGGGTCGATATACACATGCGTTATAACTTGTAACACAGTTAATATTTGACGAGGGATGTTCTAGGAATATTTATATTGTATGGACAGCTCCCGAAAATCCCCGGGGATGCACTCAAATCGATATTGCTGTAAAATTCATTGTACGCAGGTGCAAACGATTATGTAACTGTGTCGACACGATATTCAGTGACGTTCACCTACATGGCGATCTCAATAATGAAAATTGCAAGTGATAAAGCTAGTTCTGAAATTAATCGTCTGTCAATATTATCAAGAACCAACGCAACAAATTCAACCGTTCTAGTCCCAATTACTGATCTCTTTGTGTTTTAAATAAACTCAACATCAAAGATGGCTCCCTAATGTTTCATAATTGAAGTGGAGGCGGGCAGACCTTATTACTACGCTAACAAGGCCCGGTTACACGAAGCTTGTAATAGGAACTAACATTATGGTGGAATGTGCCGGTGTAATGAACGAGCAAAGTTTCTCAATGCCAATAAAATAGTTATTAATTTACTGTTTTATTTGATGCACGTAAAGAACAAATAAAAAAAATGCACGCATTTGACTGTAAGTAATGGGTACGATATGAAAAGAAAGAAATCATGTCAATCATGATTTTAACAAAAAAAGGGAAACGAAATGATGCGAACGAAATAATGGGAAACATATAATGGAAACGAAAAGTGGGGACGAAATAATAGGAGCGAAATAGTAGGAACAAAACAATGAGAATGAAATTGTGGAACCAAAATAAGGGGAAATAAATAATGGGAACGAAGTAAAGGGAAACGAAATGAATGATACAAAATTATGGGAGTAATATAAAGAGACTTAATTCATAAGAAATATATAATGGAATCAATAGTGGGAACGGAACGAAAGAATGAAAACAAAATAATAGGCATGACATCATTTTAACGAAAAAGGGGGAACGAAATGATGGAAACAATATAATGGGAAATAAATAGTGAGAACGAAATAACGGGAGGGAAATAAAGTGGACCCGTAAAGTGGGATCGAAATAATGGAAAGTAAAAAACATAAACATAAAAAAAGAGAACATAATAGTGAAAAATAAATAATGGGAAAAAATACCTAAATAAAAAGATTAGATAATATAAACCATAGACGTCCCTGTCGCAGAAAGCGAAAGCAAAGCTTATTGTAAATATTGTAAATACAACAACTTTTAAAATGAGACCTCCCGGTTGTACTTACCTACCTAAATATCAAGAGGAGGGCAACCCGGCTCCGGTGGCTGTACAAAAGCAGCGGAAATTACATTACATCAACCGGGTTAATACGTTCTACATACCTACGCTAGTTTAGGTAGCTGTCATTGAACTAGTGAGAATAAAAAATCTCATTAGTTCAATCAATTGTAGCGCTCATAGCGAAGCACGACTAGCCGTTCCTAACCGATCGGTACCTAAAGTTAAGCAACGTTCGCTACGGTCACTACTATGATGGGTGACCGCTACAGCAAAAAGTTGGTATTTAGAACTGAGCGCTACCGTGCTTCGGAGGGCGCGTTAAGCCGTCGGTCCCGGCTGCTGTCGTAAGACAATAGTCGTTAAGCCAAGTCAGAAGCCTTTGGGTGGCCTAAAAATTCTGACACTAGGGCTGACCACTTGCCTACACGAGAAGAAGAATTGAACTGTTAATTGAATTACTGCGAATAGACGTGTATATTTTGCTACTTAAATATATCCCCCTATATAGCCATAACCGAATTCAAGTTAGGTTATAAAGCGTGCTAGTCCTTAATTTTCAACCTATAGTTAGGCTTCTATATTATAATAATAATAATCATCCAGGCCGATTTCGGCTACGGCGACCGTTTTCTGTTAGTTTAGGAGCCCTGGTGTTTAGCTCTTATATGACTGACATACCCTATTTTTGCGGTGAATGTACGTGCACAGTGGGTACACGTTAGGGTACCGTTGACATAATGGTATTGGATATTTGAAGGCGGTTTACTTTTAAGTTGGTCTCGCTTAAAGTCAAGATCGCGCCTTCTTTCACTTTCAAATGCGTTTACATTATGTTGCTTCTATATTATTGAAGAAGTAAATATATAAATCATCGAGTAATAAGCATAGACGCGATGGTGGTCGAACATTTTACTGGGGAAACTGCAGACCGGCTAGGTTGCATAAAGGCCTCTGAACATCATGAGGTCGTCGTGTACGAGGACAGGGGAGAAAACTCAAGTTATCTTAGGACTCCCACACACGACCGTATAAATGCAACAGATAGCTGGGGGCATCCCGTCCCATGTGCGACCGCCATCAGTGGTTCGGAGAGAGTTCAGCAGAGAGCAGCTGCCGAGGAAGCCGCATCACGCCGGAGCGATGGTCGACAGGAAGGCCAAGGCCCTATCTCGACTTTCCTTACGGCGTTCAGCGTAGCAGCGCAGAGCTTGTTCCGGGTCTCACCTCAAAAAGAGCCATCCCCAGAAAAGCAGTCTCCTAGGGCAGCGCCGCCGCCACAGCAGGCAGCCCGGACGAGAGCCGACATGGGACAGGTTAGTTCGCCCCGTTATATCTTGGCCTTGGGGCCACCAGACCATGCCAGAAACGCATTTCTCGAGTTTCTAGCCATCACGAGAGCGACTAAGGTAGTCAATCTCAGGGACTGCGAAAACATCTTGCAGTCCTTTAGGCAGGGAAACGAAGGCCTCTAAAGGTGAGGCTCGAGGAGGCCGATGCTGCCATATATAACAACGACACCTCCCTAGTGATCAAGGTAACGATGGAGGGTCGATATATGGCAGCATATTGTTCTGGAAGTGGTTTTGTGGCTCTAGATGAAAGCGAAACGGAGCGGACCGGAAAGCCGAAGTACGAGGCACCACCGAACGACCCCATCGTGGTTACCGCCCGGTGTACCAAGATAATGTTAGATGATAGGATCCTAGAAATGGCTAAAACTATTGAAAGGAGTCCTGGAGTCGATGCAAAGTCTTGGGAAAATTGGGAGGTACCTAAGATTCGATGGGTCAACGGGGTTCCTGGGTGTGGGAAGACAACATGGGTGGTCAGACACTTCGACGTGGACAAAGACGTGATCATCACCACAACAACTGAAGCAGCTAAAGACTTGAGGGAGAAGCTAGCGCACCGCATAGGTGACTTGGTGAAAACCAAAGTGCGCACCATGGCTTCTGTACTCGTAAATGGCATCCGAAGGGGTCAGAGCAACGTTCGCCTTATGGTAGACGAAGCTCTTATGAACCACTTTGGGGCCATTGTAATGGCTGCACGGCTGGCTGGTGCTCGCGAGGTAGTCCTTATCGGAGACGTCAACCAGTTACCTTATATCGACAGAGAGAACCTCTTCGAGCTAAGATACAATCGCCCAAACCTGGTGGCCACCATCAACCAGGAGTTGTTATGCACACATAGGAATCCCATGGATGTCGCTTATGCGCTGAGAGAAATATACTCTGGTATATATTCCTCGGCCCCACGTGTCAAGTCCCTGGAGCAGAGAAGGTACACAGGTGCGCAAATATCCAGCACCCTCCCCAACACCCTATTCCTAGTACACACTCAGGAAGAAAAGGAGACCCTATCCAACAAGGGTGATGGCGGAGGCACGGGGTCGCGCATCCTCACCATCCATGAAGCACAGGGACTGACATACGAGTCGGTCATCGTCATCAAGACTAAGGGCAAAATGAGACTGCACGAGAGCGTTCCGCACGCGGTGGTTGCAGTCTCGCGGCACACCGGGACTTTCGTTTACTACGCCGACGATGAGGAAGACGCCATCAGCCGTTTCGTGCAGCGTGCGATGGCTGCATCACCGAGGGCCATCCGCGCGTACAACTTGCAGATGGCCATCAAAGATCGAAACGTGGCGGTAACAGAAGTCCTGGTCCGGGAGGAGAAGGCGGATTAACAACGACATGTACGAGCGGGATCATTGACGGACTCAAAAGAGCCTGCCAATTATCCCGCTCGTATGAACAAAATAGTACTAGAATGTAAATGATTATTGTGTGTACACCGAGAGCACTCACGCTCACTTAAAAGCTTCTTCTTGCGGCGGCGTCGTGCGTCGGGTCGTCCTCTTCCCTCAAAAATGGTTGAGGAGGGCGATGGCTGGCGCATGCGTCAAGCTCGTGAACGGGCGCTGCTTGCGGGAGCTGGTCTGCTCGCGGTGTATGCACAAATCGAAAAAAAAAAAAAAAAAAATAGGTTAAGTACTTCATTGTCCTCTCTTGTATGATATTTTGTTCAATAAAATAAAAAAAATAAATACCATTAAACGATAAATTAACAAAGAGCACGGACCCAGGTGTCTGTGGTAAAGCAGATAAAAAAAAAAGAAAAAAAAGAATATATATATATAAATCACGGAAAATTATCCATTTTTGTTAAAGATATTTCGCAAATGACTCCTTTTTACCAAAAGAGGGGAAATGTAATGAAGTTTCCATCCCTGGAGCACCTTCCATCTTCGGACGAATCAGCCGTAAACTTGATTGAATGCTCTCTACTGAGCTCCAACATTTTTAAAACAATGTTCTTTTAGTAAGTACGTAATACATGGAGGTAGGTAGGTATCTACAATCGACACTAATTTAAGTACGTAAACAAGATACAATTTCAATCACCTTTGCAGTTTTGGTTGTAGGCTTGTTAGTGTAATAAAAATAAACTTAAAATAAAAACTAGTCAGCAGATTTGGTTTTTCTTATTAAGTTAGTTTTAAGATATTTGCTTAACAAATAAGTAAGTATGTTACTTTTTATGTTAAAATGCAGGTAGGCTAATACCTATGCTGCAAGCATAGGTATTAGCCTACCTGAAGGAAAGCGGTCACCGTAACCTATGGATATCTGTATCTTGCACTAGAGGTGTTACTAATACTTGGCTTACCCTGTAGGACACTTTTAACCTTCTTTTTTGGTGCTCCCTGATTTAGCTCTGCGGATGACCGCTGGAGGCAGTTTATTCAACATTTATATGAAATAAAATATTCAAACCTATAGTACCTATTCGTATTCTACGCCTTTGTGGAAAAACGTTATGCCTACGTCAAAGAATTACCAACTCTTTATATTTGTTTTAATATTACGAGCATATTTTTACAGGATACAGGATAATAATCCACCCACGCCACGGACCTTAGTAGGTATTTGGTATAAATTTTTGGTTATAGGTACCCTAAGCCATTTAAGCGTGTCCTTATAGCACTTGACTAACTGACAGTCAAAATATAGGTACCTAAGTAAGATATTGATTTGAAACCCCAAAAATATTTTATATATGATTTCGATAAAATTCCAAGTTCAGTATAATATTGCGAATGTACCTACCCTCCAAAGCTTAGAAGCGCACGCGCTGGTCTTTATTTAAAAGAAGACCATAATCTCCTGGCTACGGTCCAGATTCCAGTAATCTATCGAAACAATATGGAATAAGCACTTCATCTAGGTAAATTCTATTCATTTCTTTCAGAGTTATGTAAATATTTTTGAAGTAGGTAACAAATTACGTGGCATATTATAAACTTTAGGTAAAGTATTACATTTTTCTTAATGATAAATAATAACCTGGCGAGCTAGTCATTCACGTGTTAAGCGACACGGCTGCCCATAACAGTTGCAGTGTCACTCGAAACTCTAAAATCAAGGTTTCGCGTGACACTTCACTGCGCACGTCATCCTGAGACATCACACTCGGATTAGTAGACTTTGAGATCAGGTCATTAAATTTCATTTGCCCAGTAATTTTACAGTAGTGCTTGCACACTAGGTACTGCTTGGCGCCAGAATAACAAAGCAAAGCAAAAGCCAAAGCGGTGGTAGGTACCTACCTAGACGAACTTTGCAGAAAAGTCCTGCCACCTTAGTAAAACATTTACCGTTATGTTCCTCGAGCAACTTCAAACAGTCTTACATACTGGTTTTACGAATGAAATGTAGGTACCGGTGAAGTGCTCTTTATGTGGTTATGTGCTGAAGGACACGTAGCTAGTGAAATTATGGGGAAAATGAGACTTTATGACCTTGTCTTTTTATTACTAGAATGTGCGGATGTCTCAGGATGACGTGTGCGTTGAAGTGTCACGCGAAACTTTATAATTATGTTAGAGTTTCGAGTGACACTCCAACTGTTATAGGGGCCGTGCCGTTTAACATCAGGTGAACCACTAGCTCGTCACGTCATTCATTAACATAAAAAGGGGGTAGTGTGTTAAAGTAAAACTATAATTAGGACGTGATCACATGTAAGTATCGAAGTAAGTAGTTGCAGTTAGGTAAAGGGGTTGTTTTCCCATAATGAGCCGCGCGCCCCTCGACGTTGCGTTATCTGGTCTCGACCACCCCTGGGGTTGTAAGTCTACCCCCGGGATCACACCGACCATTATTATGAAACAGAATATTCTTAAACAATTCTTATCAGGCACATTGACAAAACCCAGGGAAGCTGAGCTTTTGGTATTAGATTTTTTGAGAATTGGGTTTTTTCATCACTTTTTATAAGTATCAAATATATCAATTTTTTTAGGAAACACGTTTCTGGGAATTTCAATTGTCTTGTTGCACAATTTAGATCGTACCGCAACATGTGTCTATGAAAGTATATTGACACCCTTACTTACTGTAATTCTAAACGCTAGATAAATTTTAATCAATGCTTTTGTGTTAAGTGCGGATAATAGGTAATTTTAAGCATTTGTTTTATATAAGGGCCATAAGGTGAGATAAGTATAATTATTAATTACCTAATAGATGAATCATTATAACTACGCAGAAGCTACGTATAGCTATAATGATTCATATATTAGGTAATACCTATCGAAGGATCTCATTGAGACAGAGCATTTATAACAGTTCTCTATATTTTATGTTATGTTAAATGCTCTAAGCTTTGAAATGCATAAGAGTTCTAAGTTAGTTTTATTAGATAGATTTATTTTAGTTATATTTATTCGGTGTAACAGTAGCAGGATCTGAGGGTGGGTTTTTAGATCCGTAGAAGAAGGTAACCAAAGGTAATAAATTTAACAAATGATATAACCAATGGTCAATAATTGATAAGTATCAAGTATAATTAAAGCTTTTAACCTTACCTTAACTACGGACCAAAAACTCACCCTAAGTGAGGGGACTTACCGCATTTCTTATCTTTCTGCACACGCAACGGCCCTTTAATACTTTCTTATTGTGCAGTACTTACCTATATTTTTTATAATAATGTACTAGTTGACCCTCCCCGGATTCGCACGGGTTGATTATTTTTACGTCCTAACCCGAGCAGGGTTAGGACGTAAAAAATGGGAATGGGAAGAGAGAAGCGAAGAGAAAGGATGGTAGTTACTTTAAAAAAACTAAAGAGTTAGAGATCAAAATTCTTGCATAAAAATTACCTCCTTATTGCTTCGTGCAACCCGCACTTAGCCGTTTTGGAAAACAAAAAGTATCCCATATGGTACCTATTTAAAAAAATTGCTGTAGGTAAGTAACCATCATTATCATCATCATTAACAGCCTGAAGACGTCCACTGCTGAACATAGGCCTTCCCCCGGGAGCGCCACTTAGAGCGGCTGCTCGCCTCCTGCATCCATCGGCTCCTCGCGGCTTTCACCAGGTCGTCGGTCCACCCAGTGGGGGGCCGGCCTACGCTGCGTCTTCCAGTTCATGGTCGCCACTCGAGAAACTTTCTTCCCCATCGGTTGTCAGTTCTACGAGCGATGTGGCCTGCCCATTGCCATTGCAATTGGGTAGGTCCAACTTCGACAAAGAGGTCGCCCGAAGAATCCAACTCGGCTGGGCAGCGTTCGGGAAGCTTCGACCTATCTTTTCGACCAAAATACCACAAAGCCTGAAAACAAAAGTTTTCAATCATTGTGTGTTACCAGTGATGACTTATGGAACTGAAACGTGGTCTCTAACTGTTGGCCTCATTACTAAGCCCAGAGTCGCACAACGGGCTATGGAGAGAGCAATGCTCTGTGTTTCCCTGCGAGATAAGATCCGTAATGAGGAGATCCGCAGGAGAACTAAAGTGACCGATGTAGCTCTTAGGACTAGCAAGTTGAAGTAACCATACCACTAGCGAAATGCGTGCAGTGGTTCCAGCGTGATGCGTGTTCAAAGGGACAGACAGGCAGACACAAATTTAAATAATAATGTTTGTATTTCTATAGGTTCGATAAGGAAGTTTAATGCCATCAAAATGCCAAAAATAAAATTCAATGTAAGTACAGATTTAGCCCAATTACAGTTTATTTATTATAAGTATATATAGACAGATATAAGTATATATAAATAGATAATAGGGCCAATTTTGAAGGCTTTAGTTGACAGTTTTAAAAACGATAAAAATATATCCGTCTTTTACATTGCCGTCTATTTGACAAGCACAGCAACAGTTTTAGGAACTTTAGATCTGTCTGCCTTTAAAATTGTTCCCATTAGACCTGATTTTGAAGGCTTTAGTTGACAGTCCTTAACATTTTTAAAATACATATGTGTCTTTTATTAGCGTTTATTGCCGTCTATTTGACAAGAACAGCAAGAATTTTAAAAGTTTTAGATCTGTCAACTAAAGGTGGCACCGTCCATCATACCGCCTTGTAGTCCGTGTATCTCGGGCAGCCGCCGGGGAGGCGATAAATCACCAATAGGATTCATGGCTCCTTATTGCGTCACCCGCCGCGTTTTACGGCCCTTTTTACGCTCCCGTAGATGAAAGTTTTTATGGGATGCGTTTCGCGTGGATTGTAGGAAATTGGGTGATCTACGTGTTTAGTTAAGTTATCAGGTATAAGTTAGGTGTATAGATAGACATTTGTTTTCGTTATAGTTGAATGTGCATTGTGAAGTACCTATGCAAAAGTAGGTAGGTAGGTACGTACCTTCTTATAGAGAAAATTCAATCCCGCCTATGGTAAAGTTTAATTACCTACTTTACTAATGAAATTTCATTTCATTTCATTGAAATACTTAAAATTTAGGTAATAAGTAATAACTAAAAGTAAAGCTCTTTGATAATAATTATTATCACAAAAGTAGGAAAATATACAAGGTCTACTGGGCGTTATCAACAGTATGTACCTAGCTACAAGTTTAAACTAGTATCTACTTACACAAATATACCTAATATTATCTAAGTACAACTTCTGTGATGTTTTATACGTTTACCTATCTAACTCTACAGTACACTAATACGCTATTTTATACTTATGTGTAGGCACTATAGGTACGTTGCTTAACTCTATAATCTACAACAAATATGTAGGTATGTACTCAAGATATATACTAGAACCATAGACATATAATTATAATGACTAGAACGCTGTTTAATAAAATACAATAGAAAATTGCTCGGCAGATTTATGCGATGCAAAGGCACGACGCTCAAACAAAGGCATCGTATGTAACGCCCGCCGCTGAAAGTGGCATTAAAGGGAAATAATTAAAAACCTTGTTAGTCTTAGCTGCGAGCAATGAAACAGCTTTGTAAAGGAAGGCGAACGCCGAGAACAAAATAAACCAAGTGCTACGCTAGCATCCTCAAGTATAAATGCAGCACATTTCCAGCCGTCTACCTCTTTATTGCCAGCTCCACGGCGAGACAAAAGAACTAAAACTGCGCCCCAGGAATATTAATAAGAATTTATCTCGCGCAGCCTTAAGTAGGTATCCGACCACCGCCTGTTTAAAATTCATAAGGCTCGCAATACTCTCGACAACAGAAACGCTACGCGAGCAAAGCCCGATTTCTTTTTAAATGTATTTTACTTATTCATCACAAAGTAATCCGGGTAAGCAGAAATGGTTAAGCTCACACAGATTTTTGAGGCAAAGTTGAAGTTACGGAGGCTGTCGATCCCTGGACTCAACCATCCGCTCGCCGGAGCCTTGGCCGGTAGACACTCTCCCCATTATCCTTAATTTCTGACATAACGTGGCTCTGGCTGCTGCTAGTTGAAAATGTAGGCTCGTACCTCTAACTTACCTAGTTAATCGGTATGATCTCTGCGCTTTAAACTTTTATAAAGGTCATGCATGTGTGTAGTATCTTTTTGCAGAGATCACCGAACGTCGATGCTAATTTCCATAATTCCCACAGAAATGCCGCTTCTGAAAGTAATGTTCTATCTACGGCTCGGTCCGGGCTCACCCGGGGACCGGGCCGGGTGCCGGGTGGCGCACGCCGCCCGATGTGAACGCACTCCATCCGTAATGGCGTCACGCGGTCTGGCAAGATGGCGGCGGCTCGCATCGTAAAATGTACCGCTATTATTTGCAGGCCTCTCGTTTTCCACTTTCCACCGAATTTTACCCGAGAAGAAAAATGCTTTACGGACCGTATCCTACTTATTAAGAACCCGGCGAAGTAATTCATTCGTTTTGACGTCGGTATATGTTTGTCACAATACCTTGGTTAAAAGTAAGAGGGGGATGCAGCTTCTCAAGCCGTGTTTGTAAAAAATTAAGGTGACTCGGTCTGAGGTAACGGCGAAGTAATATAAAACCATTAATAAGCCTCTTACCCTATCCGTCTCAGTCAACATCGGTGTACTATGCTGGGTGGCGAGGGTGGAGAAGTGTGGGAGCGGGTGCTCGCCGGGGCGCGTCGCCATGGCAACGCACGGGGGCGCGGACCCGAATTTTATCGATTCGGATCCAGACAGCAGCCGGGAGCTCTCGCCTACACTAACACGATTCAACGGCCGTGTTTGCAGAACTCAGAGGTTTATAAGCTTTGACGTTCGGAAACATGTACGCTATTTAAATAGCTATCTAACGGCGATGGGTAAACTCTAGCCGCATCTCCGCAAATTGCTTCTGTAGGCTATTATAACGTGCTCACTAAGATCGAAAATGTGTTTCTACAATCCGTATGCTGCAATGGCTGCCTGTGGCTCTACTAAATACCTACCTACTTATAGTAACATAAGAAGTTTATCATCCAGTAGTCCAGTAACCCACCTTATACTTGCTACTGTTTTCATCAACAGCCTACAGACTTCCACTGCTGAACATAGGCCTCCCCCACAGAGCGTCACTTTGACACCTGCATGCATCGGCTCCCTGTGGTTTTAACCAGATCATCAGACCACCAAGTAATTTATATACGAGGTCACGTACTTACAGTAAGAACGTAGGTACCTATAAAGCGAGGTGCGAAAAAGGCGAGTTATAATATAATTAGATAGATCCGTGATACACCCAGATTACCTTGAAACGGTAGAAAAAATTGGCCGCGGTCAACCCAAGTGAATGCAGGTGGAACTCAGGCAATTGCTCGATATTTTATATTGTTGTCAGTCATTATAAATTTATGAAAATCCCTCAGAAACGCTTACCTACAAAAATAAATGACTATAGGATGAGGTATTTGATAGATCTAACTTTCTACGCTGATTTAAAACTAATCAAGTAAACCCTCAATGGCCGTGTGGGCCCGGCGACGTGAGAACAGGACCACCTCATCTCTTCCCGTGGGTGCCGTAAGAGCCAACTAAGAGAATATTCTGGGAATATGCAGCAGCATTCTCCTCATTACATTAAAATCTGCGATCACCAAGCCACCTGCCAACCGTGGTGAGCATGGAAAACCGGTAACTCCCTTATTAGCGTGCAAAGTAGCGTTTTAGAGACCTACGAGATGAAATATGGTATGTTCAGCAGAGGCTAGGTAGTAGGACTTTTCTGCAAAGTTCGTCTAGGTAGGTGCCACCCGCTTTGCCAGTTATTCTGCCGCCAAGCAGTAGAGTGCAAGCACTACTGTGTTCCGGTTTGAAGGGCATTGTAGCTAGTAAAATTACTAGGCAAATGAGACTTTATGACCTGTATACACAGTGTAGTAATCTGATTACTAGACTGTGTGATGTCTCAGGATGACGTGCGCAGTGCAGTGTCACGTGAAACTTTATTATTTTAAAGTTCCAAGTGACACTGCAACTGTTATGGGCGGCCGTATTGCTTAACATCAGGTGAACGACTAGCTCGTCACGTCATTTATTCTCATAAAAAAAAAAAGAGTCTGGTTGTGGTCTCATTAGAAGCTCAAAAAATAGAACAAAGCATAAATCCCAGGAATAACAAAAGTAGATCAAAACATCACAAAATAAATCTGCAATAACGCACGGGTCATAATCCGCGGCACCCCCGATACAACGATCTGCCAAGAACGGGACCAATAGTTACTCCGAAACGTAAACACGACATTGGAGCGATTTTTGAAAGGGATGGAGAACAGTCGGCATGGGTTCTTAGATATGTCCGGGATTCATATTTGCCGGTTCTTCGACCAGTTGGCCGGATACAAGCTAGCTAGTCCGCGAATTTTCCCGAAAACAAAAATCCTAAATCATCCAGTCTAGATGCCAAGAATTATTTTTCTGGGCATTCGGAGCCTTCATTTCTACATAAGTACATATGGTACTTATAAGTAAGTAGAAATGAAGGACCTACTTATACTTATTCGGTAAAACACTACTACAGTAACCTATGACATGACAGTAACATAGTTTCTGATTTATTTATATTGAGTGCGAGCTCAAGGCTCTGCCGAAAAACTAGCTCAAGTTTTGGTAAAAAAAGGTATAATTAGCATTAAAAATATTATACAAGATCATAACTACGATTCCACTTATAGACAAAATCGTCGACAACCTAGGTACCTAATAGGTTACAGGCTATAAAATATGAAAACCTAACAAGGAAAAACAATTTGAACGTTAAGTTAAATTAACCATAATATAAGTGATGTCAGCATTATCACGAAAGCGTTTTGTAGAAAGATTGACCTTTAAATGTCTGAGAAGATCCGTGTAGTTGTACCTAAATAATGTGGGGCAAAGCTGTGGGTAGAACAAAGAAAGTACGGCAAAACTACTAATTCGAAATCCTTGAAAGTCTGTGCTAAATCAGAAAGTATTGAAAAAATGGATGTGAGCAATGATGATTATGCCGGACAGCCACCTCATTTCTATCAAGTACTATATAATATGAAGCAGCACCCCTCGTTCTCTCCCCTATCAGTTGTGCCATTACCTACTAAAACTACTAGTTGCGCATATTTTTTATCCGAAAGAATAACCACCGACTGAGCCGTAGCATGGTCACGTTATTTTCACGGTTGAAAATATTACTTTAATTTAATACTGTCCATGCTTGTATTACTGCGATAAAGCGAAGAAAAATTGCGTTTTGATTCTTACCTCATTTTTGAGAGTTTTATTAAGTCGATACTTTAATAAGACTTACCATGATCTAATAAGATTAGGACGAAATACGACAACCGGGGGTCTAGCAAAATCCCTAACGCTAACGCTATCGCCTCACGCTAACTCCAAAAATGTATTGAAATGAATGACATTCGCTGCGGAAAAGTTAGCGATTTCCGAAATGTCATTTCAGTACATTTTGGAGTTAGCGTTTGGCGTTAGCGTTAGCAGTTGGTATCTTTGCTAGACCCCAAGCACATGCTGGGCCGACGCCCATTCAATACCTACTTGTTTTGTATTTTTTTTCTTATTCTTAGTTCATATTATGTAACATTAATATAACATGTTCTGTAGGTATATACCATAGTTTAAGCAAGTACTTATTGAATAAATGTTATTCTCTTCTATTCTTAAATAAAAATTTGAGGATTTTAATTTATATCTAATAGATGTTTAATGATGAATATACTTAAGTATTTACAATATTAGTAGGAAGTATAGTGGGTACTTATTGTACATACTGTACAAGTGTACAGTATACACGAGTACATACTGTAAATAGGTAGACTCTAAAAAGCACATGTTTTGAAAATTCATACACTATTTACATTTGCTAGTGCAGCTAGGGTGGGTAGGAATACCTTTACTAAACATATAATAAACATGAGAAATAAAAATATAACAGATTCAAAGAACAGAAAAATAATTTCCAGTGGTCAAACAACAATCAAAACGTAATAAGGGGCGAACTCAAAGATCAGTTTTTCCACTCAACATCCGTAGCCGTAGTAATTCACGGAAAGTATCGCAGTCCGATTAACACAGTATCCTTGAGGATGTCACAAAAGGGGGCACGAGGGGACAAGGGGACAAAGGCGCTCGAAACATTTCTCATTGAGGCGGGGGGGTTAACCCCTCCCCCTACTCAGTACGTGCCCGTCTCGAACCACGGTGTCCATAATTTATGCCTTCGAGCGGACGACGAAAAATAAATGAGCCTGTAACGGGAGGAAATGGAAAAGTAGCTTGCGTCTGCGAAAGTGCTTCTGTATGTGAATGAATTCGACTGAGGAAAGTCTGCTATACTCCCTAGGTAACGTATCTATACAGTCCGCAATTTCATTTTGATAGAAGCTTAAGATGGTAGCTCAATATATTTTCGTAATAGATATAAAACCGCGCTAATTATTCGAAAACTAGCCTCGTCGAATTCTGTGTTCCAAAACTTATTTCTAAGTAGGTAACTAAATACATAAACATAGAATTCGCCCTATATTTAATTCACAGAATTCCCCCTATTGCAAAGATTTAATTACATAAAAAAGTTAGATAGCCATATCTACGAGCAAGAATTTTAATCAATTTTTCTTTATATTTGATAAACACAACTTTAACTGCTTCCGTCAGAATAGAATCGTTTTTGCCAAACAAAATTTTCTAAGATAGTTAAGACGTATTTAACTACTAGCTTTTGCCCGCGGCTTCGCACGCTTGTGTTATGTTATTTTTACGTTATAAGTAGTCTAATAATAGATTCTTCATTTCGTACCAAACAACAATATGCACTAAATCTTTTCGAAGCTGAGCACAGTAACCTGTATTAGCACAGATATAGGTATAACGCAAGCATAGCCGTGAGTGGAAGCTATTTAAGCCATTACCTAAACTACACTTTTATAAGTACCTCTTCATATTACAACAAAAAGAAATCATCATCACTTCACTCAGGTCTTTAACAGAAGTTTCAGTAAACTTTGTTTAGGCAGTAGTTACCTAAGCAGGCAGGTACAGTTTAGAAAAATATGAAAGAATCTCACACGCACGATGATGCTGCTTTGCTCAGTTTTACATATCCGCGCGCTTTTTGTTCCATTTACCACATTGTTTTCACCTTCTTAAGTTTGGCTCCATACGAATTGGTACCTACACTTAGCCAGTGTCAATAGATATATAAAAATAAATAAATAATTAATTTTTCTTAATACTAATTAGGAATTACATATACTAAACCACCACTCCTTAAAGAATCGACCGTTATAATTATTATTATGTCCACTATTTTCCACGCTGTCTCATTCCCACTGAACTTTCAACATACCTACCTAGTGATGAAAGTGGGGAAGTAGGTTAAACCGTCATTACATAATTATTAGTTACACCCAAAGACCTACTAAAACTATAACCTTCTTGGAGTAACCGAGTAATCTAACCATTTTTACCCGTGGTTTTTTTAATAGCCCACAGATCTAAAATATTTTAACTATTATCAACATGCAAGAATAAGAAGAAGAAGAACAAATCAAAAACAGTCAAAAACGAACCTTACGCGCCATGTTGTTATTAATTCGAGGACACAATTACCATAATGAATACCTACATATTATTATATCTAAGTATCTACCCTTTTTAAACATTTTTCATAAAATAATATTTCGTATCATTGGCTAAATACAAATAATAGCACGCGCTCCGGCTTACTTTAATGCCAAAATAAAAAAGGTTTTAAAATGTGTAGCAATGGTAAGGGTCTATAACTTAAGTAGCTATAAGTACTACAGGTACCTTAAAACTTCTTTGGGGTCGATCAAGAATGTAGCATTGGCGCAAAAATAATTTTAACTACATATTTAGAATGGTAACGTGTAGTAATTTTATGTAAATAATACATTTGACCAGATCGCCAATAAAGAACATTGCTCCCGCCAAAATGTTAATTAAGTAAGCTTCAATATTGGCTAAGAATGATAATCGCGTGAAACCTTATGAATGATTATAAAAAGTCTAAGAATCTCCCCTTTAAGCAGTTTTCATAAAATACTTCGTATCATTGGCTAAATACATGTTTTGTCTAATGCCAAAATAAAAAAAGGTTTTACAATGCGTAGCAAATGGTTTCCCCGTTGTAAACAACTGTAAAACATGTTTATACCTAAATTCCTCAAAAGAGGAGTCTGAAAATCTTCACTTCTGAAAAGATTCGGAAGAAGCAGAAGCAATAGAATACGATGAAAAGAAAACATGAAGCTGGCAAATGCACAAGACGTGCGACGCCAATCCTCAAGCGAGGAACAAAAAAAAGGTCAATAAATTAAGTACCTATAGGCACAGATTACTGAATATGTTACTACTATAGGTTAAGCTATAGGTACTATAAATACAATTTTAGAGACTTATTTCGAATGGTAGTAGATTTTTTAATACTAATACATAACAACAGATCGCCAATAAAGAATTTTGCCCTCGCCAGAACCCAATAAATCAAAAACATGAATAATAATTTTAGTTATGTTTCAATATTGGCTAAATATGATATCGCGTAAAGCCTTAAAATAAAAAGTCTAAGAAGTTTTTAGTTTTCGAAATTCCTTGTTCTCTGTGTCGTGCTCATAATCAAGAAGGTTCTCATACCTATCCCTTTTTTTAGTTTGGACCACAGATTAAGGAAAAAACTAATCTTTAAGTAATACATATTATGACTTCTTTGGGTATAGGTAATTACATAATAACAAATTGTTTTTCTCTAATCTGCATTGCATCGAGCGCAGACGAAGTTATCGCGCGATGTATTTCGCCGTATTCCGAAAAGTGTGACAAAACGCCGGTAATGCAGGCGTGCCAATTGTTATTTACTGTTTTTTTAAGTTATAAATAAAAACATGCATTAAATTACTTTCTTATTGCTTAGTGCAAAGGGGATTGTTCAGAATGAAAAAATGATTGGGGTTCCGTCCTTAATGGGTAAATTCTTATTACTAAACCTCCGCTGTCCGTCTGTCTGTTCATCAGTCACCAGGATGAATTGAATTTTTCACAGATGATATATTTCTGTTGCCACTATAACAACCGTGATCCGTATTCAAAAGGTCAGATAAAAGGACAAAAAAAAAATTGGTTTTACTTCATATTTATAATGAATTATAAATTAAAACTATTAAAATTTATTTTTGTAATTGCAAATAATACTCTCACAGTTTGTAAAACATATTTACTCGCCGACATGCAATATAACGCTACTGCTTCCTGCATTTTATTTAGCCCAACGTCGGTTGCGCAGCAGGCAAATAAATTGACTGTGTGTCCGGGTTGTGGCGCTATAAAAACTTCGAGGATAGTCAACAGAGATGTTTTTGCGCTCCAACTCAACAGCGAAGGTTTGGGCGTATATGAAGCCGCGCCATAATAGTAACAGAATTTTTTCTCTTTAACCTGTGCCTCCAGATAAACCCGAAATAAAATTACCGTCAATAGCACAGAGTATTTTTTTTTTCTCTCATCTATGATTAGTAGCCAAAATAAAACTTACCTTTTGACACTGGCTAAATACCTACACTATGTGTGGAGCCAAAATATAAGAAGAAAAAACTTACCTTGAATCCTTGAAGCGGCCATCTTGTTAAAATCCCGTTCCGTTTCATAATGAAATCTTACACATATTCACAAAAAAAAAAATAACGATATATAAAATTTAATATATCCTATGTTGTGCGCCGGGTTTTTCTAAGGTTATTAGTGAAAACCGCATGAAAATCCATTCAGTATCTTCGGAGTTGTGCCATAACAAACAAACAAACAAACAAACAAACAAACAAACAAACAAACAGACAAAATGTTTAAAAAGTAGCTTAACGTGATCAGCAAAAAATTTCAAGCCAACCTGTGTCATTTTTTTTTCGATATCTTGCATTTACAGATTTTTTTATCTCTACAGTTTTATTATATGTATAGATAGATAGAAGATAGATGGCGTAAATTGTCACGTTACATCCGTTCCTTTCGTGAAAAAGGTAGAATGGAACGCTACAAGTTAATGAGCAGCTCCTCCCCTACCTAAACAGTGCCTAGGTTGACAGGATCCTAAGAGCTGAAGAGAAAAAAAAAAGGAATTGGTAACAGATATTTATTTTCGTAAATTTTACAAGCTTTGTAGAAAGCAAAAAAAAAGAGTCTCTAGATGATGCGGAAGAACGCGAAATTTAAGTTGTTTACGGCCTACAAGTTATCACGGTAGAATTAGAATGTTATTGGATCCAAACAAGGCCCACTTCCGGGTCTTCAGATAAACAAAGCCCGCTTCCGGTCTTCAACGAGGCCCACTTCCGGGTCTTCAAACAAACAAGGCCCACTTCCGGGTCTTTATTCAAACAAGGCCCACTGTCGTTATAGAGACTGAGGAATTCGTTGCCTTTAGTTTGTCCGACTTCCAGATTTCAGCGGCTAGCTCATTCAGTTATTAGCTTCTGGATCCAGAAGAAGATTCTCGTCCTTCCACCGTCGATGAAGTATTATTACGCAGCTCAGATTCAAGATGCAGCAGCAGGAGACACGCAGGTATTAGTCGTCAAAGCTTTGACGGACGACGGGCCGGAACATGGTGATGAAGTTATATTGCCACTCAATGTTTGAAAAAGGCAAGCCGGTCGTCTCACTGGTTGACGCTCGGCGATAGATTCGTCGTGGTAGATACGGCGGCCGACGGTGACAACAGATGTAGTTTCGGCGATCAGCTCTCGGCGATAGATTCGTCGTAGTTTCGCGACTGGCTGTAGCGGATGTAGCTCGGCGATCGGCGATTTGACAATGGATATGTCGTGGCGCAGCGATTGACGTAGATGGAGATTCACTTCACAATTTTGGTGTTGGATAGCCAAAGATGGTTTTTGAAGGCGTTCTTGAGTTCCCGGGCCTTGCCTGGCCCGGGAATGGCCTTATATCAATTTAGTGTTCCTCGTTCGAGGAGTAAATTGAGACTGCCATTCCATAGCGACAGCTTTTCTAAAGAAACCTCGCTAGCATTCCAAGGTTCTAGATTTTTGCAGTTTTCAAAATTTTGAATACAGAATAGTAAAAAAATAAATCTAGAGTCAAAATACATACAATCATGGCCAAACTATAAAATACCTCACTGAAATTGACAGTAGAAAAAGAAAAATATGAATTTGAAGAGAAACTAAATTCGAAACAAAAAAAACAGTTTCAAAACAACTGCCATCCGAGCAGTCGTGTCTAGAAATCGGGCCCGTGACCCGCGCGCAAAATCGATAAAGTGATGTAAAATTTTGAGAAAATCAAGTTTTTTTGTGCTTAAATTACTGTGAAAAGGACTGTCAAGTGCTGTGATGTGAAAGTTGTGAATGAATAATAGAAACCAGGTAATATATTATGATATATACATACATGTAGCATTACATATTTCCCCCACGACCCCAGAAAATTTTCAACTCCATTGAAAATTTTGAAGGTTAGGAATAAAACCTTGCTCTTTCATACTTAAATCTTGCACTTCTTCTTTTACTCGCTCACAAACATACTTAGGGGATATGGTTCACATATTTGATGACGCATACTCCACAAGGAACTATTCATTATACATAACGTAGGCTTATTTTTTTTAATTAGGTGTCGTTATCCGCACCTTTTTGAAAACCCGAGTAAAGATAATAAGTATTTACAATTAAGAAAATGTACAACACAAAGGCTTATTTAACGAGTTGTGTACCGCTCTTTAAGAATATTACACACACCCTTGGGTATTGAAGACGTCAAGGAAATTAATATTCAAGAACCTTGTATTTAAGAAATTGCAAGGAAATTAAGATTAGAGTAACAACATGTGCAACTAAGAAAGTATAAAAAAAAATGAGTAAACACAATGGCTTCTTACCCACACGACTCGTGTTATAAGATAAAACAAAAAGAGTGAAAAAAAAAAATAACGTTTGTAAAATGGATTTAAAAAAATAAGCCGAAAGGGTCTAGTTTCCTTGTACAATACAAAAATAATATACGCTAAAGCTATTTACAGAATAAGTATACAATTTAGAGAAAAAAACAGAATACGACCGCTACACTATTTACACTTTAAAATCTTTTACATGCCACTTTCCTCTTAAGCCGTTAGGATCCTCTAAAATAAAGACGAGAGGTGAGAGCTTCTCAACAACTGTGCATTTGACATATTTGGGAGCCAACTTTGAACTGAAATATGTACCAGCGTTACTCTGGACGTAATTTTTACGCCAGACTGTGTCGCCAACGTTGAACTCTTTAAAGGTGTGTCTCGTGTTGTAATGAGCAGCATTTTTTGTGTGTGCAGTGTGTAATGCAACCTGTACTTTATCGAAGATGTTAGATAATAATCCTAAATTAGCGGCGTAGATGTCACGAGGAAGAAAAATGAAATTATCAAGGTTGGAGCAGTTAGTGTATAGTGAACCACATGGTATGGTTTCACGTCCAAAGACCAGAAAGGATGGAGAAAACCCAGTTGTAGAATTTACAGAACTGTTGAGTGCATATTGGATTTTCTGCAAATGTTTGTCCCATGAACGGTGATCATCTCCGACCAACTGTGAAAGTGCGGTGATAATTGTTCTATTATACCGTTCTGTGGGGTTTACTTGAGGGCAGTATCGAGGTGAATAAAATATAAAAGGAATTTTATACTTATTCAGAAAACTTTGAAACTCATTAGATTGAAATTGTGAACCATTGTCCATGATGATGGTTTGTGGCACACCGTGTACCAGAAACACATTATTTTCCAAATACATGATGATATTTGAAGATGTAGCGCGCTTGATAGGGAAAATAAGGCAATACTTTGAAAAAGAACATGTAACCACTAGTATGAATTGATTACGTTGTCTTGTGAGTGGAAAAGGGCCCATTAGATCTAATGAGAGGCTTTGAAAAGGTCTTGAACAAATTTTTGGTTTACCCATAGGACCATATGGAGAATGATTCGAATGCTTATAAGAGAGGCATGTTTCACAAGAAGAACACATTTTAGCCACATCTTTAAACATACCAGACCAATAGTATCTTAAAGAAAGCTTCTTGTATGTTTTGAAAATGCCAGTATGGGGATTACTTTCTGAGTCACCATGGCAAGTTTTGATGAGATTCATTCTCTCAGAGGGAAGTGGAACTTCTTTCCAAGCAAAATCTTCATTTAGATAATCAGGTGAGTTATTATAACGGTATAAATTATTGTTGAGAATTTTGTAATTTGGATAAGCATCAGGATTATCTCGACAGTTAGTAAAAAGTCTATTATATAGTTCCAATTGTGATGCATTGTCTCTAGATATGGGTTCAACACCACCAATAATAGCAGTATCGGGTATTTTATGACGCGACAGAAGGTCTGGGACAACATTTTCTTTTCCTTTTTTATGTTTTAGGTCGAAGTTAAAACAAGACAGACGAAGACTCCATCGTGCCAATCTGCCAGAAGGATTAGACAAATTTTGGAACCACTTTAATGCTGCATGGTCAGTGTATACTGTAAATCGTTTACCGTTATCAAGATAACAACGCCAATGCTCAAGTGCAGTAATGACAGCTAAAGTCTCACGTTCTGTAGTTGAATAATTCTGCTCATGCTTGTTTAGAGATCTACTCATATATGCAATAACAACTTCTTTATTGTCTTTTTCCTGAGTCAGCATAGCACCTATCCCAAAGTTAGAAGCGTCGCAGTGAACGGAAAATGGATAGTCAAAGTCAGGGCAAGATAGTATTGGTGTTGTAGTCAAGCATTCTTTTAATTTAGCAAAAGCAGAGTCAGCCTCAGCATTCCAGACAAATTCTTTTGGAGATTTTTTTCCAGATGACGTTAATTTACAGAGTGGTGAAGCAATAGTACTGAAATTAGGTATGAATCGGCGAAACCAACTGCATGTACCTAAAAATTTTCTTACTTCTTTTTTAGAGGTAGGAGCAGCGTAAGCTAGAATCGCTTCAATTTTACTGGGATCAGCCCGCAATCCTTGCTCATCTACTATGTAGCCAAGATATTTCAGTTCTTTGCGAAAGAATTGACTCTTTTCAAAGTTAATGGTTAGACCAGCATAAGAAAGTTTCTGATGAACTTTAAGTAGGAGTGAAATATGTTCCTCAAATGTCGCACCTATGATTATTATGTCATCTAAGTAACAGAACACTTTATTCTCAAACTCTGGAGTGAATAAACTGTCCATAAGTCTTTGTTGAGTTGCTGGAGCGTTTGTCAATCCGAAGGGCATAACAGTGAATCTATACATTCCTCTACCAGGTACGTAAAAACCAGTTTTATCTCTGTCTTTGGGATGTAATGGAATTTCCCAAAAAGCCTTTGCTATATCGATACTAGACAAATATTTAGCATTTTTGAGGTTATCTAGTATCTCAGAAACAAAAGGGAGGCTGTAGGCATCTTTACGAGTAATTGCATTCAGCTTTCTGCTGTCGACGCAGAAACGCCATTCTCCGTTCTTTTTTGGAGTGATAAGTACTGGAGATAACCAAGGACTCTCACATTTTTCTATAACTTTTAATTCTAGCATTTTATCGACCTCATTGATGAGTGCTTTTTGCTTTTCTGGAGAGAGACGATAACAACGTTGTTTTATAGGTAAAGCATCACCAGTATTGATCCGATGACTAACTAAACTAGTACGGCCTAATTTACCTCGTTGTTCAAAAGAAATACTTTTGAAACGCTTGATTATGTCATTAGCAATTTCTACTTGATTCCCAGACAGATGATCAAATGTTGATATTTGATTTTCAACAGCACAAGTTGTATGATCTTTAGATTCGAGATTGAGTTCAAGAGAAAGTATCTTTGGGGAGAGTTCGAATTCTTTCCAGAAATCCCACCCAAGTATCAAAGAAGGATAAATATCAGGGAAAACATAAGCTTTGATAACATGTGTCTGATTATGAAATCTCAATGGCAAATGAAAATAACCAGAAGACATTGCTTTTTGTTTATTAGCAACCATAACTTGAGTTGGAGACTTGAATAGTTTAAAGCCTAACTTTTGGATATCTTTATGAGAGTTATTACCTAAAATAGTTATACAACTTCCACTATCTAAAAGACCGGAAAAAGGTATATTGTTTATAGACACGTTAATAAAAGGTCTGTTAAAGTCTTTTTCTTTGTCGTAGAAAACAGAAGTTGTTTTGTAGCAAAACATAAAATTTCGAATAGTATTTAACCATTGATTCCAGTCGTTAAGATCAAAATTATTGTTATGTGATTTAGTGAAACCATTCAAGTCGTCAGCTAGTTTTTTTGTTGATTTGATGGAGCACATTTTGGACATTCGCTGATTCTCACGCCTTTACGACCACATTTAAAACAAATGAGGTATCTAGGCTTAGTACAAGTTTGTAAAGAATGGCCTGTGATACGACAGCGATAACAGAATTCTTCTTTAGAAATGTCATTAGTTTGAGATGACGAGCGTGGATGTTTATCTTCCTGCACTGCATTAGTGTACCTTACGTTTGGAGACGCTTTAGGAAGTGAAGCTTTAGAAAATGAAGGAAGATAGGCAAATTCAGCAGCACAAGAAGTGTCTTCAGATCTAGGCTCATGAAAATTTTTGTCTCGTTCAGAAATGCGTTCGTAACTTTGACAAGTAGAAATTAAAGAATCTACCGTTTTAATATCTTTAAGTGCAACAAAAACTGAATAGCACGGTCTTATATTATGGAGTAAAATCTCTAATTGTTCGCTCTCGCTAAGTTTCTTTGAAAGACGAGCAAACATACCGAACATAATTGAGACGTAAACGATAATGGTCTCAGTTGCTCCTTGCGTTCTATTCCTTATAGCTTCCAACAGCTTATAGTCGTAATCATGTATACCAAAATCTCGAATCAGCAATGTGCAAATATCTTTCCACGATAAGGTAGGATTTCGATTATACTGAAAACGAAACCAATGAAGGGCATCACCTGTGAAAATCTCAAAGGCGTGCTTGCAAAGCATACCTTCCGGAATGTTTCGAGAAATCCTAAACTCGTCCAACCTTTGAAGGAATGATCTAGGGCACGATTTTCCATTGAAAGAAAACGTTTTGAGCTCCTTCACAAAATTATCCGAAGTGTGATAGTTTTGTACAGACTCGGAAGCCAGTGGTATACTAGTCAGAATGCTTGAAGGTAAAGTGGGTTGAGGAGTACTCAGTACTTCCAAAGTTTGATTGGTTCCAGTCATAGGTAGTAATTGATAAATCGAGGGAGGGCTAGGCTGAGTCTGAGGACAAGGATTGTGAATGTCAACTAACACTTCTTCAGAAGATCCTGAATAATCTGAAGTTAAGACTTCAAACCGTTTTTGGAGCGTGAAGAAGCGAGATCGTATGTTTGAGCATGACTCAACAAATGGTGGAACGGCGTTAAAGCGTTCGAGGCGATAATGAAGATGATTTACGAAAGATTCAACTTTCCTCAGGTTACTTTTATCATCCGTGGCTTCGAGGTGCGAGATTTTACCCTCGACGTAATTAAACGTGATCTCTGCTTGGGAGAGGTCATGTTTGAGAGGTATTGGAGAAGATTTTATGTCCTCAGGTTGAATGTGACTCAATTTTGCCAGCTGCTCCTTAAGAGTTGTCAAAGTGTCAGCTGGTTTTTCACCTCTGATAGTCACTTCATATTCCAGTTCAAGTTTTTTTAGAAACGAGTATTTAATTGGTCTCGCCATAGTCACAAGTTGAAGTCAATAGTCAAGGATAAAATCAAGTCAAGTTTAAGTTCGTTTAAGTATTAAGTACTATGCCAGTGTTGTAGAATGTAAGTGTGATGTTCCGCGTGTCCTGCCTGTATAAAAATAAATTAAGCAAGTACCTAAGATATTACGTTAGAGCCAAAAGTCAATATCAAATTTTAGCCTACTTGAGTAAGTATTATTTTAGAATTTAGAAGAATGTTTTAGAGGGTTCATTTTAGTTGGGCGCCAAACTGTCACGTTACATCCGTTCCTTTCGTGAAAAAGGTAGAATGGAACGCTACAAGTTAATGAGCAGCTCCTCCCCTACCTAAACAGTGCCTAGGTTGACAGGATCCTAAGAGCTGAAGAGAAAAAAAAAAGGAATTGGTAACAGATATTTATTTTCGTAAATTTTACAAGCTTTGTAGAAAGCAAAAAAAAAGAGTCTCTAGATGATGCGGAAGAACGCGAAATTTAAGTTGTTTACGGCCTACAAGTTATCACGGTAGAATTAGAATGTTATTGGATCCAAACAAGGCCCACTTCCGGGTCTTCAGATAAACAAAGCCCGCTTCCGGTCTTCAACGAGGCCCACTTCCGGGTCTTCAAACAAACAAGGCCCACTTCCGGGTCTTTATTCAAACAAGGCCCACTGTCGTTATAGAGACTGAGGAATTCGTTGCCTTTAGTTTGTCCGACTTCCAGAGTTCAGCGGCTAGCTCATTCAGTTATTAGCTTCTGGATCCAGAAGAAGATTCTCGTCCTTCCACCGTCGATGAAGTATTATTACGCAGCTCAGATTCAAGATGCAGCAGCAGGAGACACGCAGGTATTAGTCGTCAAAGCTTTGACGGACGACGGGCCGGAACATGGTGATGAAGTTATATTGCCACTCAATGTTTGAAAAAGGCAAGCCGGTCGTCTCACTGGTTGACGCTCGGCGATAGATTCGTCGTGGTAGATACGGCGGCCGACGGTGACAACAGATGTAGTTTCGGCGATCAGCTCTCGGCGATAGATTCGTCGTAGTTTCGCGACTGGCTGTAGCGGATGTAGCTCGGCGATCGGCGATTTGACAATGGATATGTCGTGGCGCAGCGATTGACGTAGATGGAGATTCACTTCACAATTTTGGTGTTGGATAGCCAAAGATGGTTTTTGAAGGCGTTCTTGAGTTCCCGGGCCTTGCCTGGCCCGGGAATGGCCTTATATCAATTTAGTGTTCCTCGTTCGAGGAGTAAATTGAGACTGCCATTCCATAGCGACAGCTTTTCTAAAGAAACCTCGCTAGCATTCCAAGGTTCTAGATTTTTGCAGTTTTCAAAATTTTGAATACAGAATAGTAAAAAAATAAATCTAGAGTCAAAATACATACAATCATGGCCAAACTATAAAATACCTCACTGAAATTGACAGTAGAAAAAGAAAAATATGAATTTGAAGAGAAACTAAATTCGAAACAAAAAAAAACAGTTTCAAAACAACTGCCATCCGAGCAGTCGTGTCTAGAAATCGGGCCCGTGACCCGCGCGCAAAATCGATAAAGTGATGTAAAATTTTGAGAAAATCAAGTTTTTTTGTGCTTAAATTACTGTGAAAAGGACTGTCAAGTGCTGTGATGTGAAAGTTGTGAATGAATAATAGAAACCAGGTAATATATTATGATATATACATACATGTAGCATTACATATTAAGGAAGAAACTAATTTTTTTTGTACCGACTAACGCAAATACTCTTTGTCTGTAGTACCAACGACACATCGTGTTCCTAAATCCGTATATTAAGTAGGTAAGTACCTACTTTCGTACAAACATGAATTCTGTGAAAAATAACGAGCACTAACAAGAAGAGATAATGAGGGTCGCCGGAGGTACTCTTCTAAAGTAAACTTTAAGGCCGAGGCAGATGGCGGCTGTAATCCGTAGGTAGGTATTTTCTTCAACCTTGGTACTTATAAAGTTATCGTTTCAATTCAGCAGTTTCTAAAACTGATAAAACAGAATTTGACGGGCCCGATAGCTCAGTTGGTAGTAACCCTGCCTTCGGAACTGTGGGCTGTGGGTTCGATTCCTACCCAGAACAATCATTTGTGTGATGAACATAGATGTTTGTTCTGTGTCTGGGTGTTATATTGTATTCTATGTATGTAATTACAAAACAAAAAAGTATCTAAGTATTATATCCGTTATCTGGTTCCCATAGTACAAGCTTATGCTTAGTTTGGGGCTAGATGGCGCTGCGTGAAATGACCACACAACTATTATTTAAAACAAAAAAAAAATTCAGCACAAACGTACATTCCCTCTTCTTCTTCTTCTTCTTTAATGGCTTTCTATCGCTGTTTTGCAATAATTCTGCCAATGTCAAGTGAGTAAAATTTGTACAGTTATGTCAAGTCAAAGTCATATTTGGTCAGTCAGTCAAAACGCCAACAGTAAAATGGTGGATATTCTACTGAAGGCTCTAAAACGGCCGTTGAAGAAAAACCGAAAATGTAAGTTTCTAGAATTTTGAAATCATTTGCCAACACTCGTGCACGTTCACGAACACTTAACGGATAATAATCCACCCTTATTACAAATTAAAATTCAGAATACACAGGTTTTAAAATTTCCCATAGTTCAGAGCCTGAAGTCTGCTATTTCAATTGTGTCATAATGGTTCATGAATGGTGCCATAATGACAGATTTTGACACTAGGGTTAGTCTACATATGGTTTGTAGAATAACATTAGTGTCAAGAATCTGTCATTATGGTACCATTCATGAACTATTATGACACAATTACACATGACGCAAAATAGCAGACTTCAAGCCCAGGACACGAGTGGCTATCCTAATGCTGAAAGTAGGATGTCTGTAATTTCTGAACCACAAAGCCGACGACCTTTAAATAGGCAATATTTAAAAATATGTCCCGGGCGTGCGCAAGAGAAGAGTGAATAGGTACTTCGCCAGCTTACTACAACTTCGATCGCATCGTCACTTAACATCAGTTGAGAGCGTGGGCAAATGCTAGATAAGTCGTATGTAAAAAAAAAAATTCCCTCTCCCGACGGAACCGTGTTGAATTTCGGGGTTAAAGTATCCTATAGCCCACCTCGTAATATGAACTCAAATCATGCCAAGTCTCATTTGAATCCATTCAGTAGTTTCAGCGTGACGCTCAGCCAAGATACAGACAGACAGACAGACGGGTAGACAAAAATGAAAAAATATAGTTTTGGCTCCAGCTACGAGCCCTTTACAATATTTATTTTATTTAAATATCTTCAATGTACCCACATAATTTCACCTGTTACAGTTTCATTATAAGCATAGATAAAACGTTTTGTCACAACGAAATTTTAAAACAAAACTAGAGAATCATCATCATCATCATCATCATCATCGTGGTCCATCAACACTAAATTTGGGTTTGGATATAAAATAAATCTGGTATATAAAATAAATCTTAATTTATTAGGCACTAAATTATTGTCAACACATTGGTGGGTCAGTCATTAACATAGTTAAACTACCAACTATACTATTGGATCCGTAATCGTAATATTACACTTACACAGTAACGTCTCTTATGTAAACAGAAATCAATAGTTATTTCACGAAATTACAATTAGCCACGTAATTTTGCAGCGTGACTGCAAATTTACGTGGCGGTACGCACGGTGGAGGCTCCATCAGCACATTAACACTGGTATTCATAGTCTAGATGGGGGATGATCCAGGCGCTGTGCGGCGAATTCTAGGCTAGGATTAGCCGCACAGCGCCTGAATCATCCCTTAGAAGAGCCCCCATCTTACCAGTGTTACAGTGGTATTCATAAACAAAGGTTGAACAAACCCCGAAAATCTATCATTCCACTTTTGCCTAGAGATTAAATGCGTAATCATTCTTCTTTAACTTTCATAAACAATCCCTGGAGAAACCCCTAACTGAACTGCATTTTAATTAAATATTCTACGATTTCAATCAAGCTGTTTATGAAAATTCTGTCGAGTGTCATATTGACGCGACTTTTGAACTATCAAAAGTCGCGCCTAAATGTCACCCGTCACTCACTCGCAAAACAGTTAAGAAATATTATTTTTGTATATTTTATGTGCCTATTTTGTGTTAAATATATTATTTTAACTGGTAAATGTTGAAGAAACGGTACCGATATACCTTATTCGTATTTTAAATGTCACGACACTTCACAAAATAATAAAATAACACGAAATGAAAGCAAGTGGACCGATTGGTTGACGAAATTCGGACAATCAGCATCCAGCCTCGGATCATGCCAGATTGGGGGCTGCTTTTGTTTATGAAATGCATGAAGCTAGAATTTGCCGCACTGCGCCTGAATCATCCTCTAGAGAAGCCCCCCACCTTGACTATAAATTCCAGTGTTTATCGTGAATTTTTTTTTTTTAAATCAGACGTCATGATTTTTCTTATTTATTGTATCAAAATTATAAAAAATTACATCATAATAATATTAACTGGTATGATTGAAAATTAAATTAATTCTTTCCGATAAATGCCCGTAGCACTAATGTTTGAAAAATGCCTTAAAGTAGGTAGGTCATAAAGGAAATGCGTTGAAGTAGGTGCGTCATAGAGGGATAAGTGGAGGATATAAAGTTCTTGAATAGGTGCGACCTTAGGAACTATCAAGCTTTAGTGCGAACAGGCATAAGAAGAACAGTTAAAATGTAAATTCTATGAATCTTTCGTTACTGATAACGCAACTCCGGCAAAGCTGTTTTCAACAACTTTCCTAGACTGGTTAGTTCCGGGTTTATGACAGTGTTGAATAGCACCTTATTATCAGCGCCACTGCGTGCAATATCGACTGACTGTATACAGGTGTATGGTGCGAAGGCGAGATGATTCCTCAAGCTCAGCTTCCCATCAACATCGGGCATGAGATTGCCTAGTTTGGCAACTAATTGCGGATGCAATTTCTGGAATATAAGCCCATTTTGGCGGTCGCTCAGAGCTTCCTCGCTGTACAAACAGTTTAACAAATCAGTCATGTATTTGCTCAGCGTTTCGAAGTGTTCCTCGTTTTCGGATTGGCTCGCTGTCATGATCTTTTTGTATCTGAAACAACAATGGTTAGTAAGAAACAATAGTCAATAGCTTAATAGATTTGGAAATATATGATTGACAGTGTGATTTTATTGAATTAGGAACTACAGGCATAGTTTCCTGAGGTAGTAGAGTGGTGTGGGAAGATTGAGATTTTGTTGAACTGAACCCGGTACCTACCTAACTAACTAACTTGCAGAAAAGTGGTTTGTGGTTTAAGATCTTTATTTCTCAAAAAGAATTATATTCACTTACATGAGAAATCAAGGTAGACATTAAACTAGTGACTATTCTATTATAAGGTAGGTACTTAAAACTAATTAACAGTAAATTGTACAATATTATGTAGGTAGGTAATAGTAAGGCAGGCACATTGCATAATTATGGAAACAGACCATTATAGCGTAGGATAAAAACCTATTTACTAGATGCGTAGATGAGTATGACATGCGTAGTAGGTGAGTATATAGGCTGTAAGTAATATTAACACAAACTATAGCTGAACAGTTGAACCACGAAATTGATTTAAGATTATGTTTTCAAATAGCCAATCCAAAACCTATTAAAAATGTAATATTGAAATATTATTACGTAATCTATATTTGTTTATCACTCACCGCGGAAACGGTAACCAGATTTGGATGGGATTTGGCGTAGACGTAGTAGGTAGTTATTAAATTAGATATATCTTTTCTGAACAGCAACAACAAATAGGATTGTTATAGTTTTAGTTTTTTTTTAGTTATTATTCAATTTTATCCTTTTGCATTTTTAGTTCGGCACGGAGGGCAAATAACATATTCTTTTGGCAAACTGTTTGATCAGAGTAGCACTTTACATTAGAGTTACTTTCGTAAATTTTGCTGCTGTTGCGAAGTATTGTCTTAGCTATGTCAGATGAGTCAAAGCAGACTAATAGGCCGTGATTTATTCAAAACGTATTTCCCAAGGCGAAACATTCTATTAGGTTCCGGGCAGTAAAGGTTGGCTAACTTTACAATTTCGTAAACTTCCTTCATATCATGGTTAATTCTCTCCTCGCGGTCACTTGATTTAAGTTCTGTAATACCACTTATAACCAAGTTTCTTTCTCTTATAGAGCGTTCATGAATCTCCGTTATCATATTTTCACATGTAGCATTTAATTCATGCTGGGGGGTGAGTGTGGTGGATTTAAGGTTCCCAATGTCTTTCCTGAGATGCTCGATCTCTATCTCCATGGCCTTTCCATCCGCTGTAATTTTGCTAAGTTGGTGTTTCACTCGATTTTGCTCTTCAACAAGTTGGCTTGTGGTGGATTTAATATGAGTTATTTGGTCTGTAATGACAGAGACTTCTTGGGAGATTTCATTCAATTTTTGTGTTTGATTTTGAGCCATGGTTGTCAACAACTGCATTATTTTACCTTCAAACTTGTCGAATTTGTCAACGAGATCATCATCTGGCTGCTTTTGCTTTCTGACAGTTGCTTTACTGCCTAAATTGGACAACTCCGGCTGCCTTAAATCCGGCTCACTACGAGTTTCCATGGAATTATTGCAATCTTCACACGTAATAGGTCTCTTAGGCGAGTGCCGCCCGGACATTGCTTACCGCTTATTTGATTGCACTCGTTTATGACGCACCCAGTGCAGAGCGAGATGAATTATCTAAAGCCGCTTCTTTTCCACGGGGGTGAGGAAGCCAGTGAGACGCACCACTGTTCAGTATACACCAGAACTAAAACGACTGTAATTACACTTGACGGTCATTAAAAAAGTACTCCGTAGTTATACATTTAAGTCACTTTTTCTGTATTAAAGTATATTATACGATTTCTTGAGTAAAGATTCACAACACGTCCGTTCCGTATGATTGCGCACGGTTATTTCCTACCACTTAATTTGTCGAGGTTAGCCATCACTCACTTATTAGTCCGAGTGAATCAAACACATTGCACTTTCTTTTTACTATACACTCTTGTAAGCAAACTTATTCTTACTTAATAACTTATAACCAAGCCTTCTGCTGTAGTATAAATTATTTTTACGCTCGTGATTCAAAATTTTCCTTTACAAATTAATCTGGAGAGAAAAGATATTGATAAATACTTACAATATCATCAGATTGGCCATGCTGTCCTTCAAAACCGCCGATACGCTAAGCAAAGGTAATGCCAGCGTTATAGGCGTGGGTAAAGCACCGATGTTGGCGCCGTGAGTCAACTCGGATACTGCGCGTCTTTGCGCCGACCAAACCGCAGAGTAAAGAACGCGCATGTCGTCTGAAAATATGAAAATGAACATTTATTATTATTGTGCCAGTGGTAAACACTTTCACTGCTGAACATAGGCCTCCCTCACAGAGTGCCACTTTGAGCAGCTGCTCTCGTCCTGCGTCCATCGGCTCCCGCAGTCTTCGCCAGATCGTCGGTCCGCCTAGAGTGGGGCCGGCCTACGCTGGGTCTTTCGTTAAGTGGTCGCCACTCGAGAACCTTTTTTTCCCATCAGCTGTGAACGATGTGGCCTGCCCATTGCCATTACAACTTGCTAATTTTAAAAGCTATATCGGTCACTTTAGTTCTCCCGCGGATCTCGTCATGGCGGATCTTGTCTCGCAGGGAAACACCGAGCATAGTTCTCTCCACGAGATCTTTACCGTGATTGTTCTGGTGGTTCCGAAATCCGTAGTGACTTTCCGAATTTCAAAATGTAATAAATGATTTCCGATGAATCACGGTAAAAATCCCATATTTAGACCTCTATTCTTCAGATTTCGTCACAAAAGTATTAATGTAAAAATAACGACGTTTTATTTTAAAAACAAAACTAGTTCTGCTTCTGTTACTAGATGGCGTAGTAACGACATATTTCAAACACGGTCGTAGTTTCAAACCACGGAGTACAAGGAAAAGTCAAATTCAGTTGAGTGAATCACAGAGTATGTTGTCGATTTGTCGATAAAAAGCCATTAGCTTTATGCCTTCTCCATAAAATAAGGATAGAATACTAACTCGATACATAATTATCTTAACAATGACAGAACGTAAAACCCCCATTTTAGCGCCATCTATCGGAACTTTAAACAATTACAGCTTTTTTTCTTAATAAAACGCTTCATTACCCGAGATAAAATTAAATTGAAAATTACCTGGGGCAACTTGTAGCCCTTTGTTGCTGATGGAAGCGATTGTGTCCGCAAGCTCGGACAGTACTAGCGAATAGTTGGCGTCGGGCGGCTGGGTGCTCAGGAAATGTGGCTGTGCCTTTGTTCTGGCGTACACCTGTACAAACGTACATTATACAATACTTAGTTTATGGTAAACGATAGATAAAACATTCCGACTAGAATAAATATTTAAGGCGGCTCCCGTGGATTATTTTCTCGTTTTTAATCAATAACGTTACGGAACACTTCGTGCGCGAGTCCGACTCGCACTTGGCCGGTATTTTTTTCTTACCAAGTTGGTATACATATTGGTTAGCGCCCTGATGATGGCGCACTGTTCCATCGGCTGCGCGCGATGGTACACCCGCGCCAGCGAGCCCACTATGTACTGGACGTGCTCCGGCCGCTCTACGCTAACCCACTCCGCTAGATCCAGTAGCTGGAACAATCACAATTTACTTCATGCTAGTGTGGAAACACAAAATATAAAGAAAGAAAGAAAGTAATCAACATTTATTCTAAAATATTATATAAATAAAAGGAAATTAGCACACCATCTCTACATGTCAAGCACGTTGATTACGGTTAGCGATGGCAATTAATGCGATTTTGCGTAAATTTCATAAACATGCTAATTCACGAGTCTTAGCATGCTAATTGCTATTGCTATGCTATTTACTAAAATGAAATAAAATGGAAATTAAAAATGAAATGAAAAATGAAATGAAAATTGAAATGGAAAATGAAATAAAAATTTATATGAAAAATTAAATGAAACATGAATTAAAATTGAAATGAAACATTATATTAAAAAATAAATTCAAAGTTAACCAAATCAATTGAAATGAAATTTCATATTTCGAGAAGCGCCTTGTTTTATCTGAAGGCCTGAGTTCAGCAGTGAAGTGGCCCCGATTCTAATAAACATGCAGCCCACTTCTGCTGCTACGGTGGTAGCACACCTGCAATTTTCACCACTCCCATAACTTATTGCGCGCGTTGTTTTTCACGGGAATTTTATGGTCGGCTCACCAGTAAACTTGAGAGGTCACCAGGTAAAACTGCAAGTTACTTATTAGTATTTAGCCATGGTCATCCCACTGCAGGGCAAAGGCCCAGGCCGAAAATGGCGGGAAGAGCTGGGACTCTTACTGGAAAGATTGGCCACAGAAATCTTTTGACAGATAGGTGTGGAGGGCGGGTAGGGAGGCAAGTTACTTACTTCTGGGAAATAGTCTCTCTCGTTCCATAGAGGCAGGTATTGCGCAAGGAACCGCGTGAGGACTGGTATCGCTTGCACGAGCGTCCGCTGGAACTGTGCCAGTTTCTGCAGTAGATCCTGCTTCTCCTTGTAGATGTATGGGGATATCTCGAAGAAACCTAAATGGGGAGAAAGGGCGTAGTTTGTATACTCTGGTCCGGAGGCAAAGTGAAAAATGGTCATCAGTCTTGAATGCCTCTGTGGTGTGGTGGTTGACCAGGGTGGCTCGTAAAGAGGCCGCAGGTTTGATTCCCGCGACATGACGAATATTAGTGCACAGAAAAAAGTGTACACAAATACTTGTTCTGTGTCTGCGTGTTGTGAGACGGAAATCACGGAGTAATACGCATTTAAAGTTCTTGGAGAGTGCATCGCCTGTCTCTTTGTCGCAAACGGAGACCGTATGGCCTGTTATGTATTGTACTGTTCCTTGCATGTGACGTCACATGTAAGGAGATTGTATGAAGAACTAACTACCATAGAGGTACCACAGTTGAAGTAATGAAATAATACAGGCCCGATAGCTCAGTTGGTAGTATCCCTGCCTTCTGAACCGAGGGCTGTGGGTTCGATTCCTACCCAGGACAAACATTTGTGCAACAAACATAGATGTTTGTTCTGTGTCTGGGTGTTATATTGTATTCTATGTATGTATTTACAAACAAAAAAGTATATAAGTATTGTATCAGTTATCTGGTTCCCATAGTACAAGGTATGCTTAGTTTGGGGCTAGATGGCGCTGTGTGAAATGTTCACACATATTTATTATTTATTATAATAATTTCTGACGTCACTTTGTGCTGTGCTCTGTCTCTTCCTATTCCAGTATTTTAAAATGCTTGTAACATTATCATTTTTTGAGATATGTAATTTTTATTTTCACAATTGTTAATTTTATTAGGAACATTATTAATTTGTGCAATAAAAATAGTATCTAGCCTACTGTATAGTATAAATATGTGTAGAATACTCACATCCGTTCAGTATATAGTGAAGATCGTGAGACAGGAAGGCTTGCTGCGAGTGCGGCATTATCCCGAGCATGACTTGTCCCGCCACGTTACATAGAAGCGCCCGCAGCTGCGCCGGCCGCGCCACTTTGCACTGAACTGTGTAATGCATCAGGGACACTGGGCTGGAAACAATGATAATAGGCTTTTTAAAACTGTTTAACTATTTCGGTTCATGAGATACAGCCTGGTGACAGACAGACAGACAGCAGAGCCTTAGTAATAGGGTTCCTATTACTCCTTTACCCTTTGGGTACGGAACAGTAAAAACGAATACTTACTCTGAGAAATCAACAAAACTCTTTAATGGCTCACTCCTTCCAACATCTTTATTATGTTGATTGATATACTGGATATTGGGCACTAGTGGTTCGGCTTTTTTGCTTCTGTTTTGTTCCTGTAAAATAAGAGAGAAAATCTGTAAGAATTAAATAAAACTCCCTTTATCATGCTTAATAGTACTGTATGGAGAAAAATGTGTGGGTAATAAGAATTCCCAGTTAACACTTACTGAATTCATGGGATTGTACCATAGCAAATGTTGCCGCTCTTTGCAAGTCCTATTTCTGCGTTCCTGAAAAAATATAATATCTACATTATACAATTTTTTTACATATTTATCTAAATGGATTAGCCAAAAATATGCAAAAAATATATATATATTTCGACATCATTATCAATAGCTCTGCCTTCTGAGCTTGGAGGCTGTGGGTTTGATTCCCACCCAGAACAAACACTTATGAGATGAACATGAATGCTTGTTGTCTGGTTCCCATATATGCTTAGTTTGGGGCTAGACAGCGCTGTGGGAAATGTCCACACATATTTATTTATTTCCCAGATAATAGAATACCTACAGTACAGATGCCTCATCCCATACAACGGAATAATTCGGCCTATTTTACGAAATATTTTATTTCTGCATAAAGCAAGATTATCAAGCGACATTTGTTGCATGTTGGCAAAGTGAATACACTGGACACCACAACATGATCACTACATTTTTTTCTCGTGCGGGCTAATTTTCATTTGTACCTGATGGGACCCCGTGATTTGTTTATTTTAACATACTGCTGGCCATAAGCCAAAGTCAGCTCTGCTGCTAGCCACTTGGTGCAAGTCACCAGTCCACTTAGTTGGAGCTCTATAATTTTTTTATGCAAACTTAAACATACCCGAGTTCTTCTGAATGTAGCTAACAGAACTGGATTAAGCTTTTTGAACCCTGTGTGTATGGAAATGGCGGGCACATCTTCTGGTACAAAATCTGGTTTGTACGACTTGAACAGCCCAAGTAACACTTGGAGTTGTCGAAACAAGGTCTGAAAACAATATTATTAAAACAATTAAGTCAATTAAGGTCCGGGTGACACTGCAACTGTTATGGGCAGCCGTGTTGCTTTACATCAGGTGAAGGACTAGCTCCTCACGTCATACATTCTCATAAAAAAAGAATTATAGGGAAACTAAATTATTATAATAATGAATAATAATATTAAGTTTATTTTAAATTACATAGATTTAAAATAATAATGAAATAAATAATAAAAATCATTTCATTCAGGCAAGAGACCTTTAGATTGTGCTTGTCTACTGTGGTCCATAGTTAACTATTATTATTATTGTGTTATTGTAATTATTTCAATCACCAACCCTCGGTTTCTCATACATTTGTCAAACTCATGTTAACTGAATATACCAAATACTACACTGTGATTGGTTGACAATAGCCGATGATCAACATGCAACCAATGAGTGCACAGTATTTAAAATTTGTCATGAGTTTAACTTTAACATACTTAAGAGAAACCAGGTTGGACTATCAAATAGCACTCAGGCTATTCACAATTTATTTTGGATCATAATTCTTCTGAATAACTTTTATAGTTATTTATTATCAATGAAAGTTTACCTTTTTACTCTCTCTTTTCCTGGCATAGTGTAACAACTCAAGCACTCTATTTCTTGTCACATCTATGGGCCTTGTCAGTGTGTATATTAACTTCATAGCATGTACAGTCTGTAAGGATATAGCTTACATTATAAAACATGTTGCAAAAACAAACTTTTAAATTTGTGTTCATTGTATTTTATTATTTGTTTTTCAAAAGTTCATTTTGTTTTCTTGAGTTACTTGTATAAGTATTAGGTACATTAGTGAATATGGTGGTACATTAGTGGTTATGGTTTAGTCTGTCTGCAATACCTATAATTAGTACAATATAAAATAACTATACTGATTTTTATTTGTTTCATAGATATTTTAACCTTGAACTTGAACCATACAATAAATCTACTCCAAAGAAGAAAGAAAACTAAACCAAAATAGCGTGAAATATCACTATTAATTAGCAATAAGGAAAAATTGTTGGCAGCTAATATACTGGTTATGGTTTTCTGTGTAAAAATGACTATGGTATGTACAGTACACACATATTTATTTATCTATCTTACCAGATCTTCAAATGTCAGCATTGTGTAGAATATTTCATATCCACAGTCCAAAGCAGTCATATCAATAGAATCATTTTCCATAGCCGCTGCAAACAATATCAATTTTATATACACTATTTTCTGGAATTTGTATCTGACCCACTTGTAAAGCTTCTACACATATATGTGTCTGGAAACTTCTGAAAGGTACCCATCTTTGCCACATTACATAAGTAATCTCCATGTTAGCACACCCATTAAAATGTTAACTATAGAGATTTTTTCTGAACAGATGATAAAAATATTACAACCAAGTAACATTCATGCAGGTTGGGCACTAGTTGCAAGACATTCTGTATATTTCTGTTTCCCTAGCTACAGTGCTATAAGCAGGAAAGACTTACCAGTCAGCCAGTCAAGCAAAAAGCCTACTCTTGAGCAGTGAGATTGGTTGTCATAGTTGTTGAGGATCCACCGCAGGGCATATTGAACAGTATGCTCTTCTACAATATCCGAAGGCGCCAAACATGAACCCATGTTCACCCATTTCGTGATTGCTGGAATAGAACAAACCGGATGTAAGCAATTGGCGGATTAAATTCAGAAATTTCAAAAGCACTGGTTTTATTGCCTAACAATTGCTTTTAAAGCCGTTGTTGGGTTATTAGAGTCTCCCATCTACCGCGCTCAGCGCCATCTCAACGCAATGGTTGTTCTGTATCCGGAGGTGGATGTATTTATGGACTCCTTTGGTAAATTATTTAAGTACAGCATGCTTTACTCTGAGCAACACACTTTATAATGCTTTAACTTAACTGATATGTGTACAACTTATTATGTAATTATTTTTTCTGTTTTCATATTGTTTTATCCTGTGTTTCTAATAATTGTCTTTAGCTCTTAAGAATGTAACGATTTGGACCCTGTTATGTTGCACTTCTTTTAATAAACTGAATTGAATTGAATTAGGAACATTATGTGTGTAAAATCATACTCACGTATAGATAAATTCAGCCAAACTTTGAATAGTGTATGGAAATCATCGTACACTAAACCCGCGGTGTCAACAACGTATGCAAGTTCATCAATTTTACTTTGAAACAGATCTTTATCAAAGCCTCTTCTCAACGACTTAATAAAGTCAATAATATCGTCTACGTCCGTCATCACAAATCCAGTTTCTATTATAATCACAAACTAAGTATGTAGAGAATACAAGTAAAATTTCCCAAACGCCACCACTCCAATCTAACTTCATAGACCCAAAAGCTTAGTATTGGAGTTTTTAAATTAATAAAATTCACAAACTAAGTAGAGAATTGATAAAACTGATAAATTGAAAACTCACAAAACAAAATCAAAACATGAAATGAAATGGAATAAAACAAACAAAACAGTTAAATTATCCGTACCGTTGAGCGATTTGATTTTCAAACCACAGATTTAACAGCACAGGGCACAGATTAGGTAGGGATCACAGAGAACTTTGCTAGTCCGCGCAAGATAACTCTGCGTGTAATGTAACCGATGCATGGCATTATTGAATTATCAATAATGAAGTGAGGAGTTCGATGGTTAGATGAAACAGATTTTTGTTTATTTATATTTGAATTATAGAACTATAATCAATTTTTTAAGACCTTTTTAGATTACGTGTCGATGTTATGTTATGCTATAATAATAATCATTAGTTCCGATTTTGACCACGCGCAGACTTATTTTGCGTTTGTTTGCTACTGTTTCAAACTCAGTTTCAAACTTCAAAGTCTTCAAGCCTGTGCACGGCCTAAGGATGTTAAAAAAACGATTATTACCTATTTGTCTAAAAAGCTATTATTTAAAAATCTTTTTCTTAATGTTGTGTTCGTTTTTTTCTGCTGGTATTAAAAATAATAAGGCTGTACTTTCACTACATGACACGTGGTGTGAGTGAGGTAAGGCGAGGGTACCTACAGTCGCTTTCTCGCATACTCTATGCAACGATTCGTGTATTAGACAGAGATACAAGATAGTATGTTTATACTAAGGATGCGGAGCGGCAATTGTCAAACCATACTCAAAAACAAGACACAAGACAAGAAAAACAACATGAAACTGGCACAATACCCAAACCGTGTCATGGCCAAATAAGTAAAATAAAAAAAAGGGTAACAATAACAACTGTCATGTCATACCTTTACATCATGTTGACACTGATGTGCGACAGTGATAACGCCGTATAAAAATGTAAAGTCTCGTTCGCACGCAGAAATACTTTATTCGTTCATAGCATGGAGCTATTAAAAAAAGAAGGAGGGAATCCCGTCTGATCCAAAACTGAAGCACCCTTAGGAAGCCGGGACGCTTCGTACGTACGAGCGGAACACGCACACACTCACATCATACGCAGCCGGTCGCCCTACTTTCATCTGACACACATATGTAATATGTCCGCCATTTTGGGCTTCAGTTCGATGTCAATCAAAACTCAATCCTTCTTTTTTTTATTTCATCCATGCTTCATAGTACGAATTCGAACAATGTTATTGTAACCTTGAAATATTATTGCCATGAAACATGATGGTTTTGTATTAGTTTGTTGTAAGCCTGCTGGCTGTTTTTATGCTAAATATCGAAGTTTCGAAGTAAATATGCATTTCACATTAAGGATATACAGTTTTGGCATCGTATAATTACCATGTGATTGCAATTACTGAAAGATTTAATGATTTAATTGATATTATTGGGATGGGTGATTTTACGCCTCTCGAATAGTGATGTACCCACACTGCCCATTAGACTTTGTCGATATTCGTAAATCTCATACATTTGCACAAAATTACTTTGTTTTTGGGGAGAGTAAAAAGTAGAAAATCTCTTTTTCTAAAAGTAGCTGAATGGATTTAGATCAATGTGCAATCCTAATCTTACAAAAAAAGTATAAATCTGTCGTTTTAAAAATATAATTATTATTGTTTAAAATTTAGGTAGGCTAGTCGCCTGGTATCTTTATGAGTAATAAAACTTAATAAATAAAAAATGACAAAAAATATTAAATTAAAAATTAAAATTTCTTAAATATTCTTCACTGCAGCGGCCTACTGGACCACTTGGCACCACACTCTGCGCAGCTGCCCACCGCACCACCAGGCACTCCTAGGCTGGGTTTAGTCGAGGCCGAATAGCGAGCTGAGGCGCGCGGCACCTATTCCTGTGCTGAAGGACACCTCGCACTCCGCAGCTACCAGTTTGCACCCGGGCGTTCCTCGGCTGACCGACCACCTAGGCTCCACCAGGTCCTCTTTGACTTGGCCTAATCTCCGTGGTGGGGGGGCCCTTTGGGGGACCTCACGCGTGGATTACCGAAAGACTATGTCTAAGGTTATGTTTCTTTGCTAATAAATTGTAAATTATTCGTCAACCCCCAGTGAGAATGTGAGTTCCACAAACTAGGTAGGGAATTTTATTGATGTTGTCATTCTAGGTAAAAGTCAAAAAGTAATAAACGTTAGGGAAACATAGAGTAGGTATTTATAGGTAGGTAGCATACCTAAGAACAAGTAGGTCATATCTGATAGATGTGGCATGATAAGGCTAGGTAGTAGCGATGGCAATTAATGCGATTTTGCATCAATTTCATAAACATGCTAATCCACGAGTCTTAGCAAGCTAATTGCTATTACTATGCTATTTTCTAAAATGAAATGAAATGTAAATAAAAAATGAAATGAAACATGAAATGAAACTTTACATTAGAAATTAAATTCAAAATGAACAAAATGAATTGAAATGAATTTTCATATTTTACAGAATTTCGCAACTACCAAATGCTAATTGAGTTTACACATGCAAAAACATAATGCGAATGCTAATTAATCCACTAGTGGGTACTAATATCCATTTTTTTATTGTATAAAAATTAAAATTTATCGAAATTCTGCAGGACTCTTTGGTCAGGTTTAGTATATATCGAAACATTGTGTAATAGGGGTCACTTCCCTACTCACGCATTCACGTGCAAATTTAGATACGCACACCAATAGAAAATGGACAGGCATTTTGTGAACGTCCTCCGTCCATTATGATAATACGACCATGGCTATACCGCTACCAAATTCCTGTCATAGAGGTTCGGTTCAGAGAGGAAAGTAAAAGGATGTAAAACATGGTCACGTGACGTGCGGCACTTTTTCACTACAATATGGTGCCGACTCCACCCCACTCCGCGCCATTGTTTACTGCGTTTGACAGTTGACGCTAGTCGACGACTGACGTACTAGCTCAAAATACCACCAGAACATGGCGGATTATTTGCCGTAGGGCAGTCTCAAGTGACGTCAGAGACAAATTATTATCAAAAACGAAAGTCGAAACGGAATACTTGTCTCTTTTTAGCAGGTTCAAAATGGTATTGGCTAAAATGAAATGCTGAAGTGATTTGTATTTTTGAATGTTTTTCTTATTTTTCCATGTCATACACCAAAAAATCGGGAAAAGTTTGATTTTTGGATAATCAGTTTTCATGGCAAAAAAAAACGATTATTATTAAATCGTTTTTTCATCCATAGAGTCACATCCCTAACTCTGCCCTAGGGAGTTTTTGACCGCTGGTTTACATTCGCGGCTCGCGGCTCGTCCCGTGTCTCGGCCACAGGTTAGGAGCATAGTGTTCCGAGACGAGCTTGTGTTTACACTGTCGCGGCGAGCTCATTTGTTAGTTTGTTACAGGTTGTTTCAAAGATAGCGGAGGTCGATATATTATTAACAGCAACGACTCTAAGTTCTAGAGCTTTTACTATTATGCACGTAATTTATAAAATCCAAAAAAAGCAAAAGATGATGTCGCCTTTGAAGGTGATGGATGCTATCGATTCTATTTTATTACTAGTTGACCCGGAACGATTTTGCATGGACTAGTTAGTTTTACGTCCTTACCCTGTTTATGGGTAAAAGACTAAGAGAGAAGCAAAAGGGAAAAAGATAGGGGAAATCTATCTTTTACCCTTTCCCTTCTAACTTCCCTTCAACGAGTATAAATAAATAGGTACCCACATAAATAAAAAAATATACACAGACAAAATTGCAAACAAGTTATATCCGTATTGCTTTGTGCAACACGTACATGGCCGTTTCATCTTCTCGTTGACAAAAAGTATTCTAATTGTTATTCTGTAACGAAATGTTTTAATATATGTTTGTATCATCAAATTATCAATTAAGTAAATAAATGTGAGCAAAAAAAATTTCAATAAATATTTAATGGACATAAGTCCATTTACAGTTGTATTAAAGTATTGATGATTGATAATACCTATTTCTTTTTACTTTTAGCCAAATTTAATGATAATTTAATAAAGCACCAACGCGAGTGTGAACACCCCACTCGCATACTCCGCGAGCTCCCTTTGGCTCGTGCCCAAAAGACCGCTCCCGACGCGAGCCCGGCGAGCCCAGTGACAAGCTCCATGACGAGCCACGAGCGCACTGTTTTAGGCGTGAGGCGTATTTATCGTCACAGGTAAAAGTCACTGATAAAAGAAAGTCACAGTCAGTCACAGTGACAAAATACCTCCGGGAGCAGCGACACTGTGACTTGTGCGCGAGTCTATGAGAGCGTGCTAAAGTAATAGGTGCATCCTTTTCTCACGAAGGCGTCTGTAGCGTGTCAGAGAGGGACAAACCTAGTATTTTTTTTACAGGAGCTGTGACAGTGACATGTTTTGCCAGCCGTGAATTTAAAAGTAATAGGTGCCATCCTTTTTCACATTGGCGTCAGTATTGGTCTAGAGAGGGACGCACCTATTATTTTTTCCCAGGAACTGTGAAAAATCGCTATCAAAAATCGATATATATTCATTATCGCGTATATATTAATGGTGCGATGGCGCGCTAAAAAAAAATCTTCATCAGCTATACGCGATGTTTTAGTAGCGCGCCAATGTTAGTGTCTTCTGGACACACGGTTAATTTGTTTACCTTCAGCGCGGCCGAAGTGGGCTAAATAAAATGGATAAAGCAGTGGCGTTGTATTGTACGTCAGGAGATAATTATTGGTTAAACTGTACGAGGGTTAGGTATTTGCTATTACAAAAATATATTTTTAAAGTTAATTTAAAATTTTAAATCTCTTTGTATCCCATTAAATCCCTTATTGATATAAAGTACTTAAAACCATTTTTATTAAATTATTTTTCTGTCTGTCCCTTTGAACATGCATCCCGCTACTACTAGACAACCACAAACTACTAGATGGATTTAATAAAACTTATTATATTTATAGCCAAATTTTCAGAATAACTTTGAGAATACTTTTTTTAACTTTATTGAGCTATGTCCAAGATCTCTCGACCTTAATTTTTAGGGTTCCACAGGGTAAAACAGACCTTATTACTAAGACTATGTTGTCCGTCCGTCTGTCTATCTGTCCAGCTGTCACCAGGCTGTATCTCATGAACCTCATAACCAAATTTTCACAGATAATGTATTTCTGTTGCCACTATAATCACAAATACTAAAAAACAGAATAAAATAAATATATTTACGGGGACTCACATTTTCATTCATACTAGCGACATGTTGTGCCAGGCGTCAATGCAAATTTAATAGCTGCATCCTTTTTCCACATAGGCATCAGAGAAAGACACACCTATTTTATATCTACGTCCTGTAAACGTGACTTGTGCCGCGAGTAAAAAATACTCGCTAGTATTTATTCACAGGTATTTGTCACAGGTATGGCCGAGTCACAGTCACAGAATCACCTAGTATCTCGATTTACCTAGTTCGACCCACCTCTACACCTTTTACATTCGCGGCTCGCAGCTCGTCCTGTGGTTCGTCTCGCGGCTCGCGTTCGAGTGTAAATGCCGCTTTAGCATCCATTGGAACGGGCCCGCTTTACCACAGATTTGAGAAAAAAAAGCCATAATTCCTAAACCACAGATTAGAAAAAATAACCGGCCAACTGCGAGTCGGACTCGCGCACAAATGGTTCCGTACCATTACTATAAAAATGAGCAAATAAACCACGTTTGCTGAATGGGAACAAATTTTATTTTATTGTTGTTAAGTTGTTATAGCGGCAAAAATATAATATACATCATCTGTGAAAATTTCAACTGTTTAACTATCACGGTTCATGAGATATAGCCTGGTGACAGACGGACAGACAGACAGACGGACAGCCTTGCTTTATTAATAGAGTTTATTTTACCCTTTGTGCACGGAACCCTAAAAATTCCCCAACGCAGTGATTATTTTTTCTTTAATCTGTGGTCTCAAAGCATTTAGCTTCTTTGTCTATGGTTAGAGATTTAGGATTTAGGTACCTTAAAAACAATCCCAATTATTTGGAAAAAATCAGTGAGTTTCCCAAATAATAATGAAGAAGATGTAAATGAAAAAAAAAAACGTGTTTTTTATTTTTAAACAAATATTTAGGCAATCTTAGAAATAACTGCAAAAGAATCATGACGATACCTGAAACACTGAATTTATTAAAAATAAATCAATTTCGGGCTTCATGTAATCTTGTTGGGCCGTCCGAGTAACCACTGTGACGTGCCAAACACGCTATGTCGGCTTCTATAAGTTCCGATTGTGTGCGTGATTTAATTTTGCATGGCGGTCATTTTGTTTTGTTTATCAGTAAAATGTCAATTTCAATCAAGGATCCCGAAAATATTTGGATCTTAGGTAAGATAGGTTAGTTAGGTAAGCTAAAATCAATTAAAAACGTTGCATTAGTAAAACATTGTAAATGTAGCGATGGGTAATTTGTAGCTCCTCCTCGCTTCGCTCGTCGTCGCGATGGTTAGTTTGAAGCTCCTCCTCGCTTTGCTCGTCGTCGTGGTTGGTAGTTTCGACAGTATGTATGGCAGCCATTTTGAAAAAAGACGGATGTCAAAACGTAGCTATAGAATGTTAATCAGTATCCTTGGGGACCCTTAGATATCGATTTTCATACGGATTGGAGATCCATAAAAAGTTTCGTGTATGTATGAAATTTTTCATAATGGTGGATTCAAATTTATTTTTTCCATATTCTTACTAAATGTATAGAAGGATTCTCAGATATCGATTTTCATCGGGGTCGGGTAACTTTTTCTGTATGTCTATATGTAAATATTGGCCATTTTGAAAAAAAAAACGATTTATTTAATATTTCCTTTTCATCCTTATCACATCTCTACTCGATCCTCAGAAACGAGTTTTCTATAATATTCGTATTGGAGGCGTTAAAAAGGAAAGTTCTTATTTCGATATAATCACCTTTGTATGGCAACCCTATTGAAAAATGGCACATGTCAAAATTTTATTTTAGAATGTTGTCCAGCATTTTTGGGGACTCTCAGATATCGGATCGGAGAACCTTTTTTTTCCGCCATGACCGAAATTTTCGCCATTCTGAAAAAAATATTTTTGCCATATCGTCCCTTCCAGCCTCCAAGCAATATTAGTTCGAGCTCTTTACACTAAAGTATCATGATATTGGCGTCATTTCCGGTTTGAATTTGTATGGCGGATTTTTTTTCCGCCATTTTGGATTTTTTAATTTTCTCTAAAATCGTCGCAATGTTTGCTATGATATTCCTCAGAACGCATATGACCTATCAAATATAGCTTAGCCAGGCCGTTGATAGTCACGATGATGGAACTTGGAAGGTCGGAACATCAGGTCATGATTTATTTTGAATGTTGATCGATCATGTACATACAAATTAAAAAAAAACGGTTCAAAATGTCCCATAGGTGTCGCAAAACAATGAGCCAAAGATGGAAAAAAAAATTGTATGGCAGCCATCTTTAAAAATGGCGGGATCCAAAATATTTTTTCAAATATGGAATCAAAACCAAAACCCCCCGATGCAAAAAATCAGCCAGATCAGAGCAACTTTCAAAATGGCCGCCATCTTGGATCCGCCATCTTGGATTTTCCTGATCATCATCCTAAAGGCCCCATTCTCCTCTATGACATTTGGTCGAGCACACCCCACCCACCTCTCACCGTTTCCGATTTATAAGCATTTCAATTTTGTATGGAATTTTTCTGGTGGTCATGTAACCAATCTTTATACAACCTCATACTCGATTTTTCCCCACCACTTCCAGGAGCTGAAGATCAATGATGTCAGTCAGTGAGTGCGTGACTGAGTGAGTGAGTGAGTGAGTGAGTGAGTGAGTGAGTGAGTGGGTGAGGAGCTTAACATCAGCCCACCAGCCGATAAGAAATATACACCTCCAATCGAGAATAAAGAGGATAACAATTATTAGAACTTGTACACCAAGTCTCGTCAATATTAGATGACGGAAAACATAAGCTCAAAACTAAAACCCGACTACTGAAACATCACGTCATCAAAAATGTGTGAAACAAGAGAATATTCTCCTCTGAATTTTTTATTGTTGTGTTGGATAGCCGTAGTCTTAAAGAAGGATCAATTTATTCGTTTTGCATCACATATGAGAGTATTCTTAATCCATTCCCACACAAGCAAATATTATTTTAACCATTTTTAAGATCATTTACTTCTTTGCACTGGTATACCTAAAATCATAGACAAGACGCTTTGTTTTCACTTTTCCTAAATCCTTTAAAGTGTCAAAAATGAACGAATTGTCGTTTGAAGTAAACAGTAGTATGGATATTTGCCAATAGTTTATGTTACAAAATATGGTTAAAATCATATAACGAGAGTCACATTTATGTAGTTAAATTAAAGCAATAAAAATGTGGCCCATTCTCTTAAACATGACACGTGAAGAGTGTCGCCAGACGCTCCGTAGACTTGGTATATATTTAGACTTAGAAATGGCTTTCGTTTTCCCTCCTATGGTTTTCTCAAATTATGCTACATTAGTTGAGGCTAATTTGCAGCTTATAAGAATGCTAAGTGTCTCAAATATACTATAGTGTTTCATTTGTTTGCAGAATTGGAAGCCTACTCGAAAATGGTCACTGTGTTTAGAGTACAAGGAACATTGGAAGACAACAGAAAAAAGCTATTGGAGGAACTGCGCGCCGTTTTACACATTTCCCAAGATCGGCATTGTGCTGAGGCTCGCCGCGTGTCTAATGATCAATTACTAGCTACCGTTGCTCATGAGTAAGTTTAGAATTCTGTTGTACAAGATTGTTGATTTATTTTTAACAGTTGCACTAAGTCAAAGATGGCTGTGTCTGCTTAAAAATCTAACCCATTATCATGCAAGATAATTGTATTATTACATTCAAGTAAGTTTATATGTTATCTTAGAACAACAAAACCAAACAAGATCATTTTGAGATTATTTAGTATGTTCATACAGCCACCAAAAAGCTTTGTGTTTATGTATGTTAGTAGGTATCTCTGTAGGTGATATATTACATAATTATATAAGATTATGGCTATGATTTAACTGCATTACAGTATATTTATACAATAATTTTTAAGTTTTTGAATTTTGACAGATAACCTATAACTCATGTATGTCAGGTACAATATGTTTTTGCATTAGTAGAAGCTTTTTTATTTCTTTTTAGTAGTATTTTATTACTGTAAAATTTATTGGTGGTTATGATAACTGGTATTTAAATTTCAACAAAGAACATTAATCTTATTTAACTATCTTCTAACTGGTTATAAGTACACTGTACAAATATTTATGTTTTATCTAAATTTATCAAGGCCAATAATATTCATCTGTAAGTAATTTAAAGTCTCCTACATACATAAAATCAATACCTAATCCAATTTTTTTTATTTATTTAAATAAAGTTATTTTATACCGGTATAGTATATACCGTACACTGGCCTCACTCCGACACTGGCAGAAAAACGTCAAACAGCGTTTAAAAGCCACTAATTGAAGAAGAAGAAGAAGAAATATATTAATGTCACCATCTTTTTGTAAAAACTGATGGTTTATAAAAAACAAAAAGAAACCGGTCATTTACAAACTGTTGATTTAATACAAACTGACAATTTGACTTACAACTACGTAAATGGATGATTTTTTTGATTATTTATACATATTTGTTGCCCAGCGGTGAGTTTATAAACAAACGGTTTTTAGTAGCGTTTAATTGTGAACTAACCTGTATTAATGCACCAATTTTTACTGTAAGTAATTTATTGTTTATTTTGAATCACTAGTGGCTAACCAGTAGGTTACAAATGACAAGCAAAGCGAGGAGGAGTGTTAGGTTAGTTTTGATCACACTAGGAGTACAAAATACAATAAAACGAAGTGTTACCAATTAATTATAAATAGCCGAAAATCACCCGTTTTATTGTAAAACAAATTATGAGTTTACAATAAACTAACAGTTTATAAAAAAAATGGTTCTTACAAAAAGGCAGTGACATACAATATAACGCTTTTTCTTAGGCGACTAGAGTATCCTCAATTTAAAATCAGTGTTGTTTAATTTCTATCTAATGAGTGGCTATTTTATTAAATGAATATAGTTATTGTTACATAGAAAATTTTCAATTGAATTGAAGCCATATAATAACTGAATAAAAAGTGTAGATATTTTATGATGGTTAAATAATATAATTATTAAACTTTCTTTTAAATAAATGTTGTATAGTGTTGGGTAAGAAAAAAATTAATTTATCTGGCCTTGTCTTATACAAACCCATAATTGAATTCTATTCATATAATTATCTCATTTTTCGGAATAGGTTATTGGGTCCAAACACAGCTTTACCATGGATTCGCGAAGGCAGGAGACGAATCCCGTTACTTCCTCGGGGTACACCTCAGACAGCTTTCACAGAGAAGGCAGATCTGGCAACCCAGAGTACAAAAGAAGAAAACAAAGATTTCTTCAAGAGAATGGAAGAGAAATCAAAACAGGAGTCAAGCATGGAAAAGACTGCCAATGAGGAAGAACAATCCATGAAAGATGAATTTAGTTCAAATGATTCTATGGACATAGATATGTATCCCCCAGTTGCTATGGAAGATCAAACTTTAAAGGTAATATTATGTTAAGTAAGTTTCTTCGAGTGTCCTCTCACCACCATGAATAAAATACTAGAGAAGCCTTACAGTTTCACTTGCAATTTTTTTATATTCCTGGGTCGAAAATGATCCTATCTATGTTGATGTTGGTAGTATATAAGCAATTTTTGTGCAAAATTTTATCTAAATTGGTTCAGCTGTTTTTGGCAGAAAGCTTTACAAACCGACAATATTTCATTTTTTATAATTATCATGTAGATAGTTATTAAATTTCCTCTTGCAGCTATGGGACACTGAGCTAATAACTCGTAAACGTAAACTGCCAGAGGAAGACGCATTGCCTGATGACTTCCCTCCCCCGACGAAGATCGTAAGGAACATACCAGCTAACACCAATCAAAAGCATCTCAATCTGTCAACGTTATATTCTAAGCTCTCACAACCAAAAATGAGTAAGTATAAGAGAGATTTAAAGGATTTTGTGTTCCTTTTTTCCATCTTCAGTTATAACTTTTACATGACAAATAATAAAAAAAAAATTGCATTTTTATGTAAAAAACCTAACCTATCACAGTATTTTAACAATAAAAAATTCTCAGGTAAACCATCAAAACACTCGTACAATCAAGTAAGCAAAGTATCGACAAGTAAATCGAGTCAAGCGCAGTCACGCTCAGCGCCAAGAAAGCCGAGAGCGCCAAGAGCGCCGAGAGCGCCAAAAGGCACACCAAAATCAAAAGCTCAATCAAAAAAGGCACAATCACAGGAGATCTCGCTATCTCCCGGGAAACAGTATAACGCAGCGATGCAGCTAGACTATGCGGGACCGCCGAATACCTTCCAAGCGAGCTATGCACAGTCAGTTTTGGGAGGGAAGACGAAATTAGAGTTCGTAGATGACGTCAAGCCCAAGGTGATCCCTAGCCATCAGCAAGTGAAAGTGGAAATAGCGACTGCTGCGCCATCCACACAACCGGCGCCGCCCCCAGAAGTAAAAGTCGAGAGCACAAGTACCAGTGACGTCACGGTCCCGCCGCCCGTGAAACTACCCGCAACCAAACCCGCTCAGCTCGTAAAGAGCCGGGGTGAAGTCCTCTCCGAGAAAAAGTCTGACCGAAATGCCCCACATCCAACCGACATCAAAATCTTACAAAAGCCATTGGAAGGCTCTCAAGTGAAGCTTCTCTCCAACCGGCAGATCATTGCGTCCAGCCCCGCTAAGGGTTTGGGCGCGACGCAGAAGGTTTTGAGTACGCCGGGAAAACTCGTCACTACTAAAGTCATAGGGTCGCTCCCGAAGGTTCGTCCAACCGCGCCTGTGATGACGGATAAAAAGATTGTAGTATCGAAACCGCTCGAAGCTAAAACCCTGCAGAGTCCGCGGCTCGTGGTGACGTCAGCGGCTAGCACTTCGATGAAGGAGCGCACCCCAGTCAGTGCGCCTAACCCCACGCGACTCACCGAAGTCTACACTCCCAAGGGCATTCCCGCAACAGATCTGAAAGTGTCCGCGAAAGCTTTAGTGCTAAATCCAAAGTCAGGCCAAAAAATGGTTGTGGTTCCAGCCAAGTCCCGCACGAAACCGGGCATCGAGCTAGAGCGACAGATCCCACTGCTTCACTTTAAGGGGCTTCCCACGGCCATGAAACTGGTTCCCGTGAGTTCTCAGTCGGTCTCAGCAGCAAAGTCCTCCAACGTCACGGTGCTATCGAGCAAGCCGGCTGTCAGCTCGCTCCTTTCCACGGCGAAAATAATCGGAATGGAGCAGATAAAAACGGCCAACCTCGCCGACATAGTGCCCGCAAAAGGCCTCACCCCCATCACAACTCCCAAAATAACCAATCCTATATTGAGACCGTCGAGCGCCAAAGGAAACGTGATAGTGGTCCAGAAGGGGACTCACATCGGAAAAGCGCTGAGCTTCGCCAAAAACGGGAACGACATGTCCAAAATTATAATGGGGAAGAACGTGACGCAGCTGCTGCAAGCGTCGAAGGGCGAGCACGCGGAGGCGGGCAAGTCCTCGGGGAACGTGATAGTGCTGGAGCTGAACAACGAGCAGTCCGGCCGGCCCACTACCCTCTCCGAGATCCTGGAGAGCCGCGCGCCGCCGGCCGCCCCGCACGGGACGCCGGACACGCCCGTGCTGTTCGACAACCGGCTCGCCGACACCTGCTCCACCAGCCTCGACTCCACCGCCGACAGTATAGCCAGCCTCGGCACTATGGACGACACCGGCCTCGCCATCGCGGACAAGGACAAGTCGCACTTCAGCAAGGACGGGGACGGTGCGAAGGACTCGTCGAGCGTCACCGACTGGGAGATGGAACTAGAGACCGTCTCGCGGAAGGACAAGGACGACGACGATAAACTCAACTCGCTACACCTAGACCTCGGCATGTCGAGCGACAGCGACGGCGAGTTTATGGCCACCGGCCGGAAGAGTAAGGGCAAGCGGTCCGGGCAGGCGCGCCAGCGGACGCCCACCAGCGGTAAGACAATAGCGTGAATTTCGGTTGGGTCGTTTATTTTTATTTTTTTTATTAAGATCTGATTGCGCTTTTAGGGGAGAGCGGCGGTGCGTACAGCAGCTCGAGCGCGATGTCGCTCGCGCGGACGCTGCTCAGTCAGCTGCAGGACGACGGCTCCTCGAGCAACGACTCGTCGTTCGCGCTCAAGGCGAAGGACCGCCCTTCCCATCCTAAGCTGGACAAGGTCGAGTGCGACGAGCTCACCAAAGCGAAGGAGAAGCTGTCCGAGAAGGTGGCGGAGGCGAAGTCGCAGCAGCGGCGGATAGACGTCTACAGCACGGCGATAACGCCGTCGGATATCAACTTGGATTCGTTCGCGTACCTGGAGGAGAGCATAATGGCGGGAGACGATGTTTTCGCGGCGGAGGAGGTGAAGGCGAGAGAGGCGCGCCGCGACGCCGCGCTGGACGACCAGCTGCGGCGGCTGCTCACCGACGACTGCGCCGGCGCATCGCACGCCACCGACACTATACCTCTCGCCAAATAGCGAGAGGCGACGTCTACCTTCAATGTGTACGGCGAAAGTTTCTCTGATTATTGGACTCAGTGAGTGAGCGATAATAGACCAATAATGTGGTGTGACAGTGACTTTACTTATTCTGTGTAGTCTGATTATTTAGGTGAGGGTATGGTGTACTTTGTTTCGTAGACGTTTTTAAAACTGTAGAGGCTAACGGAACGTGAATTGATTTGGAACACTTATCTTTGAATTAGCTGGCTACGGTTGATGCATTTTCGGATTGCTGAGATCTGGTATTGATACAAGAAATGGTAACTGTATTTTAGAAGTTTATTGATCCACTGTCCGCAAAAATATGAGGTGTTCCCAAAAACTATACTATTATAGCATGTATGCTCTAACATTGAATAAAAAATAGGTAGCATAGCTGATCATACCAACCCAATATTTCCATTGGATTATGTTGTTTTATGATAAGATGTTTATTGCATTTAACTTTGACAATAGTAAAAAATTCAGTATTAGTATGTTCAAGGAAGTGATTATTGAAATGCAAATTTGTGGCAGGTTAAGTACGATTTATATTGTCTTTATTCTGTACCTAACAGTGCAAAGTGAATTGCTAAGGTAAACAAAGTATAGGTTTAGGTAGGTACCATTATGCATTTTGTCAGTCTCATTTTGTGCAACTCCAAATAAATATATGAAAATTAATTTTCCAAGTAATATAAATATAATACTATCTATCTATTGTAATGAGTAAATCATTTTTGACCAATTTCAGCTGCAATCATTGTCTGGTGATGTGACAATGATCCTAAGAATTGTGTACTTGCTAATTCAAAGATTGGTTTCGAGGGCTTTAATGATGGAACTAAATAAATAATTCACGACAAAAGTGCTCCTTACAGCTACATAATAAACTGGATTGTATATTGTGTTCTGGATGAGTAAAATATAAAAATTATATTTGAAGTAGTATTTTATAGATCCTATTTTTCCATGAAATATAGTGTATTATAGCGACATCTGTAGGGGTAGTCATGAGCTGCAGAAATCGATATTCTCTTCTCTCGAGGAAGCATTTGATCGATGAACGAGTCATAAACCTTTGGTTGACTTTTTATTGGTTAATCGACTTCTCGAGAGAAGAGGTATGTATATTTTTTTTGCTCATGCTAGCCCTGCTGCATACAAAAAAGGAACCAACGTGTTTCTTAAACCTATGTGCCTCGCTCATGAATATAGATGTTAACAATACCCAGGTGTATCTTGAAAATTAATCAGTACATATGCATACTCGTTTAGTTGTAGCATAATTTAAATGTTAATTTTAACGCACAAATAGTTTTAAAGGTTTTGTTAGAAAATAACTATGAATTTATGTATTATTTATTTATAAGTACCCATGTTTCCCCAGTAAAATGATCTGTAACTATAAGCAACACTCTAAAATTACCTATTACAGTAAAGTTGATTGTTATAATTGTCTCTTGTTACATACATTATCTATTATTATTTGTTTATTTATTTATTAGCAGCTTTATTCTTAAAACAGTGTGTTGTCATGAATCCCTAATATATATCCAAATACACCTAAAACAATTACATGTAGACCAACATGCAATCGCATATTATTGTTAAATTAAAGACATAACTTATATCTCTGTTACATAATTTAATAAGATTTAATTTTATTTCTAGTAAATAAAATGTATGTAGTTTCAGCCTGGTTTGTTGTAATAGATTACATTTTGTATGTATGTGCTGTTATTTTTGTACATAATATACTTGTTGATTCTGTTATATAAGATACAGATAGTGTATCCGTTTGAGTGATATGCAATTTTTATGGTTAAAATGAGTAGGCTGGTCAACGTATATGTAATGTATGTGGTGGTCATGCATTTTGATGGTAACAAAAGTTACCTAGCCTTAAATAACGAAGAAAAATGGTACATATTTCTCGCTATATGAGAGTGTAATAACATTCTAGAGTATAGTGCCATCAATAGCAATAAAATAGTTAATTCTATTAAAAATTTGTACATAATAGTTTTATATTAAAATATCATTGATTACTGTCGATTTATAATAATGTATTAGTGTATTTTGTATCATAATAATAGAATGTATCCATATTGGTGAGGTCAGTGAGCGTCCTCTTAACGAATTGTTACTAAGTGTATGCAGGTGAATATGGTTAAGATTGTTACCGAGATGCAATATAAACTGTGGAAAGAAAAATGTGTTCCCATTATTTATAAGATGTATCCTATAAGGGTTCGATTTTTTGTATAAATATTATATAAAATATATTGTTTTATATATTTTTGGGCAATGTTAACGATTGACCTGCATCATTTCATTTTGCAAGCTTAGTGTTAAGATGTTGATTTTGTTTGTCAGCTGTACATATTTGGCGTAGTGTTAGCTCTAGTAGAATCACCACAAACATGTTAATACAATTTCTGAGTTTTTTTGGCATCAAGTTTATTTTATCTACTTATTTTAACGAATAAAAGTTTAATCACAAGTTCTGTTTTTCTCTTGCCGCTACCACAAAATGTGTAGGGTTTACTTACCATACCTCCATATTGATTTTAAATGAGTACATGAAAAGAAATAAAAGTGCAAATATTTAAAACAACAAATATGTATATTTTATATACTCACTATAATAAAAACGATCCATGATTCGTACATTATGATTTATAAAAAATATAGCAAAGAAAAAAATCACAATCTCAAACAACATAGCTTATCGGTTATAACACAAAGTGTGAGACTATATTTAATATCGATTAATAAATACTGTGCTCTCGGTACTATTTATGGCGTGTTGAAGTATTTGGAGCTTTATAAGTATGGCAAGTAAGGTGTAGATTCGCACGCCTTTAGGCGGTGACCTTGTGGATTGCCTCTGCGATGTAGTTGACGTTCTGCGAAGAGATGCCGGCGACGGAGATGCGGCCATCCTTCGTCAGGTAGATGTGGAACTCCTTAGTTAGCCGCTCGACCTGATAAACAAAATCATTTTTAACACTAGAATATTTGTCACATACAGGGGTGTAGTGTATGGGACCAATGATAGACTACATTATACTGAGTGTATTGCTTGGGTACCGAAGAGACCTGAGCGGGACTCGTCTTAAGCGCGCGGACACGTCCATCCCAGTCGACAGCTCCAGTGAGACTGAGCAGTGACGCGTGACGCTCGCGCGCTTGAGACGAGTCCGCTTAGGTCTCTTCAGTACCCAAGCAATACACTCAGTATAATGTAGTCTATCATTGGTCCCATATGTAGTGTACAAGGGGGTTACAGAAAAAATCGTGCTAGATCCGTTAAGGGCGTGGATTACCCATAATTCCTGGCTTATTTCACTATGAAACACCCTAGTCTAAACTTAACCCTTTTCGAGATATTCGACTTTGAATTTTTTTATCGATTCAATTTTTCCTGTAACCCTGTATAAAGATCCTCCTAAGATTTTCTTCGTCAATAGGGAACCAGGAGCTATACGAGGACCATGATCTCATAACACCCAGACACAACAATTAGTGCGCTTTTCTTCTGTGCTCAAATACTTGTCCAATAGCGGGAGTCGAACCCACCGCTTGCGGGTTTTGAGCCGACCTGCTCAACCACCACACCACAGGCTGTTATTTTGGGGCCAAACGGTAATAGCACTCAAAACTGACCCTATAATACAGGTGACCTCTTTCACTCTGATGGTATAGAATCCTTGTCAAAACCATGAGGAATTGGATGCAATAAGTAAGTTGCCATTCAGAGAGTTTTAAAATGAACAATAGAATTGAACACTTTATTGCACACCAAAATACATATTACACAACGGATACCTACTACACAAGTAGGTGCCTAGAGAACAAACATTTTTACAAAAAGTAATACAATGGACATACTATAAATAGAATATACTTAAATATAACTACCTCAACTGTTATAATGAATAAACTTACTTACTAAATGAATAGATATACTTACATAAATATTATTATACCTAATACTAGCTGTGCTAGATATTTTGTTTCTTTTGGGGAGACTTCAGCAGAGGGCGTCTCCCGACTGATGACGACGATGATGACAGAACCCTAAAGAGAGACAGAAAATGTTCACCTGGTCTGGCTTGAGTCCAGTGAAGCAGAACATTCCGATTTGATCAGTGATATGGTTCCAAGGGCGCGGGTTGCCGGCGCCTTCAATGCCGGCGCGCAGTTGCGTGCGCATTGAAATGATGCGGTCAGCCATCAGCTTTACGTCGCCCAACCTGCAGTGAATACACATTGATTTGTGAGCTTTGTTTAATTGTAAATTGAGAATGTTCTCTTGCAAGTACAGTAATCTCTAAAAACGGCCAAGAGCGAGTCGAACTCGCGCACGAAGGGTTCCGTACCTTATCTATAAAAACGAGCGAAAATTCACGTTTGTAGTATGGGACCCTTAAATATTTAAATTATTCTGGTTATTTAGTATTTGTTGTTATAGCGGCAACAAAAATATGTGAAAATTTCAACAGCCTTAACTATCACGGTTCATGAGATACAGTCTGGTGACAAGACAGACAGCAGAGCCTTAGTAATAGGGTTCGCTTTATCTTTTGGGTACAGAGCCCTAAAAACTAGGGGTGTGGGATTATTAGAATGTACGGATTAGTGGATTGAAATAAGTAGAGTTTTACGATCCGGCACGATCAAAAAGTAGGGGATTATAAAGTTCCGGATTATTGAAATGTTTGAATAATGGATTTTTTTATAAAATTCACAATAAATAATATAAAGCATTGTAATATTACTGCTCAACCACCACACCTTTTACAAGACGGTAGGACTTTTCTGCAAAGTTCGTCTAGGTACCACCGCTTTGCCAGTTATTCTGCCGCCAAACAGTAGTGTGCAAGCACTACTGTGTTCCGGTTTGAAGGGCACTATAGCTAGTGAAATTACTGGGCAAATGACACTTTATGACCTGATTTCACAGACTGTGTGATGTCCCAGGATGACGTGCGCAGTGCAGTGTCACGCGGAACCTTATTATTTTAAAGTTCCGAGTGACACTGCAACTGTTATGGGCGGCCGTGTCGCTTAACATCAAGTGAACGATTAGATCGTCACGTCATTCTCATAAAAAAAAACACCATAGAAGCAGTCAAGGCATCTACTTGCTCTCACCATTGTTTCTTGAGCTCCGGGTTGTTCAATATTTCCTGCACCAGCCGTGCACCGTAAAGTGGTGGGTTAGAGTACATGGTGCGCACCATGATCTTGACTTGCGACATCACCTTAGCCGCAGATTCTGCGTCTCCACAGAGGAAGGTCAGAGCCCCCGCGCGCTCGCCGTACAGCCCTGGAAATTTTCACATTTAACGTTAATTACTAGGTTATACCGCGAGGAGCCGATTGATGCATCAAACAGCGGCTCATAGTGGTGTTGTGTTGGGGCCAATGTTTAGCAGTTTACGTCTTCAGGCTGTTGGTGATGACTTAGTTTTACTAGGTGGTACGACTCTTCTGCAAAGTTTGTCTAGGTAGGTACCACCACTTTGCCCGTTATTCTGTCACCAAGCAGTAGTGTGCAAGCGCTACTCAGTTCCGATTTAAAGGGCTTTACAGTGAGTGAAATAACTGAAATAACTGGATAAACGACTAGCTCGTCACGTGTTTCGTTTACATATAAAATACGCATTGAAAAACTTTGTGCCAGGTGGACTGACGATCTAGTCAAAATCACGGGGAGTCAATGGATGGAGGAGGAAAGTAGCTCATTTCATTATTCTTGAATAATATGATAAATACAGTAAGCTGGTTTGTTCGTAAGTTAAAACAAAAATACATAACCAAACATATTTATTTGCGTGCAGGACCTAAAATTAAGGTATTGACCCCTTATAGACAAGCTGTTGACGCAATAAAACGAAGATAAGATAGTAGGGGTCAAATAAGTAAACAAATGTTTAATAAAAATTATGTGAGTATAAATAGATAAGACATTTACAATTTCGCTTTCCATAGTCTTGTGTTCACGTACGAGGTGAATATATGAATATATGGGGAGTACATGATGCAACTTCTTGACCCTTCACTGTTGGATAGTCACAACTTTGCACTTCATATTTGGATGACAGGATGATGCATTTTGTGTGTTTATAATGCTTTATGCGGAGATCCGCAGGAGAACTAAAGTGACCGATGTAGCTCTTAGGATTAGCAAGTTGAAATGGCAATGGGCAGGCCACATCGCTCGTAGAACTGACAACCGATGGGGAAGAAAGGTTCTCGAGTGGCGACCACGAACTGGAAGACGCAGCGTTGGCCGGCCTCCCACTAGGTGGACCGACGACCGGGTGAAAGCCGCGGCGAGCCGATGGATGCAGGAGGCGAGCAGCCGTTCTAAGTGGCGCTCCCTGGGAGGCCTATGTTCAGCAGTGGATGTCTTCAGGCTGTTAATGATGATGATGATGATGATGAATGCTTTATGCAGCGATTCCAAAGTAATTGAATGACAAAAATGATTAACTTATTAATCACTTAATTGGATTAAAATTGCAATTCGACAGGGCAATACTACGAGGATGTTGGGTAATCACATTCGTACAGAAGTATGTCGATTGCTTATAACACAGATAATATAATACCTACCTACAGTATACACCTAAGGTAAGCACGGCTAGCAGTTGCTATTAATGTACCTAGTAGTTAGTTTAAATACCTATATACGCGGCGAAAAATTATTAGTAAGTACCATACAAATATGTATGTCCATGTATACATACCCATATTCTTGGCAAAGCTCTGCGCAAGGGTGACCTGGTGGCCTTCCTTGACGAAAAGGCGAACAGCGAAGGCGTCATTGTCCACGTTACCAGTCGCGAAACCTTGGTAGGCCATGTCGAAGAACGGGAACAGCTTCCTTTCTTTGATGACCTATAGAATAAAGAAGAGTTAGATAAAGGTCGAATCAAACCCCTGTCTTTATTGTGATAGCCTGTCGCCAAATCGGCTTAACCGATTTAAATGAATTTTTGCGTAATGATTTTCGATCAACACGACATATTTTTAGCCAGGAAATTTTAAATCAATAGGAGATAGGGTAAATCGTAGTAATCCTTTTAGCTGGCACAACTAATTGCTTTTTGTTTTTGCTGTTGGTCTCAACCGATCTTTACAGCGTTACCAAGTAGCGGAAGGGCGAGCAACTAGCATAAAGCGATCCTTGGGCAGTGATTTGTGAGTATTAAAGAAATGATGTCGTCTAGATAATTTAGAAGGTTTAAGCCTAGCTTTTCCGTAATAATCATCATGCATCCCTTCAAGCATTTCCGTGATATGATGATATCTTTACGTCAGTTTCATTCATTATTCTAATCCAGTTTATAATAATCTTTGCGCTATCACAATGACGTTTAGTTAGACTAACTCAAAACCGGTATTAACTAGTTACACAAGGCCATTTTGTGAATAAGATTCCGGAGAACGAGACGATAATACCACAAAACAGAAACCATACCATTAATTACTAATTACTAAGGGTCATTTCGATAACGATTATGGTGTTATGTCACACCACTTTAAAGGTTATGGCATTGGTCATGGTGTTATCAGCTGGTTGTTATTTTTTCTAACTGATACGGGTAGTTATTTAGAGCTATGAGAGCGACTGTGGCTCAGCGAGTCCCTGTGCGACTTTCAAATCCCGCTCCGATTTGCATTAACTTTTATTACAAATTACGTGCAGAATTTGCACTCGTTCTTACAACGGCGATGGAAAGCATCGTGAGGAAACCAACCCGACCCGCAGCTCATCGTATAAGTTTCGATTCGACGCTCTCCGTCTCCTTCATTTACATTCAGGATGAAGGAGGCGGAAAGTGTAGATTTTGAATAGAAATATTTTCGATGGGTTAGCGGTTAGGTTAGGTTTCCTCACGATGCTTTCCATCGCGGATCCGAAAGCGATACCATACAGAAGACCTAGACTGGGCCCCCAATCCTATCACAGCTACAAGCTACAAAATAGCTGCTATATAGGATCGTCGAACCCAGTATGATATATTTTAATATTTCACGCTCGAGCGACCGACCAGTCAAAGTTAAAGTAAAATAATTCATTGCAACTGGGCTATTTTTAGCAAGCACTATTACAAAGCATAATTAGAATGATAAATGAGACTATTGATCTCACAGTCTAGTAATCTTATTGCTAGGCCGTGGTAATGTCTCAGGATGACGTGCGCAGTGCAGCGTCACGTGCAACTTTATATTTTAGAGTTCCGAGTTATGGGAGTCCGTGGCTCTAAAATCAGGTGAACGACTAAGCTCGTCACGACATTCATTACCACAAAGAAGAGAATACTAAAGAAAATTTAAATAATATAAAGATGCTGAAAATTACTTATTAAACTAAATTCTTTTATTTTCTATTCTGAAATTTCACTTGTAAAAGTGTAATATTGCCTGGCTAGCCCACACGTCCCGCGGGAAATAGAAATACTCAACCTTAAAAATTTCGTAATATTAGGTCAGAGATTGGCAACATTATCGCTACATACAGCCGACCAAGCCTCTCGTAAGCTTTCTTATCTATTGAGTAACGAATTCTAACTATAGACGACATTGGAGCTACGCCAATATTGGCGCTTGAACTTGAACTGCGATGATTTAGAAGTGGTTAGATTATATTCTGCGCGCTTTTAGCAAACATTGCAGTCAGGCGATTTATATGTATCAGATAGTATGTGACAAGAAAGATCCGAAATAAAGAGATCCACAGAGGTAAGGTGACCGATATAGCTCTTATAATTAGCAAATTGAAATGGCAATGGAGAGGCCACATCGCTCGTAGAACTGACAACCGATGGAAAAGAAAGGTTCCCGAGTCGCGACCACGAAATGGAAGTTGCAGCGCACAAAAGCCGGCCCCCCACTATGTGGACCAACGATCAGGGCTCGAAGTCTGCTATTTTGTGTCATGTGTAATTGTGTCATAATGGTTCATGAATGGTACCATAATGACAGATTTTGACACTAATAAATAATAAGCAAGCAGTAGTGTGCAATCACTACTGTGTTCCGGTTTGAAGGGCATTGTAGCTAGTGAAATTACTGGGCAAATGAGACTTTATGACCTGATTACACAGTGTAGTAATCTGATTACTAGACAGTGTGATGTCTCAGGATGACGTGCGCAGTGCAGTGTCACGCAAAACTTTATTATTTTAAAGTTCCGAGTGACACTGCAACTGTTATGGGCGGCCGTATTGCTTAACATCAGGTGAACGACCAGATACTTTTTGTTTGTAAATGCATACATAGAATACAATATAACACCCAGACACAGAAAAAACATCTATGTTTATCACACATATGTTTGTCCTGGGTAGGAATCGAACCCACAGCCCTCGGTTCAGAAGGCAGGGCAACGATCAACTGAGCTATCGGCCCCATCATGGTAGTCTACAAACCTTAATAAGTAGACTAGTGTCAAAATCTGTCATTATGGTATTATGACACAACTGAAATAGCAGACTTCAGGCCCTGGTTAAATGCGCGGGGAGCCGATGGATTCAGGAGGCAAGTGGCCGCTCAAAGTATCACTCTGTCAAGAGAAGCCTATGTTCAGCAGTGGGCGTCTTCAGACTGTTGATGATGACGTAACACTGGGTTTAGCATGAAGCACTGTAAAGATCAGTAATTTGGAGTGCATTGTGCATATCCCTTTGCCAGATCTTCATCAGACCATCTCAATGCAAATTAAGTATAAAGCCAATGGTTATAACGAATATCGGATTTATTATAATGTTATTATCAAAATTAAATAATCATCATTTATTGCTTGACGTGTTGATAGCTAGTGCATGTAGGTAAAGTTACTTCTATCTTCAATACTCGAGATATAAAATAATCTTTTTTTTATGTCAATTTATGACGTGACGAGCTTTTCGTTAACCTGATGTTAAGCGACACGGCCGCCCATAATAGTTGTCACTCGGAACTTTAAAATAATAAAGTTCCGCGTGACACGTCATCCTGAGACATCACACAGTCTAGTAATCAGATTACTACACTGTGGAATCAGGTCATGCCTCATTTGCCCAGTAATTTCACTAGCTACAATGCCCTTCAAACCAAAAAACAGTAGTGCTTGCACACTACTGCTTGGCGGCAGAATAACTGGCAAACCAGAGGTACTACCTAGACGAACTTTGCAGAAAAGTCCTACCACCTAATCATTTTGCGAAGTCGCATGAGGGTTGAGCCGAATCTGTCAGTACGGAATCATGTGCTTTTTCCTATTATATCGCTCAGGATCGTCATTTCCTGGAGCGAGGATAGCGGGATTGCTATCGTGTACGGTAGCGTCACGGATGAAATTTAGCACTCATGATATGCTATTTGTCTCGTTCTGGGAGGTGACGACTCTCGAGCAATAGAAAAGGAAAGAGCGTCAGGAAATGTGATTTCTTGCTGATATAGATGTCATCATCATTAATATTAGAAGATTATTTTTACCTTGGATAGTTTCTCCCAGTCGCTTGGCTTGGGGTCCACGCCAGTGGGGTTGTGTGCGCATGCGTGCAACAGGACGATTGCTCCTTCCGGGATTTTCTGAAAAATCATGTTATTTTAAAGGTTCAGTTATATTTGCAGTGGCTGAAAACTGACCGAATTATGTTAAATAAATATTACATGTTGACTTTGACGCAAGTATACTAATTCGTAATGAAAAAAATTATATCAACAACACCTGAAGGAAAGTGTCAATTTGTTTTTATTTAGAAGTCGGTGGGGTCATTAGCAGTTGTAAAATAATGTCTGACATACTAGGTAGTTCTAAGAAATATTAAGCATTCACCCCCATAGCGACTGCGGTATATTTCAACAGATATGGGGTAGTGTTGTACGACGGCAACATTACCCCCCCAGACTGTTACAATGAAATGGTTAAAGAATTAGATAACACGATAAGACAAACACGCGCTTATATTGATGGTATTTGCTGGAGAATGTATCAAGCTTATCAGTCACACGGAGGCCACGGGACCGGTTCGTGATCGTAGTAGGTATTATCATATCAGTAGTTAGCATAGTACCACGAGACGTAGAAACTAGCCAGACTGCCCTAGCCGGACTGTTGGCCTCATTAGTAAGCTCAAAGTCGCGTAACGACCTATGGAGAGAGCTAGCTTGGTGTATTTCCGTGCGAGATAAGATCCGAAATGAGCAGATCCGCAGAACTGAAGTGTTAAATTATCAAGTTGAAATGGCAATGGGCCTGCCACATCGCTTGTAGGACTGACAACAGGTGGGGAAGAAAGGTTGCCGAGTGGCGACTACGAACCGGAAGACGCAGCGTAGATCGGCTCCCCACTAGGTGGACCGACGATTTCGTGAAAACCACAGGGAGTCGATGGATGCAGGAGGCGAGCAGCCGCACAAAGTGGCGCTCTCTGGAGGAGGTCTATGTTCAGCAGTGGAGGTCTTCAGCCTGTTGACTATATAACTCACCTACCTTACGTTAGTCTCAAAATAAGGAATTTAGATTTAGGAAGGAAGCCCACAAAGTTATATATTTTTTTTAATTGGCTTATTTTCCTGTACACTTTCCTGTTAAATTACGTATTATTTTGTAACAGTGGATTTCATATCCAGCGTGGTACTACTTCGTGTTGATATAATTCAAGAAAATATAAAAATCAATTTGTTAGAAATGTTTCACCAAACTTGCGGAACAAAAATGACAGGCGTGTTTATTTTTAGTATCGAAGAACGCCAAGGTTGCAGCCGTTACATAATGGATGACAAACATTACGTCGGCTGCATAGCATGTGCACTTTTAACGAACTAAATTAACAGCGTGAGTGACAATGTGATTATCACACACATGTTGGTAACACACATGGTGGGTATCATTTGTTTACAATACCAACCTCTCAAATAAATTCTTTCCACCTAAAAGTCGACTGTAAGTGATCGCGTTCAGCGATAAGTCTACTCATTGTTGATGTGATTATCACACACATGTTGGTAACACATATGGGTGTATAATCTGTTTCCAATATCAACCTCTCCCATAAATAGTTTCCGCCTAAAAGTCGAATGGAAGGGATCGCGTTCAGCGATAAGTCTAACCATTGTACTAATTATAGGTCTATGTTGTTTCTCTCAATCTGTATTCATGTGAAAATAAAAATTATTTGTATCATACTGCTAATGGATCTAGTTACTGATAGTTTATCAACTCGGTACTCACAATGCCCAGCCCAACTATTACCTAATAAATAATGTAATGACTAGTTAACAACTACCTACCTGTTTTGTGGTATAGGTACAAAAAATAGGTATGCTACAGAGTGACCGCATGTCCCATTCTTAACAGAGTGAAACATCGAGTCTGCTTGTGTAGCATTCACGCATTAGCGTCTGCACCTGCATGTGCCGTTACAACAAGGGTTACTTATATCACCGGTAACAAAGAATCCAAACTTTTGTTAAAGAAAATTTATGTACCTAAGTATACTTCCTGCGGGAAGATGGGTAAGACGCGAGTAAAATCCCAGAGCGTCTTACGTCAAATAATAACAATATAAAGTAGGTAAATCACGTAACTGCCGACAACTAGTTGCAATACTACTCACGATTGTTTAATTTACTTTTGGTGGAGCCCAATAGTTGATGCTCGAAGCCTGGCTACTATCAACTCAATAGTTTTATCGCCTGTGTGCAACATGTTGTAAGTATAAATTAACTACTTACGGTTTGCGACATGTACCAGTATGAGATTTTATTTATCAACGATAGTCTAACATTTGACCACACGGTCTCACCTTATGGTAAGTGACACGCGGTTTACGATGGAGCATGCTTACCGTTCAACCTAGTCTTAAAAAATCCCAGATGATATTTGTCAGGCAACAATGACGCTGGTAAGGTGTTCCATTCCTTAGCTATCCGAAATTATAAACGAGGAAGAATTATTTTATTAACATTATTCATATTTTAAGTTATTAAGGTCGAAAGTAGCTCAACAAACTTGCGGACAGATACAGTTTCTTACATATAAATAACTTTGTTAATATATGTATAAGTTGTGATGTAACTTACATTCATGTCTTCGAGACATCCCTGGAGGTCAAAGCCGTTGGTTTTAGGGTCGAAGTAGCGGTACTTCTTGTGCGGCAGGTTCAACATGTTGCAGATTTGTGGATGGTTGCCCCATGTGGGTGTGGGCATCCATATCTCCTTGGTCTTGGCGTAGTGCTTCGTAATGAACTCCAACCCTAGACGTAGGGCTCCAGTACCGGAAAGTGTCTGTTGAAGATATATTTTAGTGAGTTTTATTCTTTTCAGGTTTTCATTTCATACTAGTTTATGAAAATCTTTACAGTAGTATCACTTTGCTGTCTGTAAGTCAATAGGCATGATGAAAAAAATAAGCAAAATCGGTAAATAAATCACGGAGTAATAAGCTTTTAAAGTTTCTACAGGAGGCATCTCCTGTCCCTTTCTCGCGAAACAGAGCGCCCCCACAGTTACTATGAAAAATCTACTCGTGACATCACATGCCAAAGAGATGGTATGAAAAACTACCACAGCTTAGTAATGAGGTACTATAACGACCTTCCTCTGACGTCAATGGCCGTTTGAGCTATCTCTTTCTATTCCGGTTTTTAAAATGCTTGTAACTTGGTAATTTTTTGAGATATTTAATTTTTGTTTTCACAAATGTTTATCTTTTGAGGAATATTACCAAAAAAATAATTTTAGTCACATGCCTATTATAAATTAAATATTACTATACTATAGGACAAGTACCACGAGCCGGAAGAAGCAGCATAGGGACCCTAATAGGTGGACCGACGACAATCTGATGAAAACCGCAGTTAGCCGATGGATGCAGGGGGCGAGTCACTCAAATTAGCGCTCTGTGGGGGAGCCCTATGTTTAGCAGTGGACGTCTCCAGGCTGTTGATGATGATGATAATGATGATAGCACAAGTATCTCCAATCAAAACATATGTGATAAAACTATAAAAGAAAACTCTAGAAAATGATACCAATTCTATGAATAATGTTATTTTCTGTGATAGTAATGGAATATAGGTACCTGTACTGTGCAGTTAGTCTTGTTCTTGATCACAGAGCTGTCTTCTCCGAAAGCTAGCTTAGCCACGGCATCAGTGTAGCTGGCTTCGCCGCTAATCGGAGCGTATTCATGGTTCAACCCTTTGCTGTGCAGAATTTCTTCAGCCTGTTAGGAAGGGGCAAGGAAAATCTATTATTAAATAATGGAAGAAAATAGATTGTTTTGTCTCTCTCCATCACATTTGAAATAGGCAAAGATAAAACAAGAGGAAACACTGAGTAGCTATTCCACTGTTATGCAGTGTTTATTAGTAAGTGTGTAAAGGTTTGGATTTTAATAAATAAATGAACATCATTGACAAGGTCAGATGCACCTGGATTGTAGGATAGAATGGCAGAGAGACTGGCATTCTATCTCGCAGAAAGTAGTGCTGCACTACTCTAACAAATCACATTTAAAAAGATGTTAATGAGAAAATAAGATTATGGCACTTTCATTAAGATTGCTTTTCCAATGGCACATGTTATAAGTACTTATAAAGTTAATCTTAATACTAACCTTCTTAACAGATGGAAGGACGAAAGGCTTGCCCTGGTCATCTCTGTAGGCACCAACACCAAGGTTGACTTTCTTAGGGTCAGAGTCCCTTTTGAAAGCCTCAGTAATACCAAGGATGACATCAGGGGGTCCCATTTGGACATTGCTCCACCAAGTGCTATAATTAAATAAAAGATTTATCTAAGGGAACAATAAAAAGTACTCATTCTTCATATAAACAAAAATGGTTAATGTTACAGCTAAATCTCCATGTTATAAAATACATAGGGTTGTAGCTATGGAGTCACCCATATCAATTCATCATAGTTTAACAAATGTTTACTATTGAACAAATATTTTTTATGTTTATTTTTTTTATTTTATTAATGTTTAAGAGAAACAAACAGTACATTAACTAATCTTACTTAAGTACAAACAATTGTAAATTATAATGCAATTACCATTGATTATTTAAAATCCTAAAAGATACCAATCACTAACGCTAACGCCTCACGCTAACTCCAAAATGTACTGAAATGACATTTTGGAAATTGCTAACTTTTTCGCAGCTTATGTCATTCCAATACATTTTTGGAGTTAGCGTTTGGCGATAGCGTGAGTGGTTGGTATCTCTGCTAGACCCCCTGGGACATGAGAGGAAAATAGAACCCTATTACTACTACTATTTACCCCCAGTACCAAATCGCCAGTTGATAATGAATATCCACAATTTACACCTAATAAGTAGTTGGGGTGGGTAGGTGGGGTATTAAATTATTCCAATAATAAAACTATTAGTGTGATAAGATTGGATTGCATGTGAAATAGTTTTGTCATGGTAACACAATGAAACTGCAGCTGTTTGTTGTCTCAAAATAAGATCCGCGTCGTCAAAAGTTGATAAAATGCAAAGTAACGAGAACGAGCGTAGACCCTGTTCGTTCTTTCCCAGATAAAAACGTGATCATTTAGCGTAGCGTTATGTACTATTTGGTGGTCATTGAAGAATAAACATGTGATCAATTATTTCGAGATATAACTGATGACTTCATGTGAATCAGTGTTACTCGCGAATATTGGATAAATAATAAAGCTGCTTACATTCAACTTATTGTACCTATTGTTTCAATAAATATTACGTAAATACCCATACCGACCGGCGGCGGCAAGGCGGCGCATACCTGTTTGTTCTGAGTGCAGAGCAGCCGACTATAGTTTCCACATTATTGTTTTTTAACACTTGCGTGGTTAATTTCTTTAAAGCTTGAGCCATGGTGCTTTTATATTTTTTTACTCTCAACGGCACGTTATCACTGACTGGCCGTGGAAAGTTGGAAACAGAAAATTGAAAAAATAAATTACCATCGTTTGGTTGGATGGACAGAATGACATTGACACATAATCACGTTTTGACAATGATTTTTTCCAATGTGACACTGAAACAGTGTGACCATCTGTAATCTGTAAATTACACTTTCTGTCCTAACTAGGCTAGACATTAGCTTAAATCTGCCCAAATATTGAACACTGTTCTGACAGTAACTTTAACTGTGATTATGGTGCAACTCAGCCTAACTCTGCAGTGGAATATTTTGGAACCCCCAAATTTTTTTATGTCATTACCTGTCAATTTCATAATATGTCAGTGTATATAATCTGAAATTTCCTTTGATGAGGGAAGTAAGAGGATGTGAAACAAGGTCACGTGACATGAGGTACTTTTTCACCACAATATGGTGCCAACTCCGCCCCACTCCGCCCCATTGTTTACTGCGTTTGACAGTTGACGCTAGTTGACGATTGACGTACTAGCTCAAAATACCACCAGACGACAGAGACAAATCATTATCAAAAATGAAAGTTGAAACGGAATACTTGTTTCTTTTTAGCACGTTCAAAATGGTATTGTCTAAAATGAAATGCGGCTATTGTTGTCCATTCTTTAACGAAGTTGACCGCATAACTATAACATATTCTGTGTAGTTAGCTTTATGCCACATCCTCTTACTTCCCTCATCAAAGGAATTTTCTGATTGGTTGTATTTTCGAGAAGAAGTAATTGTTGAAACATGGATGCACCCAGCATTCGACCCAGGGGGTCTAGCAAAGATTCCTTTCCATTAGCGTTAACGCTAAACGATAGCCCATCGATAGCCTCAAAATGTATGGAGAAAGACATAAGCTTTGACATTAACTGCGGAAAAGTTTTCCGCAGGGGCTGTCATTCTCATACTATTTGAGTTATCGTTTGGCATTAACGCTAATGGAAAAGGATATTTGATAGATCCCCAGGGAGTCTAGCAAAACGTTTCGGAAATCACTAATTTTCCGCAGCGAATTTCATTTCAATACATTTTTGGAGTTAGCGTTTGGTGTTAGCGTTAGCGTTTTGGATCTTTGCTAGACCCCCAGGGGGGATAAATCCGTATTTCATGCCGAGTCCCTCATAATTATTTTTCCTTACCATTACACGAAGCAACCTTGTCATAGCTTCAAGACAACGACTCATCATGATGCGTTTTATTAAAAAAAAATCTGTAATTTTATAAAGACCCGATAGATTGCGTTAAAATGGGTGTATTACGTTCTGTCATTGTTAAGGTAATAATGTATCGAGTTTTGTATCCTGTTCTTATTTTATGGAAGGCATATACTCTAATGGCTTTCTATTCACAAATCGACTAAGTACTCTGTGATACACTCAACTGAATTTGACTTTTCCTTGTACTCCGTGGTTTGAAACTACGACCATGTTTGAAATACGTCGTTACTCCATCTAGTCACAGAAGCGGAACAAGTTTTTTTTTTTAAATTAAAACGTCTCATTCTTCAATGGTGGCACTATCAGTGTCAGTTTCGATGGAAGGGTGGAGATTCTGACATTTTTGGTTATACGTATTTAATGTGAAAAAACATTTATATAAATTAAAGGATGTAAAACGAAAGCACGAGCGTAACGAGCGCGAAAAATCGCTACTGTAACAGGAGGTACTTGTACCAATAAGAAAAGCATCTCTTTTGCGCCATCTATCTTTGACTACGCCCAGCCAGCTGTCAGAAAATACCCAATTATTAGTGTTAAAAGGTATTTTTTGTATGCACTTTGCTACACATAGATTAATTTGTAAAGGAAAAATTAGAATCACGAGCGGGGATTGAACCCGCATCCATTCATCCCTCAAGCCGGGATATGCTTTACTTAAGCTACCGTGACCAGTGGTCTCATCCGAATTTTTCCTTCACCTTTACAACCAACTTATGAGGTTGGTAGCGCCATCTATTGAGTGATTCTTAAGAATCATCCCATTGATTGATTAGTGATTATAATTTTTCCTTTACAAATTAATCTGTAGATTACGCTGGGCAGGCGATACTGCTATAAAAATCATAAATACTGCTACACTTACACAAGATTTTATATTCCACCAATCTTAAAGCACTGCAGAGTTTGCATTGCCCAAGAAAGTTGTACGTATTTATATTGGCTTTGCCAGACCATAGTGACTTCAAAATATTTAAAACTCTTAAATCTGTCAAAGTGTAACTTAGAGCACCAAATCTGCCAAATTAACAGAAGTATGCCGCATATGGCCACACTGCACTGAACGTTTAAAAAAAAAAGTGAAATGACAAACTAAAAAGTGGCCGTCAGTACTAATAAATGTCAAAGTCACTGTGAGATTCGTGAGTGAATAGGGATGTAACCACTGCCAGAAATATTTTTAATAATTTTATAATATTGATATAACTTTAGGTGTAAAATTGGTTATTAAAGCGTTATTAATACTAAGTTTAACCAAGCAGTACTACAGAAAATAATTAATATAAAAGTATATTCTACGTATTTAAGAGAACATGCACATTGAATGCATGAAATGCATTAACACTATAAAATATTCTTCAAAATTTTTAATTCTTGTGATTGGATTTATTGCGTACCTATATACACTGCATAAAACATCCACGTTATAAACAAAAAGAATAACATAGGTACTCAATTAATCCTTTTAATAATTTTTAAGCAATGAGGCGTTTTATTTAAAAAAAAGCTGTGATGACCCGATAGATGGCGTTAAAATGGGGCTTTTAACGTTCTGTCATTGTTAAGATAATTATGTATCGAGTTTATTATCCTGTCCTTATTTTATGGAAGGCATATTACTCTAATGGCTTTCTATCGACAAATCAACAACTCTGTGATCCACTCAACTGTAATTAACATTTTCTTGTACTATGTGGTTTGAAATAACGACCTTGTTTGAAGTACGTCGTTACTACGCCATCTAGTAACCGAAGCGGATCTAGTTTTTTATTTTAAATAAAACGTCTCATTAAAATATTATTATGCTGTTGTCCGGGTCTTTGCACTACGAAAATTGTTTTACGTTTGTAATAAATAAATAATAAATAATAACTAAAATTTTTGAAGAACCAGTTAGTACTATTAAAAGCATAATGAACGACTGTGAAAAATTAAAACATTGAGAATTGTACTTTCCTTCGGTTCTTAGTCATTAGCAATGACATGTACTATCTTGTTACCGAACATCGACAAGATTAGTTCAGATGTTTAGCCAACACGTCATTCACGTTTTCCTACCATTTCCGTTCATCTTAGAAGTCACAGACTATTATACGCGTTGAAAGCCTGTCTATATTAAACTAGGGGTAAGTATTGCTTTGGCTACATTCTAACAAATACACCTTGGGTTGAATCCGCTCTATTCAACACACGCAATGAATTTTCAAGTTATGTCAGATTCTGGCATAACTTGAACAACAGTTAGAACAACAGTAAAGAAAAACATTGCGAGGAAACTGGGGGTCTAGCAAAGGTTCCCTTCTATTAGCGTTAACGCCAAACGATAGCCAAGGGATCTTTGCTAGACCCCCTGGCACGTTCAAGAGTTACAAGATTCAGGAAAAAAAATTGTCTGTCATTAACACGTACAAATACATACATATAACATGTAAATACATTTTATCGATTTTCTCAAAACATCGATGAAAAAAAGTTTCAATTTTTTTTAAATTTATTTTAATTCGCATCACTATTCGTCTAGCGAACCATAGAGTAGTATAAGTATTAGCGAACTGAAGCAAAACCGAAGTGTTTCAGTGTTTATTTGCGAATTTATTTACTGAAAACAGAATAATGGCTGCTGAAATCAAGCCTGCCCCTAGAACACCCAACGACAGGTTCTCGACAACGAAGAAACCGGCACTTTTGAATAAATTAGAGGGTTGCACTGACGACGTGAATGCCGCGGTGGTCATACCTGGCGAGGATGGTGTAATTAGCGTTTGCGATGATAAGTAAGGAAGATTTGACTCATTACTACATTACTCTAGAGTATTGTTTGATAACACAGTTGAATTAGGACATGTCACCACAAAAATAAACGGCAAAGGTACCCTCAAATCAAGTGCCAAAATTCGCAATTTCATGGCTTTCTAGCATTTCTTTGTGTTCTCATGCCTAAAACTGTTTTCTTCCGATGATGTTAAAACAATGAAACTGAAGTCTTATTGTTTTAATTTTAGTCAATAGTTTTATATATCACATACACATTGTATTTATTTGGGTTGTTGCTCCTACCTAGAGATTATTGAAAACAGGTGTTTGTAAAAACTTAATGCATTTTAGGACTGTGCGAGTGTGGCTGAAGCGAGACTCAGGACAGTATTGGCCAAGTATCTGTCAGTACATGCCCTCGGGTTGCACATCCATGTTCTACACTCCTGAAACAAGACAACTCTTCATTGGACAGGAGAATGGAACAGTCTCTGCATTTACCCTTGCTCAAGATTGTAATAGAATAACTCCTGTAAGCATTTTATATGTAATACTCCATATTATTTTCATTTGATTCCAATTTTTTAATTTATGTGGTTTTATGATTTTGAATAATCCACAATATGCCTCAAGCAAGATTATTATTATTATTATTGGTTGATAGATGAGCAGCATGACGGCTGATGTGTCTATATCTACAGTGTTGGATTCATTTTTGTAACAGTGATATCATGTTTACAGTGGTAGCATATTAGATGGATAAATTGTTCAATTTTATCATTGTAAATGTTGTTTGTCCTAGACTCGTGAATACCTAGCGCATACAGCCCGAGTGACGGCCGTCGTGTTTTCGCTGAGCTGTGAGTGGGTGCTCTCGGTAAGTCGAGACAAGTTGTTCTCGTACCACTGCAGCGAGACGGGACGCAGGATTGGTGGCTACTCGTTCGAGGCTTGGTGCACTGCTTTACAGTATCCTTTTATTGAAAATACTGCCATCTGGCTCTGACACTGATAAATCACTAAAATATGCATTGTTATCAAAAAGTGATACTAATGCTGGCAGATATATTTGCTAGCAATTTGTCTTATATCCATCTTATCTAAACTCATTGTAATATACAAAAATGAATATTTGATTGGTTATATTCTATGCACTGCCTTTAATCCGATAGGCTTGAAAATCCAGGTAGATTTTTTGATAAAAATTTTGTATGGTCATTAGTCATACTGTTTGCATACAACATGAGTGAATATGAACCCAATCAGCATAAATATATTAGGCAGCATCAAGGCAACAAATTGTTATGCAACCACTTTTTATTCTAAACCTGTTATTGTGTTTGGAAATATGCCGAATATATATGCTTACTTACAGTTAGTACTTGGTTTTGTCTATGGGTATTCATAGTAGACATCATTTTATTACTGAAACCCTGCCAATGCCACACAGACGCTGTAAACACCGATAGAGAGAGCCTCACAGTCACAGCATAAGTCCATTCAAAAATGGATAGATAGATAAATAAATAAAAATAGGTATATATAATAACACTATAATTTCAACTGCACTTCTGCAGTATTTAATACTCCATTTAACCTTTTTGAGGTACTATTTTCGTAAACCACTTTTTTCTATTCATGACGCTTGTCAGGCGGTTTGGTGGTCATAGAAGATTTTAATTTACTGAGCAGAATTCTGCTGCTCATAATGCTCATTTCCTTAAATAACGTTGGATAAGTATCAATAAAATAAATATTGCAATCAAGCTAAAGTTCAAAACAAGCTAAAAATAAACAAAACAGGTTCACATAGTCTACATTTAAAATTACATCACAATTTCACATATGAGGTACTTAACTAAAACCAGTTTATCGAAACCAAATAAAATTATGCAATAAATAAATGGCTTTGCTATAGGAAGTTACATGATATGGTTTCCTGAGCCTGTATCAGATTCGACTCCCAATCCAAATATGCGTTTGTGGGCGACTACAGCGGGCAGATAACAATGCTGAAGCTAGATAATAACGGAGCCACCCTAGTCACTACGCTGAAAGGACATACGGGGTATGTTGTGATTTCATTTTCACACGATTATTTTCAAATTAAGCAGTTTTTCATCAGGTGACAGTGTTCCCAAATGACTGATGTAAAAAAAGAGTTAGATGGCTGAAGCTTGGTAGAGTTGCGTAGCAATATTAGATGTGCACGGGGAGTGGTGTGCGCAGCGTGCGAGAGGCTTGCAGCAAACTTGACTTCCGCCATTGAGTTTAATTCACACTATAAGTGGTCTTGCCAGTCTCTTATAGACTGACTCAACCCTTTTTAACGTAACACGTTTGATTTTTGCGTTATGTTACGAGAGAATTCTGCGTGATTTTTAAAACCGGGTAACTTACCGAAGTGATATAATATTTATCTATCAATAAAATTAATTAAGTTTTTAGTTTCATTTTAAGCTGATAAATCCGTACAAAATTGATAAGCGCTATCGTTAAAACTCATCGCTGGTTTATGAATAATATTTTTCATTTGAACTTTAACAATGTCCAATGAAATCGAAATGCAAATCTTCAGTTACACAGTCAAGTAACAAATTCACGATGTAAAGAAATATAAGGGAAATATTCTATTACTATTGATATTTCTATTTTTCAGGTCTGTAAGAGTATTGAACTGGGCACCAATACCTCAACTACTGTTCAGTGGATCCTTCGATCAAACTATTATAGTGTGGGACATAGGCGGGCAAAAAGGAACAGCTTATGAACTACAAGGACACAGGTAATTTATTTATTAAACCTTGCCTCATTTGCAATGGTGTAAATTATCTATACAAACATGCAAATTATCATACTGTACAGTGTACAAGTTTTTTTTTTTTTTTTTTTTTTAATGAGAATTAATGACGTGACGAGCTGGTCGTTCACCTGATGTTAAGCAATACGGCCGCCCATAACAGTTGCAGTGTTACTCGGAACTTTAATAAAGTTTCGCGTGACACTGCACTGCGCACGTCATCCTGAGACATCACACAGTCTAGTAATCAGATTACTACACTGTGTAATCAGGTCATAAAGTCTCATTTGCCCAGTAATTTCACTAGCTACAATGCCCTTCAAACCGGAACACAGTAGTGCTTGCACACTACTGCTTGGCGGCAGAATAACTGGCAAAGCGGTGGTACCTACCTAGACGAACTTTGCAGAAAAGTCCTACCACCTAGTAAAAACATATTGGTATTACTAGCGCCATCTGTATCTGTAGCAGTAAACAGTTCTGATATATTTCTATAATGGCTGTGTTTTAGTTTGTGTTCATCTGTTATTGTTATTTTGAGGCGCAGTTTTTCAATAATCATTTATTGCCGAAAACAAAACAGTGAAATCAAAAAAGCGGATTTCAAAGAGTGGGTTTTATATTCGTCAGTTTATAATTTATTAGTAGGATAACTGTTATCCAGTCTTCGATAAATCGCCCCTAAGATAAATTAACGTATTTGACGTTAGTTGTAACACTTTTGGACCTAAATTATTTTATCTCTGGCTCCTTATAAAGGAAAGCTAGCCAAAATATAAAATACCATCAATAATGACAGAATTAGTTTCAGCGCCATCTAGCGGCGCAGCACATCTATTTCAAGCTGATGGTAGCAAGATTTTGCAATGTGAGTTATAATAGCCTTACGTCTACATTTTCAGTAACAAGGTGACAGGTCTATGGTACGTGGGAGGTTGCGAACGGTTGATATCGGCGGGTGAAGATGGCGCGCTCGGAGTTTGGGAGATGGGCGTGAGACGTAGAGAGACGCCCGCTTGGAAGGAATCAGATCTGTGCCAGATATGCCGCGCGCCTTTCATATGGAACGTACGGGCGATGATGGAGAAGAAACAGCTTGGTAAGTGTTAGGTGTACCTAATGTAAGAGATTTAGAATTTAAATATAAAACAAGTGTGAAATTGCGTGCGATTTCCGTGTTGATGTTAAGTTGGATTCGGGTATTCATCGTTTGTTAAGTTTCTGAGGTCGTAGTTTTTAGAACAAACCAAAATATAATCAGATAAAATATAAATATTAATCAGTCATCTGGTTCCTGTAATACAAGCTTTGCTTAGTTTAGGTCTAGATGGCGCTGTGTGAAATGTCAACATTTTTTATGATGCATCAGCTTAGCCGGAAGACTTTCCACGATTGAATTAGGCTTTCTCTATTAGGGTTTACCAAAATCACAACGTTCAGCAGTCGTGTTAGTGACCGCAACGGTGAAAAATAAAGGAAAACCGGCCAATTGCGAGTCGGACTCGCGCACGAATTAACGTACTATTACCAATAAAAACGAGTAAAAAAAAACACGTTTGTTGTATGGAAGCCCCCTTAAATATTTGTTTTATTCCATTTTTTAGTATTTGTTGTTATAGCGGCAACATAAATACATCATCTGTGAAAATTTCAACTGTCTAACTATCACGGTTCATGAGATACAGCCTGGTGACAGACAGACAGACTGAGAAGCCTTAGCGAACCCTTTGGGTACGGAACCCTGAAATACCTGTCCTGGTTTATGGTGCAGGTCTCCGTCAGCACCATTGCCGGTGGTGCGGTGCGGCCGTGTGCGCTTCGTGTTCTCCGCACCGCCTGCCACTACCCGTCATGGGGTTCGAGTTCCCACAGCGCGTCTGCACCGCTTGCTACGAGACGTTACGTCACGAGCCGTGAGTATGCCCACACTTCGTCGCCATTATGTTCCCATTACTGTACGCCTAGCACGAATCTTTACGCGAAAGTAAATGTAACGTTAACGCAAGGCTGTATGGGGCTGTATGGGGGTAAGTTGTATGGGGCCATGGGGCCCTGATGAAATGCCATACAACTGGCTTACGTTAACGTTATACTTACTTTCGCGTAAAGATTCGTGCTAGGCCTACTGATATGATGATATCTAGTCTGTTAGCGGCCCCTTGCATGAGCGTTGAGTATGAAACAAACTGAATGGCGGCTGTGAAGTGCGCAGCAAGCTACTCTCACTGCTTACCTCTTTCCGCGCAAATCTAACTTTTGCTACTGTACAGCGGTTCGTGCTGACTTCACGCCGCTATTGAGGTTGAATCGCTCTTTACCAGAATGAAAAGTAGGCAGAGGTGGCACGATGTTGTGAGGCGAGCTACATCAGCCACCATTCTTGGACCACGACCGCTCTGTCAAGAGTGACACGATTGAGAAGAAAACACTGGCCAATTCATACCTTCAATTTAGTTCGAAGGCGAGGCGTCACCACTGTAACTACGAAAGCGTAAATCTCACGCTTTCATAGTTACACCGGGGGCGTCTCCCTTTGGAAACATCTGAAAATGTAACGCTTGTTGAGATTTTGTCAGGCAAACAAACATTTGTTTTATTCATAGATCTATATATCAGGATATGCCCGAAGGAACATTTTATTTACAAAATGGTGTGGGGAAAAGTCAGCGCCATCTCTTAGATTACTCAGGAACTACGATGAGAACGGCCCTATCGCTGCCATTATGCCCGTCAATGTTTATGTTTACAATGATTATCCCAAATATAAATTCGATTATTTTCGTACAAAACGGAGTGTAATATTGAAAATATTGACTTACTTGTGGTAAGAAACTTTGTATTTCTTTTTATTGCACTTTAGAGTGTAGTTTGTGCAACCCTTCACAACACAACTTGGCATATTTTCTTCGAGACACACGACCGATATCTTCTCACTTCCAACACAGACTGGGCGCTAGTGGATGTCAATCTGTGAAATTGACACCCTCTTTGAAGCGACGGTTTAATCTGTCATTAGGCCTGTCCTTATATATATGTCTATGGTTGTATTAGTGTCAGCTGCGGGTTTATTTTATGTCTGCTATTTTGAAGATAATACAAGCTGGTGGACGACAGCAATGCTTCAAATTAAAATACTAACGGCCATTGTAATCCAAACTTATTAACAGTATTTTTTATTTAAATCTAATGTAACTAGAAGTAACTTGGTACAACTAGCCTTCGAACATTCCAGACGGGAATCCCTAGCGTCATTCCACGACATGAAGCACGCGGTAGCGTCGTTGTTCGTGGACGAAGCGACGGGCCGCATGTGCACCGCGGGCCGCGACCGCGTCGTCAAGCTCTGGGACGTCGGCCTGCTGCTCGCGCCCGCGCCCGCGCCCGCGCCCGCGCCCGCGCCCGCGCCCGGCTCCAGCGACCAGTGAGAATACCTCATTCACTACCTCGTTTCTAACTACTTTATTGGGGCCGTTTGTAACAATTTTGGGCCGTTTGTAACATTATCGAGCCGGTTGTAACATAGAGCCGTTTGTAATAATATTACAAACGACTCTATCATAATATTATAGAGTCGTTTGTAAGAAAATGAGGCTCTTGTTACATATCCAAAATATAGACCGCTACATTAGCCCATAACGTAGTATCATCCACCCGCAAGTTATGCAGTTCGACCGTGGTCGTGGTGCCTGCAACAGCACTGAAATATCGGCCACACCAAACTAATGAACCGCATGTAAATATTACTAAATATCCCGTTAATAAACAATATTTAAGTGACCATAACAGTTTAAATCTTGTTACATACCTTGCAACATATCTGGATAGCTTATTACATGCATGGAGGAGATTGTAACATGTACAATCAGTTTTTAACGTTGGACGTATGTATAACTTTTGGGGCCTTTTGCAACATTACTAAACGGCTTGTCTGCAAAATTGCCGGATCGGTTTTAATAGCACTGGGCTGCTTGAAATTCATGATAGTTTTGTCTCATGGGTTCAGATAAATATAAAATTGACATGAGTTATTTATTCCGCGGGCCGCATTTCTTTTAAGATCGGAGAATTTAAAAAGTTAATGGGCAATTCGGGAATGTAAATAAACATGAAATTTAAATTAACAATTTTTGGCATATTAACTTTTTTTTATAGCGTTTCCAACATAATGCTGGAATATTTGGAACGTGTTGATGGGTCGTTTGAAACATACTCGTTTTGTTGAGTGGTTTTGGAACATATTATTGGGTCGTTTGGAACATATTATTGGGTCGCTTGGAACATATTATTGAGTCGCTTAGAACATATTACTGGGTCGTTTACAACACATTGCGCTATTTAAACCCACTGTGTTACTTGGGCCTTTTGTTATTTAACCTGCCCCAAGATATAGTGTTACATTGTATGTATCATATTCAAACGTAGGACTTGCGTCAGATATAAAAAAATACGCTTTGGTGTATATTTAATTTGCCTATCTCACTTACGCATTCATATTGTGTATGCTCATGTTTTATTACAAAACAATAATATCTAGTTTAACATCGCTAAATAAAAATAAATAGATTAACTATCGATCAATCGATATGCTTATGTTTAACCCAGAGTTAAGTAGTAACCAATTTGTAGGTAGGTCATAAAATGTTTGCGTGAGTGTACCTTAGAGGTCGCTGTAAGAAATGTAACAACATGTATATACGTATAACCTGCACGGATTTCATGGGCTGTAGAAATTTACATATCTGTATGGTCGAATAAGCATTTGGCCAATGAGAACACAAGAAAAGGTATATGACGTGATCCGTGTCATCTTTCATTGGTCAATCACTTTTTCGAGGGAAATGACGATTTCTCCATATCATGCTACCCGTGGTAGGGTTAAATACTAAAAGATCACAGCTACGTCTAATTCAAAGCATAGTTATTGGTGTAAGTTAAGACAATTGTACCTACTAGTTTGTCTTATCAATTCTAAACAACTGAAACAGGCTTGCAATTAAAATATTTGTAATATATAGTATAGTATATTCTAAATCGAAACATCGATAGCTGCTGTTTATCGCTGATCGTAGAAATAAATGTTTTCATTTTATTTTTTGGATCTAATCCTTTCTATTTCGATTGCTGTTCCAACGAATTGCTTTACGGCATTGCCGTGCCGTGAGCTAAGACTGAACATTCTCTGCGTAAAATATTATCTATGGTATAGTATTTTATTTATCATATAAAATTATGTCAGTTTTACAAAAATAAATGGTGATATCGATTCGCAAACAATCGGAATTGTTCTGGTTTGAAATCTAAGCTCTGTCTCGTTTATCCTCAATTTAGATGACAGTGACAGAGAATGTAAATTTTGAATCGAAACCTTTCCAATTGGAGTTTTTTACGGTAGCTGGGTCTCGAAATTTCTGTAGCCTGTGGATCGAAATTAAGCGTTGTCAATTGTTTTTACAATGCAGTGTCATTAAAACCTCGTTGTCTTTTAATTCAGTTTTCATTATTTTCGATGCAGACAACGATTTCTCTTCCCAATTTAGATAGTGTTTACGGCGAAATGTATTTACGTATGACTGATAAGAGTAGATATACATATATGTATATAACTTAGTCATTGTGTTCATGATGGTGTGTTTGTCGTAAGTTTGTCCTAGGTAGGCGACGGAGAGCTATGGTTTTGGAGTCAGTAAAAAAAATATTCAACTTTGTCTTTGTCGATAGTGAACGTAGTGAACCTTCTAGGCAGGCGCGTTACATCCTAGACCGCATCGTTACTTACCAATCATACCAACACAATAAAAAAGTAAACGAATTTTGAAGATAAAAAATCAGCAACTATTCCCTCAGGTTACTAGAAGACCTTCTGACCTTGAAAGTTTAATCAAATGAAAAATCGGAATAACTTCAATAGTTATATTTGGAGCTGAGTTTATTGAGTTGAAATGAAGTTTTGACGTCGTCTATTTAGGACAAGTGTTGCGAATTAGTTTCACTTTCTTACTAATGAAACGTTGTACCAAAGTGGGATAGCTGATTAGCTAGACTTTTGAAATTTAGTTCGAAGTATTCAAAAATAGAGCTAAAGTATAGAGCTTATTCCATTTTTATAATAACTATCGGTAAATGTTATATTTACGCTTCATCAGTATAATACGTGATATTTGATGAATATTTTAAGGCTTTTGTCGTTGGGCACATATTTTGTTTATCCGAAACAAATGAGCGGTACTGGCTCTGTATTATGGATGTGAAATTCGTATTCTTTTGTGTAAGATTGTTTGTCGCTTGTAGATTTTATTTTAAAACAAAGTATTTCGTTTTGAATATGTCTTTGCAATAGCAGATGCGACTTTCACATTTATGAGGTCTTTATTAAGGCTTCATTTATATTGGGAGGCCCCTTATCAGCAATCGAAACTAATCTAAAAAGAATCTCCTAATAGAGTGCCTTAGGTCTATGCAGCGTTTGTCTATGCTTTGACTATAGCCTTCAATTATTCATCGAATTGTAAATTGTCTATGATTGAATAGTATTTTTGGTGGAAACTCAATATTTATTGGAGCTTTTTACGAGTCAGTTATTTGTTATTTATATTAGAGATATATTTAGTGTAACTAAATCTTATTTTATGTAAGCTCTTTTAATTTTTTTTTTTTACCATTTTAATTTGGTTTAGCTATCGGTAATGCTTTGAGAGTGCACTATTTTGAGGTTTTAGCTATGTAGCCATATTTTTGTCATTTTGTAAAAATGTCGTTTCTATAATATTTCTATTCTACTTGTGTAATGCTATTCTATGGGACAATAAAATATGTATTTATATACATCAGATACAATGTAAGCTTACTGTAATGCTGATGTCCTTTCGACGTAGTATTTTCTAGTATACTTGTATTTTTAATTTTTGGTAACTGGTTAGAAAGAGTTCGTAAAAAGCAAGGTGCTGACTTCAAAGTTAAATCGTATGTTAAATACGTATGTTAAGTATGTTTAGTTTTTATATCAATAAAACATTAAGTAACTGAACGAAGTTCTAAACAGACCCCCTTAATAAAAAAAACATTGTGAAGCGAAAGAATTGTTATTTTGTGTTTTGTTTCTTTCTATCCAATTCGAAATAGGTAAAGATAAAACAAGATAGAACATCGAGTTGCTATCCCACTGTTATGCACTGTTTATTTAAACAAACAGTGCTCAGAACAAACGCTCGAACTCATTCGTCCAGATAGTTCAAGCAATGAAACATGGGCTTAAAATTAACGAAGTTCGTTACATTTTGTTTTATTCATATGTATGATTAAAAAAATGTACTCGGGAGGAATTGGTCGCGCCTATGTTTTGAGAAATGCCTGGCTTTTGGTGTAAATTCCATTGCAAAATTACTGATATGTCTGTAATAGACACGGTTTGGCGTGGACCAATTGGTTAATGTAATTAATATATTGTGTAAAATGAAAAAAAAAACAAATGTAAAATATATTGTAAAGTAATGCGGCAGTGCTCACATTTTTGGATTATTTGAAAGTATTATTGAATAGAATAGAAGAACAGACAAATTTTTAAACTTGTACAAAATTACTGATGTTGAAAAACCTGCCTCATTGGCCTGCAGATGTCTACTGCTGAAGACCCTTACCCCCGGTTTCTGGGACGTTTCTTAAAGTTAAACTCTTGTCAGTTTTGAAATACTGAACGCTGATTTGTTGAAAAAAGCCGATGACAGACAGGCAACCAATGGGCGTTCAGAATTTCAAAGTTGACAAAAGTTTAACTTTGACAAACGTACCAGAAACCGGGGGTTAGAGCGCCACATTGAGGAGCTGCATGCCTCTTGCAGCCATTGGGTCCCCGCAGTTTTGAGCAGATCGTCGGTCCACCTAACTCGCTCTGTCTAAACTTCACATAAGTTTGCTAGTGGGTTATATGTATAATATCTTATATTCTATACAATGATTGTTTCTATATTGTACATAAACTATAACCCTATACGAATGTTACTGGTTGCACATCTAAATGTTACTAGATGCTTTTAGAACTAAAATTTATTGCCAAAATGTTTGAGATGTGTATTTAGTCTACTATATCTACCTACTACTATATATATTACTAAATTATTTAGTTTTGTGAATTTATCGCTTGCGAAATTGTATAAGAGTTTATTGATCGTCTTTCTTTTGCACTAGTTTTGGTAAAAAGTATTATAAAAACGTGTCCACGTGTTACATTTAACAGTTCAAAAAACATCATTTTGAAAGAAAATAAACGTGTAATGTTATCGAACCGTATTTTAGAATTTTGTGACGTGGAAATTGCGTAAAAGCTCCCTTGAATCGGGTGTCGCGATAGTAGGTAATTGTTGGTTGTTGGTTACTTATCGTTTAATGTTTGATCTTAAAAACACGTGGACGTGTTTTAGATAATGTTTGATATTATTGTTACAAAGAAAATCGTTTTTTTATTATTAAAATTAACTTCATAGTTAACTAGCACTTGTTTATTATTGTATCTAATTTTATTCTAGTTATAATTTAAATCGGCGTAAAATATATCTATGTAATAAATAAATTAACTATTCTTTTACATCACTTTGAGTTATTTTCATTTTAACATTTGGGCGTCACGTCGGACGCGCAGTAATACTGGAAGTAATGTCTTAGTCCATCGGAGTCACTCGGCACGCGGGGACCGGTCACTAGTTATTGCGGAGCGTGTTGTGTAGGACGCGGTCCCGGCTGGCTCGGTGCGGCCGCGGGCGGGGCGGGGCTCGGCGGGGCGGGGCTCGGCGGGGCGGGGCTCGGCGGGGCGCGCGCGCGCGCTCACCCCGGGCACGCGTACGTGTCGCGCGGCACGCACACCTGCCCGTTGAACGCGTGCCCCGCCGCGCACGCCAGGTCCGTGCGCGCGCCCGACACGCAGAAGTAGTACCGCGCGCACGCCGTGCCCGCCTGCACGAAGAACCCGTCCCGCTCGCACCCGCCCGCGCCCGCCTCGCTCGCACCCGCGCCCGCATCGCCGCACGCGTGCGCCGCCGCCTCCACGCACGCCTGCCCGTCGAATATCTTCCCACCGAAACACGACAGCGTCGCCAGCCGGTCGCCGCCCTCGCAGTAGTAGTACCTGCAACCGGAACGCGAGCGGTCAGCCACGGCGCTGTGACACCCGCGGAGACGAGGTCCCGAACTCGACTCACCTGCGGCAGCCGGACTCGAGCTCCGGGTGGTAGCCGTCGGTGCGGCCCTCGCACGAGCGGTCCTCGGCGCACAGGTCGGCGCGGCGCGGCACGCACGCGTCGCCGTCGAACGCGAACCCCGGCGCGCACGCGTACACCGCCTTGGAGCCGGCGGCGCACGCGTAGTACCCGCGGCAGCCGGCGTCCGCGCCGCGGTACCGGCCGTCCGCGCGCCCGTAGCACGAGTCGCGCTCCAGGCTCGGGCACAGGTACGCGGCCGCGGGCGAGCAGCGCGCGCCGTCGTACACCGCGCCCGCCGGACACTCGAGAGAGGTGCGCAGCGCGCCCTCGCAGTGGAAGTACTGCGTGCAGTTGGACTCGAGGTCCTGGTAGGTGCCGCTCGGCAGCCCCTCGCACTCGGCGGCGCGCTCGGGCCCCGCGCACGGGTACCGCGCGGCCGTCACGCACGCGGCGCCGTCGAACGCGAGCCCCGCGCCGCACGCGCCGCGCGACACCACGCGCTCCCGCCGGCACTCGAACCACGCGTCGCACGCGCGCCAGTCGCGGTGCAGCCCGTCCGCGCGGTTGAAGCACGGGCTGCGCGCCGGCGGCGGGCAGGCGGCGCGGCCGGCCGGCTCGCAGCCGCCGCGCGCGAACAGCTGGCCCGGCTCGCACACGCCGCGCCGGATCACGCGCCGCGCCTCGCACACGAAGTACTCGCGGCAGCCGGCGGCGCGGTCCGCGTACGCGCCGACGGCCGCGCTCTGGCACAGCGAGGAGCACTGCTCGTCCGAGCAGAAGTCCGCGTCGCCGGCGGGCAGCGCGGCGGCGGCGGCGCGCGGCGGCGGGCAGGCGGCGGCGCAGGCGGGCGCGCGGCACGGGCCCACGGCGCGCAGCTCGCCGCCGCGGCAGGAGAGCGCGCGCCGGCACTCGTGCGAGGCGTCCGGGTACTCCCCGTCCGCGAGGCCGGCGCACACGGGCTCGTAGCAGGTACCGGCGCCGCGCGCGCACGCCTGCATCTCGAGGTCGAACCAGGAGCCGGCGGGGCAGGCGCGGTCGACGGCGGTGCCGTTCTCGCACCGGTAGTACTGGCGGCAGGCGGTGCCGGGCGTGGCGTACGCGAGGCGGTCGCGCGGCGCGCACCGGCGCCGCACGCACGCGTGGCGCGGCACGCACGCGCCCGCCACCTCGCTGAAGGCGCGCCCCGCGCCGCACGAGTAGCGCGCGCGGGCCGCCCCGCCCGAGCACCGCACGTACTCGCGGCACTCGCGGTCATAGTCCGCGTGCAGCCCGTCCCTGCTGCATAGCGTGCTCTCACCGGCTGAAAAGTGCACCATGGTTCTGTGACCTATACGATTTTTCTTTTGCGGTAAATTGCGGTCGATGTCAGAAAATATTTGTAAACTCAGTTTTTTTTTAATGGTAAATTTATTAGGCCAATGCGTATTTCTTTAAAAAATGATTTAGGTATAGATTTTAATGATAAGTCGAGAACAATTACCTATATTATAATAATTTATAAAATAATAGATTAAAATTAAAACTTAACCGAACGAGGCCGCGATGTATGTAGGTCTCATTTAAAACCGGTATTGATTGATAAAAAAAGACGTTGTTCACTGATGAAACTCACTGAATATTTGTGCGCTGATAGCGATCACGATTACGGCGAGCCGCGCGGGCGCTCCGCGGGAGGCAGGCGCGCGCGCAGACATGTCGGCTGCGAGTGGCGAGCGCGCGCAGTCGGTGGTGGCGCGGTGGTGACGCGGCGCGGGTTCCTTGACATTCGCGCGTCCCCGCGTAACCTGATCCCTGCCGCGGCCCGGATGCAGCCTCCGAGTTAGGAATCTAGACACGCCTTGTTTGTCCAGCGCCTGCTGTTCAAGTGAAAACGATCGCAAGGAGTCGCTCGCCGGCCGTGAACTTTTGTCTCCTTACGTAACACGGATGAAATATAATATTCGATTATGAAAAAACACTTGCAGTGGCCTCTTTGTCTGTAGTCGGAAATCTCCGGAAAGGCTTAAGGCTTAGGATGCATTACATATATTTACATTCATAGAAAAGCTATTCATGCTATTTCATAGCATCTAAATAAGTGGAAGAATAGGTAATGAACTAATCATAAAAATACCTATACCTATAGCTATCTCCTAGCTAGACGATTGTATACAATACCTTATAGTTTTTGCTCACGCAGATTATGCACGATTACTTGATTACCATCTGCCCGCTGCCGTACCGCCTCGTGGGAATCCGTTGCAAAAAATAAATAAAAAAACAAACAGATCGTGTCGAAACGTAATAAATACTCGGTACTGAGCCGGAATCTCCGAGAATCCGCGTAGGAATCAAAGTCAAGAGTCTATTGACTTCATATATTACTACATCTGATTGTACACTGTAGGTACCTAGTACAGTTGGCAATTCATAAAGTTAATAAACCGTCACATCTCTGACATTGGCCGAATTCTAACGTTCCACCAATTTCTCGAGATCAACTTGAACTTTCAGTTTCAAGTGTAGAATTCGACCTCAGCGACATCCGCATGTCGACTTCTACAAGCGGTGCTAAGTGCTAATGATGTTGACATTAAGACTGATGGGTACTAGGATAACATGAGCAAAGGCAATGACGCTATCAGAATGCATGGAATGTGAGTGCGATTGCGTGACGGTCAAGGTGGCCAGCGGGGGCGCATCGGCGTTTATAAACTTAGGTTCGAATTTTCCGCACGCACATTAGGAGTAGGCACCTTCTGTCCAATACATTTGTCATACAAAGACTAGGGAAAGTTAGTCATTTCTTGTACCTAACAGTAGATTTCTAATAATATGTCTGTGCAGTGTGCAGTAGGTACCCACCTTTAACTTCTGGCCTCCTAGTACTTTTGGCGATTTCAGACAAATATTTGCCGGTGAAGAAGGGGGAAGAAAGGTTCTCGAGTGGCGACCACGAACCGGTGAAAACCGCAGGGAGCCGTATAAAGTGGCGCTCTCTGGGAGAGGCCTGTGTCTCGAAACATTGTACCTCCAAATTGAACAATAACCATCATGGGAGCCAAACTAATTGTAAGAACTGACCGATTTAAGTACGTACCATTCGTTGATCGAATTGGGTATTGTACGAACTGGGAACTAATCATCACGATTATCTTGTATTATTAAATAGGCATACGTGTCTTTTAAAGCGCGATAATGTAACTTGCGGACCTAAGACAACAATGCAATCGCAGTGAAACATTCAAAGCAGGATGTCCCCGTCACGTGCGGAAAATTTGCCATTTTACTAACTCCGCAATCCATAGGTTACGCTAGCGGATAGATTAATCAGAACCGTACACTACGGCACGCTTGTTGTTTGTGCGGTTACTGTAATCGATTGCCTTTCGATCGTTATCTCGTCAGCAACAATTACAATAAACATAGCCTCGAGGCTAGTTCCGCATCTTTACACTTTGTTTGTACCTACTTACTTGTTCTACACATGTATTTGCAAGAATGTGTAATGTGATTAGATTTTTTCAAACCTTTTAACTTTGACGGGCCCGATAGCTCAGTTGGTGGTATCCTTCTGAACTGAGGGCTGTGGGTTCGATTCCTACCCAGGACAAACATTTGTGTGATGAACATAGATGTTTGTTCTGCGTCTGGGTGTTATATTGTATTCTATGTATGTATTTACAAACAAAAAAAAAGTATATAATTATTATATCCGTTATCTGGTTCCCATAGTACAAGCTATGCTTAGTTTGGGGCTAGATGGCGCTGTGTGAAATGTCCACACATATTTATTTATTTATTTATTTATATTTAAGTATGTATGATTACAAATTTCACAACAACCCGCGCGTTTTGTTTTTAATTATTGGAGTCCGATGTATTTTAATTCTTGGAAAATACTACTTTGATATTACAGTTACTGCACCTACCAAACTGAAATAAAAAACTATCTGGTTCAGTGTTTGAAAATCTACAAATTATATTCTCATTATGCACCTTATTTTATTATACCTACTTTTTTATATATTTTGGCTACACACATTGTGTATTTAGCCAGTGTCAAGTATTGTATATTTTCATCGAGTTTCAGAATATTTTACGTAGTCAAGTCATAGTCATAGTCCAGTCTAAGTCGGGTCATAGTCCAGTCTAGGTCATGCTCTAGTAAAGTGGTGGCAACTTTACAAGAAGCTTCTATGGAATTTTGGAAGCAACACGAAAAACCAAGTGACACCACATTATATCACTTGACCACACTTATGCTCGTAATTCAGCACTTAATGCGTAAAACGCCACCAAAAAAAAGCAAGTTTTGAGAAATAATACAATGCAACGACCTGAAATTTTTCACGTTCCCGCCAAAAAACTCTATTATACCTACTTAATTACCAATTAAAAAAAACAATATAGAACTACAAATTGGTTTGTCAGAAAACATCATGTTTCAGATACCTACCTACTAGAATTACTAAACAACCTTCCTTTTCAGGTTAATGAATCGAATCACCAAACAGAGGAATGTCCAAATATTTCGATCAATTAGGACCCCTCGTGGGAGTAGTTTGATTAGATTATTAGCACCCAGATCTAAAACGTATTTTAAAGTTATTCACGTAATATAATTATGACTAGCCATCATCCTTAAATGCTAGAAGGTCAAGGAAGCGTGGTGGAAAAACTAACTAGGAAAAGCGCGGTCATATTACATGGTCTATATAGTGCCTACAGGCTTAAGTGCCTACCTATCCTACCTATGTGGTCCTGTAAATATGTAAATGTAGGTACTTTACTGAGTATTGTGACGTTTCTGTCTATATTATGTAAGCCATGAGCTCTTGAGTGTGTTTATCATACGTTGTGAAGGTCCTTGGTAGGCAACCCTAATTGATTTACAATGTGTTAAATATTAATAAGTCAACGATGAATAAGATTCGTATTGTATTATGGTACAGATATTAAAATAGTAGTTACGTTATGGCAATATTATGGGTGATGCATTCCACGTTTGCATGCCTTGGACGAAAAGCATAACATATTTGTAATTTAAATATCTTTAGCTAGTCCTCTTACCTTGACGGCAACTTGCTGTTGTGTTTAGAACTGGTGAGCAACGCTCAATGGAAGGAGATTTAAAAGAATGAAGCACTTTCAGTTCTAAACACAACTTTGATTGAGGTAGGTACTTACTTAGGTACAATAGAATAGTTTTTTTCAGGCCTCATCGATATAGATACCAAAGAACATGGAATAAGTACATATTCTTCTATAATTTGCCAATTATGTATGCTGTTCAAACTTGGGTGAGTGAAAAAGAATCTCGAGTGCCAAACAAACAAACATCGGAATTGCTTCGGTATTCAAAAGCCCGGGCGGGAAAACCTCTATTTAGGTAAGTAAGTATTATCTCTATTCCAAAAGTCGGTTTCTTTAAGTTTGCTATAAAAAAGTACTGATGTACAGTACACTAGGTATGATCAATAGGTATGCTAGAAATAAGAGGAATGCACCACATGTCAGTCCTACTAACTATGTATAATAGTTATTTAATTTTTACGCGGAGTAATATGATAAGTACTTAAGTAAGTTACAAGAATTATAATAGGTAACCTTTTGTGTATAAGTAGAAGTCAACATTACCTTATTCGGGATGACGAGTTAGCGTATTCTAAAATATCCTAGGAACTTGTGATTTTTAAATAAATTATTTCCTTCAATGATGGAAAGGACCTAAAGTTACGGGCCCCTAGTCATGCAGTAAGGTGTGATATACATACACACCTACTTGGGTATTACTAGTAACAATATAGAATTTGTATGCTACTTAGATATAACATATTGGTGATGTCTCATCAAAATAATTCGATCATATTACTACGGTGATCTTTGGCCTTTGGCTTGACAAATCCCAACTTAACCTATCAGGTGTCACGAAAATAAATAACTAGTAGGTGCGAATAGCTAATTAAATGTGAAATAACTTTTAATGTCTAGATAAACTCTTGAACTGTTTGACATAATAGGCTGTTAAGATCTTTTAATTTATTTAAACTGCGGCATTCTTGGATAATATTAATATTAAGCGGTAATGTTAGAACATCCGGTTTGGGATTGACCTCTTCATGGTGGGAGAAATTTATTGAATCATAGATTTGGCACGTGTAAAGACTATAACCGGCCAAGTGCGAGTCGGACTCGCGCACGAAAGTTTCCGAGCAATTATCTATAAAAACGAGCAAAAAATCATGTTTGTTGTATGGGAGCTCTCTTAAGTATTTATTTTATTTTGTTTTTTAGTATTTGTTGTTAAAGCAGAATCTTTGAAAATTTCAACTGTCTATCTATCACGGTTCATGAGATACAGCTTGATGACAGACGGACAGACAGACAGACGGACAGCGGAGCCTTAGTAATACTTTTTGTAACTTTGTCTTTCTAAGATTGTAATTTGTTTTGTGCATAAAATAAATAAATAGGGTTTGCTTAATACTGGGTGTAATATAATTCATTAGTCTCCTTTGAAACTAGATACCTACTCCTGATACCGGTCACGTGTGGACCAACGTTTTTGAATACCCTTTGGTTTTTCAGATACTTACCTACTTGAACTCATCGTCCTTCATCAAGATGTTAGCAGCTGAGTATCAGTAAGCATCTTCTTAGCTAGCCTTACCACATTGTCTTGTTCCTCGAAGAAGACTCGAAAAGTCAGAAATGATTTTGGTAAGTACCTAGCTTTTAAATAATATTCGTGTTAATTAGTTTTGTGTTTTTACCTAGAACTCTCTCGGTGTTGAATCAGTGCTCAAGACGCACCCCATTTTTCATCATCATCATCATCATTAACAGCCTGAAGACGTCTACCGCTGAACATATGCCTCCCCCAGGGGGTGCCCTTAAGCGGCTGCTCGCCTTGTGCATCCATCGGCCCGCGGCTTTCACCAGATCGTCCCCAACTCCCATTTTTAATGTACATAAAAGTTAAGTACATAACTAAGTAGCTCCTGCACAAGCCTGCACAAGGTTTGAGAGCGGTTAAGTTTGCATAAGTGCGAACTTAGGGGCTGTCAAAATATAGTGCAGACAGACATTAGGTATTATCTTAATCGAGCCACAGATTAGATAATACTTCGTGACAGAAGCTAAACTAAGATTTAGCTTCGCTCGCGGTCTTTTTGTACGCTTAAATTTGGATGTAGGTCGGTTGCACGCAGCTACGCGAGCCTAGCTACCTTACCGTAGCTTGTGGTGTGACTGTTTCTGGTATATAATTTCTGGTATTTTTCTTAATTGTTATCATACTTTCATTCGGTCTATATATTATGTTAAGTACTTATAATTACTAATTTAATCATTAAGTTCAACTGGATTGTAAATAATGTTCTATTTGTGAAAACTGTTAAAGGCTAGTTTGCTACCATGTTTTAAGCTATGGTATACGTTTTTAAGCTGTTTGTTTTCCAAATAATAAATAAATAATATAGCAATCCGCCAGTTCGGTGATTAGTTGGTTACACTTTGAAACTACCCATGCATGCAATCTGTTCGCTACTTGCGTAAGATTTTGGTCAGAATCCTGTTGCTAATTACACTAACACTCGCAGTTCGTTGCTGTGCGGTTTTAGTTACGAATAGATTTTATTCTACGTAGACTTTACATCCTGCTTCCTAATTTTATGTTTTGTTACTTGTAAAGTAGAATTTAGCCGGATTTTATGGCACCCACGGGAAGAGCTGGGGTGACCTACTTATTCGTAAACCTCACGGCAAACTGTTTGGTTATCAAAGCAAAAGAAGTAATTATACGTTTACTCGCTGGTTAGCTAAAACGCAGTGCCCAGCGCGAGGTTGATATTGAGATTGGTTAGGTCCAAACATTTTAAATTGCATAATGTGTTACAATGGTTTCTTACTTTTATTCAAATTGTTGATTACTGAAACATTTGGCAACTAGAATCCCAAACGCAACATGATATAAAACTGCACTCAGATATGAGTATTTTTATTTATAACTTAGATCCCAAAAGTCAGTATGTTAATTAATTTGAAATCAGCGCTTGCAAAACAAATTACATAAGTAGTCTAACATCGCCGCCGTGTTCATCGACACCTACTATAATAAAATCAAAGATGCTACTAAGCGATTCCGCGATCGGCGTCTAACTGGCTATTGCCAACTCCTATCCGGGTTTAATTATCAAGTAAAAGCTTTCAAGGTCTATAAAATATCGTGGCATTTGAGATAACCTACTCATCTATTAGTCATTTGAGTACGATACGGCCACTGGTCCTTCACATCACCATTTTTATTTCATCGTTTAGGATTTGATGTAGCGTTTATGCGTAGTTTCTGTTTATTAGATAACGACATATTTTGGTTTATCAGCATGCATGTCTGTCACAAGCATCTCGTTACGAGAATAATTTCCGTTTAAAAATATACAATACAACCTAATTGAGAACTTCAGTTCAAACCGACTTTAATCGCCTTATCTACTGAGATATACCATAGGTACTGAGTGATTGAGCATCCATCGGCTCCCCGCGGTTTTCACCAGATAGTCGGTCCACGTAGATACGCTGCGTCTTCCGGTTCTTGGGCAACTTTCTTCCCCATCGGTTGTCAGTTCTGCGAGCGATATGGCCTGCCCATTGCCATTTCAACTTGCTAATATCGATCATACACGTCCTCCTGCGGACGTTGGACATAATTGGACAGTCTGTCCCAGGTCCCAGTCGCCAATTATTATATAATAAAGATACTTTCTTTGACGGGCCCGATAGCTCAGTTGGTAGTATCCCTGCCTTCTGAACTGTGGGCTGTGGGTTCGATTCCTACCCGGGACAAACATTTGTGTAATGAACATAGATGTTTGTTCTGCGTCTGGGTGTTATATTGTATTCTATGTATGTATTTACAAACAAAAAAGTATATAAGTATTGTATCAGTTATCTGGTTCCCATAGTACAAGCTATGCTTAGTTTGGGGCTAGATGGCGCTGTGTGAAATGTCCACACATATTTATTTATTATTTATTATTATACGTTATATTATAATACTGGTAGTTAGCACTTATTTACATTGCGGGATACCTATAATTGCGGGTGAGTCATTAACTTTCCGCGTGTGAGGGTCAGAACCGGACATGGCGAACGTCACAGCAGCATCATTAAAGCTTAAATAAAAAAAAGAATATCAGAGTTGTTTACAGGAACTTATGCATAGCAACGTTGGATAATTTCGAATAGGTATTGTTGTAATTAGAAGCTCACTGCTAGCCGGAACTTGAACGGCTACAGTAAAGACGTGTTACATTAGTTACTTATTTGGAAATCATTAGTGGAGTAAAAAGGCTATGCTCACTAATTTAACAGAATTTCCGAAGTTACCGCAAGTTAATAAAACCCATTTATTTCATCCATGATAAAACCCAGTAATTTTAAAGGTTTTTAGGATTTTCCGCAAGTAAATGAAACTTGCTTAGGTCGCTATCCCCAAGTTTTCTCAATGAGTATTTATATACCTACTTTTTTACTGTACTCAATTTATAAAATGAATCCTTGTCTGTTTGTGTGCTTTTCACACCAAAATGGCTTAAATAATTTTGATGAAGTGAAGAGAATTTAACAAAACTTCACACCCGATTCGTAATGCAAGAATTCGCTATTAAGTATACATAATTTATATGTACTGTCTTCTAATAAAGGCAGATTTAACTTCAGAAGGTAAAATTAACTGTATATTGAAACATTGGCCCTAAAAGCCCAGACAAAGATCAAAAATTATCCCTTGTTGTATCCACTATTTCTGGTGGATAAAATAGCAGATAAAAGTGTCTGTTTCCATGCAGCTCGTACTGAGATTGATAACAAATTACAATGTAGATAGGACACAATGACGTGCAAGGCAATTGTGCCTTTCATAAACCTTGCATGTAATGTGTGCTATTGTAATAATTAATAGATCTTATTCTCTTAAACTTTACTGGCACTAATAAATTAGTTATGTATCGTAGATTATGACTGTGCCAAGTTGCTGCTATGTTATCACACGTATCTGGTCTTGACACACTACCATGTGGCCTCAGCCGATATTCATAATATAAAGTAGTAACCCCGCCCCACGGTTTCACTTTCGTGGACACATTGTTTCAAGATAAAAAATAGCCTATGTCATTCTTGACTCCAGGAACTATCCCTATGCAAAAAATCCCATTAATCCATCGCTCCTTTTTTTTTTAAAGGGGTAATGCTGTTGGTCTCTAACGACCTTTACAGCGTCACCGGGCGGGCTCACTCCGTTGCTATATGAAAGAAAGACAAACCGACAGACAGATTCTCCTTTTTAGTATAAAACCTCATCGGTCTAGTATTTATTGCATTTAATTAGCGTTTGGTTTTTTTTTAGTGACTAATCAGACCTGGCACCTGTGCTAGATATTACGTACATTATACAGGTGTAATTTAATTCATTAGCATAAATTGAGCCCATGATTGTACATCTTTTATAAATTTGTATCTGTGTGCATTCTTGTTTATTGGTGTTCAATAAAGTATTATTGTATTGTATTGTATTGTATCATTTATATGGGTAAAGAGTGAAACTGTTTTTATTGAAAATAATGAAGATTGCCGCGGCGCCTGACGCAGTTGGCACGGATGATTTTGATACATTTTAACGTTTTTATACCTTGTATGTACTAATTAAAACCAGTACTGCATTATTTTAGTTAAATTTTGTATTGTAGCATTTGATTAAGTAAGTTGTTTCATTTTTTGGAGCTATTATTATTACCAAACCAATGTGTTAGATTTCAAAAATGTTGGTCCCCACGTGACCGGTATCAGGAGTAGGTACCTAGTTTCAAAGGATGCTAATGAATTCAATTACACCCAGTATATAGTGTATAATTTATGTATTACATGTTTAGTTGACCTTTTTGTGTAGTTTTATAAAATGAATGACTAAGTTGTAACCGCGGATTCAGTTGCTAGTTTTATACGAATTGAGATGGTTTTATTAATTCGGTAGTATTCTTCATTGTTTTTTATCAGTGACATGGGGAACCAAGAGACGCGGGTATAGGTCCCGTAGGGCGTAATTCGTTGAATCTATGGATATATTTTGGGTTACTTGGGTTTTGGGTTTAATATCGGCAACTCGAAACAAATAAATTACATGGTAAATATCCCGTTAATAAACAATATGTGAGTAATGTTACTTACAGGTTGCCTTGAAGTATCGAAAAATAAATGGCAGATCATGTGTTAATTATGTTATCCTAGAAAATTGGAAGGCTATGGGATAAGTAACTACATAACTATACATAAGCATAGATCTTTATCCAATTAGGTAGATTCTTTGGACGCACCTCTTTAATCTTCGAATAAGAAGATTATCTCTGATTGAAAAATAGGCCCGATTTACATATGTAACGAGTATTAGAAAAAATGTAACTGAGTTCAATACAACAATACTTATTACCAAATAACAACGTTTGCAACTGCTTGTTTATGAGATAAATAAATAATGATTATGATTCCTACATGGTTAGATACTTACGAATATAGCATATATCGAATAATTTAGATTTAATCAGTAGTGACTTGAATTAGTACCTATAAAATGTGTAGGTATCAACTCAAATAATATTTTTATGTATCTAAATAATTTTAAACAAGACTCAACAGGTGTATGACATTATAACAGGTTTAGTTCCTTCAACTTAGGTATGACTTAGTCTGTATCCGCCCGAATTAAGGAAATATGATAATTAATTTTGAAAAATCCACATTTGCCTTCTTCACCCGGACGGTCGTGGGAAATAAGTGACACTTAAACGATAGATATATACCTACTTAATACATCAAAAAAATATATTCTATTACAGAATGTTAATGTATTTATTCTTATCCGCTATATAAAATGTAAGCGATGTGCATATATATAAAAAACAAACGTAGTACGATCTCCATAGTTCCGTTTTGATTATTTTTACAAAATTCACATGACCTCAAGTCACGGACCACGGAGACGCTAAATTTTGATATATCTACTTAATGTGTTATATAAAAAAATACTGGTTTCGTAATATGTCTACACAGAAGCAATAAATTCATAATTTATGGTCCAACCAAGCTAATGTTTACATATGTAACGAAGATATTTGTGTAAAATAACTATTTAAATGGTACCTAAGTGTCTGCTGATTCGATGGCATGTCCTGTTCGTTATTTTCGATATATTTTTAAGCAATACTAGCTGACCCGCCTCAGGTTCGCTAATTAGTTTTACGCCCTAACCCTGTTCACGAGAACAGGGAAGCGATAGGGAAAAGAGAGATAGTAGAAAAGCATGAATGGATGGGCTGGCACAAAGCTCTCTTCTATTGCCGCCTCATCCATTCATCCTTTTTCCCCTGTCTTTTCCTTTTCCCTTTTTTCTTCCCTTAGACAGGATGAGTATAGTGCTTTATCTCGTTGCTGGCTATGTTTTATAGCGGCGTATGGATACATAATACCGTAAAAATGACGTATAAAGAGTAAAGATTCATTTCACTGTGCCTGGAAAAATAACTAGGTATTTTTTCTAGGCATTGAAATAATTATTTAAAAAATATACAGACCAGAAATCTTGCTTAGAATTACTTCCGTATTAGGTACTTGGTGTAACCCGTACGTGTTTTAAATATTATTCTGAAAAATTAAACTTAACCATGCCTTTCAGCGCAACCCGCGCGTTCAGTAGTTGCGTGATGCGTGTTCAAAGGGGCGACAGACAAAAATTTCAAAGTTTCTATGCCTATAATCAATTAAGGGCTGATTTCTCAATGGCTGGATAAAGGTTATTATATCCGACTGATAAACTATAAACCGACTATAACCAAAAAACATAAATTATTCACGTAATACTGTTTAAAAAAGTTCACGTTTCTTTTCACCGTGTTTTGTTTTATCCAATCAATAGCTTTGATCTGTTTATTGAAAAATCGCACCTAAGAAGTATCAGCATTCAATCAAAAATTTTCAAAAAAAATATCGGATATCTGATTAGAAAACGTGCAGAAGTGGTAGGAAGGGACCTGTTGTGGTTACTTCGCAAACTGTTGTCGTCGTATTTTTTCGAATGTGCATTACTGTACTCGGGTATATTCCTAGTTGCCCCCCCATGAGATGCCCCCGAGTGTCAATCTGTAATTCAATTCCCAGTTGCCACCGAGTGGCGACTGGGAAGCTATTGCCCCCACTTCTTGTTTTCAATTTCTTTACTAACGCACAGATTAAAGTAATAATACAATAAAGATTTTACAAATCGTTGCCTCAGGATTTCATCATCATGTGAATTTGTGGCGAAATGTGAGCGAGTACACGTTGACGTTATAATAAAATTATACCTCTTTATTGAAGTTGAAATTTTCCTTCTTTTTATAAGTGGGTAAAAATATGGCGTCTATAGAGGCGCCCGTTATACATATTATCTACCTTGCGCAATGTGCTATGTTAATTTTAAATTGGTCATTTAACCCAAAAAAAATATAAGTCTCTCCCAAATCAAAGCAGTCTAGTACCTACCTACCTACCTAATACTTCAGACTTCTGGACTGTGAGATCAGATAGACTTATTTGCCTGGCCATTTGAATTAGCATCCGTTCTATACCTAACCAGCGCAGCTCAGTGAAACAAGTAGTTCTTGCACACTTTTGCTACTATCGCAGAAAAGTCCTAATTTTATCCTGTTATGACACAATCAGCTTCCTTACAGTGTAAAGTAGAAACTTCAAAAGAAACTTCTTCCATACATTATAATTAATACATTCTCTACTATTTCTTTCTCTACAATTGTAGATGACAAAATATAGAGTTCTAGAAAGCTCAGTTATTGAACTCTAAGGTAAAGCGTAGGCTTTGCAACCTAGTTCGGTTCGAATCATAAATGGGTGATAAATTGATAAAGATTTAACTAATAAATAAGTCATTAGATTACAATGTACCTACTTATCTAACACCGACTGAACTAAACTTGAACTTTGAATAAGATCAAACACAAACGCTGGTGTTGAATTGCGATAAATAAAATCAAATACGCAAACAACGGCTTTTAACAGCTCTTAAATAGGGTAGATGCTTTCAATAGAAATAAAACACGATTTAAACCCAAACACACACACACACACACACACTACAGAAGTATGTAATTAATTACAGTGAAAAATAGAAATATACTGTGATATCCTCCGGCTCCTTCTTCACGGAATATAGATACATCACAAGTTCACAAGCATATTTATTTTTGTTCGAAAGTAAGGCTATGGCACGCAGGGTGCCCCATCTGTGATGAATTCGTAGAACTAAGATCATCTCAAGATTCTCAGGTCGATAGTAGAGTAACAAACAGCCTCCCTCGCTGTTGCAAGTTATAACGATGAAAATGTTGTACATTGTTTATACGGATTATTTATCATTCAGTATTATCTAAATTTTTTCTTATGTAAGTACTTACCTATTAAAGCAATGCGTTTGTTCGTTTTCTTTTTTTTTTAAAGTAAATTTATTTAAGATTCTACGTTATTTGCAATTTTGCACTTCATGAAAACACCAGCAGATGGCAGGTTCATCTGATGATAAAGCAGATTAAGGCTTTGACGCGTTTTTTCGCCAGAAAGTTGTTACTGCTGTACCTGCCTAAAATAAACTGATTTAGTTTATCTGAGTTTATCACACAAAATTGGCTTATAATGCGATTTACAGGTAAAGTTAAGTTAATTGGAAAAGTTTGTAGGTTATGAAATGAAGGTTGTATTAAAGATGGCGGCGACAGCGTCGGTGTAACAGCGCAGCGGGCGGTGCGCGGTGAGCCGTCCGCTGGCGACACGCAAGCGCCACAGGTAGGTTAACATTCACGCTCCGCCGCATTTGGTCGTCCCGTACGCATCATCGTCCCGCGGACACCACACCGACCGCGATCGAAATGTACGTGCACCATCGGTGATCGTGTGAAGTGATCCTTATCTAGTGATAGTTCACCAACAGTGCCTGTGTCTGTGACTCTGTGATATGTGGAGGACCAGCGCCAGGGTCCTATCGAGCGCCTGAGCAGCGGATCTTAACGGTAAATCTCATCAGTCGTGACGATATTATGACCTGCCAGTGTTTACTCGACAGGTGATGCGGGATACAATACTAACTCATTAAAAATAATCGATTTTCAAACTTGATTTATAAACCGTTGCGTTGTTGACGAAGACAGATCGCACGCGCATTGTTCCACATTCTCATCGTTTGAACCCGTCAGTTTTCTTCCAAGTTCCACGTAGTCTCTGTAGCGGTGTTTACACGTGAATTATGACACCTAACTGCATCCGTACAAAACTTCACTAATAACTATATTGAGTGAATACTTGCAGAGTTAGTCAAACGACCGATTTTACCGTTGCAAAAGAAAGCGGAGAAAAATATGGATGTAGGGTAAAATTCACTGTGATCTGCAATTGATTACATGGTGGAACGTTTAGGAATCTTATTGGAGTTTAATTGGCTCTTCGCTGGAACTATTTTGTGGTTACGATAATGGTTATAATTTATGTTTCAACGAGGTCTGTTATGTAGCTGTACCGTTATAGTAAATAGGTACACGAAGGTTGCAGTTTTTGCGGTTATTTTAATAGTTATATTTGAAAGACAACGCCCTATAACACATTTCCTTCCTCAAGATTTAAGATATGAAGTGAATTGTGTCTTATGGAACTTGAACATTGCTCAGCAAATGATTCGGAATAAGACCTTTTAGGGTTTTTACCATACTATACCTAACTCTGTTAGATTGAAAATTAGTTGATAAAAATGTGCTTTGTTGTGTAGGTATTACGTAATGTATACGTAGCGCAAATCTACCCCCTTGCCAACGTTTTGTAATGGGTTTTCTATTACTGATTTATTGAACTACGACTTCTCTCGCATCGTATTGATCTACTATATTATCATGGAGGTATACTACCCATACTTTTTGTAATCGTGACATTCGAGAAATCCAACTAAATAAAGAGTAAAGAAAAACAAAAAGAGATCTTGTGTTGTTATAGTTAGCATATAAACACCGAGGAACTATTCCTCGCTTGCATAACAGTACGAGATAAAGGGATGTACCTAGTTGTTGACGATTTACGTACCACAACAATACTATGGCGTGGTAACCATGACACGACTGTACTGACAGTGACTGTCTCATCTTGCAACAATGGTGTACGAGTTCCCATAGAAAGTTGTAAACAATAGCAATACCAATAACTGTATGAAATTGTGATTAGATGAGTACCTATAGTCCCCAAATTTCACGCTACAACTTAGCCAGTTCTCGCCCTACAAAATATTATATATAAAATAAAAATGAGATACGACGAAAACACACTCAATGAAAGAGACGTGTTTATTGTTAACTCATGTTTTCATAACACGCAAGACACGTAATTGATAATAAAAGTTATCAATAAATCATCTGCACATGTTATGTAAACAGTTCTATAACATTAACTCACGAACGTCCCTAATGATTGGCATTGAATGAGGATGTGATAATGGCAGTGATGCACGAGTATTATGACAATTTGCAGTCACTTGTTAATTTAATTTAGTGCATTAATTTCCTGAAAGTCGATATCAGTACCTATTACCGAATGTATTTGAAACGCGATGTTCGAGTTCGTGTATCGATAAAACTAACAATACCTACGTTTCACTATATCTATAACTATGTATAAAATTGTTTGTAATACTTGTAAAGGCCTTTGGGTGCCTGATAAATCTGACCCCAGGTTTGGCCTGGCCCACAAAAATTCACATAATCTGTACAAAGACAATACTTAATACGTGTGTAATGCTATATTTTGTTAAAAAGGAAAAAAGGAACCTGTAGATTTCAAAATCTTTTGATAAATTTCAAAGTACTTGGAGAATTTTTTCTCCTCAGGTGGCGTTTGGTGTATTCTCAAACTTGTTTGAGATAGCCTAGAATAACAAAAAAAACGAACTCAATTATATAAACTGGAAAAGGCGAAAAAGCTTTGGATCTATATGGCATTAGAATATTAATATTATGGCAGTTCCTTGAAAGGTGTCTAGCAGCGTCTACAAAATGTTTATAGACTTTTTTGCCTATACTACTTATTATATTGAATAGAATACGCGTCAGCGCTATTAATAGCGTTTTGGCATTTAATACCACCTACATGGATTATCCTACGTAAAGAGTCAAAGCCATACAAACTTATAAATGTAATCAATCAACTCACTAATTTTGACTTCTATTTTTTATCCCGGAAAGTTAAATTTTCTTTGGTAAACGTGTTGCACTTACACTAACGGTGAAACCGGGTAGCCCGTCTAGTCTATATCTTTGGAAATAATTACAAATGGTAACACTTGTGTAAAGGAACAGTTGCACATATATTTTTACAAGCAAAACGATAAACAGTGTGTTGCAGAATCCGTCGATATATTGTGTACAGACATTTGGACATGGTTGGGTAACTGGCCCATATGAACAAATACGTTCTGGCATTCATTATGCAGATTAAGTATTGTGTTCCGAATTGGGGATAAAAAAGAGACAATATTTTTAAAACGATAGGAAATCAAACTGTATGCGAATGGTCAAGAGAAAAAATTCAATCATGAGTTTGAGGGCTGCATACTGTGCAATGTGCATACGTTACAACGTAAAGGAATTTTACGAGGTATATCTTTTGATTCAGGAATGAAACTATTTTCTAACAAACAACTTCTGATACCCACAAATTCAATTTATAAAAGTTCCAAACGGTTTTATGGAATAAATCATTTCTGATTCCGATTCCATTTCCGCCCTACAAAAGACATCAACGAGTGCTACTTTTGTAGAGCTCTCAAAGGAAACGCGCGTTAAGTATAACTACCTAAATTATAATAATGTTTATTGTTGTTTTTTGTTATGAAATCACTATAGGTATTGGCACATTTGCAATGTAATACTTAGCGTAGGTACGCAGTACTTACTACCAAAACATTGTTGCTCAATAATCTTCAGTTACCAACGAATAATTGATAGCAATTTACTTTTAATTCAAGCCGGATATAATGGCAATGACAGATCTTATTAACATACATCGATAATGGTCACCGTTAGCCATGTACTATATGAACAGTTACGGCGCGGTGCTCGAGATAAAGTACCTAATTATACCTACTCATTTACCTACAATGCAATAGTTTCTAATATTTCTTATGATTGTGTAATATTATGTTATGCGGAAGTTACAAACAATATTAGTTTTGATAAATCTGAGTATCTAGTGTAGTACCAATTTCCGTACTTAGTTTATTATTTAAAGAATGATAACGTGAAACGTGATTTATGTTTTTAGGTTGGTATAAATGTACTAATAATGTGTTGTTTGTACTAAGTATAAACAAAGACATACAATTCTCTATACATTTTCTTGCAACCAACTTGCATCTATTATATGTATTAACTTACATACCAAGGTTATGTAATGTTTTGTGATATTCTACACACTACAGGTCAGCATAAAGGTCTTTGTAATTTATGATAGCATGCATTCGTTTCGACTTCATTAATAACAAAACTGATTGTAAGATGCATGCAAATGTACTCAACGAAACTCGTTGTGAATCCACCTGGCTGTTGATAAAGTCAAGCCTTTCTTTTTGCTTGTTGTGTAGTATGTGCATTGTGCACTCAAAAGTATACCGTATTCCTTCAAATGGAGATATCAAGCTATAACGCTGATAAAAGTAATCGTTACTTAGCATATTCCAGGGACCATGACTAGTAAAAATTAACAAAGATGAGAGAAAAAAGCTGCAGAAATAATTCTGCGTTCTGGACCTGTGGATTGCTGTTATTTGAACAATAACTATATTCGAAGCATTCACAAAGAATACGAATCGCTTGTTAATGCCGATGAAGAATGAGCTTTCATTGCATCGAATAGAGTCTCAAATAGATTTTTATTAACAGTGAAGCACCAAATAGCTTCCACCAAAACTCGATTTCAATTGAGACCGTGACCGACATTGAACTTGAAATACTCGCTTCTTGGACGTTGCTCTTCCTCACCTCACTATGAATGATAATTATGACCACAGATAACGAAAAATATATACGCCTCACCCCCTGCGAAGCATCATTTTTTTCAATGCTCTGTGATTATGACGAGTAGCTCTGTGAATCCTGAATCACGCGAGTCTGTTTTTAGTTGGCTTAGAACTGAAAAACTATTCTTTAAGTTCTCAACCACACATGGCTCCGCCGTTTTGTTTTCCAAAAAGTGGAAAAAAAAACTATATAATTATCGAACCTTACAAATGCGAGATACAGTTGAGAATTGTGATCTGTGGAGTGAGTAGAACAGCCGGACATACGAAATCATTTTTACCCAAGCAAAGCTGAAACGCGAAGGCTTCGCGTTCACTCGGTTTATCATTAACAGCCTGAAGATACGAACGAATATAAGAAGAACATAGGTTCGCTCACGTTCGCTCGGTTAGTAGTAGACCATTTTAAAATCTGTGGCTCGGACCCGGTACGCAAATAATATTTTAATTAATTGGATTATTGATTGAGACAGACAGACACTGGTATTTGATTAGATCAAATGTTGTTTAAGCAGCCTAAATAACTATAGAAAGTGAAATGAACATTATAAATCTGCCTGCAAGCTGCAAGACTTAAAAAAACACCCTTCATTTGGCAACTTTCGTTTCAAAACCTACCACGTAAGATGAATTTTGATGTATTAGATAGCCAAAAAATTAAGGATGGCCACAGGAAGCCCATTGTCCTATGGAGTGTCGATCGAAAATGTCCTAATTCACAATCGAACGTGAGCTGCATCGCCGTCAGTTTATATTCACACCGATGACTTTCACTAAGTCGCGTTCGCGAGCGGGATTCATTGGAGGGATCTGTTGGTTTATACTTTATAGTCTGTTGATACGTGACCGAAATTATAAAAGTTAAAAAAGGAGAAATTCATTATAATACTTACACAACAAGTTTGTTCCTTGTTATTCCATAGGACAGAATTTGTATCTTGAAAATAATGATGGCTGGTTTTCGTATAAGAGCCGGTTTGGTATTTACAATCCACTAGCTGCGCCCCGCGGCTTCGCCCGCGTGGAAAGTGATTTGCCACTTGTGTAAAGTTGTGTAGAACAATTTCAGAGTGTCGAAGATTGTGATTCAGAGATTTTTGCCTAGGTTTCACATTCACTGCAATTTGAAAACCATTAACACCATCTACATTTTAAATTTCAACATAATGGTTTAGTGGTTAAAGGGGTTTATTTTCCGGTATTAAAAAGTATTCCATGTTTGTGTTAGTTCAGTAACTTTGTGGCGAATTTACAATAACCCATATAAAAGCTATCTACATTCTAAATTCAATCGGGATCGGCTTAGTAGTTACATTTTCCATACAAACTTTAAAACCCCTTTAACACACCTTAGGTTATGTAAAATAAAAATTACGTGTTACATTATTTATTTTTATGTTTATTTACACAGTTTTGAGTGAGTCAAATCAAAGAATAATAAAATGACCTTCGTTTATTGTTTCACGGAAGGGGTTAACTTTGCAGGATTAAAAGTGTCTCATGTGATAATCCAATACATAAGCTAACTACATTCTAAATCTCAGTAATATTGGTTTAGTAGTTACAGAAATACTACGCAACGCAATAATATAGTTGTCATACAAACTTTAGAACTCCGTTTTATACCACCCAGGGGCCAGAGATAGTTTTGAAAAAATAAAAAATACATGTTTCATTATTTAATTTTAAGTTTATTTATACCGATATTTGAGTGAGTCAAACCAGAGAATAATAAAATTACAAATTGAAATAAATTATGGTTTCGTTTATTGTCTCACGGGAAGAGGTTCATTTTACGGGATAAAAATTATCCCATGTGTGAATCTAGTATATATATATAAGCTATCTAGATTCTAAATAACATCAAAATTAGTTCAGTAATTACAGAAATAAGCAACGTAATAAAATACTTCTCCATACAAACTCCGTTTTACACCCCCAAGGGTTAGTTTAAAAAAAATTAAGAATACGTGTTTTATTATTTATTTTTAAGTTTATTTATACCGAGTTTTCAGTGAACCGAACAAAACTATAACAAAGTTACGAAGTTATGTTATGGTCATTGTGTTTTCCCACGGGAACGGGTTAATTTTCCGGGATAAAAGTCTTTTATATGTACATTAAAATCTATCTTATACCTTATATGTGTACATTAAAAATTTCATCAAAACTGGTTTAGATGTTACAGAGATATGAGGTACTTAACAAACATTCACACACACAAACTTTCGCTCTTATAATATTAGTATGATTCGTTTTATAACAAACATAAAAAAAATTGAAAATTTTAACAGTCGCTGAGTGAAAGAAGCCTTATGACCGAGTGTAACGGATAATACTATAATCGATGGTATTATATCGAGTTGCGTGCAAGCCTGTTGAATACTTGTTACGAACTTAGATATCAGAAATATTCACAGTCCTATTCTTTTATTCTATTCTTAATTTCTTACTGCGATATCTGCGCTGTTGAATCTGTTGACACAACTTGTTCTCCATTTTACAGACTGATAAGAAACGCTTATATTGGCGTAAAGTAAACAATTATGGAGGTGTCTATTTGTGTAATATGAGTATTAGCACGCTGACACGATTGCAGTGGTGTGACGGTGTCATTTGAAAGTTAGGTTAGCTTACAATAAATATTAGCGTTGACAATTAAATGATAAATGCCTACATTTAAAAGGAAAGTATAGTAAAGAATAGCAACCCACCCATAAGTAAACACTGTACATAATATACGGACCATAGTTTTCACCCACTTGTATAGTTTATGGATTTTATATTCAGCAAGCGCTGACTCAATATCAAAATAGTGCACGTAAAGATAGAAAAAACAATAAGGATTCTTATTAAAGTAAGTAACAAGGGTGCACAAGATGCATTAATAAGAAGTTGTGAGATGAGTTTGGCACACAGCGGTCTTAATGGGTATGGGTGATTTATGTAAGGTATAATATGCAATGCCCGTCTGTACATACTAAAGTTCAACAGCTCTGATTATAATAAGACGAGTATAAAACTATCTCAAAGTTACATCGTGCTACGAAATAGGTTACAGCAAACTCATTGAAACTCATTGATGAAAAATTTCATCTTCAGCTTTAGAAAATCTTGTCGTGGAACTTTTTTCTACTACTTTGTTTTATTCCTTGTTATTACGTAAACAAACACTTCCGACATTTCCGGAAACAAAGTCAGTTTTATTTAAACGATTTCCATTATTGGGCGATTTTCATCGCCTTCACGTAAAGCTCGCCGACGTGCGTCGCGCCGTTTCTACTTGTGCAGCATATGAAATGATCCGTGCTTAAAATATTAGATCAATCGTATTATTTCGCTGTCTTTAAAGAAGTAGACATACCTGGTTCAAAGGATAATTATCAGTGCGGTAATAAGTACATTTATTTGTAGAAACCTCTAATTTTCCAAAATAAAAAGTACAGGATAAGTATTGCTCTCGATATTATAGAGTTGACAATCTGTGCAACATTCAGTATTTCAGCCGTTTAGACGTGAAATTTACAACAAATAAACAAACAGACAAAGTTTACTTTTCTATTAAAGTAGGTAACTAGCTCAAGTATCAAATAAAAAACAATGTTACTAGGTAATGTATAATGTGGGCGGGAAAAGGACAGTCCCCACTTTTTGTGGCTACTTTATTTGGTGACTTCATTATTTAGTTCACAAAATCTGATCTGTGTCTTAATTGTTCATCTGAGAATGTGGGCCAAGTCTAGCCATCATCATGTGGGTTTTGTCGTACGGATATTATGTCTTATACGTACGTATAATAACGCTATGGGTTTTAAACTGGTGATAATTTCTACTTTCCAGTCTCAACATTTTGTTAAACATGTTATGGACCTTTACGCAGCCCCTAAACAAAAAAATCGTAGAAATGCATTGGGTAGTTTCGATAGCCCTTGCAGTTATTCAAATTCGTGTTGACCAATACTACTTATAAGCTGCTTATACAGGATGTGTTGCTTGTGTTTATTATAAGTATGGGGTACCATCGGGTACAAACGAAAAATAGCCCGAACTTGAAAAAAATTTAGTAATCGTGTTTAGAGAGTTACTAGGTAGTGTCCAGTGTATTCATTTGGCCCAATACTTCGCCAAAACGCAATAAATGTCGCTTGATAATCTCGCGTTATGCAGAAATAAAATAATTCGTAAAATAGCCCGCGTTATTCCGTTGTATGTGATGAGGCATCTGTACTGTATAAACGTTACTAGGTATTATATTATCTGGGTTATAAGCAAGAGATGGTGAGAGTTATTTTGTAAGTAGGTAGGATTACCTGCTTATTAAATTAAAAACTACACATAGGCTAATTGTAACGTTTAAGTCTGTTTATTATGTATCATGTAGCAATTTTGCGTTTGTTTTCTTTGCAAGTGGTTCCCACTGCGACGTTGAGAATACCATTGTTATCAAAACACTTTCACGACTAGTCTTTCGTGAAATCGCTTTCGTCTTCCAATATTGATCTGAATGTATAGTGTACGCACGTTACGTGGGAAGCATACAGTTCTTGCAGTTCAGTTGCAAATGTATGTTGATAATGCAGTTCGAGTATCACTTATAGTTGATGCAACGGTGTTTAGGTCTTCCTGCATGAAAGCTATATTACGTAATAGATTAAAAACCGGCTAGGTAAAGTGTCGTGTAAATCTCTCCTGATTTTATTATTGTGAGTATAGTCATGTTTGGGTACAATTTTTGTTCTACCATAGAATTTATTAGGTTCCTAATTATTTCTGTTTTCAATAAGCAAGTGGTTCTCTAGCGTTCTGTGCTCTGTCTGCTGTTTTCCGAAACGTTTCTTCTACATTTCTTGTTGCTTCTTCACAAGTGCAATTGAAGTTCTGTATCGGAGTTTTTAATTTCTTTTTTTCCATACTCTTCACTTTTATGTTTGTTACTCCTTCGCGCTCAACGGCTGCAAGAATGAAATTGAGGTGGATTATAGGTAGCCTCTAACGCCAGGTTTCAACCTACCCAACAGCATATTAAACCTAACGTAAATTTTTTGCGACAATATATCAACGTATACGAAATGAAAGGAAGTTTTACCGTATTATTGCGTTTTACAGGCAGCCGTAACAATAGATTTACATGACGTCCATTGAAGGCAGGTAAAACACGGCTGGGCCCTGACCCGCCACCTGCCGGTCATGGGTGAATGAAACGCGCGGTATAACTGGTAACTGCCTGTATTGTTGATGTCCCTGCATGATTGTACGAGGCAAACTTACATGCGTGTATTGTGATAACTAGGTATACGTATGAACTACCTATATAAGTACATAATAAAAGTAGGTTTTAGATAGAGCACATGAAGTTACCGACCGAAGCATCATGAAGGTGATGTGACTGATTATCTTGCTTACGTGCTATGAAAAACATTTTTTATTTGTTTATGTGACGTCAACTATACTTTACGTTAGGTACGCATACGCATCTATACTCAAAATTGACTTAGGTATATATATATATACCAAACATACTTGTACGAAATTTGATTTGTATGAATTCAGGAAAAAAATAAAAAATATGAATTCATTACCTAATTCAAAGTAGGTACCTGGGGCCGAAGACGTGGGGGACCCCTACTTTGCGTTAGTCCTAAATGTTAACTTATTTTCAGGCAGATATTGATTTACTAAATAGCTTTCATTTCAATATTATTGTTCTGAGCAAATGTTTGCTAAGCACGGTATGAATATTTATAGGCAGATATTCAGATTCGGATACTCAGATTTTTGATTTCGTTAATAGTCGTTTTACCATCAAAAACAAATTATTTAATTCGATTGGTTGTTAGGCTGTTGCAGTGGGTAATTGAAACTATGATTAATATTTCAATGGTGACATTAGTAATCATTGTTGATAAAAAAAAAATCACACATTAATTAAGTGTGGTTTGTCACACGAAACAAAACGAATTTATTGCTTCGGGACTTCCGAAAACAACGTATCATTAACGTGTGTAAAATGAGCACTTAACGGAAAGGTGTGTTCCCGACATAGCAGTGACCACGCAGTCGGACATGACAGTCGGTAGTCATTACGCTTCCTGTCTAATTTAGGAAGTGCACTCGATGGTGCATGAAAATCCGCCGTGCGCCCTTCTCAGGTCACTGTCATGTAAGCTGTGTCCCGGTGCCAATAATGCTACTACTATAATGCCATATGACTTCTATTTTTGTTGTGTTACTTATACATACTATAAACTCACCCCCGCCCCCCGCCACCCGCTCAGCTAACTGGGTTATGTCATCATTATCATCGTCATCATTGTCATCATCATCATTATCAGCCTGAAGACGTCTACTGCTGTCCATTCTCTGGACACATAGATTTAATATAATATGTCTATGTCTGGATACCTTAACTTTGGTTATGTACCTACCTGAAATGTGGTAACTTTTGGTAAGAATTATCTATAAGAGATGATTGGAGATACTCAATAATCAACATCACTTTTACGTTGCCTTATAAATCATTTTTAATCTTCAGGTTCTCCACAACCTATGTTTTTTTTATGGTGCTTGTGGATGAGTTCTAAAAATCTAAATTGGTTTAACCATAAGGAATGCATCCTTATTTTAATCAATAGGTACTTTGGTATATTGCTTTTCATAATTAGTTCAGTTCTCAACGTCATCATAATCATCATCATCACCATAATCGTTGCTGAAAAATAATATAAAAGGGAAAACATGAAACTCGGCGTAACAGGTATTATTTCATAAAATATGCTTTCTATCTCTCTATGTTATGCATTTCAAAGTAGCTATAATTTAATTTTCTCATCAGCGGTATCTATATTTGCATGCTCCATTATCTCTGACACAAGATAATTATATCCGCGCGAAACTATATTAGTAACATACTTTATAGTTATAATTCACTTTATAATAACTGCCAGCATTTGCATGCTCGCTTGCTTTTATCTGTGTAAGTAATGTGCATATAATTTTCATGTTAAGATTCATCTTATCAATTATTTTAATCTGCAGTTGTTTGTATTTTGTCGGTTAATGTTGTTTTAATTTAATTTCTTTTGTTTAATGACCTACATTTTTAGACCTGTTATGTGATATAATGATTAATATAAAATGTAGGTAGGATAGAATTTGATTATTGCGAATTACCCTCCATAATTCAGTTGTGATTGCAAAGAGAAGAATAAAGACTAATGTGCTTTGTAAAATTTTTTTTAACTAATATAAATAGCCAAGGGGCATAAAAAGACCTAAGTACCTTATTTTATTGTATAGTTTTATAATTTGACACAGTAGGTACATAGGTAGGTACATCGTCCACTAATCATGTGATGTCTTTAAGCAACTCTAATTTTATAACTCAAGAAAAAATGCAGTTCTTAATCTTAAAAAATCTATGGCTACCTACTAGAAAGACTACCAATGCTACTGTGGTGCCAACCACAGTAGCATTGGTAGTAGCATCGTATTATGCGTGCGCGCACATTTGATACAATAGCGCACGTGTCTGTAATAAGTGAGCGGCGGAACTAATCACGCCGGAAGTCCTTTATCTGCAGCCTCCGCAGGCCATTCATCTCGCAGGGAGGAGATCATAGGTACTTACGTAGTTATAATACCTACCGAGTAGGTATATTATAAGTTAATTAGCGCATAAAACTTACCTACAAACCATCGCTACAAAATCTATTAATTATAGTAGTGACTCATCATAGTTTTATAATAATTTGCATACTTTTACTTAATACTTATGGAAGCCGTATCGTACAGACGCAACTGCACCTAGATTAATCGTTTGAACATAAGTAATGCCGTAAAATATGCGCGTAACATGTTCGTGCCATGTTTGTCACATCTGTGAGTCCATGGCCCGCTATGTAACGGGTAACTCCCATAGCTCCATACGACAGGTGGTTCCGACTCTACGAAACTTAATATAAGCAAGCTCGTAGACTCGTAGCAAAATAGTTTTAGCATACGGTGCGTAATTTATTTTTCTTTCTTGAAAAACTGTGGTTTTTAAACCTACATAATGTCACCCAACTCTTTCCTTTTCAGTCCATTCCCATTGAAAAATGAAATGAAATTTGTTTTAATCATAAAACAGTGTACGAACAATACGGGTATAGCCCGTGGTCCACCTGCTCTGGTTACCTGGGTGGGCCAAAGGAATTTTGTTTTCCCCGTGGTACGCCCTATATTTTGAGGTGGGCCATAGGGAAAACAACATACCCACATTACACATTAGCATTGACCTATTACCCAAATTGGAAAGCCTTTGTTTTAGCATACCAATGTTCCATCATGATGAATTTATCACCATTAATTCAATTACCTACTTTATTAGGCTGTTTCGTTATTGAGATGCCATCCCAAACTTGTTGAATTCATACCGAGGATTCATACATAGGCTTTTTAGTACATACCTAACTACAAAACGGCTTTAAAGTGTAGCTTTATACATATATTTTATATCGTGGTTATACCATCTTGATCACGATTTTATTATTATAATGTCATCTTGGAAGCTTCACAGAGATCGTAATGATATGGGGCCAGAGATGCGTGTAACTGTGGGCTAGATAGGCATAAATATTCGGTGCCGTGGGTAAGGTTTCTAATGGGTACCTATCTACTGGTAATTGTTTACAATGATTCATGATTTACCTGGCAAATGACAAAGGCTTTGAAAAATATTTCCCAAATAGCTTACAAATAGCATACAGTGCCTAAAATTAACGGTGACTGAATCGACTGCTAAAATTAAGTATATTATAGTTCCAATCCAATAATCCCCGGTGCCTCGACTGCTGTACGTTTATTTATAGAAAGATTATAAGATCCTATATTTTTTAATAATCGTGAATCTCATGAGCGCTTAATCATGTAGGTAAACTCAAAACCTATCTAATGAATCCTACCCTACCCCTATCTACTTTGTTTTGTAGGATTAAGTACCTAATGTAAAATTCATTCCGCAAGTGGCTGGCGCACTTTTGTGTGATAGAAAGATAGCACAAAAAAGGAGAAATGTGGTCACACGCAAGCCTATCTAGACACTGTTCTAAATTGAATTATTATAATTATACTATTACGGAACGATGCTCAGTCATCAATCGGTCCGAACCATGTTGAAATTAATCAAATAGCCATTACTTGTTTACTTGACAACACAGTTTCGATCGTTCTACGAGTCTACGAGCCTTTGATATTGAAACTATACCTACTAAAACGACAGTCAGTTTACCCATTTAACCTTGTGAATTTCTGACTTTTGAACTTACTGTAAACAAGCTTTTTTGCTTTTTTTGTTGCTCCGAGAGCAACTTCAAAGGTTTAAAGCGTAACTTAACAGGAAAACAATGGATCACTTCACACCTGCTCTGCGTTACTTGAATTCCTCTGCTGCTTTAAGCCCTTTGTTATTAGCGATTTGCTTTTACTTCTGTAAACATCGTGAGAAACGTTAAACAATGTGCCTCGTGAAAACTATTCTTGTATTTGTTTTCAAAAGCGTATTTTAAATCTGCAAGATTGAGTGGCTGCAGTGAAGTTAATTGTTTTTGGAATTGGTATAGGTGCCGTGCGTAGGTGTATTCGTGTTTTTACAATAATAGTACCTAACTATAGGTACCTTTGCGGGGACCTTCCTATGTGCTATACTGTCACGTTACATCCGTTCCTTTCGTGAAAAAGGTAGAATGGAACGCTACAAGTTAATGAGCAGCTCCTCCCCTACCTAAACAGTGCCTAGGTTGACAGGATCCTAAGAGCTGAAGAGAAAAAAAGGAATTGGTAACAGATATTTATTTTCGTAAATTTTACAAGCTTTGTAGAAAGCAAAAAAAAAAAAGTCTCTAGATGATGCGGAAGTACGCGAAATTCAAGTTGTTTACGGCCTACAAGTTATCACGGTAGAATTAGAATGTTATTGGATCCAAACAAGGCCCACTTCTGGGTCTTCAGATAAACAAAGCCCGCTTCCGGTCTTCAAACAAACAAGGCCCACTTCCGGGTCTTTATTCAAACAAGGCCCACTGTCGTTATAGAGACTGAGGAATTCGTTGCCTTTAGTTTGTCCGACTTCCAGAGTTCAGCGGCTAGCTCATTCAGTTATTAGCTTCTGGATCCAGAAGAAGATTCTCGTCCTTCCACCGTCGATGAAGTATTATTACGCAGCTCAGATTCAAGATGCAGCAGCAGGAGACACGCAGGTATTAGTCGTCAAAGCTTTGACGGACGACGGGCCGGAACATGGTGATGAAGTTATATTGCCACTCAATGTTTGAAAAAGGCAAGCCGGTCGTCTCACTGGTTGACGCTCGGCGATAGATTCGTCGTGGTAGATACGGCGGCCGACGGTGACAACAGATGTAGTTTCGGCGATCAGCTCTCGGCGATAGATTCGTCGTAGTTTCGCGACTGGCTGTAGCGGATGTAGCTCGGCGATCGGCGATTTGACAATGGATATGTCGTGGCGCAGCGATTGACGTAGATAGAGATTCACTTCACAATTTTGGTGTTGGATAGCCAAAGATGGTTTTTGAAGGCGTTCTTGAGTTCCCGGGCCTTGCCTGGCCCGGGAATGGCCTTATATCAATTTAGTGTTCCTCGTTCGAGGAGTAAATTGAGACTGCCATTCCATAGCGACAGCTTTTCTAAAGAAACCTCGCTAGCATTCCAAGGTTCTAGATTTTTGCAGTTTTCAAAATTTTGAATACAGAATAGTAAAAAAATAAATCTAGAGTCAAAATACATACAATCATGGCCAAACTATAAAATACCTCACTGAAATTGACAGTAGAAAAAGAAAAATATGAATTTGAAGAGAAACTAAATTCGAAACAAAAAAAAACAGTTTCAAAACAACTGCCATCCGAGCAGTCGTGTCTAGAAATCGGGCCCGTGACCCGCGCGCAAAATCGATAAAGTGATGTAAAATTTTGAGAAAAATCAAGTTTTTTTGTGCTTAAATTACTGTGAAAAGGACTGTCAAGTGCTGTGATGTGAAAGTTGTGAATGAATAATAGAAACCAGGTAATATATTATGATATATACATACATGTAGCATTACATATTTCCCCCACGACCCCAGAAAATTTTCAACTCCATTGAAAATTTTGAAGGTTAGGAATAAAACCTTGCTCTTTCATACTTAAATCTTGCACTTCTTCTTTTACTCGCTCACAAACATACTTAGGGGATATGGTTCACATATTTGATGACGCATACTCCACAAGGAACTATTCATTATACATAACGTAGGCTTATTTTTTTTAATTAGGTGTCGTTATCCGCACCTTTTTGAAAACCCGAGTAAAGATAATAAGTATTTACAATTAAGAAAATGTACAACACAAAGGCTTATTTAACGAGTTGTGTACCGCTCTTTAAGAATATTACACACACCCTTGGGTATTGAAGACGTCAAGGAAATTAATATTCAAGAACCTTGTATTTAAGAAATTGCAAGGAAATTAAGATTAGAGTAACAACATGTGCAACTAAGAAAGTATAAAAAAAAATGAGTAAACACAATGGCTTCTTACCCACACGATTCGTGTTAAAGGATAAAACAAAAAGAGTGAAAAAAAATAACGTTTGTAAAATGGGTTTAAAAAAAATAAGCCGAAAGGGTCTAGTTTCCTTGTACAATACAAAAATAATATACGCTAAAGCTATTTACAGAATAAGTATACAATTTAGAGAAAAAAACAGAATACAACCGCTACACTATTTACACTTTAAAATCTTTTACATGCCACTTTCCTCTTAAGCCGTTAGGATCCTCTAAAATAAAGACGAGAGGTGAGAGCTTCTCAACAACTGTGCATTTGACATATTTGGGAGCCAACTTTGAACTGAAATATGCACCAGCGTTACTCTGGACGTAATTTTTACGCCAGACTGTGTCGCCAACGTTGAACTCTTTAAAGGTGTGTCTCGTGTTGTAATGAGCAGCATTTTTTGTGTGTGCAGTGTGTAATGCAACCTGTACTTTATCGAAGATGTTAGATAATAATCCTAAATTAGCGGCGTAGATGTCACGAGGAAGAAAAATGAAATTATCAAGGTTGGAGCAGTTAGTGTATAGTGAACCACATGGTATGGTTTCACGTCCAAAGACCAGAAAGGATGGAGAAAACCCAGTTGTAGAATTTACAGAACTGTTGAGTGCATATTGGATTTTCTGCAAATGTTTGTCCCATGAACGGTGATCATCTCCGACCAACTGTGAAAGTGCGGTGATAATTGTTCTATTATACCGTTCTGTGGGGTTTACTTGAGGGCAGTATCGAGGTGAATAAAATATAAAAGGAATTTTATACTTATTCAGAAAACTTTGAAACTCATTAGATTGAAATTGTGAACCATTGTCCATGATGATGGTTTGTGGCACACCGTGTACCAGAAACACATTATTTTCCAAATACATGATGATATTGGAAGATGTAGCGCGCTTGATAGGGAAAATAAGGCAATACTTTGAAAAAGAACATGTAACCACTAGTATGAATTGATTACGTTGTCTTGTGATTGGAAAAGGGCCCATTAGATCTAATGAGAGGCTTTGAAAAGGTCTTGAACAAATTTTTGGTTTACCCATAGGACCATATGGAGAATGATTCGAATGCTTATAAGAGAGGCATGTTTCACAAGAAGAACACATTTTAGCCACATCTTTAAACATACCAGACCAATAGTATCTTAAAGAAAGCTTCTTGTATGTTTTGAAAATGCCAGTATGGGGATTACTTTCTGAGTCACCATGGCAAGTTTTGATGAGATTCATTCTCTCAGAGGGAAGTGGAACTTCTTTCCAAGCAAAATCTTCATTTAGATAATCGGGTGAGTTATTAAAACGGTATAAATTATTGTTGAGAATTTTGTAATTTGGATAAGCATCAGGATTATCTCGACAGTTAGTAAAAAGTCTATTATATAGTTCCAATTGTGATGCATTGTCTCTAGATATGGGTTCAACACCACCAATAATAGCAGTATCGGGTATTTTATGACGCGACAGAAGGTCTGGGACAACATTTTCTTTTCCTTTTTTATGTTTTAGGTCGAAGTTAAAACAAGACAGACGAAGACTCCATCGTGCCAATCTGCCAGAAGGATTAGACAAATTTTGGAACCACTTTAATGCTGCATGGTCAGTGTATACTGTAAATCGTTTACCGTTATCAAGATAACAACGCCAATGCTCAAGTGCAGTAATGACAGCTAAAGTCTCACGTTCTGTAGTTGAATAATTCTGCTCATGCTTGTTTAGAGATCTACTCATATATGCAATAACAACTTCTTTATTGTCTTTTTCCTGAGTCAGCATAGCACCTATCCCAAAGTTAGAAGCGTCGCAGTGAACGGAAAATGGATAGTCAAAGTCAGGGCAAGATAGTATTGGTGTTGTAGTCAAGCATTCTTTTAATTTAGCAAAAGCAGAGTCAGCCTCAGCATTCCAGACAAATTTTTTTGGAGATTTTTTTCCAGATGACGTTAATTTACAGAGTGGTGAAGCAATAGTACTGAAATTAGGTATGAATCGGCGAAACCAACTGCACGTACCTAAAAATTTTCTTACTTCTTTTTTAGAGGTAGGAGCAGCGTAAGCTAGAATCGCTTCAATTTTACTGGGATCAGCCCGCAATCCTTGCTCATCTACTATGTAGCCAAGATATTTCAGTTCTTTGCGAAAGAATTGACTCTTTTCAAAGTTAATGGTTAGACCAGCATAAGAAAGTTTCTGATGAACTTTAAGTAGGAGTGAAATATGTTCCTCAAATGACGCACCTATGATTATTATGTCATCTAAGTAACAGAACACTTTATTCTCAAACTCTGGAGTGAATAAACTGTCCATAAGTCTTTGTTGAGTTGCTGGAGCGTTTGTCAATCCGAAGGGCATAACAGTGAATCTATACATTCCTCTACCAGGTACGTAAAAACCAGTTTTATCTCTGTCTTTGAGATGTAATGGAATTTCCCAAAAAGCCTTTGCTATATCGATACTAGACAAATATTTAGCATTTTTGAGGTTATCTAGTATCTCAGAAACAAAAGGAAGGCTGTAGGCATCTTTACGAGTAATTGCATTCAGCTTTCTGCTGTCGACGCAGAAACGCCATTCTCCGTTCTTTTTTGGAGTGATAAGTACTGGAGATAACCAAGGACTCTCACATTTTTCTATAACTTTTAATTCTAGCATTTTATCGACCTCATTGATGAGTGCTTTTTGCTTTTCTGGAGAGAGACGATAACAACGTTGTTTTATAGGTAAAGCATCACCAGTATTGATCCGATGACTAACTAAACTAGTACGGCCTAATTTACCTCGTTGTTCAAAAGAAATACTTTTGAAACGCTTGATTATGTCATTAGCAATTTCTACTTGATTCCCAGACAGATGATCAAATGTTGATATTTGATTTTCAACAGCACAAGTTGTATGATCTTTAGATTCGAGATTGAGTTCAAGAGAAAGTATCTTTGGGGAGAGTTCGAATTCTTTCCAGAAATCCCACCCAAGTATCAAAGAAGGATAAATATCAGGTAAAACATAAGCTTTGATAACATGTGTCTGATTATGAAATCTCAATGGCAAATGAAAATAACCAGAAGACATTGCTTTTTGTTTATTAGCAACCATAACTTGAGTTGGAGACTTGAATAGTTTAAAGCCTAACTTTTGGATATCTTTATGAGAGTTATTACCTAAAATAGTTATACAACTTCCACTATCTAAAAGACCGGAAAAAGGTATATTGTTTATAGACACGTTAATAAAAGGTCTGTTAAAGTCTTTTTCTTTGTCGTAGAAAACAGAAGTTGTTTTGTAGCAAAACATAAAATTTCGAATAGTATTTAACCATTGATTCCAGTCGTTAAGATCAAAATTATTGTTATGTGATTTAGTGAAACCATTCAAGTCGTCAGCTAGTTTTTTTGTTGATTTGATGGAGCACATTTTGGACATTCGCTGATTCTCACGCCTTTACGACCACATTTAAAACAAATGAGGTATCTAGGCTTAGTACAAGTTTGTAAAGAATGGCCTGTGATACGACAGCGATAACAGAATTCTTCTTTAGAAATGTCATTAGTTTGAGATGACGAGCGTGGATGTTTATCTTCCTGCACTGCATTAGTGTACCTTACGTTTGGAGACGCTTTAGGAAATGAAGCTTTAGAAAATGAAGGAAGATAGGCAAATTCAGCAGCACAAGAAGTGTCTTCAGATCTAGGCTCATGAAAATTTTTGTCTCGTTCAGAAATGCGTTCGTAACTTTGACAAGTAGAAATTAAAGAATCTACCGTTTTAATATCTTTAAGTGCAACAAAAACTGAATAGCACGGTCTTATATTATGGAGTAAAATCTCTAATTGTTCGCTCTCGCTAAGTTTCTTTGAAAGACGAGCAAACATACCGAACATAATTGAGACGTAAACGATAATGGTCTCAGTTGCTCCTTGCGTTCTATTCCTTATAGCTTCCAACAGCTTATAGTCGTAATCATGTATACCAAAATCTCGAATCAGCAATGTGCAAATATCTTTCCACGATAAGGTAGGATTTCGATTATACTGAAAACGAAACCAATGAAGGGCATCACCTGTGAAAATCTCAAAGGCGTGCTTGCAAAGCATACCTTCCGGAATGTTTCGAGAAATCCTAAACTCGTCCAATCTTTGAAGAAATGATCTAGGGCACGATTTTCCATTGAAAGAAAACGTTTTGAGCTCCTTCACAAAATTATCCGAAGTGTGATAGTTTTGTACAGACTCGGAAGCCAGTGGTATACTAGTCAGAATGCTTGAAGGTAAAGTGGGTTGAGGAGTACTCAGTACTTCCAAAGTTTGATTGGTTCCAGTCATAGGTAGTAATTGATAAATCGAGGGAGGGCTAGGCTGAGTCTGAGGACAAGGATTGTGAATGTCAACTAACACTTCTTCAGAAGATCCTGAATAATCTGAAGTTAAGACTTCAAACCGTTTTTGGAGCGTGAAGAAGCGAGATCGTATGTTTGAGCATGACTCAACAAATGGTGGAACGGCGTTAAAGCGTTCGAGGCGATAATGAAGATGATTTACGAAAGATTCAACTTTCCTCAGGTTACTTTTATCATCCGTGGCTTCGAGGTGCGAGATTTTACCCTCGACGTAATTAAACGTGATCTCTGCTTGGGAGAGGTCATGTTTGAGAGGTATTGGAGAAGATTTTATGTCCTCAGGTTGAATGTGACTCAATTTTGCCAGCTGCTCCTTAAGAGTTGTCAAAGTGTCAGCTGGTTTTTCACCTCTGATAGTCACTTCATATTCCAGTTCAAGTTTGTTTAGAAGCGAGTATTTAATTGGTCTCGCCATAGTCACAAGTTGAAGTCAATAGTCAAGGATAAAATCAAGTCAAGTTTAAGTTCGTTTAAGTATTAAGTACTATGCCAGTGTTGTAGAATGTAAGTGTGATGTTCCGCGTGTCCTGCCTGTATAAAAATAAATTAAGCAAGTACCTAAGATATTACGTTAGAGCCAAAAGTCAATATCAAATTTTAGCCTACTTGAGTAAGTATTATTTTAGAATTTAGAAGAATGTTTTAGAGGGTTCATTTTAGTTGGGCGCCAAACTGTCACGTTACATCCGTTCCTTTCGTGAAAAAGGTAGAATGGAACGCTACAAGTTAATGAGCAGCTCCTCCCCTACCTAAACAGTGCCTAGGTTGACAGGATCCTAAGAGCTGAAGAGAAAAAAAAAAGGAATTGGTAACAGATATTTATTTTCGTAAATTTTACAAGCTTTGTAGAAAGCAAAAAAAAAAAAGTCTCTAGATGATGCGGAAGTACGCGAAATTCAAGTTGTTTACGGCCTACAAGTTATCACGGTAGAATTAGAATGTTATTGGATCCAAACAAGGCCCACTTCTGGGTCTTCAGATAAACAAAGCCCGCTTCCGGTCTTCAAACAAACAAGGCCCACTTCCGGGTCTTTATTCAAACAAGGCCCACTGTCGTTATAGAGACTGAGGAATTCGTTGCCTTTAGTTTGTCCGACTTCCAGAGTTCAGCGGCTAGCTCATTCAGTTATTAGCTTCTGGATCCAGAAGAAGATTCTCGTCCTTCCACCGTCGATGAAGTATTATTACGCAGCTCAGATTCAAGATGCAGCAGCAGGAGACACGCAGGTATTAGTCGTCAAAGCTTTGACGGACGACGGGCCGGAACATGGTGATGAAGTTATATTGCCACTCAATGTTTGAAAAAGGCAAGCCGGTCGTCTCACTGGTTGACGCTCGGCGATAGATTCGTCGTGGTAGATACGGCGGCCGACGGTGACAACAGATGTAGTTTCGGCGATCAGCTCTCGGCGATAGATTCGTCGTAGTTTCGCGACTGGCTGTAGCGGATGTAGCTCGGCGATCGGCGATTTGACAATGGATATGTCGTGGCGCAGCGATTGACGTAGATAGAGATTCACTTCACAATTTTGGTGTTGGATAGCCAAAGATGGTTTTTGAAGGCGTTCTTGAGTTCCCGGGCCTTGCCTGGCCCGGGAATGGCCTTATATCAATTTAGTGTTCCTCGTTCGAGGAGTAAATTGAGACTGCCATTCCATAGCGACAGCTTTTCTAAAGAAACCTCGCTAGCATTCCAAGGTTCTAGATTTTTGCAGTTTTCAAAATTTTGAATACAGAATAGTAAAAAAATAAATCTAGAGTCAAAATACATACAATCATGGCCAAACTATAAAATACCTCACTGAAATTGACAGTAGAAAAAGAAAAATATGAATTTGAAGAGAAACTAAATTCGAAACAAAAAAAAACAGTTTCAAAACAACTGCCATCCGAGCAGTCGTGTCTAGAAATCGGGCCCGTGACCCGCGCGCAAAATCGATAAAGTGATGTAAAATTTTGAGAAAAATCAAGTTTTTTTGTGCTTAAATTACTGTGAAAAGGACTGTCAAGTGCTGTGATGTGAAAGTTGTGAATGAATAATAGAAACCAGGTAATATATTATGATATATACATACATGTAGCATTACAATACACATCTAGGTACTACTTGGCGGAGGAATAATTTTTATGTAAATGCTAATTGGCCAGCTCGCAGACTCTCGTCGATGCATCTTTTGTTTTGGCCTAAAACAAAAATCTGTTGATATAGGTAACCTAACCCACCTAACCTAACTAATCTCCCAGTAATTTTAATGATAATAACTACATGTATATCTATATCAAATGATTATTTTAAAAGCAGTTGGTCTACGGGGTAATACAATCTTATCGCTTTATCACGGTTATAAAGTGAGTCAATAAAAAGTTTATCACGAGGGGTTTCGAGGCAACCCTTTGTCTTGGCCAGAAAACAAAAATCAGTTTCTACAATTGAGCCTTTCATTGTGATGAGCGTAAATATAGCTCGAAACAATGCTTTAAACAGAACCACCACAAATGAAACAATAGGAGGAGATTGCAAAACATCGGCAGAAATCGACCACCGTGAACATTGCGCCCAACAACCGGCCTTCATGAAGATGATCTTGCTTGCCTGCACTGGGATTGCTTTAAATTATTTTTCTACTTGGCTATTCTATGACAACTATGTCACTTGATAATCCCTTATCAAGGGATATAGCAGGAGATAAAGATAACTTCTAATGGCACGTGGCGATTTATATGGTGGCTAGTGTTTTTATTGGGGCAATCGAAACAGAATCTGTTTTGAAGTAAGTTAGTAATTATTATCCCCGATTTAAATTAAATCTTGACACGTTATTATCTATACGCTTGGACCTACCTATACCTAGGTTATTTTCGTACGTGCTAGTTTAAATACTAGTGCTAGTTATTTTTGTACGTGCTAGAGTGTAAAGGTGCACTTTCCTTAACTTTTGATTTCCTTGTTCACAGATCGGGCCAGTGACCACATGCCGCCGTCACCATGGTGATCGTTACCAGGGTAAGCAATTAATATAATTTTTAATCACCTCTTAAACATTTCTATCGGTTCAATATCTCAGAGACTCTGGCTTAAATAATTAGGTAGGTAATTAAAAATAAAAGTTAAAACACTAAGGCCCGATTTTACCAAAGTAGAATAACGTTATTCCAAATATAACGTTCCGAGAATAACCGAGTTGCACAAATATAAAAATATGGTAAAATCCAGCCTAAATTCATGAACACGTCTTTATGTGAAGTCAGTTTTGAAAAATTCAGGAATATTTTGTTCCAAGTACATCTTGCCAAGTCACCTTTTAGACCCTTATCCTATTTACAGTTCGATTTTGCTCTGATACACTGACTCTGGGATATTAATTAACACAACTGTACCTACGAGGTACATCAACGTCAGCATATGATGGCAATCCGGTAATCTAGGTTGGACGCAGGTTTTCAGGGCAATAATAATCAGGCATATTGGACCACACTTCGCTAATGTCACCTTCACAATAACTTTTTTGGTGGTGTTAAAATAGAATAATTATATTATGTACTTATTTTATTATGAATGAACAAAACAACGTACCTAAAGAAACACCTTTATGGACCTACTTCCACAGAATTCGCCCTATTTATATGTCTGCCTACTTGTTTTCTTTAATCTTACTCCAATCTTACGTTGACTTGAGACACGTATTGCATACAACACGATACATAATTGTTAGGACTTGGAAGTTCAATGCTCACTATAATAATATGTATACTAAGAACTTGCTATAATTACGTGCGGATTTGCATAATATATTGGTAAGTTAGGTACGTTTCATAGTATACGACTTATGGTTATAGGGCGAATTCTGTGGTACGTTTATGTAACTAACATTTAACGTGAAAATTTTGCTAAATTACAGACGTTCATTTATACTATGGACACAAAATGCGTTATATCTGTCAAAATTAAGACTTTTGCGTAATTCGATAAGATTTTTTGTTTTTTTTTTGCATTTATGTTCTTTGAATCACAGACCTAGAATATTTTGCGAATAGTACCTAAATTCTTGTTGATAAAATAATCTGGTTTCGTCGGATTTGGTGTTTGAAAGAAACTTGACTAGCCAGTTTGACGATGAGAGTGAAATTCGAAAATAGAATTAATGCGGTCAGGTGACGTTTGAACAGAATGAATTTTAGCAGCCTTTGAGTCCTGAAATCTTGAGCAGGGAACACAGTTATAATACTCTACATATCGAGTCCTGAGTCTTACAAAAAAATATTTTTAAGTTAACCTTTTCCTCCATCATATAAGCCTATAGTTTTGTGTTAATTGGCAAAATAAAACAACACGATTGTCTGTCAGTTACTAAGAAAAATCCTCAGGGTATTTTCTTGTAATTTACAACGCTTCTTTGAACTGTCAATCTTTTACGATTTGTATTCATATTTCATTACAACAAGAGAATGTGTAAATAATTAGTTTGCAAATTGTTATTGTTTACATCTTTTTAAACTCTGAAGATAATTGCACATTATTTTTGAATGAGATTTCTATAGGCACGTGTGTGCTCTTTATGTGATGTGTTGAAGGCATTGTAGTATAAATTATTCAATTCTCGTGACACCGTCATCAAGTCAATTATTATATCAGTGTGTAATGTAATTGGGTTCCCCTGACCAGACAAATAAAGTAAAGTAAGGTAACGGTGGGTAGGTAAGCTTAAATGTTAGAAGAAAAGCTCAAGCATTTCCGAGCAATCAATCAGAAACACATGAATACGCCCTTCGATACAACATAAACGTTAGATAGGTATACCTTCCTGAAAATATTACTCATTAGCTTGGCTTGCCTCTGACTGGATCCTATACCTACCTACGCGGCAACGGCAAGTGTGCGTGACAGTAGGTATTGTGGATTTCCTGACCACACTGCGACAACACCACGGAGGTATGCGCATGCGCTTTGCGCAATGATGCGTCTCATAAAACTGCAAGGGATGAGGCAAAGAGACAAGTCGTACGACATCGCATCACATGGTTCAAGTGCTTACTTGCCGAGCCTGTAGTATATTGACTCGGTATGGGCCTACTTATTCCCAAAGCGGCAAGTTTTCTCGGCGGGTTCCGATCAGTGCGTTTGGCAACACATTCCGTCATTCCGGCTTAGAATCCAGCACCGAGGGCGTTCACCTCGACACTAACATGTACACGTATGTTTATAACAGCTAGGTACCTGTCTGGGTGCGAAATTTTAAATTAAAAAGCCGAGGTTATTGCAAGGCGAGTCAGATATTTATGGCCTCTTGATTTGCAATCACTCATCATAAAAACTGGCAAAGTCTACAAAGTTTCCGTACGACTGTCAATGTGTCTGAGCAACAATGGAAAAATCAATTTCTTGTAAAAATGTTGGGGTCAATTTTCATACAACCTACCAAAACAATCAAGAAACATGAAAGCAGATTTCTATTTAATCCAAGTGGTTATAAGCCCCTGTCTTGCTTGTAAGCTGCATTATTCTTTAGCAATCAAACAAGGTAGGCAAGTAGGTACCTAAATTGCAACTGTTGACAAATCACTAAACAGGTATTGTGTTTAATCGCGAGTAGTACTTACTCGATGACCAAAATGAGAGCGAGAGTGGCGCAAAACAGGCTCTGTATTATATGTAGATAGACAAGAGTGTAGGTGTCCACTCCTATTGACAGTTTTATAACACCTACAAATGACCGAAAGTACCTACCATGCCAAATCTTCAAAGTTTAACTTTGAAATCTTGAGAGGGATGGATGGATGGTTGCGGGTTCAAGTCCCGTTCGTAATGCAAATTTTTCCTTTACAAATTAATCTGTAGATTACGCTGAGCAGGCGATACTTAACGCTATAAAAATCATTTATATTAAAACAAAGTTTTTAGCAAATTCCTTTCCAAACTTTACTACACGACAATTTATACAAAACCAGATTACAGTCGAACTGTAACTTTTGCCTTGGTTCTGATTTGGCTTTCTCGATTTGATTCGATGCAATACATTTGGTAAGCTATAAATTACGCCAACTACCCGGAAAACCAAACAATAAAATCTAGCAGGTTTGTCATGAAACTAAAATTCACGTGCTAAACAACTTAGTTACCACACCAACAACGCCTACTTACTTCTGAAACTTCTCTTATTATAAGAAAGTCCTTTAGACGTTAGCAAATTATATATTTGCTTCTAATTGACAGAAGCGGTCAGTTATTGATACTAACTTACTTCCACTGATAACATGGACCTGCGTAACCGATAACTAAATTTATTCATACAATTAAATATAATAAGCGGCATGAGAGTCGCGGCCAGTTAATTGCGATAAACATACCTATCGATTGCTTCATTTATTAACCAAATTAATACAGTTATCATGTGAAAGAGCGTGAAAATGCGTGATGTTATGGAAACCAGTTTGTTTTTCGAGGTGAGGTTCACAGATTAGTAGAAATTATTAGAAAGCTATCTATAAAACCGGAGGTGTGCCCTTTCTCTGTTCTTTATTTGATTAACGCGAACTTATGGCATGCTTGTACGTGTCTTATGTTATGAATTCTGTTATTCTGTTGCATCATTAGTAGGTATGCCTAGGTTACGATAAACTTGAAGATAAAGTGCTGTTACGATAATTTTCACAGGGCTCATTCATTTTTTTTGTATGCATGTCTGCTTACGGAAAATTCATGAAGTACGTATCGGGATTGTTTATCAAGCGAATTAGCCACATATCAAATAGTTTACGTAATTGAATATACGAAACAAACAAAATCTAAATGGGCAATATGGTCGATGCGCAGTTAAACATTGAGCTGTGATAAGTATTCTTAAAAACATCTAAAATACGGCATGAAATGAAATTAAAACAATAAATTGCATTAAAGAACCGTTGCAACTACCTTCTTAATTTTAGTAAACTATAAATGTTGGCTAGCTATAAATAATGTGCATCAATACATCATTGTCAGATTAATCGCGTGCATAGATGGATTATACGCGTCCTCTCTACTTTGTGAATCAGATTATTAGAAAACATCGTTTGAACATAATACATAGCGTGGGTAGGTAGGTAAAGTAGCTGCGTTATCTGTTTTGAATGTTGCATTCATTTAATTGCTGTTATTTTTTTCTTACATCATTTTTATCAGTTGTTGATCTACAGACAAGTACCTACTGACTGATGCACCGGTTTCTTATCGAGTACTACTTTTTTTCATATCGTCAGATCGTCTCAGTTTGGTCTATCTATATTTCAATTCAAGATTCCAGTCAATGCGGAATTCCGGAATTCACTAAAGCAAACCAACGACCTCTGAGAGCTTGCTATTACAGATTAGATATTAAAAATAGCCTTCTCCAATTTCCAGGGCGATTACATATGGATCGAGCCAGTGTCAGGTCGGGAGTTCGACGTGGCCATCGGTGCCCGTGTGCTGGCCGCAGAGGGCCGTCGCATCAGGGTCCGGGACGACGACGGCCAAGAACAATGGCTGCCACCGGAGCGCCGCATCAAGGCCATGCATGCCACCTCGGTGCATGGCGTGGAAGACATGATCTCGCTGGGAGACCTTCACGAAGCTGGCATACTGAGGAACCTGCTCATCCGATACAGCGAGAATCTCATATACGTAAGTGTCTATGATATTTTGTGCACAGATTAAATAATATGTTATATATTTATAGTCTTATCTATATATCGGGATGGTATATAGATGTAGGTAAGTACAGTTATTATTTATAAATCGTGACTCAAGCCAGGTATACAGGATGTTGATCACACCCGGTAGATGTGAAGAATTTTTAAATTACCGAAAATACCTCCTTACAATCATAATCGTCTGCTATAAGTAATCAAATAATTAGCCAGGAAATAGACACTATCGAAGAGGACTAGACAACACAATTCTAGTCCAAACGGAAACTGATTACTTTCAATAAAAATTATCTCGAATGCTTGGTAGTTTAAAAGCGTTAATCAGTTTTGAAAACATGTCTTGTAATACTTACATATTAGTAACTATAGAAACCTGTTAGAAACTCTCACGCAGTTACTTATCTCCGAAGAATTTCACAAATTATGTTTTATTTCTCAAAACATTGACTTAAGACTACGCTCAGTTCTCGCTCCTTTCACCTTCACAACTAATAAAATTTTATTGCAAGTGTTTTTAACATTTCAATGTAAACCGTATGAGATATTTGTATTCGTGACTGAGAGTTTGTCGTGTCATCTTGAAGTCATTACCTTTTCATCTTTCTATTTATTGTAGTCTTTGAACACTTTAACATTTATTTCATTATACTTCAAACCTTTTTTTATGAGAGTGAATGACGTGACGAGCAAGTCCTTGAAGCAGTTTGCAGTTATTTCCTAATAGTTCTAAAATGATTTACTAATATGAATTTCTGATGTAAAAGTATTACCAAGGCTTGTACTTTGTCATAGTTTGATAGACAATGCAGTTATTTAGGTATATTTATGGCTTATATCCAGTAGATATATAAACTTACCCTTCTCCACTTTCCAGACCTACACCGGCTCAATATTAGTAGCAGTAAATCCATACCAGATTTTGCCGATTTACACGGCGGACCAGATCAAGTTATACAAGGAACGGAAGATTGGGGAACTGCCTCCGCACATCTTCGCGATTGGAGACAATGCGTACGCGCACATGCGGCGGTACGGGCAGGACCAGTGTATCGTCATCAGTGGAGAGTCGGGAGCGGGGAAAACGGAATCTACTAAGCTTATACTGCAGTACCTAGCTGCTATCAGTGGGAAGCATTCCTGGATTGAACAACAGGTGATTACTAAATACATTTGAAGTCTTCGTTAAGTTCCCTGGTTAAAACAATAGATCAACTAACTTTTACTTTGGTTTCCGTTTTCGTTTCTGGACCTTTCTGACTTAAAAAGCTGCTAATACGGGCTGGACAATTATAGAGATCTGGTTTTACTAGCTGATAATTAAGGTCCTATTTTTAAAACAAATAAAACCTTACACTTGAACTCTTCGCGAGTCTATAAACATCATTATTATTCTGTATTTTCTTGATCAAACCAGTTTGCAGATATCCGATATTTTCCACGCGATTACTGACCATTAATAGGTTCAAAGTCCTTAATACCTAGACGTGCTAGAAGCCTTACATCACGGACACTTAGGTAATTAGGTGACCTGTTGAGTTCAGCAGAAGGTAATAATTTTAATATTATACCGATAGGAGTGGAAACTGAATAAGACACATAATATTATAAATGGTATTATCTTTTCAGATTCTAGAAGCAAACCCAATCCTCGAAGCTTTCGGCAACGCGAAGACAGTACGAAACGACAACTCCTCGCGTTTCGGCAAATACATCGACATACACTTCAACCATGGAGGTGTCATAGAAGGCGCTAAGATCGAACAATACCTTCTAGAAAAATCTAGAATAGTCTCCCAGGGTCCGGAAGAGAGAAATTACCATGTCTTTTACTGTTTGCTAGCGGGTTTATCAAAGGAAGAAAAAAAGAAACTGGAATTGGGAGAGCCGTCTGAGTACAAATACTTGTCAGCGGTAAGTCAATTGTTTTCTGAGCATTGCAGTCTGTGTGTCTAGCGCTTACCTTACGAGACAGGCAAACGATGTCTGATAAACTCTTATCTATTTAGAAGATACTAAACTATGATGCTGATAAGATTGTATCTGACCGTTTCATTATTATTCAGCTGACACATACTTTAAATTTGGTTGTTGTGCTAATTGGTTTCAGGGGGGCAGTTTCTCATGCGAAGGTCGAGATGACGCAGCAGAATTCGCAGATATTCGATCCGCCATGAAAGTGCTCCTCTTTAGTGAATCCGAGATATGGGACATATTGAAACTGTTAGCTGCTGTATTACATTGCGGGAACATCAAGTACGAAGCCACTGTAGTTGATAATTTAGATGCCACAGAAATTATAGAACAAGCAAACGTTAGAAGAGTTGCTACATTACTTGGTGTCCCGATGCAGTCTTTGATCAATGCTCTTACAAGGAAAACTTTATTTGCTCACGGAGAAACGGTCATATCTACACTTAGCAAAATACAATCTGTCGACATCAGAGATGCTTTCGTCAAAGGAATTTACGGGCGCCTTTTTGTTACCATCGTGAAAAAAATCAACGCAGCTATTTACAAACCAAAGTCTACAACGAGAACAGCTATAGGTGTCCTGGACATATTCGGGTTCGAGAACTTTGACCACAACAGTTTCGAACAGTTTTGCATCAACTTTGCAAACGAGAACCTTCAACAATTTTTCGTCAGACACATTTTCAAGTTAGAACAAGAAGAATATAACCATGAAGGTATCAACTGGCAGCACATTGAATTCGTAGATAACCAAGATGCGCTGGATCTGATAGCTCTAAAACAGTTGAACATCATGGCTCTAATAGACGAAGAGTCAAAGTTCCCTAAAGGAACAGACCAAACTATGTTGGCTAAGCTTCACAAAACTCACGGTTTTCACAGAAACTACCTGAAACCAAAATCGGATATAAACACCAGCTTTGGTTTGAATCACTTCGCTGGTATCGTCTTCTACGATACGAGAGGTTTCCTTGAGAAAAACAGAGATACATTCAGCGCGGATTTGCTGCAACTAGTTCACGTGTCCACCAACAAATTCCTGCAACAGATATTTCACGACGACATAACGATGGGATCAGAAACTCGCAAGCGAACTCCAACCTTATCGACACAGTTTAAGAAGTCATTAGACTTGCTGATGAGGACCTTAGGAACGTGTCAACCGTTCTTCATCAGGTGTATCAAGCCAAACGAGTTTAAAAAGCCGATGTTGTTCGACCGCGGTCTTTGCTGCAGACAGCTCAGATACTCCGGAATGATGGAAACAATCAGAATCCGAAGAGCTGGGTACCCAATTCGGCACAGTTTCAAAGAATTCGTTGAAAGATATAGATTTTTGATATCTGGTGTACCTCCAGCACACAAGACCGAATGCCGGACTGCGACTGCGAAAATCTGCGCGCAAGTTCTTGGAAAGTCTGATTATCAATTAGGTCATACCAAAGTGTTTCTGAAGGATGCTCACGACTTGTTCTTGGAGCAGGAGAGAGATAGGGTGCTGACGAGGAAGATTCTGATCCTGCAGCGGTCTATCCGGGGCTGGGTTTATCGGAGACGGTTCTTGAAGATGAGGGCTGCAGCGGTGCTGATCCAGCGCCACTGGCGAGGGAAGCTGCAGAGGATCCGGTACAACAAGATGAAGGTCGGGTACGCGAGACTGCAGGCGTTGATCCGAGCGAGAGTGCTGGCTCATCGGTTCAGGCACTTACGAGGACACATTGTGTCGTTGCAAGTAAGTTACATATTTGTTAGATAAATTATTTTGTTAGTCTTTTATCAAATTGTTCTTCAAACGTGTTTGATGATATACCTAGTCCAATAAATAATAGCCTGAATAAATGGAATTTGGCAGATTTTATGATTGCTGTTGGTGCTAAAAAAAGTTACCTTATTTGGCATTGCAGGGCCCCTGACCAATATCAATATTTTTCTTGATTTTAACTCGAACCAAAATAGAATAGGGCTGACATTAACTTTCTTTTCTTCCACTATATTTTCGACAGTGTGATCAATTTATGTTTTAGGACTACAATTTTTTCCTATACTTAAATTTAGAATTACTTACTTACTATCATTTTTTTCTTTACTGGACCAAGTACATGACTCTTCATTCAGGCAGCTGCCCGTGGCTACCTGGTCCGTCGATCCTACGGCCACAAAATGTGGGCGATCCTCAAGATCCAAAGCCACGTACGTCGGCTGATAGCCATCCGGCGGTACCGGCGCATGCGACAAGACGCGCTCGAGCACACGGAGGCGCTGCGGATGAGGAGGCAAGAGGAGCAGCGGCTGCAGCATCAAGGGAATACAAGGGCTAAGGAGATCGCCGAGAAGAACTATCGGGTGAGATTTTTATTTTTCTACTGAGTTCCAGTTTGAAGGGCATTGTAGCTAGTGAAATGAGAATTTATGACCTAATTACACAGTCTCGTGTTCTGATTACTAGACTGTGTGATGTCTCAGGATGTGGGGTGTCTCGCGAAACTTTATTATTTTGAAGTTCCGAGTGACACTGTATCAGGTGAACGACTTGCGTCACGTCATAAAAAGATTTTTACATAATTTCTTTCTGTTTTTAGTTTGATTCTAAAAATGTAGACTTGTAGAGATACCTCGTTAGTTAGTGTGCTATGCGTGTAAAGATGGCTATGCGGCTGTAAATTGAGTAGGTACATGATAGGGCAACATTTATTGATGATAATTAGTGAATGTTATATTCAGGCATGAGACCAATTGTGACGGCAACTTAAGTAAAGCATATCCCGGCTTGGGATTAGGATGGATGCGAATACAAGTCCCGCACGTGATTTTTCCTTTACAAATTAATCTGTAAGAAAACGTTGGTTCACGATTCCTACTATACTCGCGTAGTCACAACTTTTCTCGCTAACTATAAACAATATTTATCACGATAATTATTTATCGGAACTAGAATGTTAACCAATCTTGTGCAATTGATAGCATTAAGCCGATTTACTAATCCCTATTATAGCGCTGGTTATGAAGAAAGTTCGTGCTGTTTTATCTAACATAAGAAACATGAATGAGCGGATTTAGAATGTAGATATCAATAATATAATTACCGGTAGAATAATATAATATAGGCTGAACTACCGAGCACGTCTTCCGGTTGATGTGATAAATATACGCCATGTTATGTTTCGTCTTCTTCATCTATCTGTAGCTGTTTTGTTTAAATTAAAGATTATTATATTATAGTCCTTAAAATTTAGCAACCAGCGGGGTTTGAACCCGCACTTTCCATCGCACCGGGATGATCGTTTGGTGAGGTTGGAGAGCCCGAGAGCCCGATGGGTTGGGGCAACTTTAAGTGTAGTTTACACACTTTAAAAATTAATTCCATGTTTGGTTTACTTAGATCGCGAATCTTTGCGTTTACTGGTATCAAATTATCAATAATTCTAATCAGACTCATTTTAAAGTATAGAAAAATGGTTATAAGTTGAATCACCTGTGTAACTAACCTATACTTGTCCTACCTACTAAATGCGTGTCGGTGCTTTTTGAAGTAAATAAATCTAGTAATATCTACTAGTTAGATAAAATCTCCGTTATAAGTATATTTTATAGATTTGATTAGATTTATTTTGATGTAGGTTAGTTGTTTATAAAACGCCACATTCGTCTGTCAGTCTGCGTGTTGAACTTATATCTAGTGTGTGTGTGTGTGTGTTGTGTGTGTGTGTGTGTGTGTGTGTGTGTGTGTGTGTGTGTGTGTGTGTGTGTGTGTGTGTGTGTGATTGTGTGACTTAGGTAACAGATTCTATAAAACTTTTTAGGATCAATGAGGTAACCTATCTCTTCTTGGGCACATTAGTAGTAACCACTAAGTATACACCGTCCGATTCAAAGTAACGAGTAAAATCGAACTTCGCGAGTAAAAATGTAGGACAAAACTAAGCAGTCGATAAGATCGTTATGATAGCTGTTACATATTTATTAGCTTGCAAACAATGTTAGATTGACCTTTATAATTATTGTGACTATCATATTTTGTTTAATATACTACCGAATCGATTCGTAGAAAATTACGTATGTATGTACTATTATACTTATCTCTACGAAAAGATATAATATAATGTAATGTAGCCTTACCTACAGTTAATTAGTCATTGTAACTTGGAACTCGATATATTGTATTACTTATACCTAAGCAATTAATGTAAACTAGTTATAGTAGTTATAAATAAATAATACTGTAATAAGTACCTAATGCTGTAAAGGACATAAACTAACTAAAAATCTACTTACAGTAGCAGATATAATGTAATACAGGTTTAGGAAAATTATGAGTAACCAAGATACATTCTAAATACCTACTATATTTTTTATCAGGACTGGTGCATTGTATCAGTGTGGTACGGTGTGCCTAACCTACGTCACAATAACAAATATTCGTTTTAGTATATATCTACATAAGTAAATTATCATACATGCACCGATTGACACAGGCTGCTCCTTTTTTACTCTATGAATCCTATAAAATAAACAGCTCAAAATGTTAAGTGATAGGTACTTAACATTTAGCTGTTTATTTTATATAGCAAAACATCGTTTAATAAGCTATTACGTCATACGTGAAGTAAGTACTTTCCTTGTAAAATTTCGCATTTTCTAAAAGGTAAATTAATTTAAGTATGGCGGTAGACAGGTATCAACTTCTGGTAGGTAAAGAGGAAATGAGAAAGACAGATAGGTAATTATTTTCATTAAAAATAGTTCTATCGAACGCTGACTACTTAAATGTAGTATCACACTATCAAGACCAAGGCCAGACCAAGGGAAAAATGTCGTGGTCAAAATGTGTGAAAATTAAAACCATAATTTTGTATACCTTCCGGCTAATAAAGGCGTCGTTCGACATTTGGAGGTGATGTCGACCTCAAAAGAAAAAGCATCAGCCTAGCGACAACATCAGTAGGAATACCAGCATGCTGTAGAACTTGTAGAAGTTTACAAAATCGGTACATCGCTAATCAGCAGTGATTGAGCCGATAAACAAATTAAATGACACACAAAAAACCGCAATAATAATTATCTCGGCAGATTATCTGCAGCGCATTTAAATTTTAAACCTTAGATATGCGCTGGTGCGTGCCCCGAAAAGTTGTGTGTTTCAGTGATGACATCTCATTACTTTAATTCCGTGAACTTTCTAGAAACAGTGAAAATTGTGTGTCAAGATAAATAAAGGTAAACACACCTATGTTTCAATCAGTTCATGTGCAAGCGGTTTCCAATAGGTGTACGGCCATAATTTAATATCAAAATGCGAATTCTTGTAATCATCCTATTTTGATTGGAATACCAGTCATAGGTAATTATAATAACATTGTTCGAAAAAAACCTGGTGCTTTGTTTTGGTCATTTTTACCTATTCTATGAAATCTCTTCAATTAAATACCTCTAACCAGACTATCAAATTAAACTGCTCAGATTTAGTTTATACTACAGTTGACTGTACATACTATTTAAACAATGAGAGAGGCATTAAATATAGTTTTATTTTACTAGTAGCAAAGATAATCACATTATAATCTTCACTAGTGATGGGCATCCTCAATATCCATTGAAGCATAAACCTTATGAAACATAACGTGCGCTTTTGCAATCCGCTTGGATTATGCACTAGTTTGGCGTAACTCATTGGAAGTCCAATGAGCTATAGCCTGTACAGTAAGAAATAGGGCTTCTCCAGTAATTGTCGTGTCAATTTAGGGGTGCAGTGACGAACTTAAAGGATAATGTGGTTGAATTGTGATTGCAGTCAAATGATGATCGAGTCTCGTTATCATATAATGGTAAATTTTACGAACGTATTGCATGCGAATTGGTGTGATAAAGGTGCACATTCTTTATGAGTCTTATCAGCAGAATATAATATCTATAGGTACTTTTGTTACTAATTATAGGTAGGTACCTACCTACGCGAATTTCATCCGATCAATAAGTATGAGTAGGTACATAAGAATTTTCAGATCCGTTTCAGCGGTTCCAGAGATTATAGCAGCTATATATAGATGCAATCAAACAAACTAACAATCAAACCAATTTTACCTAAGTAATACATAATATTATGTTAGATTAGTTTAAATTCTGTTCAATTCTAAGTTCAAGTTTCAGGCTTTTTGCCTAACCGTGTCGTGGACGCTTGAAATAAACTCCCAGAGTCAGTGATTAGTGCTCCCTCAGTGAACTCTTTTAAAAACAGACTTGATAAACATTATAAACTACAAGTACACTGAAAAGATATACACGCATCAGCTAAACAGCTGCTAGTGTATTACGAATAATAATAATAATAATAATGTCCGGGCTAGACCCGAGAGTCTAAAGAAATAATAATAATAATCACAGAATAGATATAGGTATAAGTAGTAAGACCTACGTTGGTTCAATGTAAGTGCCGTTACGTGCGTTTTACGATATTTCACGTAATATCTATATCAATATATCTACATGTTTACATGTCACGTAATTATACGTAACTTTACCTCTAATTGATTACTAAGATCTAAGCGTAGTAACTGAAAAATTGCGTAACCAACTTATTAACCTATATTACCAACATGTAGTTCTACCATCGTATATTTTTTAATGGATAACTTAGCATAATGTGTTCTAATTATTTAGTAGCAGGGTCCGGTATTTTACCGCCCGGATCCTGGATTTTAATTGATAACTTTCTATTTGCTCTCGTATGTATCCGATCCAACAATAATAGTCATCAAAGTTCACCGCTTCCTATAAACGTCGGCAATTCGGCATAAATTGTTGATAAACGCAATGTGACTACCGGATAGCGTTTCCACTTCCCAGTAATTCGCAAACCCGCCTTTTGATTACATTTCTTCTAATCTTATCTTGCAGGAGCGTATGTATGAGCTCGAGCGGCGCGACGCGGAGCTAGCTTTAGAGGAGAAACGACAACTTGAAGCCAAGAGGACGTTGCTGCAGGAGGCGGCTCGGAAGCAAGACGAGCCGGTGGATGATAGCAAGCTAGTGGAAGCCATGTTTGACTTCCTGCCAGATTCAAGCAGCGAGGCTCCGGCGCCTAAAGACACTTCGATGTTTAGCGATCTACCCCAACAGAGGGCTGATCAACAAGAGGTGAGCAAACGAAACTTAATGCTTTAAGTTAGTATTGAACAACTTTCAATATGCAGTTGAATTAATAAATAAGACCTCTGAGTAAATCTACAGCTTTGTCTTCAGGCTGTTAATGATGATGATGATGACATCGTCTTGTTTTCGATTCACCATCAATCTTTAGCAGATGATATGATAGCTTCATTCGATAACTTATTACTACATTATAGTAAGTGAATCATCCTACAAAATTAATTTACAGATGGTCACGCCAATGCAAACTACATCTGAAGACGAAGAGGATCTCTCGGAGTTCAAGTTCCAGAAGTTCGCTGCGACTTACTTTCAAGGAAATGTCACACATCAGTACTCGAGGAAACCCCTCAAACATCCCCTTCTGCCACTGCACACTCAAGGAGACCAACTGGTCAGTTCAACACAAATTGACTTCTTGATTACAGTAACTTCCTGCTGAAATACCACGAAATAGACTATCGTAACATCTATCTACAAAACATTATCTGAAGTCATCAATTTTCGTTAATTACTTCATGTTTGATTGTATGTTCTGATAAGTTATGCATTGCAGGCCGCCCAAGCGTTATGGATCACAATACTCCGCTTTACCGGAGACCTGCCGGAGCCCCGTTATCACACAATGGACAGAGATAACACATCAGTCATGTCCAAAGTCACGGCGACACTCGGAAGGAACTTCATCAGATCCAAGGAGTTCCAAGAGGCCCAGATGATGGGAGTAGATCCCGATGCTTATCTGAATAAGCAGAAACCAAGATCGATTAGACACAAGCTTGTCTCACTTACACTGAAAAGAAAGAACAAGCTTGGAGAAGACGTTCGAAGGAAGCTACAGGTTTGTTGATTTTTATCTTTTCTTTGTTTCACCCGCAAAATATCCATTTTTTCACGAGAACTAAGTTTTCCAGGACCTAAAGGATCTTACGTTTATCTTAGTAATAGTATAAGCAAACCCTGTGCAAAATTCCACCTACCTACATCATAAGTTCAGCAATTTTGGCGCGAAAGTCACAAAGAAATAAAACACGTTCGTGTTACGAATTAAAACTATTTCCTAATTCGTTTCAGGATGAGGAATACACAGCAGACAGCTATCAGTCATGGCTGGAGTCACGGCCAACTTCCAACTTAGAAAAGCTGCACTTCATCATCGGCCACGGAATCCTCCGCGCAGAGCTGCGAGACGAAATATACTGTCAAATCTGCAAACAACTCACCAACAACCCCTCCAAATCTTCACACGCGAGGGGGTGGATCCTACTGTCGTTATGTGTCGGGTGCTTCGCCCCCAGTGAAAAGTTCGTCAACTATCTACGAGCCTTCATCCGAGAAGGCCCTCCTGGATACGCCCCGTACTGCGAGGACAGGCTAAAGAGGACCTTCAACAACGGCACCAGAAACCAACCCCCTTCTTGGCTGGAACTGCAGGCAACGAAGTCAAAAAAACCTATAATGTTACCAATAACATTTATGGATGGAAACACGAAGACTTTACTGGCGGATTCGGCGACGACTGCGAGGGAACTATGCAATCAGCTCTCAGACAAAATTGGCCTGAAAGATCAGTTCGGGTTTTCCCTGTACATAGCTTTGTTTGATAAGGTTAGCTCGCTCGGTAGTGGAGGAGACCACGTCATGGATGCGATATCTCAGTGCGAGCAATATGCGAAGGAACAGGGTGCACAGGAAAGAAACGCTCCCTGGAGACTGTTCTTCAGAAAGGAAATATTCGCTCCTTGGCACGACCCCACTGAAGACCAAGTGGCAACCAATCTCATTTACCAACAAGTTGTGAGGGGAGTCAAGTTTGGTGAATATAGATGTGACAAAGAGGAAGACTTGGCTATGATAGCGGCTCAACAGTATTACATCGAATATGGACAAGACATGAATACGGAAAGGCTGTACACATTGCTACCAAATTACATACCGGATTATTGCCTAACTGGCGTAGAAAAAGCGGTGGATCGATGGGGTACCCTCGTTGTGCAGGCTTACAAAAAGAGTTATTACGTAAAAGAAAAAATACCAGCGTACCGAGTGAAAGAAGATGTTGTGAGTTATGCAAAGTTCAAGTGGCCGTTATTGTTTTCGCGATTCTACGAGGCGTATAGAAACTCGGGTCCTAATTTACCCAAAAATGACGTAATCATTGCGGTAAACTGGACCGGTGTGTATGTTGTGGACGATCAAGAACAAGTGCTGTTAGAACTCTCTTTCCCGGAAATTACGACTGTGTCGAGTCAGAAAACTAACAAAGTGTTTACTCAAACCTTCAGTTTATCGACAGTTCGAGGGGAAGAATTTACATTCCAGAGCCCCAATGCAGAAGATATTCGCGACCTAGTCGTGTATTTCCTGGAGGGGCTTAAAAAGCGATCCAAGTTCGTGATCGCATTACAAGACTACAAAGCACCAGGCGAGGGGTCGAGCTTCTTAAATTTCCTGAAAGGAGATCTGATCGTTTTAGAAGAAGACAGTACTGGAGAGTCCGTTCTGAATAACGGCTGGTGCATCGGTCGCTGCGAGAGATCCATGGAGAGAGGTGATTTCCCTGCGGAAACCGTTTACGTTTTGCCGGCGTTGACCAAACCTCCACCAGATATCCTGGCCTTGTTCTGCGCAGAAGGGGCACAGCACGGTCGACGCCCGCCAACCAGCACGTTCAATGGCACCGAGACGCGAGACAAACCCCATACGTTACTAGAATACGCCTTGGACCACTTCAGATTGCCCCCAAAACGAACCGTCTCCAAAGCCCTTACGTTATCTACGGCAAAAAGAGGGGGCACCGAGGAGTTGTGGCGACACTCGAGAGAGCCCATAAAGCAACCACTGCTGAAGAAATTGCAAGCGAAGGAAGAGCTCGCGGAAGAGGCTTGTTTTGCGTTCACTGCCATTCTCAAATATATGGGCGACCTTCCGTCAAAACGACCCCGAATAGGAAATGAATACACGGACCACATATTCGACGGACCCCTCAAACACGAGATCCTACGGGACGAAATATACTGCCAACTGATGAGACAACTGACAGACAACCGAAACAGGATGTCCGAAGAAAGAGGTTGGGAGCTGATGTGGTTAGCGACGGGACTGTACGCCTGCAGCCAAGGGTTGCTTAGAGAATTAACGTTATTCCTTAGAACTAGAAGATATCCAATTGCTCAAGATTCGCTCCAAAGACTGCAAAAGACGTTGCGGAACGGTCAAAGGAAGTATCCACCGCACCAAGTAGAAGTAGAAGCTATTCAACATAAAACCACTCAAATATTCCACAAGGTGTACTTTCCGGACGATACGGACGAAGCTTTCGAGGTGGACTCATCGACGCGCGCGAAAGACTTCTGCCAGAATATCGCGCAGAGACTGAATCTCAGATCTAGTGAAGGCTTTAGTTTGTTTGTTAAGATAGCTGATAAGGTAATATCGGTGCCGGAAGGGGATTTCTTCTTCGACTTCGTGCGGCATCTAACCGATTGGATCAAGAAAGCGCGCCCCACTCGTGATGGCATCACGCCGCAGTTTACCTATCAGGTAAGTCGAGGGTAGTAAAATTATTGCATCGTTTCTTATCAGTCGTTAAATTGTAACGTTCATTACAGCTACCTATTCTTTCTGTTTTTACTTTTGCGAAGATAACTCGTAATACAATAATACAATGTGCGCCAAAACAAAAGTTATGACTGAGATTAGCACCCAACATGTTAAAATAATCGCAGTTTGACGTCACTCACTTTAATAATCAGGATGTAAACAACTTTGAATTACAGAATAGTTAATTACCTCTACCAGGATGTATCTCATAAACCGTTATAGTTAGACAGTGGTTATTTTCACAGATGATGTATTTTTGTTGTCGCTGTAACAACAACTACAACAAATAGAATAAAATAAATGGCTTCCATACAACAAAAGTGATTTTTTTGATCGTTTTCATAATATAATCGATAATGGTCTTCGTGCGGGAGTCTGACTCATACTTGGCCGGTTTTTACAAATTGCAATACAATAGGCATGATGACTACTATTAAAAATGAATGCAATAATTGCAAAAATAAGCAAAATCGGTAAATAAATCACGGAGTAATAAGCTTTTAAAGTTTCTACAGAAGGCATCTCCTGTCCCTTTCTCGCGAAACAAAGCTCATACTACACCATTCACTTCCTTTATCCTCAGACCGATGACAGTAGAAAGTAACGCTTACCATATCGTCAGGTATTCTTCATGAAGAAGCTATGGACGAACACGGTCCCCGGCAAGGATCGCGCGGCGGACGTGATCTTCCACTTCCACCAGGAGCTGCCCAAGCTGCTGCGCGGGTACCATCGCTGCGGGCGGGAGGAGGCGGCGCGGCTCGCGGCACTCGCCTACCGCGCGCGCTTCGGGGACAACAAGCAGGAGCTGCAGGCTATACCGTGAGTGTTGTATAACGAGCAGGAGCTGCAGGCTATACCGTGAGTGTTGTATAACGAGCAGGAGCTGCAGGCTATACCGTGAGTGTTGTATAACGAGCAGGAGCTGCAGGCTATACCGTGAGTGTTGTATAACAAGCAGGAGCTGCAGGCTATACCGTGAGTGTTGTATAACGAGCAGGAGCTGCAGGCTATACCGTGAGTGTTGTATAACGAGCAGGAGCTGCAGGCTATACCGTGAGTGTTGTATAACGAGCAGGAGCTGCAGGCTATACCGTGAGTGTTGTATAACGAGCAGGAGCTGCAGGCTATACCGTGAGTGTTGTATAACGAGCAGGAGCTGCAGGCTATACCGTGAGTGTTGTATAACGAGCAGGAGCTGCAGGCTATACCGTGAGTGTTGTATAACAAGCAGGAGCTGCAGGCTATACCGTGAGTGTTGTATAACAAGCAGGAGCTGCAGGATTTGTGATTTGATGGGAATGTGTGAATGTTGAATATTTATTTACGACTGTAGGTACGTAAATAAATAAATATTGTTGAACATTCACATTAAAGTAAACAAAAATTTAATTTTCGTGAATGTTTCCAAGACATTTCATAAGAAGTTGATAAGGCAATTGACGTATGTTCTTCTTTTTGTGTTTAAAAGTCTTATGGGTGCAGCTACAGATGTTGAAAATAGATAAAACTTATCGTTTAGGTAGATCTCAATCGAGAACCGATCAATTATAGAGTTCGTTGGGCGTGGCTGTGTGATAATTAATGAACTAATGAATAATCGATAATTCATTGGTCAATGAAGCTTGTGTTCTTTTACACTTGATTTAATAAATAATTGGAAATAAAAGTAAAAATCCTTGAGTTAATAAATTTATGAAACTATACAAGGTGACCTTGAATTGGTATGTTATCCCGAAATGGAGGGACTGGGACCATGATACCCTACAAGTTGTGAGAGCCTTACTTGAAATTGGGTGTTTCCAAACCTCTATGGTAAAAAATAAGTCACTACGAGAGGCTACGAGAGTTAAAAAGATACCATAAATTCATTTCTAAACAGAGGTCGTTAAACTCATCTATGTGCACTCAGTCAACGACGAAGTTCAACCACCCAGCTGCGCTAAGGCTATTTTCAAACGTAAACTTTACATGGCATTTCTTCAATGAAAAACTATTAATTTAGTAAAGTCGTAGAAGAAACATTGGTGTCGATTCGGTGATTTTAGAGAACTCTAATTTTAGCCTACTTTAAAATTTTAGTTTAGGTGCGAGATGTCACAAAAGCCATTCGGTATTTACGTCGAACTAAATTTAGGATTGCTTAGTCGTGCACCTAAATGAAGTAACGCCACTCGCGCCTCTAGTGTCGAGTAGCTGTACTAGGTGATAAAAAATGTACAAAAATTTACAGATAACGCAATTATTTACATATTTAAAGAACGTTATTTATTTATCGTAGGTACTGTGGTGTCGATAACGTTATTTATTTATCGTAGGTACTTACTAGGTACCTATCTAAGGATGTAAAAATTGACCAATAAATATGGCATGTACATTTTGCTGCATTGAGTTTTAGTAAAGGCGTAAAGAGCTAGCCCTGCCGCCCGTTAGGTGGATCGATGATCTGGGAAAAACCACGGGAGCCGATGCCGATGGATGCAGCACGCGAGCAGCCGTTCAAAGTAGCGCTCTATGGGAGAGGCATTTGCTCAGCAGTGGATGTCTTTAGGCTGTTGATGATGATGATGATGATGATGATGATTATGGTGGTGGTAATGATGATGATGATGATGAGTATTTTCTGGTGATGCTTTGAAGAAACCAGGACTGGTAACACTAGCCGCTACCTACAACGGCTGTGCAATATTTTAGTTGTGCATTCTTATCACAAAACAACCATTTTATCAGAGAAATTACTGGATTCATAATAATCTAATTTTAATCGCCATATTTTAGGAGCCGTCTATTTTGACATTTTACGTTTAAAATTTTAGGCAGAAACTTCTCTAAAATGTGTTTGCCGAATAGCTTTAACATGCTAGTAAACGAAGTTGAGTAATTTAGACGTGTCGTCTCTAAATTTTAGTTAGAGGTGTCATGTCCGAATAGCAAAGTGATGTTTGACAGCACTAAATTAAAATTAGAGAAAATTTAGGTTAGTCGGTGTACCACCGAATCGGCACCATTGTCTACCTTGGGGTGTAGATTTACCCCCTTTCGGGATAACATACTAATTCAAGGTCACCTTGTATTAATACCTATTTAGCCCGTAACAGTACCTACTGAAGCTCAAAGTATATATGCACGGAGACATTATTTCAATGTATCTGCATACTTAAAATACCTGCTACCACTTTCAATGAACGCATGGCGTGCAAAAATCTCGCAATTTATTTTGAGTATTGTGCTTTTTTATACTATTTTAATATCTGTGGTAGTACCTACAGTTATCTATTCTGTGACTATCGGTAGGTACTAAACTTCTTGATCAACATTTAGTGGTTCGCTGCTGGGCGTTGGTTATTTTCTATTGACCTTCCAAAACTCATCCTTTATCATCGAACTTCTGTCAGCTGCAATTCTTAGGTTACACCACCACAACCGGTTCTTCCCAGTTTAGCAATAAATCTGATCTTCTTCGTTGTTCCAGCCAAATGCTCCGAGAGCTGGTGCCTGCTGATCTCATCAAGATGCAAAGCTCAGCAGACTGGAAGCGAGCGATTGTGGCGTCTTACAACCAGGATGCTGGCATGACGCCTGAAGACGGCAAGATAACCTTCCTGAAGGTCATCTATCGGTGGCCAACCTTCGGCTCGGCCTTCTTCGAGGTCAAGCAGACCACGGAGCCAAACTATCCGGAGCTACTGTTGATAGCCATCAACAAACACGGTGTTAGCTTGATTCATCCGCAGTCGAAGGTATGTCCTTTCCTATTTTTTGCAGTGTTTTTAGTGGAAACTGGGCGTCACATTGGGCGGTAGTGATGGATTATTAGCATTAGCATTCTTTTTTAGCATGTGAAAACTCAATTAGCATTTCGCAAATGAAATGTAGTTTCGCCATTCTGTTAATACGAAATTTCATTTCTATTAATTTAGTTCATTTTGAATTTAATTTTAAATATAAAGGGTCATTTCATGTTTAATTTCATTTTTTATTTCTTTTTCATTTCATTTTTCATATAATTTTTCATATAATTTTTCATTTCATTTTTCATTTCAATTTTCATTTTGTTTTTCATTTCTTTTTAGCAAATAGCATAGCAATAGCAATTAGCATGCTAAGACTCGTTAATTAGCTTGTTTATGAAATTTACGCTGAATCGCATTAATTACCATCGCTATTGGGTGGTGTTTTCATTGTGAGTACCTGTAGTTAGGTACTGTTTTTATTAAACGTATAAATCGGTTTGATTCATAGGTAATTTCGAAACTGCTTGGTTTATAGTAACTTCATGCATAAGCCATGATGGTAACAGGTGCCTTATACCTAGTTAATATATAATTATGTATTTATAAAGCGTTTTTTTAATGTTAATGAATGACGTGACGAGCTGTTCGTTCACCTGGTGTTAAGCGACACGACCGCCCATAACAGTTGCAGTGTCATTCGAAGCTTTTAAATGTAGTTTCGCGTGACACTGCACTGCGCGTGTCATCCTGAGACATTGTAATCATATTACTTTATGGACTTAGTGGGTACCTACGAAACTGTGAGATCAGGTTACAAGGTCTCATTTGCCCAGTAATTTCACTAGCTACAGTGTCCTTCAAACCAGAACACAGTAGTGCATGCACACTACTGCTTGGCAGCATAATAACTGACAAAGCGGTGACGGTACCTACCGAACTTTGCAGAAATTCCTACCTATAGTAATAATCCGTGATAATCCTATTTAGTTAGGTATACTTAGATATTAATTATCTCACCATCCCAATACATTATTTCAGGACATTCTGGTCACGCATCCGTTCACCAGGATATCGAACTGGTCATCAGGCAACACCTACTTCCACATGACCATCGGCAACTTGGTCCGAGGGTCCAAGCTTCTTTGCGAAACCTCTTTAGGGTACAAGATGGATGACCTCCTGACCTCCTATATTTCCCTCATGCTGACTAATATGAATAAACAGCGCTCTGTAAGGGTCAAATAGGGGTTTAGGTTTAGGTAGTGTGTTAACTCATTGGCTTTAAGCTGTGATTGAAGCGTTTTGAGAGAACCCAATTTCTGGGCAGGGCCGCAGGGCTGGGTAGCAACTGAAACAAGTTATGCATTAAAAGCGTCTAAAGTAAATTGAATAAAATAGCGGGTTTTATCGCGTATATGCTTTTACTATTTTAATATCTGTGCTTTTATTCATATTTATTTCAATCCTAGAATATACGAACACTTTTCAGTGCATTTAGAGGGGCTAATGCCAAGAGTTTTGAATTGAGGATTTCAGTGTTGAACGAACGAACGAATTGCATTTTATTGTAGGTACTCTCAAACGCTTTATCAGGTTTATAAATTAGCATATTGAAATAGCTTTTAGAACATTATCTGCTATTATTTTAGTAGAAAATGAAAATCTAGCGTTGTCAACGCATGAAGACTAAATGTAGCAATAATTATATTCGTTATTTTGTTAACTGCTTTTACGATATTCTACAAAACGTAGTAAATAAGAATATTTAATATTTTATATGAAATAACATTGAAGATATTAGTGCTTATTTATATTCCATGGCGTGGTGAAGACATCACAGTTCATTGTAAGTTTATATCTCGGATGTAATGAAATTGGTAGAAGGCGCGCTGAGAAAACTGACAGCGATATGGGGGTCAATTCTAGTACGAATAACGTCGAATTTCACCTGAAAGCTATAATTTTGTGACTCTCAAGTCATATCAAGACATCATAAAGAGCGTATGTAAGGGATCTAATAACTCGCACCTTTATTTAGTTTCAAGGTGCGATGTAGGTACGCTCTCGATCATGTTCAAAAATACTGCGGATATATAAGTTATGTCGGTGGTATTTATGTGCTTATTGTATAATTCTACACGCGCCGCCTAACTTTTTCTTCTATAAGAGCATTTGTGTAATTTTGTAAAGTGTCTGAGTTGGTGCACAACTGCGGTTGTATTAGTTCTCTTCTAAGCATGTTGCGAAGCGGACACACGAAGCGTATAATCGGCATTTTTAACTAATAAATATAGTTGCAGCCTAACATAAAAATATCATTTTGTATTAATTTAATCAGTGAGATAGGATTCGATAGAGCAACGATAATTATGTTCATAGGGTTGCTGCTGATGTCTGGAAGAGTGTCGGGCCTAATCTTAGAACTGTGTAGATGTACCTATGACCTAACAAAGAAATACTTACGGTTTACTTTACATTTCGTGTGTGAGCTCGCATGGTAGATTTATAAGCGTAGTTAAGTAAATCCGTCCAAATTATTGTAAACATACAAAAATAATATGGTTGAGGTGATTTTGGATATTCCAAATTAAGAACGCGTGTAATACTTACTTTTACTTATTGAATGTAGTAATGTGAACAATCTGTTAAAGTAGGTATCGCTAATCTAATTAACTTTAGTAAAAAAATCGCATTTTCACAACAGGTTATGTTTTCGCATTGAAAATAATTACATGGCTTGTGATGTTTTCTTAATTTTTCATTTCAGTGTTATTTCGGTACTCTTTACTCTTTTTAAAATAAATTTGAAAAAGATATTCCAAAAGTATAGTTTATAACTATTTAAAAAATATAGATATGGTATTTAAAAAAGATCTGTTACATTTTAAGGTGAACGGTTAACTGTACTATATAATTTTACTAAGAAATGATATGTTTCGATTATTTTAGCTTGCAGTGCTATTTTCATGTTTATTTCGCCTTGAAATTAAATCATAATTGTTATTCTTTATATATTTAGCGTATAAGCCGAAGTATCCATAATTATAATAGTGCTTGAAATAGCTTATAGACAAATGTAACGATAAGTTATAATAAATTATCAGTTATAATATAACGTTATGTTATAACCTAATCTCAACACTAGTGTTGGTAATATATTATCATTGTATTTATTAATAGGTAATGGATATTCGAATGTTAGAAATAGAGAAATTGTCTATATTTTATATAATGCCATGAGTCGGGACAATATGTTAGTTTTGTTTAATTTCGCTTTCAAGTCAAAGTGCATTTGTGAGTGGTTGTAAACATGAGTCACAATATTGATTACTTGAGAGTTTTATTTACCTTATTTTTTTCTATACACTATTTAATAAAATGCTGATTCTGTCTAACAAGTAGGTAGATACAATAAATTCATACAATTTTTTCTAATGGTTCTTTTCGTTGCTTAATGAACTTTAGGTATACATTTTAGCCGCAGAATACATAAACATTTACCTAAGTATACTTTAACTCATGTCCATGAAAATTTGGTTAAAGCCTTATTCTAATATTGAGATACAAATCTAACTGTTAAAATTCAAGTTGAAGGAGCGTTAGGCACCGTTTGCTTCTGATTTTGGGGTAATTTGCACAGAAATTGCAGAAAACTACAATTTTACCAACAATTAAAGTAAAAGCGGGGTATTAGAAAAACTTAATTAGAACTAACAAAAAGTATATCCGTAATAAAGTCGTGAGAGTTTCTCACGGCAGCGGCCCATTGAGGCGGCTGGAGTAATGATGCGTCTATTGTGCCAGCAGGAAGTCATTTATCTAGCATCAAGAATATGAGTGTTTAGAGCAATTTTGAGTCTGATTACTCATCCTAAAGTGTGCAATTTGAGGCGACGTACTTCCATTGCTTACCTATGTATTTTGAAGTTAATCAACCCTGGTGGTCGGTGACTATTGACTAAGCACCGTTTGATTGCTTGTTTTCTGTCTGTAAGATACTGTATTTAGTGGTAATTTCAAGCGTTTACGTAGTATAGTGATGAAGGGGTAATGTTGGATTAGATTATTAAGGTTAGGTTTCACAGGTTGTTAATTCATTTTCGAAAGTAAGCAAACAAATTCTATCAAAAATAATTTTAGAGTTTTTGGAGGCAACGCTGCACATTTATACTAAGGTTACCTAAAGCATAGGCAACAATCTTTTGACATGACGTACGTCATGTCTATGCTATTGTTATATAGCTGCCTATAGGGTAATTCTATCTAGGGAAATCTCTACCACGACAACTGACTCCCGACCGCATTGGCTGCCGGGCATCCACCGCATCTTACGGAATCGGACCTTAAGAAGCAAGTATAGGTAGGATAGAAAACTACACTTAAAATACATGTTGACAGCTATAAAAACTGCATAAGCCTCTCCAAACCATAAAACTTATGCATGAATTTAAATATTTTTGAATATATTCATGAAAATTTAACTGTTATTAAATAGATGGTTACCTATAATATCTATAGCTTCATCTAGACCTGCCTATACCGACTTGCAGAAATTACAGAATATCTATATGAGCGCTGATGTCCCAATATAGTTAGGTGAAACTAATTAGTAAAAAAGAAAAGCCAGATTGCCTGCGCCAATCACCTTCGTGCGAAGTCTCATTAATCCTTTCTTCCTAAACTGCCTCCTACCTATAACACAATGAATATACTTTGCGCAATCAATGTGGCATTGAATAGATTGGCTTCTAGCAAATGTACATTTGTCGCCACGTACCTACGTAATTACAACCTCAGCAACGTTTGTCGTTCATTACTCTCCAGTATCATGTCATTATCTTTTTAAGCTAGAATAGATTACCTAATAGGTAAAAGGTATACATTACTTACCTACATCTTGCCGTTTTAGGCAAGTAACATAGTAAATATAATTACCAAAGTTTTAAGAAACCAGTAAAAATCTTGAGCAGGTACCTAATACCATTAAAAGAGCATCATTTTATATTCGACTTATCCTTAGACAAGTTAAATATCGCTTATTCGGTTCCATATTTTCAGGATTTTCAGGTCGCACAGTAGAAATATAAATAACATCCAAAACCACATCTTACACCTTTCAAAAATTTATTTATCGTCTCATTCAGTGTTGCCGCTTGATGAAAATAAAAAGCACCAAATCCTTACAGAAATTGCGCTAGATTTACACTAGATTCCGCTAATCGACACATGAATAATAATATAAGATTTTAGGATCTACTTATACTACTGGCTATAAGCTTTTTTCCTCAGTGGTACCACCATTTGAAGCTTTTTCAATTTGATTCAATGTTTTTCTCGTTACAAAATAAAAACAATTCGGTAGAGTGCGATGCAAACTTATTGGCGGCTGTGAAGTCGGCGCGGAATCGGATACATGTTACATAATGAGAGTCTCCAGTGTGAGTAATAAAATTGTAGTAGCCTTTATGTAGGTACTTTTTTAACAGGGTAGCATTCGAGCACACTCCAACTGCTTGATATTAACCTAAGATACTTTATACATATGAGTTAAGGTAGCGCCATGCTGCTCCTGGATTAAGACCTGGCTCCCATCATCATCGGGTCATTAGCTGAGGATGCCGGACCCACACTGATTGAATAAAATAAGTCGGTAGGTAGGTAAACCTTGAACGCTTAGTCCACTAGCTTCCGCGTCTCTTAGTAGTCTGTGACCATATCTAACCGGACATCGGTGTGTTGTGGTGGGTGCCAACAATGATAAGATCTGATTCAGGATGATGCCAGCTCAGGATGTTAATCTGATGACAGTAAAATCGCTGCCTGGCCATGTTGAGACGGATGGCACTGAAACCAACCGCAATTATGTCCACTGTCCAGATAACTACTTGATTAATACTAATCTCGTGAATGAATATGCATGATATTCATAGTTGTAATTGAAGCATTCCGCAATAGGCTTCATTGTTAAAGTAGGTACTTCAGCCTGAATGCATGACTGCAAGATATTTTATACTTAGAACTAAAAAATGGATTTGTCATCGCGTGAAGAATAGGTTATAGGTTGAAGGTACTTTGATAAAGTAAGGTGTGCTTGATGTGCGCTACACTCAAATTCAGATAGAATGATGAGTCCCGCTGGATTCCCTTTTAGACATTATTGTTGGATGGATGATTATGATGAAGAGAACTAGCTGCCTTGCTGTGCACAACGCTTTATCTTGGTTTGGTAATTGACTAAACACGCAGAAACTATAAAAATGATACTTATTAGCTGAAACTACCAGTTCCTTATTCTATCTGACTTAATGCGTAGGTAGGTACTTACTTAAAATTAATAGTTAGTTTACCAACTAACAAAAGATATAATCATAGCTTGCCAACCTTGATTACTGAGGTAAGTATCTAATAGGTAGGTACATTCTGAATTCAGTGGTAGGTACCAATAAAATCCTCATTCGACTTCAACGACGGTCTCGAAATCTCCAGAACTTTAAAATTATCTCGCGTTATCTCTTTATTAATCTGTTTTGAGCGGAGTGCCGTTTTAAAACAATTGAACATAAAATGGAAATAAATTAATTGCGAATGTTAATTCGGGTTGCTCGCCGTCATTCCCACGGTCGAAGATGACATGTTGGAAAACACGGAGCTGCCGTTCCCACACTCTGCATATCTCGGCTCCATAGATCAACCTGGCAGAATGTAAAAACGCAGACAATGATCCAATTGTGTGCACACAGCTTTCTCACACTCCCAGTACTGATTTAATCGTCATAGGTCTAATTAACGGGGGGTAAATGACCAAACGTCTTTCCGGGTCGCCTTCCGAAAGGGCACTCTTACGTGCTAAAGCAGGGCGGAGTTTCAACAACTTATGCAGCAGGATACGACAGATCCTGCTCGATTTTTTCCGAGACAATAACTTTTTTATTGGAGCATGAACTAATGGTTATGTGCATGTGGGGTATCACGTCATTATTTCTTGTGCACGTCACATATTGAGAAATAATGGGCGCAGTCACGCGAGAGGTTATTAACAGCGCAAAGAAAATTTGCGGAGACTTGTTACTGCCGACTGATTTATTATTCAAAATTATACGCATAAACAATGTTTTATGAATTAAATCAATATTTACATAAAATAGGTAAATTACTCTGCTTTTTGCGAATGCATCCATTGTTTGTGAAGAACTACAAAGTTATAGCCATATACTTTGTGACGATTTTTTAACTTATTATGTGACATGTCAGCGCGACTATTTAAAGAGACATTTCTGAAAATAGTTATTACAAGTTTTGTAAAAGTTGATACTATCGTAGTAATTTAAAGTGGCTACTTAAATTTGAGTTCATAGTTTTAACTGCATCATAGGCGTGTAGATAAGTACGATTAAAACCTCTATAGGATTAATGATAACCTAATGGTAAAAGCTTTCCCACCGCATGACTATCGACACCCGGAAACAGAAGCAGGACACGGGGAAGCCCGACAATTTCTTCAAACGCCGTTTATCATTAGATCTATGATTATTGCAGTTTTCCACGCGATCCACGACGGGCGGCGACTGCCTCGATGACCGCAATTACTAACTCATCACTTACGAGACGTCACTCATTGCGTGATGCTGACAACTAATGATGGGAGTTTTGGCGGGAACTCGGAAAAGTTCACGTCGTTGCATTGTATTATTTCTCAAAACTTGTGCTTTTTCCAGTGTTAATGTTTAAAATTGGTGGCGTTTTACGCATTAACTGCTGAATTACGAGCATCACTCATGGGCAAGAGATATAATGTGGTGAAACGTGATTTTCCGTGTTGCTTCCAAAATTCCATAAAGCTTCTAGTAAAGTTGCCGCCACTTTACTGGAGTATGACTACCAGACTTAGACTGGACTATGACTATGACTTGACTTTACGTGAAATATTCTTCTAACATGATGAAAAATTACAATACTTGACACTGGCTAAATACACTATGTGTGGAGCCAAAATATATGAAAGAAAAAAATAAAACTAATGAACATAATTACACGCCAATTTTAAAGGCTAGTTGACAGATCTAAAGCTGTTGCTGTTCTTGTCAAATAGACGAGAATGTAAGAGACGAATGCCTATGTTCAGCAGTGGACGTCTACGGGCTGTTGATGATGATGATACTTTTGTATTTTATTTATTTATGTAATTCTTTATGCACAAAATGTGTACAAAGGTGCACTTAATGCTAACAGCATTTTCTACCAGTCAACCAAGGTGTGAAGAAAAGGAAGTAGATTAGGCGTGCACAAACGGATATGAGCAAAATTGTAGATCATACTAAATATAAATAACATACTGTCAACTAAATCCTTCAAAATTAGTCACACCTCTGTATTCTAAAACATTTCACCATAAATCCTTCACTCGACTTCCACTTAACTTTGAAGGAAATTCAAAGTACATCCCGACGTATCTTGAGTTGACAGTTGTTTCGTTTCTCTCGTTTAAGAAAAATTGACGCAGAAATGTCAAGTTGATTATATATTGTCAATTAAGGCTGAGTTGCACCATAAACACGGTTAAAGTTACGGTCAAATTTTGACATAAGCCCGCCCTGCGAAGCATGGAACGGTCATAGTTAGCGTTAAAGTTAGAGTTAAAGTAAGCTGGTGCAACTCAGCCTAAAAATACCAAACACACAAAAATGAGGTTAAGTCGAGATTGAGTTGAGTGGATTAAACTCGTGGTAACAACTTAGAATATGGGGGTTAGTATCTATTTCTAAAGGTCTGTGACTGGCATGCTTTCATTAATCAATTAAGGTCAGTTAGGTTTACCACCGAACTAGAGTGACCAATATAGCTCTTAGAATTAGCAAGTTGAAGTGGCAGTGGGCGGGCACATCACTCGTAAAACTGACAACCGATGAGGAAGAAAGGTTCTCGAGTGGCGACCACGAACCAGAAGGCGCAACGTAGGCCGGCCCCCCACTAGGTGGACCTAGGGATCTATTATCCAAACGCTAACGCTAGCTCCGAAATGTATTGGTCTGACATTTCGGATTTCGCTTGCTTTTCTGCACCTAATGTAATTTCAATGCATTTTGGCGTTAGCGTTTCGGACCTTTGCTAGACCCCCAGAGTCAGAATCGCGGGAATCCTATGGATTTAGGAAGCAAGCAGCGGTTCAAAGAGGCACTATTTGGGGGAGGCCTATGTTCAGCAATGGATGTCTTCGAGCTGATGATGATGATGATGAGGACAGAATAAATAATAAAGTTTATTTTAGTAATTGTTGTCATAGCGGCGACAGAAATTTCAACTGGCTAACTATCACGGTTCATGAGATACAACCTGGTGACAGAAGGACTGCAGAGCCATAGTAATATGGTTCGCTTTGCCCATTAGGTACGGAACCCAAATAGTAGGTACAAGTGTAGATCATTTGAGCTCACAGTGAACTAACTAAAATATTCATTCTCCCCAATGATAATTTACATGATCAATCTTGCGATTGATAGCTCTATTGAAGAATGTGGAACCACAGATATTAAAATAGTAGTTACCTACGTGGAACTAAAGTTTAATGATACCTACCGATAATATTGGTTCTATTTTAATATTTTAACTTAAGTACATATTACACTAAAATTGACTTAAACGTAACTTAAAACTATTTCTATATAGCTAGACATATAAACAAGTAGTAACCATGAACAGCAGCAGCGCACAGACACGAGTGACCCATTCGACTCCCTAATTGACTTAATTGACTGTCGATTTAAGTCTCAAATCATGAGCGAGTGCCGTCACATGTCATAAACATCTGGTTTATTATTCTGAATCTCAGCTCTGAACAATAGATACGGCAGATTATAATCAGAGGTCGGAGCCAGCCGGCCGGAACGCTATGCAGGGGAAGACACTTGTTATTATCATGTGAAGAGTTTCCGAAGACGTTCCCACACACACTCGGCTCACTGATTCCTCGGTTAACTCTGATTCATAACCAACTAATTACACTTGACCCCACAGCTTTAATTAAACAATGAGGCAAAAAGATCCGCGCTAATCCGACTGTGGGAAATTGGGAATCTGGTTACCTACGTCCAATGCCCGCACGGAAGCCAAAACAAACATGTTTGGTTTTCGTATTCAGGCGGAAATAAGATAAGCGTGAATATTTAAATTCAGTTTTATTTAAAAATATTCATATTTAAAAAAAACTGCTCTGAATATCAATTTTATGTACAAGCAGTACGTATTCACAATATTTATATGAGCAGAACCTTATACCATTTCCAAATATATAAATTATCGAATGTAAAACGATAAAAATGTACGTTTTAAATTACACTTTCTAAATGATAAAATCACTTATCATTTGATACAATTGACGATATTAAGGACTATCCAATCGACATTAATACTAATTCTCTTGTAATACTGTAACTTTAGCAATTCCACAAGAATAACGTTATCCAATTTTCCGCTACAAAAATATTGATATATTTTTTGTACTTATCATTACATTTCCGCATGGAATGTTGAACATCACACTTTTATTAAAATTACACATCAAATCCAAAATAAGTCTTAAAAATTAAATTCGCATAAAATAAATAGAAATTACATTTGTATTTTTTTCGTTTTGATCATAGTTACAATGTACTAAAGCTAAATTTACTACATAAATATGTCGTTCATTAGAATCTCAGAAAATTATAATATGTACATACGTACGTACGTACGGGAATAGTCTACATTTCTAATTGGTATTTATTAATTATATTTATAATGGGTGATTAGATAGGCTGTTCACACAAGAACTAACGACTCTAAGGAAGCAAATAAAGTAGCTGATTACGTCTATTATAACGGTTGGCGTTTGGGACAAATGCGATACAACAACACCTACCTATTAGTTATATCACCAGCATACATTTTATTACATTCGGAATTGAATTATTTTTTCGTTTAATTTTTAAATTTTTGTCCGTTCTTCATAACGAATTCGGGTGGGATGAGGCAAGACCCTGTTTACAAGAACCGAGTGATTATTTTATGCTTAGGCGCGTTTTTAAATGGCTAAAACGTTTTGGACATTAATAATATGAATGAATTTTTCATGCGGCAAGCCCGCAACACTATCGATTAGGTAGAATAATACAGGCTGGTTGTTGTGTAATAAAAGGAAGTAATTAAAGGAAACGATTTCCAGTTAAAAAGACTGATGATACAACAGTGATCGGTTATCTAAATGGTGCTCAAGACTACTATTATTGTATGTAACTGTTTAACAAAAAGTGATGTTAGAAGAATTTTTTTGAGCAAACATTTTGAAATTAATTGTAGAAATAGTAACTGAGCTTATTTGGTGTTCCATCTTACAATCAATAATAATTAATTTATTACCGAACCTACGATTCCTATCTCTAAACTATAATCGATTACTCGGCAAATCCCAAATCGAGTTCTAAATTCGATTACCTTACACTATTATATTTATTAATATTAGGGATTTAAACACAATGACTTGTCATGGATATTTTATAGCTATTTGGCCCCATAGAAACAAATCGAGTTGCAAGATTTATTTCCTATTTAATTGCATTCCATAATGTCGCGGACATTAAATGCCAGTAGGAACTAATTCTATAACATTTTTGGGACTTTACACAGTCTAATTTTTACACTATTTAGGGAAGTTGCACTTAACAGACCAGCCTACGTGAATAGCCTTTCATAGTTTCTAGCCAGACTACTATTACCTTTCATTGAACGTTCATAGATTTACTTTTTATGAAAAATTACACTGTCAGTCCCTAGTCGATATTTTCACAACTATTTTTATTGCTGCATTTGACTTGTTTACATCTTAATTATACTAAAATACAATATTTTGGTGTCATAATCTCTTAGACTTACACTTATATATAGTTATCATACACACATCGTGTAATTGCAAAGCGTAAGCGCTATCTGTATTTACAACAGACCAAACTATAAAGAGACACGTAACGTTCTCCAAACCTGCCCAGTCAGCAAATTATATATACTTAAAAGGTTGCAACACACTAGCACGGTCTGAGGTTTCAGACCGCGCGATTTATCAAACTGGCGCGATTACGTAACTTTGGCAGCAATGCAACAGGCGAAACATTCTTAATTTCATCTCATAGTTATGCGAACTTAAACTGTCAAATTAATACAACTTCAGTTTCAATTGGTTGCAATAAAAATTACGTAATCGCTTAGTAGAAATTTGCGCCTCAGCCGAGATAACACAAAATTTCATTCGAAATAAAGCTACCAAACTTACTCACACTATAACCACCAGTCCAACATTGCTGTCACAAATGTACACAGAGCAGAAAAAAATTAAGCTCGCGTTCGAGATATCTTACTCAACACTTTTCATTAAATTCAAGTGTTTCTTGTTTTAGAATAAAACCTCTATTATTTATCTGCGCGAGTCACTTATACCCCCTTACTAATAAGCATTGTGTAGCGGTAGAATAGTTATTTTGTGTTTGGTTTCTTTCTACCAAATTTGAAATAGGCAATGATAAAACGAGAGAAAACACAGTAGTTATTCCACTGTTATACTGTGCCTTATTCATAAACGCTGCTTAAAGTTAGCCAATGCTTAAAACCTTCTGTCAACTTTTGACTGATTTGAAATGTCACGCGCGAAAATGAGACGGAACATTTTAAACACTGGCTAACTTTAAACAGCGTTTATAAATAAGGCCCACTGTGTTTATTATAGTAAAAGACCATGTGTAAAGTAAGTGAAGGTGCCTTAATTGTCATTAATGTAAGCGATCGGTGCCATCTGCGGTATTAACTTTTTATAACCCCTTCGGGATCACAGAACTTGATTGCAACCAAACAGGAGGAATCTGACTGCTAATTTGAAAATTTTCATAGTGTATAATATAAGCTACGTATTTGCAACTGTCAAATCCATAATTTGTTTCTATTGGTTGCGATCGAGTTTGTGATCGTCTAGCAGTTAGGCGATCATGTAACTTGATTACAACCAATAGAAATACAAAAATTGCATTGCAATCAAAGACCGAGGTGCGGTGATCGACACGAATTTCGTCACCAACCTCCATCGGAGCGCGAGCGTAATTTTTGATATTGGTCTGTCAAATTCAAAATTCAAATTCAAATCAATTTATTTGTTAGAATGTAGGTACTTTGTACTTTGAATTTGAATTTGAATTTGAATCTGTGGCACCTATAACTGTCTTAATTATTTGACACAAACAATTGTTTCTCTTCACTCACCAAGTTAGTCCATTCGGTTATGTTTGGTTACTGTAGCGAAGTGTCCGGCAAGCGATGAGGCTCGTGATGCCAGGGCGGAGCATCCGCCGGCCGCATGACGTCAGCGACGGGGGCGCAGCCCGAGCGAGGCCCGGGCTCCGGGGTGTATGTGAACGTGAGCCCCGTCGCGTAGATTATGCCGTCGTTGCGGACTAGAGACACTGGCACCTGAAGACCGGACATATTTCTAGTCATCATTATGGCACCTTTGCGTTGTGGTTAGGTTAGGACCACTCCATCTTTTATTTACCCAGTCCAAAAATATTAGATGTGATCGATTACATAAGTACACGATGGGTTTTGGATTACATGTAGCCCTTTACAAAATACATCATGAATGATTCAACAAAATAATTAAGTGAAGGTAGTCAAAGGTAGAATAGGTATCTAACGTGGCGGCAGAGTTGAGGGTACCCGGTAAATAGTCTGGGAATACTAGAAAATGCCACCACCACATAATGGTCTCATTACGATGCTTTCTTCCATCAAAAGCGCGATTGTAGGAGTCGAACCTCCGGCCTATGCATCACAAGACGACGTTACATCAACAGAGTAACTTTTACACAACAGACTGACGTGCTTGCCGTTCGCCTGATGTTAAGCATCACAGTTGCCCATAACACGTCATCATTTCTACATTTGCAGGGATTAAGTTATAGTTTTTATTATATGATAAATTTAGTAAATATGAGTATATATATATTATTAAATCAACATTCAATTTTTTTTTCCCCCTTTCGTTATTAACATATTTATTTATTAGCAGTATTTTCAATTATCTGAATGGAGCCGGATGTGGTATTCCCACGGTTTAAAAAAAATATAAGCTCGAAAGAGGATGTTTGGAAAGTAAGTTTTTGCATAGCCAATGGCCGAGTGTAAATAACAGAGGCTAATACATAGCATTGTTGTTGGATCTGGTATTATAACCATAATGCGAGTTCCAACAAAACAATGCGGTGAGCAGCCGCTCAAAGTGACGCTCTCTGGGGGAGGCCTATGGTCAGCAGTGGACGTCTTCAGGCTGTTTGTGATGATGATGATGACAGTTATGATTCCTGATGGGAATCGCACAGCAGGAAACAAAGTTACGGCCACGTCTCGACGATAGAGGTGTTTTGCTCAACACTTTTCACAGTTCAAGGGTGTCTCGTTTTAAAATAAAACCTTGCGGTTTACCCGTGAAGACGCCATAATTTTTTTTTAATGATTATGAATGCCGTGACGAGCCAGTCGTTCACCTGATGTTAAGCGACACGGCTGCCTATAACAGTTGCAGTGTCACTCGGAACTTTAAAATAATAAGTTAAAGTTTCGCGTGACACTGCACTGCGCACGTCATCCCGAGACATCACAAAGTTTAGTAATCAGATTACTAGACTGTGTAATCAGGTCATAGTCTCGTTTGCCCAGTAATTTCACTAGCTACAATGCCTTTCTAACCGGAACACAGTAGTGCTTGCACACTACTGCTTGGCGGCAGAATAACTGGCAAAGCGGTGGTACCTACCTAGACGAACTTTGCAGAAAAGTCCTGCCACCTAGTAAAATGACTCTATATAGCGTATGCGCTCGGCGCCTATATGCTCAGCACGAATATTGTAGGTAATTTGCCTCTATAAGGGCGCGAGCGCGATTGAGTTTCCTGCTGTGGCACGGATAGAAGGATAACCAGTCACAGGCCATCGCTGCAAGCATTAAAACGAGTTAGCTAGCAAATTGTTACCTCTTGTTTTACCTGTGTAGGCTGTCGCATCCAGAGCCACTGCCCCCTAAACTGCGATATGTCGGGCACTACACACAGCATCGACTCGGCACATCGGTACATTGTCTCGGCTTCCACGTCGCCGAACCAAACTTGTAGGGAAGGCGTGAAGTTGTCTCCGGCAAGCTCTAACATCGCGACGTCACCACCACCGTTGAGGTTCAACGAATGAACGAGCGGTACTGGTGTTACTGGTGATCTAAAGAAGAAAAATATTATGACAGTACCGACTGGGATCCTCATGTCATTACCAAAAATCCTTAAAATCCGACGTTCCATTATTTTCGGATTTACAGCAAAGGTTTTTTTAATTATCATCGGAGTACCTAATTGCATTTAAAAGCACAACATAGCCAAATCAATACATTTATTTTTTTCATTTTTATTCATGTATTTAGATTGTTATTTAATGGTAGTGCATAGAAGGACTGGCAATCTAGTAAAAACGGATAATATCTGAGCTTTTAAATATATGATGTACTACAGGCAGGTTTTCCTACCTACATCACCCATTTTCTTTATAGGTAGGAAAACCTACCTAAGAAAAAAGTAATGAACAAAGACCTAGCGAAATAAAACACAGACTAAGAATATCGCTAGTGAAATTAAAAGAAATTTGGAACAGCCAATTTAGTAAAACATTTGTTTGGTATTTTATTTAAATAAGTAAATTGTTACGCGAAAAGGAAAAGCATTGGTGATATAGAATAGAATCAGATTACAATAGTTGTCGGTTTATTGTTTTCTCGTTCTTTTACCGAACGTTTGTTATATGTAGGTAGGTTATAGGAATAGTAGTTCACGAATGCCGACGTAGCTACCGACTGGCTCTCACGCTCATTCATCCTATCAATTTTATCGCGCCGGTGTACGGAAGGGGCTAATCCTTGCGGTTGTGTTGCGATGGTCCATCGACATAATCACTGGTCATTATCGACAATCAGCATACAAAGAATTGTAGATACCTTTAACACTTACTTTTGTTTGCTCTCATATTCATGAGTGACAAACAAGCAGGCGGCCCACCTGATGGTAAGTGGTCACCGCCGCCTATGGACATCTGCAACACCAAGGACATTGCCGGTGCATTGCTTAACCTGATTTTAAATGTTGTAAGAACAATAATTTTTTGTAATTTTTACGAATTGAGTATAATACATTCGTACGCGAGTTCTACTCACACTTGGCCGATTTATTTTCTAAACCGGGCGGCTTACGGCCTTTTCTGCTCGAATAAACAAACAAGACCCAGCTGTTCGAGTCAACAAATAAAAAAATCTACATTTGGTTGATTCGAGCGCCGCGCTGGGATCGTGTTGACAACTGACTCCAAATTAGACCTGTAGAAAAACTAACGCTTAATTGCACATACCTTACAGGTCCCATTCCTTCATAGAACTGATACTCGGCTTTATCCGTCGATATGATTGTCCAGCAAGCTCCATCATTGATCATCTCCTTATTAGGCTCCTTAGGGCACGGTGTCGCTTGGAACTGGATGATACGCTCTTGTGAGAGACAAAGGTACATTCGCTCTGTGTCTTTCATATAGAACGCACACTTGTGGAGTTGTGAGACCGGGTCGTCGGCTTCTAGGAGGGCCATTTGCTTATCCACCTGTGGAGTTTGGAGTACTCAGTAATGTTATATCATCATCGGTCGGCACAACGAAATTCGGCCATTCTTAACTGATTCGCTGCGGTGACTTCTTGGGTGATCTGGGAGTCTAGCAAAGATCCCAAACGCTAACTCCAAAATGTATTGGTATGACATTTCGGAAAGTTTTCCGCAGCTAATTTGTCATTTCAATACATTTTTGGAGTTAAAGTTTGGGATCTTTGCTAGACCTCCTGATCACTACATAAAGTGGTATTTTACAACAGCAATACTATGCACCTTACGCGGTCGGCTCCGGCTGTTTTCGTAAATACTTGTTAAATTAAGTTAGAATCTTTTGGGCGGCTTAAAAATTCGGGCGCCAGGGATGACCATGTACCAATACGATAAGGAAGATGCAGCTGGAAAACGTCAACTGCTGAATATAGTCCTCCCCCATAGAATGCAACTTTGAACAGCTTGGCCAGGCTAACTTCAGGTCGTCGCCGTCGTCGGTCGGACGAGGCTAGGACAAATAGTTTATGGAGACGTTATTAATAAGAAGGTCGTACACAACTTGTAGATCAATGCTATAATAATTACGCCCAACGATCACATACAAAGATCCTGGACCATAACTAGGATTCCCTGTATTTACCCAAGAACTACGAGGACCACGGAACCCACAATACCTAGACACAGAACATGACTGTGTTTACGCTTTTTTCTCTGTGCACAAATACTTGTCCTGTCGCGGGAATCGAACCCGCCGCCTCCGTGTTATGAGCCGACCTGCTCAACCACCACACCACAGAAACTGTCAAACTAATCGTAATATATATGTTAACAAAAGTGAATGTTGTCAGTTTGCTTATTTTTGCGACTAAACCGTAATATGGCTGAAACGACTTTGTTGAAATTTTGCACAGGGGTTGCCGATATTACTAGGTTCACATAGAGAAACTTTTTATCTCAGAACCGGAAGACACAGAGTAGGCCCCTAGGTGGACTGATGATCTGGTGAAAGCTGTGGGGAGCCGATGGCTCCATGAGGCAAGCAGCCATTCAAAGTGGCACTCTCTGGGGGAGGCCTATGTTCAGCAGTGGAAATTTTGAGGCTGTTGATGAAGATGATAATGAACGGGTAATACTCTGGGCACTTGCTGAGGTCTTGGCCAAAAATTTAACAGATGCAATGGGCCAATTATTAACAGCATAAATCACTCAAAAATATCACATAAACCACATGTGAAAGATGATGCTCAAATGGTATACATCTGTCCACAGTGAAATTGAAATTTGATTAAAGTAATCTTCCCTCTCCCTCCCTGTCCACCCCTTAGAAACAAGTTGTTTTATCCAGCCCGCTATTACTGTGTGATTGAGGATACTTGAAATGAGAGAACTGTTAGCAGGTAAATGATTTTATGTGGTTGGATGCAAGTAGCAATGTGGATATTTAATACACATTTATTTACTGTATTTAGCATCTAATGCCATGTGAAAAAATTACCACAATAAAATGAGTTTGGAATAATTGTCTATTGGTAATTTACTAGTGACCAATTCAACTCAATACTTATAATAGTTGTGCAACATGCACTTTATTTACCTTTCTAATAATGAGCCTTGGAAGAGCCATGCCCGTAACCGAGCAGACCAGCTTCACTGTGGACCCGTAGTGTACATATCCATCCTTCACAGCAAACTCCTCTGACTCACTCTCATTATCATCCAGGAGGTGAATAGTAAACGCTCCCCACTGTGTTGATGACGCATGAAAGTTACCATTCTCCACATGTAGGTACCTCGTAGACACTGTTTGAGATCTTAACCGGTTAAACAAAGCCACTTTAGTTCCACTAGCGATACATAAATCAGCATTCTTTAGAGACTGCTTCTTTTTAGATGGTTTCGATATAACTTTTATTCTTTTACTATTAAAAATACCAATATCATGACCGTTACCATAGAACATCTTTACGGAAAGCATGAAGTGTTTTCTCTTATCAGAGTCCGATATGTACAAAGTTTTAGCAGCACAGTATTGTTTTCCATTATTGAGATCGAGCTGCTGCATGTCCTGATCGGAGTTACCAATGCCAATGAAAGCGCAGAGCTGGGCTGCCTGCTCGGTCTCTCCTTCCCTCAACATGCGCTCGCGCCGCAGTCTCCAGCCATCACCAAAGAGGTATATACAGGGTGGCGGACAGAAAAACCTCTTCTCGTTGCCATATGACTTTTGTGCGACTTTAGCGTGTAGGATAACGACGATCATGTCGGAGCGGTCGCGCAGGTATCGCTCCATGGCCTCGCGGGTGAGCCGGCGCTCCTCGGGGCGGTAGGCGCCGGCGACGGGCCCGGCGGCGCTCGCGTAGCGCGGGTACAGCGCGCCGTGCTGCGCCGGCGGGGACGCGCCGCCGCCCGCCAGCCCGCCGGCGCCCGCGCCCGCGCCGTACTGGTGCGGCATGCTCGCCACGGCTCACACTCACCTCCGACTCGCTGTCATAGTACACTGGACACTCTGGATGTTCAAAACCAACAGAGCTCTCCTACCTCGACGTCCGAATTCCCTTGCAGAACATTTTGGAACTGGCGACTTCGACGAGTGGCGTCCTCTGATAACGCACCTTAATGTGCGCCCGTGCCCTGGGGGGGTCCTCGAATAATATACGCCCTACGTCGATTATCACCACGATCGATAAGCTCTCTATTATTCACGGCTCTTAAATTATTAACGATGGGAACTAGCACACTTCATTCAAAAACACCTGTTCGTGGACAAATTTTTCAGAGAGCTTGAACGACCTGTACTCGATTTATGTTTCCAGTTCACTATCAGTCAGTGGCGTTCTTCGGTGATAACTTGATAAGCTTATTCCTGTACATTTCTGCGTTACTTTTTATTAAAAACTAATAAAAACCTGTGTTTACTTGAGTAAATACGACAACGCCAAATTAACGAGCTGTCAAAAAATATAAACCATAGACACTAAAGACATTAAGACAGTAGACACACACGGCACGGCTGGGCATTTGGGATGGGCATGGGCATTAAGCGAGTCGTAAGCGATTTGACAAATTAACTATTCGATTTTTAATCGAGTCAAGACAGTGATGCGAAAAATTCAAATTGCTATAGATTGGTACCGCTCGCTCTGCGGCTGCGGACCGCGGAGCTCGAGTCGCCGCGACTGAACTGACAACAAACAGCCGGTCGGATGTAGGGTTACGCATGGGGCGTGGGAAAATAAAGTGTGGGAAAGAGTGGGCGGTGCGTTTGCGGCGTAGTAAAACATTGATATGTTGTAGTGAAACGAACACATATTTACGTACCCAAAGCAACCCGCCAGTAGCAGCAGACATTTTATTTTGTAGTAGTGTGTGTATTGTATACTATATCGAGTTTATGGAGCGAAATGGTTGCGATGTGTGAGGAAGAGACCGACGATTGACCGTAGATCTCGTGGGAAACGACCTTTGTTATGTACATAATATATGCAATGCGATACCGAGTATAAACAAAAAATCTTAAGTTTAATCGCACGCGATGGGAGTTACTGGACTGTGGAGGCTTATCGAGCCGGCGGGGAAGCCGGTTCCCGTTGAGACATTAGAAAATAAAGTATTAGCAGTTGGTAAGTAGGTGGCTACATAGACATTATACCTCTTTGCTACCTACTTCCTCTACTTATATCCTCGTTAATAAACTACTTTAGTCTACACTTAATTTCACATTCACAGATATTTCAATATGGTTGCATCAAATGGTCAAAGGGTACCAAGATGCCAAAGGAGCTCCACTGCCTAATGCTCATTTAATAGGGTTGTTCCAGCGTGTCTGCAAATTGCTCTATTTCAGAATAAAGCCAGTCTTTGTTTTTGATGGTGCCTTCCCTGATTTAAAAAAAGAAACTATTGTAAGTTAGCTTTGTGCTTGCCTCAGTTACATTATATTTAAAGAACATTATTACCTAGGTATACTGCAGCTAGGTTAGTTTTTGATCCATAGTTCAGGTAACCAATATTTAAGCACAAAATATCTACCCTAATAATACCTATATTAAAATTGAAATATATCTAAATAACTATAGGTACCTAATTGCCTGTATTTAATATTTAATAAAGTTTAAATATAATAATAAATATTAAATTATATGTATTTACAATATAATAAGTACCTACATCCGTGATTTCAGGGAAAAAGACAAGAAAATAAACTAAAATACAACTCAGAATCAGAACGAATAAAAAGGGAGCTTGCACTCATCTTGAGTAAGAAAACCGCGATAAGCAGTCTACTGGGAAAACAAATATCTCCAAAGAAAAGCCTTACAGCACCTCAGGATGATGATCTATTCAAACTACCTACTTTGCCGCAGAAGGAAGACAGTGACTCAGAGTAAGAATCTACCTACATACCTTCCAACCTAAATACTAATAAAGGCATGATAATTTTAGGATAATTCTAAAAAAAAGTTCATGAATTTCTGTTTCACCCAATTTTAGCAAACTCATTTTCTTAGCCCGTCCCTTGCCACTTTGTCAGTCAATGTGGTTTAGATTATGTGTTAGATTATTATTAAGCTGTAGAATGTTAATTTAATTAAATAATTAAAGTTCATACTAGCACTTTATATGTTTTTACAGGTCCGAAGATGATGAACAAAATTCGAGTGGCTCTGTTATTGATTTACATTCAGTAGATGTAGAATCTGAAAAGTTCAAAAATCTGCCAGTAAAAGAAAAATATGATCTCCTTATTGAGCTAAAGGACACTAGAAAAATGAACTCATGGGGGAAACTTCACGAGCTGCCTAAGAAAAGTGATAATTTTTCAGATTTCCAAGTAAGTAATCTAAATAAGATGACATGACATCAAAACTCTGAACTAAAAACTGATGAAATAAATATTGATATTGAAAATAAAACTGAGTGACAACTTGATTACAGATGCAAAGGTTACTAAAAAGAAGAAAAGTCCAGGAATGTTTACAAGAAACTGAAAGAGAATTGGGTGAAAGTGGAATGTCTTTAAATGATCTAGAGTCCTTGCTGAATGAAGAGGGCATTGATACAAAAATTGAAACGCTACCTACTCGACGCATAGCTGGTAATGATTCAACACGGTTTGTGCTCATTAATAATGTAAAACAGGCTTTAGCAGAAGCTAAGAAGAAAAAAGAATTAGAAGCTCAAGCTAGTACAAGTAAAATTAATGAAGGTCAAGATAAACCCCATTCAGAAGAAGCAATATCAAATAAAGACGAACTTGAAGAAGATTTAGAAAGAGCGATAAAAATGTCACTGGAATGTGGTAATGATGTAGACACAAGTGCATGCACTTCTAAAACTGATGATTCTTGGACAACAAATATAACAGACACAGATGATTCTACAGATTCCGAAGAAGAAGACGGATGTGAACTTCCCGACATGTCATCAGCCAAGGCATACATTATGCAGTACAGTGACTTCACAGATAAAGTAATACATAGAATAGTTTCAAAAAGCAATGTGAACTGTAAAAAGAAAAGTAAAAAGAATAAACTTAATGAAATATTGGAAGAGATCAATAAAGAGAAATCCGTAATTCTTGACAATATGGAGCTTTCGTTTAGTGATGATGATGATTGTATTCAAGAGATTAAAGATTCAGGAAATGAACCTGTTGTATCACATGAACTTTGTGAAATAACCAGAGAGTCAAGTTTAGAGCATGATGAGCATGTGGATACAACTCAGGCATCAGTAGTTTGCCTTGGAAATGTAATGGAGGATATTGTAATACTAGATTCCAGTGCAGATGAGAGTTCTAAAACTGTTGATGAAACGGAAAAAATATCATTAAAACCTGAAAATGACGAATCAGAGTCCAGTGATAATGATTTTGAAGATGTTCCTGAAGTACTAGAAGATAGTAAAAATAAGACTGTAGTCCAATTAACATTAAATGTAAATGATGAACTTGACGATGATATATTTGCAGATGTTTTTGTTAGTAAAAAAGAACAAAATAGTCATGATAGTATACTAAAAGAAAACGAATCTAACCCAAAGAAAACCATCTCAAACAATATTCAATTGCCTGATGAGGATGATGATGAACTTCAAAGGGCAATTAAAATGTCCTTAGAGTGTGCAACGGAAGAAAATGATGACACTGAAAAACACGATGCACTAATGAGTCACCAAGAATCTATTGCAAAAAATAAAGCAGAGAATATTGCTGAAAAACCAAAACGATTCTCTGCTATCAAATCTCAGAATATGACTAAAACTCAAGAAAGTCTGAATACTATCATAGAATCTGCACAATCATCGAAAGGCGTAGCCAAAAGAAATGATATTACAGTAGAAGGCGAAGTCCGTATACCGGCTGAAAATAACCGACGACAAGAACCTATATCATGCGAGAGGTTGAATGAAATGGTTGAAGAAATGCAAAATGAAGAGCAGGATTTGGTACAAGAAAAGGGACGATTAGACAGAATTGGAAGAAATATTACTGACCAAATGACAAAGGAAGCTCAAGAGCTACTGCGATTGTTTGGTATACCATACATAATCGCGCCAATGGAGGCTGAAGCCCAATGCGCTTTTCTTGAAAGCGTAAAATTAACTGATGGGACCATAACCGACGATAGCGATATTTGGCTTTTTGGTGGTAAGACTGTGTATAAAAATTTCTTCAATCAAAAGAAGCACGTATTGCAGTTTTTGGCGGAGAAAATTGAAAAGTCTTTCAGTAAGTAGTTGGTCTTTATATGACGATTTTTTTCATCTACCAACTAAAGCACACTAAAGTTATTTTGAAACAGTGCTTGCTCCCAAAATGTAACCTTCATATTTTAGATCTGAGCAGAGAGCAGTTAGTGCTGTTGGCTCTTCTAGTGGGCAGTGATTACACCACCGGTTTGACCGGCGTGGGACCAGTTACGGCCCTCGAAATTCTCGCCTCATTCCCATTCAACAAGAGGAAGCTACTCAATGAAACGGCAAAACAAAATCGTAATGCGGAAATTGTCACAGGACTAAAAGAGTTTAAGCAATGGGTGCAAAGTGGGAAGAGAACCGATAACACCAGTTTAAAAAAAAAGCTGCGAAATGTCGCCGTGACTGATGATTTTCCTAGCGTTCGCGTAAGTATTCATAATTTTATCAATGCTGAACGTACTGATACTTATTGTATCAAAGTATTTGGCCGAAATATAAAGGTTGATAAGAAAGAAAAGTAATCGTTAACAGCATTAATTTTAATTCAATTGTTCATTGTAGGTTGTTCAGGCGTACTTAGATCCAAAAATAGAAAAAAGCGAAGAGAAGTTCTCTTGGGGCGATATAGACATTACTATACTTAGAGATTACACTAAAGCAAAATTTGGATGGTCACAACATAAACTAGATGAAATAATCAAACCAGTATTGAAGAGACTGTTGGAAAGAAAGACTCAAAAGACTGTACACGATTATTTTAAACGGAAAGTAAACATTCATTCTTTGGAAGATCAAATGAGTAAAAGAGTGAAAGCGGCGGTGCAAAGAATGGGTCCAGAGATGAATGTCGTAGAAGAAAGAACTGATTCTGAAAGTAAACCGAAAAAATCTGCAAATAAAAGAAAAGTCGGCAAAATCAAAAGCGATGGCGCGAAGGCTGGACCTTCTAAACCAAAACAGAAAAAGACTGATGATGATGACAAAGACGTACTTAAAAGGCACAGTGTGAAGGTAGTTTCTGAGACGAAAGAAGATAAATCGGGTATTGAAATAGTGATTCCTAAAACAGATAGATTTCAGGAGATAATTCCACAGAGAGAAAAGGATAAACAAAGTCTTTTACAAAATAAAATGAAAGCAATAGAATTGTTTAGAAAAACGCAAATTGATAAAAAGAAGAAAACAGTGAAAAGGAAACCTCTCCTACCTAAACCGGAAGCCGAATTATCCGAAAGCAGTGATAGTAATTAAGTGTGGCATATTTTCACAATAATTTTCAGTTAAATAAAAAACTAATTTAAAATAGATAGTCAATTTATTGTTTACGTGAACGGTTTGGAACTTAAATGGTTTACATTTATACGATTAACTTAAATCATTACAATAAACAAACTTACAAGAAAATAAAACTTACTTGCATAATATAATACAAGATAATAGGCACACAATTTAATTATATAAAAACATCCATAACATAATAATGAACTAGAATGAATGCGATTAAAAATAAGCAAACACAATGTGATAATAATTATTTATTTATGAAATTGAAGATTAGAAAAACTATCTAACAGTGCAATAATAATGAAGTAAATATTTCAGATTACTTTTGAAGTAAAATATTAGATTTTTTGTTTAAAAAAATGTAGCCGATTAAAATGCATTAAATATCACATCAAAAATTTCGATCAATTTTCCTCATGTCAAAATCGCGTTATGGAAAACGCCATCTGTAGGATGAAATAGGTGGTATTTTGCTAACACAACAGCAAGCACAACACTAAAAATGCGAAAATATTGGTAATAAGCACAGAGCACTAAAAACATGACGCTTCGCATTCAGAGGCGAGCTTATTTGTTTTAGTCGTCAGTGGGTATGACTGCTGACTATCGTCACCTTTAGTATATTAGAAAGCCTATCATCCACAAATACAGCTTACCCATAACATGGATAGTATATAAATTAGTTATTCCACATTACTATTACAAGCCGTGCAGCTAAGTTCACTTACCCATGGACATATTAATAAATAAATCGATTACCCCTTCACTTTATTTACAACTAACGCCTATTAGTTAAATGTTATATGAATGAACGATCGGACATACAACGCTTTCTCTGAGCTGTTTCTGAATGTCCATTCTAATCCATAGCTTACCTTACGTTACTCCCATAGATCTATATATCAGGATATGCCCGAAGGAACATTTTATTTACTCAAAATGGTGTGGGGAAAAGTCAGCGCCATCTCTTAGATTACTCAGGAACTACGATGAGTTGGGAAATTAAACGCTGGCAGCGTTTAATTTCCCAACTCATTTAAGTCCGTCAATGTTTGTTTACAATGATTATCCCAAATATAAATTCGATTATTTTCGTACAAAACGGAGTGTAATATTGAAAATATTGACTTACTTGTGGTAAAAAACTTTGTATTTCTTTTTATTGCACTTTAGAGTGTAGTTTGTGCAACCCTTCACAACACAACTTGGCATATTTTCTTTGAGACACACGACCGATATCTTCTCACTTCCAACACAGACTGGACGCTAGTGGATGTCAATCTGTGAACTTGACTCCCTCTTTGAAGCGACGGTTTAATCTGTCATTAGGCCTGTCCTTATATATATATGTCTATGGTTACTCCTCATTTACATATTGATTGAATATGCATCACACTACACAAATGTATGAAAAATACGTTTAACGTAAGATAAAATATATATACTGACAACAGGTTCTTCCTTTAAAGTGGTTGCTTTTAAAGGGGTTATTGGAAAGAAGTGCTGTGAAAGTGTAGTGTTGGTTCGACTCGAGAAATCAGCTACGTTTCACCCGTTTACCTATTATCCGCGGGAACTTCATTTTCCGAGACAAAAAGTGTCCTATGTTGATCTCGGGAGTGTAAGTAATATTCGAGCAAAATTTTATCTAAATCAGCACTGCCGTTTTGGCGTGAAAGCCACAAACAGAAATAATTTTTCCTAATTTTTTTGGGATTCTCTTTGGCGAAACAGTGACAACGGCAAAACATGTTAAACAGACCTTCTAAAGGGGAGTGTGAAAGTTTTTATCAAAATCACACTTACATGTAAATGAGGCTCTAAAAGCCGTACATAGAGACAATACAAGCGCGAATGAGCAGTTATAGTATGAAAGTACTAAGAAATCAACTTGGGTCTTTACAACGCCGCGCCGTCTCGTTTTCGCTCGTGATATTTCAGGTTAGCGATAAGTATTCATTAAATTCCGGAAGATGCAGCTTAGGCCGGCCCCCCACTAGGTGGACCGACGACCTGGTGAAAGCCGCGGGGAGCCGATGGATGCAGGAGGCGAGCAGCCGCTCTAAGTGGCGCTCCCGGGGGGAGGCCTATGTTCAGCAGTGGACGTCTTCAGGCTGTTAATGATGATGATGATTAATTAAATTTAACCAATGTTAATAAGAATGGCTATCCATGATTAAACTTAATAATGATCCAAACATGCACATAATTTTGTCATTTTATTAATATGTAAAAAAGGAATTCTAAACATTATGTCAAGAAGCTTTACGTAGACTACCTACTGACAAGACAAATTTTTAAAACACATGTTAAATTTTAACGCCATTTTACATATAAAAAAATATGAGTTAAATAGAATATTACCAATAATCTACATTAAAGAATGTGCTGTGCTCGCCTTGTCTCTGTGTAGGGGTCTAAACATATGCACAATCATAAAAGTCTACAAGACTGATTCAATCAGCGATACATTTAGGGCTTCGTTCTCTATATGCGATTAAAGTTACGATTACCTAGCCAGTGAGTAATATTGATCGGGACGTAAAAGTTTAGAGTAGTTCTTCCCAGTATCGATCAACTACTCAGTGAGTAAAAATTTAGGATGATCTGTAGCAACGACAATTGTTCATTATGTTCATTCAATAGTCACTCTGACTGCTGTCAGTGACGTCATTTTGGGTTCGTTTTTTATTTTTTACCTTTCTACGTGCCAGTTATATGCTGCGGTGCGGTAGGTGCCCTTCAAAGAGTATTTTACCTACCTATTTAAAAACAGTAAGTACCTTTACAAAAAGGGGTATCAACTAAATAAATTAATGTAATGAGGAATGTAATACGAATTTAGATTACATTGTTTAGTTCAACGGGAAATTTAATAAGTACCTAATACCTTTAAGTACCTCAAATATGGTTTTATCTTGACACAATACTACTGTACTACAATATGCTGTGGAAGCTTTATGTTACTAGCTGTGGAGGTTTTTAAATGGTTCTTTATGTTTGTTTTGTCGTTTAATTTGTAATGATTGCTGTAAGCTAATAAAATATAAAAAAAATATAAAACAAAATAAAATAAACCATAATCAAAATGAAAACAACACAAAACAAAAACATCATAATATAGGTAATTAACATATTATTGATCAAAAACTTTGTTAGTCATCATCATAATCAGCCCGAAGACGTCCACAGCCGAACATAGGCCTCCTTTAAAGAGCGCCACTTTGCGCGACTGCTCGTTACAAACACATGCGACCTGAGTTTTGCTATAGCCGTCGGTTAACCGTACTACTCGGCAGCTGATGTGATCTGTAAGTAACGCCTTGGTTTACGGGTCTTTTAGCGCTACTCGGCCATTCTGAAATTCGTTACTGCAGTTACCAGTGACATTACGTGGTGACTAGCCAACTCGGAACTTTACTCGAATATAGAGAACGAAGCCCTAAGTTTATTATTATACAATCATTCGGTACAGCAGTCTTTTCCCATCAATTACAATACACACACATACGAATAAAAAATATTACCAAAAGACCGTGTTTTGAAATGTTCACTTAAAAAACATTATTGAACCAGCCGATTCTAGTTTATTAGCAATCTAAAAATATCAGACACTTGCTTTCACCGAAGCTCAAAATCAACGTCCAATCTGCTGTACCAACAGTCGCTAACCTAATCTACTTTCACTACACTGTATATCTTCCTTACAAACCAGAAGCAAGCGATGAACCCTATAGAACCTGTTAGAAGGAAAAACAGAAAGACCATGATGAGTGTGTATCCAAAGTAGAGGAAGGTTGATGCTGCATCTTCAATGTTGAGCTTGGTGACGAAGTAGTGGCAGCAGTATATGAAGAGGTAGCCAGCGGTGGATCCTGAGCTGAGGAAGGCGCGCCACCACCAGTGATAGTCCTCAGCACACAGGTGGAAGTAGCAGAGCAAGATGGTAGTCTCCGAGCAAGTGATTACCAGAATCACGAACACCAGAAATAGGAAGCCGAACATGTAGTACATCTGGGAACAATTTTTATAATGTATTTAGTTCGTTGACTTGATTATTTCTCCTGTAATTTCTAGTTTTACTTTGGGCAAGGCTAATGTTCTGAAAAAGTTTAGTATCTTATCTTGGTGTAGGTCTGGTAGGGTTATAGATAGTGTAAACAAGCTGTGTGCAATGTTTTATCCATATTAGTTCAGCTCAGGCGTGAATGCAAAATGGAGACTACACAACACAAAAAGGCCGTTCACTTTTTTATGTCTTAACTGAGTGAGGGGCCGGATCAAGAATTCAATAGTGTTGAAGTTGTTATACAACCTGAATCGGCCGCGCGCCACTCTACAGGTTATACAGGGATAGAGATTTAAAAGTAACCGTCTGTGTCTCTTACATCTCAAACAACAAACTAATTACTGTAATGCCATTTATTCCTAGACATCATTTTACCCATTATAGCAAATGCAGGCCGCCATCTTTGAATCTGAACTTTAATTATAAAACTTTCCTATCACACGTAAGAAATTGAGGCGAATTATGAATCAAATTAAAACTAACTCGCTGATATACTTAGCCGAATATCATAATGCTTAATGCAAAGCACAGAAAACGTAGAGGTAAATAAATAATGTTTTTAGCGCGATTAAGTCCTGTGTGAAACGTAAAACAGAAAATATGTCTGTTATAAAAATTATGGAGATAAAATCATACCTGACTGGACCAGAGTGAGTTGAGGATAAAGAACAGTTGTATGAAGATGCAACCAAACGGCAGTACGCCGCCCATCACGATCCCAGGGATCGGCTGCGTGTAGAGAGACTGTTCCGGGATCTGACGCGGGATCTGATTGGTGCGTACCGGGTGGTCCAGGATCTGTTTGGGAAACTTGGCTAGATAAACTAGAAGAAATATCCATCGGTCTTACGTCAATAGCGATCGAAGTGACAGGATTTTTTTTTCTTATATTTTGGCTCCACACATAGTGTTTTTAGCCAGTGTCAAGTATTATATTTTCATCGTGTTATAAAATATTTCACGCAGTCATGTGCAAGTCATAGTCCAGTCTAAGTCATGCTCCAGCAAAGTGGTGGCAACTTTACAAGAAGCTTCTATGGAGTTTTGGAAGCAACACGATAAATCACGTTTCACCACATCATATCACTTGCCCTTACTCATGCTCGTAATTCAGCACTTAATGCGTAAAACGCCACCACATTTAAACATTAACACTGGAAAAAGCAAGTTTTGAAAAATAATACAATGCAACGACGTGAACTTTTCCGAGTTCCCGCCAAAACACCGACAGGAATATTAATATTCTAGAGAAACCCCAGCCACAGACAATATAATACCAACAGTACACGAGTAAGCCTCATCCCATACAACGGAATGACGAGGGCTATTTTAAGAATTGTTTGATTTCTGCATAACGCAAGATTAGCAAGTAGTGAATACATTGAGCATAACACTAATTAGTAACACTCACGACACAATCTAACTATTTTTTTCACGTTCGGGCTAATTCTTGTTTGTGCCTGATGGGACCCCGAGTCGCAGCGAAAATTTTCTGCTTAGCTTCTTTAATTTAATTCGCGAATACCAACCGTGCGGGGAGCCGATGGATGCATCCGGCGAGCAGCCCCTCGAGGCAGCGCTGGTTCAGCAGTGGACGTCTTCAGGATGATGTTGATGATGATGATGATGATGAATCTGATTACTTGTTACCCAAAATTCAGCCTAGCAACTCCTACCAGCGATTTTTCGAAGAAATTATCTAAAGCGGCATATCCCGTTTTGCTCCACCAACTATCGTCAAAATAAATGCCGATCTATTTGCATTGAGGCATAAAATACTTTCAAAATCATAATATCTAAGCAATTCTTTCAAAGGATATTCTTTTCATTTATGCAATTTTCTAAAGTTTAGATACCAATATTTATGGCTTTTAGAGATAAGATATTAATTGCTTAGTACCCATTGTTAGTATAAAATGTATGAGTGTTAAGAATAGTAATATATTTTTATTGATCATGCATGACACTAAAACTAGTTCAACCTATTAGCGAAAACTGTAGCTATTCCAATAAACAAAATAATATATCTATCAGAGGCAGCTGTTAGTTTTCTATGTAAAAAAAACATTAAAAAAATATCATGATGTTGAATTGTTGATTAAGCTCTTCAAGTAAGAAGCTCTTGTTTCAGCTCCACTTCCATTGGCGTTTATAATGGTCTTTATTTAGACCTAACATAAAATAGTGATCATACGCGTAAGATTACGAAAAAGCGTTTTATTACGATGCTCTAGAGTAGGTTATCGCACTCACCCGCTTCCTAAATCCGAAGTAAGCGCCGATAAAGGTGAGCGGCACCGAGACTCCGAACCACAGCGCCAGTAACGCAACCAGTGTCGAGAAGGGAATCGCGGCCGATGAACCTTTCCCCCAAAGAACCAGGTTCATCACGAAGAACAGGGAAAACACCACCCTGGAAACAGAAATTCGGGTGAAAAAAAAAATTGGTGGTAAATAGGAGGTGATCATGCGTTAATGGTAGAAAATCTATGTGTAAATATTTGGTAATCATACGTAAAAAGTTTGGTGAATGTAAGTTAACGGTTTGTGATTAAAAATTTGTGGTGATCATACGTAAATGAGTGGTGATCATTCGTACATAGTTGGTGGCTATGCGTAAATGAATAGTGGTCATTCGTAAATGGTTTGTAATCATAAGTAAACGAGTAGTCATAATTCGTAAGCAGTTGGTAATCATACGTAAATGAGTGGTGATCATACGTAAATGAGTGGTGATTATTCGTACGTAGTTGATGATAATACGTAAATGAGTAGTGATCATTCGTAAACGGTATGTAATAACACGTAAATGAGTGGTGATCATTCGTAAACGGTTTATACTCATGCTTAAATTAATGGTGAATACAAAATACAATAAATTATTTGTGATCACGCGTATAGTTATGGGAGTGATAAAACTTAAACTTGTAGTGATCATGTGTTGGACCGGTTCGTGATCACTTATTTAAACAGGTGGTGATCATGCGTAAACAGGCAGTGTCAGAAGTAAATGGGTAATGAATAATGATCAAACATGTACAAATGGCAGCGAAGACAAACAAATACACTCTATTAATCAGTAGCAGTAAACTCACCCCGGGCAGACCATCGAGGTCAACAAGATATTGCTCTTCCATCGCCGTCCCCCGAAGCTCTTGTATATTCTCGCACTGACATAGCCAGCGTTGGCTCCGAGCAACACCCACGCGACTAGCGCACACGTCATCAAGGCTCCACGGTTGGCGGGCGAGAGGAATCCGAGACACGCGAATGCTAGCGTCACTAGGGTCATGCCGAATACCTGGAGAGTAAGAGCTTACGTGACTGCGTCTGTTTGTATTGTTGTCATATTTTTTTATGTCAAAGGGAGCAAGCAAGCATACGACCCACCACGGTCAACAACAACGTATCTTCAACTCTTGGTTAATGGCCTTTGTGAAGAGGTGAAATGGTACCATAATGACAAATTTTGACACTAATGTTAGTCTACAAACCATAAGTAAACTACCATTAGTGTCAAAATCTCCTTCTTTTTCTTTAATGGCTTTCTATCGCTTTTTGCAATCATTCTGCCAATGTCAAGTGAGTAAAATTTGTATGGTTATGTCATGTCAAAGTCTTATATTGTCAGTCAAAACGCCAACATTAAAAATGGTGGATATTTTACTGAAGGCTCTAAAAAAGGCCGTTGAAGCAAAAACGAAAATGCATGGTTTTATGATCTTGAAACCATTTGCCAACACTCGTGCACGTTCACGAACACTTAACGGAGAATAATCCCACCCTTATTACACATTAAAGTTCAAGATACACTAGTTTTGTAAAATAAATTTAAAATTCACAACCGCCACTGTCGGATTTTCTTCAAAGACCTCGTGTCAAAATCTATCATGATGACAGATTTTGACACTAATAGAAGTCTACAATGTAGACTACCATTAGTGCCAAAATCTGTCATTATGGCACCATTTATGAAACATTATGACACAATTGAACTAGCAGACTTCGGGCCCTAATGGGAAGCGGTCACCGTAGCCTATGGCCATCTGTAAAACCCGGGGCGTCACCAATGCGTTGCTTACCCTGTAGGACTCCTTCTTGTCATATTTGTTTCAGATTCTTAAAATTATTCACCTGCAGCCAAAATTTTGTCTCCACCAATCAATCTCATATTTATTTTCTCTCTATCCACACAACATTGGCGATATTGTGGGAATCGCACAGAAGCCATATTAAGTAATAATGGAAAAGTACGAGAATCCGAGGAAAAGTATTATCATATTTGTTAGCTCATAGAGTCAGGTGACGAAACTCTAACTCACAGAGCTAAGTGATTTGATGAGTAAACAAGCTATTCATTTTGAAGTTCAATGAAAAATGAAGTAAAAAACATTTTTTTGAGTCATTTAACGAATTTGCTTATATCACGCTCTTTCTTAATGAAGTACCTATAAGGATAATAAATAAATGTAAGTTTAGCTTAAACTATTGGTTACCTGAGAACCTGAGCCAAGGAACACCGCCAGAAGCATGCCACGACGAGGAGGTCGGAACACGTCTCCGTGCACCAGTTTCCAGCCAAACTCTTCCTAAAAATATATTCGCTTACATTTATGACCATAGACACTATAAAAAGTCTACTTTTTTATTAATTCTTAAACCGTATTTTTCTATTTTTCAGACGAAATTCGTTAGCGAGCAGTGCACTCAAAAATAAACTCTCTAGCCTATGTTTATGATGCACATATTCCATAGCAATCGAGATTTAGCATTTAAAGCAATTAATGGAATACCAAGTCCTGTAAAGCAAACATTTATGTCTGTCTAATATATTTATAGTGATTGCCAGGGGGGTTATTCGCTATGACACATGAGATTCCTTGCCAATAACGCGTGACGTGTAACATGCATTAAACGTAAATGCGGGCTTTAACGCGCCACGACAAGGAATTAACATGGAATCAAAAAATTGTATTTTGTATGCCACGCGTTAGATTGTTTGTGCCCAGTGTTTTCTGTTTTTTGACGTGCGTGTAACGTGTGTTGTCGTGTTTGTCAAATTTGATAACGGCGTACAGAATAGCATTTTAAACCCAAAACCATTCCACGAAGATATCGTAACGCGCCGCGTTACGTGCGTGAATGGTCATACGGAATAAGGGCCCAGTAGGGCAGTAGCATCATGTTCATAATTATTAATTCAAGCCTTACTATTGTATTATCAGTGATTAATATCTTTAGCGTTCTACACACCGACGCCACTTACTTTAACTGTTTTAGTTACACCCGCTTAAATCATTAAAATTCACAGCATGGTCTATTGATATTTTATTCATTAACTCAATGCCATATGATACATCCTACATGTACGTATCCTAAATCAGTCGTTTTGCTGTATCATAAAGACAATAGTTGTAATTTATTGAAAGACAACTCTTCAAAGATAGCCGCGACTGACGATAAAAATTGAAATTCTAATTACGTACGAAAATGAGAGTCGAAACAAATGGCGTTATCCGGAAACTAATTTGGTTACACATTTTATCTCTAACAAGAACAGCATTTACAATAACCTTTAACTGTTAAATTGAATTTTGTATAATACTGCAATCACTGTAGTATTAACCCCGCTGAATTCAGAGAGATGTATAGAAGAATGAATAGACCCTAAAGATGGGTTTCACAATTAGCTTATTAAGCAACTTCCCTCAAAAATAAGGGCTACCACACAACGTAAAAAGCTGAATTAGTTAAGTATGAGTTTGTCTGAAAGATCTACATATACATGGATCATACATTAAAAATGAATAATCATAAAAATTACCAATGAAATTAACAGCCCTTACCTGAGCATCCTCTCCACACTCCATCTGGTTGTATCTTGCTATATCCTTGTGAAGAGTCCTCAAGAGTATCATAGCAACCATGCCACTGAGAAACAGGACAATCACCAGCGAGTTTAAAATTGAGAACCACTGGATGTTAGTCTGTGGCATGGACTCGAGAATGTAGTCCCATCGGGAAGACCACTTTATGGTATTGTTCTTGATAAATGTAACTCGGTAAGAGTAGGTCACAGAAAAGTTCTTGTCGTTATCCAAAGTCGTTGGAATATCCAGGGGGGTTCCTCGCGATTCGCAGTTTAAGTTATTTGGGTCCTGATGCTTAATGCTGGCAGGTTTGACCTGTGGAATAAGATGCACCTTCAATCAATATTTACCGCAACCCTTAACTATGTGAATGATGAAAGTTCAGAACCATGCAAGTGGTTAGCTCTGGTGTGACATTTTTAGGCCAACCAAAGGCATCAACTGAGCTTAGCAACTGTTTATTAATCTTAAATACTAATGCAGCAAATTAATTTAAATATTAAAAAAAGAATCTCTGTTGAGCAGGCAAAAATGTGAAGAATAGAATAACATTTATTCAATACTTGCTTAAACTATGGTACAGAACATGTTATATTAATGTTACATAATATGAACTAAGAAACAGAAAACAAGTATTGAATGGGCGTCGGCTCAGAATGTGCTAGTTGTCGGACAACCAGCATATAGAATAGTCTTACTTCTACTCATTTTCTGGGTGTACTTTACGAATACGACAATTTAAATAAATATAACCTGACAACCCTAAAAGATCAAAATGCAAGCTAGATTATACACAACAAAATATTTGTCCATACAACGAAAATTACATAGAGAAATAAACTAAACAGTAACTACAAATTATAAAAAATAGGTAGGTACACTAAAGTTCATTGAATATTACTCATATAAACAAATTCTTATCAACACATTAGTGTATGGTTTCGTAAACTGGGATATACCAACCACAATTGCCCAAAGCCAGTTTTTAATTAGTGCTAAATTGATAAAACAAAGTGCCCAATTGTGTTATTTTATCATTAGCAATAGAGATTATAGATAGATGAAATAAATGTAATAATATAATGTGAACATGTCAACAAAACTTTGCTCCTCTAAAGTCAAAATAAATATAAAAAATAACCAGTCCAGTTCTGTCAACTTTTGTCTACCATTTCCAGCACCTGGATGCTAGCGCAACAAAAATATACACTGGCTTGACCGGCACGGTCAACAGTATGGTATACATAGGCACAGATTAAAATAATAATACTACACAACAGTCATATTAGAACCGTTTTAGCTAGCTTGCGCTTTTGATGGCTGGGCAAAATTATGTGGTCAAACTCTCATTGTAAAAGTTGGTAGAGACCAACAGCATTAACCCACCAAAAAAATGAACTGATGGAATGTGGGTATCTCACCTTAGCAGAGATGATGCGGCCACCATTTTCACCGATACCAACTGCCCAATCCTCACCCCCTCCGCTGTGGTACGTGATCTCAATGTCTACATGGTTGAACAGAAAATATTTCCCAACTTGGCTTGGTGATACATTCACTATTGGTGCACATGTGTCCTGAAAGTACCAAAATTGTTAACAAAGAAATCCTTATTTAATACCTTCATGGCTTTAACTTGGTGCAAGATACACCATAGTAGGTTTGTTTATATGCTTGGTAACCTTGCTTTTGTGTAGATAGATACCTTTGTCTTGATTCTGGCTAGGCCTTGGTTATTTTTGGTCTTTAGCAGTGTTGAAATCATGCATTTAACCACATTTCAATAGTGTTCATTCTGTACAGCATAGCATGCCAAGAAAAATGGCTGAAGTATTTTACCATATTCTAACATTGATAGTAATACATCTTGTATACATAATAACAATAGATACACAGTACACACATTGTGACATATTTCTAACCAAAGAAATGTTTATTATTGACTCCTTACTAAATATTATATTAGTATTGTAATAGCAACATGAAGTATTGCTGAAATAGTGTTGGAGAACCAATAAAAACTTTAATGGACCATTTAATTGAGGTAAATTTTTATAAACTGACTTTTTTAACTTTTTAATAAATAAGTAATAAATAAAATATGTGTGGACATTTCAACAGAGCCATCTAGCCCAGAACTAAGCAAAGCTTGTACTATGGGAACAAGATAGCTGATAGAATACTTAGATACTTTTTTGTTTGTAAATACATACATGAAATATAATATAACACCCAGACACAAAACAAACACCTATGTTGAACTCACAGCCAGCCTTCAGTCCAGAAGGCAGGGGTACTACCAACAGAGCTATCGGGCTCGTAATAAAGTCTAAGTTGTGGTTTTCAGAAAGAGAGACAATAACAAATTATCGTTGTATAACTTGTATGGGAAACTTAAATTATTGCAATAAAAAACAATAAACATATATTCATTCACGATTTACCTAAATAGGTGAATCATGGTGGTGGTAGTGGTGTAAAAACTTTGATATATGAAGATTATAAAGAATGTCTCACCATATCTCTATGCACTTGACAGCCCATAGGGAATCCAGTACTACAGTACATCTTGCCACCTTCGCTGACTAGGTAGCACCATGTCACCGGCATGTTGTCCAGGATCCAATGGTGTTGGTAGTACAGTGCCATACCCATTTTCAGCAAATTTAGCTTTCTAGTCGAATCTGTGTCCGAACCTTTGTAGTCTTTTGTACAGAGTCTTCTGCATTCGACATTCTCTAAGAAATTGATTTTGTATGGGCTTGGTCTAATCCGTTCGCCAAATACTACCTGGCCGAGATTCTCGACCGGAGATTGACTTTCATCCGTAGTACAGAAGTCAAAGTGGTGATATTCAAATGGAATAACAGATTCTTCTGTATTCAATCTGTTTACGTATAGAGGGATCACATTCTGTAAATAATAATATTGATGTAATCAATTAAAAAAATTATCATCAAAAAGTGTCAAGCACAAGATACGAGAATTTGTGTATGTCCCAAGTCTTCAATTATTATACATTGTAATTGTATGGTCTTGGCCTACCTACACATACACTATACTGAATAGATGTGCCAATTTTCGTAAGCGACATGTTGGGTACAAAGTTTATTTAAAGCTCTCTATTTAGATACTTTAATGCAGTACCGTCTTGGCAAGACAATATTCAAGCGGTGTTTTGAAACACGTCGATTTGAAGTCCAGCACATCATAATAAACGACTCAATGATACCCGCCTGCTCTAATAGCAGAATGAATGTATCCACTTACTTTGCACGATTTTCCATTATCCTCACCGGCTTTACAATAGTTCACTGGCGCTAAACCCGGCAGATAAAACGCTCTAATAGGCGTTGTAAATAGCAATGCGCAAACCACATACGAAAGTAAAGACATGCTGTGTGTGCGATATTTTCATGCACCTCCACTAAGTTTTCTTGAAGCACTATTGTGTCGTAACAGAAATAATAAACACTACATAATCGGGAGTAACTAAGATTTACGAAATTAATAATATTTGTGATTGAAATAACAGGGTTATTAATTTTTTAATTTTCGATGATTCGTCGCCCGTCGCACTCTAAAACGTCACCACAGATAATGTTGCCATTATAAAAAAAACTATGACACTCGACAACGACTAAATTAATATTCACACAGATTAAAGAAAAAAAGTGTTAGTAGCTTTCAAATCGATATTTATGAGAGTTTTCAAATCGGCTACCAAACAACCGGCCAATTGCGTGTCGGTCTCGACGAAGAGCTCGTTTTTCGTTTTAATAGTACGGAATACCAAACACCATACAGACTGACGGACAGACAGACGGACAGCGTAGCCCTAATAATAGGGTTCGCAACCGACCATGTCTCAGATGAACTACGACAAAGTATAATAAATTCTAAGTCAATGATTTTTTTTTGTCTTCTGGCAACACTTTCATTGTGTCAACTCAATCACAGATTAAGAAAAAAAAATAGAGCATTTTCTGACAATTGATGGAACGTAGTTCTACAAACCAAAGATAGATGGCAATGAATAGACCCGGACCCGGTCCCGGCCTCTGTAATGGATTGGCCTTCACCTAAAGGTAAACGGCGAAGATTGAACGCTTGTGTGTGTGCGTACAGCGATGCATCGGGCGCAGACGAAGTATGAATTCGCGTGATGTATTCGCCGTAGCCCGAAATGTTTCCTATTCAGGTTCCTATTTATTTTAATGACTGTACATAAATTATTATGTCATGATGCACACTGTAAAGTCCAGTTTTCCTACCTTTGACTAAAAAAAAAATCCTTAAATTTATAAAATAAATAGGTATAAAATACTTTTATTAAATCACTTATATAATTCTGGGTGAAACTTTGCCGCAGCTTTTTCTTTTTTTCATAACCACAGGCTAGGTAGTGATAACATCGTGATAATATTATTATTGATTACTATAATAATTGTAATATCCTTATTATCCTTCTAACTCTAAGCCTATCTATTCAAAGCGCGGAATTTCTCTACGTCTTGCGGTAGCAGTACATATTTTACCGCGCGGTATTCTTGAGAGAATACCGCGCACCAAGACCAAGATGGGTATTCTCCGGCTAGGGCGGAACTTTTACCGCCACGATACCGCCCGATCTGAATAAGTAATAAGTCTTTATACTCTTGAAATCGTCTTGCGAAGTCGAGCTCTTCAACGTTGAGTTCACTCCACGAAAAGTTCCTTCCACGCCTCGACATTTGCTTGTCGATCGCGCTGTTAAGGCGAAGGGTAGAGCAAACAAAGAGTTTTTTGGCACGTTTCCTGACGAAATTAGAGCTATGAATTTAATATATCATGTACTTAATTCATTTCAATAAATTGTTTGTGATGACCGCATATACAAGACAGATAAAAAAAATTTAGTTGTTCGCATTTTATACAGTTTATATGAAATATATTTTTACAATAAATAATAGTGTACCTGTGTACCTATACCCAACAAATATTCATATAAGTAATGTGATGAATTCATAATTTTTAAAAATAATACACAGATATTAACAGATATTAATTAAATCCAAAATCAGTCATTTCGTGTGTTGTATTTGTCGTAAGCGCCACGCGGCAGTTCAGACTGAATTGATATTTAAGACTATGATATTAAGGTCAATGTTTCTTTGAACGAATTTTGAGCTGCTTATCTGGCTCTACAAGACATGTCGACTCTCATATCGGCGAGTCATTCTATGTTGCATCGCACCTCGTTACCTACGCATTACCGCGAGTAGGTTCGTCGTAGGTCTATCGGCAGCGTACCTATACCAATAAAAGTCACATTCACCTTAAGCTAAGATATTATAATTAATAAGGTACAGAACATTTTAAACATAATACAAGCGCATATGAGGTTGTTCACTAGTCGAGAGGCAGCGGCAACTGATGCGTTCGAACTAAGTTTTTTTCTTTGTCTACCAAGTTGACAGTATCTTCGTCAAGAGAGATGCCGCGGGCGAAAGCCGAGATGAGTCCTAGTGAGGCTGCGGGCTTGTCAGCGGGTACCATGTGACCGGCGCCGCGGATCATCACTTCTGTCAGATTTGCTGCTACCCTGTAATACCTGAAAAAGAAACAAAACATTGCATTTGGTTGGTTTTATTCATATATATTCATTCATTTCATAATAATCTTTGGTTATATTCGTGGGTAGGTTTTCATTAGTAGGTACCTACTACCTATGACAGTATGAAACAACTATAAAAGCACTGGGCACTGTCTCTATAAAATTCTCAAAAGTAGGTAGGTAGATATTATGCTAGCACTTAGTAAAAATGTAGGTAATTACTAATGTCAGGTAAGTACGTGTTAGGTAAAATCAGCTTCATCAATCATCATCATCATCAACCCGAAATTGTCCACTGGCCTTCCTTTCATTGTGTCATTCTCTCCTCTCTCGTACTCGTATACCTAGTACCTACCCAGATGCTGCATCCTTTTCTAAACCTCTACATGGATAGACGTTACTCGTGCAGTGCGAGAGGTCGGCGGGTTGATCAATTAAGCGCAAGACTTACAAGATTTGTAACAACGATCGCTCCTTACCCAGCCAAATCTCCGTCGTGGTACCAGGGCAATCGCTTGCCATACTTGAACTCGCTGGTTCCACTGAAGGACAGTGAATTGTATGAGTTCACGGATGGGTGATACGCCACTATGATGTCCAGGTGACCGCTGAAACACGGAGAGTTGATTTTATGTTTGGTAATTTATGGAGCGATTCAATAAATGTATCAGGCGTTGAGCTCATTTTAGCTGGATGAGACCGCATGTGGTAAAGTTTTGGATCTTGTAGGTATTAAATAAAAAATAAATATTAATAATAATAATATAATTAGGTAGTATAGTAAGGTAATGTATCTGGGCTATGGGCGGCTAAAGTACCTACCTATACAGAATAGCATACGCACGGCGCACCTAACCATCGGATTTTACCTAGCACGGCTACGACCGATAAAAGTTGGTGGTATTAGAAACACATTCAACTTCCATCATTTTAAGCTGTTTCGAACTGCTAATAATTTAGTTGAGCCACAGATATTAAAATAGTAGGTAGAGGTGTGCTTGGTGAGTAAACTTTTACTAGAGTTTTGGCGGGAACGCGGAAAAGTTTACGTCGTTGCATTGTATTATTTTTCAAAACTTATGCTTTTTGCAGTGTTAATGTTTAAAATTGGTGGCGTTTTACGCATTAAGTGCTGAATTACGAGCATGAGGGAGGGCAAGTGATATAATGTGGTGAACCGTTATTTTTCGTGTTGCTTCCAAAACTCCATAGAAGCTTCTAGTAAAGTTGCCACCACTTTGCTGGAGCATGTTTTAGACTGGCTGGTCTATGACTACCTGACTTAGACTGGACTATGACTATGACATGACTGTGTGAAATATTTTATAACACGATGAAAGTTATAGTACTTGACACTGGCTAAATACACTATGTGTGGAGCCAAAATATAACAAAAAAAAAACTTTTACTAAATTTATGAATTCGTGTATATAGGTATCTTAGGTGCCTATATATCAAAGATTTGGTGGGTAAGTTAAGGTTTTGATTACAAAAGTATGGGTAGATAAAGCCAGAAAAACTCACTTATAAAGCATGACCTTATAGTTTTCAAGCAGCTCCTCCAGCCATATCTTAGCGCTGCTCATGAAGTCAGGCACAAGTCTCCTGTACACAATTCCGATCGACGTGAAGTTGGTGTTACCGACGTGAAGAGCGCGTCTCACGTCCTCGCGTTGGATGAAGTCCATGTAGGCGCCGTCGAGGTTGATCTCGTCTTGTAGGTAGTTGTACAGGTTTGATAGGTGTGACTTTGTGAGGAACAGTTGGAGTAGGTAGTTGTAGTACTGAAAAAGAGAGTACATAATAAAAGTAGGTACCTACTTACAATCGTACTGTTGGTGAACTTGAGAGCTTAAATTAAAAGAGCTGACTTTGGGCACTTCAGTCACAAAATAGAAAACAGTGTTCTTTCTCTTGAGACACGGATGAGATTACTGGTCACACGGTCGGCCCGATAGAATCAGTAATTTTAGGTCTGTGATCGAGCCTACAGGCTTTATTTATCCGTTACTTGGATTTAGTGACTTTAATTATATCAAGGCTCATAGGCATTCTCTTCTTCTCGCGTAGGCAAGTAGTCAGCCCTGGTGTCAGAATTTTTAGACCACCCAAAGGCTTCTGACTTGGCTTAACGACTATTGTCTTACGACAACAGCCGGGACCGACGGCTTAACGTGCCCTCCGAAGCACGGTAGCGCTCAGTTCTAAATACTAACTTTTTGCTGTAGCGGTCACCCATCATAGTAGTGACCGCAGCAAACGTTGCTTAACTTTACCGATCGGTTAGGAACGGCTAGTCGTGCTTCGCTATGAGCGTTACGGCATAGGCATTGGGATTGAAGCTTCCTCCTACAGAATTTAGAACTAATTCTTTTCTATTTTGCTTTTCTACCTACCTTAGATTTGTTTTATCTTTATTTATGTTAAATTTGTTGTAATCCGCAGAGCACGAAAAAGAAATTACGCTTTTCCCCCTTTTTTTCAATGCTCTGTGTTGTATAGGTGCCTATGTAATCCATCCACAGTCTAGTAATACTTAAAGCTTTTACATATATTATAGCAAAGGGTCCATCACGTCTGTACCTAAGGTACCTATAGCTTATGATAATGAACTGAGATAAACATAGGCTTACTTCTTTTTATCCATACCCCAAATTTCATACCATAACAATCTCTACTGCCAGTTAACTTACAGCGTATGCCTTCAACATCTCTCCATCGTTAATGAACTGCACCACAGCGGTCTCGAGATGGTTCATGACGTCAGCAACGCCATCATCAACCAGCCCCACCTCGCGGACGAAGTGGCTGTACTTCTGTAGTGTTTGGGGATCAGTGAACCCGTTGCCGATGGCTAGACCCTGGGGAATGGAATGAACTTTTTAATAACACGGTAACTCTATACGGAAGACGAATTACATTACTAAGTATTTGAATCACGAATCCGGATCTCAAAGCTCTCCACGGAAATTCAGCTAAATCTACGGACAGTTTGCTCGTAAGAAAGAATGAAGAAATATACGACCCAAGTGAGATACGACATCACAACCTATATTCCTGGGTCTCTTACCTGGAGGTTAATCGGTTCATCTTCATGCTTGTGCCACAGGATCTGGATTCCTAGCGAAGGAATATGTTTCCCAGCATAGGATTCCCCGGCTATGGTCAGGGGTGCTTCTCGGAGCTCCGGGAATATGGTCAAAAACTGTTGCAGTGCGTTGTAGAGGTTCTCTCCTATCTGAAAGTTTTTAAATTTGCAAGTGTTATGTTAGTTTTAGTAATAGCTGCATAATTATAGGCCCGCTCCGGCTCGCACTAGTTAATTAGTGTTATACCCTAACCCTGTTTAAGTGAAGAGGGAACCAAGAGGGAAAAATATATAGAGAAAGGGATGATTGGATGAGACTGCGAAGGGAAGCAGGTGTCGTTTTCCCGTTTCCCTCTTTCTTTTCGCTTCCCTTTAGCAGGCAGGATAAGTGGGTTATCATCTTCGTTGCCAGTGTTTTATCGTGGTGTATGGATCACGTTACGTAAGAATATACAGGGTGTAATTTAATTCATTAGCATAAATTGAGCCCATGATACTACATCATTTATAGATGATTATTAAAGAGTAAAGAGTGTAAATGAAAATATTTTTATTGTAAGTTATGAAGATCGCCGCGGCGCCTAACGCAGTTGGCACGGATGATTTTGATTGATTTAAACGTTTTTACACCTTGTATGTACTAATTAAAAACAGTTCAACAAACAATAATTCATTATATTAATTAAATCTTGTATTGTAGCATTTGATTAAGTAAGTTATTCCATTTTTTGGAGTTATTATTATTACCAAACCAATGTGTTAGAAATTTTGTTAAAATTTTGGTCCACACGTGACCGGTATCAGGAGTTTCAAAGGATGCTAATGAATTCAATTACACCCAGTATAAGTACTTATACCACAATGTACATAACTTTGCACAGAAATTTTCTTGCACATGGAAACCCGGCCTAATTGGAAAGAAAGTTAAATGAAGTATTAGATGGACAGTATATTACCGTGGTTTGGTTGGTGGCGTAGCCGCGGTCGTCGTCGGTGAAGCTGTACCCGGTGCCGACAGGGTTATCAATGAACAGCAAGGAATGGTTCTTACCCCAGGAGTGCTTGATTTCTGTTTAAAAAATGTAAGCATAATGTTTGTTTAAACAGCATTATTTTCAGAAAATCATGTAAGTACTTACCTATCTACCAATAATGCCCAACAGCACAATAATTTGATAGCTCCAAAATTGCTTTTATCCTCTATGGTAGGTACCCATATAATACCTACTGCAACGCGTTTGGGTAAGAGATAATGAGATAAGTGCAAAACTTTAGTGCAGACCGGGTATTTCATTTTTAGCAAAGAGTAGTTTAAAAAGTTTCTCACCTTCCAGATTATTATCGTCAGTAACAACGAATGGTCCGATCTCGGTAAACAGCCCATAGAGCGAAGAAGCTCCCGGACCACCTTGAAGCCAAATGATCCAAGGGGTGTCTTCTACTTTCTTCCCTGATACTGGGAAGTACCAGAACCATAGATTGGCGTTGTACTCTTTGTTTACCTGAAGAAGAGAAATAAAGTATGTAAAAACGACAACAAAGAACAAACCCTTAATGGTCGTAGACTTTTAATATAATGCTGTTATAGGCAGTCGTGTCACTTAACATCAGGTGAACGACTAGCTGGTCACGTCATTCATTCTCATAAAAACACCCAAGTTGGGTTACAGCTAGTTTGACGTAAGTAATTAAACTCAACCATTGAACCAAATACTCCTACACGTAGTGTATCATAATAATTGTCTAGTCTCAGCCAATTAACTAATATTAAAACAGAAATCACAAGACTCATCCGGCCACTTCCTACAAACGAGTAGCTCTAGGACCTGCTAATGAGTTGGTTGACTCCTTTCCTTTATTCATGTTTATCAATAAAACCAGCTAGATTCCAATCCGGTGATAGCAAAAACCAGTTGTTGAGCCATTATTATGGAGGATTCATAATAACGATCGTTGTTGCGCGAGGGTCGATGAACTTTTTTTTCCTGAGAATCTTTGTTAAAAACTGAAGGAAAAGTCACTTGATCCATTCATCATCACCATCATCATCAACCATTGCTGGATATAGGTATCTCCTAATGCATGACATTGATCCCAATATTCGGCTCATCTCAGTCAGCAGGTGCTAGCTAAGCGTGTACCGTCTCGCCACCTAATCAAAGGGCTTCGTGCACTACGATTGCCAACTCAGTGGTCGTTGGTTATACGGATAAGGTGACCACTGACCAGCCAACTGCCACTTCAGTTTGCTAATTCTATCATCTGCCCCTTGTTCTAAGAGCTACCCTATCGCTATCACCAGTATCACCACTTTAAGTACCTACCTACTAAATAAAATTAAAACGATGTCTTCTTCTCCCTGGATCGAAGTCTAATGGAAGGTTCGGAAAAAATGGCGATGGTTGTGGTATTCGGTTGTTGTTTTTACTTTTGACATTAACGGCGTTGGGCTACATTTCACATGTTACGCCAGAAGTGTTCTGGTAGCACCCTTAGCCTTGATTGGGCATTTGGTTCTCAAGTGGGGCTACTGGAACACACCAAAATGCTTGGCTACAAAAATTCTTAATCCTCTTTATTTCTTTCTTAAAACTTCAAGATAGTATGGTAAGCAAAATAAAGAAAAACTTGCAAAGGCTCTACCACCATGCATGATCTCATCGGGTTGTTTTCCTTCCACAAAATGACAAGTTTATTGGCAGGATTCGAATCAATAACCTCGCAATACCAACTGAGCTGTTATCACTTCAAAAATTTTATCAACCGTAAGAAAACTCACGAAATGTCATATTGGTCTGATATTGAGAGTTAGAGACCACTAACCGTCAAGTATCCAGCGTAGCTGTCCATTCCAGGCAGTAAATAAGCCGGATCGACATACGCAGCGTCTCTCGCCTCCTGCAGTTTTTTATCTTCAATGTAAGGAGTCAGCAGCAGAGGCGATCCAGCGTCGAAGGCTGCTCTAGCTCGCCCGGGGACGTACGTGCGCTCCATGAAGGTCAGGATTGGTTCCGGGGCTTCGCCTGGTGGGAGATCAGGCAAGGGCAGGGAACTGCGCTCATTGCTTAGGGCTCCGTTGATGCATCTGTAAAAACGTTAATAGTAGAATACAAAAGAATAAATTGAAAAAGCGTTCAGAGCGAGGTTTTTCTCAACCGGAGTTTTGGAAACTTTTGAAGCCTTATGAAGCTCCATATTATTTTTTTAACAGTGAAGAGCGGTGATGTTTATTTACAGAGCCCATTCATTGTAGCCATTAGAAAAAATTTCACACAAAAATTACAAATTTCCTTCACCATCAAGTTATATATCAGACACTCAAAATTAATTTTCCATAATAACTTAAAAAAAGCACTTAAGGAAAATAGTTATACTATTAAACTTACGCCAATAAAAGGAAGGTCCACATGAAAGCCATGTCTCTCCACTCTGGTCCTATTCAGTCTGTCCTCGCCAGGTGACTGGAGGCACCGTCCTACCGGGAGGAACCTTGTATACTCTCGTGCACTTGCGCCTTGAACTTGGATTTATCTCGATCTTGTATACAGGCTGCTCACAAAATATTTTTAAGGTTAAAAAAATATTTTTCAAATTCTTAGTTTTGTTATGTACCTAACTTAGATTTGGAGGTTTTATTTTACATCAAAATTATCTAGCGTTTGACCACGCTCTCACTTGGTGGAAAGTGACGATGCAATCGAAGGTGTAGCATGCTAACTAAGTAAGTACCCACTCTTTATAGTAGGTATTTATAGTTTGAATTTCAGAAGATAGAGTTTTTTGCGTTTGTAATAAAAGCATATGTTTTATTTGAGTACCATCACAAACTTATTATGATTCGTCATTAGACACGTACTTAGATATATACCAACACCAAAAAGCTAATAAAGATAAAAAATGTTGAAGATAGGTATAATTTGTTATACTTAATCCAGTCCAGTAAAATCTACTTACCTGCAAAAAAGCTAATAATATTACTATGAATACAAATAATTTAAAATTTTCTTATAGCTTTTTAAAATGCGTAAAATCAAAATAGTACGTAGAGTAATTTAGTCCCATGTCTTATATCCCTAATCTATCCTACTAAAGCCTATACAATATTATAATATTTTATCAGCTGATATCTGACATAAGCAATCAACCTGTATATCCCTGGCGAACAGGTATAGGGTACCAATGACCTGTTTAGCATAAAATCGCTCCCACGGTCCGGCATTCGCGATAGATTCTTGCACGCTCCCAGATGTGATTTGCTCTATATTTAGGATCTTCGTAGTAAAACAAACATCGATGCAATACATTTAATACGTGAATGCCATACTTAACTTTGCATCTCGTGTACTAACTGACAGGTAACCTGTGGTGCTACGATGATCGCGATACAATTCAGCCTATAGCTGATTTTCCCACGCTCGTAAAAACTGAGATTCGCGGTGTTTTTTGCTTTGCCGTATATTCCTGATCTAATTAATTTCAAATGCGAGACTTGAATATAATGAGGTGTGGGAAAACACTGGAAATCGTTGGTGGTACCTATAGTAGTCAACGGTGGCGAATTGTGTTTGACATTTGTTTCGCTTAGGCACCGGGCAGTTCTGCAATATCGCGGATCATTTGTGTAGATTTTCAGTTTATCTAAATGAATAGAATATAGAATAGAATAGAAATAGAATAGAATAGAATAGAAATCAATTCTATCTAAATGAACATGACTGCAGGCGCGGATCCAGCCCTCAAAAAAGGTTGTGGGCACGGCTTACTACGGCGAATTCCTACGTATCTACGACGTCCACAAAATGTGTGTCGTCGCGGTAAAAACCTTATACTTACAGCTAAGGTATAACTTATCTGGGGTATAACTAATTGCTGACAAGGGCGTAGCCAGAATTTTCTGTCGGACTTGAAGCTATGTTAACAGTACCTAATCTTTGAAGCTGTTTTTTTATTCGGCACCAGTCATTACAGACGTTGTAGAGTTTAAAGTGCGAGCGAAGCGAGCGCCAAAATTTTGCTTATTTGAAGCTGGTTTATTTATTATGCACCATTCATTACAGACGTAATAAAATTTACAACGTGAGCGGAGCGAGCGCCAAAGTGTTGCTTATTTTAGAAATAAATTGAGTCAAGACAAGTAATAATTTAGCTACTTTCAAAATTAAAGCTCCCGATCTGATAGACATGAAAACGCATGCGAAGCCAGCATAAAACTTTGGTAGTTCATAAATAGATGTAGGAATCAGATTGCAATGAAGAGCAGAGAAGGTAAGACAGCGCGAGCGAAGTGAGCGGCAAAAATTTGCATGTTTATTCATCAATCGTAATAAAACATCTAAAACTTTAGCTTCTTTTTATAAAAATAGAGCTTCCTATCTGAATGAACTGTTGGATAATTTATATGAAACTGTTTGTATCGATTTTATGGAGAAAAGGTTGAGATTGATGCGCTTTAGCCCGGGCTCCCGCCGCTCAGGAAGATCTAAATAAGTAGGTGAGTATACAGTGAGCGCTGTGCTGCTCTTCTTCATAGGGCACGCCGGTTATACAAGGTTACCTGTAGGTATCTACTTACTATTTATTACCCACGTGTTGCTAGGGGGCAGCTACACCCTCTCTGCCCATACCTACTTGGCTACTGGCCATGTACCTATATGGCCACGCGAGCAATACAAAGCTAATGTTTAATATCTTCAGGCATATCAGCTTGTCAACCTCAATTAGGGTTGTGGGCATGCCCACCTTACCCACTATAGTAGATGCGCGCCTGCATGACTGTTTATTATTTTTTTATATGCCACCTCTGTCTGCCCCGTGTTAGTTTCCGTTCATAAGATTCACTTTTTAATAGTCAATAATTAATTTTGGGTTTCTTAGGGTTAAGGTTTTATGGGCATCACTCAAAAATAAGCTCTTTTTGGCATCTCAACTGCCTCTATTTTCCTTTTGATGCAGTGGTTTTGAAATATGATTATAAATATAGGTAGGTTACATATTATTGTGTCGGCATGAAGCCTTATCATTCTTATCACGCAACTCACGTAAGTAATAATGTACCTAGCTGTTCACACTTCATCGCATAATACCTCCACATTTCATCGTTAATTTCCATCGTTAGCATAAACCATTGCAAATACAATATCTGGCCCTGAGGACAAACCCAGTTTCCTCTAAGAAGTCATGAGTAAAATATTGATTACAGTGCTGGTTATTTTGCTGTAAGAATTCATTTAACAAATGTTACAAACATAAATCTTATTTTTAAATTATTAATAATTTTAAAAATTAAATTAATGTAATGTTTAAGACAGTTTAAATTATTATTAAACAATACTTCAAATTAAAATCATTTATTTATATTGACCCCTACCTTAAGGGCGACGGCCATTTGCAATTTTTATTTCGGTGATGTCTAAGCCCCGCTCGGAGATTATTATTTGTATGATAATTTTCAGCGTGGGCACAGTTGGAGGCCAAGAATTCGACCCAAACGACGCATGCGCAGGATGTCTCATACTAACACCAGTCATCAGAGAGAATGCGTCAAAAGCTCGAATTCTTTCACAAGTAGACCCTGAACATTTCTTGGGGTTAGCAAGCTATTCTGGATTCATCACGGTAAAGGAGAAGCATGGTTCCAATATGTTTTATTGGTTCTTCCCGGCGAAGACCCAGTTGGAAACCACACCATGGATCATTTGGCTTCAAGGCGGCCCTGGATTTTCTTCTATGGTTGGCCTCTTTGACATACTTGGACCTTTGAGGGTTGAGAACGGGGAAGGTAATTTACGCAAATTAATCTATGAACTACCATGGAATTCATAAATTGATAAGTATGAATTTAATTTAACTTTTAACAAATTTTTACCATGTTTTCGTTTTTTGTGTTATGATTTATAGTGAAGTTGAGAAACATTACATGGACCAGCGACTATTCGGTTTTGTTCTTGGATAACCCAGTCGGTGCAGGATTCAGCTTTACCAATGACGACGATGGGTATCTTAACAATGAGGATGACGTAAGTTGGGTCTTTTAATAATGAATAACGTGTAAATTGCAACGTTTACAAATGGGCCAAAATCATAAGCATAACCAGTATTAGAAATTAAGTAAGTAGGTTAGGACCATAAACTGGTGCGTTTGGTCCCAAGGGGTCTAGCAAAGATACCAACCACTAACGCTAACGCCTCATGCTAACTCTAAAATGTATTGAAATGACATTTGCTGCGGAAAAGTTAGCGATTTTCCAAATGTCATTTCAGCACATTTTGGAGTTAGCGTTTGGCGTTAGCGTTAGTGGTTGGTATCTTTGCTAGACCCCCAGGTCAGCCGAACGCTCAATCAGTTTAACTTCAATAGTTGAGCCTGGAGCCAACTACTGCATGTCTCAGCTATAAGTAATTATTTGAGTCGTTAGAAATGAATAAAATCGAAATACTTTAACCAAGAAGCTAATCAACAATGATTACCGACTCGTCCTCATCAAGGGCTAGAAGTTAAGTACCTTCTAGCCCTTGACGATTCCTTGTACCTACACATTATAGAGAAGAATTTAATAGGTATATATTGTTCACAAGACTTAGATATTTTATGTAAACAAAGTAATGTCACGAAAAGTCACTGTCAAAATGACATTCCAGTTGCTAAAAATATTTTTTACTTGTGAAAAATAATTTTATTGAATAGTATTTCAGTAAAACGCAAAACAGCGTCTAAAATATTAGATATCTGTGTCTAAAAGCCACTAATCAAAAAAGAATAAGTCATTAAAATTCAAGAGTATCATTGTTACCGATTAACAAGCAAATATTTGACTTTATCATAAAATTGTACAGATACGATATTCCGTTAAAATAAATAGTGCTATATGGTTTTTATTTTGTAATTGATTAGATTATGACTATAAAAATGATATTTAATATTTTTTGGTCAAATATAGTAATCTACCACTAAAACATATTTTTTGCACTGTTATCCCTTTTGATTACATAAAATACCTAAGTCTTATGAACAAGATATAGTATTAAAACAGTAATTCCATCAACGTACGTACTTAGTAGGCATGGTCTGATCGTATCGTCTTACTTGGTCTGTGATCAACGCCCCAAAAGTTATATATATACTTTCTAAATTCTCTTCTATTTGCAGAAAGCATTATATGTAAGTAAATGTAGGTATACGTTACGTAAATAAAAACCTACTCATGTATAGGTACAATTATGTAATCTCAAAAAACAGGTTAAAGAAAATAGGTCAGTTCTAAAACAATCCAAATGGTCAACAGGTGGGTGCACAAATGCTGGAGTTCCTCAAGCAGTTCCTGGAGATGTTCCCAGAACTTCGTGAAGCGCCATTATTTTTGGCAGGAGAGTCATACGCTGGGAAGTATGTACCAGCACTTGGGATACAGATTCACAGGAACAGAGATAAACACTCTATGAATTTACGTGTAAGTAGTAATGTTTAGTTAGGTAGGTTCCTAATCATGTACACCTACCTAAAGGAATGTAACCAACCGCTACCTACCTTTATGTTTGATATAGAAAAGTTACTTTTCTATTGTACTTTTGTTAATATAACAACAGTGGTGAATTTACCAGATTTACTGAGTAGGCCTAGGGTGGCAAATTTTAGGAAGCGGCAAAATTGGCCCAAATTTTTTATTTATTTATTTTAATACTAAAATAATAAACATCATTAATATTCAGAGAAAAGTAGTCCTGAAAATGTAACTCTCGAAATAAACAGGATCTCGGTGTTTTGTTAGTAGCCCCGGATTCCTACCTAGGCACACAAACAGGGGCGTATGGCTTGGGGCGGCAGAATGCGAGTGGTGGCTTGCGTCGCCCCTCGCCAGCCTCCATTTGCATCCTGCCGCCCCGATATGCTCGAAGAAATGACTGAAGTTCTCACGAATTCTATACTTCCAAGTCTATTACAGTGGCGTTCGTTTCTACAATCCAAACACTGATTTTCGAGCTCGCTGCGCGCGCGCTTCGTTTATACAGCCCTTTTTCCTCTGTGAGAACAGTACCTACGTCATTAGAGTTGCAAGAAAGTCATGAGAGGTCAATCAATTAACTTCGCGGGCGAGACTTCGCGGATGATCATCTTAAATAAAAAACGATAAAGCAAAATCCAGTGTAAAAGCAGCCGATGTAATAATAATCTCACTAGGTATTTTAAAAAATGAAAAATGACTCATAATTTTTTGCACGTTCTCCATAAGAATTCTTTAAACACCTGGTTCAGGCAACAGTGTAACGACGAATGTGCTAAATTTCATCAAAATCAGTTCAACCGTTTTGACGTAAAAGTCAATCAAACAACAGAATAAATTTTCCTAACGTCGTGTTATACTTATTCCAGGGCCTCATGATAGGTAGCGGAATGATAGATCCTCACAGCATAATGCATTACAGTCAACTAGTCTCTGCGCTAGGTCTATTGGCAGACGAGGATGTTGAAGCTGTAAAAATCCTTGAGACTACTACGGTGCGTCTTATAGAGGAAGGGAAAATGGTCAACGCTAGCAATGTAAGTACCCTTCATTGGGGCTAGATGGCCCTGTATTCATACAGGATACAGGGCCATCTAGCCCCTCCCATACACATAATTATGTTCTCACTGCTCTGGCTGAAGTGTTTCTCATATAGGCAGAGAGAGCGAGAGAGATATAGGAAAATAGAGTCACCTACGAAATGATCTAATCATCAGCTGGAAGACATCCACATCATGTTGAACACAGGCCTCCTCCATAAAACGCCAATGTGAACGCCCTTAGCCGGCTCTTACCCTCTGTAGAGGAGGCATATGCTGTTTTATGGTTCGCAAAAGGTACGCCATGGAGCATGGTCTAAGGGACCGTACAATAATCCCGTCACGTAAGGTTCATCAAATAGGAGGGAGGGGGTTCAGAAAAAAAACACGAAATATTACCAAGAGGGGACCCCTTGGTAATATTTCGTGTTTTTTTTTTGTGGTGAGATATAACGTGTATTTATTTCATCGATCGTGCGATTTCTAAACCGAAAGCTGCGGTACCTAAATATTTGACTTGCCGTAGCCAGGCCACGATATCCCAGCCTTAAAAAGTTAATGTAGACTAACGGATTAACGGGTTAACGTATGACCCCAAACAGTCTACTCAGCTCTTCTCATACTTCTGCCAGCCACTAAGCGCAAGTCAATACTCTACTACTTTTGTAAATAACCAAACGGTTTCTTCCTTTATAAATGATATCAACGCGTTCCATAAATAATTGTTCCTTTCTATACCTACATAGAAAAGTCATCAACGCATTCCATATTGTTCCTTTCCTATTCCTACATACAAAAGTCATCAACGCGTTCCATATTGTTCCTTTCCTATTCCTACATACAAAAGTCATCAACGCGTTCCATATTGTTCCTTTCCTATTCCTACATAGAAAAGTCATCAACGCATTCCATATTGTTCCTTTCTTATTCCTACATACAAAAGACATCAACGCGTTCCATATTGTTCATTTCCTATTCCTACATACAAAAGACATCAACGCGTTCCATATTGTTCCTTTCCTATTCCTACATACAAAAGACATCAACGCGTTCCATATTGTTCCTTTCCTATTCCTACATACAAAAGTCATCAACGCGTTCCATATTGTTCCTTTCTATTCGTACATAGAAAAGTCATCAACGCGTTCCATATTGTTCCTTTCTATTCCTACATAGATAAGACAACAACGCGTTCCATATCGTACCTTATTAATTTTACATAGAAAAGCTTAGATAGCTTAATTTTAATATATTAGATAGTAGGCTTGCGTTTCACCACGTTTAATAATAATAAGTGACATTTACGCCGACGATGTTTTGAGTCGAGAGAAGGTGATAATTTGTTGGTTTGGCCAAAAGTTCAACAACGTGAGAATGTAATATTTAACCATTTTATTATTGTTATACTAACTTGATAATAGACGAGCAGCATTCCTGCTGATATGTCTACAATCCAGTGTTGGAAGGTCATAATGGTCAGTTCTGTAGTAATTGTAAAATTTTATTAGTTCGTAGCCAGTTGATTTTAGTGAAGGTCTGGTTTTTATTTTCTTTAAACTATTAAAAAAGTAATATTCTTAATTAGGTACCCTACTACTTCGTTTTGTATTATTACATATACTTAGGTAATTATGTAATCCCCACATCGCCGTCTTTTTATATTTTAACTTGGTATTAAACCTAACGAAATGGATTTATTTACACGTCATCTTACTTCCTTTCTCTACAGTAGGGATTCTATTTGGCCAGTAAAACAATAATAACATTCAAAAATTAAATGTACTTATTACAAACACAAAAAATACAAAGAAAATTCAACGTCACTTATTAATCCTGCTTTCCTCATCAGAAATTCAACGAAACGATAGAGTACATTAAAAAACACTCTGGCGTCAGCATTTATAACTTCAACCACGACCCTACTCCTGTGGACAAGGCCCCAGATTTTGAGGAGTTCATCAACAGGCCAGATATCAGGAAGGCTTTGGGTGCTGGAAACGTAACTTTCCACTATAATAACCAGGATGTGTATCAGAAGATGCTGCCTGATATAATGAACTCTACGAAGCAGTTTTTTGAAGAGCTGCTTGAGCATTATGGGGTTTTATGCTTTCAGTAAGTCATCATCATCATCATCATTCACAGCCCGAAGACGACCACTGCTGAACATAGGCTTCCCCATAGAGCGCCACCTTGAGCGGCCACTCGCCTCCTGCATCCATCGGCTCCCCGCGGTTTTCACCAGATCCTCGGTCCACCTAGTGGGGGGCCGGCCTACTTTGCGTCTTCCGGTTCGTAACTAAGGTTATTACTGAAATTGTTAAGCAAAAAATCTAAGGTCCCCAGTAATTTCACTAATAGCTACAGCGCTGTTCAACTGTAACGTCCTTATTAATAAACGTGAAGTAGCTTTGGACTGGTCAAACCACCTTATGTCTTTTTAAATCACGTTCGATATTCGAATGACAAAAAAAGACAAACCTTAGGCTTGGTGACTGAAAATTACATTGCATGGAATTCTAGGCCATGGGCAGCAGCCCATACCCTCTTCTCCCTCCTCTCGGATATTCTCTTAGCTGGCGTTTAAGGTAGGGAAATGGGAAGAGATAGGGGGTTTTTCTATTCGCACACCGTGTCCACACGGCTCCAATGATGTCTACTCATCATAAAAGTGGTGCTCAGCATTTATGCCAGTAGCAGCACAACGTACCTGCGAAAGCAGAGAACAAATAACAGAGACGCAATTCCTAAAATGCCCCTGATATTTTCACAGCGGCCAGCAGGACATAATTCTGGCATACAGCGTGTCGATAAACACTTACAAATCGTTGAAGTGGTCCCGCAGGCAAGAATATATCGAGGCTCCCAGGAAACACCTGCGTGATTACGACAGCGGTAATGTTGTTGGGTTAGTATTTGCCGCACTTCCTGTTTTACTCGCGACAAGTGTTGTATACAGGGGTAAGACAATTTCATCGAGGTACCGCCACCGTATTAGATATAATGCAGATACGCTGGAGGAACGTTTAAATATAATAAGTACCGGCTCGTAGAGGCTTTACATTATATAGCAAACGAGTTCTTAAGAGAAACAAGCATAATTATTTTGTTTGAACTTAGCTTTTTGTATTACCAAGTTGGAAGTGGCAGTGAGCAGGCCACATCTCGAGTGGCGAGCAAGAATCAGAAGATGCAGCGTATATAAATAATAGACCCCGAATTTCTGGCACAGATGACTCAATGGATCTGCGGGGAGCCAAAAGAGCAGGAGGCAAGTTGCCGCTCAAAGTGGTGCTCTATGGGGAGGCCTATGTTCAACAGTGGATGATTTCAGGCAGTTGATGACGATGAGGTCTGTGGTAACAACGGTACATGTTACTGAATGTTACTACAATGGTCTCATAATTATAAATATACTATACAAGGTGACCTTGAATTAGTATGTTATCCCGAAAGGGGGTAAATCAACACCCCAAGGTAGACAATGTTTCTTCTATGTCTTTACTAAATTAATAGTTTTTCATCGAAAAAATACCCATGTAAAGTTTACGTTCGAAAATAGCCTTAGCGCAGGTGGGTGGTTGAACTTCGTCCTTGACCGAGTGCACTTAAATGAGTTTAACGACCTGTGTTTAGAAATTCATTTATAGTATCTTGTTAACTCTCGTAGCGATCGCACGTGCATTTTTGCGAGTGGATTTATATTTTACCATGGAAGTTTGGAAATACCTAGTTTCAAGTAAGACGCTCAGAACTTGTAGGGTGTCATGGTCCCAGTCCTCCCATTTCGGGATAACATACCAATTCAAGGTCACCTTGTATATATTTCTAATTTTCAAAAAGAGCGGAGGTAACTTCACGGAGGTTCTGATCCGTGGCGCTGGGCACATGGTCCCAGCCGACCAGCCGAAGGTCACCAAACTGATCGTGGACCAGTTCATCAATAAATACAAGTGAACTTATTAATTATTGTTTATTTCATTTTATGCTTCGATTTTATGGTCCGATCTTATTAGAGAGCTTGTAATTCTAGATTATTTTATTCTTGACCTATTTTAATTGAATTGATACAATTAGATGATAGTAAGGTAGCCTATAATTTTATTATTAAGTATTCGAAGCGAGAACATTGTTTATTTTTTGAAACAGTGAGTGAAAAATCTGAAACATACTTACGCGTTAAAATCAACAAGTTTCACATCTAAAATAACGGGTAGATATAAAATATATTAGGAACTTCAAGGTACTTATTAAGCGTTCTAGTTCAGTTTTACATTTCACTGTGTGTACCGTCGGTACTATTCCATCTGGCACCCACTATAAATTCGCCTTTATTATATTACTATCTACTTAATTGCATCTTTAAAGACCTACACCCACTTATAGAAAGTAACGTAGGTACTATTAGAGCACCAATACATTCAAACAATGTAAGAAACGGGTAATAAAAACTAGTATACTTATGGCAAGAATCTTTCAGACACATTCCAAACTATACAACTTCTTCTAATTAAATTTTTTTTCAATTATAGCCAGTTTTTATAAACGTACTATTCATCAAAACACAAATTTCAGAATCAGTCTTGCATGTTCAAAATACTAAATAGGCACATTTACTAGAAATCAGAACTACTGAAGTAAGAAATTCATCCACTTTTCTTTGACCTCACATTTCAGCTTTCTGTGTCAGGTACATCATTATTTACTAGCGGTACATACGCCACATCTCTATTGGCACCAAGATGCCGTCAGCTCATGGCCAGAACACTCTCCGTAATTGAAGTTTCTTCTACGTTGTTATACATAAATATTTCCGTTCTTCTTCTCCATCTGAGCCCATACACCAACCCAGCTAAAATAGCAGAGATTAACATAACATTTATAAAAATGCTAACACCCATTGCTATTTTTGTTCCTGAGGATCCTTCATTGAGACTTAACGATACAGCCATGTCTTTGTATTCAGGAGTAAAGTCGTCTTTGGTCTTGTAGTTGGGAGGTAGAGGCATGTCCAGGCCGCGGATGAAATAGGCGACGAGTTGTTGGACTTGCGCTGGCTTGTCTAAAGGTACGAGGTGGCCCGCTCCTCGGACTAGGACTTCAGTGAAATGACCTCCACTTTTCACGTACCTGGAATGTTAGATAATTAAGGTAAAATAAATTGATAGCATTTAAAGTAACTAAGCCCACTAGGTGGACTAACGAACTGATGAAAACTGCGGGGAGACGATGGTAGCAGAAGGTGAGGAGCCGCACAAGGTGGCAATCACTGAGAGAGACTGTTCATCAGTGGACGTCTTCAGGATGATGATGAAGGAACTAAGTACCTAAGCGGAGCGTATTGCCTTAATGCTTTATTTCTTTTCTTGCTTTCAAATTAGGGTAAGATCTAAAGTGAACTTTCATACCTATAAGAAACATGACAATTCTAAGTAGCTCCTGAAGTTTTAAATCACAATAACCGTAATAGACGTCCAGGTTGAACTGCTCCTAAATTGAAAAATGCATCAAATGCATACCATTTGATTATTGAATCAAAAGACGCACGGGTGTGGTACGTTTGACGTTCCTTGGATTGAAACTCCTTATGCAAGAATACAAAACCGGAGGACGCGTCGTAGGCTGGCCCCCCAATAGGTGGACCGACGATCTAGTGAAAACCTTGGAGAGCCGATGGATGCAGGAGGTGAGCAGCTGTTACAAATAGTGCTCTATGTTGATGATGATGATGAGAATGATGATGATGACGGTGAAGGTTATTCTCACCCAGCGACAGATTCGTTGTACCACCACGGCGTACGCGGTGCGTCGAGGAAGGCGTCCCGCTGGCTCCAGCGCCAGTTCTTCCGGCGATCCTGCGCGTTGGGCACGCATGGCGCGGTCAAGTCCAACTGTCCACTGTAAAATGTATAACCAATCTATTATTCATAAAGGTCACGTTGTTTGTATATACAACTAAGACATACTAAGGACTCTCTCTGCTCCTCTATGATAATCTGAACAACGGGTTACTCCCTCAGTACCACGACCCTCGCGGCCTACTACCCGGAGGACCACGATTTTTGAAAGTAACGTTATCGAAAGAAGTATAAAATTTAGTAAATATTAAAACCCGCGGCTTACGGTGGCTTTATAGGTAGGTAGATAGAACAGCGGAGAACTACCTACGTAGCTTTTTTTTATAACGTTTTTAATAGTACTTACGGGATATTTAGTGTGATTAGAATCATTTTTGAGTTCCCGATATTTCAGCACAGTTACATGCACCATTTTCACGGGTAGACTGAAGATGCGGGTGGATGATAAAAAGTTCGAAATGTTAGGAGCAGACATAACGGTCTACCTTCTTTCATAGTCTTTTACTGCGGGTACCATTGGCATTCGTACTCGATCGTAACTCGCGACAATACACACTCACTGTATATGATCTTATCACATTTTGGACGCGTATTATTTTTAATGCAACCTAATACTGGACTCCACGCACTAGACAGTTGGAAACCATTACCTCGATTGAAATTTTACAGATTTTTTTTATAATATTAAGCAGAGGCCAGTGATTGCCTTAATTTTGCTTAGCTATAAAAGCAATATCTATTTCACACACATGATGTTGGCACATGTAGGTACCTAGATTTATTCCATTCCAAGATGTGCACACATTTATTGTAGGTAGGTGCCTCAATTCCATATTATGTAAAAAATTTACAGGATTTTCTCTACTGCAGGTGTAAGTATGTTAATTCCCGCTGATAAAAGGTTCAAAAAAAGATACGCGTTTCTTTTTAGCAACAACATAACAAAAAACACTAGGTGAATCAACCTAGTGTTTTCGAACCTATCTGGTGAAAACCGCGGGTATACAGCGGATGGATGCAGGAAGCAAGCAGCGGCACAAAGTCGCGCTCTGTGGGGGAGGCCTATGTTCAGGGATGAACGTCTTCAGAATGTTGAGGAACAAAGGAAAAAGTTAAAAACCTACTACCCACTAAATATTATATCTTACCAGTAAATCATGACACGATAATGCTCCAGCAATTTCTCCATTTTTGAATTCACTTCACTGAGAAAGTCAGGTATCAGTTTGATGTGGACTGTACTATTGGAGAACGTGAACCTTATGTCTCCTGCATGAATCGCGTCCGCTATCTGCGGGTGAGTGATGTAATGGACGAAGCCTTTGAGCTGGTCTTCTAAGTTGTCTGCTAGCGGGTTGAAGTTCTGCAGCTGCATTGAGATGTCGCTCAAACGGTCTAGAAGTTTGCTGCGAAGCTGTAATTTGAAAAGAGAAGGTGTTTTATAATATAGATAGACAAATAAGTCGACGGCCCACCTCCAGGGTATAAATGCCCAAGTGCGTGACGGACTCGAGCACGAAGGGTTCCGTACCATTATCCAAATAATGAGAAAATAAATTACGTTTGTTGTATGGGAGCCCCCTTAAATATTTATTATTATTACTAGCTTTTGCCCGCGGCTTCGCACGCTTGTGTTATGTAATTTTTACGTTATAGTCTAATAATAGATCATGCATTTCGTACCAAACAACAACATCCAATAAATCTTTTCGAAGCTGAGCACAGTAACCTGTATTAGCATAGGTATAGGTATAACGCAAGCATAGCCGTGAGTGGAAGCTATTTAAGCCATTACCTAAAATTAAATGTTTGAGTCTAATATAAATTTATAACAGTAAAAGAAGTTGCAAACAAAAAACAACAATTATATAAGTACCTCTTCATATTACAACAAAAAGAAATCATCATCACTTCACTCAGGCCTTTAACAGAAGTTTCAGTAAATTTTGTTTAGGTAGTAATTACCTAAGCAGGCAGGTACAGTTTAGAAAAATATGGAAGAATCACACACGATGATCCTGTTTTGCTCAGTTTTACATATTATCCGCGCGCTTTTTGTTCCACTTACCACATTTTTTTACCTTCTTAAGTTTGGTTCCATACGAATTGAGTACTTAACTACCTACACATAAGATAGTTACTTACCTACTATAACTATAACCTTCTTGAAGTAACCGAGTAATCAATCATTTTCTGCTCCCCTATTTTATTTAAAAGCCCACAGATCTAAAATATTTTAACTATTAAAAACTTATTTCAACATGCAAGAAGAAGAAGAAGAAGAACAAATCAAAAACAGTCAAAAACGAACGTTACGCGCTATGTTGTTAATTCGAGGATACAATTTTATTGCCATAATGAATACCTACTATTATACAGGGTTACAGGAAAAATTGTGCTAGATCCGTTAAGAGCGTGGAGTACCCATGATTTCTGACTTATTTCACTATGAAACACCCTAGGCTAAACTAATAATATTTTTGTAGATATCCCTTAGAAAACAATACAGTTTCTAATATTTTTTTTTATATCTTAACTTTCACTTGTCTACTACGGTCTATTCAATTAACTTATGTACTATTTTAATGATTGACGTCCTAAAGCATCTTATTACACATGTAAAAATGCAATAATAATAATGATAAGAAGACACAAAATATTTCAATGAAAAAATTAAAAATTGAATATCTCGAAAAGGGTAAAGTTTAGCCTAGGGTGTTTCATAGTGAAATAAGTCAGAAGTGATGGGTACTCCACGCTCTTAACGGATCTAGCACGATTTTTCCTGTAACCCTGTATATAAGTAAGTATATGTAGATATAACATGTATGTATATTATATTTAAGTAGTTATTTTACTGAAATTATTTAGTAAGTTTATAAGGTATTTTATTTATGTAGTTATGCTTGTGCACCCCGTCTTTAACCGCTTCGACAAATCCTCTCCATCCAAAGGTTGCCTGGAAGAGATCGCTTTTAGCGATAAGGTCGCCCATTGTAACACGTTTCTGTAAAATTTCTTATCCTTCTTAATTGTATTATTATTTGATGTGTGTGCAATAAAGTGTTTATCTATCTATCTAACCTACATATTATTATATCTAAGTAGGTGCCTACCCTTTTTAAACATTTTTCATCAAATATTTCGTATCATTGGCTAAATACAAATAATAGCACCTCCGGCTTACTTTAATGCCAAAATAAAAAAGGTTTTAAAATGCGTAGCAATGGTAAGGGTCTATAACTTAATTAGCTATAAGTACTACTGGGGTCTATCAAAGATACCAACCACTAACGCTAACGCCAAACGCTAACTTCAAAACTGTATTGAACAGACATTAGCTGTGGAAAAGGAAGCGATTTCCGAAATTTCATCCTAGTACATTTTGGAGTTAGCGTTTGGCGTCAGCTTTAGTGGTTGGTATCTTTGCTAGACCCCCAGGTACCTTAAAACTTCCTTGGGGTCGATCAAGAATGTAGCAGTAGCGCAAAAATAATTTTATCTACCTAATTAGAATGGTAACGTGTAGAAGTTTATCTAAATAATACATTTTACCGCCAATCGCCAATAAAGAACATTGCTCCTGCCAAAACCCTGTAAATCGAAAACTTGAATAAAAATGTAAGCTTCAATATTGGCTAAGTATGATAATCAAGTGCACAGATTACTGAATATGTTACTACTATAGGTTAAGCTATATGTACTACATACTATACGCGCAGTAGATTTTTGAAAACTAATACATAATACCAGATCGCCAATAAAGAGTTTTGCCCTCGCCAGATCCCAATAAATCGAAAACATGAATAATAATTTAGTTATGTTTCAATATTGGCTAAATATGATATCGCGTGAAGCCTTAAAACTTATAAAAAAGTCTAAGATGTTTAAAGTTTTCTAAATTCCTTGTTCTCTGTGCCGTGCTCATATTCAAAAAGGTTCTTATACCTATCCTATTTTTAGTTTGGACCACAGATTAACGAAAAAACTTATCTATATGTAATACATATGACTTCCATGGGTGTAGGTACTTACATAATGAACACATTGTTTTTCTCTAATCTGCATTGCATCGAGCGCAGACGAAGTTATCGCGCGATGTATTTCGCCGTTGCCCGAAAAGTGTGATACACTACCGGTAATGCAGGCGCGCCAATTGTTATTTACTGTTATTTGTCTTTTAAGTTATAAATAAACACACATGCATTAAATTACTTCCTTATTGCTTAGTGCAGTGGGGATTGTTTAGAATGAAATGAAAATGACTGGGGTTCCGTACTCAAAGGGTAAATCCTTATTACTAAACCTCCGCTGTCCGTCTGTCTGTCTGTCTGTCTGTCCATCAGTCACCAGGATGGACTCATGAATTGTGATAGTTAGACTGTTGAATTTTTCACAGATGATATATTTCTGTTGACACTATAACAACCGTGATCCGTATTCAAAACGACAGATAAACAGACAAATAAAAAAAAATTGGTTTTATTCATTTTGATAAGAAATTATAAATTAAAACTATTAAAATTTATTTTTGTAGTTGCAAATAATACTCTCACAGTTTGTAAAACATATTTATTCGCCGACATGCAATATAACGCTACTGCTTTTTCCATTTTATTTAGCCCACGTTGGTCGCGCAGCAGGCAAACAAATTGTCTGTGTGTCCAGTTTGGGGCACGAGATATTTTTCCGCGCCAACTCAACAGCAAAGGTTCGGGCGTATATGTAGCCGCGCCATAATAGTAACAGAAGTTTTTTCTTTAATCTGTGCATCCGGATAAACCCGAGATAAAATTACCGTCAGTAGCAGTGTAGCAGAGTAACATTTTATTTTCTCTCATCTATGGTCAGTAGCCAAAATATAACTTACTCTTTGACACTGGCTAAATACCTACACTATGTGTGGAGCCAAAATATAAGAAAAAAAAAACTTACCTTGAGGCCTTGAAGCGGCCATCTTGTTAAAATCCCGTTCCGTTTTATAATGAAATCTTAATCATTTTCACCAAAAAAAAAAAATTAACGATATTTAAAACTGTGTTTTGCGCCGGGTTTTTCTAAGCTTATTAGTAACTGCATGAAAATCTGTTCAGTATTTTCGGACTTGTGCCGTAACAAACAAACAAACAAACAAACAAACAAACAGACAAAATGTCTAAAAAGTAGCTTAACGTGATCAGCGAAAAATTTCAAGCCAACCTGTGTCCTTTTTTTTCGATATATTGCATTTACAGTTTTTTTTATCTCTAAAGTTTTATTATATGTATAGATATAGATATTCCGTTTTTTAGTAAGTATTTGTTGTTATAGCGGCAACAGAAATACATCATTTGTGAAAATTTCAGCTGTCTTACTATTATGGTTTGTTGAATATTTGTTAATATTCCATACTAATAAAAGACTTCTACGTAGTACATAAAGTACATAATATGTAATTATGTACCGCTATGACACTAATAGAAAGAAAAATGTATTGGGTTGGGACTTTACAAAGACTTATCTTATACCTACTATAATAAATGCAAATAACCTAAGAAAAACAAACGTTATTAGGTAATTCTAAATACCGATTGTAACTTACAAAGTATTGTGTTTATTGTAATATGCCATTTCCTTATTACATCAGGCATTAGTCACCTGATTTACCTGTCACCTACTAAGGAGTAGATTCGAAGACAATAATAATTTATTAATTTTCTAGGTTGTCTTACCCATTAAAACGTGGACTCGGTACATTTATTGTGTTTAAAAGTAATCGTAAAGCTTATGGATCTAGGTATAGTAAATAAATAAATAACGCCCAACGATCACATACGTACATAGATCCTGGACCCTGGCTAGGGGATTCCCTGTATTTATCTATGGAACTACAAAGACCATGATCCCACAACACCCGTACACAGAACAAGTACTTTGCATTTTTTCTATGGATCTGGACTGGTCCTGTCGCGGGACACGAACCCGTAGCTTCCGGGTTATGAGCCGACCTGCTCAACTATCACACCACAGAGGCTGACAACAATATCAGTTTATAGTAGTTACAGGTCCTATTGTGATCTGCGATGCGTTAGCAATGTTATAGGTACCCTCCCTACAGTCTTTCCCATACTATCCTTCTTCAGTATTTTAAGAGTTTGCAATTTTCTCTGCACCTATTTAAATATTGAAATATAAAATATTGATTATTGGAGGCGAGCAGCCGCTCAAAGTGGCGCTCCCTGGGGGAGGCATATGTTCAGCAGTGGGCGTCTTCAGGGTGTTAATGATAATTTAAACATTTGCTCACATCACAGATGAGAAATGCGCAAACAGTTACACACATTTACCTAATATCTAATAACCTAATAAAAATCACTACTACAACGCGAGATATACCTACATTACGTATTATAGTAGGTATTTTTTATAGTCAGTAAACATATACCTAGGTAGAGGTAGATAAGATAGGTACCTACATACTACAGTTTACTAGAAACGGATACGATGGCACCTACCTATTTATAATTAGACATTAAAAAAAGGCAGACAATCAACCGGAGCCGGATTCTGATCCGCTGTCAATGTCAATCATCTCGCTCGTATCTTAGCTGACTGATAGAGGGTCTTTGAAGAAAATCCGACAAAAGCGGTTGTGAATTTTGAATTTATTTTTTAAAACTAGTGTATCTTGAACTTTAATGTGTAATAAGGGTGGATTATTATCCGTTGAGTGTTCGTGAACGTGCACAAGTGTTGGCAAATGGTTTCAAGATCACAAAACCATGCATTGTCGTTTTTACTTCAAAGGCCTTTTTAGAGCCTTCAGTAAAATATCCTCCATTTTACTGTTGGCGTTTTGACTGACAAAATATGACTTTGACTTGACATAACCGTACAAATTTTACCCACTTGACATTGGCAGAATTATTGCAAACAAGCGATAGAAAGCCATAAAGAAGAAGAAGAAGAAGAAGACTGATAGAGACCAATCAAGATTTAAATAATATTTCTGAACCCCGATTTTTAACCTTTATTATGGAAATCTCAAGGAATGCCTTATCTGCAGTTCCTACCTATAGTTTAGTAGAATATTATCCACAAAAATTAACAAAACGTAATGTTCTTTCAAATATGAGTCTGTGATCCGCTTGGTTTATTATTATTATTGCCCCATATTATAAACAGTTGGGTTTTATTTCATAAGACCTGGAAACTACTCATCTTGTTCTCGTGCTTATGTTTATGGTTATGTTTCAGTTTAGGCTTTATTTAATTGTTTTGTGGTGATTTTCTGTGTTCTTATTCACTGGAACTGTTCTCAATCTCAACTAGAAAGAAAGAAAAGAAAGAAAGAAAAACATTTATTCGTGACAGTACTACTGAAATGCCTTCCGTGGTGGAGCTATCCACCGGCGGACGGAAGTCTGAGGGTGGATAACTCGGCATATTCTTCATCGTGAATGTACATAGATAGGTACCTACAGGAGACGGTACACTAGGTTTCAAATCAGACCTTTCCAGTGGATTCTTGAAAGATTGTATTTTTTTAAATCATAAAAATATGCATTACGTTTAACCGCATTTCGTCAGATGCTAAGTGATAATGCGGTCGACGATGTAACACACTCGCTTAGAAGCAACTTCAATCTACTCATGGAAACTTCCGAAATACCTACAGCTATTTGGAAATACAGACCAGACCAGACAGAGTTTTTCATCACATCTTAGTGAATCGGTACAGTAAAAATTCTATTATAGCGATTCATTAGGTGTTCAATTCAATCGAGCTAATAAATCATGATATTGATAAGGCCTCTGACAGGTTTCTTATTATGTACATTTTTGTAGCTTAGATATATTCGGTATTAAATTATCCTAGGTTTTCCATGGTGATAACTAAAACTTAAAATGTTATGCCTATAAACACAGAATTCGCCCTATTACATAGGTCCTATAAATTATAAAAAAAAAAAAACTTGTTCTACTGGCTGCACACTGCCAACATTCATTTTTATTTACGTCTTTTACCCTTTATAATTATTAATGTAATGTAACTAAAAGTGCCTACACTCTATTTTCAAATGTCACCGATTGGTCTCGTAAACCAATCCGCGCCTTTCTAAAAGTTTTTTAGTTATTTTGTACATAAGTAATAAATTGTTGTAAATACTTAATCAACATTTTTACAAGTGATTATACCTACTTACTTGTCGTTTTGTAAAAATCAAGGTTTACCAAGTCAAGCTTCTCGAATGTATTTTTAGGTTTCCGTAACTCTGGCAATGTTTTGTCTTTGTCCGTCATTTTGCATGAACCCTTTTCCCACGAATGTTGGAGTTTGACAATTATGAACAAAATAGTGAGCAAAATTAAAGAATGTATGGGGTCCCTTGTTGAAATGATCACAGGTTAAAGTTTATTTGAGAGACATTTTCTTCTTAATGTGTTTATAAACACCATGGTATAAGTTTTTCGCGTAGAATTACTCCGCAATAGTATTGATTCATATAAAAAGCACCCTATGGAATGCGAGATTCAAAGCGGGAGTCCTATATATACTCGCTACTTATTCATTTTTATTTTTATTTGCAAATATAAATATGGCACTAATTTTATATAAAGTATGTAGGTATTAAATATAGGTCTTAGTTTCATGTTTTCTTATAAAATACCTTTATTTATTTATTTATTCATTTATCAGAGCGCCTGGTCGATGCGACGCGTGACCAAAATGCTGGCACTTATTTGGCTCAACGCATCATTGCAATTCAACGAGGCAATGCTGCCAGCATGTTGGGTACGCTACCTACCGGCAGTGGGCTGGAGCATTTGGACTGTCTATAGGCCATCGCGGTCTATTATACAGTCCATATGTTCTTAGTAGTAGGTATAGTGTAGCTAGTTAGTGTGTAGTGTAGTTAGTTTTAGTTTAGTTTAGTTTTTATTATTGTAGTAGTTAGCTTGAGTAATAAAGGCATATTGCCCGTAAAAAAAAAATTAAAATAAAAAAAATTTATATGGTACTCACATCCATGGCAGCAGAACTGTCTCCCGTTTTGATGGCATTAGTGTACTTGTCCTGTAGATACTTGACTGCCAGCGCCCCCTGGCTGTCGATGAGCCCCCACTGCTGGTAGATACCGGAGTAGTCCGATATGATGTCCCGGTTCATCACCGGATTGCCCATTATTAAACCCTGAAAGGAACAAAAGGTTTATAAGGTTATCTCTCTGTCGAAAATAAAGTCTAATAAGTGATTGATTTTATAATCAAATAAAATAAAACAAACAATAAAAAATCTGTTTCTGCTACAATATAATTGTATACACCAGCATAGCGATTCAGGAGACCTCAGCGCTGAGGCTCAGCCCTGAGGCCTCGATTCAACCAACTTTTATTTGAAAATAGAACGGAAGTAGCGTCATCGTTTCTGCAAAAGGCATGAGCTAGGGGAGAGCTTTCCGTTCTATTTTCAAATAAAAGTTGGTTGAATCGAGGCCTCAGCGCTGAGCCTCAGCGATGAGGTCTCCTGAATCGCTATGCTGTACTGTACCTACCTATATATACTTAGTTCAATTATGATCCAACAATAACACAGTATGTATTAAGAAGTTTTGTATATCTGCTGTCTGTATAAGAGGTTATAAGTTCTATACATTCTATTAGCTCTCGTCTCGAGCAAAATGCGAAGAAACTTTTCCCCTGACCTAATAGGTATTTAAACTTGTCACCTTACAAACAAATTAATGTAGGTAAGTGATAGCGACGGCAATTAATGCTATTTTGCGTAAATTTCATAAACATGCCAATTCATGAGTCTTAGCATGCTAATTGCTATTGCTATGCTATTTGCTGAAATTAAATTAAATGAAAATGAAAAATGAAATTAAAATTGAAATAATAATTGAAATGAAAACGGAAATGAAAAAATGAAATGAAAAATTATATGAAAAATGAAATGAAACATGAAATAAAACTTTATTTTTAAAATTAACTATTTTTAATTTTAACTCCTTTTTGTTCTACTAGCTACCGTCAAAACGCTTTTTTCATACGGACTGTCAATCTGTTTAATTCTAATTATTCTGAGATTGTTGATATGTTTACAATGAGGTGGAATTTCTTCAAATCACTGATCAATAATCAATTCTTTATTAATAATTAACAATTCTGTTCAATCCTTTTGCAATCATTATATTCTCGTTCTAATATAATTTATATGGCTTTGTATTGTACTCAAGATGTGTCATTTTCTGTTCACTTGATATTATCTATTACCGTTATCTGTTAGTATTTTTATCTGTTAGGGCACTGTAAACTCGATAGCTATAAGCGAAAACTATTCAAGGCTTTCTTATGTTTATAATCATAGTTTTATTAGCTTCTAAGCAGCTATTGGTATTCCATGTAGAATAAAATAAAAAAAAAATTAAATTAAATTAAATTCAAAATTAACTAAATTAATTGAAATAAAATTTCATATTTAACACAATTTCGCAACCACATTTCATTTGCGAAATGCTAATTGAGTTTTCACATGCTAAAAATTAATGCGAATGCTAATTAATCCATCACTAGTAAGTGAGCCTATAGTATAGATAGATAATATCTATTAGTCATCTATTACAAACAGGTTTGCGGACAGTTGAACGCACACAAAAGAAGAAAAAAACGCACAGCAAACACTTATTAATTCTTACTTCGAAGTGATCGATCACCAACCACTATACAGACCTATGTCACGAATAAATTACATTTTAAAATCAATTCTTCGGAATGAGACCTGAATATTTTGTTATCATGAATTATTTAATTTTATCCGATACTTGTCTAGAGTAGGCATAAGTGACTACTCTAGACAGACATTGATACAAATTTTAATTTAATGGCAAAGTTAAAATTAGTTCAGAAGTCAAGCACTGTTTTTTTGACCGTTAATGATAATGATGTGTGATGATGCTATAAAATGATCCATGAACTTCTGGCTTGCGGCTTACTTAAAAATGAGGCAAAGATATGATAGATTGATGGAATTTGTATCTACAGTCTATAGAAACGCAGTTTATCATAATGAATTACCTACTATATTATTTTATAATTTTACTTTTTCATTTGCTATCAAAGTAACCATCACAGTTGATAGATAAAAAATTAAAATTTCACTACGAGAGGTTATATTCCGTTAAAACCGCAGACATAACATATTGAATAATCTTTACCGCAGAGCGTCTCTAGTCTATTTAGACATGCATGTCAAGAGTCCGATGCCAATTGTCAATAGTCTTGGTTAAAGGGGATTTTCCCAACGCCAACTCTTGCCTTTTGTGTAAAAACTAGGCACACCAAGCCTCCTTTATGAATATGAGTCACACAAAAATCCAGTAACAAACCGTCCGCTTTATAAAATATGTAGATAGAGTTTTTACCTAGCAACATTTTTTACCGGTTATATTTCTGAAAATATCGGCTTGTACAGTTACAAGCTATGATTATGGCAGGCTCTCCAGTACCATTAGTTACGGTCAGTTCGGCGTGAAATTACAATAATATGCCATTGGCAGGTGCAGTCGTAAAAACATACATATAAAGTTAATAGTGCAGCTCCAGTGGCTTCAGTGATTAACCGTGGCCGAAAAGCTTATTTAAAAAAGGCGAAACAAATACCTATCTACAAATGATACGTGCAGAACGAATTTTATTTCGCAAATGATGACATGAAGGAGAGCGATTGTAGGTCATTGAAAGCCTTTGTGATCAGATTGCCTAAAAAGCAAATTGCCAAAAAACTATGTCTATACTTGCAAATTGCCTATGCAATAAATATGTCTTAAAATCTATTTTAAAAGAATCCATCAAGGAGTATTGGTATTCTTGTGTTGTTATGTCTGTGGTGTTTCGGTCAAATTGCCTATTGCCTATATGTACCTATTATTTTTTTTGTATGATATGCTAAATGACGTTCGATATACCGTTGGTATTTCAAGTGTATCGAGATTTTCGGAGTTTTATTAAATACTTACCCGGGCCACCTTGAATACTTATGCCCACACAGCCACGGATTATCAACCAGTTAATGTCTCCATCTCTCTCCATTTATAGGTTGAACAGAGGTTTCTTTTTGGGAAATTTTGTTGGTCCTTCGAGCCAGACCAAGAAAACTTCGTAGACATGTGTAAATAAATGTAAATATACATAGTTAGTTTCCGCTTGCACTTGGGCAGCTCGGTGGTTTTTTTTAGTTGAATCCTGTCCCATATTTTATTTATTTATAAATCTTACCTGTAAATTAACATCAAGCGGTCCAAGCTCAATGTTTTGCTCTAGAATCTTCAGCGCAAGCGCAGGGATGTATCTCCCTGCGTAAGACTCTCCAGCGATGTACAGAGGAGCCTTACGGAGCTCTGGAAACATGGTCAGGAACTGCTGCAGGACTTTGTAGAGATGGGTAGCGCACTATTAAATTTTTCAGTATTAGAGAATAACCCATAGTGAAAAATCATTGAGCTAGAATTCGTTACGGAAAAATATAATCACGTATATGCTTATGGGGCCTGTATGACTGGATCCTTTATCTCGCTCGCGCATCAGCAACCAGTAGGCCTAGCACGAATATTTACGCGCGGGTAAGTGTAACGTTAACGTAAGCCAGTTGTATGGGGCGCTGATCAAATGCCATACAACTGACGTACGCTAACGTTAAACTTACTCCCGCGTAAATATTCGTGCTAGGCCCACCGATATCGTACACGCATGCATTGTTATTCAAATGTCATCTCAATCTGAGGTTCCAGAGGTTAATACTCACTGTAGACATATCTTTAATGAATCCATCGTCACTGTTGGTGAAGCTGAAACCGGCGCCGATAGGGTTGTCGATGAACAGCATGGAGTGCGCTTCAGACCACGACCAGTTACGACCTATAGAGAGAAAGATTGAAGTTGGATTTCACCGTTATAATTAAACGCGATCAATTAAAGCTAAACTCAGTTCAAGTGTGTAAATGTTGCTGTTACATCTGCATGGTGTACCTAAATCTAGATCAAAACTAACATTTGAAATTTTGTACGCGTTTACTCACAACTTAGTAACTTAGTTCGTTTTGTCATACGATCGGTGAAATTGGCCATAAAATGATAATACGTAGGTACGTTAGATATATTCAAATACTTATACTATGATGGTTAACACATAATAATAACTTCATACAAATTATAATAATAATTACAAATTATACTTATGCGAGGCCGATGTGGGTCATGATAACAAAATTGCATTATTTTTCTTGTAATTGTACACACATACAGAACTTCTTATCGCACATACATAGGCACTTAAATGTTCAGTTGTGTAGATATTGTAAAAGTACAATCTCCAAATAGTTGGAAAAATTTACGCTGGGTTCGAAAGAATCAATGGCGTCCAATTAGGCGCCTACGAATATTAACTTTCTATTTTATAATTTTATACTATAGACTTGTTTGATAACACACAATTTTAATTAAACATACCAGGAAGAAGTGAAAGTTAAGGATATTACACACAACAAATAGGTACCTTGACAGATATAACATTTGACAGATCATGGACTCCACTTATCAATAATATCATATTGCAGACATAAAACAATGATTCGTAGCGTGTAAGGTTTGACAGCTTGACACTTCGTTTTATAAGGCAGCTATAAATAATGTGAATGTCTTATAACACAGGCAGGGTTTGTGTATAAATGTCATAAATATGGTAGAAAATCAGCAACCAATGGATATCACTGACTACGACAACTATGTAGGTAAGGAACAGTTTGATAAAACAGTAAAACTATATAGACAGGTTATATAGACAGGCACAGGTTTTTCGAGTATTTATAGACGATCTACTTGAAATTCCACCTATCTCAGATAGACTATTGAATTTGGAATTTCTCGAAAGGATTAATAATGTTACTTTGGCCAATTAATTCAGTCAGGTGAAATACATGAAGTTATATGTACAGTATATAAATATACATAAAAGTCTTTGGTGAAATCTATCTATAATTCACCCACCTAACAAGAACCTTATGTCATATTTAGTCAAACCGATCCGACACGACAGTCTATGGAAGCCATGAGACGACATGATATAGTAAAGGGTACTTGGTATACAAACATACACAATGAATATAATGATACTATGCGAGTACACTGTTGAGTGTGGGTATCTTATTCTATTAATATTAATTCAAGTATACTTATCAGTGTGGTCGTGATCAATTGACGCCTAATAGCTGCGGTGTTATTGGCACCTCGTTACCCAGATAATATATACACTTTTCCTGGTGGGTGACCTTGATGAACATCCATGGCATTTTTAACATTTCTGAGAAATACTCGAGCTAATTTTAAATGTGTAATATGTACTTGGTACTACAAGCTTCTCAGCTTTTCCCTTAGCTTACCTGAATTTTCATTACCTATCTATACGATCCGTAATATATCCTAATAATATTATAAAATATATGAAAATTTAAGTCAGGAACGTTAGGTACAGTAGTATTTACCTACATATATACATTCAAACGTATACTTAAGTAAACATATAATACCTACATAGATTTTGTAACGGATAGTTAAATAGAAAGAAAGAAAATACATTTATTCAAGACATCGTGCATCGTGACCATAATAAAATTATTTATGGCAGTTTATAAATAAGTAAGTACCAAATACTTACGTTTCAAATATCCAATCTCTTGATCATCGAACTCAAAAGGTCCGATCTCGTCAAAAAGTCCGGCTATACTCGACGCTCCCGGTCCTCCTTGGAGCCAGACGATCCATGGCGTTTCTTCCAACGGCTTCTTCTCAACCGGGAAGTACCAGAAGAACATATTTGAGTTGTATTCTTCATCTACAGTGAAGAAACCCGTGTGACTGGTCATATTGAGGAAGTACTTCGAATCGACAAAGGAGGCATTTTTGGCTAGGTCTATGTGGTTGGCTTTCAGATATGGTGTGAGGATGAGCGCTGGAGATCTCCCATCCACCAGAACTGCGCTGCAATGTAAGAAACCTCAGTCTTTTTTATGCAAGCAAACTCTCTCTATCTAGCCATGTATAAACATTTGCATATCTTTTTGTCAATACATAATTATCTATATTGATGGCCTTTGTAATAATGGCTCGGAAAAGTATACTTAGGCCCTCTTGCACGTTCTCGGTTTAAAATTATAACTGAATACCTAACCCAGAGCTAGTAATTCGAGTTAAGTTGGTAAACAGAAATATCCAGACATTTTCTCTTGCACGTTCGGAATATTGACAGGGGTTAAGCCCGTCACACACGTAGCAATAATATATATTAATATACCGTACTATAATATATATTATAGCAAGCTACCACACACGGAGACGATGCTATAATATATATATTTTCCTTCATTTCATTGATGGTCGGCCTAGCGTTTACACGTGTTTTGTAATAAAGGTTGATTTCAAAACACAGTAGGTAATTATGAATTCAACAAGAAGTGCATTGTTATTGGATTTACTTGATAGTTCTTCAGACGACCATTCCGATTAATATTACACACTCCTAATAAGGTGGATATAGTTTTTATGAAAAGTAGTTTATTTATAATAATAATAATAATAATAATAATAATAACGCAGGGGCGGCTTTGTGGCGAGCCGTCGGTGAGTGGCGACACCGCGTACCCTGATTCCAAGGGGCTAAGTGAGACCCCTAACCCCTGGCTTGCCTTAACTGGCTGTCCAGGGGTGGAAGTCGCAAGAGCTAAGAACCTAAGCTCCAGGGTGGAAGTGTTAAAGGGCATAACGCCGCGAGTAGCGTTCAGTGAAAGTGCAGCACACCTCTCGACACCCTAAGCCACCCACACCAATGTTGCTTCCTCGGCACCAATATGCGGTAGCCACTACAGGAGGCCCATTTAGTGGGTGGCAAGTCATCACCTGCCTCAAACATTTTGATATGAGACAAAATTGGCAGGTGCTGTCCTCTCATTCCATAACCCAATGTCACCATCCATCCAAAAGTTCACCATAATAGCCCAGATATTTTAACCTTCATATTATACAAAATAGTTCTATTAATATGCCAACATGTAAGAAAGAAATATGTAAAACACGGTCACATTGTCTCTGGTTCTCGCTGAAATGCAAACCATCGACGTCAGGTCCAGGGATAGTGTGACCATGTTATAGTTATCTTTGTATCCAAAAAGGCCTCTTGGTGTTAGCTTCGGCCCCACTAATGCCTCTCAAATGTCCGGGCTAGACCCGAGAATGGAAATGAATAATAATAAATATTTATTTCCAGAGAGAGTAATTACTTTAATACAAATTACGTTACACAGGTTTACAGAATAGAGTAGAGACTCGATATAATTAGGCTAATTTAAATGACTTGTACCTGAGGTAGTATAAAAAGTGACCAGTCGCCAATCAGACTTTTACATCGCCGATGCCTAGTCCCGAGTAGACTAAATGGCGATATATCGCCTAAATTGACCACACTGGTCGGGCGGAGGCGGCCCAGGGGGTCTAGCTAAGATTCCAAACGCTAACGCTATCGCCAAATTTTGCTTTTGGGAACGTTTGGGATCCCAAAAGCTTCGGGCTAACTCCAAAATGTACTGGAATGACATTTCGGAAATCGCTTACTTTTGTGGAAAAGTAAGCGATTAATGTCATTTCAATACATTTTTGGAGATAGCGTTAGCATTTGGGATCTTTGCTAGACCCCCAGGCAAAGCGGCAGGAATGGTAAGAGGGGAGAAGCGTCCGAGGAGCGCGTCGGATATGTTGAAACATGCTGTACATTCAAAATATGTCTCGCTATACCATAATATATATTAATATACAATAATATAAAAATATGCCATAATATATATTACGGTATAGGTTGGTCACAGAAATATATATTATAGCTGCGTGTGCGGTCCCTCGAGAATTTGTATAGAAAACATAAGGTAATATGTCTAGCTATAAATATATTAATATATATTATAGCTACGTGTGTGACGGGCTTTAAGTTGCTAAACCCCCGGCTCAATGCACAGAGTAAAACAAAATTACACCTGACTTATGTATTTGAAGTTGAAAGGTACAAGGTATACATATTCTATACTAACTGGAATAAGCTCATAGCATCGTAAATTATACAAAACTAAACTTTAATTTTAATGCCGTAAAATTTACATTAGACTATCGTGTTTGGAGAGAAACGTGGTCTGAGGAAGATAGTACGTTGTGTACCCATGGAGTAGTCTGTCTTTTTCTTATGCCTTATTATCGGAGGTAGTTAACCTGTTTTCATGGGAATACATGTAGGATTAAAAATCTGATAAAGTTTATGAACGGACAATTTAAATGTAAAAAAGGTGTGAGAGTTTATGAACGAAGGAAGAAAGAGAGACATGCAAGAGGTGAATGGAAGACGTGAGAGTCTTTTTCTGCGGTGTTAATAATTAAAAATAGTTTTGTCGGAAAATATAGAAGACTTTGCTGCCTCAAGCCCCCCATCGTTTCCTTTTCAGGAGCACCAACCAGATTCTACATGCATAATAAACTCAACTTCGTAAATTTTCGATGAATGTAAAACAATGAAATTAGGTAAAATTGACTTACCTACTTACTTTTACTAAAACTGTACTAAAAAACAATACAGTAGTCAATCGCACAGAAATCATACTTTCTATGGGATAGCATAATACCGTTACTTCGTAAATTAATCAACAAAATTTTATCAGATTTAGTAAAATTAGAAGCTGTAGCATGCATGTACTAAACTGTTTTGTGAACCATTAATAATAAAAAAAAAAAAAAAAAAAAAAAAAAAAGAGCTAGGTATGCCTTTAGCAGTCTATGTATGTAATGTACCTTTGTTGTTTGTATTCATAGCACATGCTGTTTAAGCATCCTATGCTACACACGGTTCTTATGTGATTGAAGAGATGAAACTGCGGGCCTACTACTTTATTTTAAACTCATTCACAACTCGAGACACAAAAAAAAACTTCTCGAAAAACTTATCGTTTCTGTTCGAAGTGCTTGTTCCAGTTAGTATGGAATATAAGTACTATTATAGAACTTCTTGGAGAGGTATCAATAGAACATTTTCAGCCAGTGTCAATTTAAAACTTATAAAACGTACATACCTAAAGCCGCCTCTACATGCTTGATGTTTGCCACAAACACCCAGTACCCCAAACACCGACCACAAATTACTCAACACATACACTGCATCCACAGGATAGTCAAAAGTGCTAGGTATGGATGGGCAAAAATGGCAGGCGACGAGCGTGTTAGGGCTGCCAACATTTTTTTTCGGAGAAATATATAGCATCTTTTTAATATAATAAAAAACAAAAGATAAACAAATATATTATTTATCAAATATTCATTTTTATAAACACTATCTAATGTCTTTTTTTAAATTAAAAGTATCATAAAATATGCATTAAGTAAAATCAAAAGGGATATTTGTTACTATCTGTTTCTTTGTTCTCCGCGATTTTAAATTCATATCGGAATTTCCTTCGTGTGAATATGGCGGGAATAGAAAGCAGGAACGACATTACTTTAAGGGCCTTACTTATAAATGCCGCTTAAAGTTAGTCAGTGTTTTCCCGCGTGACATTTCAAATCAGTCAAAAGTTGACAGAAGGTTTTAAGCAATGGCTAACTTTAAGCGGCGTTTATAAGTGAGGCCCTAAATGAAGAAGGTTATATTGGCATAGCTACTGCATGTTGAAACTTGGCAACAGGCAACTTGAAAGTGACGATGCGATCGAAGGAGTAGCATGCTAGCTATAGCTTATATTTTATGCTGGATACTGGAACACATAGGATACTGATTACCTCTTTTATTTAAGCCGCAGCGAATAATCTCAATTATTCGCGGGCAGTATTCGAAGAGATATATAGAACCTACTAGTTGCGCACAGCGTTTAGCACACAGCCTTGAAATATAGTGCAGTTCTATATATTAATGTATGGTTAGCAACCCTACGCGCGTACTACTGTCAAACGTTTGAATACATCACAAACAGCTTTGTCGTTCGACAAACGTATTTGTCAAATCCTTAGAACTATGCACAATTCCGACACTGATACCGATCAATGGTGTTTGCCAGAGATACATGTGTGTTTGCAAACAGGCAAACACCAAAATAAAAATACACACACCCATCCTCAAGTTCGTGTTTGCTATTTGATGTTCGCTGTTTGCCAAGTATGTGAAAGCCCCTTAAGGATCAACATGTCAAATTACCCCCGGGTTAAATATATAACGGGATAAGTGGTCAATTTTCTAACGTGCAAGATAAAATACAGAAATAATCCGAGTTAGGTATTTATTCAGGTAACACGAGGTTAGAGTGAACGCGCAAGTCGGCCTTAAGGTGGTACGTCACGCTCAGCGCGCCAAATTCAAATTTTCTTGCTTGTTTTGCTAATTACAGCTTAATTACTCAACGCAATTACATGTAAACTAGTTTTCCGCAAATAAATACAATGTATCAACAAATTCGGATTAAACGTATCACCTAAATATCATTAGTTTTGCAACAATTGGCAATAGACTGAAAAGCCAAGACAAATTTAGTTTTTGCCATTTGTTGCTAAACCAATGATATTTAGGTAATACTTTTAATCCTTATTTGTTGACAGATTCTCACGCAATCACATTCAAACTAGTTTTCATGTAATTGCGTTGAGTAATTAAGCTGTAATTAGCAAAACAAGCAAGAAAATTTGAATTTGAATTTTGAATAATAAATTTAAACCAAGTGTGATTTTTTCAGGACTTATAAAGGCATCAGTATCTACCCTTTCTAAAAAAAAGTGCAATGGCGGTCCACAGCATAAATGTCGTTGATAAGTACTTAAAAATTGAGAAAGTACCTACATCAGATGAAAATAGGACCTCTTCCTCGAAAAGTTTTCTGTATTTATCCCGATACGAACTTCCACTATTAAAACTATTAGAACTTTTCTCTTCTTAGTACAATCACAGATATTAAAATAGTAGTTACCTTAGTACAATCAAGTTTACCCCATAAAAAGTACTTTTTATTTTCTTTTTTTTTATGAGAATGAATGACGTGATGAGCAAGTCGTTCGCCCATAACAGTTGCAGTTTGCAGTGTCACTCGGAAATTTAAAATAAAAGTTTCGTGTGACACTGCTGTGCGCACGTCATCCTGAGACATCACACAGTCTAGTAATCAGATTACTAGACTATATATGAGATCAGGTCATAAAGTCTCATTTGCCCAAGTAATTTCACTAGCTACAATGTTCTTCAAACCGGAACAAAATAGTGCTTGCACACTAAGCGGCAGAATAACTGACAAAGCGATGGTACCTACCGAACTTTGCAGTAAAGTCCTACCACCTAGTAAATTCAAAACCACTTAAGTAGGTTTTTGTTATAGAAACATGAAGGACTGTAAGGCCGACTTGCGCGTTCACTCTAACCTCGTGTTACCTGAATAAATGCCTAACTCGGATTATTTCTGTATTTTATCTTGCACGTTAGAAAATTGACCACTTATCCCGTTATATATTTAACCCGGGGGTAATTTGACATGTTGATCCTTAAGCGGCTTTCACATACTTGGCAAACAGCGAACATCAAATAGCAAACACGAACTTGAGGATGGGTGTGTGTATTTTTATTTTGGTGTTTGCCTGTTTGCAAACACACATGTATCACTGGCAAACACCATTGATCGGTATCAGTGTCGGAATTGTGCATAGTTCTAAGGATTTGACAAATACGTTTGTCGAACGACAAAGCTGTTTGTGATGTATTCAAACGTTTGACAGTAGTACGCGCGTAGGGTTGCTAACCATACATTAATATATAGAACTGCACTATATTTCAAGGCTGTGTGCTAAACGCTGTGCGCAACTAGTAGGTTCTATATATCTCTTCGAATACTGCCCGCGAATAATTGAGATTATTTGCTGCGGCTTAAATAAAAGAGGTAATCAGTATCCTATGTGTTCCAGTATCCAGCATAAAATATAAGCTATAGCTAGCATGCTACTCCTTCGATCGCATCGTCACTTTCAAGTTGCCTGTTGCCAAGTTTCAACATACGGTCAGTAGCTATGCCAATATAACCTTCTTCATTTAGGGCCTCACTTATAAACGCCGCTTAAAGTTAGCCATTGCTTAAAACCTTCTGTCAACTTTTGACTGATTTGAAATGTCACGCGGGAAAACACTGACTAACTTTAAGCGGATTTATAAGTAAGACCCTTAAAGTAATGTCGTTCCTGCTTTCTATTCCCGCCATATTCACACGAAGCAAATTCCGATATGAATTTAAAATCGCGGAGAACAAAAAAACAGATAGTAATAAAAATCCCTTTTGATTTTACTTAATGCATATTTTATGATACTTTTAATTTAAAAAAAGACATTAGATAGTGTTTATAAAAATGAATATTTGATAAATAATATATTTGTTTATCTTTTGTTTTTTATTATATTAAAAAGATGCTATATATTTCTCCGAAAAAAAATGTTGGCAGCCCTAACACGCTCGTCGCCTGCCATTTTTGCCCATCCATACCTAGCACTTTTGACTATCCTGTGGATGCAGTGTATGTGTTGAGTAATTTGTGGTCGGTGTTTGGGGTACTAGGTGTTTGTGGCAAACATCAAGCATGTAGAGGCGGCTTTAGGTATGTACGTTTTATAAGTTTTAAATTGACACTGGCTGAAAATGTTCTATTGATACCTCTCCAAGAAGTTCTATAATAGTACTTATATTCCATACTAACTGGAACAAGCACTTCGAACAGAAACGATAAGTTTTTCGAGAAGTTTTTTTTGTGTCTAGAGTTGTGGATGAGTTTAAAATAAAGTAGTAGGCCCGCAGTTTCATCTCTTCAATCACATAAGAACCGTGTGTAGCATAGGATGCTTAAACAGCATGTGCTATGAATACAAACAACAAAGGTACATTACATACATAGACTGCTAAAGGCATGCCTAGCTCTTCCTCCGGTAGGTGGTATATTCCCAGTTGCCCCCACATGGATCGCCCCCAGTTTTTTTCTTTTTTTTATTTTTTTTTTTATTAATGGTTCACAAAACAGTTTAGTACATGCATGCTACAGCTTCTAATTTTACTAAATCTGATAAAATTTAGTTGATTAATTTACGAAGTAACGGTATTATGCTATCCCATAGAAAGTATGATTTCTGTGCGATTGACTACTGTATTGTTTTTTAGTACAGTTTTAGTAAAAGTAAGTAGGTAAGTCAATTTTACCTAATTTCATTATTTTACATTCATCGAGAATTTACGAAGTTGAGTTTATTATGCATGTAAAATCTGGTTGGTGCTCCTGAAAATGAAACGATGGGGGGCTTGAGGCAGCAAAGTCTTCTATATTTTCAGAAAAAAACTCTCACGTCTTCCATTCACATCTTGCATGTCTCTCTTTCTTCCTTCGTTCATAAACTCTCACACCTTTTTTACATTTAGATTGTCCGTTCATAAACTTTATCAGATTTTTAATCCTACATGTATTCCCATGAAAACAGGTTAACTACCTCCGATAATAAGGCATAAGAAAAAGACAGACTACTCCATGGGTACACAACGTACTATCTTCCTCAGACCACGTTTCTCTCCAAACACGATAGTCTAATGTAAATTTTACGGCATTAAAATTAAAGTTTAGTTTTGTATAATTTACGATGCTATGAGCTTATTCCAGTTAGTATAGAATATGTATACCTTGTACCTTTCAACTTCAAATACATAAGTCAGGTGTAATTTTGTTTTACTCTGTGCATTGAGCCGGAGGTTTACCAACTTAAAGCCCGTCACACACGTAGCTATAAAATATATTAATATATTTATAGCTTGACATATTACCTTATGTTTTCTATACAAATTCTCGAGGGACCGCACACGCAGCTATAATATATATTTCTGTGACCAACCTATACCGTAATATATATTATGGTATATTTTTATATTATTGTATATTAATATATATTATGGTATAGCGAGACATATTTTGAATGTACAGCATGTTTCAACATATCCGACGCGCTCCTCGGACGCTTCTCCCCTCTTACCATTCCTGCTGCTTTGCCTGGGGGTCTAGCAAAGATCCCAAATGCTAACGCTATCTCCAAAAATGTATTGAAATGACATTAATCGCTTACTTTTCCACAAAAGTAAGCGATTTCCGAAATGTCATTCCAGTACATTTTGGAGTTAGCAAAATTTGGCGATAGCGTTAGCGTTTGGAATCTTAGCTAGACCCCCTGGGCCGCCTCCGCCCGACCAGTGTGGTCAATTTAGGCGATATATCGCCATTTAGTCTACCCGGGACTAGGCATTGGCGATGTAAAAGTCTGATTGGCGACTGGTCACTTTTTATACTACCTCAGGTACAAGTCATTTAAATTAGCCAAATTATAAATAAACTACTTTTAAAAACTATATCCACTTTATTAGGAGTGTGTAATATTAATCGGAATGGTCGTCTGAAGAACTATCAAGTAAATCCAATAACAATGCACTTCTTGTTGAATTCATAATTACCTACTGTGTTTTGAAATCAACCTTTATTACAAAACACGTGTAAACGCTAGGCCGACCATCAATGAAATGAAGGAAAATATATATATATTATAGCATCGTCTCCGTGTGTGGTAGCTTGCTATAATATATATTATAGTACGGTATATTAATATATATTATTGCTACGTGTGTGACGGGCTTAACCCCTGTCAATATTCCGAACGTGCAAGAGAAAATGTCTGGATATTTCTGTTTACCAACTTAACTCGAATTACTAGATCTGGGTTAGGTATTCAGTTATAATTTTAAACCGAGAACGTGCAAGAGGGCCTAAGCATAAAATTATAAACCTTCAAATGTGTTCAAACATCGTTTTATGACATAAAATTATACATAATTGAGCTGGAAATTTTATGTCGATTAGTTTTCAATATGTTGGTGCTTTACAGGAATTAGTGTGCTTATGTACCGGCAAGCCATTATGATTTTTTACCTTTAATAACAGGGTGATTGGTTCGTAGACCGTATTTCAAGGTGTGCTTAAAAAAATAGGTCTTGTGCTATCGTTTCAGAGTTACATTAGTTCAGTGATTTATCTTTTATTTTTGAGTAATTTAATATTTTGTGGAAATAAAGAAAATTCTCGGTTTTCGACCTTAAATCACTGATTTCTGAAAGTATGGGTTAACTAATAAGTTTTTGATTTCAACCACTCAGGCGCGGCGCGGCGGGCGTAGGTAGGTCCCAAAGCGATTCACAGTAAATTAGAATTTACTAACCTCCATTAGCGCGGTATGGTTTTGCATATTTACGGTTTAAAAGAAACCTCAATGACTCTATTGGCACTTAAAACGTCATCATACATAATTAAACATAGCTTTTAAAAATAGTGCTTATAACATTTTTTTTTTAATGATGACCCTGGCAGAAAAGATGATTTATCTCAAAAAGTTGACAGAACCTTTTTTCCGGTAAATTACTTTATAAACATGTCCTTTTCAACGGCTTTCTAATGGGATACCATTTGTCAAAAAATATGGATGGGTGCCAAAGATATTCACAACCAAAGATGTTTAACCTCCTGTTCGCAACACGAAATGATCCAAGTAAAATACTTGGTATCACGAAAGGATACGGTCTATGAATCAATCAGCCTGTATACGCTTAGGTAGTTATTCGACGAAAGCTACATTAGCACTGTATTCTCGTAATAGCCAGACATATGTTAGGTACTTACTATTTATTACCTAGGTACCTTCAGCCGGTTAAATAGTATTACTGTAGGTTAATACCTACAGTAATACTATCTATATATTATCTGTATATTATCTGGGTTATTACCTACCTAAGAGTACCTACGAATGTATTGACATTACTATACCTTCAAAACTACTCGAATATGTGCATTTGATACTTTACTCACTAAGTCATTACTTATCGAATTCCGTCGTAAAATATTTCTACCTGTGAAATCTTTTAGTTACGTTACGTATAAGCTAGCTCATAGTTAGCTTATACTTAGGTATGGTATTATATTTTCTGTTGTTACTTTAATGCCGCTATTACCTACATTCTATAGAATTTTCGCATCGAGGTCCATCAAAACTTTTCATCAAATTCATACAAAACAGTCTGGACTTGTCTGTACTTACGCTGTTTTAGTTGTTCGTTCAGGCATACAAATAGACCAAAATCCGGATTTGTCACAGGATACTTTTAACCCGTGAAAATTCCTTGGGAACACAATACCGCGAGGAGAGGTGGTTATCTTAAATATTATTTAAATTTAATAGATAAGGTAGGGTAGCTTTAAATACCTTTATAGAAGGTAAGCAATTGAACAATATTTAGAGTTCCAATGTTCGTCCCAATTAAAAACTTGTTAACTAATCTAAAGTCAACCACAATTAAGTAGTACCTATCTCTATCTTATATTAAGAAAATGTAAAATACAGAATGTGGAAAACCCTAACTATGGAACTTATCGCCGAAACCATGCCGAAACATTATTACCTGACTTTAAAAAAGAAGAGTTAAGAATGTTTTTCGCGCGTTTTTCATTTTCCCTTTATAAGAAGAGTAGGTAGGTACCATACTTTGCGATTAGTTTAGCCTTAGAGAATTAGACACAGAATCGACAGAACTTACTATGTAGTATGTACCTATGTTTAAGATATTTATTTGTGGTTAGGGCATTTGGGCATTTAGCTAAGATATCAGCCCACACCGCAGGTGCATATTGTGCATATACCTACCCATATGCACCTATATACAGAGAGTACAGACACAGAATAAGTTATAGTCCAAGGCCTAAGCCACAAATCATATTATAATACCTACAGGTCCAAGGTCAAGGTTGGTGCGAATAACACACGCCCTTGAATCGTCTGATTCTTGAAAAATGCCGGTTTTCCATGTTGTTTTAATTAACATTCCTAATTTTAATATAATTATTGTGAAATAGCTAGAAAAACCAGAATGGATGAAATTAGGAGCATATTCAGCTATAGTCGATCATAGAACTTAATTGCAATCGATAAAAAGAAAAATACGTAGCTAATTTTTGTGCATGTGAAAATTAGAAATGTATTCTATTAACTGCAATCAAAGTTCCGTGATCCCAACAATATCTCAATTATTCAATTAACCCTATAGACTAAAATTATCCTTAACATCAAACCACACGATACACACGATTCACACGATATCCATAACAGAAATCTATTTAAGCATGCTTTTTATTTACTATCGCATGCAGCGCGATAACGCAACACGTTAGATATATCAAGAAAAACATGGAATCATACAAAACAATGAAATAAACTCACCTAGAAATCAAAAATCCAGCCACTACTAACAACATTTTACATATGTTTACGTTCATTTAAACGTTATTTTCCTGATCCAATACTGTTGGCGGTATCGAACGCGCTTTATCACGGCATGGCCGAGTAGGACTGACTCACGAATAGACGGCACACTGCACAGCACAGTCAGCTCACAGCTGGCTTGGTTGGGGCCAGTCAACCGGGCTGTACAGCCGTGACGTCAGATATAAACATAGCTATACAACCGCATGGTTTGTCTTATACGAAGCCCATTTGTAGCTGATATACCTAATGACCTGATAGCAATGATAATGATAATTGATATTAGTATTAGGGTATAAGTAACCTCTATGCATATACCTATGCCGTCAATCCCGATTGACAGTCAAAATTACCTGCGTTGGTACGAAAAAGATAAGGTCCGTAATGAGGAGATCCGTAGGAGTACTAAAGTGATGGATATAGCTCTTAGAATTAGCAAGTCGAGTCAATGGGCAGGCCACATCGCTCGTAGGACTGGTCGATGGGGAAGAAAGGTCCTCGAGTGGCGACTTCAAACCTAAAGACTCAGCGTAGGAGCGCCCCCCACTAGGTGGACCGATGTTGAAAACCGCGTGGAGCCGATAGATGCAGGAGGTGAGCAGCTGTTACAAATAGTGCTCTATGTTGATGATGATGATGAGAATGATGATGATGACGGTGCAAGAGCTAAAAGGTTAAGGCTGCTCAAAGTGGCGCTATTTAGGGGAGGCCTAAGTGCAGCAGTGGACGTATTCAGGCTGCTGCTGCTGATGATGATGATGATAAAAAAGAGGGTACCTAGACCTACTCATTCCAACAATGATAATTATTGATTAGTGATTAATAAACCGTGGTACCTACCGTGGTAACCGTGGTAACCGTGGACCTTTATTATTTGGAAATGTTTTGATTAGGAACCTGTTTATTGCACAAGCTAGTCACGACCCGCGGCGCGGGTCAATAGGTAAAAGGTTATAGGTAATAATACCTACTTACTTATTTTATATCAAACCTTTAAATACCTGTTGAAACTAAAACTCGGATTGAAAACCTTTCTATATGATATTACGATATACAATGTTTAAAAAAACACACACGATCTTAGAATATACTATACTTTTCTGCAAAGTTCGTCTAGGTAGGTAAGGCCGCCCGTTTTGTCAGTTGTTCTGCCGTCAAGCCAAGCAGTATCGTGTGTGTAGGTATCCTACCTATATCACATAGCCCGGCTAAAGGACAGATGGATGCGGGTTTAAATCCTGACCGCGACTTAAATTTTTCTTCTACTTTAAAATTAATTCAGTAATAGGTACTTACTTAGGTATTTTTTATTTATTTTATGATATCCTATAATATTAGCTAATTAAGGAAAAATAAGTTTCAATTGCATTACTTTTTGGAGCTAGAATGAATTGAACGTCGTTGTATTGAAAGAAAGAAAGAAAATGCATTTATTCGCGACAGTGGCACAATGGCACACAACATTGAATTCATTCCAATTCAATTGAATTTTTGTATTTAATTCATCAATTCGCATCAAGGTGGCATTCCTTACCTACATTTATCTACAAATAGCTTATAGGTACCTAAGTACTACAGAAATATTCAATTTTCATGTAATGTATTTAATTATTTATCGTTTACGACATATGGAGCGTTTGAATTAAAATTAATGTAAACTCTTTACTATGAATACTGTGAGTACTTTATTGCGCCCATATTTAGATAAAAATGACTCAATAAGATAAATTCCACGCGTGGTTCAATGTGGTCGTAAACCTTTGGTGTTTGGCACGGATTTTCTTTATTTATGTAAACGAATGACATTATGATCTAATGGCGGAGTCGCTCGATGATCTCAGCACCATGCTCAACGACCTCAGTAGAGTCTCCCGACAGGTTGGTCTTAAGATGAACATGGACAAGCCGAAAATCATGTCAAATGCCCATGTTCCACCTATACCGGTAATTGTTGGGAACAATACTCTCGAAGTTGTCGACAAATACGTCTATCTAGGGCAGACTGTCCAATTGGGTAGGTCCAACTTCGACAAAGAGGTCGCCCGAAGAATCCAACACGGCTGGGCAGCGTTCGGGAAGCTTCGACCTATCTTTTCGTCCAAAATACCACAAAGCCTGAAAACAAAAGTTTTCAATCAATGTGTGTTGCCAGTGATGACTTCCATTCCTTTGCTCTCTATAAATAAAGAACTCAACATATTAATCTAAACATCTTTTACTGCTCAATATCACAGATAAACAACAGTGCTGTTCCGTATAAACTCGACCATCGCGGCGGTGAGTGGGTTGACCACGACGGGTAGCGCCTGAGAGTGTGTCCACGAGGTGACAAGTTGGTGGATCACTTGAGGAGCGTCCAGGGGGACCATGTGGCCGGCGCCGCGGATCACGGCCCAAGTGAGACCACCGCCAGACTTGTGGTAACTGGAGAAAAAAACGCTGATATATAACTAAATCCGGTATAGCTCTTCGGATAGTTGGATACATATGTATAATAATTATATCAACTTATGTTGTGATGATGAGCATGTTGTTGTTCAAATCTATTATGATAAATTAAATTAAGGTGCCTTTAATAAATATGTAGCAAGTAAGAAAATCAAGAAGTAAAACTGTAAAAAGGAAGAGGAATAAGAAAAGGCTATTTTATTATTTTTATTTATTTTATAGCTCTTAGAATTACCAAGTTGAAATGGCAATGGGCAGGCCACGTCGCTCGTACTACTGACAACCGATGGAAAAGAAAGGTTTTCAATGTAGGTCGGCCTTCCACTAGGTGGCCCGACGATCTGGTGAAAGCTGCGGGGAGCCAATAGATGTAGGAGGCGAGCAGCCGCTGAAAGTGGCGCTCTCTGCTGGAGGCTTATGGCAGTGAACGTCATCAGGCTGTTGATGATGATAATGATGTAAACTACTGCGTTACTGACAGAAGTGTGGATACGTGCTATGAAAAAACTTCAAGAATCTACCCGGTCAATCCGGAAAAAAAAACCAGCTAAAATAAAACTAAAACTAAAATCGTTGCGCTAAAACTTTATACATCTACAAGCTGCATTTGCACTAAGCAGTTATTACTGGACGAGCTTACCCAGCAAGTCTGCGGTTCAAAATATAAGGTTCTCTTGTTGCGTTCAAGAAGTCATCTGATGCACTCCACTTCCATTTTCTATAGCTTTCTGACGAAAACGCACATGGCAGCATCTGATCCAGTTGGCCACTGAAATAACATAAATAGAGGTTATATTAAGTTCTGACACTACTTAGTAGTTACCACGGGTAGCATGAATAGATCTCTTCTTCTTTCATGCCATAATGGTTTAACGGGTACGTATTACCTACTGACGTCATCATTCTAGTCTAGAGAACATTTTTATCCCGGAAAATTAAGAACTTGTAGGGGAACCGGAAAATAGAGGGTCGAAAAGCGGACACAGTGCACCTCTTAATTAATGAAACAATGAGCTGTAAAATTAGTCCAATACAGCTCGGGAATTGGGTACGTCCAGCAGGAAAGCAGGCGACAGCTCAAATAAAACATTAAAGAAGAAACCTCACCAGTAAGCCAAAACTTTGTAATGCTCGATTAGCTCTTCAAACAACGGCTTTGCACTGCTCAAGAAGTCCGGAGCAAGCATCTGGTTGACGGTGACGTTGATGAAACTGAAGCTTATGTCGCCTACATGTAAGGCTCTTTTCACTTTGGTCGTGCTGAGAAACTGGACATATTTGCCAACGGAAAGATCGTCGCGAAGAAAATTGTATGCATGCCTCTGATGAGATAGCGATAGGAAAGCTACCATGAGATTGCCCCATTTCTGAAAAATAAGATAAAATGTAAACACGATTCGTACCATGTGTGGGTTAAAAAGAAGCGTAGGTACGGTACTAGCCTACCTTACTTATACTACACTCAGTGCATTGACGTGTGATACTTACATAAAAATATCGATCACTCAGCGCCATCGCCACTCTGAGCCAAAACGAAGAAGCTTGAAGATTTATTAGGATTTATTATTTTAGCAGTATCGCGGTGCTCTAACTTATAACATTAATAAAAAATATAAAAATTAGTCGGTTACCGACTAATTTTTAAAGAAAAATTGTAAGTAGAACATATTTTTCCTTTACATTAAAATAAAATGAGTGAAGATTGTAGTAAGCAGGAAGTAGGAACCAGGTGATGAGCTAAGTAATACTATGGAACAAAGAATAATAATTATACAATACACCATAATACACTCATGCAGACATAGAACAAACGTCATATGACACAAATGTTTGTCCTAGGTGGGAATCGAACCTACAACCACTACGGTGCAGAGAGAGACACCAACTGAACTACCAGCAAACAAAACTATCTCATGATCTCGTAATTTTTACCTGTTTAGCTTCCACGCTTCTGTTAGCTGCAATATCCTCCTGAAAAGCTTCAATGAGAGGTTTCGTGATCTCTATTTGTTCTTTCTCCAACAGCCCGAAGTGATAAAACGGGCGAACTGCTTGTGATATCATATCAGGTTCTACGTACGCGTTGCCGATGACCAGGCCCTGAAATTACAAAAGTTACATGATTTAAATAAATACTATGACTGAGCAACGTCTGTGTTATTCAAAACTACGGTGAGGACGCTGACGCTGACTGACTGAGAACTGGTAGGTAAATAGAGAATAGGTACCTATGCCAAGATAACAGCCTGAAGACGTTCACTGCTAAACATAGGCCGCAGTGCGCTTCTTTGAGCGACTGCTCGCCTGCTTCTATTGGCTCCCCGCGGCTTTCACCAGATTATCTGGCTACCTAGTGGGGAGCTGGCCTACGCTGCGTATTCCAGTTGCACTACTTGAGAACCTTACTTCCCCACTGGTTGTCGGTACTACGAGCAATTTAGTCTGCACATTGCCATTGAACTTGCACCATGATATTATTATATTAACCTGCAGCTTCCAGGTTATGAGTCGACCTGCCACCACATTGCAGAGACTGTCAGAAAAGTAACAAGTGTTTTTTTCTACATGTACGTTACATGAACGATGACGTTCGGTACTTCAAGCACTTAGCCATAGCTCACGTAGAAACTATGTAAGCCACAGAACTGCTAGTTCAAGATATTAACTTACCTTTAAATTAATATCACCACCAGGCACATTCTTATGCCTGTGTATTTCCATGCCCAGAGATGGGACATACTTCCCAGCGTACGACTCTCCAGCTATGTACAGCGGTGCTACCCTCAGTTCTGGGAATATTTGGACGAGCTGCTTCGTCGTTAAGTAGAGGTGTTTTGAGTACTAGAAAAATCATTATTCATGTTTAGGCACAAATACCGTTTATTGCAAAACAGTCCAACAGTCGAGTTTGGTTACATAATAAAAATTAACTCTGCCCTTTTGCTTTAGTTATTAAACTGTGTTGCAAAAGGCAGGGTCTTCCCATAATTGCTCTAGAACTAGTCTAACTCTACCATAATTCAGATATTTCAGATAATCTTGTGTTTATGTAAATTGCGGATAGTGAATTGATATCGATGAGCTAATCGGCATTACTCACTGTAGCCATATCCTTGGTGTATCCGTCTGGATGCTCGGTGAAGCTGTACCCGGTCCCCACGGGGTTGTCGATAAACACCAGTGAATGGTTCGCGATCCATGAGTAAGGGTTCCCTATGAAATTATTCAACAAAAGTCAAATCTTACGTAAGCAAAACAAAATCACAAAACCAGTGTCAAAAACGTTCTTATTTGATAGGTATTCTTCCATTCGGTGTCAGACCATCGTCGGACTAACAAACCAATATAGACATCTTAATCTCATTGAAAGTGATTTCATCCAATCCGTCCCGTAATTGCCACAGATTATTCTATTTATTTTGGCCTAGTTTGCGAATAAGACCACCCCATATTTTCCCGTGGGGGCCGTAAAAGCTGGCTAAAAGAATATCCAGGTAGGCAGTATTCTCCTCGGTACATTACAATCTTCTGCGATCACTAAGCCACTGCCAAGCGTTTACGTTCATCATAGGGTTGGCCAGAATCTGGCAAACCATATGATGAACGTACAAAGTAGCGTTTTATAAAGGAGTCGTGTGATCAGCAGTGGAAGTCTTCCAGCTGATGATATGATTTAGAAAGTTGAAAGGTAATGTAGTAGTAAACTCATAAGTAGTAACTTATGAGTTAACAGGGATATTATGTGTTAACCAAATAATCACAACACATGGATGTAAATAAAGCACAGTTATAAGTATATCTTACGTTTCAAAGTTCCGTCTTGTACACTGAAGGGTCCGATCTCGTCGAAGAGGCCGGTCAAGCTCGAAGCACCTGGCCCGCCTTGAAGCCAAATCATCCATGGCGTGTCATTGGTACGCTTTAGCGCGGGAAAGTACCAAAAGAACACGTGTGATTTGTACTCTTTATCCACTGTCAAGAACCCGGAGTAACTTTCAAAGCCGAGGAACGTTTCCGGATCGACCCTGCTCGCGTTCCGAGCTTCCGCAATGCGACCTTCTTCAATATAAGGCGTCAATAACAACGCGGTCCCATTATCAATTTTAAGTTCTGCTGTACAAGGTTGAATATCGTCTGTGTCGATGTTGTTATCAACGTCCAGATCATTGAGGCACGTTTTTTTTACATTATCTTTAGCGCTCGCGTGTCCGTCGTTATTAAGAATGACGTTATCATCTACATTAATGATTTTATTTACATCATTTTTGGTATTGTCTATCAATAATTTGATTATAGTATCATCTTTTACAGCTACTCTGCCGTATACACTGGAATTTTTAGAGGAAAATATTTAGATTAGGTTATCTCACAGAATTCTCGCTATTTGGGTTATCTACGCAATTGCTAAACCTTAGAAAAAAGTTTTTATGTAATTAACGCGTGGGTGATTGTAACCTAGACCGCCCATATCCTATAAAGCTTTCCTGTTTTATATTGTTACCTTGGGGTCAATAAAGAATTTATCTATCTGTCTACCTATCTAATCATACATACAAATCTGGCATTTAAAACTACAAATAACTGTACTTATTTGAATAATAAACATTGTTTGAATGAAAGTGCAAAAATGTTTGATAAGCAACAAGATAAGTAGGCTTTTTTAGGTATACCTAAGTACATCTCTCTACGTTAAATTTAAAAAGAAAGCTACCGCTGAGATTTCTGTTTAATATCGCTATACCTATCACAGTAATAGGTAGCAAAATCAAAAATAGGAAATATTTAATAAAATTGACTCTATGAATTTATGAGAAAGACACAAAATGCAGAAGACCATGTTGGTTAGAAACCAACATGGTTAAAACAACTAGGTACCTAAATACTCTAAATAGCCCCCAATGTTCAGTGGTAGCGTAAATTTGACTAAACTACTATTAACTATAGGTACTATTTGACTTTGTCATTATGAAGCCGAAATAAATGAATGAATAAACTAATCACAATTTATCTGATGGTTATTAATTACTTACCTTACAATAGTCAAAATTAACACACAAAACTTATTCATGGTAACACTAACAAAACAAACCACTTATGACGGATACATGCCTCTAATAAAAGCAAACCACCGCGTAATTTGTGTAATATCTGCGTGTTACGTTATCAGTGTGAACTTACGACCCTACTCGATTGTTGATGTTCGATGAAATTCGCTATGTCGTATAAGTGATAGAAAAACGCGGGAATTCTCAGTAAGTACCTATTATAGAGGAGAGGAGTAAGCTGTATTGACTAAGGCGTAAGAAAAATAATAATATGACTAGTCTGTACTGCAGGAGTTAAATAACAAGCACCGTACGTAGTGAGACACCATTTATTGGTTGACTGACAATTCTGAGCGCGGGGGGTAGGCATCTTAATAATAAAATAAACAGAGATAGCTACATAACACCTTCCCCCTTAAATCCTAGGTTTAACTAATATACATATACATAGGTAAGCAATAACAAGGCTAAGTACAAATGAAAGAACGTGACTCAAGTATTATGTACCTATAAAATATACTTTAATACATACTATTAACTACTACTACAAAATATGAACGTTAACATATTAGTACTTAATTATTAATCTATTTAATCAATTTCGATACCATATCGCTTCACAGGCTTTCTTTGCCTTGGCTGAACCCTATCACCGCTGCCAACCGGTTCTTTTATTATGACTGGCTGGGACGGAGCTTCCTCCAGTGGCACGTGCGGGCTGCTTATCAGCTGTTCGCCATTGTTCGTGGTGCCGCTCGGGGAATGCGAACTAGATTTAACCGCGTCATCTCGCCCTCGCGCCACGAGAGGAAACTCGCCTTGCTCCGGCTTCGCTTCGCCCGATCCGCGACGCTGCGCGAGTACTATGCCGGTGTCAGCAATGGCGCTGCCGATGCCGGTCGGCTGCCCGACCATGCTACCGCTTGGCTCCTCTGCGCTCGGGTAAACACAAGTGGAACACCTTGAAAACTTCTTTAACTGATCGATATGCCTGTGATGTTGGACACCCTCTGCCGATGATACGCTGTAATTATTTCTGCCTAGCCGTTCTGTGATACGTCCCTGTACCCATCTACGATTTGCATTATAATTTCTGTACAACACAGAATCTCCTTCATCTAATTGCCTGGCTTGGGTTGATTTTGTAATATCAATTTTTTTGGACTGCTTCCGTTCTACCACCGCCTCGTTGTCTGGCCTTAACACGTCCATCCTAGTTCTCAACATTCGACCCTGTAAAAGTTTTGCGGGGCATTCCCCGGTTGTGGTGTGTGGCGTGTTGTGGTAATTCAAAAGAAATCTACACAGGGCGGTCTCGACGTCCACCTTGGATAGTTTTGCTTTTTTTATCACTCCCTTGACTATTTTAACGGCGTTCTCCGCAGCGCCGTTAGACGCTGGGTGATACGGTGGGGAGTAAACGTGTTTAATGCCATTATTCTTCAGAAATTCATTAAATTCATGACTAGAAAATGGGGGGCCATTGTCACTTACTAAAACTCTCGGTAAGCCCCACCTAGACCACGATTCTCTTAACTTTTTCATGGTACAGTCAGCAGTAGTGCGCTGCATTTTAAAAATTTCTATCCACTTGGATCTCGCGTCCACTGTCACCAAGTACATACAACCGTCAATTGGACCCAAAAAATCAACATGTAGACGGTCATATGGCCGATGCGGCCACAACCACGGCGACGGCGGCGAGCCGGGAGGTGCTGCCGAATTCTCAGCGCAAACCGCGCAACCCTTGCAATGCGCTTCGATTTCTTCGTCTACGCCCGGCCACCAAACATAGCTGCGCGCCATGGACTTGGTTTTTACAATGCCCATGTGAGGCTCGTGTAGCTCATTCAAAACGCGCTCCCGGCATTGTGACGGTATGACAACACGATGCCCCCACATTACGCATCCTAGCTCTGTGTACAACTCATCGCGCCTATTCCAGTATGGACGTAAGGTATCTATAGCTAACTCCTGAGGCCAACCGTTATCAATATAACTATAAATTCTACTCAATATCGGATCGTGCTGAGTATACTTTTTAATGTCTTCACAGTCCAATAAGAGTGCTGTGGCTGCGAAGTGCAAATACGATTGTTCTGACAACTCTATTTTTTCCTTCGCCGGGTTTTCGACTGGCATTCTAGAGAGTGCGTCCGCGCCGTTGTCGTTAGATCGCACGTACTCTATATTAAAATTATAAGCTGACAAAATTATGGCCCACCTTTGCATCCTAGATGCGGCCATGCACGGAATGCCATTTTGCGGGCCAAAAATGCTGACCAACGGCTTATGATCGGTACGCAATAGAAAATGACGACCGTACAAGTACTGGTGATATTTTTTTACGCAATATACAATCGCGAGAGCCTCACGATGAATCTGAGAATACGCCCTCTCTGCACTAGTCAACTTTCGGGATACATACGCTACTGCACGCTCCACGCCCGACTCGTCTATCTGTGACAGGACCCCGCCGACACCGCACGAGCTCGCGTCGCACGTCAGTACCAATGACTGCTTGGGATCGTAGTGCGCTAGCACCTTACTACTAGACAGCAATTTTTTTACCTTACGGAATGCTATAGTGCATTCTGCTGACCAATGCCACTGGCGGCCCTTTTTTAGTAACTCATACAATGGATATAGGTAATCACTTATGTTCCGCACAAACTTGGCGTAAAAATTCACCATGCCTAAGAAAGACCGTAAGTCGGAAATGTTCGTTGGCGTTGGCATTTTGATGATGGATTCTATCTTACTCGGGTCAGGCTGGATGCCATCTTTGTTCACTACGTACCCTAAATATTTGATCTCGTCCGCAAAAAATACGCATTTACTCTTTTTAACCTTCAACCCATACTGTTGTAAACGTTCCAGAACCGCTTCCACGTTGCGTAAATGGGTGGACTGATCCCCAGTTATTATGACGTCATCAAGGAACGCCTGCGTGTTAGGAATATCTTTAATCAAATTATTGATGATTCTTTGGAATATTCCGCAACTCGATGATAAGCCGTAAACAAGGCGATTATATCGAAATAACCCGCGGTGGGTATTGATCACAGTAAACGGTTTTGAATCTTCTGATAAACATATTTGTGCATACGCTTGGGATAAATCAATTTTTGAATACATTAACCCGCCAGCTAAATCAGCAAACATATCCTGAACCTTCGGCAGAGGGTATCTCTCGACCAACAAACAAGGGTTCAAGGTTACCTTAAAGTCCGCGCAAACCCTTAGGCCGCCGTCCTTCTTATGGACGGGAACCAATGGCGTCGCCCAGTCGGAGCACTCGACCGGCTCGATTATGCCCTCGCGCAGCATCGCGTCGAGCTCTGCGTCGACCTGGTGGCGCAGCGCGTACGGCACGGGCCGCGCCCGGCAGAACACGGGCACGGCGTCCGGCCGCACGCGCAGCACCGCTTCGCCACCCGTGTACCGGCCCAAACCCTCTTCGAACACCTCATTGTATCTGTGAAGCAATTCAGTTAACATGTCAGCGCTATTCTTACCCGCACCCCTCTGAACCGTAACGTTGCCACACAAGTTGCTCTCTTCGCCCTTGAGCTGGAACTTAGGCACTTGAATATTCAGGTAAGCAAGCCACTGTCTACCTATTAAAGTAGTTACTCCTTTGTCTACGACATACAAGTCCAGGCAGCTCATCTTGTCTTTAAACTGCACCGTTGGCGTGATGATACCCAAAGGATTTATCTTCTCACCCGTATATGAATTAAAACAGGTCTTAATTTTCTGTAGTGGTAAATGACTGAATAACTTTTTATATGTAGACTCACTGATGCACGACGCTGGTGTACCAGTATCCACTTCCATGCGCAAAGGTTTACCATCTACTAGTAAGGTAAGACTCACCGATTTAAACTCGCTTAAAGACATCTGAAAGATAGGCTCGGATTGCTCTTCTTCCGATTCCGATAGTGCCTCTTGTGCCGTAACCTCTTCGGTGAAAAAGTTGTTCCGCTGACGGTACCCCATATTGCTCCTGCTGCCGCGCCCTGTTGAGCCACCGCCTGATGACGCCTTATTAGGACATACGCGACGCAGATGCCCCTTGCGTTTGCAAACATCACAGACAAAGTTTCGATAGCGACATCTGTTCCCGTCGTGTCCTTGACCTCCACATGCGCCGCACGGCTGCCCCGGTCGTGACGCGACACCTCGCTGCTTTGCTGTGGTCATAGCGTTAATCTCCGGTGCCTGAGAGTTAAACGCACTGTTTTTTCCTGCACTTGCCGCGGATGACATTTCCACGGGCGCGGAGTCCCTCTCCGCTGCTTCTAACGTGCCCGCCAAGCTCGAGGCTTTGATGAAGGTCAAACTTTCTTCCGCAAACAAACGCTGCCGAATTAGGTCACTGGCAACCCCGCAAACAAACTGGTCACGCAGGTTCTCGTCTAATGTACTGCCGAAATCACAATATCTTGACAATTGTTTCAACGCCGCGATATACTGAGTGACATTTTCCGTTTTGTTTTGTCGCCTCTGTCGAAAACGGTAACGCTCGGCCATTACCGATGGTCGCGGTTGTAAGTGTGACCGCACGAGATTCACTAACCCACTGTACGAAAGGTCACTAGGCTTCTTCGGGCTAGCCAAGTTAACCATGAGCTCATATGCACGATCACCAGCTACCGAAATTAACGTCGGTAACATTAACTCCTCCTTCACGCCATTAGCTTTAAAGTACAAGTCAACGCGCTCACAGTACAAAGTCCAATTGCCGTTATCGACATCAAACTCCTGTATTTTTCCAACGGACATGATTTCCGCTTCCCCTCGAAGCTCTAAACACCGAATTTTCAGCTCGTCGCCAGTTAGTCTGTACTGCAGGAGTTAAATAACAAGCACCGAACGTAGTGAGGCACCATTTATTGGTTGACTGACAATTCTGAGCGCGGGGGGTAGGCATCTTAATAATAAAATAAACAGAGATACCTACATAACAATGACAAATGCTTACAATGTAAAAAAAACTGATTTTTAGTAATAAATAATAATTATGTATTTAAGTAAAGATTAAGTAATTTTTTAGAAAAGTCTTAGGACAAGGTATTTGCTAAGGTAATTACCTTAAGGTTATTTACTACCAACCACCTCCTCTACTTTGAGCTACTGCTTCTATCTTGCATCCAACGGCTCCCGCTGTTTTAACCAGATCGTCAGTCCACAGTTGGTGCTTACGCTGTGTCTTTCGATTCGTGATCGACACTCGAGAACCTTTCATTTTTTTCAACTCATTTTAGGTTTATTTTTAGGCATAAAGTGACCTTACTAAAACCGCTAACACCTCTTGTACTAAATATTGTTACAAAAGATGTAACTGTGCACTACTTAAATAGGTACATAAAATATGTTTTTTTTTTGTTCCTCCTAGGAGGATTTGGCTTAAAATATGTTCATGTCAGTGAAACAGATTGAATGTTGTAAGTAGATCGCTTATGTATATTCTGGCTGTAAATGTAAGTAACTCTCTTGTAGTCTGCTTATCTGGTTCTATATATTTTTCTTACACTTCTCTGACAGAGCTATCTGAACTGTGAATAGATCATCGTTTTACAATCGTTGAGTAATATAATATTACTGCGACACCTCAGCATCACGATGTCTTTACTTTGTTTGTGTACTTTTGCCTTAGAGTTATTATAAACGCACGCCGCAAAACACGCACACCGTTACATAAACTAGCGTAGTTACGCAGTGTCTACACGCACATTATGATATTGTAGATGACCAAATAGCGCCATATGACCGGCAGAGGGGAACGCCTTGCCCTGCCACCTCTTTTTATAAAAGCTCTAAGACCTACTTATGAGTACCTACCTACCTAAACAGTTTACGTTTCAGGGAAACATTAAAAAAAAACAATTAAGAACATACTTTATTATTGATTTTAATTGAAGTAAAAACACGATTAGATTGTCCATAATGATTATGTTGTGTATTATGTGTTGCTATATAAATCATTCTATATGTCTATTAATTAAAAAGTCTAATCATAAATTAAAATATTATAAGTAGGTATAGGTAATAATGAGTTAGTTCACTATAATAATAGAGGTGTTATACATTGCACAGAATGCACAGTCCCCATACAAAAATTGAAATTGTTCCGTAGAACCCAATTGTTTTTCGGTACGGATTACTAAATAATATAAAAGGTACCTACTTGATATCGGCTTCAAAATATGGAGTAGCGTTAAAATGAAAACTCTTTTGAAATGGCACTACATAAAGCGCCCTTCCAATCCCTTAATAAGCGAATTTTCATATTCTTCTTCTTAATTTACATTCTTATTAGAATCCATTCCAATTCTAATAAGAACATAATTTCGATTGATCGGACACCTTGCCCTGGCTGCATTGAGCCTAGGGCAGCACAAACGAAATTAAGTTTAATAAATGGTAGTAAAAGGTCTAAACTATATTTCAATTTAAAAGTTCCGCGATTGCAGTGCTTGAACCTAATCCTCTACTCTCTTAGCACTATTATTATATCTATTCTGTGGCCTTAGGGCATCATCATCATTAACAGCCTGAAGACGTCCACTGCTGAACATAGGCCTCCCCCCGGGAGCGCCACTTAGAGCGGCTGCTCGCCTCCTGCATCCATCGGCTCCCCGCGGTTTTCACCAAGTCGTCGGTCCACCTAGTGGGGGGCCAGCCTACGCTGCGTCTTCCAGTTCGTGGTCGCCACTCGAGAACCTTTCTTCCCCATCGGTTGTCAGTTCTACGAGCGATGTGGCCTGCCCATTGCCATTTCAACTTGTTAATCCTAAGGGCCTTAGGGCATAAATACATAACATCTTACATAGATATGGATTACAGTTGAATCTAAAGTACTTAGAAAGATGGCAAAAGCCCAATATTTACATAGATGGGTGTACCTACTCTACTTAATATCGAAGATTACCAATACATAGGTACAAATAATACTGAATATACAACCATTCAAACAAGTGGTTAACTAAGTATCTCCTTCAGAAATATTCAGAATACGTTCAAATTATTTCTAATTCAAATTAAATTCAAAAGGTTAAATAATACTTTTTTTTCTTATATTTTGGCTCCACACATAGTGTATTTAGCCAGTGTCAAGTATTATATTTTCATCGTGTTATAAAATATTTAACGTCATGTCCTAGTAATAGGCTTAGTCCAGTCTAAGTCAGGTAGTCATAGTCCAGACTAAGTCATGCTCCAGTAAAGTGGTGGCATCTTTACTAGAAGCTTCTATGGAATTTTGGAAGCAACACGAAAACTCACGTTTCACCACATTATATCACTTGCCCACACTCATGCTCGTAATTCAGCACTTAATGCGTAAAACGCCACCAATTTTAAACATTAATACTGGTAAAAGCACAAGTTTTGAGAAATAATACAATGCAACGACGTGAACATTTCCGCGTTCCCGCCAAAAACCCATAAATAATACTCATTTAAAATTCAAAATTGTTCTGAATTCAATTTTCTACAAAAATGAAATATCGCTTACGTCTTTTGTTTCTTGTGTTAAAAACAAAAGACGCAAGTGTAACGTATACAACACACGAGAGCATTATTAATAAAGATTGGACAGCGAGAGATCCATAAAAATTATCCGATATAAATTATGATTAAAACTTAGTAACTAATAATTATATTATTGATAAGTACATTTCAAATAAAATTATGATCATGGAGTCTTTTTACCAGAACGTCTCGTATTTCGCCCATTATGTCGGTTAGCTTGCATATTTCTAATGATATTTGGCAGAAAGACTTTTGGATTTTCCTTGCATTTTCCAGCTGCATTTTCTCCAGACGCAGGAACCGTGCAGTGTGGTCTTCTTCCTCTGATTCTGAAACACGCACACATAAAATACATACAAACAAAAAAACATAGTACATCAAATACACATAATTCAAATTACAAAACTCCTGAAAATAAAATAAGGCTTTAGTCTTAGAATAAGGACCTATAGAACCCCAATACATTCCGTTTAGGTGCCATTAATATGGCACTGTACGGACGCGCGTCATATCTGTGTCCACATGTGAAGAGCTCCCAGAAAATAATTTTGAATGACGATTGCGCGGTATAATCGTTCCATATCCCACCAGGAAAGCAGCATAGGTACGCTATTTTCTTGCTTCATCATCATCACCCTCAACAGCCTGAAGACGTCCACTGATGAACATAGGCCTCCTCCAGAGCACCACATTGAGCGGCTGCTCGCCTCCTGCATCCATCGGCTCCCCACGATATTCTTGCTTATATCGTCTAAATTACCAAAAAGTAGCCTACGTTTTGAAAAGCCGTTGTTTGGAAACTTACATTCTATAGGTACTTATTCTAAGGTTCAAAATATTTATTTCTGTCTATAAAAACTAGATAGCATTGAATCCAACATTATCTAAACCAAATTATTAGATTACCTGATTCCTCTGTTTCTTCTTCAACTCTAGCTCTCTGCTCAGGTGGACTGCCAGAGTCATCTTCATCATCATCATCATCACCACCCTCATCATCATTTTGGTGATGAACTGTGCCACTTGAAGATACCCGTTGTCGCTTCACGCCCCTTGATCGAGTCTCTATTAAATATTTAATTTAAATTTTAGTTTTTGCAATAGTAATGTGGGACACAAAACAGATATTAGTTTTTTACAGCTGAATATATTTAGGTGGAGTTTGGTACTGAAAGAGAACATGGAAACATGCTACTTATATAGACCTACCTATCGCCCACATTTTATTACGATTTATTACATTAGAGGCATATGAGTGGCATGTGTACTTAGGTACAGGTCAATACAGTCGTATCCTATTAGTTTATAGTTTTAATACTAAAAAAAGCGTCAGGTTTATTGATCCCTGCATAATATCATGGGGTCCCATCAGATACAAACGAAAAATAACCCGAATTTGAAAAAAATGCAATAATCGTGTCTAGAGAGTTACTTGTTAGTATCCAGTGTATTCATTTGGCCCAATACTTCGCCAACACGCAATTAATATCGCTTGATATTCTTGCGTTATGCAGAAATAAAATAATTCGTAAAATAGCCCGCGTTATTCCGTTGTATGGGATGAGGCATCTGTACTGTAGGTATTATATTATCTGGGATAATATAGACTTAAGCTTTTTTGTTATGTAGATAGGTACTAGATTAGGTACTTACCGTAATAATTACTAGGCGGATCATTGTCGTTCACTTCTGTTTCAATATCTTCTTCTTCTTCTGAATCCTGGAATAATACAAATAAGAATCTTTTTAATTGCATATAATTATGTGTAAATGGATTAATCAATTTTTCGATGTCAGACAAAAAGGCAGGTACGATATTTTTTTTACAAATAAAATGAGTAAATATTAAAAAATTAAAAATTTGCGTGTGTTATTATTATTTATTATGCAATAAGATCAATATCCTAGATAAAGCTTAAGCAGACGCTTGTCATACTAAATTTTATTAAAAAAAGTTACTTGACCCAGGGGATAATTTTGTCCCCTCTTTTGCAGGGGAAATAAGGGTTCACTCCTGGGTCAAAAACATTTTTTTTATTTTTTTTGTAACGATAAGTACTTCTCAAAAATCAAGTCTTAGGTGAGGATCCTGGTGCTGTAGTAACATTTAGGTTCCTTACCTCTTCACCAAGCGGGTCAGTCTTGACCACCACTCCCTCTATAGAACTGCCTCCAATGATGGACATGATGGTCTCCTCGATGGGAGACAAGTTCGTCATGCCTTCAGGCAGCATCTTGTTGTTGTCATGGCAAACCTTGATCTCCAGGGCATGTCTGCGAACCCGGTACTTCCAGTCACACCAGTACTGAAATTGGTAAAAGCTTCATGGAATGGATTTCAACGTAATTACCACGGAGATAATTATCATAGTTTCTAAAAATTTTAGAAACCAGCTGAAGTCGAAGCCTCGCTTTGCAACTCATCGGAACCACTAAACTGAAGCTATGGTGGATGCCGCCATGACTGCTTAGTCGGTACAAAATTAACAAGAGTTTCGCATCCATCGAGAAATGGGACCATAGCTTAGTTGGCAGAGTGTCGAATAATAGTGCGAGTTGCATCGGTTCAAATCCCACTATTTACTAACAATTTAAAATGTTGCTGATTTATAATCAGAAGTGGCTCCGTATATCTACTGAATAATGACTTTTCATTGTACACTATAAGTACTAATTATCCATTTTTGTCTTTATAAAATACGCTGACGCTGCCAACCCTGTATTAGAGAAAATTTTGAAATCACGTTCAATCAACATTCTAACTTTTTTATTAGAGAATGTTTTTATTTTAAATTAATGTGCACTGCATACCTTAGACCATCCCTTCCCATCCTTAACAGCACCATGTTCCATGGAGTTTAGTTTCTTAGCGCAGGCATTCCACACCTTCACCGTGACCAACTTGCCCCGCCTCCCTCTGCTCAGTCCTCTGGCCAGCTCCGGGTGCTCTCGCATAAACTCCAGGAGGGTGTTTAGCTGATCTAGTGATACTAGACGCCTTTTCAGATCTAGCAAAAACTTTATGATTAATGGTTTCGTTAAAGAAGGCGTTAACGGTGATTAGTTATTGTCTCTTACAGTCATTTTTTTTTATGAGAATGAATGTCGTTGCGAGCTAGTCTTTCACCTGATGTTAAGCAACACGGCTGCCCATAACAGTTGCAGTGTCACTCGGAACTTTAAAATAATAAAGTTTCGCGTGTCACTGCACTGCGCACGTTATCCTGAGACATCACACAGTCTAGTAATCAGATTACCACACTGCGTAATCAGGTCATAAAGTCTCATTTGCCCAGTAATATCACTAGTTACAATGCCCTTCAAACCGGAACACAGTAGTGCTTGCACACTACTGCTTGGCGGCAGAATAACTGGCAAAGAGGTCTAGACGAACTTTGCAGAAAAGTCCTACCACCTAGTAATTTTTATAATTAGAACATTTTATTTCTTTCCAAAGGTTTCAACGGTTAACCGACTTTTAAAAAGAACTTCGGTTTGGTTTTGGCTTTCATTTCAAACGTCTGAGGCGGTTTGCGTGATTTTTTTTAATCGGTTGTCTAGCCGCATTGGGTAATTTCATAAACTTTTCTTGAACTGGTTTTGGTAGAGTTCATAATGTTTTTGGAAAGACATCTTACCGGTGTCCATTTTAGGATGCAATAGCTGGTCCAATACTATCACTAGCGTTTGTGATCAACAGAGCAGACTGTTAGAAACTTCATAAAACACAACTGCACAAACAAGAGTAATAAAGTTAATAACGTGCCAAGAAAAGTGATAATTAACGTTTAATTAATACGAAATTCGAAATCATATCGCATTCGGCAATCGGCTGCATGCACCACTGTCCATCAGACATTCGATGACAAAAAAAAACAATAACATGCTCTTGTCTGGGAGCTGTTTTACCGACAGTGCCACTGTTGGACCAATCGATCTGCGCATATTTCGCGGGCTTTGTTCTGCGCGGTAGTTTCAAACTCATAAAATTCATGCGTGCGCATTCTTTCGATTCTGCGCATTTTGAGCCGAGCATTCATTCATTTCATTCATTCAGCGCTTTAATTTTGTATACGTATGTGTTATACCACAAATTTAATAAATTTATTAATGAATGCAGCTTTGCGACGTACATTTGAGTATTACCAAGGAACTTCTACGCATAGTGTTACAAAACTCACAAGTAATCATTGGATTAATTTATAAAAGCTACACTTAAAATTTGTAAAGCGCTATTCAAGCTTACTTTACAAGCATCAATTCTGATTTCATGGCACTATCACCACAAATGTTTACATTATGATAACCCAGGTAAATTTGGATGGGTGGTTTTACACAAAGGAATAGTATAAAGTTACGGTGCATCCTCATAATGTTCGTCTATATATCTTTAAGTGTTGACAGTTTTCTACCTCTATATTTATCGTTACCAAGTAGTGTAACTAGTATATACTTGTATAGTAGTAGTAGTGTGTGCTCAATCAATAATAAAAAATTATAATGTGACTACAACAATGCTATCAGCCGTCGTGATGTTTTTTAAAGGCCTGAAAAGGGTAAGTAACAATATTTCATTTAATAATGTAGAATACGTCAACATTATTATTAAGATAATTAAATAGGGATATAAGTAACTAGGCAACGATTCAGTTTTTGTGTACACACATACTTATTACAGGCCTGTTCGGATTAGCCACAGATGGCAAAATTAACAGTTAAAAATGCCAAAAATGATCACAATCAGCGTTCCTTTTGGAAATGTGTGAGCAAAAGTGGCATTTTTAACTGCCGATAATGCCACCGGGGCTAAAACGAACGCAGGGTAAGTTTGGCTGTTTATTATGTAGGGCTATACGACTCTACGTTATAATTGCATTCAACCTTAGTTAAGTACTTATTCTGAGCCATTTCTGAGCATTCTATTTTATTTTAATTTATGAGCACTTTGTATTTATGTTTTGTATTTATGTAATTAAAGATGTGTTTTGCCTCGTCTACCTACTTTATGCAAATAGCTACAGGCACAAGTGGTTGGTGTTGCCCCTCTTACCTTTTCTGTACTTATAGTACAAAGGCATACCTATCTGGGACCTATTTCCTTATACAGTTTTCAACATTTGTAAAAGCCTGAAAAATCGATACCTATTTCCAATTAACTTACCAGTGTATCGAATGCAATATATTGCAGCTATTTATTGTAGGTAAGCATTTACTTGACTGTCCTCGTTAGTTTCATTGGTAATGTAGCCTTAAAGCGAAGGGTACGGTGTTTTTGGCACGATTCCTGACGAAATTAGAGCATGTGGTGCTTTGATTATCATAATTCAAAATTAATTGTTTAATTCGTTTCATTCACAAACAAGTTTATTTGCAAAAAAAGATAAATAAATTCAGCTATAGAGCTGAATTTCTAAAGAGAAATAAATCGCAAACATACCTCAAAAAATTTGGTTGAACCCGTTTTATACAGGACAAGTAAGTACTATCGAATATTTAAAAAAAAAAATACAGCGTATGCTCAACAATCATTCACAAAATGTGATGATAATTATAATGTAGTCACTTCATAATTTTGAAAAATACTATCATACGTTGTAATGCTACATGTATGTATATATCATAATATATTACCTGGTTTCTATTATTCATTCACAACTTTCACATCACAGCACTTGACAGTCCTTTTCACAGTAATTTAAGCACAAAAAAACTTGATTTTCTCAAAATTTTACATCACTTTATCGATTTTGCGCGCGGGTCACGGGCCCGATTTCTAGACACGACTGCTCGGATGGCAGTTGTTTTGAAACTGTTTTTTTTTGTTTCGAATTTAGTTTCTCTTCAAATTCATATTTTTCTTTTTCTACTGTCAATTTCAGTGAGGTATTTTATAGTTTGGCCATGATTGTATGTATTTTGACTCTAGATTTATTTTTTTACTATTCTGTATTCAAAATTTTGAAAACTGCAAAAATCTAGAACCTTGGAATGCTAGCGAGGTTTCTTTAGAAAAGCTGTCGCTATGGAATGGCAGTCTCAATTTACTCCTCGAACGAGGAACACTAAATTGATATAAGGCCATTCCCGGGCCAGGCAAGGCCCGGGAACTCAAGAACGCCTTCAAAAACCATCTTTGGCTATCCAACACCAAAATTGTGAAGTGAATATCCATCTACGTCAATCGCTGCGCCACGACATATCCATTGTCAAATCGCCGATCGCCGAGCTACATCCGCTACAGCCAGTCGCGAAACTACGACGAATCTATCGCCGAGAGCTGATCGCCGAAACTACATCTGTTGTCACCGTCGGCCGCCGTATCTACCACGACGAATCTATCGCCGAGCGTCAACCAGTGAGACGACCGGCTTGCCTTTTTCAAACATTGAGTGGCAATATAACTTCATCACCATGTTCCGGCCCGTCGTCCGTCAAAGCTTTGACGACTAATACCTGCGTGTCTCCTGCTCCTGCATCTTGAATCTGAGCTGCGTAATAATACTTCATCGACGGTGGAAGGACGAGAATCTTCTTCTGGATCCAGAAGCTAATAACTGAATGAGCTAGCCGCTGAACTCTGGAAGTCGGACAAACTAAAGGCAACGAATTCCTCAGTCTCTATAACGACAGTGGGCCTTGTTTGAATAAAGACCCGGAAGTGGGCCTTGTTTGTTTGAAGACCCGGAAGTGGGCCTCGTTAAAGACCGGAAGCGGGCTTTGTTTATCTGAAGACCCGGAAGTGGGCCTTGTTTGGATCCAATAACATTCTAATTCTACCGTGATAACTTGTAGGCCGTAAACAACTTAAATTTCGCGTTCTTCCGCATCATCTAGAGACTCTTTTTTTTTGCTTTCTACAAAGCTTGTAAAATTTACGAAAATAAATATCTGTTACCAATTCCTTTTTTTCTCTTCAGCTCTTAGGATCCTGTCAACCTAGGCACTGTTTAGGTAGGGGAGGAGCTGCTCATTAACTTGTAGCGTTCCATTCTACCTTTTTCACGAAAGGAACGGATGTAACGTGACAGTTTGGCGCCCAACTAAAATGAACCCTCTAAAACATTCTTCTAAATTCTAAAATAATACTTACTCAAGTAGGCTAAAATTTGATATTGACTTTTGGCTCTAACGTAATATCTTAGGTACTTGCTTAATTTATTTTTATACAGGCAGGACACGCGGAACATCACACTTACATTCTACAACACTGGCATAGTACTTAATACTTAAACGAACTTAAACTTGACTTGATTTTATCCTTGACTATTGACTTCAACTTGTGACTATGGCGAGACCAATTAAATACTCGTTTCTAAACAAACTTGAACTGGAATATGAAGTGACTATCAGAGGTGAAAAACCAGCTGACACTTTGACAACTCTTAAGGAGCAGCTGGCAAAATTGAGTCACATTCAACCTGAGGACATAAAATCTTCTCCAATACCTCTCAAACATGACCTCTCCCAAGCAGAGATCACGTTTAATTACGTCGAGGGTAAAATCTCGCACCTCGAAGCCACGGATGATAAAAGTAACCTGAGGAAAGTTGAATCTTTCGTAAATCATCTTCATTATCGCCTCGAACGCTTTAACGCCGTTCCACCATTTGTTGAGTCATGCTCAAACATACGATCTCGCTTCTTCACGCTCCAAAAACGGTTTGAAGTCTTAACTTCAGATTATTCAGGATCTTCTGAAGAAGTGTTAGTTGACATTCACAATCCTTGTCCTCAGACTCAGCCTAGCCCTCCCTCGATTTATCAATTACTACCTATGACTGGAACCAATCAAACTTTGGAAGTACTGAGTACTCCTCAACCCACTTTACCTTCAAGCATTCTGACTAGTATACCACTGGCTTCCGAGTCTGTACAAAACTATCACACTTCGGATAATTTTGTGAAGGAGCTCAAAACGTTTTCTTTCAATGGAAAATCGTGCCCTAGATCATTCCTTCAAAGGTTGGACGAGTTTAGGATTTCTCGAAACATTCCGGAAGGTATGCTTTGCAAGCACGCCTTTGAGATTTTCACAGGTGATGCCCTTCATTGGTTTCGTTTTCAGTATAATCGAAATCCTACCTTATCGTGGAAAGATATTTGCACATTGCTGATTCGAGATTTCGGTATACATGATTACGACTATAAGCTGTTGGAAGCTATAAGGAATAGAACGCAAGGAGCAACTGAGACCATTATCGTTTACGTCTCAATTATGTTCGGTATGTTTGCTCGTCTTTCAAAGAAACTTAGCGAGAGCGAACAATTAGAGATTTTACTCCATAATATAAGACCGTGCTATTCAGTTTTTGTTGCACTTAAAGATATTAAAACGGTAGATTCTTTAATTTCTACTTGTCAAAGTTACGAACGCATTTCTGAACGAGACAAAAATTTTCATGAGCCTAGATCTGAAGACACTTCTTGTGCTGCTGAATTTGCCTATCTTCCTTCATTTTCTAAAGCTTCACTTCCTAAAGCGTCTCCAAACGTAAGGTACACTAATGCAGTGCAGGAAGATAAACATCCACGCTCGTCATCTCAAACTAATGACATTTCTAAAGAAGAATTCTGTTATCGCTGTCGTATCACAGGCCATTCTTTACAAACTTGTACTAAGCCTAGATACCTCATTTGTTTTAAATGTGGTCGTAAAGGCGTGAGAATCAGCGAATGTCCAAAATGTGCTCCATCAAATCAACAAAAAAAACTAGCTGACGACTTGAATGGTTTCACTAAATCACATAACAATAATTTTGATCTTAACGACTGGAATCAATGGTTAAATACTATTCGAAATTTTATGTTTTGCTACAAAACAACTTCTGTTTTCTACGACAAAGAAAAAGACTTTAACAGACCTTTTATTAACGTGTCTATAAACAATATACCTTTTTCCGGTCTTTTAGATAGTGGAAGTTGTATAACTATTTTAGGTAATAACTCTCATAAAGATATCCAAAAGTTAGGCTTTAAACTATTCAAGTCTCCAACTCAAGTTATGGTTGCTAATAAACAAAAAGCAATGTCTTCTGGTTATTTTCATTTGCCATTGAGATTTCATAATCAGACACATGTTATCAAAGCTTATGTTTTCCCTGATATTTATCCTTCTTTGATACTTGGGTGGGATTTCTGGAAAGAATTCGAACTCTCCCCAAAGATACTTTCTCTTGAACTCAATCTCGAATCTAAAGATCATACAACTTGTGCTGTTGAAAATCAAATATCAACATTTGATCATCTGTCTGGGAATCAAGTAGAAATTGCTAATGACATAATCAAGCGTTTCAAAAGTATTTCTTTTGAACAACGAGGTAAATTAGGCCGTACTAGTTTAGTTAGTCATCGGATCAATACTGGTGATGCTTTACCTATAAAACAACGTTGTTATCGTCTCTCTCCAGAAAAGCAAAAAGCACTCATCAATGAGGTCGATAAAATGCTAGAATTAAAAGTTATAGAAAAATGTGAGAGTCCTTGGTTATCTCCAGTACTTATCACTCCAAAAAAGAACGGAGAATGGCGTTTCTGCGTCGACAGCAGAAAGCTGAATGCAATTACTCGTAAAGATGCCTACAGCCTCCCTTTTGTTTCTGAGATACTAGATAACCTCAAAAATGCTAAATATTTGTCTAGTATCGATATAGCAAAGGCTTTTTGGGAAATTCCATTACATCCCAAAGACAGAGATAAAACTGGTTTTTACGTACCTGGTAGAGGAATGTATAGATTCACTGTTATGCCCTTCGGATTGACAAACGCTCCAGCAACTCAACAAAGACTTATGGACAGTTTATTCACTCCAGAGTTTGAGAATAAAGTGTTCTGTTACTTAGATGACATAATAATCATAGGTGCGACATTTGAGGAACATATTTCACTCCTACTTAAAGTTCATCAGAAACTTTCTTATGCTGGTCTATTCATTAACTTTGAAAAGAGTCAATTCTTTCGCAAAGAACTGAAATATCTTGGCTACATAGTAGATGAGCAAGGATTGCGGGCTGATCCCAGTAAAATTGAAGCGATTCTAGCTTACGCTGCTCCTACCTCTAAAAAAGAAGTAAGAAAATTTTTAGGTACATGCAGTTGGTTTCGCCGATTCATACCTAATTTCAGTACTATTGCTTCACCACTCTGTAAATTAACGTCATCTGGAAAAAAATCTCCAAAAAAATTTGTCTGGAATGCTGAGGCTGACTCTGCTTTTGCTAAATTAAAAGAATGCTTGACTACAACACCAATACTATCTTGCCCTGACTTTGACTATCCATTTTCCGTTCACTGCGACGCTTCTAACTTTGGGATAGGTGCTATGCTGACTCAGGAAAAAGACAATAAAGAAGTTGTTATTGCATATATGAGTAGATCTCTAAACAAGCATGAGCAGAATTATTCAACTACAGAACGTGAGACTTTAGCTGTCATTACTGCACTTGAGCATTGGCGTTGTTATCTTGATAACGGTAAACGATTTACAGTATACACTGACCATGCAGCATTAAAGTGGTTCCAAAATTTGTCTAATCCTTCTGGCAGATTGGCACGATGGAGTCTTCGTCTGTCTTGTTTTAACTTCGACCTAAAACATAAAAAAGGAAAAGAAAATGTTGTCCCAGACCTTCTGTCGCGTCATAAAATACCCGATACTGCTATTATTGGTGGTGTTGAACCCATATCTAGAGACAATGCATCACAATTGGAACTATATAATAGACTTTTTACTAACTGTCGAGATAATCCTGATGCTTATCCAAATTACAAAATTCTCAACAATAATTTATACCGTTATAATAACTCACCTGATTATCTAAATGAAGATTTTGCTTGGAAAGAAGTTCCACTTCCCTCTGAGAGAATGAATCTCATCAAAACTTGCCATGGTGACTCAGAAAGTAATCCCCATACTGGCATTTTCAAAACATACAAGAAGCTTTCTTTAAGATACTATTGGTCTGGTATGTTTAAAGATGTGGCTAAAATGTGTTCTTCTTGTGAAACATGCCTCTCTTATAAGCATTCGAATCATTCTCCATATGGTCCTATGGGTAAACCAAAAATTTGTTCAAGACCTTTTCAAAGCCTCTCATTAGATCTAATGGGCCCTTTTCCACTCACAAGACAACGTAATCAATTCATACTAGTGGTTACATGTTCTTTTTCAAAGTATTGCCTTATTTTCCCTATCAAGCGCGCTACATCTTCCAATATCATCATGTATTTGGAAAATAATGTGTTTCTGGTACACGGTGTGCCACAAACCATCATCATGGACAATGGTTCACAATTTCAATCTAATGAGTTTCAAAGTTTTCTGAATAAGTATAAAATTCCTTTTATATTTTATTCACCTCGATACTGCCCTCAAGTAAACCCCACAGAACGGTATAATAGAACAATTATCACCGCACTTTCACAGTTGGTCGGAGATGATCACCGTTCATGGGACAAACATTTGCAGAAAATCCAATATGCACTCAACAGTTCTGTAAATTCTACAACTGGGTTTTCTCCATCCTTTCTGGTCTTTGGACGTGAAACCATACCATGTGGTTCACTATACACTAACTGCTCCAACCTTGATAATTTCATTTTTCTTCCTCGTGACATCTACGCCGCTAATTTAGGATTATTATCTAACATCTTCGATAAAGTACAGGTTGCATTACACACTGCACACACAAAAAATGCTGCTCATTACAACACGAGACACACCTTTAAAGAGTTCAACGTTGGCGACACAGTCTGGCGTAAAAATTACGTCCAGAGTAACGCTGGTGCATATTTCAGTTCAAAGTTGGCTCCCAAATATGTCAAATGCACAGTTGTTGAGAAGCTCTCACCTCTCGTCTTTATTTTAGAGGATCCTAACGGCTTAAGAGGAAAGTGGCATGTAAAAGATTTTAAAGTGTAAATAGTGTAGCGGTCGTATTCTGTTTTTTTCTCTAAATTGTATACTTATTCTGTAAATAGCTTTAGCGTATATTATTTTTGTATTGTACAAGGAAACTAGACCCTTTCGGCTTATTTTTTTAAATCCATTTTACAAACGTTATTTTTTTTTCACTCTTTTTGTTTTATCTTATAACACGAGTCGTGTGGGTAAGAAGCCATTGTGTTTACTCATTTTTTTTATACTTTCTTAGTTACACATGTTGTTACTCTAATCTTAATTTCCTTGCAATTTCTTAAATACAAGGTTCTTGAATATTAATTTCCTTGACGTCTTCAATACCCAAGGGTGTGTGTAATATTCTTAAAGAGCGGTACACAACTCGTTAAATAAGCCTTTGTGTTGTACATTTTCTTAATTGTAAATACTTATTATCTTTACTCGGGTTTTCAAAAAGGTGCGGATAACGACACCTAATTAAAAAAAATAAGCCTACGTTATGTATAATGAATAGTTCCTTGTGGAGTATGCGTCATCAAATATGTGAACCATATCCCCTAAGTATGTTTGTGAGCGAGTAAAAGAAGAAGTGCAAGATTTAAGTATGAAAGAGCAAGGTTTTATTCCTAACCTTCAAAATTTTCAATGGAGTTGAAAATTTTCTGGGGTCGTGGGGGAAATATGTAATGCTACATGTATGTATATATCATAATATATTACCTGGTTTCTATTATTCATTCACAACTTTCACATCACAGCACTTGACAGTCCTTTTCACAGTAATTTAAGCACAAAAAAACTTGATTTTCTCAAAATTTTACATCACTTTATCGATTTTGCGCGCGGGTCACGGGCCCGATTTCTAGACACGACTGCTCGGATGGCAGTTGTTTTGAAACTGTTTTTTTTTGTTTCGAATTTAGTTTCTCTTCAAATTCATATTTTTCTTTTTCTACTGTCAATTTCAGTGAGGTATTTTATAGTTTGGCCATGATTGTATGTATTTTGACTCTAGATTTATTTTTTTACTATTCTGTATTCAAAATTTTGAAAACTGCAAAAATCTAGAACCTTGGAATGCTAGCGAGGTTTCTTTAGAAAAGCTGTCGCTATGGAATGGCAGTCTCAATTTACTCCTCGAACGAGGAACACTAAATTGATATAAGGCCATTCCCGGGCCAGGCAAGGCCCGGGAACTCAAGAACGCCTTCAAAAACCATCTTTGGCTATCCAACACCAAAATTGTGAAGTGAATCTCCATCTACGTCAATCGCTGCGCCACGACATATCCATTGTCAAATCGCCGATCGCCGAGCTACATCCGCTACAGCCAGTCGCGAAACTACGACGAATCTATCGCCGAGAGCTGATCGCCGAAACTACATCTGTTGTCACCGTCGGCCGCCGTATCTACCACGACGAATCTATCGCCGAGCGTCAACCAGTGAGACGACCGGCTTGCCTTTTTCAAACATTGAGTGGCAATATAACTTCATCACCATGTTCCGGCCCGTCGTCCGTCAAAGCTTTGACGACTAATACCTGCGTGTCTCCTGCTCCTGCATCTTGAATCTGAGCTGCGTAATAATACTTCATCGACGGTGGAAGGACGAGAATCTTCTTCTGGATCCAGAAGCTAATAACTGAATGAGCTAGCCGCTGAACTCTGGAAGTCGGACAAACTAAAGGCAACGAATTCCTCAGTCTCTATAACGACAGTGGGCCTTGTTTGAATAAAGACCCGGAAGTGGGCCTTGTTTGTTTGAAGACCCGGAAGTGGGCCTCGTTAAAGACCGGAAGCGGGCTTTGTTTATCTGAAGACCCGGAAGTGGGCCTTGTTTGGATCCAATAACATTCTAATTCTACCGTGATAACTTGTAGGCCGTAAACAACTTAAATTTCGCGTTCTTCCGCATCATCTAGAGACTCTTTTTTTTTGCTTTCTACAAAGCTTGTAAAATTTACGAAAATAAATATCTGTTACCAATTCCTTTTTTTCTCTTCAGCTCTTAGGATCCTGTCAACCTAGGCACTGTTTAGGTAGGGGAGGAGCTGCTCATTAACTTGTAGCGTTCCATTCTACCTTTTTCACGAAAGGAACGGATGTAACGTGACAACGTAGATATTAATTAAATTAAAAACCTCCAAAATCAGTCATTTCATGCGTTGTCGTTGTCGTAAGCGGTAAGCGCCACGCGGAAGTTCAGACTGAATTTATTTTTATGTCTACGACGTTTAGGTCTATGTTTCTTTGAACGAATTTCCACCTGCTTATAAGGCCCTACCCTTCGACTTAATTGTTATTTTTTGCCTAGTTTCCGTTTCAAGTGTAGGTACACTGTACAGTAATTTATCCAAACATGAATCTCAGAATACTATGTATTTATAGAGTTATGTATTTCCACGTTTACATCTTTTTTGATGGTAACTTCATTGTTTAAATATCTATCAATTTAACAATATAGGTTGGTACATATTTATTAGTAATTGAGAGACTAAATAAATCTAATAAATAAATAAAAATAAATAAAATAAATAAATATGTGTGGACATTTCACACAGCGCCATCTAGCCCCAAACTAAGCATATCTTGTACTATGGGAACCAGATAACTGATACATTCCTTATATACTTTTTTGTTTGTAAATACATACATAGAATACAATATAACACCCAGACGCGGAACAAACATCTATGTTCATCACACAAATGTTTGTCTCGGGTAGGAATCGAACCCACAGCCCTCAGTTCAGAAGGCAGGGATACTACCAACTGAGCTATCGGGCCCGTCAATAAATATTGAAGGACAAACGTACCTAGCTAGGTCTTTATCAAGAAAAAGTTACTCTTTACCAATAAAATACCTAGTCTTCATTAACTCGCTCTCCTGGTAAATAGAATAGATCGCGAGGGGTGCTACGCCCAACTCAATTCAAACTAATTTGGGGTGCCTGTAAACAGAACTCCTTTTGTAATTTATAACCTAATTATTTCCCGCGCTAACTCCCTTTCCCGCCAGTTTGGTGAAATTTATTTTCTCAATCGCCAAAAACAGCCAGCTGCTGCCTATAAGAATATTAAACAAGGTTCTATGCGTTTGCTAACAAAACTCAATCAGTCAGTTGACTGTCCACTCTTGGCCTGACCACGCGTACTTGGGTTTTCCGAATTTTTTCCTCTTGATGTTACGCGATAAAGTGAAAAAGTTTAAGTGGTTTGTAAATGGGGAATTTTAAATTTGGAATAAAATGGAGGTGAAAGTTGAAGTGGTGAGTTAAGTACAACCGTTTTTTTTTCTCTAATCTGTGATATAACCATAGGATATACGTTAAACTACACTTCCTTGGTACAACTATATTTTCACTGTATTATTTTTATCTTGGGGCTTAAAATAATAACTTAATAATTACTTACACCAAGAATCTGTAGGTAATTATTACTAGGTATTATTACCTAAGTATGACAAACATATTATAATTTGTCTTTTCTCTACTTGACTATAAATTTATCTCTATACGACTACATAACAAAGACAGTAATTTCTTGTGGTAATTAATAAATTTCTTATTAATTAAATACTTAAAGTAGGCTAAATAATTGTTTTAAGATGTTTAAGGAAGTACTATACAATCCCCATCTTGCCCAACCGGCGATCGGTTTTTTTTTTTTTATGTGAATGATTGTCGTTACGAGCTAGTCGTTCACCTGATGTTAAGCGACACGGCCGCCCATAACAGTTGCAGTGTCACTCGGAACTTTAAAATAATAAAGTTCCGCGTAACACTGCACTGCGCACGTCATCCTGAGACATCACACAGTCTAGTAATCAGATTACTGCACTGTGTAATCAGGTCATAGTCTCATTTGCCCAGTAATTTCACTAGCTACAATGCCCTTCAAACCGGAACACAGTAGTGCTTGCACACTACTGCTTGGCGGCAGAATAACTGGCAAAGCGGTGGTACCTACCTAGACGAACTTTGCAGAAAAGTCCTACCACCTAGGATCACAGGAGATTTTAAAGGGTCCAGCCCCCCTATTACGAAGGAGCTAGCAGCGCTGCTGACGAGCGTCAGCCGCTCAACGCTGTCAATTTTCATACAATTTTGACAGCAGTTGAGCGGCAGACGCGCGTCAGCAGCGCTGCTAGCTCCTTCGTAATAAGGGGCCAGGTATTTCCCCCCTGAAAAAATGCTACTAATGCCTAGGTATATGTGCCCCGTTATTCTTGCTCGATTCTCTATATTTGATGTAAACAAAGCAACCTTATCTAAGATCTTGTCTCGTAAATACACATTTGCGTGTGCACCTGCCGGCCGCCTTTGTCAATGGCGGGTTTTCTTAAAAAAGCCGCATTAGTGGCACGCAATTATATCATTTATTAGGTACACAAGATGGGTAGCAGGTAGGTAGATATTTTCTAAATTAGTTAGTCCACTATCGCCTCCTTAATAGGTAAACACAGTATAGGTAACTGTGTTTTCTATTCTTATCATAGCCTATTTCAAATTTGATAGAGAGAAACAAAACACTAACATTAACTTTACTCCTGATACTTACTCTATGTTTATTAGTAAGGGTAGTAACATATTTAGTAATCTGTGGAGCGACGTTTGCTTGTTCTAGCTTGCACTTCCAAGTTCCAATATTTAAATTCGGATTCCACCAACAAGCAGCAGTATCTACCCGCAAAAAGAAAATACTTGATTCGTATTTTCACTAGCACTGTAATATGCTATAGTTAGATACAATAAATAAATAAATAACACCCAACGATCACATACATAGATCCTGGACCCTAACTAGGATTCCCTGTATCTAGGGACCCAGGAACTACGAGGACCATGGTCCCACAACACCCAGACACAGAACAAGTATTTGCGCTTTTTTTTTTTTCGGGCACAAATACTTGTCCTGTCGCGGGAATCGAACCCGCCACCTCCGGGTTATGAGCCGACCTGCTCAACCACCACACCACGGAGGCTGTCACAACAATACAGAAAATATACATGTCTTGCTATGTATTTAGGACCAGACAGACCAAGTCAGCATAGGTGTGGCGATTGTTGGACTAGGGCCCACTTACATGTTATTGGTTTCATGGTTTGAGGTATTGAGAGATAGGTAGTCAGGTATAGGTACCTATATGTCATTAATGATTATTTCGAACATTAATTAACAGTTTAAAAAAATCTTTTTTGAATCCTTTCACCACACAATAGAAGCCTCCACCATAGAAAATAGGTATAAGTTGTAGGTAGGTACACATCAGCCCTAGATAATCATCGGTAAACTGTACATCGCGGATTCACGACTTTTTCGCACCTATTTTTATGTAAATTGCGCGTATTGTTCGATATTCGATGTTTGACATCTCACAGTGAGCGTTTTTGACTACCTCCATGTTATTGATGCTTATATACCTTTGTCTGTGTGGCGTATTCCTACTTGTAGCTGCTATCAAACGAATGTAGGTACCTACTAATTTCAATGCAGTTCTAGGTAAGTATATTAGAAACATGGTATGAACGCGATGGATCTTAGCTTATTAGTGTCATCTACGACTGCGACAGCGACAGGGTTTTTTCATTAAAAATTTACTTGTGCTGATATGAAACTGAAGTCCTGGAAGGCGTTCTCCCAGCTGGCACAGCGCAGGCTAGAAAAAACAACAAAAATTTACTTGTATAGATATAAAAAAGCTGGTTTTAGCGGCATGTTTGTCTGATCATTATCATCGTCACACCATCATTAATTTTCATCACCATCACTAAGGAAAAAAACATCGGTCATGTTTACCATCAGTTAGGTAGGTAGGTATATTACATTCAAATAAAGGTATGATTAACAATTCTCCATTTATAAACGAAGTATACCAGGTGTAGTGTTTGTTGAGTGTCTCTCCGACACCGGCTCAGAGACGCGGACACGTCCACCCCGGTCGACGGCAAAGAGGATATAATCACTTTGTCGACGGCTCCAGTGAGACTGAGCAGTGACGTGTTACGCTCGCGCGCTTGAGACGAGTCCCGCTTAGGTCTCTTCGAGTCTTCGGTACCCAAGCAATACACTCAGTATAATGTAGTCTATCATTGGTCCCATACACTACACCAAGGTCGAAATATCTATGGGTAAGAGTATATCCATTGAAAATGTCCACACGTATGGCTTTTCCAAGTAGTCTGCCGCTGCCAGTGATTAGCTTGATGGATGATGGGTATGACTTAGGTAAATGAACACGCCCACTAATTAACGGACGTAACTAGGTAGCCGGTATACCGGGACGGGGGGACACTTTAGATAATCAAAAGTAAACTATCAACTCATAAACTTCAATAGGCAGGTACAGTACTAGTAACTAAGTAGTCGGTGATGGATTAATAAGCATTCGTATTAATTTTGAACATGTATTGCGAAACTCAATTAGCATTTCGCAAATTAAATGTAGTCGCTCGCAGAACTGACAACCGATGGGAAGAAAGGTTCTCGAGTGGCGACCACGAACCGGAAGACGCAGCGTAGGCAGACCCCCCACTAGGTGGACCGACGTCCTGGTGAAAACCGCGGGGAGCCGATGGATGCAGGAGGCGAGCAGCCGCTCAAAGTGGCGCTCTCTGGGGGAGGCCTATGTTCAGCAGTCAACATCTACGGGCTGATGATGATAATGATGATGATGATGATGATGAAATGTAGTTGCGAAATAATGAAATTTCATTTCATTTAAATTTTTATTTAATTTTTTTTTTGTTACATTTAATTTTCCATTAAATTTTTCATTTAATTTTCCATTTAATTTTTCATTTCAATTTAGCAATTATTAATCGTCATTTTAGTGAATCGCATAGCAGTAGCAGTTAGCTAGCTTAAGACTCATGAATTAGCATGTTTCTGAAATTTATGCAACATCGCATTAATTGCCACCGCTAGTAACTAGATAGGTAACCTACGCTATGTGCTGGGTCTTTATTCTATATCGATTCCTTACTTTGAAACCACGCGAATTCCTTGTCTGATTGTTGTAGATATGACCACTTATATGTCAATATATTTTATTCAAAATAAAGATAGCTTTTATGTAAAGTGAAGGTATATCTAACGCTGTAACACGATTTGAACAAGACACGATAATGACGTGATTTCGTATCGTGTGGAATCTGTGTTCCATAGAGAATAACCGCCCAGCAGCCCTACCGTGTAAGCATTCTGGTAATGAACATCGCCTGCCATCCTGCTTACGCCAATGTACAAGCCCTTGAGTGCGAGCAAGAGAGCACACGATTACGATTGCCACCGGGCTTACGCGGTAAGGCCACTGGTAGCAATTTAGTAAATAGGCACCAATTACAATGTTACTCGATCACTCGACAGAACTTACTGGCGCTATCTCTGATATCTGCAGCTAACCTGCTAACGTAGCTAACTAAGAATAGGAGGCGACCCCATTCTACTGACATTGCTATAACAAAATATATAGTCCATGATCACTGCAATAGTGCATTGTGAAGCAATAGTGATCACTGCAATAGTGCATTGTGAAGCAATAGACATTTCGATTCAATTCAATCACAGTTGCTTGTCTTCTCAAACCGATGTAATTGGGACCTAAGTAGTAGATCTATTTTAAATGTAGTGTAGTAAGAATGATACAATACAATACAACGCGGGGAACGGCTAAGGTCACAGAGCAAAAGACAACACAGGCTATCCACAGGTGTTAGGTTAGGTAGGTAAACCCAAAACTGTCTCTATTAAAAAACTTTTTGTTATGACTGGCCTGGGGCCGTACTGTGAGCTTTAGTGCGATTCAAACCAGAGCCTGTATTGGATCGCTTCGTTTTTTTTGTATGAAGATTTTGACAAGCGATCCATTATTGGCTCAATTTTGAATCGCGCTAAGAGCTCACAGTACGGCTCCTGATAGCTCAGTTGGTAGTAACTCTACCTTCTGAACTAGGGGTTGTGGGTTGGATTCCCACACAGGACAAACATTTGTGTGATGAACATTGTTCTGTGCCTGGGTGTGATATTGTATTCTATCTACTTATGTATTTACAAAACAATAAGTACCAGTTAAGTATCTGTTTCCCATAGTACAATACAAGCTATGCTTAGTTTGGGACAAAATAGCGTTGAGTTAAATACAAAGACATATATATAAATCTATGGTTAAATATCCAAAAAATTGAATTGAGGTAATTATATTGATAATGAAAAGATCAGTATCTGTGATACGGCACAGGCGATGCAAGGCTGCGTCGCCATTAGCCTCCGTGCGGCTGTGATTTGAATACGAAAGCGCCGATAAGTGCTTTCGTGGTCGTAAACAATTAAAATTGTTAAGGGCATCGACTTAACGATCCCATCATGAATAATGGAGGAAACTGATGTCGTGCAGTGTTGGAAACAGTTTGCTAGAAAATGAAGTCCGTAGGAAACCACACCTAACAATAAGATCTCGTGTTGCTGATCATACAAAGTCTCAGTCGTCACTTAATTTTGAGTTACATAGTTAAGTTACTTACACAGATGTTCTTACTTCACCCACGTACTTACGTAGCCATAATTTACCTAGTAATTTCTGTTTTTGAATGTCCTCATCATAGATATAAGTAGGTAGTTTCTAGTTTCCAGCCTTCTACATACATTCAAGACCACATTTTAATACTGGGTGTAATTGAATTCATTAGCATCCTTTGAAACTAAGTACCTACTCCTGATACCGGTTACGTCAGGATCAACATTTTTGAATTTTAACACATTGGTTTAGTAATAATTATAACTCCAAAAAAATGGAATAACTTACTTAATCAAATGCTACAATACAAAATTTAATTAAAATAATGTAGTACTGTTTTTAATTAGTACATACAAGGTATAAAAACGTTTAAATGTATCAAAATCATCCGTGCCAACTGCGTTAGGCGGCGCCGCGGCGATCTTCATAATTTTCAATAAAAATATTTTCATTTACACACTTACTCTTTAATAATCATCTATAAATGATGTAGTATCATGGGCTTAATTTATGCTAATGAATTAAATTACATCCTGTATAAGTTAAGTAGGTAGGTATTGGTGAAGAACCACAATGTAGGTACAACTTATTTGTAGTAACAATTGTGAGGTAGCGGATGACCTATTCAGAATCATGGGCAGCCGATGGATGCATGAGGCAAGCAGCTACTCAAAGTGGCGCTCTATGGGGGGGGGGCTATGTTCAACAGTGGATGTCTTCAGGCTGATGATGAATCTGAGGTTTGGGAGCTGCAAGCAGTCTCTTGTTCTAGTATCTGGAGTCCAGATACGGGTTGTTGTACATTCGTCACAAAGTAAATTCGTCACATTTTTTAAACTCCATACATTGAAAGTAAATTCGTCACGTGTATTAAAATATATGTGTAAATTCATCACAGGTAAATAAAGTTATTGTAAATTCGTCACAATCTCTCATTTTGCATCATTTATGCATAAAATAGGGTTAGAAAACAAACTTAAAAATGGAGTACTAAGAAAGGATTTTTGAAAATTCCATCCCTAATTGGATGTTAAGGATAAAAAACGTTGGCATAAAACCGTACATTTCATGACGTATCGTTTTGAAACTTGGCACATGCAAACAAATATAAATAAATAAATAAATAAAAGAAATGATACCTTTAGTTTTTCGAAATTCAACATTTAAGAGGGTTAAAAAATTGTTAAAGTTTGTATGGAAATTTCAAAGTAAGTTACTGTATCATACTGCAATTTGGAATGCGTAAAACATACACATAATAAATAGACTAATATAATAAATAATAAATAGATTTTTAAATTAAATATAGAATTATCGTAATGCATTCAAAATCGGATAGTTCCTTCGCTATAAAATGTTGCTCTAAATATTTTTTGGGAGGGATCACTGAGGGATGGATGAAACTTTCGCCAGGGCAAGATGGTGAATGCTAGCGCAACTCCATCTCTCCACATCGCGGTGGCGGTCTCATCACGGGGTTTTAGTGGGTTCGAGTCCAAAATGCCGTCACCCCGTGGTGGCAGGGAAGTTTGAGGGCATTAAATTTTCTTCCTACCCAAAAATTAGATGAAACTGAATTTTAAATTATAGGCTATAATCCCAGTTGCCTCCACATGGATCGCCCCCAGGTGGCAACTGAGAAGCTATTGCTCCCACTTCAATCGCTGTAAATTACTGCAAGAATCGCCAACCCCCTTCATTAAAAAATATCCCTATTCAAACGTAATATTTACAAGTGAGGGGGAGATGAAGAGCAAGCGAGGGGCGACGAGGGCAAGTTGCAGAGGGGGTGGATCAATTAAGGGGGAGGTGGGCAAGTGAGAGGCGAAGGAGCAAGTAACAGGGGGGTGGACCAAGTGTGGTGGAGGTGGGGTGAATTGCCGGGGAGGGGGGAAAGGAAGGGGGATTAAGGTGGCTGGACGGACTTCTCCTGCACTTTTTCCTCTCCCTCTTACTTCCCCCACCTCCCCCTAACTTGATCCACCCCTGCACTTGCCCCCCTCCCCCACACATGCTTCCACTGCCCTAAATTCCACCCCATCTCCTCTGTAATTTTTTAACAGATGTCATTTTTACAGATGTTTCATTATTGACACTACTTTCTAGTGCATTTATAATCGAGATTTTGTATTTCGGACTTTTATTACTTACCCCGGAAAAATGACATCTGCTAAAATGGCATATTTCAAAATAGCACCTGTCAAAATGACATCTGCAAAAATGGCATTTTTGAAAATGACATCTGTCAAAATGACATCTGTCAAAATGAAATCTGTCAAAATAGTATACTATCTGTTTTTATTGTAACGACAATATAATATGTAACGACTCAGTTTGTTTTTTATCTGATTGTACTTCTGGTGAATTGAGAATCTGGTAAATTGCTTTAGAGCGCTCACTTGATCCACCACCTGCACTTGCACTCTTTTGTTTATTATTTATTTTAATTGGGTCAATCGATTTTTCTGCTGTCTATGCGAAATAAAGCAATGAACTTACATTAAACCAAATAAATAAAATGAAAAATTTATTTGAAAAATAGAATTGTGGCGAATTTACACATCCTTTTTTTCGTGACGAATTTACTTTGTGGCGAATTTACAATAACCCCCAGATACTAGAACAAGAGACTGCTTGCAGATTCTGGACGCTTTAAAATTTGTAAAATCGATTTTAAACTACCTTTAGATGAGGTAGGTAGGCCGTAGCTAAGTAGGTCGTAAAATTATTCTTGACATACCAAGAAGCAATTTCCTCAAATATAATACCAACCAACAAGGAGTGGACACTGCGGACATCGTTTTTATGAGCTAAGCCTTTTATGACAATAGTATATCGAACATAAAATTTCTACTGGTCGTTCAAACGTCGTTTAGAAGATTATGGTGGATAATTATGGGGGACTTGAACGACAAATAGAGCGAGGACGTATATCTACCTCATCTTCCTCTTTTAATAAAAGGTAGGTATCTACATCAGAAGCTTGCATGAAAGCCAGTTGCCATTTCGGTTATAGCCTACCTGTAGATATATCGCCAAAGCCACCATCGGCTATTGTTATTTAACCAGAGAATAGATATTTAAATATAGGTATAATACCTAGGTACTACGTATTTAACATCAGAACACAGGGCACAGGGAACATGACTTTGCTGGGGTTTTTGGGGGTATTTCCCGAAAATTACAATCTAGAGAGTGAATAAGTACCTTCTAGGCAAGCGTGTTACATCCTAGACCGCGGCGTCATTTCCTATTAGTTGAGATATTGGTCAAGCGCAAGACTATCCATCACAAAAAAAAGAACAGCCGTGCTGAGGTCTACCCTGTTTCACTTGTTTGATACATCAAAATAAATCTCTAGGAGCTACCACGAGTTGTAATAATGGTGGTTGTAGATAATTTTGTGTAGGTAGCAAATACCAACGCCACGTGGTACTCTAAACACTATTACAATATTTTCTGTCGCAGCACACTGTCCATCCAACATTGGCCAGGCATGCTCCCAGACATCCAAACAAGGCTTATGGTTCCTGGTGCACACCAGACTCTTCTCCTATACACGGACTGTAAGTTTTTACATGCACTTTACACCTAACTATGGATATTTTAAAAAGAATATCACACAGAATATTATTTTACAGGTTGACAGCAAAAGCTCAACAAACCAAGACCCAACTCCGAGATGAGTTTGATCTAAATAAAGCGTAAGTGCGCTTGGAAATAAATAATTCTTAAATTATTGATTTTAGTCTGTATTTGCTAATAAGGGAAATATACGTTCGCCCATTGAAGAATAACGCTTTCGCCTGTAAAAGTTGCTGTTGAAATGACATCATAGATCACCATCATGAGAACTTCAACAGGCTTTTACCCAAAGCACTAAATAATAAAAGAAAAAAATAAATGTGAGGCAAACTTTGTATCTCATAAAAAACATTTTTTATTCTAGATCATTTGAACTGCAAACAATCCAGCGGTTTTCGGATGAATACAACCCTTCTATAGAAGAGAAACTCAACACAATTAAACTGGAAAAGCTCAAGACAGAACTAGAGGACCTTAAAAAGACTAATGCATCTCTTGGCGAAGGAGAACGGTAGTTAATACCTCCTCGTTTCTGTAGAAATTTTAATACTTAGTGCTTTGGCAGTTTTTATAACTCTTTCCCTTGTAAACATTTACACTACCAATCCAATCCTGTATAGAGAACAATATGACGGTTTGAATAGGTACCTACAGCTATTTTTCTTCCTTGCCTATGTGCTTTTAGAACTTCTCCAAAAGAAGAGAAGCGACAGCCGGAAGCAGAGACACCACAGAGCCCAGTGCCGTCTTCTCCAACAAGGAACAGAAAGGGGCTTGCACTTCTCGGCCATATCTGTGACCTGCTCTTACCCATTGATCCACAAGGTAACGTCTCAATATTCACCATTTGGAAATAAAGAGACTTCATCAACATATTCATCAAGATCTGTGGAACATGTCTTTAATGTCATTATACTGTCAGGCAAGTCATCAAACACCCATGATTTATAGCTTTTTAATTGATTACCCTAGAGTCCTTGTAATTAGAAAGTAATTGAGCTTAACTTGTCCCTGTTGGGCGCCAATTTAACGTTGTTCTGAACTTGTACCAGTGTAATTAACCAGGTATACCTACATCTACACAATAACGCATTGCCTAACGTGGTGCGGTGAATGTAATAGCGTAGGTACCTACTCACATTAATCCTATCTAATTAGAAAAAAAAATGAACACAAAGTATATTATGGTACCAAAAATCATGCGAGTGCAACAATTAAATTTAGAACTGATTGTAGGTCGGCTGTACATCACGTGGCTGTTCCTAGTGACATTCTGCTACAGCTACAATGCCTGGTGTATCCCTCTCCGGGCCACCTTTCCGTACCAGACCCCTAAGAACTTGCCAATTTGGCTGGTACTGGACTACTTTTGTGACCTGATTTATCTCCTCGATGTGGCAATGGTCAAGCCAAAGCTCATGTATCTTCATGAAGGATTCTGGGTTGATGATCCTGTTGAGACGCGAAAAAATTACATAAAAAAGATGCAATATAAGGTAAGTGTACTTTTCTCTTTATCTATCGGTTGGTGCCTTCGCCTTGTCTTTAGTTACTTCTATTTGATCAGAGACTGTGCGTATGTAAGCAAAAGAAACTTATCTGGGTCAGGTCATTTTATCTATTATTTTAACATTTATCATAATCTCAACTTGCTACAGTTTGATGCCATCTCCATGATACCCTTGGATATTCTGTACATTTTCTTCGGGCCCAAAATGGTAATTCTCCGATTCCCGCGTCTGCTAAAGCTACAGACCTTTTGGGAATTCCATCAGGCTATGGATCGGATGCTCTCATCTCCTTATGTGGTGAGTCTCATTTAAATTATACTATTTTGACTTTTGACTCATTGATTTTGACGTTTCTCCTAAAAAGATAGCCAATGATATCTGACCTAAATTCCCTTGAACGTGGCCATACTACATTTATCTTCCTTTTTATTCCAAAAATTGTTTACCATTGACAGCTTCCTCACCATTTCATGTTTCTTTTAGGTTCGCATCGGCAAAACTCTTTTCTACATTTTTTTCTTGATCCACCTCAATGCTTGTGCCTATTACGCTATGAGTGCCCACATAGGCTTAGGAACCAACGGCTGGGTGTACGACAATCAAGGCAATGCTTACATCCGCTGCTTCTACTTCGCTACTAAAACTGCTACTTCTATCGGAAAGAACCCGAAGCCAGAAAATACAATAGAGTATCTGTTCATGACAGCTGCTTGGCTGATGGGTGTGTTCGTGTTTGCACTGCTGATTGGACAGATCAGGGATATCATTGCTACGGCTACCAGGGCCAGGGTGAGTCTATTTACTTACATACCTGCGATTATGTTGTCTGCTTACTTTATTTTGGGATCAGAGGACATTAAATTCAAAAGTGATGAATTTCAATTATGTTATTAGAGTTCATCACTGTGGTAAGCGTTCACTGCGTTCTACGTTAAACACTTGACTTCAAAAATCAAACTGGTATACCTAACCAATTAACCTACCATACAATACATCAATAACTTGGTAAACTTCTCTAACCACTATTCTCTTCATTTCACTAAAAGCATATGCATATTGTCATCAGACCGAGTACCGTAAAACAGTGGACAATTGTGTTCGCTACCTGCGTCGACTAAATATGCCCGCCTACCTTCAACGTCGTGTCACTTGCTGGTTCTATTACACTTGGACCAAGCAACGCTGTTTCGGTAATAACTTCCTATCATCGTCTTCACCATCATTTGTAAGAGGCCAGGACTAAGACACGAAACTTGTTACAGATGAAGAAAAGATATTGGACTCCCTGCCATTCAACATGAAACGAGATGTGGCTCTAGCCGTGCATATGACAACACTAAGCAAGGTCAAGCTTAATCATTTTAAATTGGGTTAAAGTAGAATCTCGTTAGGTACAACTTTTCCCAAACTTTGAGATGATTTTCGTTTTGCTAGGGATGTGTAATGTGGCAATGGTTTATGGACATTTCCTTGTCTCAGTGACCCATCTTTCACTTTTTTTCAACTTTTACTTCTTTAACTGCATTTTGCTAAGTGTTATGTATGGTGTAGAGGGCTGGCTCTAACTCACCCCTCCATCCAGAACAAGTTCAAATTAGTTCCTCACTTCTTCTAGGTGCAACTATTCCGCGATTGCTCCACATCTCTGCTCCGTGACCTGGTGCTGCAGCTGAAGCCAGTGACTTTCCTCCCGGGAGACCTGGTGGTACGTTGCGGGGATGTCGGCCACCACATGTATATCATCAAGTCAGGGGAGTGCTGTGTAAGTATACTACATAATATGTGTTAAGTGTAAAAACAATGTTAGGTACATTATTTTTATAAGTATAAATTTGTATGTTTGATTGTTGAAAATGAATTTGAGATAGGATTTCAAGTAGGGTTCATATTCCTAAAACCACGCGACGCGTATGAAATCACCGCAAATCCACCGCAAAAGCTATGGAATATGGGCCCTGCGTACTACACCACTCGCAAGTCGCACCGTAATAAAACAAATTTCTAAAAATTATCTCATTGCAACATTGTGCAGGTAATGTCTCCTGATGAGAGCGAAGTACTCGCGACTTTAAAAGAAGGTTCGGTGTTCGGAGAGATCAGCTTGCTGGGGATTGATGGGCTGAGGCGAAGGACTGCTACTGTTAGGTAAGTTGCCATTGCCACAACATAATACGTTCAATTGTCATATTGCTTAAATCCTTGCATAAATTGCTTCATTTTCCAACGTGAAATATGAAAATAGCAATAAACTCTACATTAATTCGCAGATCCAGAGGATACGCAAATCTTTTCGCCCTGTCTCGCATGGATTTAGACGCTGCACTGAAACACCATAAAGAAGCTGCCAAGATCTTGCGCTTAAGAGCGGATCAGATCATACGGGAGAATGCAGCCAGGTATCTTATACACCTGTTTTTTAAGATTCATCTAGGAAGCAAAATAGTGATTTACAGCGAGGGTGAAGTTAAGTAAAGCCTAAAAAAAGTAAAGCTATGATCCTATGGCAGAATTCCAAGCACAAGCTTGTTTGGATTAATATGATATTTTTGTCCAACATTTGCAATCACATTCATGAGACCATAGTTTAGCCAGATTTTTCATAAGTAAAAGTTGATATCTTCAAAAATGTCACAATTCGCGAACGAGATAGAGGATCCGCGAATAAAGAAGCCTTAATTCAACAGGCACACAAAACAGCGGCTAGCGGAGATGGAAGCAAAGAAGTCGGTATCGTCAACTCACGCCGGCGAGGGAGGAACAACCCGACGGAGACGCGGGACACGGCGCGGCCATACACGCTCCCGTCGTCGGCTCTCTATACTTACTGAGGTAACTGTAGTTAGTAGAGGCAGAGAGAAAGAAAGAGAGAGATAAATGCTTGGTGAGTGTGAGTTAAACGGGAGCTAGAGAGAAATAAAGAGACAAAGGTATCATCCACGTGAAAGCGCGGCGCAGCGCGAGACACGGCGCGGGCATACACGCTCTCGCCATCGGCTCTCCATACTTACTGAGATAACTAGCTAGTGGACGGTGAGTCGCCGCCCAAGAGACGTCTAGCCCTTCTGGCTCAGGTAACGATTTCGGCACCGGTATAAGATACCAGCGTAACACAATCAGACACCGACCCCGCCGGCGAGGTCGACGTACCCCCCGTAGGTTAGTTAGAATAGTCGCGACTTTCCATAGGGTCCACTCCTCCAGCGGACGTAGCCTTCTCGATCCTCTTATCCCGTTAACAGCCCAAGCCGAGGCTCGCACCCTTGAGCTAGTTGCCCCCACTTTTGTCGGCTGGATGCCTTAAGTGCCTGCCCTCCCGCCCGGTGACGCTGTAAAGGTCGGTAGAGACCAACAGCATTAGCCCGTTCTAAAAATAAGCTAGTGGACTCCACCAGCTCTGTCGTCGGGACCCTCCACTAAGTGGAGAAGGAGATCATTTGGAGTGTGAGATATACGGAAGGAGATATACCTAATTAAAGAGTGTGAGATAAAGGGGTGGTGGCCGAGAGAATGATAATTGAGAGCGCGAGTGAGATTGTCGAGTGTAAGATAAAGGAGGAGCGTGAGGAATAATTACTATTTTGTGAAATAAAGGCGAATGAGAGAAATAATTGCAGATGTGAGATAAAGGAGGAGCGAGGGAGTATATGAGTGTATTGACGACGTGTAGAGATAGAGCTAGAGATAGAGATGAGCTTCAAAAATGATTTAAGTACTGATCGAAAGATCTACAAAAGAAACGTAGAACAAAACTACTATAGGCCTAAGTATTACTAACTTACCATACAAATTATACAATTTATTTTCTAGGCATCATCAAACCCATCAGTCACAGGATCAGAAGACCAAGTGACAGTGTTAGACATGACCAAAAGTTCTGAGACCTTACGTCCAGAAAGTCGATCCTCGCGACGGACGCTCGTTTCAGACACGCCTCAAGATTCGGAACAACGACACATTATACCAACCATCATTTTTACATCACACGAACCTGAGTAAAGCTGTTTGTCAAAATATAAAATCGGAGAGACTGTCTTAAAAAAGATCGACACCTCAGAAAGAGGATAAGTACAAAATATGTAAAAAAGGAAAGGAAATCTGTCACTGCTTAGATAATTTTCCTCATGTTGATTTGATTTGTGAAAATATTTTCTTACCCCACTATTAAATACCTATCCACTTTCTGTTAAGTTTTACGTAATACAGAAGCATTCATAAACTATTTAGTTAGGTACATATAATCATAACAAACTTGATCACAATTTGATTTACATGGTTCAATGCTCAAAATAACATCAGCAATATTTGGATGTCAAACTCGGTGTTTAATTATAACCACAATAGTTACATCTAAAAAAAGATAATAAATTTTGGTGTAAGTATGTATAACATGCGACAATAAAAATGATCTGAAAAAAGCTGAAACAATTCCGATTTTTCTAGTAGATTTTCAGCATTTAATGTTTCAGATCTTTACTTATTTGTGTAATTTTCTTGTCACCATAGGCAATGTCTATTAGACATAGTCTATATGTATATTACATTGTAGAGAGATAATTCTATGCTTGTCACGAATTCTTTCTTATTAGATGTACTTTGTAGTGTATTCTAGTCTTGTATACAAAATAATATTTAGATTGTATTAAATGTGATATTTATCTAATATTATAACATACCTATGTATACTAATCGTAGTACTTTTAACTATATTCATATAAATTTTTAGAGAAATAAAGAAACTATGAACGTAAACTAGACGCTATTTTATTTAGTTTATTAGGTGTTACGACCTACATGTATTCGCGTTACTTGAACTTTTTTATGATATGATGTATTTGAAAATACGGCCCCGAAACCGAATGCTAATATTAGATAGGTAGTTAGATATATAAATTACCTATTATTCCAGTTACCTATATCAATCTATGCCTACCTACCTACTTAAACGTACTGCGCATCAGTTTATTTGATTGACCTAAATAAAGCGAACCTGCTAGTTATTTGCATACAAATTCGTTCTACTAATATAATTTCCATTAGGGGTGCTCCCCCTCTAATGCAATAATTATACGGAGACATTGCGTGCAACAAATTCTGTGACATTATTTTTAGGGTTCGCTTTTTTACAAAACAAGCTTTTTCGAACTGGCAGATGTTTCGCATGGTTCCACATTGGTGGTCTTGTAGGGGGTTACAAAAGGGATTTATTTGAAAAGTACCTGCAGTATTAAGCGTTACGTGTTTTCGGGGATTATTCCATAAGGTTCTAATATTCTTTATCTGGTTTTCGAGGATTACCTAAACATTTCTAAAGTCGAATCCTCATATCAACGATTTGATATCAAGTCTGCAATTAGAACAAAAAGGGCGAAATTATATCTACCTACTAGGTTCCGAAGCCAAAAGTAAGAGTGAGACTCCGAGCTCAGAATAGAACCATTCTTGCCAAAGAGTAACATTGCGTGTTCCATTTTTTCTGTAAAACAACAAAAAATATTTCAAAAGAGCCGTCAAACTCTACCTAAAAATTTGAGACACTTATATTATACTTATCCTACCTATAACCTAATCATCCTATTTGGTAAGCATTTACCTATTTCATCATCGTTAACAGCCCGAAAACGTCCACTGCTTAACATAGGCCTCCTTCATAGAGCGCCTCCTTGAGGGGCCACTCGCCTCCTCCATCCATCGGCTCCCCGCGGCCACAGATTACTGAATATGTTACCGAGTCTTTCACCAGATCGTCGGTCCACCTAGTGGGGGGGTTTACCTATTTAAGTATATGTAAAATATGGTAAGTAGGTGTAGGTATGTATAAACTACGGTCTACCTAATTAAGTAGGTAGGTTATAGGTACCTAGCCCACAACACTCGCCATTAACCCAATACGCTCCCACTGCTGCGACACGGGTCTTGTATATTCTCACACATAAAAAGATGGTAGCCAGTCCATCATCCATACCGCTGGCCAAGTACGGATTTGTGGATGGCACATTCGCTTTTTTTTTATTTGAACGGGCTAATGCTGTTGGTCTCTACCGACCTTTACAGCGTCATCGAGCGGGAGGGCAGGCGCTTAAGGCGCCCAGCTGACAAAATTGGGGGGCAACTAGCTTAAGGGCACCCCTGGGGTGCGAGCCTCGGCTTGGGCTGTTGCCGGGATAGTATCGAGAAGGCTACGTCCGCTGGAGGAGTGGACCCTGTGGAGTCGCGAACGTTCTAGCTTTGCTTATTCATATTTCATACGTCACATCCATGAGACACGTCGTTCTAGAGTTTTGTGATAGGTACTTGAACATGCCAGTTTCTTCACGATGTTTTCCTTCACCATTGTAAAAGAGTGCTTATTCTTTTCTTTATAGTATTATCTGAAGAATGACGTAACGAGCCTGTCGTTCACCTGGTGTTAAGCGACACGGCCGCCCATAACAGATGCAGTGTCACTTGGAACTTTAAAATAATAAAGTTTTGCGTGACACTGTACTGCGCACGTCATCCTAAGACATCACACTGTCTAGTAATCAGATTACTAAACTGAGTGATCAGGTCATAAAGTCTCATTTGCCCAGTAATCTCACCTACGATGCCCTTCAAACCGGAACACAGTAGTGCTTTCACACTACTGCTTGGCGGCAGAATAACTGGCAAAGCGGTGGTAACTACCTAAACGAATTTTGAAGAAAAGTCCTATCACCTAGGTACCTATTAAGTCTATGTTCCAGGGCCGAGTAGGATCAGAACCTGGGTGCATCAGACTGAAAATCGTGCGGGTCACCGCTAAGCCACACTCACTTACATGTCTCATGGATAATTTGGCTTTATTTTACCGTTCCGAAACAGTAACCCTAATAAACCCCAAAGTTAATTTCCATGCGAATAACAAATGAAAGCTAAGTTTGTTCCGTAAGCCAAACGTCTACCGATTACGGGATCATTGATATTGCGTGATGTCAGGTATTCATTTCTTTATTGAAACAGACAAAGGCTGGCTCGGTGGCTCGGTGTAAACGTAGCGAAGTCAAATAAAAGTTACATTTGTAAAGTTTCCGTGGATTCGCTTTCTTTATTTAATTTTCAGTCTGCAAGACCCTATGGCGGATCTACAAGGGAATATCATTATGGAAACCAAACATTAACAAGTACCCTAAACGAAAAATTCTGTACGTAACTGGAAGAAACCCGTATAAACTCAGAAATAGTTAACAAGGTTATGTCGTTATGTAGAGCAGTGCAGGTGTAAACTTAATGACACATTTTTTCCTTTAGAGGTACCTATATTGTATGTACTTATAGGTACTTATTCGAGTGTATATACATAGGTACCATCTATGACATTCAATGATGCATCTGGTATAACTGCGGCAAACTTTGAGGTTGATTATCATGATTTATCTCAGAAATAGTTCAAAGCAAGTATGGTTCTGTGGTTGTATGTTCAATTGTTCATAAACTAAATTAGTTCAGTCCGCTGTGGTGTAGTAGTAGACGATTGTTACAAAATAAATAAAAATTACTAGAAATGCAAGATACTTAGTTAATTTCGTTTAAAAAAAATACAACGGAAATTCTAATTTTGACGGGCCCGATAGCTCAGTTGGTAGTATCCCTGCCTTCTGAACTGAGGGCTGTGGATTCGATTCCTACCCGGGACAAACATTTGTGTGATGAACTTAGATGTTTGTTCTGCGTCTGGGTGTTATATTGTATTCTATGTATGTATTTACAAACAAAAAAGTATATAAGTATTGTATCAGTCATCTGGTTCCCATAGTACAAGCTATGCTTAGTTTCGGGCTAGATGTAAATGTCCACACACATTTATTTATTTATTAGGATACTTGCTAAACATTTCAGTATCAGCGGGATTTGAACCCGCACCTTCCAATTCCCCGGGTTGACGCTCTCCCAACTGAGCTATGGTCGGAAAATATCTAGATAGAGTATAGAACCTACGTAATGAGGTGGATAAAAATTACAGTGGAAGCGTAGTCGTAGTGTCTAATGCCCATTTTGATCCCTTTATGTGCAACTTAAAACTAGAATAAGTACCTACCTATAGGTAACCTACTAATTATTATGTAAGAAGACGAAGACGTTTATTGTCGTCGCAAAACATCGCAAGATATATCTTTGAATACATCGTGCTTGGAAACCAGCCCTCATTAGGGGTAACTCGATACTTCAACTAGTTGCTGGCTCAGTCAGTTATCCAACCCGGTCGCGGATAATCCACTTTCAATGGAAGTTGTAAACAAATACAATGTAATATTACTTTGAATAAATATTAAAGTTAGAAATACAAAAATTATGATTAAGTTTAAGTTAGCCAACTGTCCTTAGTTGGAATTCAAGTAGGAAATTACGACGCGAGTTTACGTAAGTTTTAAGTAACTTGAAAAAAAAAAGAAACTAACACAAAGTTGTCTAAGTGACTTATAAAAAAATACTATTGGACATGTGTGACTAGTGTAATTAGAAAATTTAAATTGAACCCTGGACTTTGAACTCTATTAAGGTAAAAAATATTTCTAAGTATAGTAAAACATAGCGTTCATCATACCAAAATTACGATATCGAAAAAATTAAACAACGTCCACTGCGATCGATCACTATACTATAGGTACTTCAAAGATTATGGGGTACAGGGGCCGTACTGTGAGCTCAAAGCGCGGTTCAAAAGAGAGCCTATATTGGGTCGCGTGTCAAAATATTCCTACAAAAAAAACATTGCGATCCAATATACGCTCTGATTTGAATTGCGCTAAGAGCTCACAGTACGGCCCCTGGGATGGGTGAGTGACTAATAAAATTGGTAAATGTATAAGTGGCAGTACAACTGAGTGCTACCATTCTTTGGAGCGCAGGATTCGGGTTGTTGTCGTAAGGCATGGTTGATTATTTTGTAGAGAACCTATTGTAAGCTGTAGGTATTTCACTTTTAACTCTGGACAACTCTGAAGATCCGTAAAAAATACGGTTATTTCTTCATGAAGCTGTAAGATCACGAGAAAAGCCAGTTCCTCATCATCATCATCATCGCTAAAATAGCGTCATAGCGCGGGAAGACCAAACATGGTGAACGTCCAAACCAAGTTATTTGTATCTCGAACTTTGAGAACTTTTAAGTTTTAAGATACGGTAAACGAATATATATCATATTAGAACCATAATTTTTCAATAACATGCTCCCCGCATTATCTCATATCACTTCAGTCTAGAAGCGGATGCTATAAACAATTTTACAGGCGAAATAATCGTTAATTTTATTATTTTCTTTGCCGTAAGGCCGCGGAATTGTGGCATAGCGTGATTCGCGGTCTGTATTAGAATAATTTGATTATATCATTCCAGACTGAAAAGAGATTGATGCAGTTCTTTGCAACTACCCAAAGCGTGTACAAATAAAATAAACTGTAGGTATATATAGCAGGTACTAGGTCTAGAAGCACACCATAGATTTTTAAGAAAACGCTTCGTTATGTACTTATTATGCCTATCCCTTTGTCTTTGTCGCTAAATTGGCAGTCCCGATGGGGATAAAATTTGGCACACAGATTACTTATACTGCTGAGATCAGCATCATTATAATCTATGCAAATAACACTTTTCGTTCCGGAAAATCAAGACTTCTAGCGATAACGCTACTTTCCATTGCCGTTACGTTAGGCCTCCCCTATAAAACACCAGTAGACGCTTAGCGGCCAGTGGATAGAGGGGATTTGCCATTTGCAGACTTCAATGAACCGAGGGAAAAGCTAGCTCTTAGGAATAGTTGGTCCTTATATACTATACACCACACCACCACATATATATACAGGATGTAATTTAATTCATTAGCATAAATTGAGCCCACGATAGTACATCATTTATAGATGATTATTAAAGAGTAAAGAGTGTAAATGAAATAATTTTTATTGAAAATTATGAAGATTGCCGCAGCGCCTAACGCCGTTGGCACGGATGATTTTGACACATTTAAACGTTTTTAGACCTTGTATGTACTTATTAAAAACAGTAATTCATTATTTTAACTAAATTTTGTATTGTAGCATTGGATTTAAGTAAGTTATTCCATTTTTTGGAGTTATTATTGGTACTAAACCAATGAGTTAGAATTCAAAAATTTTGTTCCACACGTGACCGGTATCAGGAGTAGGTATCTAGTTTCAAAGGATGCTAATGAATTCAATTACACCCGGTATACCAATGACAGCCATTGCCTGCTACAATAGTACATTACTGCAGCGGCCAGCAACAGAGGCATTGATGGACGAACGTGTAAATGTGGGACGAGGCGAAGCCGAGGCACACATACGTAAGTCCATAAAAACCATAAAATATATTTTTTTTTTAATTTTTGTAACCATCGGGAGTTGAACCCGCGCCCTCGTACTCACAGGATTGGACGCGCTTTCAACTGGGCTATGTTCACTCAAGCACTAGCTGCGATAATTTTAGGACTATGTGTTTCACTATTCACCGTGATGAGTTGGCGACACATATAATACTTTTCGAAGAAGCGGTCGTGTGACCATAGCCTAGTTGATAGTGTGTACTACACTGTGAGTACGGGGGGCGCGGGTTCAAATCCCGATGGTTGATAAAATTAAAACAATATTGTGGTTGTTAACCTTAAAAAATCGATTCCATGAGCTTTTTCTTTGCAAACCAGCACGACAGATATGAATTTGCTTGTAATTTATCTGGCCGCTAAACAACGACAGATAAGGATTTTCCACAGAATTCCCCCTATTACCAAAGTCTTTAGGATTTTCATACAAACATTGCCGGCCGCTGCTCGCCAGTACAGCAATGTCGATTTATCTCGAAGAAGGTTGTCAAAATAATGCTCGAATTTCCAAGCATATGTTTGAGAAAAAGGCATTTCTGTCTTACAACTCTGCTGTCATAACGGCATTTATTATCCGAAGAAATTATTCATACAACTGAGGATCACGGCAAGCTCATCATAATGCACCTGCATTCGGTCGAGATCGCGTGATTATTTGTAATTAGGTTGAACGCTAGCTTTTTCATTGGGAGGGAGCCATCGAAAGGGTATTTCATGAATTTCTTTGAACGAAAGTTTTGAAAGTTTCTATCATACTTCGATATTATAAGTGAGTTCTACTCATCTGCACCAGTTCGACCGCTCCTAAGTTCGCCATCTTTTTACGACGACGGGCATTAGTTCCACAACATTATATCGTATTCATATTTCAGAGAACATTAAATAAATAAATAAATAACGCCCAACGATCACATACATAGACCCTAACTAGGATTCCCTGTATCTAGGGACCCAGGAACTACGAGGACCATGGTCCCACAACACCCAGACACAGAACAAGTATTTGCGCTTTTTTTTTCGGGCACAAATACTTGTCTTGTCTTGTCTTAATGTAGATTATTTATTTACGGATTGTCATCATCATCATTAACAGCCCGAAAACGTCCACTGCTGAACCTAGGTCTCCCCCAAAGAGCGCCACCTTGAGCGGCCACTCGCCTCCTGCATCCATCGGCTTCCCGCGCTTTTCACCAGATCTTCGTTCGTGGTCGCCACTCGAGAACCTTTCTTCGACATCGGTTGTCAGTTCTGCGAGCGATGTGACGCCCATTGCCATTTCAACTTGCTAGTTCTGAGAGCTACGGATTTTGTATGTAACCATGTGAAAGTATAGATAGACCTGCCTACCACAAACCACAAGTTTCTCGTTTCCGAAGAATCGATTACCGCCAACAACGTACCTACATGCTCGTTATCGGAGCTTGATTGTTTAGCTGTCCTACCTTCCGTCCTACATACAACTATAGATAGATAGGTACGAATACCCTGCAAATTTATGCACCCCAACCAAACTCTTCACGATACGATGATGACATTGGATTGGAGAAGATCCCGCGATAACCATAGAGAAATAGTGTTTCAACACGGAAATGCAGATAAGGTACCTAATAGTTTCTGGCAACGTATAGGTTAACTGGAAAAAATTGCGGTTGCCAATAAATCTGTTCCTGATAATGATATTTTATTAGCATTCGCTACATTTTCCTAACTTTGTTCAAATTTTCTGCTGGGCTGGTATATGTAACCAATGCCTATTTATATTCATGGCTTTTTCTGTGATTTATAAGTTAAACCAGACCTAATTTATCCCATTATAGAAATCGGCTCTCAGAAATCTTTTAATCAATGAAAAGACGACGTTTGCAGAACAATGAATTACAAATTGAAAGGTGCACACCATACAATAGAGGTGCGCGTCCAATATGTCTTGTCCAGAAATCGGATTCAAAATTTCAGAAAAAACATCCGAATAGCCTGGAGATGATGATGTGAAGAAAAACATTTACAGCTATTATCATCATCATCATCGTCATCATCATTAACAGCCTGAAGACGTCCACTGCTGAACATAGGCCTCCCCCAGGAAGCGCCACTTAGAGCGGCTGCTAGATATTAGATAGTCCTCAAAATTTTAGCAACCAGGGGTTTTGAGCCGGCGCCCTCTAACTCACCGGATTGAACGCTCTTTACAGCTGCCCTAGCACGGATGGTAGACAAAATTGTCCTTCCCCTGTTTTACTCCACTTCACAAGCAAGCAAGTATGAAAAAAGGGCATAAAACGGCAAAAGACAATTATGTCTACCGTCCATACTAGCCCGATATGCAGCAATATTTTTTATCTCCATGCCCAATATTTATTAGACGTTAGAAATTAACTACGAGGGTTCCACGAATAAGTAGATTTATAACATTTCCGCGGATGTCAGCCGAACAACCTACAAACCTATTACTCTACGAAAGCCAAAGCAACCGACAGTTTGAATTATCAGATCATGCCAAACGTCATGCAGAGACCCAACTTATGATCGCAGAGCCGATCGTAGGATACCCGGGGCCGCTGCCAGGAGTGGCAGCTGGCAGGCCATTCGTCATGTTACGTTTAGTAATGCGCATGTTTGCCCAATACATTACGCGGGGTATTTGTTGGAGGCTTTTGGGGCATTCGGTGCTATTAATCTTTTTATGGGTTTGGTAGAATTTATGGATAGTAAAATACTTATTATTACCTACCTATATTTTTGTTTGGAATGATGCGTAGGTACCTACTCTACTATTTATACCTACAAGTAGGTGTAATAGTAGATTTATACCTACACGTTAGGTGCACTTTACATGCTTCCTTAGCTTGTATTTGACCATTGTCTCGGTCATACATAAGCATTTCACGATAGGTCATGTTCGCTTTATAGTTAGAGGAACCTTCTTAAAATTATATTTCATACAAATCGGTTAAACAGTTTTTGCTTCAAAGTTTAAAACCATCTTATAAAACTGAAAAATTGAAAATGCTTGTTTTATAGTTTTATATTAATGACAATCGCTGTGGTGATATAATGAGATGAGCTCAAACATGAGTACTGAAGTAGGTCGCTTCATGAACGGCGGGTTCGATTCCCGCGACGACGTCGGCACAAATTGCTACGCCTACGTATTTGTGCACAGGAAAAAATGCAAATACTTGTCCTGTCAGGGGCGTTGTCAGACCCATGAAAAAAAACCAAGGGATCCTAGTTAGGGTCCAGGATCTATTTAATGTAATCGTTGAGCGTTTATTTATATAGGGAAGAACCATCCTAGGGACACCTACCTTAATCTAGACTTGTCCATGTTTCCAGCAATAAATGAACAATGGGTCGCGGCAAAGAGCCAGAGCTGCCCACCAGCAATCCAGTGGAAGCGAAGAAGCACCGAGACGAAGCTACGGGGCATCTGAAGAATGGCAACTATGATCGCGCGCACACCTCGTTGAACAAGGTAAATTATTAGATAGAATACCTGCTAGGTACCTACTTATTACCTACCTATTACCTACCTATACTTACACAAATTGTGTAGGTACCCTAAGACTTCAAAAAGACTAACGGCAGGTACGCAAAATCATACATTTTGCCGCGGACTGTCACGCTCACGTGTCTTGATACATTGTCAACACACGTGCTGCCTACAGCCCGTTCCAAGCACCACTAGTGTGAGTCTAAAGTGGGTGCAATAACACATTCAGTCACCATGACGACCACAGCTAAGGCGTCGATAGTCACGCCTATCCACACACCTTCATACATTACATCACACCTGCAGAAAACCTGTGACCATGCTAGAAACCGACAACGCGAAAGCTCAAGCTCGGTCCATCCTCGGACCAACGAAAGACGCTGAGTTCTTGCAAAGTTTCGTCCGCGTCGGCATCGGAGATGAGGAAGAGGAAGAACCAGTACCGAAGGCCTCCATCAGCAAGAGGGCCCCACCGACTGCTGACAAAGGAGAGCCCGAGGTGGTCGAAGACAAGCATTCAGCTAAAGAAAGAAAAGAGTCTCTCAAGCCAAAGAAAAAGCGGGAACGTAAACCGAAGCGGGAACGAAGAAGGCGTGAAGAAGAGGTTTACACGGATAAGGATCGAGCTGCTGCGGTGTTGATGGGATCCAAGGACATCAAGCACTCGCTTTCTTTGAAGGACAAAGCTGAGAGAAGCTGCGCCTTGCAGCTGCCAGAGGAAGCTGATGCTGGAACACTTCTGGCATCGGCGAGAGCCGAGATGATGAGAGAGCGGTATAGAACCGCAGTGTTGTTTGTGAACAAAGTAAGTATAGTACGACACGTTACGTTACGAAAAGACGATTGGACGAAAAACTAATGGGGTGTGGCTTTCTATTTCTAGATTTCTATAAAACGCTGTGATTAGAATAATCTCCAGTCTAAAAGACTTAAGAACTTATTACCTACACGAAATAGCACCAAAGAAGCAAGAAAACCAACCTACTTGATTTTCGGAACACTAATGTTATAAATTCCAGCAGGAACTGTTACGCGTTTTCGAACAGTGCTCCAGAGTTAATTGGAAGTCTCGTCAAATCATTGTATTTTTGTTTCAGGCCATTGAACTAGCTCCAGAAGAGAAGGCAGCCTACGTAGCTAGAAGCAAATGCTATCTCCTTCTTGGCGAGCCACGTTCAGCACTCGCCGATGCTGAAGCTGCCCTGAAATTGGACCCAAAAGACGCAAAGGCCCTACTGCGCAAGGCAGAGGCTTTGTACTACTGTGGCGAGTTCGAGATGAGCCTGGTGCATTATCATCGAGGACTGCGCCAGCGGCCAGACTTGAACGACTTCAGACTCGGGGTCCAGAAGGCACAGGTACGGACCTACCTACCTCCTCCTAAATAACTTTTGTTGACCAAAATAAAAACATTCGTGTGATTCAAACTCAATGGCTGATGTGAAGTGCGTGCGCTGCAAGCCCCCCCGATTACCTCTTCCCGCGCACATTACTGCGCAGCGTTTAACGTCGACTATACGCAGCCGCCATTGATTTGGATCGCACTAATAGCTATTTACGTACGAAAGGGGTTAATTTATAACGGATATAATAGATGCCTACAACACAATACAATAAATACACTTTGGATAGACATCAAGAACTAACGGATTGTAAAAACTTACTTCATGAACTAATAACTGGGTAAGTTTGTTCACTCACCCCTCCATTTTAATTCCAGGAAGCGATCGAAAACACCATTGGCTCAGTCAAGCCTTCCACCATCGCCACAGCAAAGAAGAAGACCAAGCGCTCCTCCTCCAAGTCCTCTCGTCCGGTCTTAGGCCAACTAATGTCAGACAAGATCTACTTAGAGAACCTGCTGAAGAATCCAGACTTAGCGATTGCAGACAAGAAGAACGATATTGTGATGAAGCAAGCAGAAGAAGCTATAAGGTTCCTTGAGAATAGGGAAGAGTTCTGGAGGCAGCAGCAAACGCAATGAAATTATGCTATTTCATTAACAGCCTGAAGACGTCCACCGCTGAACATAGGCCTCCTCTAAAGATCGCCACTTCGAGTGGCTGCTTGCCTCCTGCATCCATCGGCTCCCCGCGGTTCTTATCATTGTCAGCTTTAATTATTACTAAATTGCCCCTCTGTACTAAAGTTTGATAGGTCCTAAGTTCGCACTTACTTTTCTGTGACATAGTAATGCATTGCAGTAGGTATATCTTAGAGGGGTAAGTGAAAACTTAAAAGCTGGCGAACTTCAGCACAGTCGGACAATTACCTAGGTAGGTACTTACAAAATAAAAATTACCTATATTATTTATGAATTAAGTCGGTAAGTATATTAATAAAAAATAAATTAATGGGTTCAGTCTTCTTTATTTATATACGTAGGTACATCGTAGGTATTATACTTAACTTTTATTTTACTAAATATTTTTATTCGTAGTGCGTAGCTTTCGAGACTTCTAAAATATCAGAGAAAATGTTAAAAATGTAATATAAAGAAATAAAATACTAATTTTATTCCCTAACCACTATTTATTTTCCTGTTTCGACTTTAACATACATACTGCATACTCTACAGATTAATTTGTAAAGGAAAAATTAGAACATTATTATTATTTGTGATTATTTAAAAAAAATATTTTATTAATCTGTAGATTACGCTGAGCAGGCGATACTGCTATAAAAATCATAAATACTGCGTACTTATTTCAAATGCTTTTTAGGGTTAAAGCGAACCCAATAACTAACCCAAAGGCTCCGCTGTCCATCTGTTTGTCTGTCACCAGGGTATATCTCATGAACCGTGATAGTTAGAATTTAAATATTCACAGATGATGTATTTCCGTTGCCGCTGTAACAACACAACATATGGGTACTAAAAAAACAGAAAAAATAACCATTTAAGGGGGCTCCCATACATACCTACACCATGGGGTCCCATCAGGTAGAAATGAAAAATGTAGTGATCGTGTCGTGAGCGTTACTAATAGTGTCCAGTGTTTTCACTCGGCCCAATACTTCGCCAACACTCAATAAATGTAGATTGATTGTTAATCTTGCGTTATGCAGAAATAAAATATTTCGTAAAATAGCCCGAGTTATTTCGTTGTATGGGATGAGGCATTTGTACTGTAGGTATTATATCATCTGGGCCTACACCAAACGTGATTTTATTGCTCGTTTTTATAGATACCGAACCCTTAGTGCGCGAGTCGGACTCGCAGTTGGCCGGTTATTACCAAACATATTCACGCCGTTACAAATTTATCACCCGAGATGCCGACAACATAAAAACGACACCACAAAGTTCAAAACGGAAGTAACAAAGTTGAATAAGAAAGCGCGTGCCACCGCGCTGCGCGAGTTAGTGCCGATCGGTCACACATTCCAAAAAAATTATATATTTTTAAAAATGATGTCCTGATCGGTCGTATTGTTCCATCGCACCCGTCGTACCTACACCACGCAGGTGCGCCGGCAGCGGCGGTTTCTTCATAGAGCAAAAGCGGGCGACCCGTGGGAACTGGGGTGGGCCAAAAGCCACGATCGATTCCCTAACCATTTTCAACAAAACGAGACAAACTCTTAACAGAGCTGGATGGAACAAGACACGTCCCATGTCGGGTGTCCCATTTCCACGTGGCCGCGCGGTCAATGGTACACATCCTTAATTTTTTTATAACAGGGTTTTGTTCCTCCCTATATTACTTATATTCGCTAAAAAATTATCTTTATAGGGGCAGTTCTAAATGATTTATATTATTATTATTTTTTGAGTGAAAAGGTATCTTCTAGGCAAGCATGCACCACCGTAGGCCGCGTCATCACTTACCATCGGGTGAGAGTGGTCAAATGCTATTCCTATAAATCGTAAAAAGAAAATTATACTGTTGTTGGTATATGTAAATATGTCAAAAGTGATAAGATATAATAATATAGATAATCTTATAATATTTTGTTTTTAACGAAACTACACTAGTTCTAATTGAATTTTGTGTTTAAGATGAAATTCCGCGATTAATCTTATGTATTACAAAAGTTATTTCTTTTTTAGAGATTAAAACACACAACTACTAATACGTTGATAGGTATGTTAGACGAATTGATCATTTTCACAGGCTAATTTGTAAAGGAAAAATTAGAATCACATGCGGGAATTGAATCCGCATTCATCCATCCCGCAAGCCGAGATATGCTATAAGCTACCGTGACAAGTAGTCTCATGTCCGAATTTTTTCTTCAACTTTTACAACCAACTTACGGGGTTACGGGTAATTATTCTATAGATTACGCTGAGCTGATACTGCTATAAAAACTATAAATATTAATTATTTTTATTTTTATAATACATAATTTGAGTCCGAAGCAGCTCTTCTTCTAACTGAAGGTTTATAAATTTCTGTCTTTCGTTCTTTAGTTGGGCTTTATGCAGGTCTCGTCTACAGGCAATTTCAGTTTTAGCGAGCTGCTGTGCAATAACAGTCTTGCTAACCTGAAATACAAAACATTTCAATTAACTTCATAAGTATTACAAATTTATCTTAGAGCATTTAACCAATGGAGATTTTAACGTTATAATCCGGAAGCATTATTTTCTGCCGATTTTTATGGGGGACGAGGTACACACGCATAGCACACGCGCAAACCGCGCGCGTAAACGCACGCCGCACACCATCTTAAGATACGCACTCAGCTATACATTCTAGCGTACTTACGCAGTGTTTACACGCAAGCTATGATGTGTATGACCAAATAGCGCCATATGACCGGCAGAGGGGTACGCCTTGCCTAGCCATCTCCATTTATAAATGCTCTAAGCAATGTTATAGACAGATAGACTGTCAACAAAATGATAACGATTCCATTTAATCAAATTGACGGTATGGAGATTAGAAAGAACAACTCACTATTATTATATGGTTTATACCTGGTCTGAATCACATTCGTTTAAATCTGTGTTGATATTATCGGGCAGCCACATCACAGAGATATCATTGTTACTAGTAGAGTCTGATGCTGATGGCTGATTGCCAGCTGTTTTCGTTAATTCCTCTTTATAATTGCCCGATACAGAAACATCATTGTCACTTGAAGCATCTGATTGTGATGGCGGACTACCAACCGCTGTTGCTGCTAATTCTTCCTTATGATTGGAAAATACGGAAACATGATTGTCACTTGAAGCATCTGATTCTGAGTGCAGACTGCCACCCATTGCTGTTAATGTCTCATTATTATTGGCAGATACACGTTTCCTTGAATTCATTTTTAAATATCGCCATTGCGCTTTAAGTTGTTTTACCGTGCGTGGGAAGGAAGCCTTCTTTGCAAAACTGAAAAACAAAATATCTAAGTACATAAAAATCTACTTTTAGTGATTAGTGAGATTAAGTCATCAATGAGTATTACGTTTGTATATTGGGCCCAACCAGGAGCAACAGTAGGTATTATCAGGCCTGTCTCACTCCAGGGTATAAAGCTACAAGGTACAAGTACCAGGGTGGCGCGTCGTGGCGGGATTATTCTCAACGGGCTGCCTGCCGCTGGGTAGTAGACAGGAGCGGCTATATACTTTTCGTGATTTTTGAGTTTGGTCTCGTAGTATGAGTAGTTCATATTGATGGGTAATTTCATATCCTAACGTATTTGCTACTTCTTAGATTAAAGTACCTATGACCTATGCAAACATTATAAAATAAAATAGTTTTCTGATCTAATTCTACACTCATACTCAGTCATAAATACAGTACACAAACATAGAGAAATATGCACTGGTAAGTATACAAGGCAAACATGAATTGGTTTGTTATCCTGAAAAGGGGGTCTGAGACCCTGATACCCGACTAGTTGTGAAAGCCTTACTTGAAAATGTGTGCTTCCAAACCTCCATACTAAAAAATTAATCCACTAACCTAGCGATGTGCGCAGTAAACCTATAATACCCTTAAGAGTTAGAGACACATAAATGCATGTGTTATCACTACTATAGCTAACCACATACTGAAATAAATAACAGACCAAGTGCGACTTGAACTCGCGCACAAAGGATTCCTTTCCATACAGGGATGGAATCTTAGCTTGAATTTTTTTTTGCATTTCTTGGCAAATTTTAGAAAAATAAGTAATATGGTATGCTGAGTAAAAGTACACCTGAATTGACTTGAAAGTATGGAGTTCCTGGGCCTTTTGTGGGTCATGGCCCCCAAAATATCCGTCAATGACAGTTTCACACACAGGCCTTGGCCAAATTGGACATGACATCCATATTGAAAATATTATTTGTTGATGTACACTCATTCAGAAGCCTGACATTTGAAAGATTTGAACTAGTACACACTACCTATGCACTAAATTAATTATGAAAGTGTATTAAGTACCTTCTACCTACTTCAATTGCAAATTACGCCAAGCTCTCATCTTCTCAGCATTTGATTCAGAGTCAGTGTTTTTCTTTTCAATATATTGCATCCTCTCTTTTACCAACGCCAGCAGGATCCTCTAAGAATTAGAAGCAAGCACAAACATTATTTTACCAGCAACACACTTTACATTTAGCAGAATCTCTTAAATTTTAAAAAATGACCATGAATGGGAAGAACCAGCCTCATTATAGACATTCATTACTTTTAAAAATGGTACATAAACATAATATCCCTTTAGAACAGGGGCTAAGCAGGATCCTGCTATATATAACAATATTATTATCATCTATGATATATTTTTTCCAGTTATTATGATTTAAAAACCAAACTATTATAGAGTATGATTCGAACTGAATGGTGGCAGTGAAGTGAAGTCAGTGCGAAATGCTGCACAATAACAAAAATTAGATTTGCACGGGATATGGTGAGCTCAGCATGTGTAAGGCTTGCAGCACACCACATCTGCAAACAAGTTTGAATCACTCTTCTAACCCAATTTCCATAAAATTTCTATGGGCTCACCTTCAAGTATCATCCTTTCAATTAAAAAAGTCCATATATTAGTTTTTATAAATGGCGGAGAGAATGATACAACAGACAACACAAAAAACAACCAAATTGGCACCTGGGTGAAGTCGGCTGAACCCACTAATCAACTGGGTACATTGTGTACTCTACATAATAAAATAAATAAGCAAAATAAATATGTGTGGACATTTCACACAGCGCCATCTAGCCCCAAACTAAGCATAGCTTGTACTATGGGAACCAGATAACTGATACAATACTAATATACTTTTTTGTTTGTAAATACATACATAGAATACAATATAACACCCAGACGCAGAACAAACAGGTGGCTGGAGAAGAAATTTACCACATGACAAAAAAGCCTAACCAGAACCACACTGGCTTTTATCAGTCTCCTGGCTGGCTGTTAGGTACTCTCCTATTTGCAGACTCCGGCTCTTCTATAAATAATAATAAATAAGCATTCAGCATTAACAAACAAACCTTATCTTTTTCCAACCAATTTTGACTGCGTACTCTGCGTAGCTTCCTAATTGCTGCCTGTAGTTTCATATGCCCGGCGGCATTGGCATTTGTGTGCATTTCGTTCGCTGTTTTTATTATGTTCGTATCAGTTTCGGTCAAAGAGGAATTAATATGCGTTTAATTCACATGAGGCTATAGTAAAAGAAAATCAGACAAACACAACCAACCACAAAAGCCAACCCAGTTTTTACCAATGTACGCTGTGGACGCTGTGGTCAAACGCAAAGTTCTCTGTGGGTCAAACCACAACAAACAAAGAGTATATTTATATAATTATAATACCTAGGCCCTATTCCGATTCACGCTAAAATCGATAATATCGTGCTGAAAACGCGTACCGAATGGCCGTGAGCACGACAACGATATCCCTTGTAATTCTTGTAAACGTCATGACCGACCGACGCCATCTTACGATATCGCCTTCCGTGATTGGTTGTCCCGAGACAGCGCTCAAAGTCATGCGTGAGGAATACGGGGCTAATCAAACAATAAACAAATAGGGGTGTTCATCCAATACTAATAAATACCACAGCTTGCAATAAATCGACCGTTTATACATAACCGCGTTTTTTTATAAACTAACGGTTCTTACAATAAGACGGTGACACCTATACCATTTTTAGTGTATTTATTTTGAACCTACTATGAAGTAGTTAGGTACTATTCCTTGCTAGCCTGGGGTAAGTATAATAATTTTATTATCAGAGTGAAATTAACATCGTCAACATCTTGTGTATAATGTTCCCCAGTAATATTTACATGGATTGTTTTATATTTTATATTATTAATTAGCTAATAGCTGTACCTGGCTGTACACCTGGGTGAAGTTTTATGAAAATTAATGCTAACAGTAACCACATCATTTCCATTAAATAAATAAAGTCTTACAGGGCGGACAGATTATATTTTACTTACCTACCTACTAAAACACATCCAACGATGTTAAAAGATGTACTGTAGAAATTCGTCATATTCGACCATTATTCATAAAATGGCAGCACTGGTGCTTCAGTTCACAGATAACTTGGTAACACTCAAGGAATTTATACGTATACTATACCTCTGGAATGCCTACGGTATTTATATTCAAATAAAATAAAAACTCCAGTCCGAAACAATAGAAAGGGTTTCTTGTGTTATAAAACCTTTATGAAATATTAAAAAATATTCCTACCAAGTTAGAATATTGTTTTGCGCTGGTATTCTTAAGAAAAAGACAGCGGGCTCTCACGTTACCTATCTCCCTCGGACCGCGTTTCTCTCTTGACACGATGCAGTCTATTATCGGCTTTATTGCCATATAGAGTTAAAGGGTAGTATTGTATAATGTTTGGTTCCTTGTTAGTCTGTGGTAATCATTCCAGAGGTATGGTATACTTAAAACTTCCTTGGTAAGACTATAATGATAGGAATGATTTTAAAGTGTAAACCACACTTAAGGTATATCTATAAAAAAAATATTATAGTCCTCAAAATTTTGAGGACTCCTATTTACATCAACATAGAATCATATGGACGGCGGACATTCACAAAACGCCTGTCCATTTTCTGTTGGTGTGAGTATTTAAATATGCATTAGTATGCGTGAGTAGGGAAGTGACCCCTATTACACAATATATCGATATATAATAAACCTAACCGAACAGTGCTGCAGAATTTCGATACTTTTTAGTTTTAATACAATAAAGAAAATTAGATATTCGTAGAACCAGAAGACGCAGCTTAGGCCGGCCCCCACTTGGTGGACCGACGATCTGGTGAAAACTACGGGGAGCTGATTGATGCAGGAGGCGAGTGGCCGCTCAAGGTGGCACTCTATGGGGAAGGCCTATGTTCAGCAGTTGACGTCTTCGGGCTGTTAATGATGATAATGATGATGATGACCCTAGTAAAAGTATATTGAAACATTATATGAAATAACGTTTGTAAGTAACATTTTTATATGTGTGTTGCCAGTGATGACTTAATGGAACTGAGACGTGGTCTCTAACTGTTGGCCTCATTACTAAGCTCAAAGTCGCGCAACGAGCTATGGAGAGAGCAATGCTCGGTGTTTCCCTGCGAGATAAGATCCGAAATGAGGAGATCCGCAGAAGAACTAAAGTGACCGATGTGGCTCTTAGGATTAACAAGTTGAAATGGCAATGGGCAGGCCACTTCGCTGGTAGAGCTGACAACCGATGGGAAGAAAGGTTTTCGAGTGGCGACCACGAACTGAAAGACGCAGCGTAGGCCGGCCCCCCACTAGGTGGACCGACGACCTGGTGAAAGCCGCGGGGAGCCGATGGATGCAGGAGGCGAGCAGCCGCTCTAAGTGGCGCTCGCTGGGGGAGCCCTATGATCAGCAGTGGACGTCTTCAGGCTGTTCAAATTACATAGTTCCATAATAGTTAGTTTTTATTTTACATTCGCGTTTTCTTATTCTATTCATTAAAATGATGGTTAAATTTGTAAAAAGGGTTCCGTACCATTATCTATAAAAACGAGCAAAAAATCACGTTTGTTGTATTGAGCATATTTACTTCGAAACTTCGATGTTTAACATAAAAATAGCCAGTAAACTTTAACGTATAAAATGATGATTCTGGTTTTCCTTCGACTCCTCGGGTTACTCTTGATGCACAAAACACAGCACAACACGACACAATTTCACTATTGATACAATATTTAGCCCTAATAACAATATAATCACTAAATTTTCACGTTTTATGCTCTCGCATTTAATTTCATGACACACCAAACTGCCAGAACATGACACGCGGTGTCGGTAAGGCGACGTTGCCGTACCGACATTCGCTTTCTCGCATACTCTATGCGACGATTCGTGTATTAGACAGAGATACAATACAGTATGTTTACACGAAGGATGCGGAGCGGCAACGCCGCATTGCCAGATTTTGGCTCTCTCCATAGACCTCCATGCCTATTTACAATAAAACAATAAAAAATATAAAAGAAATAGTTTTTATTTGTTCCATCGGCATCGTCACCAACGTCACGATCATTCAATAGAAGCTATCTTACGTAAAAACGCTCTACTCGCATCAAGCTACAATTTAAAATAAAAATATCGACTTTCAACTTGAACAGACAACTATCACGCAATTTACAATAATATATTTACATTCACAATTAATCACATAATCATATTGAGATTAACATCTCAGGATTTCAAAACTAAAATATAGGTATAATCTAAATCGTATTAATCATTTCATAATTTTACTGCTCCACGATGGATTTAATTTCGCTATGTTACAAATTCAATCAAGAATGTTCATAGATGTACCTAGTTAAATTGTTAGTGTTATGTATTGCGTCTTCTTTCTTCTGTGACCACTTGCGTACACGAGCAAAGAAAGATGTATTATAAGGCATGTTAATGTAGTGCTGTGGGGCTAGCATGGATGGTAGAAAAAATTGTCTTTCCCCGTGTTATGTCACATTCTTCATACAATTTACTTGTCAAGTGGAGTAAAACAGGGGAAAGACAATTTTGTCTACCGACCGTGCTAACCCTGCTGGTGTAAAAGAATCGAAGGTCCTCAGCGGTTACATTAAAACCATATCACATAGATGCCATGCATATTACAGAATATAATGTGCCCTTTGTATGCAAGTACAATTTTGTGGTACCTACCTATAGATATTATTGCGTTTAGTCAAACTCAGGTGCCATCGATAATAAGACCAAACACATTAAGCGTTACATAAATTAATCAATGCTTGAAACGCCAACTTTTCAATGACGTAAAATATCACGAGCGAAAACGGGACAGAATTTTTAAGCATTGATTAAATTAACTAACATTTATAAGTATGTGTCATCTGAGTGATAAATGTAAGAACCACAAAAAACGCTATAACATTATACTATTCTGTATTCTGTGGTGTTACGTAGCTATGTAGTACCACAATAATTATATAATCAGTACCTACATCGAGCCCATCGAGGTACTGATTATATTATCCTGTACTTGTAGCTTCGTAGCTAAAGCGCGGAGTACGCCGCCGTGCCAGCACTTACACAACTGTTGCTGCTGGTTTAATATAACATTCAATTTAATAGCTCCAATGTTGCAAGCAAGAAATATTTTGTATAAAAGCCAAATATAAAAAAATGGAGGTGTGAAAAATTTCTTTTTATGAACATTATTAATTAATCTTTCATTTGACATTAATTGTTTGGCGATTAAAATAAACACCCAATTTCCATACCAAAAAAGTCATGTCCTTTAAAACACTCTACTACATAATTTAGATTCAAATTTTTAGCCGTTTTTGAATACTATTTACATACTTAATTTAAACATGCATTTATTTCCTAATTCACAATCAGTTACTTGATTTTCACTTATTAGAATGTGAACTGTATGAATTAATAAATAAACATGTGATTTTGCTTTACGTTTGGTAGAGTCGCGATGACCAATACATAAATCTATTTAAATCTCAGACATACTTGATCGTTAAAATTATTAAAGTTATGGTGAAAGATCGTACTCGTAAAACTGACACACTAAACTAAAACTAGCCACAAGCTTATTTTTAATCACAAAATCATTAACATTAACAAAGATTTAACACTATCAAGAAGTGAAGGAACACACGTCAGTCAACTAAAAACAGTACAAACTATTTATAATACTGTGTAAGCGCACATTATCTAACGCAACTTCCTATTCGAGCTAACACAATTATCTAAGTGCATAAATAAATAACGAATCGAAAACATCCAAACTACATGATAAGAAAAAAATTAAAGGTCATCTAATTTCATCCGGTACAAATAGTCACTTATAAAACTAAAATCATCTTTTATTGTTTATTTACATTTATTATTTATTTATCTAGAAAATAAACTCGCGAGCAGAGAATCCGGTTCATGTCGATGTTGGTAGCAAATTCCAAAAGATTTTTTAATAAAAATAACATGAACAAAATGTTCCATTTCTAGCCTTAATAAAAGTTAACTTAAAACAAGTATTTTTGATACAGGAAATACATTTGGAAGTATTTTAGTTATAGTACTACCTCCGCGTGCTGTCAAGACTACATACTTACTGTAAATAAGGTTAAACTTTCAGAGATATTGGGATTTTTGCTACCAACCCCGGATTATTCCATCTCCATAAAGTGGTCTACAATACAGTTTAAACATGGCTCAGTTCACATAATTCGCGGTGTACTGACGACAGTTTTAAGACATATAAAGATTAAAACTAACGGAAACCTAGCTAGCTGGGTAGCTAGCAGCAAGTCATTCTGAAGTTGTACCTTGACTTCTTATGAACCTTGCAACCATTTTCTCGAAACTAAATAGTACATAACATTGGGAAAATATACAGATTAATTTGTAAGGGAAAAATTAGAATCACGAGCGGGGATTGAACCCGCATCCATCCATCCCTCAAGCCGGGATATGCTTTACTTAAGCTACCGTGACAAGTGATTCTAAATTTTCCTTTACAAATTAATCTGTAGGTTACGCTGAGCAGGCGATACAGCTGTAAAAATCATAAATAATGGGAAAATCATTTATCGCCTCATTGTGATTCGTAGCAAGTTATCAAAACAAGCAAAAACCGACTTATTCGTACACATAGAGATTAAAAATCACGATTCTATTTGAAGAACTACCATAACTCACTTGGGAAGTAAACAGACATGTAATAAAACATATGACCTTTTGTGTTTTTCTCATACCGATACAGCAGTTCAGGCGAGTTACTATACTGCGTAACAGTTCTAGATATGAACTTCGCCTGCTATCCTGCACGCGCCAATTTACAAGTCCGTAAGTGCGAGCCAGAGAGCACACATGATCAACATCTCCACCCGACTTCCGCGATAAGACCCCTGGTTATTAGCTGGACCAATGCTTGAAGCATAGCAAGTGAGCGCAACCAGTGAACAAATAGAATAAAAATACCTAATGTAGTTATGTTCTGATTGTCTTTCAAAAATATATTGAGTTTGGTAAGAAACTCATACATTGTGTACATACACAAGTATTATTGTATTGTATAGTATTGTGATGTCGACTTAAAATTGTACATAGACTAATAGCCGGTTTACAAAGACAGTCTTAAAATCTATCCGTCTTAATAGGCTGGTACTCAATATGAACAGCAATATTTTAGTCTATCGACAGTTCTATCCGGAGAACGACTTACACAAACTTATCTATGAACGTTTTAACTTCGAAATAGTCATTCGATAAAGCTTACACTAAAATGTTTTATTTCCACTACTTTCACCAACACTAAAAGAAGATTAGTAAACCCCAACCATCAACTAAACAAAAGAAACCATTTAAATTATTTGTTCATCAATCACCGCCATTTCACGACTATTTGCTCGAAACGCCTAGTTATTACAGCGAAGTAAAGCGCTGAAGCACAGATTCAAATAATTCACGAGCCAACATTTGACATCCAACGGTCGGTCTCCCATCTTGTGTTTTGTACTCTGTTCATGCGACATTGGCGTAATTGTGGCAACCCCAAGCCGTAATAAAACTTGGCGATTGGCGGATTGGCGTCATTGTGGCAACCACAGGCCATGATAAAAGTTGCCGATTGGCGGATTGGCGTAATTGTGGCAACCCCAAGCCATTAAGTTGGCGGGTTGAGTTTACTACACTTCCGTCTTACCTTCACAAAACTGGCTTCTAACACTTTCACTTTCAACAGTTCTTTCCGAGGCGAAGAAGCCATTTGGTAATGTCTCAAGCGGTCTTCCCGACCGCTGCGGTACGTTAGTCTGCTTCCTCCGGCGGTCTCTTGTAAACCGGCCCGAACTTAGCCATGTATTTCCTGACGAACGTTTTGGCTTTGGACCGGACGGAATCGGTGACTATGAGCTCGTCGACCGAACGACAGTGCTTCAGCTCTTTCAGCATCACGAAGTGCGTTAACTGTGGAGGTGGAAACATGTTTTATTGTTTCTGATGTTCGTATAGATTTTAACTAGTTGAAGTTTCTTTAGCAGTTTTTAATAGTACTTACTAAAATTTACCGTGATTAGAATCATTTATTCATTTTTTTTTTGTTTTATGAGAATGAATGACGCGACGAGTTGGTCGTTCACCTGATGTTAAGCAATACGGCCGCCCATAACAGTTGCAGTGTCACTCGGAAATTTAAAATAATAAAGTTTCGCGTGACACTGCACTGCGCACGTCATCCTGAGACATCACACAGTCTAGTAATCAGATTACTACACTGTGTAATCAGGTCATAAAGTCTCATTTGCCCAGTAATTTCACTAGCTACAACGGCCTTCAAACCGGAACACAGTAGCGCTTGCACACTACTACTTGGCGGCAGAATAACTGGCAAAGCGGTGGTACCTACCTAGACGAACTTTGCAGAAAAATCCTACCACCTAGTAAGTAAGTAAGTTTTCCGTAAGTACTATTAAATATGGAGTTAACAACCGTGAAAGCTTAAAACAGTGTTTCTTTAGTATTTGGTGTTACAGCGGCAACAGAAATACATCATCTGTAAAAACTGTCTAACTATCACGAGCTATCACGGTTCATGAGATACAGCCTGGTGACAGAAAGAGACGGACAGCGGAGCCTTAGTAACAGCGTTCGTTTACCCATTAGGTACGGAACCCTTCCATCCTTTTTTTTGGTTTAACTGACCTTCCTCGCCAAATGTTTGAAGTCAGCGGTACAAGTGATCCGTCCGGCGGGCGCATCAGAATGCCGGTACGGGTTCAGGTGCTGCACCATCACTCGTGCCATACTGCTTCGGAACTGCTCCTTGATCTTCCGAGCCACTTCCGCCGGATCCACCGCGGGGGTGGGGGGAGAGGGAGAAGGGACTACTTCGGGGGAGGGAGAGGGGGAGTTCTCTGCTACTGGTAAGGGAATGGGGATGGGGGAAAGTGGCTTTTCGATCACTTCTTGTTGGGGTACCTCTTCTTCTTCGCTGTCTGATGAAACCAGTTCTACCGGCTGGGGAAATGGGAGATCGGTGTTGATGTGGATTTCACCAAAAACGACTAAATGAAATGAAACTTATTTGCTTAAACATATGTCAAAAGATCTTACATGAGAACTTACAAAATTCAAACAATTTCCAATTTGGCGGTTTCGACGAATGCCATAGCTACTACGATTTCGTTTTAAAGCAAAATTGCTCGTCAACAACCTGAAAACTTCCACTGTCAAAAATAGGCTTTCTTATAGAGCGCATCCACCGGCTCACCGTGGATTTCACCAGCACCCCGATCCCCAACCCATCAAAACATTTCGATTCGAAATCTAAACTCTCCGTCACCTTCATCCTAAATGTGGAAGACGGAGATGGAGAGCGTGCGAATTGAAAACTTTTTCGATCGGTTGGGACTCATGGTGCAGATCTTTCACCTAGTGCTGCGTTTTTCATTTATACACCCAATATAGCCACCATATATATATATATATATAAGTACCTTAACTTCCTGCTCCATAACCTTAGTCTTGCTCTTCTTGGTGGATAAGAGGCGTACTTTCTGCAACAGCTTTTCTTTCCGCCGCCGCAGTTTTTCTTTAGTCTGCCTGTACCGCTTCACTTCTAGCCTGCCGGCGAGCTTGTCCTCTTCTGTTCGAGGCTGTAGGGTATTTCATTATACAAATACAACATTAGTTTATTGACATAAATATTTTTTACATTATTTTAATGAGTCCATAGATTCCCGAACTAGTTTTTAAACTGTATTTCGGGAATCAGTGGCTTCTCCCAATAGTTGAAGTATATAATATTATGTTACAAAAAGAAGGTTTAAACAGTAAAATTTAGAAATTTAGAAAGAAAAATAAAACTTATGAGTACAATACATACATTGTACAATTAATCAAATTCCTTCAATGACTGTAGACTGTAGACATTACGTTTATAACCATAGTAAACACGCATTTAGATCTTAGATCATTTATAAAAGGAGGTGGCAAGGCAAGGCGTACCCCTCTGCCGGTCATATGGCGTTATTTGGTCATCTACAATATCATAATGTGCGTGTAGACACTGCGTAACTACGCTAGTTTATATAATGGTGTGCGTGTTTTAAGATGGTGTGCATGGAGAAACATTCAAAGAAGAAGAGGGGTGAAGAGGGGCAAGGTCTGTTTCAACCATAGACTAGTTGATCACCTTCGTTGATTAGCTTCTTATTTTGTGGACACGCCCTTTTGTTTCGATGATGTTGAGTAACTTCTTCACTATGTTTCTTATAAAAAAATAGGTTCATACAATCCACCAAGATACCGGTAAATAAAATAATAAATAAATATGTGTGAACATTTCACACAGCGCCATCTAGCCCCAAACTAAGCATAGCTTGTACTATGGGAACCAGATAACTGATACAATACTTATATACATTTTTGTTTGTAAATACATACATAGAATACAATATAACACCCAGACGCAGAACAAACATCTATGTTCATCACACAAATGTTTGTCCTTGATAGGAATCGAACCCACAGCCCTCAGTTTAGAAGGCAGGGATACTACCAACTGAGCTATCGGGCCCGTCAATTAAAGGTTACTTACACTAATGGGCCTCTCAGAAACGAGTCCCGGGCGACGTTTCCTCGGTTTCATGGTCAGTAGCGCGTGTTCCGGAATCAGCCCATTATGGTTGTCCTCTTTGATCACTGCAATACCAAAAACACCTATTTTCAATGTCTGAACGGAAAAAAGGCACTGGTTATTTAATGTCTAACCGGAAGAAAGAAACTGGTCATGGAATGTCTTACCGGAAGAAAGACACTGGTTATGGAAAATCTGAATGGGAGAATGACAAAGGCGTCATTGTTTCCCGACTAATCTGGTAGTTTTTAAGGCTAGAGTGAAATGGTATCTTCTAGGTTCCATCGTCGGCCGCGTCGTCACTTACCATCAAGTGAGACCGTGATCAAATGTGAGACCGTGGACAAATGTGAGTCCGTGGTCAAATGTTAGCCTATCGTTGATAAAAAAATTACTGGTTATCGAATGTCTGAACGGAGGAAAGATACTGGTTATGGAATATCTGAGCGGAAGAAAGACACTGAATATGAAATGTCCGAACATGGCAGGTCTGAACGGAAGACACTGGTTATGGAATGTCTGTATGGCATAATTACACTGGTTATGGAATGTCTTATCGGAAGAAAGATTCTGGTTAACGGTAATAAATCAAAACAAACTGGTGAAACAGTAATAAAATATCTAATTAATTTATTATCCTTACCTTCGTAGATTCCGTGAACGCCTTCAACCATTTTACCCATAGTAGTTTTTCGCCTCACAACGGGGCTGTCCATTGCGTTTACTTGTTCCTCCTCCTCTTCGGACGAACTCTCATCTGTAAGAAAAAAATACCATCAAAATGTAAAAATACTGAAGATTATGAACTTACCTTACCTTTTTTTTTATCTATCTAGAACTAAAAAAATACTTGATTTTTCTCATTTTTCATGAGTAAAAAAATTATAATTGGAAATCCGTCGCGTTGAATGGTTGACCAAAATAGCAAAAATCAAATGTCTTCAGCCAGCCGGTCCAGCGCACTAGTATAATAAAAGTCAGTCCACTGACTACAATAGTGTATTCTTTATGACACGGATAGAAACAAGCTATCGGCCCGCCTGATGGTAAACAGTTATCGTCGTCTATAGACATCTGCAACAACAGTAGGCCTAGCACGAATATTTACCCGCGCGTAAGTGTAACGTCTGCCGCTCAACTGCTGTCAAAGTTCATACAATTTTTACAGCAGTTGAGCGGCAGACGCGCGTCAGCAGCGCTGTTAGCTCAATCGAAATATGGGGGCAGATCAAATACCATACAACTGGCTTACGTTAACGTTACACTTACGCGCGTGTAAATATTCGTGCTAGGCCCACAGGAGCGCTGCCGATGCGTTGCCTAAATGGTACTTACTATCAGTAAATTTAATGTGGTATTCGATGGGACTATAATTAATTGACATTTTTTTTTTTTTTTATTTATTTAAATCAGAAAAAAAAGGTTTACAACTTGCCTAAAAACACCAATAAAACCAAATAAGGTTTGTCTCTGGTGTTGTATTCCTCTATTTTACCGTAAGATACTTAATATAAATATATATAAAGTGGTTACCAAAAGACACTCAATAATATTAGCATTCTTTCGCATTGTTATCGTCACAGTGGTAGCCGGCGTAAGTACCTACATAAACCAGTTCGCTCGCTGCACCGCCGAGAACGCCAACAGCGCATCGAGCGAACGGACAATGCACAGTTGTATACAGGCTGTTGCTAAATACTGTCATTTTTATTTTATTTAATTTATAATATAGATGATTATTACGAATAGCATTTATGTTGCACTAGTAATTTACAAAAACGGATTGTCTAAGGTATGCTTTTTAAGTAAGAGTTTAATATTAATTGGGGTTATTTTATCTTTTAGTTTTTTAGGAATGCTATTTATGAGTCTTGGGAGGATAAAATCTGTTGTTCGAGTGCCATAGAAGTTTATCGCACTTATTGTTTTTAGTTTTTTATTGGCCACTTGCCGCGTCGTGACTGGGTGCGTCATGTAGTCGTCGTACATAAAATAGTTGTCTGCCAATAATATCAGGTTAACTCTGTCGCGTATAGGAATAGCATCGCAATATCTAAATAGTCCTTCTGGATTCTCACAAAATTCATTCTTAATTTTTTTCGGTACAATGGCTTTCAAAATCCGTAACTGCAGGTTATATATCCTATTAAGATAAGTGTCGAAAGTGCGACCATAACTACTAAGACCATACATAACAATACTTTCTGCGAGTGCTCTGTACATTTCGATGAGTACAGAGTAGGGTATTTTGTACTTTAGAATGTAGAACTTTGCCAAGATTGCTCGCATTTGGGATTGGATGGCAATTTTTGAAAAATGAGATCTGTGTTGTGGTATTCTGGTATGGTTGTGCATTTTCTATCTCGCCAATAATAGTCTAAATCTTTTTATCTATATGATTAGGTTGAAATACACCACTAATTTTCGTATGAGGGGAAGTTGTATCATTGGTAACCTGGATTGGTGACCGATGTAGCTCTTAGGATTAGCAAGTTAAAATGGCAATGGGCAGGCCACATCGCTCGTAGAACTGACAACCGATGGGGAAGAAAGGTCCTCGAGTGGCGACCACGAACCGGAAGACGCAGCGTAGGCCGGCCCCCCACTAGGTGGACCGACGACCTGGTGAAAGCCGCGGGGAGCCGATGGATGCAGGAGGCGAGCAGCCGCTCAAAGTAGCGCTCCCTGGGGGAGGCCTATGTTCAGCAGTGGACGTCTTCAGGCTGCTAATGATGATGATGAACCTGGATTTATAGTCAATGATACCATTAAGCTAAAAAATAAATGGAAATATGAATGTTCTTGTCAATAACCTGGGTACGGTTGTTGCGGCGGCGGCGCCCACTGCGGGCGGCGCAGCTTCACGTGGTAGTAGTACGTGCGCCCGCGCGGGTCCCGCGCGCTGCGCCACATGGACGGGAGCACTGCGGCCTCCGGGCCGGGGGCCGCTCGTGGGGCGGCCTGGCCATCGCACAATACAAGATAAACTCTGTTCATTCGTTTAAAAAACATCTCTAGTTTATTCGATACTAGATAGCAGACACTGCACATACAAAAATCCCATAGGAAAAAGGATGATTAAGGACAGGCCTAATGACTGGTTATATAGATCGCTTTAAAGTGGGAGCCAATCTCACAGATTGGCATCCACTAGCGCTCAGTCTGTGATGGAAGTTAGAAGGCATCGGTCGAATGTCACAAACAAAATATGCCAAGTTGTATTGTGAAGGGTTGCACAATCTATACTCAAAAGTGCAGTAAAAAGAAAGACCAAGTTTCTTACCTCAAGTAATTCAATATTTTCAATATTACACTCTGTTTTGTAACAAAATAATCGAATTTATATTTGGAATAATCATTGTAAACATTAACATTGACGGACATAATGGCAGCGATAGGGACCTAATTTTTTCAACTTGTCGTAGTTTACCCGAAATCTAATAGATGGCGCTGACTTTCCCCACGCCATTTTGACAAAATAAAATGTTCCTTCGGGCATATGCCCTATGTTCATCCCATAGATTTATATATCAGGATATCCTGATATATAAATCTAAACACGTTGAGTAACCAAGCTATGGTTTGCAAGGAACGCCAGAAAATTCGAACCAAAGACGCAGTTCCCATAGATTTATATATCAGGATATCCTGATATATAAATCTATGGGATGAACACATTTTCACGAATTTACAAATAGAAAGTTCGTGCGGCCGCGGGGATCCAGCGCGCTTCGCCACACCGACGGGAGAACTGCGTCTTTGGTTCGAATTTTCTGGCGTTCCTTGCAAACCATAGCTTGGTTACTCAACGTGTTTACATGAAAACTGAGTTTGTGCAACCAATAGAATGCTTCAACAAATTACGATCAAAAGTGTCACCTAAATATCATTGGTCAAAAAATATGAAATGAATAGGCAGAATTAAAATAGTCACAAAAATCGAAAAAATAGCGTAGGCAAGTAAAAAAAACCAGTGCCAGTGATGACATATGGAACTGAAACGTGGTCTCTTACTGTTGGCCTCATTAGTAAGCTCAAAGTCGCGCAACGAGCTATGGAGAGATCTATGCTCGGTGTTTTCCTGCAAGATAAGATCCGGAACGAGGAAATCCGGAGAAGGACTAAAGTGACCGATATAGCTCTTAAAGTGAGCAAGTTAAAATGGCAATGGGCAGGCCACATCGCAGAACTGACAACCGATGGGGAAGAAAGGTTCTCGAGTGGCGACCACGAACCGGAAGGCGCAGCGTAGGCAGACCCCCACTAGGTGGACCGACGTCCTGGTGAAAGCCGCGGGGAGCCGATGGATGCAGGAGGCAAGCAACCACTCAAAGTTGCGCTTTGTAGGGGAAGCCAATGTTTAACAGTGGACGTCTTGAGGCTGGTGATGATGATGATGATGATATGATGATATAAGTTCGATATAGACTAACCGGTAATGCAGCTTCTGGCTGTAAAGGCGGCGGGTAGTGCGTGGCGCCGAGCTGTTGTCCAAACATGAAGCCTCCCATGCCGAAACCACCCATCCCTATCAAGCTGTGTAAAACATACGCTTATTTAGAACAAAACCGGCCAAGTGCGGGTCGGACTCGTTCGAAAGGTTCCGTACCATTATCTACAAAAACGAGCAAACAAATCACGTTTGTTGTATGGGAGCCTCCAATATATTTTATTCTGTTTTTTAATATTTGCTGTTACAGCGGCAACATCATCTGTGAAAATTTCAACTGTCTATCTATCACGGTTCATAAGATACAGCTTGGTGACAGACGGACAGACATACAGACAGCGAAACCTTTCAGTGACATTTATTGCATTTATTCAAACGAAACCCAAAAAATACGTGTCGTTTTTCTATAATAATTTTAATAAAATTGGTGGTCTATAAGTACCCTATCGTCCATTGAGTCCTGACTAACACACAACATGACTAAAATATATCATACTGCGTAAGTCACCTAATGCATCAAGTAAGGCCTACCTGAATCTTCTAAAAACTACGTGAAAAATTCTTGCCAATAGTAAAATATTGAATACTTACTTAGCTTGAGGTAAACAAAACTGCTGCGTCGGTTGAAATGGCGGACAGAACTGCGGCCCAGATTGGAACTCTGCGAGCCATTCCGGGGGTAAATCTGCCGGCGTCATTCCCGGTGGCAGCATGCCTTGCATCATCGGTCCACCCGGCATCATATTCCCACCAGGCATATTACCTGGCATCATATTACCGCCAGGCATATTACCTGGCATCATATTTCCACCAGGCATATTACCTGGCATCATATTCCCACCAGGCATATTACCTGGCATCATATTACCTAAAAAAAAAACAGTTCATACAGTGGTACATCGACTAGTTGTAGTGTAGTTGTGGCTAGTATACAGTCCTAATAATTATGTTACTTGTAGAAGGTAATGTAGCTAGTAGCTTTTAGTACATAATATAGATTTTATCATTGCAGTAGTTTGAGTAATTAAGGCAATTGTCCGTTCAAAAAACTAAATTGTTTACAGTTTTGCTACTTTGAATAACTGTGTCGGATTTTATGTGTTCGTGTGATGTTTTAGGCAATTACCTCCTGGCATCATATTCGCGCCTGGCATCATGTTACCACCGGGAATATTTCCGGGAATCATGTTCCCGGGCGGCATATTTCCGGGCGGCATGCCAGGTATCATCATCTGCATATTGTTGGGACCGCCCATCATGCCCGGAGGAAACATCTAGAAATTATAATAATAATAGGCTTGTGTCCTGCTATTAAAAATTATAACAAGTTAATATTATTTTAATAAAGTAGGTTAAAGATTAATGCAATAATTGAAAGAATTAGTAAAATCGGTAAATAAATCACGGAGTAATAAGCTGGGGGGGGGGGCATCGCCTGTCCCTTTCTCGCAGAACAGAGCATCCCCACAGCTACTATGTAACTTTGGGATATGACGTCACATGCCAAAGAGATTTTATGTAAACCTACCACAGCTTAGTAATGAGGTACTGTGAAGGTGGAAGAAGTGACGTCACTGCGCGTTTGAACTGTCTCTTTCTATTCCTGTATTTTAAAATGCTTGTAACTTTGTCATTTTTAGAGATATTTAACTTTTCGACGACTGTTCATTATTTTGAGGAATATTATTAATTTATGCAATAAAAAAATACCTATTCAGAATTCTGAACACAAAACCGAAAGAAATGATCAAATAAACACCAAAAATTGCTAATAATTGATCATTTATCTCAGTCGGAATTTAGGTAGTCACAAATTAATGTTTTCTTAATTTAGACATGCATTTACCTTGCTCATGCCTTTAAGTTTGGTAAACTGTTACAAACAGAAATAATTACTCGATTAGTCTAGTATTTTTGGTTGTAAACCTATTTTAAAATTACTTAATTTTTATGCTGCTAGATTTTGTTTATATCAAGTCTTTCAATTTAATATCAGTGTTAGAAATTTCCTGGTCAATTTGGATTTTATAATTAATTTCAGTCCGCATTACCTGACACCTACAGACTGGGATCACACTATCACACTAATGTTATAAAAAATACAAAAGGTGTGAAGAGTCAAAGGCTTAACGACTTTCAATGAAATTTGTAGCTTCCATACTGGATTAACATAATATAGAATACATTTCATTTGTAAGTGAAGCCTAGCATTACTGTGTTAGAACTTTTCTGCAAAGTTCGTCTAGGTACCTACGAGTGTTTTGCCAGTTATTCTGTCGCCGAGCAGTACAATAACTGGCGCAACAGTATACCCTTTAAATCGAAACACAGTAGTGCTTGCACACGCAAGCATTGTAGCTAGTAAAATTACTGGGCAAATGAAATTATTATTTATTGGGACTTTGAGCTGATGTCGTCAGTCTAGAAATATTGACAAAAGACAAAAGACAGTGTTTTATTATAATAGGCTATTCATAGCACTTTTACAAGTCAAATTAAATTGAATTATTATAATTACTAGGCAGATAAAATCACAAAGTGCACAATGTCAATTATTATTATTATACAATGGCAAGCGAATTAAAATAAGTGTTTGAAATAAAAGAGAAATTCCCTCTTCCACTACAGGTGCAAGCAATCTGGCACAATGCAGATTTCTTTTAGACTGTGTGATGTCTCGCAGTGTTTCGCAATGCTGTTTGATTTCCGAATGATTTATACACAGGCTAAAGTTAGTATTGGATATTATTTAATTATTTTGTAATTTTTACCTATAAGCTTAACTATGTTTTCGTTGTTAACGGTTCGTTGAGACGTTACAATTGCGTGTATATTTTAGATTTTTTTAATACTGAAATTGCTTAAAGTATTGCCTATTTATATTTTAAAACTCAATGAAATTAATTTGCTGTTGTACTCGCTCACATCAAAAATTCTTTCAAATAGAAAGTTATCAAGCTGTCTTCATCTATAATTAAATCAACACTTAGCCAGATTATTATAATTTAATTAAGTACTTACTGAAGCTAAAATTGGTGTTTGCTATGTTGGTGTTCAAATAATCAATCAATCAATCAATCAATCAATCAACCAACCAACCAACCAACCAACCAACCAACCAACCAACCAACCAACCAACCAACCAATCAATCAATCAATAAATAAATAAATAAATAATTAAAAAATAAAAAATAAATAAATAAATAAATAAAAAATAAATAAATAAATAAAAAAAAAAAATAAATAAATAAAAAAAAAAAAAATAACTAGGCTAGGTCCCAGCCCGCACGCCCACCTGCCCGCACCGCCCGCGCGGCCAGCAGCACGCGCGGGCGCGGCGCGCGCGCTCGGCGGCGGCGGCGGCCTCCGCGAACGCGCGCCGCCTCTCCTCCTTCGACATCGGGGGCACCGCCGCCAGCACGCGCTCGCTTAGTCTGGGAAGGAGGAAGATAGACAGAACGTCGCTGAACATCAGGTGACATTGCAACAAAATTTGTTGCAATCTCGCATGTGTTCGTAATTTATTATTATAGTTTGCATGCCACAAATACTGAGATCTACGGAACTGTAAACTACCAACCCTGTTGATTACGCTACTGCTATAAAAACATCGACTATTCCTGTTTCTATTTCGAGATCACATAGTTATGAATACAGAAATCATTGTATTTAATTAGTAGAACAGTCCGCTCGGAACCGTGGAAAGCCGATGGATACTGGAGGCTAGCAGCCGCTCAAAGTGGTGCTCTTTGGAGGAGGCCTATGTTCAGCAGTGGACGTCTTCAGGCTGATGGTTATGATGATGATGACTACTAAAATGTTTTTGTTCAATTATAATATGTTAAATACTTATATAATATTATGATATTTTTGTTTTGTGTTGTTTTAATTATTATTTTTGCGTCAAGATAAAACCATATTTCAGGTACCTATAGGTATTACTTATTACATTTCCCGTTGAACTAAACAATGTAATGTAAATTCGTATTTCATTCCTCATTACATTAATTTAATTAGTTGATACCCTTTTTTGTAAAGGTAAATCCTTACCTACTTACTGTTTTTAGGTAGGGAATAAATACTCTTTGAAGGGCATCTACCGCACCGCAGCATATAGCTGGCACATAAACATGTCAAAAAAAATAAAAAACGAACCCAAAATGGCGTCACTGACTGCAGTCAGGGTGACTATTGAACGAACGAAATGAACAGTTGACGTTGCTACAGATCACCCTAAATTTTTACCCACTGAGTAGCTGATCGAAACTCTGTTTTCGTTCGTGAAACTGGGAAGAACTACTCGCCGCCTTTACGTCCCGATCAGTATTACTCACTGGCCAGCCAACTAGGAACTTTACTCGGATATAGAGAACGAAGGCCTTAGGCCGAGGGCGAGGATTTACCTTTATAAAAAAGGGTATCAACTAATTAAATTAATGTAATGAGGAATGAAATACGAATTTACATTACATTGTTTAGTTCAACGGGAAATGTAAAAAGTAATACCTATAGGTACCTGAAATATGGTTTTATCTTGACGCAAAAATAATAATTAAAACAACACAAAACAAAAATATCATAATATTATATAAGTATTTAACATACACAAAACAAAAACTTTTTAGAAGTCATCATCATCATAATCATCAGCCCGAAGACGTCCACTGCTGATCATAGGCCTCCTCCAAAGAGCACCACTTTGAGCGGCTGCTAGCCTCCAGTATCCATCGGCTTTCCACGGTTCTGAGCGGACTGTTTTACTAATTAAATACAATGATTTCTATATTCATAACTATCTGATCTCGAAATAGGAACAGAATAGTCGATGTTTTTATAGCAGTAGCGTAATCAACAGGGTTGGTAGTTTTCAGTTCCGTAGATCTCAGTATTTTTGGCATGCAAACTATAATAATAAATTACAAACACATGCGAGGTTGCAACAAGTTTTGCTATAGCCGTCGATTAACCGTACTAATCAGCAGCTGATGTGTCCTGTAAGTAGCAGCTTGGTTTAAGGGTCGGCTAGCGCTACTCGGACATTCTGAAATTCGTTACTTCAGTTACAAGTGACATTACGTGGTGGCTAGCCAACTCGGAACTTTACTCGAATATAGAGAACGAAGCGCTTAGTGTTCCAGTTTAAAGGGCACTTTAGCTAGTGAAAACACTGGGCAATTGAGTCTGATATCAGCCTAGTAATCTTATGATATGGATAGAACGCACTGACTTAGTCTGGGAAAAAAATTATAGTGGGAGGTAGTAAAATGATGTTTGTAATAAGAAACCTTAAGGTTATTGCAGTTCAATCAATCTAGTATAGAATACAGAAAGACATGGTAGAATCAAGTTATTTGTAGTCGGCTATTTCACTCACTTAATACTTCTTCTTCCTTCCGGACTCCTCCTCTTCCTCCGATCCCGCTCTTCTCTATCCCTCTCCCGTTCCCGCTCCCGTTCTCTATCCCTTTCTTTATGCCTGTCTCTATCGCGCTCTCTCTCGCGGTCGCGTTCCCGCTCCCTGTCCCGCTCGCGCTCTCTGTCGCGGTCCCGGTCTCGTTCTCTGTCCCGCTCTCTCTCGCGTTCCTTTTCCCTCTCCCTGTCCCGTTCCCGCTCGTCCCTGCGCTCGCGGTCCCGGGTCCCGCTGGAGTCGGCGGCGCGACGTTCTACGTTCGCTTGCCTCTCGTGCTCTTTCATTTGCTGAATGCGCTCTTTCTTCGGGATTTTGAATACTTCCTGTAATATTGTAATTAAAACCCTCAAATCGAGATTTCATTAATAAACTAATCATTTTAAAATATGTCGTCCTATGTCGTCATTTTATGAATAACATTTAACATTTCGCTTTTTATCGCGCCCTTGTTCATAGCTACGGCGCATCACTCGATAGAAAGAATCTTGTGCACCGTTTTGCACAAAACTTAATAACAATACAAGCCTGTGTTTTACCTCGCAAGTGTGATGACAAACGTCGATCATCATTAGATCATTACACTCTCATAATATCACCTCGAGTGTAATGATCTACAAAAACTTGTAACATGATGCAGGTTAGTCAACATAACATTATGGTACTTTCATCCCATTATAACATGGACCTATGTTTATTTAATAAGCTTATCTCCTGAAATAAACACTTTATTAGAATTACATTAAAGCATGTTACAGCGTATCTCGTGTTACCTTCAAACTGGCCCATCTCTCCAACAGTTGATTACAGAGATCCTTCACTTTCTCCACTATAGCCGCGTTATCCTTACTCTTGTCTGGGCTCGTAGTGCTGTCTCGACTGGGCAACTCAACCGGTAGCCCTGTGAAATAACTCTTTGTAAAGCTCTAATAGTTGCTTTTGTTAGCGGTTTGTTGTATTATTGTGAGTGAAGTACGTACGATCGCCGTCAACCTCTCCTGATTTTGGTTTTCGGTTTCGCACGAAATAAAGAAAAACGAATTATTCATAGCTTACAGTTACAGTTTACCAACTTAAGTTTTGTATAAGCGTTTTTTTTTAATTATTTAACGTCAAGGGACGTACTTTGAACGAGCATTAGCAGATGAATAAGCATTTGTAATTAATACGTACTTACCTACTTACTTCTGTTTGTCATACTTTAAATCTAACCTTAAATACCCTGTCTTATGCATATTGATTCATGTAAATTCTACGCACTTAATTTAAAAATTATTCGTGAGTCTCCACTGATTCCCAGGATACAGATGTTCTGGACTGGATATCAGTGTGATGTTTTATTCACCTAGTTTGTAATCATTTTATTAAATCTAATTTTGCATGCGCTATTTGTTTAGTAGTAGAAAATTATGATTGTTAATTAGTGTTTATTTATTTATATAAATAAATAAATAAATAAATGTGTGGACATTTCACACAGCGCTATCTAGCCCCAAACTAAGCATAGCTTGTACTATGGGAACCAGATAACTGATACAATACTTATATACTTTTTGTTTGTAAATACATACATAGTATACAATATAACACCCAGACACAGAACAAACATCTATGTTCATCACACAAATGTTTACCCGGGAGGGTAGGAATCGAACCCACAGCCCTCAGTTCAGAAGGCAGGGGTACTACCAACTGAGCTATCGGGCCCGTCACATGTAATACCAGAAATGACAATAAAGGATTATTATTATTTTTATTATTTTGAACACCTCGCTACGCATAGGATTCAATTTTAGAATCCCTCGCAGCGCTTGGCATCCTACTCTAGAATCCTTCGCCTCGGTCTGGATTCAAACAACCACTCTCGCATTATTTTGGTCCCTTGTGGCACACACCCGGTTTCTTCTACTTTTTTAAGTGTGAGCCGGTTCGATATCGAGCTTCTGTGTATGCCGGTTCGATATCAAGCCTCTGGGAGTCTAAAGGGTTAATCTACTATTTGAAGTTTGGAAAATTCAGTTGCTGTAAGAAATGGCATTTCTATACCTACATAACGGTAACAAATTCGCCTACATTTATATGGCCTGTGGTGTTACCTGTGGACTCGTCTATGAAGACAGGTGTAGGCGGTGCATCGGTCGAGCTGAGCCATCGTTCCACTACCGTGAATAAACGGCTCTCTTGCACCATGCTTTTGTTGGGGATTGGCAAACGGTCCAATGTTTGCAGCATCTCCCATCTGTACGGGAAATTAGTGTTGAGTTGGGAAGAATGGAACATCTTGGTGGAGAATGCAATAAATAGGTAACTAAATTGACGGGCCCGATAGCTCAGTTGGTAGTATCCCTGCCTTCTGAACTGAGGGCTGTGGGTTCGATTCCTACCAAGGACAAACATTTGTGTGATGAATATAGATGTTTGTTCTGCGTCTGGGTGTTATATTGTATTCTATGTATGTATTTACAAACAAAAAAAGTATTTAAGTATTATATCAGTTATCTGGTTCCCATAGTACAAGCTATGCTTAGTTTGGGGCTAGATGGCGCTGTGTGAAATGTCCACACATATTTATTTATTATTTATTATTTATTTATTTATTAAATAGGTGGATAAGCTCCCCGATTCCCGAGCCATCGAAAAAGTTTCGATACGAAATTTATACTCTCCGCCTCCTTCATCTACATTCAGGATGAAGGAAACAGAGAGTCTAGATATCGAATCAAAATGTTTTCCATGGGTTGAGAATTAGGGTGCAGAAGCACGTAAAATTCGCATCGGAGCGTAGGCCGGCCTTGCACTAGGTGGACCGACGATCTGGTGAAAGCCGCAGGGAGCCGATGGATGCACCACGCGAGCAGCCGCTCAAAATGGCGCTCTCCGGAGGAGGCCTATGTTCAACAGTGGACGTCTTCAGGCTGTTTATAATGATGATGATGATGAGTAAGGTATACGGGGAGGTACTCTATAGTGTATTACTTCTGATAATGCATGAATATCATACAAATCTATTTTTCGTATATTTGGCATTATGTCAATGTGGCATTTTGCGTTTGCGACGTTATGCAACGAAACAAATGGTAGATATAAGGTGGGTTCCAGTTGGCGTTATTTTCGTTATTTTCGATCACAACAAGTCGTTCCACCACAGTAATAAAAATGATCACTGTGAGAGTCTTTAACAGTTTGAATGTGATCGTTATTTTCGTCCTTGGCATTGTTAGCAGCTACTGGAACGCACCCATAAGAGTGTATGGGACATCGCACTTACTTGAAGTCAAGCGGCGCATCAGTACACCAGGGCGCGACGAGCCTCAGGCCGCGGTAGTCCAGGAACAGCCTCCTGCACGGCAGGTCGCCGTCCCGCAGGAGCCGCAGCAGCGCGGCCTGCGCGCGCCGTGTTTTGGCGCGCACGACGGTACGCGATAACCGCAACGTGTGCGATTGGTTCTTTACACCGGTGCGGTTTAGCGCTTCCAAGTCTTCTTCGATCTGTGGGAAATTATATAGGAGTTGTAGTTGGCTGGATCCGAATGTTTTTAACAAGAAGGTCGCACGTATATAAAAATCGAGATATCTCTTCTTTCGAGAAAGGGTTTGACCTATAAACGACGCGCGGATTACGCCATAAACCTTTTGTTACGTTTTCATTGGTCGAACACTATCTCGAGAGAAGAGACATTTCGATTTCTAATTTTTTATAGAATATGCTACCCATGCTGGAGACCAAAGAACACTATTGCACTTTTTTGAACGCACAGCTTTGTGGCGCTGAATATCAAGTCCGGGAAAGTTTCTTCGTAGTTTGATTCGAGAGTTTTATGGAAAGTACGAAAATAGCTGCATTTATGACGTTGAAAGTTGCCGGACTAGAAACGATTGAGCCAGCGTTGCGCTATCTTCACTTACAACTACCAGATGGTCCGTAAACGGAACATATAAGCTATTTTTGTGTTTTTATTGAATTAACAAAACAATCCTACCAGTTCAGTTTCAGTGCCAGTTTGTTATATTCAGTCACGAAGAAAACCCACACAGACAACACACACACAGAATATAAACACAACATAGACAATATTTGCTGACAACCAAACCACGCAGTCGTGTACAGATAGTACAACTAAAAAAATCGATTTCTAATTCATAATTGTACATACTGAAAATCTAATCCCTATTTTTAAACACAATACCCCAATATTTAATAATTATTAAAAATCGACTCACATCGGCGTCTTGCACTAGGTCAGGTGCCTTCGGCTTGAACTTGCGTTCCCTCTTGGAGCGGCGCAAAGGACGCGGCAGCTCCGCGGTCGCTGTGGCTGCCTCTTCGGAAGACTCCGTGACGCCTGCCTTGGATGTCGAAACGTCTTCTTCCTCCTGAAAATATAATGACTAATGAGAAAAAATCTCACTACACTATTATAATTTCTTTATATTAGTTAGGTTGCAACCAGTAAAACAGCATAACAACATTTTGGGATAAACAAGAACCAATGGCTCACTAAAATCCTCCTCCCTAAAAACGTTGAAGGAAGTTTTCAGCCGGACTCATTGAGAATCACCATTCAGGTATGGGTAGTCATGGAACTTAGTACCCGGCGACTAACACGCCACAACTTTTATTTTGTGCGCATTTAAAGAATACTAACATTTTAAATACATACATATAAGGGAGAAGCCCTGTGTCATATAATAGTGGTGACACTTGTTCATTCAGGAGTCTAAACACTCAATATAATGCATGTCACTTTTTTATAACATTTCATTTGATACACCATACAAATACATTTATCATACAGTGGACATACAATGCATACCTCCTCATCATCGTCCTCGTCATCGGAGTCCGGCTCGGCTCCAATCCAGCCGCGGCAGTTGTCAGCGCCGCAGTAGCACCGTTGCGCCTCCTTTCTGCACGAAAACCCACATGACATATGTTACCCACTGACACTCCGCTGCAATCAGCAATGTCACGTTATACAGTGCAGCAGGCCTCATAGAAAATAATAAAATCTATACTTTATATACAACTATTTATATACATTGTAGAGGAAAATTTCTGCCAGCCTTTCTACGGTAGCTGTGGTTGAAAGTAAAAACGTCGGCATCGTCCGCGTCACCACGTGCTGCTGGATGGGTGTAGAAAGTGCATTTCATCCCATTTAAAAGTAGCAAAGCAGTGCAATTTTCTTAGGACTTAAAAGTTTAGGGGCTATATATTGCAGCTTCATATCATAATAATATGCGCAGTCTCAATCACGACACCAAATTTTATAACAAATATAATTTTTTGTAAATAAAACCTTGCAAGCGCAATATGAGACCGACACGGCCGCCCATAACAGTTGCAGTGTATCTCGTTAAAATAATAAAGTTTCGCGTGACATTGCACTGCGCACGCAAAATAGTAGCATCCGAACGCAGGTATAAAACCACAAGCCACTTCACGTCCCCCAGCTGTATTCTATCTGTCCATATTAGACACTTACAAGCATTCAACGAACATGAAAGGGCATTTCCCAGAAGATAGGTATTGATGTAGATTCATGGACATTACGGACTTCCCCCAGTGGTAAATGCACTGAGGGATGTCTTCCACACGGAACATCATTTTGTGCCTTCTTATTATAGAGCTTTTCTTATACCAACATGTATATGTACAAATTAAATTAGCTCTCGTCCTGCGTCTAGTTTTAGCCGCAGGTAGGTATTTGAACACTTTATTGCCGTCGCTCTGCTAAAGTTCTATAGAAACAATAGCAGTCTGTGAATGAATTAACCTACATTTTTATGATTTTTTTTACTCTGACAGCATATAAAAAAAATAATCAAATCTGATAACATTTAGGAGTGGCTCCTGATAGCCACAAAACCCTGTAAAGTGTATTACAGGGGTCATAGTTCATAGTTGTTACTGTTTCAAGTAATTTTTAATTCAGATGCAGACCGATTATAGGTCATTCCATACATCGCAACAATAAATGCAGCACAGCACTACACAAGTCACTCAAAACAAAACACTACTGGACTAAATTACAAGACGTCCATTTCAAGATCCACTTGCAACAATTCTGCAAGGATCGATGCGCCCATCAACATAGATTCATTTATAATGCAACATTACAACAGTGACAGTAATAAGTATGTGGAAGACATAGCGTGCAAGGCCTACACGGGGCTGAATATTATATCCTGTAAGCCTACATTTATGAATGTATATACGAGTATGTAAGGTTATCGATTCGGTACAGTCTGCGTCGAAGCTTCTGTACTGCTTTTAGGTACTCTACTTCTAGTAGCTGCACGTGTGTAATGCAGTTGGATCATTTACACACGTGCAGTCAGTGAGCAGTCTCTAGAACTGCATGTCGACTGCAAGAGGACTGCACAGTCAGTTCGCAATTATAATGCTAAGTCAACAGCACAAAAACTACATAAAAAAACATCCATATTGTAATTTTACAGCTGGCGTGTAGGTCGAATGCCTGTGTCTCGTTTCATGACTGAGTTTTTTTTTTATTTCAATTAGTGTAAATCTCCATGTGTATTGGGCTAATAACGACCAATACGACTTTCATAAAATGAGGGTTGGAATAAAAGTATCTGGAGCAAAATATCACGTATATTATAAAGCTGTAAATGATATTCTATTAAAAGTTTGTTGTTCTTTTATATACATGTGATCTGAACACTGCACGTCTCTCTCATTCTAGAGCAGCGATTAAACGGTTTCAATATTGGTGTCAATTATTGCAGTCTCTTGCAGTCAACGAAGATCTGAGAAAGATGCCGTTACAACGTCTTATAATCGCTTTTTATGTCTTAAAATTAAAACTAGAGAAAATAAACCAACATACAGATCAAATTGTAAACTCACCCGAACCGCTGGAACTGGTAATCAAACGTCAACTCCTCTCCTGCTACGATATCCCTCTTGCTGAAGAACCCTATTCTGAGTTCTCCATTTACGGTCCACTTTTGTGTCTCAGCGTTGGGTTCGCAGGAGTGGTTGATGAACCGCGATATATTGCCTTTGACTGTGGCGTCGATGACCGTATCTCCTTTTAAGGACATGAAGTAGTGGTGCAGGTTGTTCTCGTCAGAATAAGCCTGCGCCCGCTTGTAGAACTGTTCATAGTCTAGTACTTCGCCTACATATTCCATTAGGAATTCGCCTCTGGAAGAGATAATGGTTGGTATTAAACGGTGCACCTAAGTATCATACATATGTCACAAACAACTTTAAAATTAGGTTAGAACCACAAATTCATTACAAATCATTCCATGTAACTACAACTTAATACAAATTAATCATGATTTAAACAAGATGAACATAGCGTTTAAATGAGCTTATAGGTACTATAAATATCTGATAAAACAATTAAAATATTTCCATCATTAAAAGAGTTATTATAAAGCCAGGATATTTATTTTCTAGCTATAACCACTATTATTTGTCCTGTCCTTTGGGCCTGTATAAAAAAACTGGATTGTAACAAAAAATATGTGTGCATGTGGACATAATGCTAACAGCATTTTCTACCAGTCAACCATGGCATGTAGTGGCAGTATTGTTTTATAATTATTTTGTTTTTTTTTTATTTTTTTAGCTTTGAGGTGAAGCATAAAATTCATTCTATATTCATTTTAAAACAACTTCTTTGTGTTGCGGTGTCTTCTCAGTGTAAACTGGGCACAAATGTTTATCTAAATAGCATTGCTGTTTTTCAGTGCATTCGCTGTGCAATCATAATCAGAACAACACAGCAAGAAACTAAATTAATTTAATATTTTCCACTAGAGTTGCCCCAATGTTTTACCCGCACACAGAACAATATGTTTCCATTAACACATTCCAAAAAGCGTTTGTTGTTCTGTCCATATTTTACAAAGCAATGGAGCAATAGACCAACATGAATTTTGCAGAGATTCATAGTTTATGGGCAAGAAAGTGACCTATCACTATTCTTTATTTCAGCTGAAACCACACTTGCAAAACCGCAAAGCACAGCTAGTATATCACTATAATATGTTTTGCAAGATGCCAAAAGATTTATGTAGGAAAAGAATAAGTATTAGATAGAAATGAATAATATACACTTCTATGTAATACTGTGAGTTTTGAGATAATTATTCTAATACATAAAAGTGTGAGCAACCAAAGATGGATATCCGTTCGCCTTAATACTACAATCAAAGATGACAAGCAGTCTGGTGGTTATTTACACTTACGATGGAATATCCACGGCTGCCTCAACCCCACACCCCTTCTTATCAGCGTAAAATACTTTTAAAGCTGCATTTTCTAGTTTTTGGAACCTTCTGTTTGTGCAGCGATCCCCAACTGGACATCGTGAATTACTGAAATAAAGCACAGTTGCGGGTTAAAACTATCCTAGACTGATTATTAGAAGCATCAATATAGTTAGTCCATTACAGTTTCTGTGATGGAATAACCAGTCAAATTGATGAAAATAATAATTTGTTAAGTTTTGTACTTACGTTAATACAAAGTAGGACTTTATGAACAATTTTTTTATTATGTGATGAGTTCTTACCATTCAATCATGAGTAGCCTATTCAAGCAGTCTTCTCCACAAGCCAATTCACCCCGGTCCAGCTCTTCTTTGGTCATAAAACAGTCGCAGATCATCTTCTTAGTGTCCTTACTGATCATTCTCTCACACAAATACTCATTCTCATCCAAGTGCTGGTACTGGCTCATTCGGTCTTCAATAATCTTGTCATAAGCTTCCTTTGATAATGGGATAACCACATTTTCTTCCTTTGTTTCATTTGCTTCGGCAACAGATGGCATTTTAGGCAAGTTTGGACTGGCCAGTGGTGAGCTGGCAGGTGAGTTTACTCCCATAACTTGCTCCAGTTCACTAGACCTTCTCCATCTAGACTTCACTTTAACGGGCATTTCTGAGGGAATGGGAAATGAAGGAGAATTGGGAGCATTGAGTGGCACCATGTCAGATGGACGCTCTTGGCTATCAGACCCCATCTCTTCAAGCTTCAACTTGGTTTGTGTAATCAAAGCTTTTTTTAGGGGAGTTTTGACAAGTCCATAGCCCTTTGTTTTCTGCTTCATATTGCTTATTGTTTTTATTCGGCTTGATCTTCTAACACCAGTTGGAGAAGATTCTGCTGAATCATTAGAGTAAGCTTGACCATGCTCAATTACTCTAGAAGAATTGCTGTCATCAGACAATGTGGAACTTGGTGTGATGCTGGGATCCGGTCTTGCAAGATTTTCATCTTTAGCAAACTGCAGGTCTGGAGTAACGCAAGGTGGAGTAGTTATATCAATCACCTCAGAATTATCCATTGCATAGTTGGATTGAGGCTTTGGAGCTAAGTTTAAGGTCTCAAAATGCTTTTGAATGTCACTTGCATTGGAACTAACAGATATGGTTTCCATTGCACTTTGTTCTACAGAATCTTTAGCATCCTCAATAGCATTTTGCTCAATTTGTTCTTTAGGGCTGTCAATTTTTATGTCATAGTACAGACCTTGATGGTCATCCTCAACTATTTGGACCACTGTTATTATTTCATCATCATCACCTCCATACATCATATGCTCATCATCCAATGGAATGTCTTGATTTGACTCCTCAATTGCCTCTTCTGGTTGAACCATTGCTGTAGCCTTTTCTACAGGGGCTTCTTTGTATTCTACTATAGGTGATAATGGCTTCTTTATGAGGTCTCGTTTTGGTGAACTGTGCCTTGTAGATAGTGGATTCAGTACAATGCAACCATTGTCACACAGAAATGGTATTTCTAAGACGGGAGACATTTCTCTTCGATCAGTATCAGGGAATGGCTCCCTAAGCACAGTCACAGGTGAAATATCCCGAGAGGTGCTTTGCATTGCATTTGCTGGAGTGTCCATAGGACTACCACAAGCTCCACTGTTAGTATCTGAAGTTGTATCAATTCCAGTGTTGGAGTCAGATTCTGAACCTGCACAGGGACCAACAGCTTTAACATCTATGCTGCTGTTGGTTTCACTGTCACTACCCACTTCGTTTTTCCTAGTAATATCACCACTGTTGAATAGGCAGCGATATTTGCCAAACTTTTTGTGCAATGCTACAATTGGCACTTGACAAGGTTTTGGTACTGTTTTGTCTTCTTCAGGAGTGTTGTCGGCGGTGAGTGAATCGTTGGTAGACGGAGCGGGAGGCTCCGAGGGCGGCTCCTGGTTAGCGTTGTCAGGGTTGGTCGGTTCGGCCGCAGTAGAGGTCTCGCCCTCGGCGCCTGGCGCTTGCTTGCCGCGTCGTGTCGTCCGTCGAACTGCTGCAGGCTTCGCTCCTCCCTTCTTTCGCTTCGCCATCGTTGACTCTCGCAGCAGCGACAACCAATCTAAAATAAAACCATACAAGTAAGACACCGATGAACATGAGTCTGCAATGACCTCTTTCGATCGTTACTGTTTCTCATTCCTGTCAATGCCACATGTTTGGATTTGTTTTTGAACAAAACAATGCAATTACAATTTCTCACATTTACATTTCGGAACACATTCAGTGAAAATTTTATTTTGTATTTGTAAGGATATCACCACCACACCACCGGCTGGGCATAAAACACCATGAATCAACATGAATGTTTCATCAATATTACAACTACACACCATTACTTTTCCAGTATCAAAGCATTCCATACATCCCTTTTAGATAAGAAAACTGATTCTGCTACACAAATTCTATGTTGCACTAGCTGCACTACACTTGACTACACTTAGCTACAACGATATCTTTTATAATTAATTTTTCCCAAATTCTCATTTTTCCAGTTCTTGACAGAATGACAGACCACAGAGTACATTAGTAAAGAATGACAGACATCACAAATATTATGGTGTGGCCAGACATGCGGAGCAACAGCGTATTTCGCTTTGCTTCGCTGTTGAACGAACGCTAATGTACCCGCGTACAGCGCAGCGATGCATCGGGCGCAGTATGTTATTACCACAGACATTTAATAGTAAGCTGACCTAACATTATCTTTACTACTACATAGACGAGTATATATAATATATCTGTGTTTTTCTCTCCTATTAAAAATGTATAACTGTATCTCTTTCCTTTTTGTTGTTGCAATACTTACGCACACATGGACAAATAGGAACGCGTGCTATAAAAGATCTTGTTATTTCTATGTTACCATGGCAACTTTGAAACTTCAATAATGGCGAAGTAAACAATCAGGGTGCGGTCTGTTTTTGTTACAATAATTTCGTGATATAATTATAACAAAGTGCTTACTGCAAAAAATAAAATGGTAAAATGTAGTGCGCCTTTATGCGGCAACCTTTCAAATAGGAAAATACCCAAATTATCATTTCACCGGTAAGTTTTTATGTGCATGAATTTCGTAACGTTTTTTTGTTAGTGTTTGATAAATAATGATCGTTCGGCATGTTAAAAGTTGTGAACAGTTGTTTTATAGCGCAAATTATGTAAATATGTAGGATTGGGTAGTATTGTGCAGATTCTTTTGATATACTTATCAATTATTTATTACCCCGATTACATTTGACGTTCCATTTTGGAGGAACGTATTCAGGGCTATAACAGGGGTACCTATGCTTTGCGATGGTTAATATATTCTCACTGCTGGGACATTGGCCTTTTCTCACACTGTGAGTGTAGGTAGTAACGTCCAATTCCATAAATAAACATGGTGATAAAAATAGTTTCAGTTTTCCAAAAGATGAAAGACTAATAAAATGCATGGTTGCATAACATCAATATAAAAAGTTGGCAGCCACAAGCAACAAGCGTGTTATGTTCCAATCATTTCGAAGCTAACTTAGTGGACCGAAGTGGCCTCCATGCAGTGCTCACTCCTGGTGCGATTCCAACTAAATTTGATACATCATTTAATGAGGTAAGTAAGTCTGTATGCCACAAAAAGAATAAATAGAGATACAGATGTGTATTATAAAGATACATTAAATATATTTTATTATCTTTTATTATATTTTATTATTTTCAGAATATAATATCTACACCATCATTAAAAAATCCCCTAAAAAGAAATGCTTGTGGTGATCCGGTTACAAGAGACATGCAAAATGTAGAGCCCAGTAGTTCAAGTGTAAGTATTCACAGATAATGTAAGTAGATACTAGTAGCTTTGCACATAGCATAGAGCTAAGCGGTACTTCACGCCGAACCAACGTCTTTTGTTATATAAAGCCCAGGTTCGGCCGCACATGGAGTACTGCTCTCATCTCTGGAGTGGGGCACCGAAGTACTTACTGCATCCACTTGACTCCCTACAGCGAAGAGCCGTTAGAATTGTGAATGACCCCAAACTCACCGACAAGCTAGAGCCTTTAAGTCTACGACGAGATATCGGTTCTCTGAGTCTCTTTTACCGTTACTATCACGGGGAATGCTCTGAAGAAATCTTTAACCTCATTCCACCTTCTCGATTTTATCATCGAACTTCTCGGCAACGTGAAAAAGCGCATCCGCATATTGTAGACACGGGGAAATCTCATACGACGCGATTCTTGCGCTCGTTTCTTCTACGAACCTGCAAGATGTGGAATGATCTTCCACCTGAGATTATTCCGCATAACTACAGTATGGGGAGCACAGAGCTATGAAACAAATGATGCTTCGCCTATAGATAGAGACGAAATTAATCATATTATTGCTGCCAAACTTCGGTACGGGGTACTCTTCTGTGTCAGTTTGATATTATAGGGTAATTTCGCTAGTTTCCGACCACTTAGTGGATTTGTCAAGTTTAGGTTGCATAATAAAATGTACCAGTATCATTTTTTGACTTGATGCTACTAAGCTACGTTTCAAATATTATACTCTATATTTTTATCAGATTATCAATCATTTTTTTATAATAACCGACCCTTTTATAAATATCTAAACCAAAGGCTAATAGTAACTATTTTGCTAGTTTTCGATCACTAAATTATGTTTACGACCACTTTTTCGCTAGTTTCCTACCACTATAAATTGAAAGACGTAGGTGCCTGACTGCCTGTGGTAAATAAATGATAGAAACAATGATCAGAAAGGCTTCTTTAGATCCTCTGTCTTGTATTTTCATGATTTCTCCAGCTTTGAGGCACTTACTCATATAAAAAGCATGATCTTTTTTCTTACTGAGACCGCCAAAAATTATTTAAGGATATGGCTAAAATATCCGCTATAACAAAAAACATTGGCTAACGTAGTTTATATACATAGTTATGTTTACAAGCTAAATACGCTACTTTTTTTGTAATAAAGCCAGCCCACATTAGACCCTGGGCGAGAAATATTCAATGATGGTTCGATCAGTTGGTCACGCCTATTTTGCGACCACCAGCATTAATCGTTTTTTTTAAATCGTGTCTGGTCTAATTAGTTAAACTTACAAAGTAATCGACTATTTATGTACTTTTATATGTAAATAAATACGTATTTATAATGTTTTTGATATAGTTTGCTTTTGCGGTCGAATAGCATTTTTCTGCAGCTGGATTAGTTTTCGACCACGAGCGATTTTGGGTATCTGTAGTTTTTAAACCAGATGGCGGATAAACGTGGTTGAAAACTGGCAGTTAAAATGTATGTGCTTTTAAGTTTCAAAGCTTTAAAATAGAATTGGGGATTTCTCGTATACTATTTGTTACAAAACTGAACCTATTTGGACATAAGATGTGTTCACCGCAAGCTTTTTATTTTTTGTATTTTTTCATCAAATGTACATTAAACGGTCGGATATAGGAAGTGGTCGCAAAACCGGCGCACTTAACCTATGGCAGAAGTACCGATAGTGATGTAATGCGTTGGTTAACCTTATAATTATCGACACATCGATAGTTTCTATTATGCCATCCGGAAATTTGTTACAATAAGTTTTAAATGTTTTCAATTTATTTTGTGGTTAGGTTAGGTTAGGTTAGTTATTTTGTAAACAGCTGTAAATTAAAATATACATCGCATGGTGAGCTGAAAAATTACCTTTATTTACTGCCAAACTAAGGACCTCCTTCTATTAAATAAGTGTTTACCTACAACACCTCAATGATACTCAATATTATTATAATTTTTCCTAAAACTTCATCTGAAAATTGTATTTTCAGATGAATTCTATCAAAAAGAAACATGACGCAACAATACTGATGAATCATCAGCAAAACGTGTTACCTATGTATTTGGAGTTTTAATATATTTTTTCGTTTTATAACTTGTTATGTTTCGTCTATTTCAAACTTTAGTTTATAGATATAATTATACTATCACACATCATCAGCCGCAGGTCACAACACAACCTCGTCATCATCATCACTACCGCTGCTCTCGGAATCACGAGAAGAGCTAGACGTAGAAGCTTGAACGTCTCTTATGTTTTGTAATTTTTGTTTGGATGCATATTTCGTCTTGGCTGGAATAATATAAGCTCGTCCTGTTTTGATACAGCAGCTTTCAAAATATCCTTTAATATTGCATTCGTCGCAAATGTGGTTCTTTGCAGCGCACTTCGATACGTCTTGCCTATCACTTTTTCCACATCTAAAGCATTGTTCTGAATATAATTTTCGTCGTGTATTGGGCTTTGAGCCTCTAGATTTCTGGGTACGGTTGTTTCTGATTCTATGTACATTGACAGCTGGTGTAGTTGGTGTATCATGCTCTGCCTGTTCTCGAGACTGCGAGATTGAAAAAATTTGAAATGTCACCTCTCTTCCTGACTCCTGTAGATCAGGCCACTTTTGTTTTAGATCTGTTTCTAGCTCTGGATGATTTATCCCAGTAGCAAATCGATCCCGCAGTTGTCGTTCTAACAGTTCTTCTTTGTAATCGCAATCTCGACTGTGACTTTTAAGTCTGTTTGCGTAGTGTTCCATTGATTCGTTGTGCTCCCTGGTGCAGTTCCAAAACTCTGTCAATGCGCGGTATCTTGTTTTTTTGATTCGGTATAAGTCTAAAAATTTGCAAGATACGTCGTTGTATGTACTTGTTTCAAAATTTGGTGTTAATGCTATTTTGACTTCACGAAATGTGTCTGGCGTTAATGTGTTCAACAAAATGTCTTTCTGTAAATTTTGATCCGTTTACATTTATTTGCAAAGAAGTCAATGAAATCTTCAACTCTGCACTGTTCCGGATCAAATTTTTCCATATTGAAGTTCCTGATAATTATCATTTTGTCATTAGACGCAGGGGGGTGCTCGTCACACTCCTTGCCTGTGTGTCAGGACCTTTATGTACTGTTTGTACCAAAAGTTTTAAAATTTGTGTAATTCGATCTTGCTGTGCCTGTTGAGCACGCAAGAAATGTGCAAATTGTTCGTCGTTCATTGTAATTAATTAATTTTCACTTCGTCGCCATTAAAATAAACCACATAGTTGAAATAAATATTATATATTCACACAGAAGTCAGCAATGACAAGAGTCGAGAAACAGAGAATAGAAAAGTTTTTAATCTAAGGTTGAGGTTACAACACGTATACTATACAGTCTACTTAAAACTTCCTTGAATCTTAATAAGTTGAGCTGGCAACATTCACTGACGGGTGTGTCACACAAATGTCAGTGTCAGCTGTGTGTGTGTTGTTTTTACTAGGGATGTGCTTTTTTACTTGATTTTGTGGATCAATATCGTAACGATACAAACCGACCGATCTGCAGAATGGATCAAGTCCATTTGATCCGATTTTTAAAAGGCCTATCCAAAAAAATTACATAAAAATACAACAGATTTATGAGATTCATTTTATGCGATCACATTTATAACCTGGCGTATACTATGTCACTGTCTTTTTATAATAATCGATTGTTTATAGATAACGCGGCTGTTTATAAACTCAATTATTTATTGTAAACGGACAATTTGTCTTGCAATAAAATGGATGATTTTTTGGTTTTTATAACTAGTCATTGCCCAGTGGTGAGCTTATAAACAAACGGTGTTTAGTAGCGTTTAAATTGTGGACAAACCCGTATTGGTGTACCAATTTTTGGTGTAATTTATTGTTATTTTTTTAGTCACTAGTTCTCACAAAAAGATGGTGGGAGGTGGGATATATACACTAGGTGATAAAGGGACTGGGTGATGTTTTATAAGATTTGTTGGTTCTACTTGTTTTAACAACAATGAAAAATGGCATATGGTATTTTTATAAAAGACCACTCACTTAGCTTTGTTGACATTTTGTAACATAAACAATCTACAAGAAACATTTACGATCTGATTTTTGCTAGTGTTAAATTGATCCGCAATTCAGCCCCCCTATTACGAAGGAGTTACCAGCGCTGCTGACACGCGTCTGCCACTCAACTGCTGTCAAAATTGTATGAAAATTGATAGCAGTTGAGCGGCAGTCGCTCGTCAACTCGTCAGCAGCGCTGCTAGCTCGTTCGTAATAGGGGGGCAGATCGCATAATTTTGATCCGAAATGAAAATCGATTAAATCGTTTGCCCACGACCCGATCCGATCTTTTCAGCACATCATTTTTTCTACTGACCGAGAAATTGAGAGATTGTGAGATTGCCGCACGGAATCAAAATTTTAATATCTCAAGTACATGTTAATTCGATTTTTTTATATCACTAAAACATATAAACAATGACTGAGACACAAGAGGTAAATATAAGTACAACTTCATTTATCGATTAGAGTCGGTCGTAGTTATTTTCATGTTGTGTTTTTCGGACACGTCACACGACTTTAATGGGTGTTTGTTGAAACCTACAAACATACGCATTTTCTTGCAGGCTGTTAAAATCAACAAATGGGATGGTGCTGCGGCCAAGAACGCCATTGATGACGCTATTAGAGAGGTACAAATCTTCGTAAAGACAAAAGTACACTACTATAGGTCTACAAATGCACTTCTCCCTTCAAAGTAAATGATTTGGGCAGGTTTCAAATTCTAGGGTACTGGGGAGCGAACATTTTCCAAGTCTTTTCTTACATCGCATCCTATTCAACCAAACTCCAACTCCAATTTTTCTGGTTGTGGTGCTACCTACATCACCATCATCATCATTAACAGCCTGAAGACGTCCACTGCTGAACATAGCCCTCCCCCAGGGAGCGCCACTTAGAGCGGCTGCTCGCCTCCTACATACATCGGCTCCCCGCAGCTTTCACCAGGTTGTCGGTCCACCTATTGGGAGGCCGGCCTACGCTGCGTCTTCCGGTATTTTCTATTAATTATTTTTATGGTTCCATGTCCATAAAACTAGACCCTATAACTTCGTCAATCATGGTGACAATCTGACCAATTATCTTTGTGATGTTGATGAATGCTGATACAAGATTTGTGCTACATTGATATTCAATGTATCAGTGGGCCTAGCACGAATATTTACGGGCGCGTAAGTGTAACGTTAACGTAAGCCAGTTGTATGGCATTTGATCTGCCCCCCTATTACGATTGAGCTAGCAGCGCTGCTGACGCGCGTCTGCTGCTCAACTGCTGTCAAAATTGTATGAACTTTGACAGCAGTTGAGCGGCAGACGCAGTCGTAATAGGGGGGTTTTACGTTAACGTTACACTTACGCGCGCTTAAACATTCGTGCTAGGCCTACTATTGGTTTAGTGTTTAAAGATGGTCCACACACACGAATAACACAAGAGTGCATGTGAATAAGATAGTTGATCACTGACTAAACCTGTAGTGTAACCTGTAACTGATCTTGTTGATTAAAAATATTTATTGGAGTAATTTTATAATTCAACCCTTTAACTGCCTACAGTCACCATTTTTAGATTTTATATTGTTTAGGTAGGGTATCATTTGGCAGTGAATATATTGAATGTATGAGTATAGGCATTACAACTACTATTAAAAATGAACAAGTAAATATTACTTTATTATTATTGTTATGTTTGGGTAAACTTTCGTTTCTAAGGTTTTTACGCCTGGTTTTAATAGGGTAGCACGGGTGGGTACCAAGTGCTACTCTAGTTCTGGTTGTATTAGTGTGTCAACATTGTCCATGTTATTATTATTGGTTGATAGACGAGCAGCATAACTGCTGATGTGTCTATATCCACAGTGTCGGATTGTTTTCATATAGAAGATTAAAAATGAATGCAATAATTGAAAAAATAAGCAAAATTGGTAAATAAATCACAGAGTAATAAAGCTTTTAAAGTTTCTATAGGAGGCATCTCCTGTCCCTTTCTTGCAAAACAGAGCGCCCCACAGTTACTATGAAAAATCCACACGTGACGTCACATGCCAAAGAGATTGTATGAAAAGCTACCACAGCTTAGTAATGAGGTACTAGAACGACCTTCCTCTGACTTCCACTGGCCGTTTGAGCTATCTTTTTCTATTCCGGTTTTTAAAAGTCTTGTAACTTGGTCTTTTTTTGAGATATTTAATTTTTGTTTTCACAAATGTTTATCTTTTGAGGAATATTATTAAGTTACCCAAAAATGAAATTACGTCATCATGCCTATTCTATCAGTTTGGTATCTGGTTCCCATAGCATGCTTAGCTTAGGGCTAGATGGTGCTTGATGAAATGCCCTTAATTATTTATTTATTTATTTCCTGTAATTCCAGGTGTTAACTGGAGATCTGAAATGCAAGGAAAGCTTTGCGCTGATGGATGGCAGGCTCTTCCTCTGCGCATTGGCAGTCGGTGTGGCTCTCTATGCTCTGTTGTGGGACTATCTATACCCATTTCCACAGTCAAAGTAAGGGAGTAAAAAGCTGAAATATTTTTAATTTCCACATATTTTTACAGCAAAGTCTCATGACAACTTACTTTGGGGGTTGAAAAATCCCCAAAATGTCCTCACATGCTGGATGCCTCCTTACGTCCAGTGTATTATTTTGACTTTCAAATGTTTTCAGAGTGGTCCTTATAATCTGTGTGACATCATACTTTGTTCTGATGGGCATCCTGACACTTTATACCACCTTCAAAGAGAAGGGCATTTTTGTAATCGCTAAAGAAAAGGTTACCAATGGCATGCGGGTATGGGAAGCCAGCTCTTATGTGAAGAAGTAAGTATTTTAGTTTAACTTTGATGTACAAAATTATTGTCATTAGTAATAGAATAAGGGACTAGTATATGTTGTTATAATTAACATTATAATTATGTCAACAACGCTAAATAATTTTTTACTAGGAATAGGTATGAGTTTATATAAAATGTAATGTAACTTAAACAACTTATTATTATTTTTTTAGTATCACTTGTTGGTAGCACTCATACCCATAAAAAGAAATGATAAATATCTTCAAAAATATACTTGTCAAAGTCCTATTTATAAGTCAAAAGTTAACATAACAAATAAAACTCAAAAAATAAAAATACTTATTTTTATCTTCCAGACATGATGACAAATACAACCTAGTGATTGCGATGCGTGATACAACCGGCAAGATCCGCGAGTCTTCCATCACTCGTTCCTTCGCCAACTTCATAGACACAAACGGAACTGTGGTCCAGGCTCTGGTCCTCAGTGATGTTACCAAACTCTTTAACTCTCTGTCATCTGAAAAGAAAGAAAAGTGATACTGAATTATTTTTTGAAACTCTGAGCATTTAGAATATCATAATAAGTGTTTGTAATATGATGTGAATGTTAAGATTAGATGTTCTAATAAATTATGTCTCAAACTGCTGGTTGATTTTAATGAAGAACAGGAGGGGAGTTTTCAAAATAGATAATTAAATTTAATGTCCTCTTCCCCCCGGACCTCGGTATCGAGTAGACGTGTATTTGGATTATTGTCAGTAATTTTTAGTAATTTTTTTAACAAATTTAAAGCAAGTTAAACTTAGTGCAAAAAATAGGAGTGCAGAATTCTTGAAGAGGTTCGATCCGACCATTCGACACTGATACTGGCACACGTCACAACGCACACATTCAAGTAAGCCCCGTACCACACTGGAGTAGCGTTCATTGTGTAGCGCTCACTACAACCATACGCTGCGTGCACGCAACCACCGCGCACTTCTCTCGCCACCCGGCAACTTCGTAGTGCAGTGCGTCGGCGCACCACTCACTCACACTAACTGCATTGTGTACCTCTTGCAATCACTGTGCGCCTGGTACATCTGAACGAGCGTGCGGCTGCGATTGGTGAATTAGAAGCTACACTGCCATTTTATGTGGTACGCTTCAATAATTATACAAAATCAATTCTTTTCTTAATTTTTACACTGCGAACTGAATAATAAAATGTCTAGTGCCGGCACCCCTCCTCGTGTGGACTCACCGATGTCTTCAAAACACCTTTGCAGTATGGTTCTGACTCCAACACATCAGAACCGCAGGAGCTTGATTTGGCGTTGGGAGATAGTGTACCTGCGCCGTTAACTAACATTAAGACTCGGAAAGCTAGTTTAGCCAAGCGCAAACGGGGTGACACTGATGAGGTCAGCAAGTCCGACGTTATGGACATGTTTAAAAAATTAAGAGAGGACCAAGATGCAAAGTTTTCGGCTATTTTACAGTCGAATAACGAGATTAAAGCAGCAATGGATTTTATGTCCATTAAATACGATGATATGGTCCTAAAAGTACAGTCCGTTGAAGAGGGGAACAAAACTTTGGCTAAACGCGTTCTATTCCTAGAAAATCAAGCTGAAATCCAAAACCGTAACGCGAGATGCACTAGTATTGAAATCAGAAATGTGCCGCAGGAGCAAAAAGAAACCAAAAATGAGCTCAAGGAAATCATCAAAAATACAGCGAAAGCTCTGAACGTTCCATTAGAAAATTTTGAGATAAAAGATGTTTATCGAATAAATACAAAGTCAATGGTTAAACCAATTATTGCTGACTTTACAACAGTGTTTAAGAGAGATAATTTTATAAGCTCATACAAAAAGTATAATAGAGACCACTACGGCGGTGACAAGCTGAACACTTGTAACATTAAAGTTGGCGGGCAAAGTAAGCCGATCTACATCTCAGAAAACCTTACGCTGAAAGACAGAAGAATGTACTACTTAGCGCGAGAGTTCGCCACTGGGCACGGTTATTCTTTTTGTTGGGCTGCATATGGAAAAACATACGTAAGAAAATCAGAAGGAGCACCCCCTATTCGAATCGCTTGCGAGTCCGACATTGAAAAACTTAGAATAAAGTGACTGAGTTTGGTATACTTCATACTTATTCTTATGATAAACCATAGCTTATATTTAATAATCAATTGTTGGATTTCACATAAAACATTAATAGCATTGCCTATTATTAACATAAATATGTATTTCATCAATGTATGTATCTATAAAAAAACACTTTCAAGCACTCTTCCACATTTCACACAAGATCCTCACACTAACCACTACAACACACATTTTACAATTAATATGTTATTCTGCGGCTACAAAAAAAGAGAGTCTCAAACAACATATATAAAATTACCCGACTCTACGATTAAAAAATTTCCTGTCTGTTACCAAATAAAATATCTTACATTATTTATAATACTACCTACAATGTATGCTACTAAAGTCAAGACATATGCTCCATTAACAAAAATTATACACGCATATTGTGATCAAAATTATCCAAGCCTTCTTATCATACTATTTCAAAATTTGGTTCAGTAAGCAATGATTTAGTAGACGAAATAGACTGTGCGGACAAGATTCAATGCATGAATATAAACGATCCATCACAATGTTTTAGATTATTAAAACACGACACCAACCTAAGTAATAAATTAACTATTTTATCATTAAACATACGCAGTATTCATAAAAATATCGATTTATTGTACATATTTTTAAGCAGTTTAAATGTACAAGTAGATATAATTGTTCTAAGTGAATGTTGGACTAAAAAATATGATCCTCCGCCAATATTCAACTATAACTTATTCTATACTAAGCAAAGCATTAACCAGAATGATGGAGTGGTTGCATATGTAAAAAATCATTTTAGCGTACACAGTTTTGAACCTAAGATATCTGAGGGTAATTGCCTTGTCTTGGAAATAGATAAGCTGTATTCAATTATCTGTACATATCGACCACCATGTTTTAATCCATCTGCCTATATTGAATCTCTAGACGATATACTAACTAATATTAATATCAAAAGCAATGTGATCTTTACCGGTGATGTAAATATTAACATCTTGCCTGATTCAGATTTGACAGGCCATTCTTCCGAATACCTTAACTTGATGGCATCGCATGGATTGAAGCAAGGTGTCAATTTACCAACAAGATCAACAACTTGTATTGACCATTTCATGATTAAAACTGGTAGCAAGTGGCAGACAGCAGTCTTTGATCTGCTCACTGATCACTCTCCAATACTTTTATCTATAGAAACATCACGAGTTAATAAGAAAGCTCCAAATAACTATAGAACTGTTATGAACATCGATGCTATCAGAGAGACACTGGCTCAACATAGCTGGAATGAGTACTACGAAATACCTGACGTTAACTTAGCCGCTACTATTTTAGTTTCATCCATACAAACAGTTATAGAAAAAAATAGTATCCTCAAGCGAGTCTCGTGTAAATTCAAAGCATTAAAACCTTGGATTACTGATGGAGTAATCAGATGTATTCGTAAAAGAAATATCATGCAAAGGCGATCTAAACTGGCTCCAGAAGATGAAGTATTGAGGTCTAAATTTAAAAAATATAGAAATATATGTAACAATGTAATAAAAACACAGAAAAATAATTACTACAAAAAGCAACTTAAATCTTCGCAAGGCAATATGAAAAATACCTGGAAGATAATTAAAGACCTTTGCAATTATTCTACAGAAAGAGTTTCATCGAACCCATTACTTAGTATTAGGAGTTGTCGTACAGAGTCACTAAATGCTGTAAACAATTTCTTTACTTCCATAGGCAAGGATCTAGCTAACAATACTCTCCGCAAACTTAATAAAACAGATTTAGAGCTGGCATCAGCCGTGTCCTGTTCCAAAACCTCACCAGCAGACTCTCTATCTTTCTTTTTAACTGATTCTAAAGAAGTGGCGAACGTTATCAGTAAATTACGATATGGTAGCGCACCAGGACATGATAAAATACCAACTTCCATATTTAAGACTTGCTCTGAGTTTTTGGCGGAACCTATTGCACACCTTTGTAATTTGAGTTTTACAAATGGAATATTTCCCACAGTGCTCAAAAAAGCCATGGTGTCCCCAATTTACAAAGCAGGTGATAAGGAAATCCCTTCCAACTATAGGCCAATTTCTCTTCTACCAACATTGTCTAAAATAATTGAAAAAATTGCCAACAAGAGATTGATGTCCTACCTAGAGAAGAACAAGTTATTAGCGAGTAATCAGTATGGCTTTCGAACTGGAAAGTCTACTGATGATGCTGTTCTTTGTCTCTCCAAACTCGTGACCAAATACTTAGATCAGGGTCAGAAATGTGTCGGTGTTTTTTTGGATCTTCAAAAAGCATTTGACACCGTTTCGATACCCATACTCTTAGCTCGATTGAACAATGTTGGTGTAAGGCGCATAGTGCACAACTGGTTCTCTAGCTACCTCAAAGATAGAATTCAACAGGTTAAGGTGGATAATTGTGTAAGTGGCAGTGCTTTCTGCAGTTATGGGGTACCGCAAGGATCAACGTTGGGACCCACGCTTTTCTTAATATATATTAATGAGCTATGTGATACCAACTTGTTGACTGCTGATACTCTCATGTTTGCGGATGACACAGTCTTTCTTTTTCATGACTCAACGTGGCCAGGAGTGTATAAAAATAAATAAATAAATAAATATATGTGGACATTTCACACAGCGCCATCTAGCCCGAAAGAGAGAAAGAAAAAGCAGAACTCGGCTTATCAAAAGCTATTGCTTTGCTGGAAGACAACCTACTTTCTATCAACACGTCTAAAACTAAATACCTATCTTTCAGTAAAACTAATGCATCTACACCACCAAATAATCTTCAGATATATGCACATACCTACCCTTGTAACAGAATTAGTTCAAGTTCAAGCATCCTAGACCATGCTAATTCTATAAGGTATCTAGGTTTAATTTTGGATGAGAATCTAAATTGGCGTTCCCACATAGATACAGTTTCAAAACGTACTAGAAAGTTAATTTATATATTTAAAACACTAAGATTGGTTGCTGACAAGGAATTGCTCATACAGACTTATAAAGCTTTAGCGGAATGTACAATTGGCTATTGCATAGGTTCCTGGGGAGGTGCTGCCAAGTCTCACATGATAGTAGCTGAAAGAGCACAAAGAGCACTATTAAAAGTTACGATGGGTTTGCCTTATCGGCACCCTACCAGTAGTCTTTATAATATATGTGAGGTGTTCCCCGTCAGAAAGTTGTTTATAAGTAACTGTATACGGAGATACCACAGGGAAGTTGTGCCTAACTTACCATGCTGTAACAAAAGGCTTGACAGTTGCCCCGTTCCTACATGTAAAAGTGCAGTTGCATGCAGATATTATACACACATTGCACCTGTTCTGTATAACAAACTTAATGCAATAGTAAAAATTAAAGGACTTTTGACGTATACACTGAAAACGAAAATTTTTGAATGGTTGGCTAACTTGGATTACAATGATGTGGAAAAACTTTTTGATAAGGTTGTATAAGAATTGTGAAAACTATTCAGGTGGTACCTACCGATATGCAATGCATACATTCATTTATTTATATATTTATTTATTTGTTTATTTATTTATTTATTTATTTATTTATTAAGGTAATCCATAATACATAATTTTCTGTTGCCTAAAATCCGGATAATTTTAAATTACTCAAAAATATCATACATACTTCACATAGCCTTCAGAAATATACTTATACCCACACTTTCACACAAACCCACACAAGTTACATTACATAATTGTATACACGTACACTAAACACACACACACACACACAACAATGTATATTAGTGTATCACATACACTAATACACACACACCCGGAAGCATATTATCCCCTATAGGAATACCTACTGACAATACATTAATTTTACTATTAAGTAAATACCTATCTACTCTTAACCTACCTTAATAGACTGTACACATAAGATCAGTTTCTGTTTTTCTTTAGATTTAGGCTAAGATGATTAACGATATACATTTTTCAGTTTTTAACTTATAGCTATAATACGGTCTACTATTGTAAAACTAGTTCTAGATCAATTATGGGAAGACCCTGCCTTTTGCAACACAGTTTAATAACTAAAGCAAAAGGCAGAGCTCACTTTTATTATGCAACATAATTACTGTTTTACAATAAACTATTTGTATTTGTATTTGTAATGTAGTGTTGGCAAGGTGTATCACCAACAATGCCAATTGGCATATAGAGGGCGCCTCGTTACTGGTATGGGAGATGACTATTTGTAGTATCAAGCATGCTATGTATTCAAGAAGAGTACATTATATCTTCATTCCACTAGGTAGAGCCACAGTGGAGCTTTCATTTTCTCAGATCTTGTAGTTTGTCTACTCCAACACAGATGGCGCAAAACATTTTATTTAAATGGTGAGTAAAAAAAAAAATTGTTACACCGATAATGGATATTTTATTTAATTGAAAGGTTTATATATTTTTGTTACAGTAGCAATATTATTTTAATATATGTGGTTATATTTTTTGATATATTCAGTTTTTCGAAAACAAAAAAATTATTATTAATAAGAAATTATTTAGTTCAGCTACTGTCCAGTAGATGACTGCTCAGTATATGCTGGCAAAATGTAGTAATCATTTTCCTCACATTGCAGAGATTATTTGGAAAATGTTCGGTATTTGGCACAAAGTTCAAAATAGCACAAAAACAGCGCGCCGCTATCACAACAGAGAGGCATACCAATTTACTTGGATTATAGTACTACAGAAACTAGTGCTGGGGCTGTCAAGCGAACAATGACTCATATAGGATCGAAGGAGCGAAACTAAGGTCAGTCAGTAGGTCGCCCGGTTTTACGCCGAGCGTCGCGTGCCGTTCCGCGGTACATTACACAATAATGTGTCCTCAGTAGCTTAATAATACGATTAGTGAAAATAGTCTCATATCAAACTAAATTAAATAGTGTTGTGAACGACTGATATTTATAGTGTGTGATCTAAAAAAATCTGTAACATACTAATTTAGCAAACCGTGTCGTGGTGCCCTTGCGTTACTAAAATTAGTTTTTGTAAAATAGATTACATGCATTAGTCTTAAGTTTTCCTTGGATACTGTTTAAAAAGGGTGAGTTTTATTTGAACCTGTCTGTGTGATAAATTGAACTTGTTTTTATAATACAAGTTACATATTATTAATCGAGGCGTTTATCCATTATGCATAGGTAATAAACAGTTAAAATTATACAATTAAAGACCTTTATTTCTCATGTTACATTGATTAGAGTACAAAATATAACTGTTATGTAAAACATCATAAACATTTCAATGAATACCACGTCAAAGGTTAATATTTTATTAAGCTGATTATGAATTTATGGGCTTCCTATATCATCATGCCAAAGAGTGTATCTGGTTTATTGCTATATTTTGATATCTGAATATGAATTTTAATGTAAACAAAACTATGATTTATTAAATTTAACGAATATACTATCAGCTGTTGAAAGAGTGAAAACAACGCAGCTTTTACTAAGATTAGAATAGATTTTATGTTTGACGCTAGGCTAGAGAATTTTGGTAATAGTATTGCAGATATTATACCATACTGTTAGACGTTCTTTAATCTCGGTCTGTATACTAATTTATTAAGTACGACGAACCGTGACTGCAAACTATAATGCAGCTACAGCCGACTACAGTACTATGACATCATCTAAGTAACCCGACTCAAGGATTTTGCCAGTGTAAGGATAACATTAGTACTGCTTACCGCTTTGTTATCTCTATTTCCAAAGACAATATTGAGAATGTTTAAATAATTTATATATTTATTTAAAAAGAATGCATAGGGCCTTTTTAAACTTTAGTTAATTGTGAAGCAGTCACCTGACTTCACGCCGTTTGAGTGTCTATTAAACCGCACGACAACGTGCGTTCCACAAGCTCGGTCTATTTTTATTCTGGTTACAATGCTGGCTCATATATTGGTACCTATATTATACAATACTGCATCGTTACCGTTCGTACGGGTATATCCAGATTACCAGGGTTAAGGTTAAACGCTGCCCCCCAATAATTTAACAAGCTTTAAAAAATGTTCAAGAAAAACTAGTAATTTACTGCCAGATCGAAGACACTTAAATTCTAGTCGAACTGATACCAAATAATATCGTTTTAAAAAGGGGTTAAAACTGTCTTTAATTGTCTTAATTTCATACTAAGAAACATACTTGGATAACATTATTGTACTTTTACGTACCTACTTACATATTTGTTCCAAATAATTTGATTTACTTAAATACCAAACTACTGAAACGATTACGATGAAATCAATATGGGCCAATCTGAAAGTAAATTGCTTACAAATAAAATAAAGAATTTTCCAAAGCAATTGATAATTAACGGAGATGTAAGGCGGTTTTAAATAAATGACGGAGATGTATGTACCTAAACTAACAAACAAAAAATTACTACTGAATTTAAAACGTTCTCTTTGAAGTCATTTGAAAGACATAATGAACAATCTTGATTCTCGGTTCAAGCATAAACTGCATCTGCAATTCTGCATAGAATGATTCTGAAACTTATCTCCGACAAACGTTTGAAACGTTTCTCGGATGAGCCGCCGCCCGACATCGACAGATAAAGAGGTTTGTCGTGAAGTTTATGCTCCTATCACTGTGCCTTGTTTGTTAAGTAGGTACACATAAAATAGAAACTCAAACTCATACAGTTGCCAAGTACCCATCGTGTACCGACGACATAGTTTTCTACAATGTATGAATTACTACGTTACGTTTGATTGATCAATAAACTTCCGTTCCTTGCTCTCGCAAGGGTTACGTAAAGTGTCTAATAGTGTATATAGATTAGATAAACTGAACCTGTTGTAGTGTAGGGCACCTGAGACCTTGGTTTACCGCGGGCCATGCGAGACGACAGACGACTCGGAAGTGATAACGATGTAATTAATATACTAAACTACAACCATCTATCTCTGCTGATAAAGTAATATGATTACTCACATCTCACACGTCACTCAGATAATGAACGGTGGCGTGCAACATAGTATAGTAACCTAAGTAGTATTTAGATACTTATTGCGAAATAGTACTAAGTAGAGATTTTTAGTTAATGTTGTTCTTATATTTTTTATGATAATAAAGTAATCCATATCGATATCGATAATTTTCATCCATGACATCATAAACCGGTTCAAGCCAGGTTCAACTTCCGAGTGTTAATTCGATCATTAACGTGTCAGAAAGAGACTCTAACTTTATCGGATGGCGAAGGGGATAGAGAAAAGGGAGGAAAGGACGAACGGATAGGAGCCCACCTGTCTGACCCTGGGGGTCTAGCAAAGATCCTTTTCCATTAGCGAACCGCCAAACGATACTAAAAATGTATACGGATGACATTAGCTATAGCATTACTTGCGGAAATTATCGTTTGGCGTTAACGCTAATAGAATGGGATCTTTGCTAGCTTGTCTTCCTTCGTCGCCGTCTCGTCCATTCATCTTTTTCCCTTATTTATTTTGTTTTCCATTCCCCTTTCCCTTCGACAAAGGCGTAGCACTAATTAACCCTGTGAAGCTGTAGGATAGGTCAGCTAAGGTAATACGTTCTATAGTCGATAATATGCTCAAGTGTAAGTGTCAGTAGTCGATATTATGCTCAAGTGGCTATTACATTATTTTGTGCTCATAAAATAATGTAATAGAAAGAAAGATAGTAGTTGGATAACGATCATGACTCTGTAGTAAAATAGCACAAGTTTAAACACCTTAGCCGTCTCGTGATAAATAGAATAGACATAAGAATAAGAAGCAACCTGCAAACCTGAAATTACATAAATTAACACAATATTATTTATCACGATAAATACTTTGCTAGAGTAGAGTATGGTATAGATGGTATACCTACAATAAAATGTGATCTCCATCCAGTCTACACCATGAGCCTGAACCTTAACAAAATGTATCGCGTAGAAATTGATTTTGATAACAAATGTTAGTAAATTAAAATTAGGTAAGTAGGTACCTCATAAATGTTCCACCAGTTACCTGGTTCTTCTAGGGAACTTTTATCTTTGTTCCATTCTGACTGTTGACCTTATTCCGAAGCCCAAAAAGCTAAAAATATCACCAAATTATATCGCTGAGCTTTATCGCTATTTATAGATACTAAGAAGTATATCCGTAGTATTACTAAATAGATAAAGAAAGAACAATACAGCTCTACCTATATATTTTTACCCTGGTGTTTTTTTTTTCTTATATATTGGCTCCACACATAGTGTATTAGCCAGTGTCAAGTATTGTAATTTTTTATCGTTAAACAATATACCACGTAAAGTCAAGTCTTAGTCATAGTCATAGTCATAGTCCAGTCTTGTCATGCTCCAGTAAAGTGGTGGCAACTTTACTAGAACCTTCTATGGAATTTTGGAAGCAACACGAAAACTCACGTTTCACCGCATTATATCACCTGCCCACACTCATGCTCGTAATTCAGCACTTGATGCATAAAACGCCACCAATTTTAAACATTTAATACTGAAAAAGGCACAAGTTTTGATATGTAATATCGCAACAACGTGAACTTTTCCACGTTCCCGCCAAAAAACCATAACCCCTGGTATTTCTCGCGTAAAGTTGAATAGCCTATATACCTACACTCAAAAAGTAAAATAACGATAAGTTTATTGGTTGCTCAAGTACTTTGAGTACTTATGCAAGTTATTGTAAAATTATGTAGTTGCATGAATTACATAGTACCCGTGTAGTAGAGTCAACATAGCTAACATAGTGCATAATACAGCAGTAAACGGCCACTTTCAACATAATGTCAATAAATCTTACACGTCGAAGTCGAAATATTAAAATATCATCAACGTTACCGGCCTACAATAAATAGATTGTTATCAAACAGCTGATCGGTCACGTGGCAAATGGTCACGGCCACCACGCGTGCGTGACACTTTTTTCTTGTCGAGTAAAATATAAATAACTGCACCAGACACTGAACGTTGAAAAAAATTATTTTGGTTGGAGTCAAGCGTGTCGTCTGTACGGTGTTGGTGTTGCCTAGCTAGAGTCTAGACTAGAGTGTAAATAATAACTGACCATACTCAAATATTATAAGTACATATATATTAAAGGCATAATTGTGATAAAGAAAAGATAGTATAACAACGAAATAAAAATGTTTTAATTCCATGATATTTAATTACACTTTTGTAATGGCCAATAATAGAACTGTTATGATATACATTTCATAGTACACAGTACTAACCTCAGCTCACTCTAGCAGGATCTCCATTAACAGTTTTACCGCAACCTTAGCATGTTGATCCTTGTCGCAATACGTTAATACAAGACATTTTTAATGTTCTCAAATCTTAAAAGCTTAGCAAAATCTTAGATCTTTCTTATGATAATATAATAATCCTTCTTCTCTTTACAAATGTCAGCTGTCAAAGTTGCTCTTTTTCTTTATTATGATGGATGCATTACAGAAAATGTCCAGGAGAAGATTATTAGTGTGCGGCGCAGGCGCCGCGGGCGCAGCTATCACAGCGTGGGCCCTCGCAGCGGATGATTCTCCCGTGGTGAGTAAATTACTGTATCATTAACTGGTACGAGGGGACTAAACCATGTTTATAACGATAACCTCTATCGCCTATCGAAATAGGATCTTTTCCGTAATAACTTGAAATAAGTACCTAGACGGACTGAACCTGCACGTGGGTTTTGACTTATTTGACTCGACTGGCATTGTGGAACCTTCGCTCAGTTATTTCTAAAACCAATTTGAGAGATTTTGGCACATATATTTGCAAAATTGTTTAACGACAAAAACTCATTACATCGATAGAGTCGTGGGATAGTGAAATAAGTGACTACCTACTATAAATAATTACAGAGAGAAGTAAACTCGTTATCTCAATTTTAATATTTACTTAGTTATTCATTTTAAAAATAATCATACTACTAAAACAGTTTAGCTTGCCGTGGATCATTTTTAGTAAAAAAATACGATGTAAATTTAAGGTGCCATCTATCGCCGAGTAGCAAAGTTTTTTGATTTATTTATCGAACGTCCCACCTCTACTAAAGTCATATTAAAAAAATTCAACTACAAATGCAGTGTTAAAAATTGTACGATATACGTAGTATCTCTTAGTAGTCTGTGTGTACGATGAAGCGTGGGTAGAGTAAAAAGCGGACAATCTCCATGAAATTTTGAAAAATGGCATTTTAACTAGACAATTTTTATCACAGAAAATTTAATGATTTCGCATAGAAATGGGTAAAAAGTTGACAACCAAATAATACCCCCTAACTAGGATTCCCTGTATGTAGGGACACAGGAACTACGACCATGGTCCCACTACACCCAGACAGTACAAGTATTTGCACAAATAATTGTCCGGTCGCGAGAATCAAACCCGCTGCCTTTGGGTTATCAGCCGACCTGCTCAACCACCATACCACAGAGGCTGTTTAATCTTTCGGCCTTATTATTAACGTGGAGTAGTTTTGGATTAGCTAAACCGGCTTTTGTCTATTTTGATAGAGTTCGATTTTCTAATGACAAAAAAAGACAAAAGTTGGGAATTGTGGCGAATTTACACATAATTTTTTGTGACTATTTTACATTGTGGCGAATGTACAAAACCCATGCACAGCTACTGTTTATTAATAAACCATAAAACAGATAACTACTATAATAGGTAATCTGTTCTGTGTTCTGTTTTGTGATTATACTATCTTGTGTGTTCCAGGAATGGTACAGGCCGGCGACAGTGGCCGCTAAGACAGAGCGCAAGAAGCGACCCCTGCCATCCAGAGCGGACCAAGTGAAGAGTTTACAGGCTGGCCATACGTATGACGTCCTCATCATCGGCGGCGGAGCCACGGGGGCTGGCTGTGCACTTGATGCTACTACTAGAGGTAACTTCTGTTACCTGAAAAACAAAATCTTATTTATTTATTTATTTATTTAGGTATTATTTGAAAAGCCTCGAAAAGCTAGCATTTTAAATAGGCATGATGACTACTATTAAAAATGAACAAGTAAATATTACTTTCATAAAGAAGATTAAAAATGAATGCAATAATTGAAAAAATAAGTAAAATTGGTAAATAAATCACGGAGTAATAAGCTTTTGAAGTTTCTGTAGGAAGCATATTCTGTCCCTTTCTCTCGAAACAGCAGTGCAAGCACGGATCTTCGGTTCGACAAATATATCGAGTCGATAAACAGATTTTGTTTATCGTTCTTATCGGTAACATGTAGCATGGATCTAACATCGGTAAATTTTGTCGATGTCTTTCGAGGGCTTTATTTTGTCGACAGCGTATCGAACATTCGTTCTTAACTCTCACAGAGTAGCACGATATTTCGGAAATTTCCACAGATTAGGAGATAGCCGTTGTCTGATTTTATTTTTTTCACGTAGATTTTATATACTCTTTGAGCATAGAGAAAAGTAATATATATGGCAAAGAGTTCATTACTTTTCTCTATGATTCCCTTAAATCAGTCTCAACACCTTGAATAAGGGCGAGGGCAATTTCTTTGTTGATTCTAAAAAAAATCTCGAACTGGTCGTTGGGTAGGTCGAGAGGATCATTGGCGTCTCTTAAACGCCGCCTGTTGATCCTCAAGGCATCCCGCCGCGTCCTTCTTTCGGCTTCCAACAATAAAATATAGCCAAAATCCATTTTACTAATGTTTGGTTAATATTATCGAGCAACTTTAGGAACCCGATAAATATTCGGTACATTCGATAAGATCGACAAGATTAAACCTATCACAGATGTCAAAATTTAGATCCATGCGCGGTTTAATCGATATAGAACGAACATCAGTGCAAGCACCGATCTTCCGATCGATATATTTAACGAATTTTCATGTCAAATTTGACATAAAGTTTCGATAAAACGAAATCGGTAGCACGGAATGTATTTTATCGACTTCGATATAAATTCGATAAATCTTAACGATCATGTCGTTCCTTGTCGACTAAACCACGCATGGATCTAATTTTTGACATTTGACATCGGTTTAATCTTGTCAAACTTATCGAATTTTATCGGGTTTCCATAGTTGCTCGATAACCAAATTTATAATATTTTCAAACTGGATTTTGGCTATATTTTAATATTGTAAGCCGAAAAATGGAAACGTCGAGATGTCTTGAGAATCAATAGGCGGTGCCTAAGAGATGCCTATAATTCTCTCGACATACCTAACGAACAGTTTGAGATTCTGTTTAGAATTCATAAAGAAATTGCCCTCGCCGTTATTCAAATTGTTGAGAGCGATCTCTAAGGAGCCGATCAAATGGACTGCCCGTGAATGTTATAGTAATTAGTAAGTACTTCCCAAAGCGGAAACTATTTGCTTATATTATAGTCTAATTTTGTTATTTTATTCTACTTATACATGGAAATTTATTGTTGTAGGTGTGTACGGGTACTATAAGCAAGCTTGTGCAGGATTTGTTGCAAGCAGTTGTTCAAAATCTCACGAGCAGTTACATCAAGATCCCTAGCACTGCAGGGGACAGGAGAATAGTTGCTGGTGGTCAAATCCATACAGTAGTTTTATCATATATCAACTAAGCACTACATCTAATATAATAATATGGTTGATAAAATATTTGAAACTGAATAATTAGGTAAAATCCTTTCGGCCAATATAGTTACTATTTCGTTCCTCTTCAATAATTAATCGGATTTCACATGAAAATAATGGTTTTCTGTAATATTTCAATAGAATAAATCCTTTAAATACCTAGGTGTTTTTCGTGAATGAATGACTAACCTCTTTTCTTTAGCCTCCAATTTTTTCCCTAATCTGTGGAATTTTCCATAATATAAAGTTACTCTGTGAGAATTACGAACGAATTATCGATAAGATGTCGACTAAATAAAGCCCTCGAAAGACTTCGACAAGAATTACCGATGTTAGATGCATGCTACAAGTTACCGATTAGATCGATAAATAAAATCTGTTTATCGACTCGATATATTTGTCGAACCGAAGATCGGTGCTTGCACTGCATATTCGTTAAGATTTATCGAATTTATCTCGTCGTCGAAAAAATACATTCCATGCTACCGATTTCGTTTTATCGATAATTTATGTCAAATTTGACATGAAAATTCGTTAAATATATCGATCGGTAGATCGGTGCTTGCACTGCAGAGCGCCTCCACGGTTACTATGAAAAATCCACTTGTGACGTCACATGCCAAAGATATTTGTATCTAAAGCTACCACAGTTTAGTAATGAGATACTATGACGACATTGCTCTGACGTCACCGGCCGTTTGAGCTATCTCTTTCTATTCCGGTTTTTAAAATGCTTGTAACTTGGTCATTTTTTGAGATACTTAATTTTTGTTTCACAAATGTTTATCTTTTGAGGAATATCATTAATTTAACCAATAAAAAAATTTTAGTCATCATGCCTATTGCATTGAAGACATGTTTATGGATTTCAAAAAAATTGTGATGTGAAAACATGAGATCTCTGATAATAGTACATTCAAATAAGTGAACTAATGAATCAGTCATTGGGATTTAATATTATGAGGCTTTGGTCAAACCATCTGTTATAAACTTATCGTAATAAGAAAATTCGGGATTTGTAAATTACGGCCCAGAAAAGAATGAATGAAATCAATAAAAAAATTGATGTTTTGAAGGTTTTTTTTTAATTGGGCTTTGTGCCTTTATTACTCAAACTAACTAGGTACTACACAAATTAGAACTACTACACCACTACATATACAAATAACATTTGAACTGTAAACTAGCCAGGATGGCCTTTAAACAGTCCAAATGCTCCAGCCCACTACCGGTAGACAGCGTACCCGACAGGTAGCGCCTGGTCGATGCGACGCGTGACCAAAATGGTGGCACATTGGCTCAACGCATCAGTTTTGAGGGATTGATACTCATTTCACATGTAAATCTGAACTATGGCCACTGCTATTTATCTACAATGATATAGATAGCAATATTATTTCGTGTTTGATGTCGCAAATCGTCCGCAATTTACCCGTTTTCCTGCGGGTACTTTGAATTTTTTAAGATAAAAAAATCCTTTATTCACCTTAAACTTAGCACAATGCGTGTGCAAAATTTCATCCAATTCGATTCAGTCATTTCTATGTGAAAGGTACCCAAACAGATTCTACTTTTACATATTAGTAGGGATTAATAAACTAAAAGTAAAACAGCTTTTCCCTATTTTCTCCAAAGAAAGACATGGATGGAATAAAGCTTCTTCCATTTGTAGGTCTCAGAACAGCCCTGGTGGAAGCCGATGACTTCGCCAGCGGCACATCCAGTCGCAGCACCAAGCTGATCCACGGCGGCGTCAGATACCTTCAGAAGGCGATCTTGCAGCTGGATTACGATCAGTACAAGATGGTTAAGGAAGCTCTGCACGAGCGAGCCAATATGCTCGAAGTTGCTCCTCACTTAACTCGCCCGTTGCCCATACTGCTGCCTGTTTATAAGTGAGTAAATTATCTGTATAGCTATTAGTTCATTGAGATAGAATACACAAGCTAGTTACTAGTTAGTAGTAAGAGTTTGTTACCTAAGCGAAGAGTTTTTTTTGCTCTGTGGCAGTCATTTAATTTAATTATACGTATTTAAAAATTGTGTACAGGTGGTGGCAGGTCCCCTACTACTGGTTTGGCATAAAGATGTACGACTTGGTGGCGGGAGACAGGAACGTGAAGAGCTCCTACTACTTGTCCAAAAAGAACACATTGGAACTGTTCCCCATGTTGAAATCGGACAACCTTTGCGGTGGCATCGTGTATTATGATGGTAAGGACATTAATTACATAGAACTCGCAGCAACAAAAGCCTTCATCATCATCATCATCATCATCCTCCTCCTATCAAACAATAAAAAAAATTCAGAGTCAGTATTTAGCAAGTTGTTTAAATATTCTTTGCGGTTTCTTTGTGTGTTGAGAAGCCTATATTTGAATGTTAGAGATAAGTTATTCTGCCGCCAAGCAGTAGTGTCAAGTGTGCAAGCACTACTGTGTTCCGTTTTAAAGGGCATTGTAGCTAGTGAAATTACTGGGCAAATGAGACTTTATGACCTGATTACACAGTGTAGTAATCTGATTACTAGTCGCTGATAACATCGCACATGTCTCAGGATGACGTGCGCAGTGCAGTGTCACGCGAAACTTTATTATTATAAAGTCCGAGTGACACTGCAACTGTTATGGGCGGCCGTGTCGCTTAACATCACGTGAACGACTAGCCCGTCACGTCATTCATTCTCATAAAAAAGGTACTTTTATACTCTGAAAAGTGCTTACAAAGGAACTGAGAATTTTACTATGACGATGGGCGTCTTAATATTGGAAAAGGAAAAGTTGTTGATTTTGATGTGCAATGCTAAGATTCGTTATCTTCCAGCACATTTCACGGATGTTACTTAATACTTTATATACATTTAATCATTTTATTCCCCCAGGACAACAAGACGACGCCCGTATGAACCTAGCGATAGCACTAACAGCGGCGCGTCACGGAGCGACGATAGCCAACCACGTGAAAGTTACTAAACTGCACAAAACCGCCGGAAAACTTAGTGGAGCTTCATTGAGGGTACGTTGCTTAACGACAGACTTTAAAACGGGGATGAGGTTTTCAATTCGGTTGTTACGACCGACTTTAAAAGAGTTTTCAATTCAGTTGTTTTTTTTAATGTTTATTATTTCAAAACCCAAGACTATTTCGATTTATTAACTTTAAAAAATTGCTTTTTATTTGAGTCGATATACCTTCAGATTGTAGTGTGGCATTACTTCCCAGCATTCGATCTTTATTAGCGATGCAATCAGATTTCTGGCTAGAAAAATTGCGTTTATAAAAATTCAATGATGCAATTTTAGTTTTTTTTTATATAATTTACGAATAGACCAACGCGAACGTTTGACTGCAACTGACCTGGTGGTCTAGCAAAGATATCTTTTCATTAGCGTTAACGCCAAACGGTAACTCAAAATGTATGCATTATGCTTTGACGATCGCTGCGGAAAAGTTATCCGCAGGGGCTGTCATTTCAATACATTTTGGAGTTAGCGATTGACATTAACGCTAATGGAAAGAAATCTTTGCTACACCGCCTGATCTAATGTTAAGCCACGAAGCAGATTTTTTAAACAATTTATAGGCAGAGCATTTGACTACTTAATTATCATCAAAATCATGCCCATCATGATACTCCTATGAGCACTTTTCGCTATTCCATGGATAGCCAAATCCAAAACCCTAGTTTGCGAATGCTCAAAAAACTGCTCAGATCTGTATTCAAATTCTGGAATAGTCTGGCTGTATAGCTAATTAGTATTTATTTCTAGGACGAACTGACCGGAAAAGAATGGGACATCAAAGCGAAGAGTATCATTAACGCTACCGGTCCCTTCACCGATAGCATCAGGAAAATGGATGACCAGACCGTGAAGGAAATCTGCTGCCCTTCATCTGGAGTGCATATCGTGCTGCCTGGATATTACAGGTAGATCAGTCAGTTGGTAGCTCAAATGGATATCATCATCATCATCATCATCATCATCATCATCATCAACAGCCTGATGACGTCCACTACTGAACATAGGCCTTTCCAGAAAGCATTACTTTGAGCGGATGCTCGCCCCCTGCATCCATCGGCTCCCCGCGGCTTTCACCAGATCGTCGGTCCACATAGTGGGGGACCTACGCTGCGTCTTCCGGTTCGCGGTCACCACTCGATGTAAATGGATTTAAAAATACTTATATATTATTAATTATAAACTAATATAAGGGTAGGCAGATAATAATAAACATGATGTAAAAATTATAATAAGTGAAAGAACATTTTTAAAAGCATAAATATAAATAAATAAATAATGCCCAACGATCACATACATAGATCCTGGACCCTAACTAGGATTCCCTGTATCTAAGGACCCAGGAACTACGAGGACCATGGTCCCACAACACCCAGACACAGAATAAGTATTTGCGCTTTTTTTAGCTGTGCACAAATACTTGGGCCTGTCGCGGGAATCGAACCCGCCACCTCCGGGTTATGGGTCGACCTGCTCAACCACCACATCACGGAGGCATGCTCTTAATTAAGTCTTATTTTTTCGTATGCTTCTCAAGCAAACCGATTTATTTGATACCCATGCATAAAAAATTACTAGTCCGCCATATTGGATTTAGAATGACGTCGAAAAAATAGATTCTAGAACTTAAGTAGGATTACCTGTATCTAGGGACCTAGGAGTCCCTGCCGCCAATATAAATACATTTATTCACAAATATATTACGGGCAGCTTTATGGTAAATATAGCAAAATCATTTTTAGATTTCATAATAAGAATAACTACGATAAATATAGCTTAGGCGTCAAAATAATTACTACAGGTTAGTCACCAGCCGTCTACCATCGACATACCATTCACAACATTATTAAATAGGTATGCATTACTTGGCTGCACCGCCAACTCGGCCTCTATTTAATGTGTAACGCGTTGATAGATTTAGTTCGTGAAATGTAAACACAGCACACTCAAGCAGAGATACTCTGCCAATAATTAAACAATAGCATAAAGGTAGTACATAACAAAATAGATTATAATAGCAATAGCATTGTGAAATTTCTGTCGTCAGAAACTTGTGCACCAACGTGTTTTTACAACATGAATATGTTCAATTTTAGGAATAGATGCCGACTAACGTATGTTTTCTCGCAAATGTGTCGAAAAACGTTGTATGATATACGTGTGGAAATTTGTTTTTACAAATTCGTGAGTATGGTAAGCCCTTGACTTCGTCGCCGGTCACGGTCTTACATTTGTCTATTCGTTTGTAAAAAAAACTCATTGCCCTTATATCATAAATAGCTACTACTTTTTTTTTATAATTTATAGGCATAGCATTTGACCACTGCCTCACCTGATGGTAAATGATGACGCGGCCTACGATGGTGCATACCTGCCTAATTCTAGTACTTGTTCATTTTTAATTAATAGTAGTAAAATTAAATAGTCTATTATTTATCGTGTTCCAGTCCCGAACACATGGGTCTCCTCGACCCGGCGACATCCGACGGCCGAGTGATCTTCTTCCTGCCGTGGCTGAAGGGAACCATTGCTGGCACCACGGACCTTCCGTGCCAGGTCACGCACAGCCCAAAGCCGACCGAAGACGAAATCCTGTTCATCCTCACTGAAGTTAAGAACTACCTCAATCCGGATGTTGAAGGTAACTATTTTCCCCCGACGGGCCCGATAGCTCAGTTGGTAGTATCCCTGCCTTCTGAACTGAGGGCTATTGGGTTCGATTCCTACCCAGGACAAACGTTTGTGTGATGAACATCGATGTTTGTTCTGCGTCTGGGTGTTATATTGTATTTATTTACAAATAAAAAGTATCTAAGTATTGTATCAGTTATGAGGTTCCCATAGTACAGGTTATGCTTAGTTTGGGGCTAGATGGCGCTGTGTGAAATGTTCATACATATTTATTTATTTATTTATTTATTTATTATTAGCTGGGATATTACAAATTTGTTATGACCTCATCTACTTGCTATTATGTCTTTCTTGAACTGGCTTTATTTGTAGCGTGTCTATCATAAACTGAAGGTTGAAAGGAGCTATAACTGATTCTATGAACTGACTAGCCATGTCTTATTTTTAATAGACTTGAATTTGTAGTACCTATGTCTTTTCAGTGATTATTGAAGAGACGATGTCTATTGTGCAACCAGGGCCTGCTTTTGATTAAATGTTCTAAACCGGAGGAATTTTGGAGGTACATGTGTTAACTAGGGCCAGAAATGTGCTATAAGTGGAGGGTGTAACCACAGATCTCTGTGATCACTGTGTTGCCGATTTAGTTATATATACACTCTGTCATCTACACTCAGGATAAAGAAGATGGACATTGTGTGAGACAAATGACAAACATAAATTTTTAGCAAAAATAGTTTCTAGGTATATAGTTGTTTAGTAGTTTTGTATTTTTTTGTTTCAAATCAAATATATTTATTTGATAAAATAATCCCTATCCCTACATATAATAAATGTGTAATTCTGATGCGCTATGGAACACACACATAATGATGTCAAATCTAATTTATCCCATAGTTCTATTGTTCAAAAAATATCGTAACCGCGATGCAGGACTACAAGGCTTTTTACCCTTCTCCATACATTTTCTAATTTATCGTGTCTAACGCCATCTAGGGACAATAATTTGTAGCTGTTTGTTTGTTTGTTTGTTTGTTATTGAACAAATCCCTAGATACTGAACTGATTTTCATGCGGGTTGCACTAATATGCTTAGAAATAACCAGCGCACAACATAGGATATATTAAAATACAAATATCATTAAAAAAATTTGGTCAAAATCATTAAATATCATTACGAAACCGGACGGAATTTTATACAACATGGCCGCTTCATGGTGAATTTTTTTGGCTACTGACGGTTAGTTTGTGTCACAGTAATTTTTTTTATGTTGTATTATGGCTCCACACATGGTGTATTTAGCCAGTGTTAAGTATAGTAATTTTTCGTCGTGTTGTTATTGAATATTTCACATGTTTCACGTAAAGTCCATCTGGAGGCACAAATTAAAGAAAAAAAACGTGTGTAAGGCCATGAACAAAGAGTAATAGAAGTTAATTTCGGTAGTAATATGCATTAAACAGTAGAATGAAATTTTACAATTTATTAGATTTGATTAACCATTATTAGTTTTTCTATTTAAGCCCTTGCAGGTTGTTTGGGGTTTTTGGAGTAAAATAGATATACCATCAAATAATATGTAAGTAGTATGAATCGATTGCATTCAAGATACAAACATGTTAATTATACTTAGTGCCCGCAGATTAGAGAAATAACCGGCCAAGTGCGAGTTGGGCTCGCGCACGAAGGGTTCCGTATCATTATCTATAAAAACTAGCAAAAAAACGTTTGATGTATGAGAGAGAAAAAATACTAAAATACAGAATAAAATAAGTATTTAAGGGGTTAAATACTTATTTTATTCTGTATTTTTTGTAATAGCGGCAACAAAAATATATCATCTGTGAAGATTTCAGCTGTCTAACTATCACGGTTCATGAGATACAGCCTGATGGTGACAGACGGACAGACGGACAGCGAAGCCTTAGTAATAGGGTTCCGTACCCAAAACGGACTGACGACGTCTGTCAGGCTGTCTGTCTGTCTGTCACCAGGCTGTATCTCATGAACCGTGATAGTTAGAGCTTTACCCTTGGGAGTATAATCTTGACCCTTGCTACGCCTATTTTTGTCATTACATGACGTTTATGTTTGGCCCACAGGTCTGAGGGCCAATGCATACTATTACCACCATAGACTAATGCAGTGGGCCAATGATACTCTTACGTTACGTATAAATTATATACTCTTTGAATGATACAGAAGTATAATAATACTCTTTGGAATGATACGAAGTGGATTTTTTCTCTAATCTGTGTACGAAACATGTTATGTAAAATGCCCTGGGGGTCTAGCAAAGATTACAATCGCTAACGCTAACGCCTCACGCTAACTCCAAAATGTACTAGGATGACATTTCGGAAATCGCTAACTTTTCCACAGCGAAGTTAGCGATTTCCGAAACGTCATTTCAGTACATTTTGGAGTTAGTAATTGGCGTTAACGTTAGCGGTTGGTATCTTTGCAAGACTTTGCCCTATTGTAAAAATGTTTTGAAAGCCTAGATTTTAATTTAATATAGGTTTTAATTAATCATGAGTTCGATGATACTTATCGAAATATCATCGAAAATTCTATATTTAAGTAGCCATGAGTGGAGATTTCATCAAAATTGGTCCAGGAATATCAAGGATAATAATTAGCGTAATAGCCATATATGTAGTCCACGCGTGGCAACGCCGCGGGTAGTAGCTAGTATTACATACAGCGAGTAGAAGCTAGAACTTTTTTTTTTAACCTGTAATGTCCCACTGCTGGGCAAAGGTCTCCCCCATTTTTTTCCATTCGTCTCTGTTCGTGGCGAGTTCATCCCATCCGGGTCGAAAGGCATTCAGATCATCGCACCATCTTTTTCTAGGCCGGCCACGGTGGCGCCGTCCCTCTGTGGGAATCCATTGTGTAGCTAGTTTTGCCCACCTTTCCGGATGCATCCGAATCACATGTCCTGCCCATTCCCATTTTAGGTTTGCGCTTTTGAACGCTGCATCTGTAATGCCTGTCTGTGATGGCAGCGTGGTATTCCGAATTCTGTCGATCCTTTTAACTCCAAGTATGCTGCGCTCCATTGCTCTTTGGCAAACTTGGAGCTTGGACTTTTGTGCCTCGGTCAGTGACCAGCTTTGAGCGCCATAGGTTAGGACAGGCAGGACACACATATCGATGAGGTTGCGTTTTAGCGACAGAGGAAGGTTACCCTTCATAAGCGTCTTCATAGACCAGTAACTCTTACTTTCATGAACTAAAAATATATATATATAGTTACCTATTCAGATATTTGAGCCCTTATAAATCCTTACACTATGAACCAAAAACACACCATGTCTAAAAGAGCACCTACTGCGATGCACGTCCGCCTGAAACTGCACTACCAGGAGTAGAGTCCGTCCTCGAACTAAGAATGAACTTGTGTCTCAGGGTCTCCCCACCAGAAGAAAGAAATATCTTCGTATATAAACCTTAAATGTGGTTTACATTTAAGGGTTATCCACTCCAAGAAAATGTGTCAATTACCGTGCAGCTTTTTAGGAACTATAATATGTTCGTAGATAATTATACTTTAATTAAATCCATACAATGGTATATTTTTAATTTCCCAGTACGTCGCGGAGACGTGCTATCGGCGTGGTCCGGCATCCGGCCTCTAGTGTCGGACCCGAACAAGCCGGACACGCAGTCCCTGGCCAGGAACCACATCGTGCACGTGTCTCCTTCCGGCCTCGTCACCATCGCCGGCGGGAAATGGACCACGTACCGGTCTATGGCCGCTGAGACCATCGACGTGGCTATTGAAAGTAAGTTACCTTACACTGCGCTTCGTCTTCTCGTGTAGGCAAGGCCATCTAGGCTGATCAAGTGATCACTGATCAGCCCAGATGGCCAATCATGCGAACCGTGACACAACTTGTCGTGGTTGTCAGAGCGAGACATGCTTAGGCGCTACGTCTTGTCATGCCGGGCTAGCATGCGCACCGCGACAAAATTATCTCGACACTTTATCTCGTGAGAGACCGTGACAAGGCTATGGTAGCGCCTAAGTGCGTCTCACTCTAACAGCGACGACAAGTTTTCTCGCGGTGCGCATGCTAGGCCATATGGTCTCTCAAGAGAAAGTGTCGAGAAAATTTTGCCGCGGTGTGCATGCCAGCCGGGCTGGTGTCAGAATTTATAAGCTGGCTTCTGACTTTGCTTAACGACTATTTTGTTATGACAACAGCCGGGACCGACGCCAAAGCATGGTAGCTGCTGGAAATCCCACATTTTGCTGTAGCCACAGACCTAGAATATTTTCGTTGTACCTACATCCTAAGTCTATGGTTGTAGCGGTCACCTATCAAAGTAGTCTGTGTTGTAGTAGTAGTAGTAGTAGTAGTAGACCTTAGTTAGTTTAGAAGCTGGTAGTCGTGCTTCACTATGAGTGCTTTATACCGAATCATATGTTATCAGCTATTGATCGAATCACAGATTTAATTGTGTGCCATTTTAACTAACATTTATAGGTAAGGCTTGTGTAATTTCCGTGTCATATTCCAGGCGCGAACCTAAAGCCACTCTTCAAGGATTGCCAGACCGATGGGTTCCTAATAGAGGGCGCGCATGGTTGGACCCCTACTATGTACATTAGGCTGGTGCAGGACTTCGGCTTGGAGATGGAAGTAAGAACTTTTTACATCAGTAGAATCCGTTTCACATCAACACCCGGAGACGCCTAATGCTGAACACAGGCCTCCCATAAAATGCCACTTTGGGCGCTTATAGGGTTTGCCATAAGGTACGCGCTTCTTGTTCACCATGCTTGGGAGGCGCCTTGGTGATCATTTTTTATCAATGATAGGCTAGTATTTGACCACGGTCTCACCTGATGGTTAGTGACGACGCGGTCGACCACATAGCATGCTTGCCTAGATTTTAATGTACCGAGGAGAATGCTGCGGCCCATTCCCTGGATATTCCTGTAGAGATAGGGTGGTCATACATACATATGCAAACTGGGACCGCACGGTCAGCCATCAGTCTTGAGCGTCATTGCGAAATACGGAGTAGACTTTTCACCGCGCCATAATTCGTAATTTTAAACTCAAGTTGGATTGTGTTAAAAATACTGTAGAAACAGTGAAATTAAAGAGTGAAATTACTACTAATTTTCAAAGTAAGGAATATAATATTCCCTAAGTAGTATTGCTACAATTTGTAAATCTGTGCAGTTTGGATTTCAAACATAATTATTGTGTATGGTTTCAGGTCGCCCAGCACTTGGCTAAGTCGTACGGAGACCGTGCGTTCGCCGTCGCCAAAATGGCGAGTATGACTGGCAAAAGGTGGCCCATCATTGGCAAGAAGGTCCACCCTGAGTTCCCGTATATTGACGCTGAAATCAGGTGAGAATGTGTTCCCTTTTCGTTGGGGTAGGTGACTAAATGCAGAGAACCTGATATTTGATTGAAATCTATGGTTTATAGGGTAAAACGGGCCCTTTTACTAAGAATGCTGTCGGTCCGTATCTCGTGAACCGTGATAGTTAGACAGTTAAAATTTTCACAGATGGTGCATTTCTGTTGCTGCTATAACAACGAATAATAAAAATCAGAATAAAATAAACATTTAAGGGAGCTCCCATACAACACACGTGATTTTTGTTCGTTGGTATGGAACTCTTCGTGCGCCAATCCGACCCGCACTTGATCGTTTTTTGCTACAGTAGGCAAAGCACAAGCTTTGCTTACCCTGTATTCCGATTCACGCTGTAATCGCTCACAACACGTCGATTATTCAAGTTACGATTCAGATACTGCGCTCACGACTTTGAGCGCTGTCAATGACTCGGAACGACCAATCACGGACGGTGATATCGCAAGATGGCGTCGGTCATGACGTTTAAGTAGTCGCGCTCACGGCAATTCGGTACGCGTTTTTAGCGCGATAATGGTGCCAATTTTAAAGGCTTTAGTTGACTGATCTAAAACTTCTAAAACTTTTGCTGTTCGTCAAATAGACGGCAATGTAACAGACGGATATACAGGATGTAATTTAATTCATTAGCATAAATTGAGCCCATGATAGTACATGATTTATAGATGATTATTAAAGAGTAAAGAGTGTAAATGAAATAATTAACAAACCAATGTGCTAGAATTCAAAAATGTTGGTCCACACGTGACCGGTATCAGGAATAGGTATCTAGTTTCAAAGGATGCTAGTGAATTCAATTACACCCAGTATTTTAGTATTTTATATCATCGATTACAGCCTGATTCGGAATACGGCCTTAGTTTGTGGCTAAATAGCAACACATATTTATGGTTTTTTGGCGGGAACGCGGAAAAGTTCACGTCGTTGCATTGTATTGTTTCTCAAAACTTGTGCTTTTTGCAGTGTTAATGTTAAAAATTGGTGGCGTTTTACGCATTAAGTGCTGAATTACTAGCATGAGTGTGGGCAAGTGATATAATGTGGTGAAACGTGATTTTTTGTGTTGCTTCTAAAATTACATAGAAGCTTCTTGTAAAGTTGCCACCACTTTACTGGAGCATGACTTAGACTGGACTATGACTAAGACTTGACTTTACGTGAAATATTCTATCAACATGATGAAAATTTACAATACTTGACACTGGCTAAATACACCATGTGTGGAGCCAAAGTATATAAAAAAAAAGAAAAAACACACATATTTGAATATTTCTTGTCCAAAATGAAGGTACGGTTGTCGCGAGTACGCGTGTACGGCGGTGGACATGATAGCGCGGCGCCTGCGGCTCGCCTTCCTCAATGTGCAGGCCGCGGCCGAAGCCCTGCCCACTATTGTGGACATCATGGCCGAAGAACTCAACTGGAGCGACGCAGAGAAGGCGGTAAGTACTTTACTTTACCCTAGTCTTGTCATATTTTACACTTTTTATAGATTTAATCTTCATCATCATTAGCTTGAAGACATCCACTGCTAAACATAGGCCTCCTCCAAAGAGTGCTTGCACTTTGAGCAGCTGCTTGATCCTTCGGCTCTCCGTGGTTCTAACCAGGAGGTTGGTCCACCTAGTTGGCCTACTCTGTGTTTTCCGGTTCGTGGTCGCCCTTCCTCGAGAACCTTTCTTCCCCATCGGTTGTCAGTTCTACAAGCGATGTGGCCCGCCCACTGCCACTTCAACTTGCTGATTCTAAACGCTATATCGGTGACTTTAGTTCTCTTGCGGATCTATTCATCGGTTTAATGCTGTTGCGCATTAGGGTGAGGCGCAACACAACGCATCGCATAACAAAAATCCTCTAACATCAGTTTCGTACATTTCCAGACGGATACATACATACGCAGCTCCTGTCCTGCGATGCACGCCTTGATATAAATTTGCAAATAGGTCGTTAAACACGTCTTTTTTGGTGTTATAAGTTTTGAAGCCATCGTCAGCTTACACCATATCCCATAGACATATATATTAAGGACAGGCCTAATGACTGGTTATAGGTCGCTTCAAAGTGGGAACCAATTTAACAGATTGGCATCCACTAGCGCTCAGTCTGTGATGGAAGTTAGAAGGCATCGGTCAAATGTCACAAACAAAATATGCCAAGTTGTATTGTGAAGGGTTGCACAATCTATACTCAAAAGTGCAGTAAAAAGAAAGACCAAGTTTCTTACCTCAAGTAATTCAATATTTTCAATATTACACTCTGTTTTGTAACAAAGTAATCGAATTTATATTTGGAATAATCATTGTAAACATTAACATTGACGGACATAATGGCAGCGATAGGCACCTAATTTTCTCAACTTGTCGTAGTTCACGCGAAATCTAATAGATGGCGCTGACTTTTCCCACGCCATTTTGACAAAATAAAATGTTCCTTCGGGCATATCCTGATATATAAATCTATGCCATATCCGCTTTTTTGCAGAAACAAATAAAAACTGCCGGCGAGTTCCTAGCCGCTGAGATGGGACAGATGGTGAACCGCGCCAGTCGCGACAAGATACCCATCAACCTCAGCAAGGATGAGGTCCAGACCTACATCAAACGGTTCCAGATCATCGACAAGGATCGCAAGGGATACGTCTCTATCAACGATATCAGGAGGAGTCTCAAGGTAAAACATCACTTAGGAACATTGAAATAGAGTTCAAATTGAAACTAAAGATTCTAAGGAACGGATATTTCTCTGTTGCCATCAACGGTATTATGAGTTTCAGGGTAAACCGTATCACTTATGGTAATTTCGATTGAGTTCCAATTTAAAGTAAAGATTGTAAAGAAAACGCTATTAAGAAATTCAGGGTGAACAATTACTTACGGTCATTCTAATAGAGTTCAAAAAAAAGATAAGCAATAACCTTCTCTATCTAAGGAGTCTCACGGGTAAACAATGATTTGGGTGATTGAAATACCATTAAAAAACTTTAACTTAGGCTGCACAAACCGCCTTTTGTTTTCATCATCATCATCATTAACAGCCTGAAGACGTCCACTGCTGAACATAGGCCTCCCCCAGGGAGCGCCACTTAGAGCGGCTGCTCGCCTCCTGCATCCATCGGCTCCCCGCGGCTTTCACCAGGTCGTCGGTCCACCTAGTGGGGGGCCGGCCTACGCTGCGTCTTCCAGTTCGTGGTCGCCACTCGAGAACCTTTCTTCCCCATCGGTTGTCAGTTCTACGAGCGATGTGGCCTGCCCATTGCCATTTCAACTTGCCAATCCTAAGAGCTACATCGGTCACTTTAGTTCTCCTGCGGATCTCCTCATTTCGGATCCTATCTCGCAGGGAAACCTTTTGTTTTACCTGATGATAACTGGCGTTACGGATTTATGAAATCCGCAACGCCAGTTAAATCACGAATTATCTCAAGAACAGTATTTGTTTCCAGCAGATTTTCAAATTATAACCACAGATACTAAAATAGTACTACCTACTTCAACGAACTGAAAGGCAGTGAAAATAATGTCATTTTCTTTACAGCACTATTATGCAGTTTTATATAATTACAATTCCTGGCGTGATTGCATTTATCTTGCAGCAAATAATTTGAAGCAGCATTTACTTTTTGATTATAACTACCCTCAATTTACAAATTAATAACATTCGCCGATTATAGAGCATGGGAGTGAAGCCGACCGAAGGCGAAATGAGGTCAATACTATCAGAAATTGACGTCACTTACCATGGACAGCTAGAAATACAGGACTATCTACAGGTAGCATTAGGATTTAACATGGAGGCTGGGTTTATGTCATATTTATGTTTAGGGCTCTTAGAGCCAGGGTACATGTGCCGGTTGATGCTTAGTTTAAAGGACGAGGCTTATTATTATTAATCGGACTGACTGGAGTTATGTCAAGCACATAATTTAAAACATTGATATCTTTTTAGTATGGAATTTTCGACTTTATTATACCATTAGAATAGATGCAAATTGACGTAAAGTGCAAGACTTTATAGTTTTCAGGACCTAAAATTCTGTAAAATTCAGACAGATACATCCTAAATTCCATACTTCCAAATGTTAGAGAACAATTTTACAACTGCGTATCTTAAGCTCTTTTGATACTCTCTTATAGATAGCTTTAAAAACAAACGGGAATTTTATAAATAGGCATTGCAGTAGTCTAGCATTGATAAGCAAAATACACGATCGGGACTAACCACCGATATTTGTCTCACCTTGGTCGGGTTGGTGTAAAATCCGACCGTGTGGATGGAGGTTGGTGTCTTCATTCGGTCGCCAACCACCATCCACATGTAACCTTGGTCGGTGGTTGGTCCCGATTGTCTATTTTGCTTTTAAGGCTGGTTCTAGCAGAGCTTCACAATCCAACGCAAAAAATGGCACGCCATGTATGTAGCGTTAATTCAGAAGTAATTTTGAATAAAGGCTGTTATAACAGGAGTCGCATTGTTCTCTAATATTCAACTACCCTCATTGTACCATTTGTAACTTCCGCTCATGTGTCTGTCCGCTGCCGCCGTTGTCCTCAGAACTACGGCGAAGATGTCACAGGCGAGCAACTCCACGAAATCCTGCGAGAGATCGACACCAACATGAATGGACAAGTCGAGCTGGACGAATATCTCCAGGTCGAGAACTGTGCTTTTGCCTTGTGATTTTCTTTAAATGCATGTGCAATCGACGAAATTGAATTGTACCCCAACCCTGCTATCTTTGCATAAAAATAGATAAACCACAGATCCAATAACTTTTTTTGTAGGATCTGTGAGATTAACATTTAAAACTGTACCACTGCCATACGAATAACAGTCGGTCTCTACAGAAGCTAGAGATAATTTTTAAGCATTTTGAAGTTTTCAAACCATTCGCGTAGGGTCGTGAATCCTTTTTAGATTTCACTTGTACTGGATTGGGGCAGTTGGGCGTTCTTTATCTTTACGGTGGATTATGGAATTCGCAAAGTTACTTTTTTAATATGTGTGCCTTGGCTAAGGTATTCTTGGCGTTTTGTTCTGGAAATAAACGAAACTTTTTAAAGCAAACAAGTCTAAAGTTTTTTGGAGATTTTGAGAAGGCTTTCGTCTCCGTAATCTACTCTTACTACGCCCAGGTGTTCTTGAATTCGTGTTTTGTTTGCTGCATGCTTTTACTATTCGCTTATTCGGTTTAATTTTGGTTACACTAACTTCCATTCTTTGCATTATTTTAAGTTAATAAAGCTTGTTTAAGATTTTGCTTATGCATATAATACATTAATTTATGCCAGAACTCAACTTATAAAGCATGATAAATAATACCTCCGTGTATATCTATTATCTTGTAAAGGTAAATCCCATTCTTTAATTTAATATGACGGGCCCGATAGCTCAGTTGGTAGTATCCCTGCCTTCTGAACTGAAGGCTGTGGGTTCGATTCCTACCCGGGACAAACATTTGTGTGATGAACATAGATGTTTGTTCTGCGCCTGGGTGTTATATTGTATTCTATGTATGTATGTATTTACAAACAAAAAAAAAGTATATAAGTATTGTATCAGTTATCTAGTTCCCATAGTACAAGCTATGCTTAGTTTGGGGCTAGATGTCGCTGTGTGAAATGTCCACACATATTTATTAATAACGTGCTAAATGAACGCAAAAGCTTAACTTCGAATTAATATTTCAGTAACGGCATGAGCTGCATGAGCAACCTTTTTCAATCATAACTTACAGAATAAAATATGTAAATACTACGTACCATAACCCAAGTTGATAGTTGGAAGTGCTTTGTCAAAACCAAAATGCTATCCCTATCCCAATGAGATTAATAATAATTTTGAATCATACAAATAAAATCGCTGTCATCATAAAAACAACCTTAACAGTAAAGTTTAAAGCTCACAATGCAATACAGATGATGTCAGCGGTGAAGTCCGGTCACGTTGCGTACTCCCGGTTCGCGCGCATGGCTGAGATGGAGGAAGAACATCATGAGAAGGAGGTCCTCAAGAAACAGATTACGGTCGAGAGGAGCGGCGGAGGCTTGTAAGACCTGAGATTAGGTAAGATCATCACATATGCACACAGACCTAGAATAATTTCCCCCCTTTCTAAACGTAAAGTAGTTTTGGATTAGTTAAACCAGCTTTTGTGTTTTTCGACCGAGTTCGATATTCCAATGACAAAAAAGGCTAAAGCTGAAGTAACTAATCCAAAACTACTCCATGTTTATTTATAAGGCCTAATAAGTCTAGAGCAAAATATTATGACCACACCTATTCAGTTAGAATAGGTCAGTGTCCTGCCATTTTTATTACAAAAATAAATAATATTATGCCTCAAAAAATAAAATTGTGGAAAAAAATATTATACTTATAAGTGTCTCAAGAAATGACAAAACTGGAAGCATTTTAAAATACAGGAAGACAGCTCAAAGCTAATTTCTTTTTAATTTTCCTTTTCTCCCCAAGTCCCCACTGGAGGGACGGAGAGCTGGTGGGGGAAATGGAATATCCCATACAATCTCATTGGCATGTGACGTCATAACGTGCGTCTTCACAGTAATTGTGAGGTCTCACAGTCTCTTTTTTGCGAGAAAGGAACACGCGATTCTAGAAACATTAAAAGCTTATTACGCCGTGATTTATTTACCAATTTTTTTTCAGTTATGTCGTTCATTTATAACCTTTATGATAATGATATTAACTTTAAGTGGTGAAAATCCCCTTTTGGTTGAAACCGAACGCTCGGTTTGGTGAGACATTCATTAAAGAAAGCGGGTTCGCATAAGAAACATTGGGAATTCACATCAATTTTCTGTATGTGTGTTTAACTCTACAAATTAATTTGTTTCAGATACTTCATCGCAACAAAGTAGGCGCAAAGCACTCATAAGTATTATTCTCAAACTAAAGAGTAAGAATCTAAATCTGTCTATTTTTAATTTATTAGTCTTAGTATAGTATTCAGACTTCAACGTCCACAATATTTATTGTTTCTAAAGACATTTATTTTATGTGCAATTTTATACACTTGCTTCCTTACTAATAAATATTGAGTAGCGGATGAATAGTTATTTAGTGTTGTGTCTTTCTCTGTTGAGTTTGAAATGGGCAAAGAGAAACACTGAGTAGCTATTCTACTGTTATACTTGCAGTGCAGTGTTTATTGGTAAAGGGGTTAATTTTTTCATTTTCATTTTTCTCTAAGATAAATGGATTTAAAAATGTGATTGTTTATTATTTTTAAGATATTTATTTGAACCCCTGTTTAATTTATCAAAGCCTGAAACAATGTTTTTTATAACGAACAAGACGACGTTTGACAATTTTTCGAAATAATGAATGTATTATTTGAAAGCATGCTAAACCATTAATGTTCAGACTTTAAAGAGGGCATAGCATTTTTCTATAATTGTGTCAATTTAGATGTGTAAATGATAAATAGTACGGAAAGTTATCAGCATACATGATAAGACGAAACACAAACAACAATTTTAATTGTTTTATCCAGCTTCATAATATTTTATTCTCTTGGAGAGACCAGTAAATAATATAATTAAATTAGTTCTCACAGTCGTGTTACAATACAAGATGGATATTATGTTTTATATCAATTTTAAAGGATTTCAGAGGGAAAGAAAACATGGTGCGTTTACTGCGTTTCATCACAAAATAAATAGATACAGACGTCAAAAGTACTTCGTAGATTCATCATAATATATATATATTATTATGTTTTCCCTTCCCCTTTTTACAAACAATTTACTGGGTTAGACAAAACAAAATCATGAAGGTATATAAAAAATAAGGCCTGGGGGTCTAGCAAAGCTCCCTCACGCTAACGCTATCGCCAAACGCTAACTCCAAAATGTACTGAAATGACACTTCGGAAATCGCTACCTTTTCCGCAGCGAATGTTATTTCAATACATTTTGGAGTTAGCGTGAGGCGTTAGCGTTAGTGGTTGGTATCTTTGCTAGACCCCCTGGTACTTGCAGCCGCGGCAGCTCGCCACCAGCCACTGTGTGTTCAAGCCATAGACATATATATTAAGGACAGGCCTAATGACTGGTTATAGGTCGCTTCAAAGTGGGAGCTAAATTCACAGATTGGCATCCACTAGCGCTCAGCCTGTGATGGAAAATAGAAGGCATCGGTCGAATGTCACAAACATAATATGCCAAGTTGTATTGTGAAGGGTTGCACAATCTATACTCAAAAGTGCAGTAAGAAGATAGACCAAGTTTCTTACCTCAAGTTATTCAATATTTTCAATATTGCACTCTGTTTTGTAACCAAATAATCGAATTTATATTTGGAATAATCATTGTAAACATAAACATTGACGGACATAATGGCAGCGATAGGCACCTAATTTTCTCAACTTGTTGTAGTTCACGCGAAATCTAATAGATGGCGCTGACTTTTCCCACGCCATTTTGACAAAATAAAATGTTCCTTCGGGCATATCCTGATATATAAATCTATGGTTCAAGCAAAGATTAAAGCCCGTTGATAGGTCGTGAACATAATTTCTCCTACAAATACAAAAGACGCATTGGGTGCCCCGTTTTCTCTCATAGGATTAGCGGTTGAAATACACCACAAATTTTCGTATGACTTGTATCATTGGTCAACTAGATTTATAGTCAATCGATCTTTCTGTACCTATTTATTTTGTGGTTTCATCTACATACAATTACTTCATTAGAAAGGATTAATTAAAAAGACAAAATCACACTCATCTATAAAATAAGGTACATTAATATAATATGTACAATACAATACAATAGGCAATAGGAACAAAATGAAAAAGCCGCGTACAATTTAGTCATAAGTGTTTTGAATTTCTGTAAGTGGTTACCGCATTAAATTGATTTTAAATCCATGGTTGTTTTAATTTACATCTTTCATGTTGCTCTCATGCATAGGCCTACCTAGCCTCTATGTATTATATTATCTGGGCCTCTATCAATAATTAATACTCCTTGGCCTCTATTCTCTGTCCTCTACTAATAAGGGGAGGCCATTTATAACGTGAATGCAAGGAACTTATACGTATACCTCATGGAGTTATTAAAAAAAGAAGGAGGGAACCCGTCTGGTCCGAAACTGAAGCACCCTTAGGAAGCCGGATCGCTTCGTACTTACGAGCGAAACACGCACACACTCACATATGCAGCCGGTCACCCTACTTTGATCAAGTTTGATCTGACACACATATGTCAATCAAAACTCAATCCTTCTTTTTTTATTTCATCCATGGTATACCTACTATGTTTTGTATTAGTATATATACATGCCACCGTCTTATTGTAAGAACCGTTAGTTTATAAAAAAAATGCGGTTATTTATAAACTGTTGATTTATTGCAAACGGGGCAATGTGTCTCACAATAAAACGGTCGATATTTCGGTTATTTTAAGTAATCTGCATCACTTCGTTTTTTCGTAATTGTGTACTTCTAGCTAGTGTGGCCAAAACTAACCTAACACTCATCCTCGCTTCGCTCGTCGTCGTAAGTAACCTACTGGTTAGCCACTAGTGACTCTTAAAAAAACAATAAATTACAGCCATCAGCAAACATTGATGCATTGTTCATTGTTCACAATTAAACGCTACTAAAACCCGTTTTTTATAAACTCACCGCTAGGCACCGACTGTTTATAAAATATCGAAATATCATCCGTGTTATTGTAAGACGGATTGTCAGTTTGCAATAAATCGACAGTTTATAAATAACCGGTTTTAATTTCATTTTTTATAAATTGTTTTTAAAAGACGGTGACCAAAGACTGTAATAGGATAGGGTGTAGGGCGAATTCTGTGACGGTGACATACATATAACCAGTAACCACAGAGTGCATTGGTAAAAATTGAAACATATAACTTATAAATAGATCCACGACCCAAAGAGTATACCTTCCATAAATATATAAATATGTGCGAATTTATTTTTATTAAAACCTGTGTATTCTGAATTTTAATGTGTATTAAGGGTGGATTATTACTAAGGCTTTCAATCTCGCTACATTTTCGAGTCCCGGGAAAATTTTTCGAGACTCGACCCGAAATTCCCGAGAAAAATGAGACTTTCGAGACTACGTCAAAAGTAGTTTAGGCAGTAATTGCAAGCTAATCAAACTGTTAAAAACTCAAATACAAGCAAAACACACATCTATTTACGAGATTTTCCTGCTATTTTTTTTTTTTTCACTTTTACGAAGAAATGTATTCATTGCAACAGCCAGAAGACGTTCACTGCTGAATATAAGCCTCCTCCATAAAACGCCACTTTCGGGGCTTATTATTGGATTTTCACTAATCACCGCGCTTGGTAATCACAGAAGATTTTAATGTACCAAGGATCCTCTTAAGTAGGGAATCATCAAGCACGCCAAAATCCTTGAAAAGTTTAGCATATTCCCGCGCCCTATCAACAATACTGCAACAATAACTTTGAATTTAATATAAGTTTAGAATGATAAGGTCAGGGCTAATACTAAGTCTTATGTACTTATAGCATAAACGCGACATATTATCAATATACTAAGTACTTGTTTAAGTATCCACTTATTATATATAAGTAAGTATATGTAGATATAATATGTAAGTATATTATATTTAAGCAGGTATATTACTAAAATTATTTAGTAAGTTTATAAGGTATTTTATTTATGTAGTTATGCTTGTGCACCCCGTCTTTAACCACTTCAACAAATCCTCTCCATCCAAAGGTTGCCTGGAAGAGATCGCTTTTAGCGATAAGGTCGCCCATTGTAACACGTTACTGTAAAATTTGTTATTCTTCTTCATTGTATCATTTTTTGATGTGTGTGCAATAAAGTGTTTATCTATCTATCTATCTATTAAAATTTTCTAGATGGAAAAAAATCACAAAGTTACCTTCAAACCGTACAAATAAACAATGAATACTTTAAATACCGTCATGAAACTTTGTGTAATAGTTGAACTAAATATAATGGAGGTCTTATGATAATGGATTTTAAAAATACCTATTATATTCACTGTAGTAATATGTTGCCTACAGTAAAATTATCACGCGTTGGAACCACCACCCCTGCTGCTCAGCTCCCCGACTTTGGCCTAGTACTAAATATTATAAATTGTTCTGTTGCTTTGGCTTGGATTTACGCTGGCCTACCAATCAATTCAATTTCAAAAATCTTTATTCATCATGAAGAATCTTAAGTACATAATCTAGTGTCCATTTTAATCCTAGATATGACTGACATTAATACTTTATTTATACATTTTAATTTAGCTGGCCTACCACATGCCCTTAATAGGTCTCTTAAAATTAAAGAAAAGTTTCCTACATCATTATTTTGTCAGATATACCCCTTGCGATTCTTATGTGCCACAAAACTAGCTTGCAGTTGGTAGCTTGCTTATATTCAGTTGAAATCCATGGTAGAAGACTTATGTCGAACCCCTTTCAAAATTATTATTTTTTATCAGCTGCTCTATGGGGGAGGTCTGAATCCAGCAGTGGGCGTTTCCAGGCTAGAGATGATGATAATCAGACCTTAGATTATTAAGCCTGTGATCAAGACCCTCAGATGACTCTTTGAATATTGAATAAGTATGAAAACTCAGACTAAAAACCATGCTAGAAACTTATGTTGTCAAGACCGATGCTATTTTTCAAAAAGGCTAGTTGTAGTTTTTATAGATTATTAACCAGAATAAAAAATACTCGTGGTTTAGTACATTTTTGAATAGTTTGACTCAAGTCTCAAAAGTCTCGTTATTCCCGAGACTGGAAGTAGCAGTCTCGAGTCTCGAAAATACGAAAAAATCGTCGACACTCGAAATTTTTGAGACCGAGACTCCCGGGATGAAAGCCTTAATTATTACCCGTTAAGTGTTCGTGAACGTGCACGAGTGTTGGCTAATGATTTCAAGATTATAGAAACATGCATTTTCGTTTTTGCTTCAACGGCCGTTTTTAGAGCCTTCAGTAGAATATCCACCATTTTCTTCTTCTTCTTCTTCGAATAGCTTTCTATCGCTGTTTTTAGCAATAATTCTGCCAATGTCAAGTGAGTAAAGATTTGTACGGTTATGTCAAGTCAAAGTCATATTTTGTCATGTCAAAACGCCGTCAGTAAATCTGTTCTATGAAATTTTATGATAAAATCGACAATTTTTGTTAGAAAATATTTTATTAGACTGGTAATACTGTAGAGGTTCTAAACATTTTCAAGAGGACATAGTCTGCTGCCATCATTTCCCGTTTCATTCGTTTTTGTTTTCTCGAATGCAAATGTTCTTATTCCAGCGTTTGTGCTATTTTATTGTGTTTTTTTTGTCTGTCTTTTGGTAAGTTTGATAAATTTGATCCGGAAATTCGTTCGCAAAATGGATCCCTAGCTGGGTCTGTCGATCTCAAGGACCTTGTCAAGAACAGAAAATCTATCGCCAGTCAAAAACCCGCCCCGGAAAATCTTTGAATGTCACGGAAAACTTGTGGTGATGAATGTGTACAACTGTTTGTACACATTCATCGCCACGAGTTTTCCGTCATCACTTCTTGTTTAAGTCTGTACTTAAACAAGAAGTAGGCTGCGAGCGAATGTTGATCACTAACAGACTATACAAACAAAACAGCTCAATGTTAAGGATCAAAATAAACAAAAAATATTTTTCTTAAGGAAAAATGTTTTGTGCAACTGGCATGTCACTTTGACAGTGACTTTTCGTGACGTTACTTTGTTTACATAAAATATCTAAGATTTATGAACAGGGTATAGTAGATTGAATTTTGTGATCGAAAATGGCAAAAATAACGCGAACTGGAACGCACCATTTGTATAACTTCCTTGGGAGTGCCCACAGATTAGAGAAAAATATCTACTATATAAACTCTGTCTGTTTTTTTTTCTTAGTTTTTGGCTCCATACTTATAAACGCTGCTTAAAGTTAGCCGATGGTTAAAATCTTCTGTCAAGTTTTGACTGATTTGCAAAGTCACGCGCGAAAGCGAGACGGGCCATTTTAAACACCGACTAACTTTAAGCAGCGTTTATAAGTAAGGCCGATAGTGTACTTAGGCAGTGTCAAGTATAGTAATTAAATAATTTTTTATTGTTTTCACGTAGTCAGTCAAGTCTTTGTCATAAGTAGTCTAGTCTAAGTCAGGTAGTCATAGTCCAATCCAAGTCATTCCCTACTAGTAAAGTGGTAGAAACTGAATGGAAGCAACACGAAAAACCACGTTTCACCCAGTAATTTATACCTCTTTGGTTTCACCACATTATATCACTTGCCCACTCTCATGCTCGAAATTCAGCACTTGATGCGTAAAATGCCACCACATTTAAACATTAAAACTGGAAAAAGCCCAAGTTTAGAGAAATAATAATGCAACGACCATGGAGCTAATAAAAAAAGAAGGAGGGAATCCCGTCTGATCCGAAACTGAAGCACCCTTAGGAAGCCGGAACGCTTCGTACGTACGAGCGGGGCACGCACACACTCACATCTTATGCAGCCGGTCGCCATACTTTCATCTGACACGCATATGTAATATGTCCGCCATTTTGGGCTTCAGTTCCACGTCAATCAAAACTCAATCCTTCTTTTTTTTATTTCATCCATGGCAACGACGTGAACTTTTCCGCGTTCCCGCCGAAACTCTGCATGCCGCTGGCGTTTCTGTTTTATTATGGTTTTATTTTATAAAAATAAAAAGCAACTCTGTGTGAATCTTGGTAGGTGGGTACTGAACGAAAAGCTGCTCAATCTCAATATTACACAAGGAACTTATACGTTTACTTTACAATAATGAAACATTACATGCAACAATTAATATAAACTTATGTTGAGAGTTGAGACCACAGACATCTAATCTAATACTATGGTAATGGAGGACTTCCTTGGGATAAGACGAAAGAAACATATTAAGTCATATTAAGTAGTAGTAGGGAAGAGGGCGTAGACACAAAACAAAGAAGGGGACTGCGGATGGCGGTACTTCAAAGGAATGAATGAACATAGAATGAAATACGACTTCCGGTTACACGCGAAGGTCACGATTTTACTTTTAGTCCTAGCGACCTGATATTGGACACGCACTCATATTCTATTGTCATTGCCAATGCTATGGGCATGGGTCATGTATGGGTGTATAAGTCCGTGGCCAAAACGGAGTAGACAAATAGAAATAAATAAAGAAATACGACTCTTATGAAATATTATGTTATGACAGATGACTGTGTACATGGATTAATAGATACGTTAATATCTTAATATTTTCTACCGTAATTTGTCAAAAGCTTCATTGCGGTTGAGTTAGGTGCCTATAAGGTGTAGGAACGTACGTACGACTATACTGTATGTACGCATTTTAGTGGTAAAATTATCCCCATCATTTTATACTTACACGCAACTTCATCAGGCGCTGACGATAGGAACGTGAACTGGTTTATGTGTAAGTTGTAGGTATTGTTATTAATTTTAATTGACACTTACTCTATTCTTTTCACAGTAACTATTAACTTAGGTATCTTATGTTTACATTAGTTACTGATTATGATTAGCTAGTGGGGAAAAATGGAGATATCACATAGCCTCGGGCGCGGCGTAGGGCGGCGGTTACGCCCCCGCGGGCCTAGTCACGGGCGGGCGGTGGGTGGTCTTGACTCTTCCGCATGATTGTAAATTTTTAAAAGAGATCCGCGGTTGTTTTTGTTTTCATTAAGTACAACGAGAAGCCGATTTAAGTAAAATTTTACATACTGGCTGCACTATCAATAACATTACCTAGATACCAAAGTACTCTAAGTTATTTTATACATCTACTAGAAAATGGAGTCTTTCTACGGGAAATCGGAAAATTGCGAGAAACCCATGGGACTCTTTTATAAGTACCTACCTAAGTATTTACGTAGGCGCTGATAGATATATTTAGAGTACTTACCTTAACCCATAAGAACTTAGGTGTGAAATTGAAAAGAATGACGGCAGCAATAAATTATGACAAAGCTTGGAGGGATGTCAATTTGGGCTAAAAACTTGGGCTTGGTTAGCTTGTCTTTAAATAAGTAAGTAGATAGGTAGGTAGATTAATTTAACCAAGTACTTAGATCTTAAACAATCCTTAAAATTAGGTGGTTGTTTTAAAGATCGTATGAAGAAACACGCAGGTAATATACTGTGTTATTTTTGGATACTCCCCTAGGTACTCTTAGCTATCGAACAAGGTTCAATCCGCTCAATAATTATCTCCAAACCATCATATTCGTATAAGGACTCATTAACTACAAGGATGACCTGGAGTCAAGGCTTCATCTTCTGGTTTCAAGAATGTATATCAAAGTATTATCGTCTGATTGGACTTTCCTAATAGGCCGTGATTTATTCAGTGTGAACTAAGTTGTCATCTTAAGAATGAAGTATACTAATTAGCGTGAGATGCAACTTGTGAGAGCTAGGGCGTGTCTGGACGCGGGGGCGGTTGGTGCGGGCGGTCCGGACCGCCCACCGTGATTTCCGCTTCCGTCAGCTCTTGAGCTCTTAGATCATTTTCTTCTGGTTGATTAGAAAGATGCTTTGATGAGGTCCAAAAGAGTACATAGCTTTGAAATGGCACAGCAAACACTGCTTATGCTTTTATTTGTATTTAATGTATCCTCTATGACAGATCAGATACTCATACGTACGATTGATGTCAACGTACTTATTATATAAGTCTCTGTTATAATAATAAATAATAATAATAAATATATGTGGACATTTCACACAGCGCCATCTAGCCCCAAACTAAGCATAGCTTGTACTATGGGAACCTGATAACTGATACAATACTTATATACTTTTTTGTTTGTAAATACATACATAGAACACAATATAATTTATTATCCTCAGTCGTACAAGTAATCTGGAGTACCACCTACCTATACAATTTCCCCCAAATCAGTACAACCGTCATGGCATTCGAGCCAGGCTACACAACACAAGTATTTCACATTTTTAGGGAAGTGGAGATTAAATACTAAGAAAATACTGTAAGTATAATTACGTGAGTATTACATCATCATCGTCATTTATATTATACAGATTATACAGAAATCGAAAAATAAGTATAATAGGCCATCATGCTTAGCGTTTGTGGACTATAGGCCTTCGATTCAATAGACTTGGGCAGTATGGTACCTGCACTGCAGCCCTTACTGCGATGCCAAAGTGACTATAGATAGGTATATCTATTCGAAGTGTTGAAGTATTTGTACAACGAAGGCCACTTACTATAACCGTCCGACTACAGGACCAGAGCAACAATAAATCTCATTGCAAGCAGGCGTGACGTGAGACAAGGAGACGTTATTTCTCCGAAACTATTTACAAAATTACAGGAGGGTTTTTTTCAAGCTCTTGGACTGGAGATCTGGCATCAACATAAATGGTGCGTGCCTACCTACTTACATCACTAACCTTATGTATGCCTAGAGTTTGTGGACTACGAAAAAGCCTTCAATTCAATTGGCATCGACTTGGACGGTGCTGCAGTCCTTACAGCGATGTTAAATTGACTATAGGTATATCGAAGTGTCGAAGTGTTTGTACAGTATGGCCAGTATGTCAGTCCGACTACAAGACCACACAAAGTAAGTATAGGTACAGAAAAAATCCCATTGCAAAGAGGCGTGACACAGGGAGACGTTATTTCTCTGAAACTGTTCATAAACGCATCGGAGGACCTTTTCAAGCTCTTGGAGTAGAAAGGAATTAGCATCATCATAAATGGCGAGTACATTACAAACCTTCATTTTGCCGATGATTAGTCATAATGGCGGAGTCACTCGAGGACATAGACCTCGATAAAATCTCCCAACAGGTTGTTCTAAAGATGAACATGAAAAAGACGAAAGTTACGTCCGGATTCCATATTCCATCTAAGTATTAGGTATCGGTCTTGATACTCTTAAAGTTGTCGACAAATAAGTATTTCTTGCGTCTACTTAGGACAGTATGTCCAAAATAAGTCCAACTTCGACATAGAGGTCGCACGAAGAACCCAACTCGGCCGGGCAGCATTTGGGGATTCCTATCTTTTTGTCGAAAATATTGTAAAGCCTGAGAACAAAGGTTTTCATTCAGTGTGTGTTGGTAGTAAAGAGTGAATTGAGACGTGGTTTTCTTATTGTTGGCCTCATTACACATTAGTAAGCACAAAATCGCCCAGTCAGCTATGGTCGGTGTTTTCTTATGAGGTAAGGGGGTCTAGCAAAGATTCCAAACGTTAATTACAAAATGTATTGGAATGAAATTTTGGAAATTGCTTACTTTTCCGCAGCTTTTTCAATATACATTTTTGGAGTGAGAATTAGGCGTTAGCGTTAGCGTTTGGATCTTTGCTAGATCCCAAGAACCGAAACGAGGAGTTCCGCAGGAGAACTAAAGTGACCGATCTTGTTCTAAAAATTAGCAAGTTGAAATGGCAAAGATGCTAAGATTTACGATGACTACGTACATAGAGTAAGTAGTATCACTAGAGAGTGTAGTGTAGAGTTCTAAAATGCATTATGATAGAAAACACCATCATGGTGTTAAAGCAGCTAGAGTAGTGTTTGATTACATTTTACACTCGGAGTTTGACCACATTTCATCCTAAGGTAAATGAACAATTCAGTGAAAAGCCTATTCCGACTCGGGTCAGGTTTAGGGTTGCGTTTTTAATCAAAATAATCACTTTTTTGCTGTTTCTAGTTTATCTCCCTACCAGGTCAGCGTTTCAGATCGTGTTTTTATGGTAATACAACCACGTGATCATGATATTAAATGATTTCACCTGATATTTGGTGCCAAAATAGGTACATCCACATTGTTTACCACAAAGGCATGACATTGACATTGTTTAAAATTTCCTTCGCTTAAATAATTGTATTTGAAACGTTTTCAGTGTCCAAATAAGTCCATACCTAGTGTTAAATATAAACTAAGTAATAAATAGTTTGTTTATGCCAACAATATGATTACTTTGTTTTCAGCAAAGCATAGGTTTGAAATTCAACTAAAAAAATAGACTCGGGTACGCGCTGTAAAATCATAATGGTTTTTTATTTTATCAACACTGCCTTATAATTAATTATTGGGCATCACTAAGTTTGAAGGTCATTTTATAGTAGGAAACTGATGATCACTTGATTAGGTAAAGAAAATAAAACTATGTGCAAAGAAACTATTTTGATAAGCACTCCAACTTTTAATATTGGTTAGTAATAACCTGTAAAATTTTAAAGTCAAATAGCAATTTTGTTGTTATTTAAAATAAAACCTATTAGATCCCTAGCCATCTATTATCTACTAACATCTCCATTTAAATATACATGCACAAAAATTGTTAAACTGCCTGAAGTTTATATGAACATTTTAACAAGCCCTATTTGAATGAGAATTAAAAACTGTGATGATATCAACAGTCTCCGTACCTACCTAGCTGCCTACTTCATCGCCTGATTAAATCACTATACGTAAACAGCGTCACGTCACTCGGCTACTGCGTGCCGCACCACGCCACTGAGGTACACCCATAATAGATCTGTGTCAAATCAATAAAAACTTATGTCAATAAATCGTTGCAACTATTAACGCATTTTACCCCGTAAGCATAAGGTGCAAATTACAGTGTGGGGCAATATCTGTAATGCGTACTCAGGAATGCACGCTTTAGATATTATTGTATAGAAATTTAAGCTCTAATCACAAATAATTTGAGTCACAATTAACTTGACGGCCTGAGAAGATAACTAAGCGGGGACACACGCTCTCTCGGGGCGGCTGCTTATTCGTGCATAATGGACTCTGGGCAAAGCGAGCGACGCGCCTGACGCTTGACAAAACGTGATTCAACTTTCACTCTCGTTTCGAACCAGTATAAGCCTATAAATAATGAGGTCGCTAGGTATATCTTATCTGAATCTTTAAGATGACTACGAAATAACTATTCTTTAGGGTAGTCTTGATAAGAATTTTCATAATTAGGTACCTGGTCTATCTTATAGTATATGTTGGCATTTTATGAATGTAGTTAGCAATGACAGCTTAGAATGAAAGTAATAAAAAATGATTAAAATACAGAGCTTCGTGTTTGCAAGGTATTGTATTAAGGTATTTGAACATATAAACATATGTATTTAAATGAACATACTACGTAACGCATTATAATAATTATATTGCAGTTCCTTGATGATTTTATGAATTTCTAGCAATGAGTGTAATTATTGATACCAACACCATACAGCGTTAAATTTCTCAGACATGAGTGTGTTGTAATCAATATGATATGGATGGAGTCATGTGAACAAAGACCGCCAAGTGCAACTGTGAACGCTTATCGTTTGTTTACAGACCACGTTTCGAAAGACGATGCAGCTGGCGCGCTGTTTGGCATGACATGTGTGCATTTTTTGCCCGCCCAAGGAGGCCGCGGGCGCGAGGTTATACACCCATTATTACGTCCTTCCTACTTTCAATTATTATTATCGGGCGGCAGCGCCGCACCCGCGATCGGGGAGGAGGAGAGAGGCACAGCTGCTGCCTACCAATAATCAAGACCTGTCTCGCTTAGAGCAAGACGGCGATAATGACAGTAACTCAAAAAGTTTGGTATATTAGTTTTTGTAGTTAACAGAACTCAAATACATGAGAAAACTAACTTTTGTGGTAATTAAAACTACTTTAAAAGTTACATCCAAGACTGTGAAAACTTCATGTTATTGAATAAACATTGAATATACGAAATAATATCAGACGCGATAGGAGGCGGTTCTCCGAAAGTTCCCGAGTACGTTCGGACCGGCTCGTCAGTTCACTCGCCGCAGTTTGGCGGCCGGTCGTGAGAATGGTGTGTTCTGTACGTGAACAAAGAAATAATATTGTTTTTTACTGTGTAGTAGATGATGTCGCCTGAGCCCGCAAAAGTGGAAGTGGAATATATTAACGAAGAAAAATCAGACAAGGTAAATAGTGGAAAGTGAAAGGATACAGTGTTATTGTGTAACTGAGCGGACGCCAACGGGCAGCGGTCTCGTGTCGGTCGGCGCAGGGGGAGGGCGGGGCGAGCGCGGCCCCGACCGTGTGGGGCCCGCCAGGCCACACGCAGGAGGTTGTGACCGTGTCACGAGTAACTCCCTAGCCAAAATAGCATCAGTGTCCTCTTTTACTTTATGGAACTATAATCTAATCTGCTCCATCTAGCAATTCCTTCTTATACAACTACATCTCTCCAAAACCGTGACAGGACAAAACGGCCATGTTTATAGCAGCAGCCATAGCAGCAATGGCAATTTCATCGCCAACATAAAGTCTTGATACTATACAATAAAAAGATTATATAAAACCAAATTTGTACACATAGCTTGTTCACTGGCAAGTCCAACATGTCGAGCTGATAGATATTTAGCAACTGTATACAAATCATAATCACGCACGCGATTTAAGGTGGGTGGATCAAAGGGCGGCAGCGGCCTTGTGGATGTGGACGACACGACGACTCCCGGCACTTGTTAGGAAAAGGCGTGTCAATACTCAACTATCTATACTGTTACAGTACAACAAACTTACACGAAAACTGAAGCTCCACTACAACTTTCTTGTGAAACTTGCCATGAGCAAATGAACTCAAAACTATAAATTTGCTATTTTTTTTTATTATTTCTTACCGGAAGTTATTGAAGTAGGAAATTGAATGAACAAAATAATTGACAAAATGACAATGACACTTCAATTCAAGCCAAGCGAAGTCATTCGGTTTACCAGGGTGTTTTCGTTTTGTTTTTGTTTGCAGATTTTTACATAAAATGCCTTATTTTATTTACTTTCCTTTTCAACGTTTTATCTTATCTTTGATGATGATGTTAGAGACATTGATAAACATAAATAATTAATAGTTAGTGCAGTCAAACAGGTACGTACGTAAGGTCGAATACGCTGAGCTTGCAGCTCTATAAATATTCGGTACAAGACTAGTGAGTTTCTTGTTTGGCTTTCTCCTATTGAACACACAATGTCTGCCAGAGATTCCCAATTTCCCATTGTGTAAAAAGTATAAAAAGTTTATTGTATCACAGTCACATCTGTTTGTTAGTCTAAACATCCTTTCCATATTCTGTGGGAAGGGTTCTGTTATAATTTCTGTCCCTTGCTCTGTACCTATTTTGTAGAGTAAGTAATTTATCAATATCACCATATCAACACCAAATTTATGCACAAAAATATCAGCAATTTTATGCTTGCAGTTCATTAGACCTACTGGCACTACTATCTCAAAAGTAATTTTTAATCATGCAGCTATTCATTTATTTAGGTACTTACCTATTTTTATTAGTCATATTTATCAATTTTATAAGAAATGCAAAGTTTTATTTTCTTAATTCCTTAAAACTTTTTTGCATAATTACTTGAGAGGAAATATATGCAAACAGATTCCAGAGTTATATTATATGAAATATTATTTTATTAATTTATCGGACCAACTACAATCACTTCACTGCATAATATAAAAAGTAGCAAGGAGGGTTCTATACTCAATCAGATGTCCGAAAGACCGGAAACACAGGTACTCACTACCTACTTAATAATTATCATACATATCTATAGCTCCTAAGGCCTAAGGCTATTTAATATTTAATAAGTATGTATAATCAATTGCGTGATCAAGTGTGTGCTGGCAAGGAATAAAGTTCTTTTAAACAGCATCCTTGGCATACTATTTAGAAATAGTCCAAGCATCCTGAACCTGTTCTCATCTTGGCAACTAAACAACTTGGTCATTACTTTTGTAACTTAAAACATTAGTTAATTTGTTTGAAATGCTAAAAATTAGGTTTTCATTGAGGATCCATTTTCCTTATACTTTCTGTCTATTTCTTTTAGGTATCGTTATTCATATACTATATGAATGGACTAAAGTTCTACACTATAGGATAATATTGGTGCTTACAGATAACTACAGAACCTATGAATAAATCATTTTATAAATCATTTGGTTCAACATTACCAACCAATATGAGTCTTAAGGTTACTAATTTTTATAGTGATAATCTCCATGCCTTGAGTTTTTTAAGCGGCCTTAGAGTCTTCTAATCTTTTGATCTTATTTTAAGACATATATACATATGTAATATTAAAAAGATCAGTCGAAAAGTAGTCCTAAGAATAAGCAGATTTTGCTAGGTATTAAAAAGCTTATCCATATTCAACTAGCATGCAAAACAGTATTGCTGATCACAGAGCAGACCCATTCTGACCTTTTGTTATAAGTACATGCAGTCCTTCAAGAAATACTAGTTTTGAGATTAAATGATTTTGTTATTGAGCCATAATTTATATTGCCTTCAAATATTAGCTAAAACATTTTAAGTATACCAAGCCATCAAATGACTGTGAATAAATGTATTAAAAATATAATTAGTAATGCAGTCATATTTAATGATTTATGGCATCATTTTCCTATTGAAAATATGTCATTGGCATTTTTGATTGTATTAGACGAGAAGCATGAAAACAATGGATGGATAGATTTGGAAGCTTTTGAATTCCGCTGCCATGTAATCAATGATGGAATATAGACTTGCCTCATAGCTCTGTTGGTAGTAACTCTGCCTTCTGGGGCCGTACTATGAGCTCTTAGCGTGATTCAAAGCTGAACCTATATTGTTTTGCTTGTTTTTTCTTATGAAAATTTTTACAAACAATCCAATATATGGTTTACTTCGAGTCAGGCTAAGGGCTCACAGTACGGCCCCTGATCTGAGGCCCACTCAAGACAAACATTTGTGTGATGAACATTGATGTTTGTTCTGTGTCTGGGTGTTATGTATGTATTTACAAACAAAAAACTATTATTGTATCAGATCTGGTTCCCATAGTACAAGCTATGGTTATTTTGAGGCTTGATGGCGCTGTGTAATATGTCCACATATATTTATTTATTTCATTAATGTGATCAAGACCATAAGAAATAGAAGTTTTTCTTATGACTACTTTTTGCTGGATCTGGAATCTAAAGACTGGCATTTCTATAGTACCTATATGGTAGGTATCTATCTACTATCTTCATTCACATCTAGTATTTAAAAATCATTGGTCATACTGATTCATGAAAACTGTAATGTTTTACAATGTATCATATTATTTTGTTAGGTGCATCAAGTTTCTCTGTATACTTTAATGGTAGACTATTTAATACTATAATGGAATCGAGTTAAGGTACAAATTCATATGACTTATCAGCAGTTCCTAAGCCTATAGGTACTAACATGTACTAAATAATTTTCAAATCACTTCTGGTTTATCTTGTGCTATGTAAGGTAATGGTGGGGGTGGTAATGTAAATGAGCAGGTACCAATTTTGCTTGATAGGTAGTTCGTACCTATTACTGTTATGTATTCTGTGGCGGGGAGCGTGGGGGTGGGTGGTCTCTATGGAATGCCATCCTTAATCTAATAGAAGCATTTAAAATATTTTAGCCTTACTATTTCTGGAGTTGTTTGTAACATAATAGAAGCACGCTAACTAGTGGCCACTCCTACTAGAAATGATGTCATGCATCGTCATTCATAATGATTTCAAAATACACCTATTGCTATAGTTACTATTGCGTAATCTGTACTTAATACTTGTTATTATCTGGGTAAGGTGGATCGAAGAGCTCAATAAACGTACTATTTTGACATTCATTACAAAGTCGATAAGGTGTTGTATGGAATTGACCGAGTGACGGGAATTCACGTAGGCTACGCATCAACATGGTTTAGTCCTATACCTATACATTGCACGGTGAAATCGATGTCTCGGTTTGCAAGGCCGCGAGGCGGTAGGTAGGTATACCTACCTAGGCTGCCTATAATAACTATCTGTCTACGCGCAAAGTGCACCATTAGGGATTGTAGTAGGTACGTTTGTTTGATCTGTAGAGCAGTTAAGCTTTGAACAGACTCTATAAAAGTAAAGGTAGTTAGGTAGTTATTATAACTGATAAACTACCTTCAGATAGCAACTTGAACTTAATTTACCGTACCTCTATGAATAAAATTGGTATCAAACAATCAATCAAATATGTATGTACATAGAAAAAAGAAGAACTAGTGTAGTAGTTCTTGAAACCAAATAAAGTAAACGTTACGAAAAAATTAGAACTATAAAATAAATACATACTCAATAGTATCGAACAAAATATAAATTGAACGTCGCATCCTCCATCAATACTTAGAGAACGTTTTCGCATGAGTGAAACAGTCAAAGAAAGACGCGATAAAAACGACAAAGGAAAAATTCCTGATCCCCATTTTTATAAGAAAATACTATTTTCAAATATCTGTACAAGCGAGGGAAAGCCCGGGATCGCTAGGGGGGTATCAGAGCGCGTGACCTTGCCCGGTCCGTCACCCCACACCCCCAGTCGTAGCTGTTGCTCTTATTTCCAGCGAAACGTTCAATACAAAGCAATTTCAACTCTGTCACTGGCAACGTTAAGTTGGGTTTGTCTTAGCACAGTCGAACAAACTCTGGTTATTATGAACGAAAGATGTTCCGCTATTATCTGCTGTTGAATGTTCGACGCTTGATGAGTCGTTATCGTGTATTATCGTCCTCGGTTGGCCTACTTACTACTTAGGTAGATCGACGTGTACTACTTATCATTGTCACATTCTTCTGAGGTATTCTTTTCTTGATCATGTATCGTTTACCTTTATTTATTCGGCTAGAAATGCCAAATATCGTCAGCATGATTCAACTTTCAACCAACTCCTAAAAACGAGGAGGTTATCAATTTGGTAGTATTTTTCCTTTATAATCACCAGATTGCATAAAAACATTGTGCTTTTTACAGATCATAGATGATGATTTGGTATTTCTATTATTTATTTTTTATGTTTGTCAACTCAAATCTTTGTCATTTACCAAAAGATTTGGATTTTTTATTATTTACAAAAACATACTAAGTACTGCCCCCCTATTACGATCGAGCTAGCAGCGCTGCTGACGAGCTTCTGCCGCTCAACTGCTGTCAATTTTCATACAATTTTGACAGCAGTTGAGCGGCAGACTCGCGTCAGCAGCGCTGCTAACTGCTTCATAATAGGGGGGCAGGTCCTATAGAAATATTAAAATCAGTTCAGCAGTTTAGTTTTAAATTAAAATAACTGGAAAAAATAAATAGATAATAAATATAAATCCTTCAAATATTTCTCAGTGTGAAGTAATCTGTGCTTTAATTTTGAACCCCCTTTTAAAAAAGGAAGTTACTGTCTATTCCCTATAAATATTTCCAGGTATAAGTAATCTAAATGATATAGGCCAAATATCCCTTTGTAACGGTGAAATAACGCGGGATGTTCTGTTCCAAACGACTTTTTGCCGAATATGAAGGCCCCTGACAGTTTAATTTGCTGACCCAAAACTCGTAACCCATTTTCACGTTCTATTCAGGCTGGAATTTAAGGACGGTATGTGAATTATCGATGTTGCATATTATTTCAGGGTTATGTTGGTACATAATTAATGCAAGGCCAACACCTGTATTCTGAAACGAACAGGTCATCTTTTTTATCTGATTACATGACAATTGACAACCCCTGTGTTGGGTGGTTACAAATTAAAGCAGAAAAGGTTTTTTAGCGTTATTCTTTGGCTTGTTCCGAATAGGTTGGGTCATCATCAGCCCGAAGGTGTCCACATCGAACGTGGAGCGCCACTTTGACCTGCTACTTGCCACTTTTTTTTTTTTAATATGTTGGCTCCACATATAGTGTATTTAGCCAGTGTCAAGTATTGTATATTTTCATCAAGTTTTAGAATATTTTACGTAGTCAAGTCTTAGTCATAGTCATAGTCGGGTCATAGTCCAGTCTAAGTCATGCTCAAGTAAAGTGGTGGCAACTTTACAAGAAGCTTCTATGGAATTTTGGAAGCAACACGAAAAACCACGTTACACCACATTATATCACTTGACCACACTCATGCTCGTAATTCAGCACTTAATGCGTAAAATGCCACCAATTTTAAACATTAACACTGAAAAAAGCACAAGTTTTGAGAAATAATACAATGCAACGACGTGAACTTTTTCACGTTCCCGCCAAAACTCTACTTGTCACTTGTATCCAACGGCTCCTCGCAGTTTTGACCTGATATCGTCGGTCCACCTATTCAGGGGAGCGGCCTACGCTATATCTTCCGGCTCGTGGTCGCCACTTGAAAACCTTTCTTCTTTATCGGTTCTGTGAGCGATACGTTGCCATTTGAACTTGCTGATTTTGCAATATCGGGGACTTAGTTCTCCTGCGGATCTTTACATTCTGGATTTTATCGCGCAAGGTAATCTGAGCGTCGCTCTCTCCACAGCCCTATGCGCAACTTTGACCCCTTTAATGATTACGAAACTACGAGGCAAATAGTAAGAGACCACGTCTGAGACCCATAGGTTCACTGGCAACACACACCGGTTGAAAACCTTTGTTTTTTTCAGTGCCAAGTAGCTCATATCATACCAAAATTGGTGTAGAGGTAGAGATAGATAAAAACTGAAAAAAAAAAATACCATATACGTATTAATTTGAGGAGGTTTAAGAACAGAATAAAATGTAGAATTGCCGCGGTGGGGGTGGCTCTAGCTCTACCCATACATTTGTTGAACTTATACAAAAAGCTTCTACTGCTCTATACAATTCTGACCTTTCAGCACTTTCGGTCATTGTTCTCGTTAATATTTAGAGATTAAAGCAAAAGTTCCTGGAATAAATATCGCCTTGTAAAATTCTTTGCCTTGTGTACGCCGTATTGTGAGGGCTTTTATTAATTGTATTCACTCGATAATTGGCCTAATTTTACTTTTTATTATTTAACTCGTTTTTCAAATGCTTGGAAACATTAATAAACTATCAACCAGCATAATTGCTACCACCCAGGAACGAAATAAAGTTGACTTGGAAACGAGGTAGTGGAACATAATACACAACCATAAAACTCATACAATAAGACGCCATCTGAAAACTACCCTCCATTTTCTTCAACTTCTTGTTCATGCAAAAAAGCTTCTAAGTCGTCATTGTTCTAAAGAGATGCGAAGTTCCACATTAATATGGGAATTTAGAACATTTCAAGGTTTATTTCACGGTAATGTTTTTGTTTTAGGAAGGATCACATTCCCCTCTCGCGCTTCTGGCGGCGACGTGCAGTCGCCTCGGTGCGGCCAACATGGGGCCTGAACAGCAGCAAGATGTCAAAGAGCAACAGCATTTTAGTGAGTCTAACTTTAAAGAGTTTCGTACCTATTTTAGAAAAAACTGAACGCTTCGATGGGATAACTTTGTTGTCAGTCTGTCTGTTAAGACCATTTTTTGCCAGGACTCAGGAGTGGGATGAAGTTATTTAATGAATACTAAGTTCTATGGTACTATTGAGTCTACGGACTGATAGAATCCTGTAAAAAGGTCTAGCGTTTAACTCAAAGCAATTCAAAAATATTTGAAAACAGGTTTATGGACCAATACGTTTGTATTTTGATCTCTCGAATCGATCGGATTCAATCAACTTGCCGTTGACCGAGGATGTTGAAAGACTGCACAGCGCTGATCTTTTGCCATAGCAACAGCAAGCAGAATTTTAAAAGGAGGATCAAAAGAGTATTGCCACAGGGCCTTGATAGTTGAAATGTCATTGGTGCAATTCCGAACGGGATACGAACGAGGGGACGTTGCTTGAAAATCGCAAGGGCTACCGCTATGCCACAACTTGCTCAAGCGACAAGTTATAAATAAGGTGAATGCAGACACGGTAATTTCTATGCCCAGTTTTCTTAGCTCCCATGAACCGCGGCATTGAATACTAATTGCTATTGGCATTTCCTTCAAGAGTTTTTTACTCGAGTCTAAAATGTCACGGAAAATCTATTGAGTTTGTATCGTTAATTATTTAGCGGCCGATTGCTAATAACTATTTGTTATGAATACTATACAGTATTAATAACATTAAAACAAAATAGTTCATCATCATCAACAGCCTGCGGAATATAGGCCTCCCACAAGAAGCCCACTTTGAGCGGCTGCTCGCCTCCCGCATCCATTGGCTCCCCGCGGTTTTCGCCAGATACCTAACCTAGTGGGGCGTCGGCCTACGCCGTGCCTTCCGTTTCGTGCAACAAAATAGTCGTGTATATAGGTACAAAAAGTTACAAGCTATAATAGATACATATTGAAACATTTCTGCATCAGAATTTTACCTGCTGCTTCTATTTTTTTGACACGCAATGTCCAGGTTTTGAATTATAATATAATATGCATTTACATATCATTTTTGACTGACATGACAGATGCACTTTTGAATTCATGGTTAACCAGTCGAATTCTGATGGTTTGCATAGCAATTAAAAGAGGTACGGACGTCCGTCGTACGAGATTCCTTTAATTAAGTATAGAAACACGGATATCAATAAGAGTTAATGAATAATAAATAAATAAATAAATTTGTGTGGACATTTCACACAGCGCCATCTAGTCCCAAACTAAGCATAGCTTGTACTATGGGAACCAGATAACTGATATAATACTTATATACTTTTTTGTTTGTAAATACATACATAGAATAAAATATAACACCCAGACGCAGAACAAGCATCTATGTTCATCACACAAATGTTTGTCCTGGGTAGGAATCGAACCCACGGCCCTCAGTTCAGAAGGCAGGGATACTACCAACTGAGCTATCGGGCCCGTCAGTTGTTACGTTATTATAATCTATCTTTATAGGTCCACAGCAGCAACAACAACAGCAAGCGCAACAACAACAAGCACAGCAACAGCAGGCAGCGCAACAGCAAGCTCAGCAACAACAACAGCAGCAGCAGCAACAACAACAACAACAGCAACAGCAAGCGCAACAACAGCAGCAACAACAACAGGCCCAGGCACAAGCGCAGGCGCAAGCCCAGGCGCAACAAGCTCAATTGATACAGCAACAAGTGCAAGGCGATGCAGCGACGATAGCGGCGATACAGCAACAGTATATGCAACAACAACAGGCGCAACAACCCCAGCTGAGGGTTATCAGCTCGGCTGTTGTGCAACAACTGAGGGCACAGGGTTTATCGGTAAGTGTCTTGTTTCGGTGAAGTTCACCGGGTGTAATTGAATTCATTAGCATCCTTTGAAACTAGGTACCTACTCCTGATAACGGTCACGTGGGGACCAAAATTTTTGATTTCTAACACATTGGTTTGGTAATAATAATAACTCCGAAAAATGGAATAACTTAATCAAATGCTACAATACAAGATTTACTTAAACTGTTTTCAATTAGTACATGCAAGGTATAAAAACGTTTAAATGTTTCAAAATCATCCGTGCCAACTGCGTTAGGCGCCGCGGAAATCTTCATCATTTTCAATAAAAATATTTTCATTTACACTCTATACTCTTTAATAATCATCTATAAATGATGTACTATCATGGGCTCAATTTATGCTAATGAATTAAATTACATCCTGTAGAAACAAAAATTAGATGTGCGTGGGAAGAGGTAAGTGGTGTGCGTACAGCGTACAGCGTACAGCGTACCTTGCAGATGCAGCGCACTTCACAGCCGCCATTGAGTTTGGCGCAGACTATAACGCTCTACGTAGTTCTATGCCAGTGGCATTTTGTATTTTGGCGTATATTTAGAGTTTTGCGTATTTAATTGAAGCCCTTGGCTATTGCGTTTGTATGCGTCGAAATTTTAGCAAATACCAAGTACAGAGTAGAGTACAAGCACTGATTCATGCGGGTAACCACAACAATACTAGGACGGGGCTTCATTTGTTTATACCCTATGACGAAGCACATTAAGGGTCATAATAAAACGTGTTTATTACTTTACTTTTGGGTCATTCACAACGTCATCAGTTGCAAGCCCTAGGCGGTAGGACTTTTCTGCAAAGTTCGTCTAGGTAGGTACCACCGCTCTGCCAGTTATTCTGCCGCCAAGCAGTAGTGTGCAAGCACTACTGTGTTCCGGTTTGAAGGGCATTGTAGCTAGTGAAATTACTGGGCAAATGAGACTTTATGACCTGATTACACAGTGTAGTAATCTGATTACTAGACTGTGTGATGTCTCAGTATGACGTGCGCAGTGCAGTGTCACGCAAAACTTTATTATTTTAAAGTTCCGAGTGACACTGCAACTGTTATTGGCAGCCGTGTTGCTTAACATCAGGTGAACGACTAGCTCGTCACGTCATTCATAAAAAAAAGCCGTCTACTGCTGAACACAGGCTTCCCTCGTAAACCGCTACATATCTGACCAATTCTGCCAAGCGGCCCTATCAAATACAAACAATAAGGGTTTAATTAATCTTGATGGACTGATCCATGTTTGGTTGACGTCGCAATACAATTGAGTACCCAGTTGTAACTTTAACCACAGATTACTGAATATGTTACTTCTGTGTTGTGTTGGAAAGAACATTTCAGTGGCAGGGCAACTGTTTTAAGAAGGTGCATGCAGCGTTCTTACAGGATGTAAATATTTTGACTGTAACTCGAGAAGAATTTTGCTCTTACTTTGCGGGAGTCGCTGTATTTATAACTGGAACTGGTGTTCCTCGCGGTTTACCCGTTATTTCATCGTTTTCCCGCGGAAAGTTTTAACTTTCCCAAAAAATTGTGTGATAATAATCGTGAATCATTTCATATTTCAACAAAATTGGCGTAGTTAAGGCGTGGAAGCAACACAAACAAATATCCGATGTACTTATTTGTAGTTGCACAGGGAAGTGGGGCTAAGGATTTAACTACAAAAAAACCTCATCTGAAAGATTAATTTCGTTTTAAGTGAAAACCTCACTTTATGCATATGCATACTGACCCCATTATTTATCCCATGAGCGATGCTGTCTTTGATCTCTTTTATGTTTTTGATCACAACTTCATTTTTATTTCATTAACTTCTGATAACCATTTTATGAAAAGTTAGTAGGTATGAATTAAGTATGTATTATGTTTATTGTTTAGGTAGGTTACATAATTATTTTATTTGTGTATTGTATTTTGTATGTATTAAGTAGTTTATTTATTGTCCTATATATTTGTATTACGTTATTATAAATATTTAGATATCCTAAATTAAATTATTTGTAATTATGTCCCACAGTCAGTCTTTCACTAGTCAATAGCCGCACACCCACATTTATCTTACACGACCTGGAGGACTGGTAGATAATGCTATTTAGCATTAAGTTTATCCATGTACACCTTTTTGTGCAAAACTATTAAATAAATAAAATAAAAATAAATTCATTTTGCCATTTTTGTTGCATGTTTATATCATTTATGATGCATATTTCGACTATTATAAGTTGCATAATAATCCGGTCTAATAGTTACTGAGAATAGATTATTTTATTTTGATTTTAGGGTAACGAACTGTCAGCGGCGATCGTGAATGCAGCGAACGCAGTACCAAATGGTATTCAAGTGCAGCAGCCACAGGTGAGACCATCAGTTCTGACCATTCATACCTTTGTAATAAGCAGAATTGCCAATTTGGTTAAAAATTACTGTAAAAAGTTCTATACTAGTTGTTTACTATGCTACAGATAGCAATACTGACAGCTTTTCGCTTCTAATATTTAAATCAAAACAAAAGAATGGCCAACGAAACCCTTAGAAATACATTAACAATTAACAACTTAAAAAAAACGAGCCATAAAAGAGAGAAAACATTCCATGTCACCAAACAAAAAATCAACCTACATTCTCCCATATCACAGTTTATCCGGGAGCCGATCGAACCTCTCTTGGACTCAGGAAATATAGCAAATATTTGCACACGGCAAACATACGCCCTGAGGCGCGGTTGCACTACGGATATTGTCCCCTTGAACGTAGGTTGTGACGGCTTATTCAACCTGTATTCTATATTGATTGTACACAACTTTCATAATATGTTAGTGATGAAAAATATGTGACTTATTGTATCTGTAATATTTTATACCGATGAGCACAGATTAGGATCTGTTCCGATGAGCGACTCCTGCATCCATCAGCTCCCCGCGGTTCTGATCGGTCGTCGGTCCATTAAGTGTGGGCATCCGCTGAGTCTTCCGGTTCGTGGTCGCCACTCGAGATCCTTTGAGAATGAGAACGTTCCTGAGAGAACGTTCCGAGAATAACTGAGTTACACGAATATAACTATTATACCAACAATTTTGAAGCTCTTTCCTTGGATACAATCAGGATAGGGTCCTTTTAATCTCATTTGTCAATCAGATGTATCCGAGGGTAACAATCAGCGTTATACTTGGAATAAAACTTATTCTACTTTCGTAAAATCCAGCCTTAGGAAGTAAATTACTCTATGCATAACATAGGTACTAAACGAATAATTTAATTTTAATCTACCGCTTGAAAAAGAAGACTATCTTTTTAGTCTTCTCATTTATGTGCAAATTCCTTGCAGTTTTCCTAAAACGAGTCTACCCGTCTCGTTTTATTCCATGACTTGTTTTTTTTTACGAACAACTTAGGAAAGCTGCTACTGCTAACTAAGCATACATCGTCATTTCCAGGTAATATCGATGCAGCAATTGCAGTCATTATTGGGAGCGGGCGGAATGGTGTCAGGAGAGGGCGCCACTTACCAGAACTCGCCGCAACAACTGTTGCAGATACACCCGCAGTTGTTACAGGTTAGTGTTGGGAATTGGTGACACACCGATTCCAACGCTTCAAAAACGTTTCAATTCGAATAAACTGTCCGTCTCGTTCATCCTGAATGTAGTGAAGGAGATGGAGAGCGTTTCGAATCGAATTTTTTCCATTGGTTGGGAATCGGGGTGCAGATTTTGACACTAAACTTGTTTGTTTTCAAATGTTTCTATACTGGCTCTTGCCTTACTTTTAGATTACGACACGTCACTTGGAAAGACAAAGCTGTGAAGCTGAATATTTATTTTTATTTATTAAAGGCTTTTGTCTAAGGATCGCGATCGTCCGTATCAAGGCGCTCAGTCGTTTAATGTTACAGGACGGGTGGTGGCTTTACGCTTCAATATTAGTTCGCTAATATGACCTCTCTTGACTGAATACGTGCTTACTTCTTGCATCCATCGGCTCCCCGTGGTTTTGATCAGGTCGTCGGTCCACAAGTACACCTCGTCTTCCGGTTCGTGGTAATATCACACATCAACACTTGGAAGACGTCCACCATAAAATGCCACTTTCGACGCCATAATCACCTCACTTGGCAGGCGTCTTGGTGTTCGCACACCCACGGGAGGAGATGGGGTGGTCCTATTCTTGCACTGCCACTCGAAAACTTTTCTCCGGTAATTGTATTAGACAGCCTCCGTGGTGTGGTGGTTGAGTAGGTCGGCTCATAACCCGGAGGTGGCGGGTTCGATTCCCGCGACAGGACAAGTATTTGTGCCCGAAAAAAAAGCGCAAATACTTGTTCTGTGTCTGGGTGTTGTGGTCCTCGTAGTTCCTGGGTCCCTAAATACAGGGAATCCTAGTTAGGGTCCAGGATCTATGTATGTGATCTTTAGGCGTTATTATGAACCGGAAGACGCAGCGTAGGCTCCCATCTAGGTGGACCGACGATCTGGTACAAACTGATGGATGCAGGAGGTGCCTAGCCGCTCTAAGTGGTGCTCTCTGGCCTATGTTCAACAGTGGCTTTCAGGCTGTTGATGAAGTATAATGTTGTGTTGTAGCAACAAGCGGGCGGGGTGTACGGCGGGTGCGTGCTGGGCGGCGTGGGGGGCGTGGCGCCCATGCAGGCCGTCACGGTGGACGGGCAAGATGCGCTGTTCATACCGGCGCAACATGCACAGGTATAAATTAATAAATAATAAAACAATTAACTCTCACGAGGGAGTTTTGGCGGGAACGTGAAAAAGTTCACGTCGTTGCATTGTATTATTTCTCAAAACGTGTGCTTTTTTCAGTGTTAATGTTTAAAATTGGTGGCGTTTTACGCATTAAGTGCTGAATTACGAGCATGAGTGTGGTCAAGTGATATAATGTGGTGTAACGTGGTTTTTCGTGTTGCTTCCAAAATTCCATAGAAGCTTCTTGTAAAGTTGCCACCACTTTACTTGAGCATGACTTAGACTGGACTATGACCCGACTTAGACTGGACTATGACTATGACTAAGACTTGACTACGTAAAATATTCTAAAACTCGATGAAAATATACAATACTTGACACTGGCTAAATACACTATGTGTGGAGCCAACATATAAAAAAAAAAAAAAAAACTCACGAGAATGATTTTAAAGTGTTAACCAAACTTACGGTATACCTATAAAGATATTCCGGTAAGGTATTCCGGTTTATTTTTTCGCTGGTTGCTAGACGCGATAGACGATGGTACATGCTTAAAATAGAAGATTTTCAGTGGAATGATTATAAAAAAGGTCATAGTATCAAAATCAAAGAATTTATTATGAATAAGCTATATTTAGCACTTTTACAAGTTAAAATCACTAAAATTAATTTAAGTTATTGTTCAAAGCATATAAAGTTACAGTTTTTAATTTAATATATACAAGCTGAATTTGTCGGTGTGGATGGCCAAAGTTCAAACTATGAGGAATAGCGAAAGCTATTCCAGGACAGCCTCCGTGGTGTGGTGGTTGAGCAGGTCGGCTCATAACCCGGAGGTGGCGGGTTCGATTCCCGCGACAGGACAAGTATTTGTGCCCTAAAAAAAAAAAGTGCAAATACTTTTTCTGTGTCTGGGTGTTGTGGGACCATGGTCCTCGTAGTTCCTGGGTCCCTAGATACAGGGAATCCTAGTTAGGGTCCAGGATCTATGTGTGTGATCGTTGGGCGTTATTTATTTATTATTTATTTATTTATTTATTTATTCAAAGGAGGCCCGATTTTGATCTAAAACTCCACCATTAAATCATTAGTCCCAGCCAGGAGTCTTAGGTATAGAGCTCTCATTTTTAACAAAATTCGATGTCTCCGAAAACTATATGTAACATGTATTTTACAAAATAAAAATGTTATTTTCCAGAATTTCTCCGGTATGGGTCAAGTGAGCCTAGTGAATGGGCAGCTAGTTAGGACGCCAGTGCTGCCGGCTGGCTTTCTACAGAACGTTATGCATCTACCCACCGGTAAGTTAACAGCCAACTTTAGATTTCTGCTACTTACTTAACACTCAATGGACAACGCAGCCTACTTATTATACTTTACCTTTTATTGTGTAATAAATAGTTATATGGTATGGTTAAAGCTAGTTGAGCCTTAGTTTAGATACCACGTGACATACGTAGCTAACAAAAAACTACTACCATTGGAAACGTAAGTTCGAAGAAGAAGGGCAGAAGGTTTACCCCGCGAAATTATTTAAACAAATAGAGACTTTGCTTCACCACTATAAAGTACAATTAACCTCGCATCGTGCTGTGAGCCTAATATTACACCCAACAAGTTGAATCTCTTTCTGACGCATATCTCTTCTGACGCGTTATGTTTTTCCTAACACATTGAAAAAGTTTCGATTCGAAATTTACGTTCTCCATCTCTTTCATCTTTATTCAGGATGAACGAGACGCGGAGTGTAGATTGGAATGGAAACGTTTCCGACGGATGTAGTATCCCTGTAATCCTAGTATGATTTCGAATGTCCGTTAAATAGGTTTTATAAAAATGTTCTACTATACTCGATAGCGAGTACAGTAATAACAAAGGTGGGGCTCATCTATGTACTTGTATGTTAACAATATTTAATTAGTTCTCATCAAATTAATGCTCTAGTCTTAGTAGCCAAGGCTCATCTTGTTTCCTTAATACCATGCTAGTTGTCAATAGCTGCTGTGTTTTAAACTGGTCACTTACAAGAGAGTCATGTCACCTACTTCTAAAAGTGGCATAGTGACATCATCACGTCGATTCATCTTGGGTGTGAGCAGTTTCCAATTCGTACGTTAGACAATCGATTCACATCGCTTGGATTTCTTTCACGTCACTAGCTTCGGGATTGCTTCGAATTAATTTTCCGTACATTATTTTTGCTTCACATTTAAAACACTTGTTTACTTTAATTTCACTTTTTAGAAGTTTATTTTGATCTCAGTTGGGAAAAACAGTTGGTCACGCTTACATTTCTATCCGGTCCCCCAAAACAGTACGCTTTTATACGGCATACTCCTGCGCATTCAATTCCGGTATGTGATTGGATGAATTCCACTAATCAAATGAATTCATCCACCAGGCAGCGCGCATTTCATTACAAATTGCAGGATTACTCAACACTGCTGAGTCAGCAGAAAGCCCTATTAAAAACTGACCCGCGCGCGATGTGGTTACTTTCTTAGTAAAATTGTTATGTGCGATCAACTGGTTTTCTGATCAATTACCAGATTTTAACGACTCCCTTATTCAGAAAAAGTCGTAACGATTTTCCAGACGTTTGTTACCTAAAATGTGTTTGTCTTCTTATGGCATTGATGGAAGGTGATTGTTTTATTTCGTTTGAAATTAAACAAAACAATACTTTTACTATTGTGTTATGGAGCAAGCAGAACCGAAAAATCAAAACAATCTAATTTGCAACATAAATTCAATTGGAATATCTTAAATACCAACAATATAAACATGTACCTATAGCAACATGTATAAGCTTTTTTGTCTAAGGGAGTTAAACGATATATTAAAATCGAATGCATGATGGTTTTAGAATTGTGTCATTAGTATCATTGCTTTCACTAGAATATGTTACGGCAAAAGTGAAAGGTATTCTTACATCGTCGTCTACACAACGCTTGTTTATTATTTATCTCTCATCTGCATACAATTCACGTTTGTGATTGGTCACGAGTAATTTACTGCCATAGTGCGTGGTCATATTGACCGACCTTTATTGCCTGCGCATCCTATAAAATTAGTAGAATTTAAAGTAAGAAATTAAAAAATTAAGCGAAAGTTGGTACACTGACTAGTTGGGCTAAGCGTGGTCCGATCGGGCCAAAATACAATAGTTCTTCTAAGAATTCATTATCAAAAGATCTACCTCTACATATTTCTTGGAAACTACCGCTCTCTGAGTTAAGAAGAAATTACTTTTGGACGTATTGGATATCCTAGCATTCAAGATTCGTTTATTTCATTATAAGAATAAATAATTGTGGTGTTTCAGTAACTGTAATTGGACTTCTAAAAAATCAAAGTATACTGGCAAATTACTTCTTGACGATAATTCAACGCGATAGGTTATGCAAAATATTATGGAAGACGTAAAAATTCAAAAAGTTAATTTTGTTGTTATCTCAACCCAATACATTCTAATTGACGGGACACGGATCTTCTCATAAAGAGAGGGTGCAGGCCATAATCCGCTACGCTGGTCTAGTGTGGGTTGGTGGATGACACATGTCCTTGAATTTATGCCATTTTTCAACATGTTGGCTTCCGCACGAAGCTACTATTGTTGATCAATCAACTAACACCAACACAATGTACATTATTACTATTTAATAAAACTAAACATCAAAGTCTGTTTACATCAGAACAATTATTTGTCTTGGGTTCGGTCTAGGACCGGTAGCATTTATGGCATTTGCAAATTTAGCGTTTATGTAAAGCGTTTGTTTTGGAAATTTTACCAATAATGATTGAAATTGGATTTTTTGACAGTTTACGATGCCATTTTTTGACTGTTTTGAGCTATCTGAACGGTGAACGAAAACAGTTAAAAATACAATTTTTGCTCACACATTTCCAAAGCGAACGCTGCATGTGATCAATTTTGCCATTTTTAACTGTTAATTTTGCCATCTGTGGCTATCCGAACAGGCCTTAAGTAGACATACAAGCGTTGTGTAGCCGAGTCCGCCCCGCATGCCACTGTCGCTTGACTGACATACTAATCAATGTTTCCCGCCCCATCCCGCCGCGCCTCACAGAGCAGCAGGCGACGGTCACGATCCCCGGCACTAACCTGTCAATTCCCCTCTCCGCCCTGACTGGGGGGCAGATGTTGAACGTCTCCAACGTTTTCCCCGGGATACAGAATATACACATCCCCACCAGTCAGACGGTTACGATGGGGACAACGCAGCCGACTGGGGATAAGGGGGGGAAGGAAACGAAGCCGCCGACATCGTCGCCTGAAGGTTGGTTGCAGGCCGTGTGGAGAGACATTCCTTTTTTTTGTTACGTCACCACTGTTAATATGCGCTGTTAAGGGAGTGGTCTTCGAAATGATAGCGGTCACTCGAATAAATAATTCTGGTACATGGAGCCATGAGTGAGAAAAACGTAATGGTAAAGCTGCAGCTATGTTGGACTGCAAACAGTTTTGTATTGCTTCAATTCCACAATAACTAAAATGGTTTTTGGTAGCCACCGTGATCCGTTTTAATTATTGTGGATGGATGGAGTAATACTGAACTGTTTGCAGTACTTTAATATATCGAAATCCAACCCAGCTACAGCGTTACCAATACATTTTTCTCACTTATGGCTCCATGTACGAGAATGATTTATTCGAGTGGCAGCATCGTCGCATCATTTCGGAAACCGGAGCCTTAACGAAAAAATTTAAAAGTCACAGCCATTTTTATTCCTATCTCATTCACACTTCGTTTTCGACTTGAAAGTGGGACAAGACAACAATGTTTTCTGGCTTTCGTCTGAATTGCTTTATCAAGGCGCGCGTATTACTAATGTCATTCTCTTGGATGTCTTACTGTTTATGCACATGCGGGCAATGACAAAGGAATTTCTCTCCAAACAATGACTCCTAAACATCACGTTCCCAAGCTTCTATTATAATATTTCATTTAATTTTACTCCGCTTGGTGTTTAATTAGTTTCTATAGTGCACTGTCGCTATCATATTCATTATCACTTCACAGAATTACTAGAATAGAAATTAGATATCACATTCTTTGCATATTTGTAACAGATACATTGGTACCTTTTAAGCTGACTGTGTCTATGACAGCATTATCATCTTCATTATATATTGTTTTTGTAAGAAATCAAATTGCTGTATTGGTAAATAGTTAAGGGTGATTTCAAAATGTGAGAGCGAGATTGTGAACGCAGGATGGACTCTCACTCCTCTTGCTAATAAATACTGCATCATAATGAAATTAATACAATGTTTCATCTTGTTCTTACTTTGCTTATTTCAAACGCGATGGAGAGAAACAAAACCATTATAACAGAACTATTCTGGATTTTTTTTTATAATTAGTAGTTGTTATTGATTACTTCGTGATTTTTTTTATGATTTTTGTGTGCTGGAAGAGTTTTTTTTTAATAAAATCAAAATTAAAAATTCAGTCATTTTGAGTACTTAACCGATTTCACCGCGTCGAGTTACATCACAAAGTAGGAACGTGGTAAAAATTATCTTTGTTAAGATACCTACACTATATCTTTAAGACTTATGCCCACCTGCACAATTTGAGAGCGCCTATCCCTACATTAGAAAAATCTTATAGCCCGATTACACCTGCCGAATAAAACGGCGAGTCAGTGCTGTCGCCGAGTACTCGGTGTTTGTAAACACACGTCGAGTGGCACTCGACGTGTGTTGACCACCTGGTGGCAATTGGGAATATAATTCCCGATTGCCACCCGGGGGCCAAAATATAGCTCTTCTAGGACAGGCATTATTTATGAAAGAATGTGAAATTTACAAAAGAATATTTTAGAGACCAACTAGATCTAAAAGTTTGATAGCAAGTATCCGTCTGGTTAGGCGGCGGTGGCGTAGCGGTGCGCGGCGGCACAGGTATGGGCATGGTGCCGGTTCAAGTCCCGGTGAGCGTGGCGGGCGGACACACCGTGTACCAGACCGTGCATCTGCCGGTCCACGCGCCCCATCATCTGCAGATCATACCGCAGCTTCAACAGGTGCGCATCTCTTTACTTTGTTTTTTTTATTCATCATCATCCTCAACAGCCGGCCTCCCCAGAGAGTGCCACTTTGAGCTGCTGCTCGCCTTCTGCATCCATCGGCTCCCTAGATTTTCAGATTTTGTTACATGCTTTCATTATGAGGTTATTGAAATATAATCTAAGAACTATATTAATGTATCCAACCGAGTTTCCAGGGTATTTTTGACTCTTCAAAAGACACCGTAACATACAAAACATCACCAAGGTCTTTATCCCGATTTCAGATGCAGCAACCACAAGTGGCAAACGTGTTGACACCCTCCGGTCAAATACAACAGATCCAAATATCGTCCCTCGCGAACGTTCAGGTAAATATTGGGACATAATAGAGTACAATACACTCGCAGCTTAAATAACTACCTTAACTTTAACAAAATATTTTAACAATACTCTTCAAAAAACGCCCTATTGATCACATTGGAATTTGTCTTGAAGGCAACTGTTATTGTACCTTTTGTCTTTTAAATTCCCAAGTACTCTAAAATAGGTAGCGCCCCAATCGTAAGAATACGGGCTTTAGTGTATTTAAAAACCTTATACTTGATTTTTTAAAGGCTTTGCTATAATTTATTAGTATATTATTTTTAACTACATGTGACTGCGAAACTTTGTCCATAGAATCCGAAATAAACTCATTTAACTAAACTAGATTAGTGGCCGTGGACCTTCCTCACAGGATGCTGTGTTGTGTTGTAAAGAAGGGCGCGAAGTTCTTAACGCCGAGTACAAGTGCTCATAAAATAATTTTCAAATACTTTAGCAATTATTACTTAGAACTTTGAAATAGGCCGATAAGTTTTTCGGACTACTTTATGTGTGGGTGAAATAAACGCAATTTTCCAAAGTCAGTCTTGAGAGTAATTTTGACAATGGGAAGCAGCAGATAGCAACGCGCAATATTACTTTTTTTTGGTGTGATTTGCCTTGTAAACCTTCTTGTAAAAATGTTATGTTGTGTGATCTCTTGAATAAATGCATTTTCTTATCTTTCTTTCTTTTAAGGGAAGGCCACAGTCAGTTGCCTCGGAGAAGGCTTATGTCCAGATGTTCAGTAACACGCGATGATGATCTTCTTTTCATGTCTTTCTTACCTTCTCTCTTTTCTTCTTCAATTCCGTTTTCCTTCATGACGATGACTAGAAATAAAGCTGTAAATACAATGCGGGTTGTTTGGTTTGGTAGCAGGGCAACGGTACCCAAACGGCTGCAAGTGGCGCATCCACTCCTGCCACCATCACGCTGCAGGTGAGAGAAACTTGTGGTTTCGGGTGTACACGTTGTTTTTTTGTTTTCGCAGATTTGTATTGGGTTTTTAATGGTTTGTTTAGTTGCTTTTGTCGATTATCAGATTTTGTTTGGTTTTGTGTGTGGGTGATCTTTTTCTTTCATTCGTTTGTGAGTTTCTGCTTTTGGTTGATGCTTTTTAGTAGTTAATACATGCTCTATGCGAATGCCTTATATTTCCCACAATAACTTTGACATGATACTTTCAAAATATATCTAAAAAGGACAGAATTAACCCAACCCTACTGTGGACTAGAGACAAAAACGTTTAACCCCCTTCTTAGCCACATTTGTTCCGCAAATATGGATTAAAGAAGGTATTGTTTTTTGTCTCCAGTCAATGCTAGGGGCGTAGCTAGTACAATAATTGATTGTTGTTAACAGATTATAGATTTTGTGACTCTTACTTATTATTGTATATTCAATTTTCATATTAATATCGTTTTATGTCATTCACCATCAACTACTGAAACCTTTTTCAAAATACTACCTATACTAATCCCGTAACATGGAATATGTTTGTAAGTTTATGTATTTATTTCTGCCGCTTGACTAAAACGGGAAGGCGGTATCGAATCCGATGCAAGCGGACTCTAACGGAATCCAGCAGCAACCGTCGCAGACGATAATTACCTCGACGCCGACCGGACAGCAAGTGACCGTCATCCCAGCACAGACCAATGTACGCCAGCCAAATGTTGTCCAGGTACTTCGGCAATCTTCGGCACTTGACGAATATTCCCGAAGCGCACTTATAGTTTAGTCTGTGTCTTTGTGTAATAGTTGTGGATTTCGTATCATGTAGGTGGCCAGGGAAAGTCATCACAGCACAGACCAATGTACACCAGGCAAATGTTGTCCAGGTACTTCGGCAATCGTCGACACTTGTCGAATATTCCCGAAGCGCACTTGTAGTTTAGTCTGTGTCTTTGTGTAACAGTTGTATATTTTGTATCATGTTGGGGGGCCAGTGAACGTCATTTCAGTCCAGACCAATGTATGCCAGGCAAATGTCCAGATATTCGGCAATCTTCGGCACTCGACGAATATTCCCGAAGCGCACTTGTTGTTTATGTGTTTGTACGACATTTGTGTTGTGTATCATTAATGACCAAGTCTGTCTGCTTGGCGGCAAGTGAGTGTCATCCCTGCTCATACCAATGTACGCCAGTCATTGTCCAGGTACTTCGGCAATCTTCGGCACTCGACGAATATTCCCGAAGCGCACTTGTACTTTAGCCCGTGTCCTTGTATAATATTTGTGTGACATCCGCCAACTCGCATTGGGCCAGCGTGGTTGATTATATGGCTATGGCCTACTCTCTCTGTTTTGAGAGATGCCCCGTTTTTTTTTTGTGAATTGTTAATACATTGGTGCTGCAATCCGCCCATTGTAATCTACCCATAATAAGCTTTCCGGTGATGTACTTTATTATTTTTGTGTCAATACAAAGGACTATCTTTAAAGCTAGCCTTAGTAAGCTACTAAAGTATGGCGGTACTCCTCTGCTAAAAGGGAAGTGAAAGAGACGAAGATGTTATGATGACGGTTATCTTTAGAGAATGCAACACAGGATCTATGTATTAATCTAATATTATTTATACAAATTACTAATGGTGATATTATGGTGCATTTTTGCATGCCGCTTGGGTTGAAAATGTCTACCTAACCTAGTGTTTTTTATTGAAGCTCATTGGGCCCAATTTTGAAGGCTTTAGTTGTCAAATCTAAAAGTTCTAAAACTAATGCTGTTCTTGTCAAATAGACGGCAATGTAAGAGACGGATATATTTTTAGTATTTTAAGAACTGTCAACTAAAGCCTTCAAAATGAGGCCTTGTGTTTCTGTAATGTCACGTGACTAATTGTGATGTGGGCGTTGTGGCTAAAGTATCACGTGACGACTGTTTAGCTGAGGGCGTTGTGGCTGAAGCGTCACGTGGCTTATTGTGGGCGTTGTGGATGAAGTGTCATGTGACTAATTGAGTTGTGGGCGTTGTGGGTGATGTGATGTCACGTGACTTACACATGTGCACGTTTTATTATGAATATCGGCTACTGCTCAATCAAGTCTCTCCAGCGCTCAACTTGTTGCTCACAAAATACAAAAGCGAATGTCGATTTTATAATGATTAATACAGACAACAAACTCTAAAGTGAACTTATTTCCAGGTCCCAACGTTGGGCGTGGGCGGTTTAGGCGGTGCAGTGCAGTTAGTCCCAGCACTCGGCTTGGGACAGGGATTACAGTTAGCCCAATTGCAACAGCAGCAATCACAACCGCAGCCTGTCATAGGTATGTTACTGAACTAGTAAGTCATTAATTAGTGTAGTTTATTTTAATTGTTTTGACTTGATATATGTATGTGTTGTGAATGAATATGTAGTAGATAGATATTAGATTAGTTATTAATATAATAAAAAGAAGGCTTGACAGTATCACCCACCCTAAAAGTGTCGTCACCTTACTAATAAAATCATTGTGTAGTGGAAGATCAGTTATTGTGAGTTATTATTTGCGCGGGACATCTCTGCTAACCCTTGGTCGGGACGCTAAATGTCCCGATTTTCCACCGACCTCCTTAGTCTATACTTTATTCGATAATTTCGAGAGGAGTATAACTAATTATATTTTCACTCTCATATTTTCTCATATATTAAAAGCAATTACGAAAAAATCAAGGGCATATCGGTTAGTACTAGAGTCCCGTAGATGCATAGATATTTGGATTCAATTACAAATGAAAAAGGTACAAGTTTGAATATTGATCTTAGAGAAAAGGTCTATAACGGTTAAAATGTGAGGTCTACAGAAATAAACATAACATGGCCGGTATAATATTCTCTACATGTTTCTTGCTTTCAAATTTGATATAGGCAAAGATGAATCACTGACGGCCTTATTAATAAATGTAGAGTAGTTTTGGATTAGCTAAACCCGATTTTGGCCTTTTCGATCGAGTTCAATATTCCAATGTGAAAACTTTGACGGGCCCGATAGCTCAGTTGGTAGTATCCCTGCCTTCTGAACTGAGGGATGTGGGTTCGATTCCTACCCGGGACAAACATTTGTGTGATGAACATAGATGTTTGTTCTGCGTGTTATATTGTATTCTATGTATGTATTTACAAATAAAAAGTATCTAAGTATTGTATCAGTTACCTGGTTCCCATAGTACAAGCTATGCTTAGTTTGGGGCTAGATGGCGCTGTGTGAAATGTCTACACATATTTATTTAAAAAAAAAAAGACGAAACTTGGCGTATCTAATCCGAAGCTTCTACGCGTTTTTTAATAAGGCCGTGAGTAGCTATTCCTCTTTTATGCAGCGTTTATTAGTAAGGTGATTATTTATAAGTGGTTAATATTAACAGTAGTTAACTTGCTACGCCTGCATGCTCTCTGTGCCGTGTTTGTGATCTGACGCTAATGTCTAAATGCCGACAAGAATCACTTTTTCAGCACAACCGACTTCTCTAATAGGTCAGCAAATCCAACAAGACCCTAACGAGCCTGGCAAGTGGCAAGTGGTAACGGTCAGTACCAGCGCAGCAAGCACTGGCAGTAACAATTCTAGTACTGAGTGCGAAGCCATTAAACAGAGGTCCACGAGCCCTAATGGCTCTAAGAGGTTATTGAAGAGAGTTGCTTGCACTTGCCCTAATTGTGATCAAGGAGAGAAGTAAGTACTTAAACCTTTTTTTTCAGTCTACTGTATTCTTTTCTACGGTTTGCAAGGTTCTTTGTCCAAGAGTGGGTTTTTGATTCGTAGTTGAGGCCTACTTAAACCGGCGCGTTTTTCGCTAACGCTGTGGGTAGTGGTATACCCACAGGTTTGAATATGCCTTTAAGGTAACCATTGGTCAAATGTTCTAACAAATTCTAACCAATGGTCAATATTTCTTAGAATGTTTGTCCATTATTTAATTTAACTACAGATCAATCAAAGACGTTCTTCTGAGGAGGCCTATTTTCAGGAGTTTTTATTCTACTTCTGGCTGTTGATAAATATGACATGTGCCAGTCTATTTAAAAAAAAATAACAATCAATACTTTCCTACTAAAATCAACACTTTTCTTTAAAACATCAGACTGTACAACATAGATTTTTCCTTTCAGACCGCCAAGTAGAAGAAAACTGTAGTAACCCACAACAGACCATAATCCACAATACTCTATAATACAACACAAGTTAACTGGTAGATAATGCTTTGGAGATTTAGGGCCGCCATTATACTCATAGGTATTGATTGTGAATTTAATTCATGTTAACTTAAGGACTATTTTCAGTATAAACTAGTTAGGTCATTTTTGAACATCTTCACCAGAATACAGTTTTACATTTTTGAAACCAGAAGCGTCCTGCGGTTTTGACTCTTTTCCTTTACTAAAATTGCCGGGATAAAAAGTACCCAATGTTGGTCTCGGTATAGCGGTATAAGCAATCTGTATGAAAATTTTCATTGATATCTGTTCAGCATTTTTCAAGTAAAATCCACACAAATGAACGTACAAATTCACAGACAACAGATTTTACACTCCTTATGGATAAGTATAAAAATTATTCGTGCAAAATTAGATAGTCGTTTCAATTTTTTCTGTTGCGTTCGAAAACTATTCGTTTATTCTTCAATAGTTTATACTGAAATCTGTTCTGTAACAAACGAAGATCAGTAGATCAGAATTTTATCTTAATTTGCTTTTAGCAACAACGTAATAATTAAGCGCAGAACAAAAAAAAGCGTCATATTTTTCAAAGCTCTGTGTAATTATGCATACTTTCATCCATCGCATATTGAGTCAAATAAAACTATTACCAGAAATAATAAACGAAATATCTATATTCAATTTTGATCTATTGAACCTCGAACATACGTACACACTTCCAAATTTATTTAATAATAATATAATTTTACAATAAGGTAATTTGTCCACAGTCGGCTAGTGGACCGTAAGAAACAGCACGTGTGTCATATAGCGGGGTGTAATAAGGTGTACGGGAAGACATCACATTTGCGTGCGCACTTGCGTTGGCACTCCGGCGAACGGCCTTTCTTGTGCAATTGGTTGTTCTGTGGAAAGAGGTAAAAGTTGATCGATATTAATTATTATTGTAATCTGAAATTAACTTATTCTTTATCATTCTCTTGACTTCTTATGGAGATCTCTAACGCCCTGCCAACTCTAAATAACAAAAATTGGGTCAGTTTGATTTCGTCTTAACTTTTTTGCATCTGACTGTCATTTCGTAGATCTCATACTGATGAATCGACATTGTTCACTAATGGGATATTTATCATGTAATTTATTTGGCAACTTAAAATAAATAAATGATATGGTAAATCCCGCATATTTGAGTTAGTGTTACTTGCTGAACATGGAAGTTTCAAATCTTACATAGATGAATCGATTCTGTCATTTTTTATAAAAGAAAATGTTTTTTTTTGTTTTGAAAGGTGGTTTTATTGATAGTGTTTTAACTGTTAGAGGTTTTTGTGATAAGGGAATTATTAATTTCTAATTTAAGGCGTTTTGGTGCATAGCTCTCTTTCTCTACTATGTTACCCTTATATTTGTCCCTACACAATACACTAACATTTTACCTGTCCAAGAAAAAATCACGTATGACACTACAACAAACTAATTATTACAACATAAAGTTTAATGCACTTGTTTAATTTCAGATTCACCCGTTCCGACGAGCTCCAAAGGCATAGACGGACACACACGGGCGAGAAAAGGTTCGAATGTCCGGAATGTAGCAAACGGTTTATGCGGTCCGACCATCTCGCCAAACATGTCAGGATACACACGAAGAACAGAATCACGGTACGTTTGTATGTTAGCTGCAATGGCAAACTTTAAAACCGCAATAGGCAGGCCACATTGCTTGCAGAACTGGCAACCGATGGAGAAGAAAGGATTTCGAGTGGCGACCACGAACCGGAAGACGCAGCGTTGGCTCCCCATTAGGTGGACCGACGATCTGGTCAGAACCGTGAGGAGCCGGTGCCGGATCCTTATTCTTCTGACCAGATCGTCGGTCGGATGTAAGACAAATTAAGCGCTTTCATCGAAAGAAAACACACAAAACATTTTCAAAAGCTCGAGAAAAAGTTCATCATCAATAGCCCGAAGACGTCCACTATTGGGCGGTTATTCTCTATGGACACACAGATTCCACACGATACGAAACCACGTCGTTATCGTGTCTTGTTCAAATCGTGTCACAGCGTCAGATATACCTTCACTTTACATTAAAGTTATCTTTATTTTGAATAAAATTATACATAAGTGGTCATATCTTTTGATGTGTTGATGTTTTGGAACGCATCTCGGTAAAAAATATGATTTTTGACAGTTCAAATCGCGCCAATTCCAAATTCATTTCGCGCGGTTTTGTTTTCGTTTCATAGAGAATAGAGTTTTGCAGATTTCTTATGTAATACAGGGAATTCGCGTGGTTTCAAAGTAAGGAATCGATACGGAATAAGGGCCCAGAACATAGGCCCCCAGAAAGCGCCACCTTGAGTGACTGCTCGGGTTCTGCATCCATCGGCTCCCCGCGGCTTTTACCAGAACGTCGGTCCACCTAGTGGGGGGCCGGCCTATATGCTGCGTCTACGCTACGTCGTGAGAAAAAGTTACTCTGCTCAAAAAATATGAAGCAAATTTTAAACATATTTATACATTAAAAAAATGTTATTGAGTTTTGGTATCATTATTTAACATCATGAGCCTTCTCCAATAAATAATTTCACCCTTGGCCTTGTTAGGTATGCTAAGGAGTTTTGCCATTTTACTGCCTTACTCACAGTTTTTTTCTTATTTTAGGAGGTAGCAACATCAACACAAAACATATACCCTGATTCCGGCGATGATAGTTGTGACGATAAAATGATGCTCACCATCGAAACTATGCACGAGTCGGACAGCGAAGAAAAGCTCGTTATGATTCGGCCTGGAACCAAAATCGAGCCAGACCATATAGACAGCTAAAACTAAAAGAAGCGAATTGAGAAAGATGCGACCTCAATATAAGAAAACAAATGCATAATTGAGAGTTGATTGTATTAGACAGTCTGGACTGATCAAGATACGCACAAAATAAGGTCTGTTTTTCAATATTTGATAATATGTGATTGTGCTATTGCAGACATTATTATAATTGAAGCTGATAAACGATTTTGACATATTCCAGGAACAACAGTGAAGTTTATAGAGTGTTTGTGGTCTAATAAACTTTAAACACAATTATGTAATAATTATTTAAAAAACGATGTTGAGGTAGGGCGGGGTTCGCTGACTTAAAGCTGCAGATGTTCAGTTAAAATGCTGATCAATGAAATCAATTCTACAATTTAAAAGATTTATTCTATTATATTATTGACAACTGATAAATATCATTTTTGTAGTCTGTGAACTCAACCTTTACGTATTTGTTATTGAATCAATTTTATCGAAGGCTATGAGGTGAAACTAAATATAGACAAGTAATGTTTTTCAAACGGTTTCGCCTTCTATCTTTTGATACTGATGATGTTTTTTTGTTGTAATCATAGATACAGCTAAGACACAGTCGGGATAAAAAATAGGTCATTTAAAATGAAGCCTTCTTACTAAGGTGGAATTCGCTGACTTTACAATAGCCAGTTATTAGGCTAAATAGTTATTTCAGAGGTGTACTTATTCAATTGTTTTTGTGTCAGCCGTTTAACTTACAACAGAGTTTTAAACAGTGGTGGAGTTCACCCTTATTAGTTACAGAAACATTATTAAAAAATAAATTGACCAATGATGCGGCTTGATTTTAAATCGTCCGAAACTTTCTATCCAATGGCAGATGTTTTGACTGTAATTCAATGGTTGTATTTTTGTGTTGAGTTATATTTACATTATGTAAACCGCCTATGTAAAAATTATGTAAATATTAGGAATGTATTGTGTAAAAACGCGTGGTTGTAATGATTGAGATTAAAATTGTGAATGTTTATTATAATTATGAGTTAATAAAAAAATATATAAAATTAATACAATACAAAATGGCAACCAGTTCTGATATATTTAAGTTAGTTACGCACGTACTTATTCGTAATAAAACCAACTCTGCCTTTCTTAACATTTAAATATATGGCTAATTAATTAATTATTATGTAAACGTGATTTCAAAGCGCCAGTTATGATTAAAACCATTTTTTAGTACAACTTTTCGGGCCTCACTATGCTTGAATTTATTTTACATTTCATAGTGAATTTAATTGCAGCTGACTAAACATTATGTGAAACAAATAATTTTTTATGCGTTCTAACGTTGTTTTATGTATTACATTTTTTGTTTGTTACTAGACAGCGATAAATGTGTTCAGATTCAAACGTCCATACAATATTAATATTAATATATTATTGTGTAGGTACATACGAGTATTTTATTATAATTGTGTGTCGGTGTTAATATAAAGTACTCTTACGCACCATACAATATATCACGCGATGTTTTAAGGAATATTATTAATTCGTGCAATAAAAAAATTGCACGACACAAGCCTATTGCATCGTGTGGACGCGTGTTGCGGCTCCAGATTGTGTCAACCTTACTGTATAGTATTAGATGTCTGTGGTGTCAACAAATTGCGGGACGGATTGAATGGTGCGTAACGTACTTAACCTTTAAGTCACATTTTATTTGCTAGCTCAAAACCTAAACCCAGTGCTTTTTTCACATTCATTTAGATAAATCTGTTTGTTTATTTTATTAATAAAGTTTATATAAGATGGTCTTATAATACTATTTTTTGCGCAACGAATTAATTTAATAAAAAGTATGCACCAATTTATTATAAAATTTCATTAATTAATTAGTTAGGACAATTTAGTAACTTTGTATATAATAACATTAACTTTATTGAAATATGTCGTCATTATCGTTAAATCATCATAATTTAATTATTATTTATATAAACTACTGATTAGGTATTATTACAAATGTAGAAAAATACATCTAAAATTGCACAAATGTATAAAATTACGTTTTTATTATTAGGTATAGGTAGCACCTTTAATCTGTGATCGAAGGTTCATTGTGTCACCGAAAACTTGAAATATCTTCATATTTCGAGTAAACATTATAATAATAATGAATGATACAAACTAATAACTCTTAACACTTGAATAATTAGTACTAGTTTATGGAAAAATATATTATAGACATTCTGAAAAACGGTCCTGACAAAACTTGTAATGTAATGCCCTCTCTTCCACCATTGTATTTTTCTTCCAACGGGCAATGTGCCTTTATTATTCAACCTAACTATTCCACTAAATGGAACTACTACTACACAATCTACTACAAATAGGCTAATAGACAGTCCATTGTATTGAAAGTGCAGTGGGGGAGTGAGACAATAATGTGTAAAATTGTCATGAAGTACAGTCGGGTAAATAATATTTACCATAATGTGTGTCTGGATTCTTTATTGGCGAGAGAAGTTCTAGTTTAAAGTAACAGAATCTTAACGTAATGTAAAACTGATGGTTGAGGGTACAAAATAAAATAACAAAAATGAAATATGATAATAATGTATGAAAACTTGTTTGGATTAGTGTGATTTTTTGTTGAACATTTGTCGTCACAAATGTTCAACGTTATTTTGCAGGTTTTTCAAAGGTTGAATTTTTTTTAAGTAAGTTCCACCATTATATACCTTCAAAAATCTCGCAATGCGCGAGCGAGATAGAGGATGCACGCAGATCCTGGTCTTAAAATATTTTCTCTCATAGCTGGTACCTACAGTGCTAATTTTGCAGTACCTGTCGTAGATTTTCCTTTAATTTCAACTAATTTATCGTAACACTTGAGATTACTGGTTGTTATTTAGTCATAAGATTCCTTGAGCACTGTGAAAGTGCAAAAAATGGTGTAACACCATTCTGCAATTCAGCCTTGATCCTTTGTGCATTTGGAAGTATATTCATTCTGCAACTAAGACATTTTGTATACACAGACTTTACAAACCAGACGCTATGACCCTAACCCGTATGATATATTGCCAATATGGCAAAATCTTCGATCCTTTTTTATCCAACTCTGGAAAATGATGAGTTCATTATGTCGCCATTTCTATAGGTACATAAGCTTTTCGTCTCAATGTGTTGTGTAAAAAGGCTTGTATTATTTGAAGTCATGTAAATATTGTAATAATTTAATTGTACAGTGTATAAATTGTGTGTAAATAATTTTATTGTTGAACCGGTTAAATAAAATATTTTTACAATGAACCAACTGGTTTTTATTACAATAGACTTGTAGGACAACGTTATTACTAAATTATTCTTTATGGCAAGACGGTAAATACCCGACATAAAACATAGTGTGTCAAAAGCAAATAAGTAATCGACGTTCATCAGGGATAGTATTATATAATTTTTAAAATAGCCCGAGTTATTCCGCTGTATGGGATGTGGCATCTGTAATGTAGGTATTATATTATCTGGGATATTATAATGTTTCTTTGAAGAAAGAATATAGGTAGGTAGGTACCTAGTTTACTACTTCACTAATATCTGCCTGCTTACAAATACCTACTATTAAGTAGATACCCATTTTCCTACGTCAATGTTGATAAAATATGTTGATAGTGTATTAAAAAGATTGTGTCAACTTTTACTAAAGTGTGCCTTTATGGGTATAGGTTGTATGTATTATCTTGAAGATATCTTGAGGGACAATAGACTTTTAATAAAAAATCTGAATTAACTATAGTACCCTATAGCCAGTAGTTTGGGTAGGTAACACAATTTTTTTCAGATTTTGAGACTGTACAGTAGTGTAGAAAGACTAATGAATTTCTTCATTCAGTCTTCCCTGCCCATTGAAATCAAAGCACAACCGTCACGACGTCAGGTCGTCGTCCGCCGTCTAATGGCTACTATTACCGCAGCTTAGACAACAGTTACAGGGCTATTACCTCTTCTGTGAAATCGTGATGCGCGACCGCTGCTGCCCACAAAATGCTACTTTTCTATTTTTCCTATAGTAAAGGTGATTTTGAATAAATTATCTACTTGCGAAGATGCTATTTGGGTCTGGGAGGCTGCAAGTAGGAACCTACGCTGCTACGGTTCTACGACCATAGCTCGAAGAACCTACGTGATAGTTCTATTCATCGATACCAAAGACAAAGTAAGTAATGTATATAAAACCTCATAGGTACTTACTTATATTACATTACAGCTATGGCAACTTAAAAAATCAATAAGAAGAAGACGATAGGTATTTTGGCGGGAACGCGGAAATGTTGCACGTCGTTGCATTGTATTATTTCTCAACACTTGTGCTTTTTCCAGTATTAATGTTTAAAATTGGTGGTGTTTTACGCATTATGTGCTGAATTACTAGCATGAGTGAGGGCAAGTGATATAATGTGGTGAAACGTGAGTTTTCGTGTTGCTTCCAAAATTCCATAGAAGCTTCTAGTAAAGTTGCCACCACTTTACTGGAGCATGACTTAGACTGGATTTCGACTACCTGACTTAGACTGGACTATGACTATGACTAGAAAATGACTGCATGAAATATTTGTGTGGAGCCAAAATATAAAAAAAATATCATCTCGCTTTTATTTCTCTTCTGACATGACACTGGCAAAAATGTGCTAAACAATTGCCATAAAAAAAAATTCGTCATTCTCGTCAGAGAATTAACCATGGAGGTCTATGGAGAGAGCCAAAATCTGCCAATGCGGCGTTGCCGCTCCGCATCCTTCGTGTAAACATACTGTCTTGTATCTCTGTCTAATACACGAATCGTCGCATAGAGTATGCGAGAAAGCGAATGTCGGTACGGCAACGTCGCCTTACCGACACCGCGTGTCATGTTCTGACAGTTTGGTGTGTCATGAAATTAAATGCGAGAGCATAAAACGTGAAAATTTAGTGATTATATTGTTATTAGGGCTAAATATTGTATCAATAGTGAAATTGTGTCGTGTTGTGCTGTGTTTTGTGCATCAAGAGTAACCCGAGGAGTCGAAGGAAAACCAGAATCATCACTTTATACGTTAAAGTTTACTGGCTATTTTTATGTTAAACATCGAAGTAAATATGCATTTCATATTAAGAATATACGTTTTTTCCACCGTATAATTACCATGCGATTGCAATTACTGAAAGATTTAATGCTTTAATTGATATTTTTGGGATGGGCGATTTTACGCCTCTCGAATAGTGATGTCACTGTCCATTACATTTTGTCGATATTCGTAAATCTTCATACATTTGCACAAAATTACTTTGGTTTTAGGGAGATTAAAATGTAGAAAATCTCTTTCCTTAAACCACTTTTGAATGGATTTAGATCAAAGTGCAAACAGAATGAAAAAGTAGGTGTAAATCTGGCAATTTAAAAATAGGCACCTAACCTACTTTTATAAAATACAATAGGTAGGCCAGTGTCGTCTGGCTTCAATATGAGTTATGAAATTAATAATAAACTAGCTGACCCGCCCCGGTTTCGCACGGGTTTAAGTTTTATGCCTTACCCTGTTTATGGGTAAGAGAGAAGCAAAAGTGAAAAATATAGGGGAAAAGGATGAATAGATGGGACGGCGAAGGGAGACAGGCGCACCCGTCCCATCCATTCATCCTTTTCCCCTATATTTTTCCCTAAAATAAATATAGGGGCTTCAATACAACAAACGTGATTTTTTGCTCGTTTTTATAGATAATGGTACGGAACCCTTTTTACAAATTTAACCATCATTTTAATGAATAGAATAAGAAAACGCGAATGTAAAATAAAAACTAACTATTATGGAACAATGTTATTTGAACAGCCTGAAGACGTCCACTGCTGATCATAGGCCTCCCCCAGGGAGCGCCACTTAGAGCGGCTGCTCGCCTCCTGCATCCATCGGCTCCCCGCGGCTTTCACCAGGTCGTCGGTCCACCTAGTGGGGAGCCGGCCTACGCTGCGTCTTTCAGTTCGTGGTCGCCACTCGAAAACCTTTCTTCCCATCGGTTGTCAGCTCTACGAGCGATGTGGCCTGCCCATTGCCATTTCAACTTGTTAATCCTAAGAGCCACATCGGTCACTTTAGTTCTTCTGCGGATCTCCTCATTTCGATCTTATCTCGCAGGAAAACACCGAGCATTGCTCTCTCCATAGCTCGTTGCGCGACTTTGAGCTTAGTAATGAGGCCAACAGTTAGAGACCACGTCTCAGTTCCATAAGTCATCACTGGCAACGCACATATAAAAATGTTACTTACAAATGTTATTTCATATAATGTTTCAATATACTTTTACTAGATAGCAGCTCAAATTGTCCATTTCCAGTCAATGGTTAGCATGCATAATCATATTTTTACCATCCTCTGTAATTACATACCAGTACATAGGCGTAATTAAATTTTATCGTGTATCTTTCATTAGAAGTTGGCAACGCTCAGTGGCTATCACCGGAGCGGAGCGAGGTCTTGCTTTCTTGCTCCGTTCGCTCCACTCTTCTCTCTTACATTCACTATCAACGGTAAATCTTACCACCATGATGTTTATTGTTTTGTTCAGTTCGCTAGTTCGCTTACACCATAAATAAACAAAGTAATGCTCAGGTAACTGCGCCGACGCAGGCTGTTGGAGGCTCTATTTTTCTCAACTGATTTTTCATATTTTTCCAAGTTGTCAATAAAACTTCCAAATAATATTGCAAGTGCTAACCTAATTACCTAAGCTATATGCGGTGCTTCTTTTACCTAACTTATAAGAATTACCTATATTCTATGATCGGTATTTTGTTAGGTAAGTACCTAGGCACATCTAAGATCGGATTGGTGACGCATTTATCATGTTTGACTTATGTAAAAGCTAGCTATAAGTAGGTAGGTAACCTATAGGAAGGGAACATAATATTATAATCTCGATATTGTTGGCTCGAGAGAGGTCGATCCAACAATATAAGGTAGACCTAGGTATATAGGTACTCAATAACACTAGATTTTTTGTAGGTCTTTCTGTCCTGACCTACCTTCTACGATGTACCTACCTATATAAGAAAGTCAAGTAGGAAAGTTCATACTCATTCAACATGCCAAATACCAAACACCAGATCAAAATATAACTAAACGAAGAATAATAGGCATAACATCATATAATAATAAGTAATAATAAATATGTGTAGACATTTCACACAGCGCCATCTAGCCCCAAACTAAGCATAGCTTGTACTTTGGGAACCACATAACTGATACTTATATACTTCTTTTTTTCTTTTTGTAAATACATACATAGAATACAATATAACACCCAGACGCAGAACAAACATTGATGTTCATCACACAAATGTTTGTCCCGGGTAGGAATCGAACCCACAGCCCCCAGATCAGAAGGCAGGGATACTACCAACTGAGCTATCGGGCCCGTCAAAACACTTGCTTCCGAGAAGACAATAAACACCATTATCATTCAAATAGCGGAAGTTATGTAGTTCTAGAGGCCTACTCCAGCCCACGAATTCCGTGCGAGAGGTGTGGAACGGATCTTTGTAATTGTGGGTGCTTCCGCAATCATAGGAGACAAGTTGTAATAAGTAATTGTGGTTATAAAGACGGATATCGGACAGGACGTCCATCTCCGCTCCGTTGAGCTGACCACCAAGAAATGTGCACGTTTACTATTAGACCATGGAGCTAATAAAAAAAGAAGGAGGGAATCCCGTCTGATCCGAAACTGAAGCACCCTTAAGAAGCCGGAACGCTTCGTACGTACAAGCGGAATACGCACACACTCACATCATAGGCAGCCGATCGCCCTACTTTCATCTGACACAAATATGTAATATGTCCGCCATTTTGGGCTTCAGTTCGATGTCAATCAAAACTCAATCCTTCTTTTTTTTATTTCATCCATGTATTAGACTATGAAAATAATTAAAGGTTGACTCATTAGTTAACCAATAATACCTATACTTACCTATCAGCATATTTTGTTCATACAACTCTGCAAGGTGCATACCTACTTAATATGTACTTATGGGCAACATACTAATGCAAAATGTTTTCTACGTTATTTGGTATGCTAATGCTGTTTGGTCCTGGAGTAAGAATAGAACCACTCCATCTCTTCCCGTGGGTGCAGGCTATTAAGGGCTTTTTGTTACTCCAAATCATTATCTTTCACACACTGGAAGATCAAAAACAAGCTATACTTACTTAAACAATTAAAAAGAGAATACTCACCTAATAGAAAAACCAAAGTGTAAAACCAAGAAGATTTTTTTGTTATATTTTGGCTCCAAACATAGTGTATTTAGCCAGTGTCAAGTATTGTAATTTTTCATCATGTTAATAGAATATTTCACGTAAAGTCAAGTCTTAGTCATAATCATAGTCCAGTCTAAGTCAGGTCATAGTCCAGTCTAAGTCATGCTCCAGTAAAGTGGTGGCAACTTAGTAGAAGCTTCTATGAAGTTTTGGAAGCAACACAAAAAGTCACGTTTCACCACATTATATCACTTGCCCACACTCATGCTCGTAATTCAGCACTTAATGCGTAAAACGCCACCCAATTTTTAAACATAAATTCTGGAAAAAGCACAAGTTTTGAGAAATAATACAATGCAACGACGTGAACTTTTCCGCGTTCCCGCCAAAACTCCTAACCAAGAAGTTTACCTACAAGTAAAAACATTTGTTTTTCATGTGTAAAAATTTTATTAACGGCCAGTAATTTTAATTTCTTTGCAGATATAAAGGTCAACCTTCGAGTTATACATTGTTTGCCCCTCAAAAAGGTCGTAGCATTTCTAGGCACTTCCCAAGCAGGTGGTGGCTCACCTGTGCTGTAGCTGTGTCATGCACCTTACATTTGCCACGGTGGATGCGCACGCGCTGACGCGAGGCAGGTCGACGGCTTCGTACCGTCTTGGACGGTTCAGTGAAGAACACTATGGTTAGGTAATATTCAATATTAACCATAGTGCTCAGTGCTCTTCACGAAATACAGACTTACATTAATTTCAAGTACCTAGCTAGGTACAATTAAATAATTGTTTAACGAGGCAATGCTGCCAGCATGTTGGGTACGCTACCTACCGGTAGTGGGCTGGAGCACTTGGACTGTCTATAGGCCATCCTGGCTAGTTTACAGATCAAATGTTATTTGTAGTAGGTAGTGTAGTAGTTAGTTTGAATAATAAAGGCACATTGCTCGTTTAAAGAAAAAAATTAAATTATGCGGATATGCCAGTAAAGATTACATGGGTAGATTTCCTTTCATCAATTATAATATTATATTAGTGACAAACGCACCCATATTTTCTCGTAGATTTACTAAAATCTGTGGAGGCATTTATTATTTTCCACTAAGATTGTGAGCAATAATACTTATATTAGAAAGAAAGAAAAGAAAGAAAATACATTTATTCGTGACAGTAACACAGACAACATTACACTACATAAATGACATTACAAAACAATATACACACAAACAGAAGCAGTGCCAAGCAGTGCAATGCTGCGTGGTGTCACGAATATTATAGGTACAAATATAAATAACAATTATTATTATCTTAAGCTGGTGTGTATAAGTAATACATCACATAATCTACAACAGCCTGAAAACGTTCACTGCTGAACATAGGCCTCCTCATAACACGTCAGTAATAGATATACTTATACTTAGTATTAGGGTTTGCCGTAATCAGCACGGTTGGCAGGCGGCTTGGTGGTCGCAGAAGACTTTATTGTACCGAGGAGAATGTTGCTGCCCATTCCCTGGATATTCTCTCAGCCGGCTCTTACGCCACCACGGGAAGAGATGGGGTGGTCCTATTCTCACATCGCGCTGGGACCACACGGCCAATTTCACATTGAAATCTATTCCATAAAAAATTATAAGACAGACAGCGACTTAAACGCAGTTTTTTATTTATAAGTGTATATGATAAGTTTTAGTTATAGATAAGTACTTAGTTTAGTTTTAATTTCGTTTTTAGTAATTGTATGAGTTTACTTATAATCATTTGCTACGCACACTCATTTTATTAAGTGTATTATGTAGTAGAATGCACACGAGTTCTCCATAGGTACAGTAATAGCATAAATAAATAATTTTATTGTTCCTAGGAATATATGCTTTCCTTTTGCCAGCTGGCAAGACTTTCCTCGATGTGGCAAGATAACACACGTCGCCTTAACTATTTGGGAAAGCCTGCACATGTCTGGAAATATACCATTCATTTATTAATTTCCATGCGTTTTCTTCCAGTAAACAGTCCAGTGAGCTAAAAAAGAGAGTGAGTATGTAGGTAAGTACCAGAAAATAAAATATTCTCATAATGATGCAGGGCGTTTTTGCAAAAATCGGTGGCAGTTTTACCAGTTTTTATTATACTTAACTCTTCTGTAGGTATTATATTATCTGGGCTTAACTCATAATACTTAAAGCAGCCACCTATATAGATACCTACTTACCTACCTTAATATAAAACTGTGTATAAATAAGGTAAAATCTACATTAAAGATAGTTATTTTTTTATTATATTTGTCGAGGCGTATATATCTCTACTACCTATCTCTACCTATAGGAGATTAAAATTAAATTTTCTGTATTTTTGTCTGTACATGTCTTATTGTTTTGTGTATAAAAATTCATCTTATTCATCACATAAAACTTCTGCATGGATTTTGGTCCCGTTTGCAACAACAACTATGTATTCTATGGACTTCTGAACATTAAAACTAGTCAATTAGAAAAGAATTTAGGTACATGCAGGCTTTTCTGGATAAAGGACAAAAAAGTTGAAAAAATTAGGTTTGTAAATAAGAGAGGGCCGAAGGAAAGTGAGACGCAAGAGAAGGGGAAAGTGTAAAGAAGGGCAAATGTGGTGGAGGGGCAGGAGGGGATTAAGGGGTAAACTTAATAAAGCCGTGCGAAGCTGGGGCGAGTCAGCTAGTTTGTAATCGTCCATGGTGAGTCGTAGCGGTCATCAACCGACGCCGTCACGGCCTGGCGACCACCACTCCTGCAAGACTCGAAGACGAGCAGTCGTTAGGTTGGAGGATTAAATCGTGAAACCGGATTTAACTCCCTATAATCATAAAAAGTAATAAGGAAAGGCTTTGGCAGGAAATGACTTATTTAGGTGAACCTTTTGGAGATGGAACGATATAAACTACAATCTTAATTAATACCTGCACAATAAAATATCGCAGAATTACGTTCATAAGCACGATGCTTTGAAGCCACGCTTTGCGAGTTATAATACTAATTTCTCATTTTTAAATGGAAACCTAAGATCTAGGTTTCCAAATTCAGGCGGGCCCAGACCTACATAAGTAGTTCGTTACTATAGGCAGGCACATACGGATAACAAACAAAAATCGGGAGCATATGAGTAATTTAGTCGTCACGGTTAGGGGATAGGTACATAAGCATGCACCCTCCTGGTACCAAATTACCAACCTAAGCTAACCGTTTCGGAGTTTACTAGGTGGTATAGGACTTTTCTGCAAAGTTCGTCTTGGTAGGTTTGCTAGACCACCGCTTTGCCAGTTATTCTGCATCGGTTTGAAGGGCATTGTAGCTAGTGAAATTATACAGGGCAAATGATGTGTGACTGTGTGATGTCTCAGGATGACGTGCGCAGTGCAGTGTTACTCGAAACTTTATTATTTTAAAGAGACACTGCGACTGTTATGGGCAGCCGTGTTGCTTAACATCAGGGGAACGACTACCTCGTCACGTCATTCAATCTCATAAAAAAAACATAATTTGTTATGGAGCTGGTCTTGAATAGTGAGTATCTTGAGTTGAAATAAGTGTTTTTGGAATGTTGGAAGTTCATTAAGAAAGTATTTTCCCAATTAATTACGTATCAACAGGTATGTAAAAAAAGTAATTTAAATTATTCAAAAAATATGTAATGGAAAAAGACGTGCAACGGCTAAACGTAAACTACTCAAAGTTTTAAAACCACACTAGCTTGATGAAGTAAGGTACCTAAATACTTTATCTTGTTGTTGATACTTTGGTATAGGCTTCTATGCGCATGCGTTGTTTTAAACGCACAAGTTTGTCATAACCCTTACGACTTCAAAAATGAGTAATTGGTGAATTTCCATAGAATATGGCATAAGATTTCCTTACGGAAACGGCGCCGCTAATGTTGGCCCTTTGTGCCGTGTCGTTGTGCTGCCAACCATTGAAATTGTCAACTTTCTATGCGTTTACCTAAAGCTTGATGAAGGCAATTTATTCTATACCGTTGCAGCTTTAGCTTTTACAAACAATAAACTTTATCGCTTACAAAATAAAGCAGCAAGTCCAAGTTGAATCTAAACTGTCGGTAAATTTGACATTGAGGCAATGCAATTTGCCGACACGAGTTTTCGTGATTTGGTAAGCAGTGGCCTTTATTCGTTTTGATTTTAGTCTTGGTTGTCTAAAAAAGTGTCACTGAGGTCTACGGCCGAGGCGAGAAGCGTGACGGGCCGCTAGTTGGGGCCGAGCAGGCGATGTGGTTGATGGATACATTTAGAAATAACTTCTCATCAGAATTCTTAGATTATTATTTTGATTTTATTACGTTCGAGATTTAGGTAGGAAACAAGTTCTAGAACTACCTATTCTTCTTTTAACTTTTATAGAGATATCAGATACCTATTTTACTCCATCATAGTACTTAATTAATAAGATATTTACTGAATAAAAAGCTTATAGATAAGTACTGTGTTCATTACCACGGTGACAAATGACAATCGTGTCAATTTAATTTACTCTAACCTAAGTAGGTACTCTACTGGGTTGCCCGCGTGATAGGAGTTAGTCCCGATCAGTCACAGATCCATAAAGCGCCCATAAAAAGCTAGTACCGTTTGGTCACACATTTCCATGAGTATCAAAAGTACAAACAAAAATAGCGTTTGGGCTTGAAATTTCATGTAAGTAGGTACCTATAGGTACTTTTGAGCTCTTTCCCCTCAGAAAATCGGTCAATCAAACCAACTCGTGACTTCTACGGTTGATCGGTCTGCTTACCAGTAATTCTGACATGCTTCAACAGGTTGAATTTCCTTTAATTGTTTGTTTCAGAAACTGGAAAGCGTAAAGCTGGATAATAAGGGATTGTCAGCTGTTTGGCCGACGGAAATTACCCATAGGTATATAGCATCGACTTAGGTACCTAACTACCGTGAATATAGTTAGTTAATTAATTTTGATTATTGATTGCGCATTGAACATCCTAAGATCCTGGTATTATATAGCCTCTACCAGAGTCACGTCATTACCTGCGACCAGTGACGTGCGACCATGTAGCCGTGGGGAGCCGATGGATGCAGGAGGCAGCTGCCCAAAGTGGCGCTCCCTGGGGAGGGGGGCCTTAGCATGTTCATTCACCAGTGGATGTCTTTAATAAGTTAGTATAGTAGTTAGTTTAACTAAGAATTTAAGAATTATGTAAGGTAAGCCACGATCAAAAATAATCAAGAAACTTTCTAGTCTGCCGCGCTTTAACAGCACATCCAAGATCTCTTACAAAGTTGCAACTACCTGCAAGTAACAGAAAAAAACAAGTGAGCTATCTCCTTAAAACACCGTTTATTGTTAGCTAGAATGGGCAGCGTCTAACAATAACTATTAAGATCTAAGTAACAGTATAAATAAAACTCATACGCTAGTAGAAAATGGTAGCTCGTATAATTATGGTAGTGAGCAGGCCGACCGCCCTAAGTTTTAGTTCTATGCTCTACCTCGTCTAATCAGATAAAATCAAGTTTCCGTTAGAGAAATCACTAGTAATCAAGATTTACGCTCCACATAACCAACACACAACAAAGTCGAGAAATTATAATAACTTTACTGGAGCCGTAAAGTAATAAAGCACGCATTTTAAGTAGGCGCTTTTTATTGTTACACTAGTTACGCCTCGCGGCTTCACGCGTGGTTTTTATAATTATTATTGTAGAAGCAGACGATTCGCTGACTCCAAGTCATGGAATGAATATCAACGTCTCTATAAAGGCGATTATACAAGTGAATTTTTTAAGTGGGATGCCAATTCAGTTACTATGAGGAATAGTGAAAAGTAGTCAAAAGAGTCACGCATCTGATTTTGATCAAAACTAAAACTGCATCATTGGATTTTTGAAAAAGCAGTATTCCTAACAATAAATTCAACCGTTGATTTAGAAAAACATGCTGTAATATTACGCCATTCAATAGTAATCGAATGGTTGACCATCATGCCTTCATGCTGGTTAAAACTTGTTAGATTACGGACCAAAAACTCCACTCTAGTACAGACATACATTACATATTAGTAGTTATATATCCGACTAGCTTTTGCCCGCGGCTTCGCACGCTTGTGTTATGTTATTTTTACGTTATAGACTAATAATAGATAATACATTTCGTACCAAACAAAAAATCCACTAAATCTTTTCGACGCTGAGCACAGTAACCTGTATGTGGAGTGGAAGCTATTTAAGCCATTACCTAAATTTAAATGTTTTGAGTCTAATATAGATTTATAACAGTTAAATAAGTTTCAAACAAAAAACTACAATTTTATAAGTACCACTTCATATTACAACAAAAAGAAATCATCATCACTTCACTCAGGTTTTTAACAGATGTTTCAGTTCAATTTTGATTAGGTAGTAATTACCTAAGCAGTCAGGTACGGTTTAGAAAAATATGGAATAATCACACACTCCATACGAATTGAGTACCTACACTTAGCCAGTGTCCATAATAAGTGTATAAATTGCTGGAAATATGCATTTACCTGTACGATGCGTACATAATTAATTTTCTTAATACTAATTAGGAATTACTAATACTAAACCACCACTCCTTAAAGAATCGAATAATTATTATTATGTCCACTATTTTCTACGCTGTTTCATTCCCACTGCACTTTCAACGTACCTACCTAGTGATGAAAGTGAGGAAGTAGGTAAAATCATTACAAAGATAGTTACTTACCTACTATAACTATAACCTTCTTGAAGTAACTGAGTAATAAATAATTTTTTGCTCCCGTGGTGTATTTAAAAGCCCACAGATCTAAAATATTTTAACTATCAAAAACTTATTTCAACATGCAAGAAGAAGAAGAAGAACAAATAACAAAAACAGTCAAAAACGAACGTTACGCGCCATGTTGTTGTTAATTCGAGGAGACAATTGCCATAATGAATACCTACATATTATTATATCTAAGTACTTACCCATAAACATTTTTCATAAAATTTTTCGTATCATTGGCTAAATACAAATATCGCACTCCGCCATACTTTAATGCCAAAATAAAAAAGGTTTTAAAATGCGTAGCAATGGTAAGGGTCTATAACTTAAGTAGCTATAAGTACTACAGGGGGTCTAGCAAAGATACCAACCACTAACGGTTACGCCTCACGCTAACTCCAAAATGTATTGAAATGACATTTCGGAAATCGCTAACTTTTCCGCAGCAAATGTCATTTCAATACATTTTTGGAGTTAGCGTTTGGCGTTAGCGTTAGTGGTTGGTATCTTTGCTAGACCCCCAGGTACCTTAAAACTTCCTTGGGGTCGATCAAGAATATAGCAGTAGCGCAATAATAATTTTATCTACCTAATTAGAATGGTGTAGTAAGTTTATGTAAATAATAATACATTTGACCAGATCGCCAATAAAGAACATTGCTCCCGCCAAAACTTTATAAATCGAAAACTTGAATAAAAATGTTAATTTAGTAAGCTTCATAATTGGCTAAGTATGATAATCGCGTGAAGCCTTATGAATGATTATAAAAAGTCCAAGAACCTACCCTTTTAAACAGTTTTCATAAAATACTTCCTATCATTGGCTAAATACAAATTTTGTCTAACGCCAAAATAAAAAAGGTTTTACAATGCGTAGCAAAAGCTAGGGTCAATAAATGAAGAACCTATAGACACAGATTACTGAATATGTTACTACTATAGGTTAAGCTATAGGTACTATACAATACAATTTTAAATACTTATTTCGAATGGTAACGCGTAGTAGATTTTTGAAAACTAATACATAATACCCGAGCGCCAATAAAGAATTTTGCCCTCGCCAGAACCCATTAAATCGAAAACATGAATAATAATTTAAGTTATGTTTCAATATTGGCTAAATATGATATCGCGTGAAGCCTTATAACTTATAATAAAAAGTCTAAGTTTTTATTTTTCGAAATTCCTTGTTCTCTGTGTCGTGCTCATATTTAAGAAGTTTCTCATACCTATCCTCTTTTTTAGTTTGGACCACAGATTAACGAAAAAAATTATCTATATGCAATACATATGACTTCCTTGGGTATAGGTACTTACATAATGAACACATTGTTTTTCTCTAATCTGCATTGCATCGAGCGCAGACGAAGTTATCGCGCGATGTATTTCGCCGTAGCCCGAAAAGTGTGATGCACTCATAATACACTGCCGGTAATGCAGGCGCGCCAATTCTTATTTACTGTTTTTTGTTTTTTATGTTATAAATACAAACATGCATTACATTACTTCCTTATTGCTTAGTGCAGTGGGGATTGTTCAGAATGAAATAAAAATTATTGGGGTTCCGTACTCAAAGGGTAAATCCTTATTACTAAACCTCCGCTGTCCGTCTGTCTGTCTGTCTGTCCATCAGACACCAGGATGTACTCATGAATCGTCATATATTTCTGTTGCCACTATAACAACCGTGATCCGTATTCAAAGGGACAGATAAACAGACAAATAAAAAAAAATTGGTTTTACTTCATATTGATAAGGGAATAATAAATTAAAACTATTAAAATTTATTTTTGTAATCGCAAATAATATTCTCACAGTTAGTAAAACATATTTATTCGCCGACATGCAATATAACGCTACTGCTTCCTCCATTTTATTTAGCCCACGTCTGTCGCGCAGCAGGCAAACAAATTGACTGTGTGTCCGGGTTGGGGCGCTACAAAAACATCGAGGATAGTCAACAGAGATGTTTTTGCGCGCCAACTCAACAGCGAAGGTTCGGGCGTATATGAAGCCGCGCCATAATAGTAACAGAGTTTTGTTTCTTTAATCTGTGCATCCGGATAAACCCGAGATAAAATTACCGTCAGTAGCACAGAGCACATTTTTTTTCTCTCATCTATGATTAGTAGCTAAAATAAAACTTACCTTTTGACACTGGCTAAATACCTACACTATGTATAGACCAAAATATAAGAACAAAAAAAACTTACTTTGAAGCCTTGAAGCGGCCATCTTGTTAAAATTCCGTTCCGTTTCATAATGAAATCTTACACATTTTCACCAAAAAAAAAAAAAATTAACGATATATAAAATTTAATATATCCTATGTTGTGCGCCGGGTTTTTCTAAGCTTATTAGTGAAAACCGCATAAAAATCCGTTCAGTATATTCGGAGTTGTGCCGTAACAAACAAACAAACAAACAAACAAACAAACAAACAAACAAACAAACAGACAAAATGTCTAAAAAGTAAGTTAACGTGATCAGCGAAAAATTTCAAGCCAATCTGTGTCATTTTTTTTTCGATATCTTGCATTTACAGATTTTTTTATCTCTACAGTTTTATTATATGTATAGAAGATATCCATGATTGTTTTAAGTTCAGGAGGTCTTTTCTCTGAACGGTCAATTGCTCTTGGTCTCTACCGATTTTTGCATAGTTCCCGGCGGGAAGTTCCAAAGATCATATTCCTTGGCAAACACAACATCACAACACGAAGCTGATGGAAACTTACAGCAAAGTTTATGTTGACAGCAAAATTGAAACCTGAAGCTATGATCTGAAGCGCTATAAAACCGGCCATCTTTTGAGACGACCTATTATTAACCTAGTTCTTCTAAACAATGGCTATGTAGACGTCTGCCGTTGTAATAAACAAGGAAGTTTATTAAAAAGAAGATTACCTGAGAAAATGTACGCGTATTAAAATGACTTAGGTACTTTTTATAAAAAGGTTATTATCAAGGAAATAAAAAGGGTAAAAGGGTTTGGGGGTAGGGGGGTTTTAGGTGAAAGGGTTCTTGAGGTTTTAGGTTCTTTTACTTTTTATTTATTTATTGAGGGCTCTATTACAAGGCCCATCCGTCTGACTGTCTGTCTGTCCGTCCGTCTATCCATCTGTCACATCATCTCATGAACCGCGATAGATACTAGATAGTTGAGATTTTCACAGATAATGTATTTCTGTTGCCGCTATAAGTACTTAACAACAAATACTAACCACGGGTTGTAAGTGAGTATGAAGAGATCAACCACGATCGATCCCACATTTTATAATCACCTTAAAAACCCACCCACCAATCACCATCATTCTAAAGTGCAGTCCGCTAAACTTTATCATCCAAGGCGCATAATCAATCAAATCCTGTCTCTTTACGACTATCGTCAATCCGCTTTAGCCTCATTACGGGATATATCTTGCTTCCAGTACAATTAAGATACGGGGTATGGGTGGTTTCGTCACGATAGAAGTTACTGTAATTTATTTTTGTTAACGGAAATTCCAGGGTGTACGTATAACTATCGAACGTACTGAATTACTGTAGTATATTATATGGGACTGAATCAAGTAAGTATTGGAATGAAATTTGAATTTTTATAAACAGCTTCTTTACCAGAGTCGTCCTTTTGAAGTAAGTTTAATACTTAAAATAATACGTAGGTCCCACCGTACCCCGTCTTTTACCAATTCGATAAATCCTCTTCATCCAAAGGTTGTCTGGAAGAGATCGCTTTTAGCGATAAGTTCGCCCATGGGAATACGTTTGTGTAAATTGTAGTATTCCTTCTAAGTTGTATTATTATTATGTGTGTATAATAAAGAGTTTATCTATCTATCTATCTATGTAATTACAGCCAAAGTTTATTTTTCATGTTTATTTGAAACTGCATGCGAAACTTCTTTGACGTCAGGTACATGAATCAAATGCATCATAAATATAGTTTGATCTAGTTCATCTGTTCCAATCTTTAAACTTTATTAAATAGGTATCGTTTACTTTTGTTATTCGGAGCTCTTGACATGAATACACGATTTATGGCAGCATAGAACCAGCTTAAATACATATGTATTCAAATCCATAATATTGTATTCAAATCTTCAAATCTCAATGCTCTAATGCAAAAATAATGTTACCACGTTACCACCCACTTATCAAGCCACATGATTACATCCAATTGGCGAAATAAACACAGATTATATTTACCTAATTGAACGGCAGGTATTATTTCAGTTGGTACAAAGCTAGACAAAAAACCTAGGCAATAGGCATCACGGAGAGTTCAACGCACTAAGATGAGCTGATCGACTCATTGAGACGAATCGATTGTCGAGCCGAATAGCCCGGTGTTCACAGATCGAATCAGAATGATAGGATGCTTGGAAATATTTCGAATTGCTTCTTTTAATTGCTGCCGTGTTATCGGATGTACGCTTTCTAGGTACTAAATCTAACTTGAATCTGAGTATTTGATTTTATAGCAGAATTCTTTTTCTTAGGTGAAATGCAGAAAAAACTCGTTTGTTCCTACTTTGAAGCAACACCTGTGTCTATAATAGTCACGGTACAGGTTATTATACGAGTAATAAAAAATATACGCAATTACAAGTACTCGAAAGCGTTAAACTAAACGACCAGAAAACTTAGTCCAATAAAAGAATCGTGCTCCGTAAGCGGCCTATTAAAACTATATCAGACATCCATCACTTTTGAAGCTTTCAACACATTCTCTCACCGCATTTCTCGCCGCATGCCGGAGTAATGGTGGTCACCTCACCACCATCGTTCATAGATCACAGCGCACGCGGCCGCTACGCCGCTACGCACATTCCTATAGGAGGATGGCAGACGAGATGATTTGGTCGGCTGTAATATCCTTGATGAATTACAATCATACCTGGTGTTGCATTGGTTGGTGATTATTACGAAGCCTAGGCAGATGCACGAGGCTTTCAACTCAAAGTACACATGTAGCAGAAAATTATAGTAAAATGTACCTATTCACCATCAGCACGGTTGAGCATCAAGGCGAGTGGTGTATTGGAGGTTTCAAGATGCGTTAGGGTTAGTCATTTAAGGCTGAAGCCCGGCACTGCATTATGCAACTGCTGACAGGCCCTTAGTGTTACAGAGTTGGAATAAAATCGGGCAGTTTTTTGTCGCGCAATACGGACTGGCTCCAGCTCCATTCAGTGATTAGTTAGGTACTTTATTGAATCATCTGTAGAGTTTGAGGCAGACCTCGAAAATTAATATTTACGTTTATAAATGACAGTAGTTCTTTAGATAGATCGAAAAAATCGATGGGAAATACGGCATACACGCGTGACGTTCTTTTCAACCACAAAATAGTTGGCCAAGCTCCCAACAGTTGCCGACCAAACTATCCCGTCTAGAAGCTCCACCTATCATATGCGCCACCGATAGCCCATTACGCGAAGTGGCCAATCTGTCATCACATCAATAGATCGATCACGGTATCGCCGGGCAACTCCGGGCAACTCGGGCCAATATAGATTACCTCGCCTCGCAGTGATGTCTTATTTCCGAACCGTTGCGTAGGAGTCCATTGTCTTTGAAACGTGTTTCGAAGTAACAAATTGAGTAATTCATAATACTCCTTATCGGTTCAATGTTGATGCAATGTCAAAGTCGTTTGAAGATTTGTGTTGTTGGTCTAATAGCATGATATTGTGTCAGCTCTATTTGACAATAATCTTCTTTTCGTTTTAGTTCATAATTCTTTTTTCCCATTCTAAGATAGGTACTTTTGTTTGATTGTAGAGTACAATATTATACCTACTTACATACCTTACTACATAGGTCTCTTCGACGGATCGAATTATAAATATGGTTCTGAGCACGTGCCCACATCAGCTTGTCCATTGCCACTTACTTGCTTACTTACTGACTATGGGAGATGATTAGGTCAGCTACACCAGTTTTTCAGCAGACTTCTATAGTATTTCTGATTCTATAGGAGATAAACTCCGGTCGGCGGCACACTTGTATACTTAGCTCTTCTTTAGGTATTATAAATAATCCGAACACCCAAGCGCTTTGATTGCCCATTGCTGTGAGCTATTAGGGCATTGTTTTGATAACAATTAGTTATAAACATGGTATTCATGAGCTGAGAAACGTCGCGTTAGTAGCCATATACGTAAGATGCTTTGATCACTGAAGCAGACGTTTTCTTTTCCACACTAACGACGTTGAACCCTAAATACACATGACCACGGCTATTACAAAAAAGCGTTGTTACTACTTCAACTGTAATTATGACAAAAACAGTATAAAAAAGGTAAAAACGTTATAATGTAGTGTACTTAGATGTAGAGTCATCATAGCAAAAGGTATGATCATCCTTTATAAGTAATGTCACACCACAGAAACTCTTATTGCCGTCAATTATATTCAAATCCTCGCACCGGAAGATCAAAATAACTTCGTTCAGATTCCCCCGATTCATCAGATGCCTCGGGTCCATTAGTCTCGACCACGGAACAGCTCCAGATGGAATACCGTCCATCCGTTACGCCCGGGACCAAAAAACTCAGGAATGCCGTTGCAATCGGGTCTCGAACATGGACACTCAATTTGTTTAGGGCTGTGACTTAAGTACCTACAAGAGTTTAGAAAGTAGCTTCATAAAGGAGACTCATATTGACGTGGATCCTTATTTTTTTGCGTGTTAGTACCGTGATGGCGCTCACGTACATTTTAGCATTAAGTATTCTTAAGCTTTATCATGGCTGCGGGGAACTTCGCGTCGTTCAGCCAACGTAAATAAGTTTAAATAATACCAAATCTTTTTTGGTGATAACCACAATTTATGACATTATGTACTGTTTCCAAAACTGTCGCCAACCTCAATGCCATCTAGCGAGAAGTAAATAATGTTAAAGATGACTTCAAGAAAACTGCTCATTCCTGTCGAAACCTTAAGCACAATGTGATAAACTTATGCCGAGTGAGATAATGACTGATTTAGTTTATAAAATTTTATCATAATTTTTGAGGTGCTAAGTACATACTTACATATTTAAATGGTATTTGAAAACTTGATTTGGCACAACCCTGAAAAATTGTCTCACCTAATGTCAATAAAGTCTCTACTTTCCACGCACTAGTCTAGGTAGGTATACATATAAACTTTAAAATGGTAAAGTTATAATTATAATAAGTATCGCAATAAATTAAATAGTATTAAATCGTAATAATTATGCTCACACCACATGGCAAAAATATTTCTTTAACATAATAATCGTGCCCGACTTCAAGATTACTCTTAGCAAGTTTCTGGTATATTCAGTAAATTACAGCTATGATAGCAACGTCCCACGGTGGCTCACGTAATCTCGAAGTCATTTCCAACGGATTCCGATAAACGGTTTAGGACATGGCATCGTACGCAGAAATGAAATCGATTCACACGGGTTTTCTTAATAAATCCTGAAGGTAGATGCGAAATCTTGTACTGTCTATTTATCGTGTGGAAGTAAGTATAGGTGGTGTCAGCATTAAGTTCATAATTCAGGATTTTTCACATTCTATATTTTCCGATAATCTTTAGAGTAAGCACAAAAGTTTCCGGGATAGGAAGTGTCCATGTTCATTTCGGTAGGTAATGCAAGATTGCGTGCAAAATTTTATCCATATCGGTTTAGTGGCTTAGACCTAGCTAGTTGTAGCTATAGGTTTTCAGGTCTTTATGACATGATTACACAATGTAGTACCTAATCTGATTACTAGACGGTGTGATGTCTCAGGATGACGTGCGCGGGGCAGTGTCACGCGAAACTTTATTATTTTAAAGTTCCGAGTGACACTGCATTTGTTATGGGTGGCCCTGTCGCTTAACATCAGGTGAACGACTAGCTCGTGACGTCATTCATTCTCATAAAAGAAACCAAACGTACATAGTTTCATTTTTAGTATAGGATTAGGGATAGGGATTATAGAGGTGGGTATTTTAGAAAGTAGACAGCTTTCTAAAGCTCGATAGCTTACTTGTTTTTTCTATTAAACAATTGAAAAGGTCCGTGTCGTTGTTTTTATTATTTGGTCTGTGGTACGTTTCTTTTATGCTCGCTTTATGGAAATTGGAGAAAAACTAGAACACAACAAAATTAAGTTCGTGCTCAATTTACTCTTTCGACGCGAATTTCAGCACCGTCGTTTTTACTGTTTCTACTAATAAAAGACGTGAAAGTGAAAGAGAACTTAGTAGGTAGGATATCAATGAATTATCTCGGTACGCCCTCAAATATTTGACTCCAGCCGCGTCTAACTCTTCTCCACAAATTCCCTCAAACCGTGGGAACTGGCAACACCTCGCGTTCAAAGTAATTAATCCCAGCATCATCCAGTTAGTTTTATTTGTCGACGTGGTGTCCAAACAAATTACTTGAGCGACCCGACGCGCTGGAAGTTTGCCTAACTGGTAGCAAGAATTACCCACTGTTAATTACTATATTCACCCTGTAATCTATGCCTAGGTATTACCCTGAATTTTTTTGTCAGGAAGCAATGATTTTTGATGGATCTAAAAAGCAAAAAGCAACCTTCATCTATACATCTATACATATATCTTCTATATCTATATCTATACATATAATAAAACTGTAGAGATAAAAAAATCTGTAAATGCAAGATATCGAAAAAAAAATTACACAGGTTGGCTTGAAATTTTTCGCTGATCACGTTAAGCTACTTTTTAGACATTTTGTCTGTTTGTTTGTTTGTTTGTTTGTTTGTTTGTTTGTTTGTTACGGCACAAGTCCGAAAATACTGAACGGATTTTCATGCTGTTTTCACTAATAAGCTTAAAAAAACCCAGCGCAAAACATAGGATATATTAAATTTTACATATCGTTAATTTTTTTTTGGTGAAAATTATTAAGATTTCATTATGAAACGGAACAGGATTTTAACAAGATGGCCGCTTCAAGGCCTCAAGGTAAGTTTTTTGTCTTATATTTTGGCTCCACACATAGTGTAGGTATTTAGCCAGTGTCAAAAGGTAAGTTATATTTTGGCTACTAACCATAGATGAAAGAAAAAACAATTTACTCTGCTACACTGCTACTGACGGTAATTTATCTCGGGTTTATCCGGATGCACAGATTAAAGAAAAAAACTCTGTTACTATTATGGCACGGCTTCATATACGCCCGAACCTTCGCTGTTGAGTTGGCGCGCAAAAACATCTCTGTTGACTATCCTCGATGTTTTTGTAGCGCCCCAACCTGGACACGCAGTCAATTTGTTTGCCTGCTGCGCGACCGACGTGGGCTAAATAAAATGGAGGAAGCAGTAGCGTTATATTGCATGTCGGCGAATAAATATGTTTTACAAACTGTGAGAGTGTTATTTGTGATTACAAAAATAAATTGTAATAGTTTTAATTTATAATTCCTTATCAATATGAAGTAAAACCAATTTTTTTTTATTTGTCTGTTTATCTGTCTCTTTGAATACGGACCACGGTTATTATAGTGGCAACAGAAATATCTCATCTGTGAAAAATTCAACAGTCTAACTATCACAATTCATGAGTACATCCTGGTGGACAGACCGACAGACAGACGGACAGCGGAGGTTTAGTAATAAGAATTTACTCTTTGAGTACGGAACTCCTATATTTTTGTATTTCATTCTGAACAATCCGCACTGCACTAAGCAATAAGGAAGTAATTTAATGCATGTTTTACAACAGTAAATAACAATTGGTGCGCCTGCATTACCGGCAGTGTATCACACTTTTCGGGCTACGGCGAAATACAACGCGCGATAACTTCGTCTGCGCTCGATGCAATGCAGATTAGAGAAAAACAATGTGTTCATTATGTAAGTACTTATACCCAAAAATATCATATGTATTTACATATAGATAAGTTTTTTCGTTAATCTATGGTCCAAACTAAAATAGAGGATAGGTATGAGAACCTTCTTGAATATGAGCACGACACACAGAACAAAGAATTTCGAAAACTAAAAACTTCTTAGACTTTTTTTATAAGGCTTCACGCGATATCATATTTAGCCAATATTGAAACATAACTAAATTATTATTCATGTTTTCGATTTATTGGGTTCTGGAGAGGGCAAAATTCTTTATTGGCGATCTGGTATTATGTATTAGTTTTTAAAAATCTACTTCGCGTTACCATTCGAAATAAGTATTTAAAATTGTATTTATAGTACCTATAGCTTAACCTTTAGTAGTAACATATTCAGTAATCTGTGCCTATTGACCCTTGCTTTTGCCACGCATTGTAAACCCTTTTTTATTTTGGCATTAGACAAAATTGAATTAGCGAATGATAGGAAGTATTTTATGAAAACTGTTTAAAAGGGTAGGTACTTAGACTTTTTATAATTATTCATAAGGCTTCACACGATTATCATACTTAGCCAATATTGATGCTTACATTTTTATTCAAGTTTTCGATTTATAGGGTTTTGGCGGGAGTAATGTTCTTTATTGGCGATCTGGTAAAATGTATTATTTACATGAACTTACTACACGTTACCATTCTAATTAGGTAGATAAAATTATTTTTGCGCTACTGCTACATTCTTGATCATTCCCAAGGAAGTTTTAAGGTACCTGGGGGTCTAGCAAAGAAACCAACCACTAACGCTAACGCCAAACGCTAACTCCAAAATGTCCTAGGATGACATTTCGGAAATCGCTTACTTTTCCACAGCTAATGTCATTTCAATACAGTTTTGGAGTTAGCGTTTGGCGTTAGCGTTAGTGGTTGGTATCTTTGCTAGACCCCCTGTAGTACTTATAGCCACTTAAGTTATATACCCTGATCATTGCTACGCATTTTAAACCTTTTTTATTTTGGCATTAAAGTAAGCCGGAGGTGCTATTATTTGTATTTAGCCAATGATACGAAATATTTGATGAAAAATAATTAAAAAGGGTAGGTACTTAGATATAATAATTAATATGTAGGTATTCATTATGGCAATAAAATTGTATCCTCGAATTAACAACATGGCGCGTAACGTTCGTTCGTTTTTGATTTGTTCTTCTTCTTCTTCTTGCATGTTGAAATAAGTTTTTAATAGTTAAAATAAGTTAGATCTGTGGGCTTTTAAATAAACCACGGGAGCAGAAAATGATTGATTACTCGTTTACTTCAAGAAGGTTATAGTTATAGTAGGTAAGTAACTTTGGGTGTTAGTAATAATTATGTAATGACGATTTAACCTACTTCCACACTTTCATCACTAGGTAGGTATGTTGGGAATGAGACAGCGTGGAAAATAGTGGACATAATAATAATTATAACTGTCGATTCTTTAAGGAGTGGTGGTTTAGTATTTGTAATTCCTAATTAGTATTAAGAAAATTAATTATGTACGCGTCGTACAGGTAAATGCATATCTCCAGCAATTTATAAACTTATTATTGACACTGGCTATGTGTAGGTAGTTAGGTACTCAATTCGTATGAAACCAAACTTAAGAAGATAAAAAAATGTGGTAAATGGAACAAAAAGCGCGCGGATAATAATTATGTAAAACTGAGCAAAACAGGATCATCGTGTGTGATTCTTCCATATTTTTCTAAACTGTACCTGCCTGCTTAGATAACTACTAAACAAAACTTACTGAACTTCTGTTAAAGACCTGAGTGAAGTGATGATGATTTCTTTTTGTTGTAATATGAAGAGGTACTTATAGAATTGTAGTCTTTTACTGTTATAAATCTATATTAGACTCAAAACATTTAATTTTAGGTAATGGCTTAAATAGCTTCCACTCACGGCTATGCTTGCGTTATACCTATGTTAATACAGGTTACTGTGCTCAGCTTCGAAAAGATTTAGTGGATTTTGTTGTTTGGTACGAAATGCATGATCTATATCTATAGACTATAACGTAAAAATAACATAACACAAGCGTGCGAAGCCGCGGGCAAAAGCTAGTACTAAATATGGAGCACCTATAGGAAACCTTATAGGGCGCGTTCGAAGCCCAAAATCAACAAAAAAAAAAACAAAATAGTTTGTATCGATATGATATAATTTAGATAATAATATGCATATTTTTTTTACGAATTTTAGATACCTACTCACCTATTCAGTTTTTCCGTGGAATGGTTGACTTGGCAGCATCTATTAATGATGTTATTAATTTATCTTCGCTGTTCATACATCATTGTTTTTTACAAAATTATAATTATCAGTACAGATTTATTATAATTTACTAATTACTAACTGCACTCGTCACTTACACAATAATCTTATATTCCACAAGATCCGCGAATTATTCGGGGAAGGTAATGTACCTACCTATTCCATATGTTAAGGAACTAAAATATGCATGTCACTCACAAACGTTTTAAGCGAGATCGTTAACGTACATACAGACTAAAACTTTCGCATTTATAACATAAATGAGTATTAACTAAATATCCCAAAATTTTGGGAATTTCTCTCAAACTTGCAGCCCCTAATTTTTACGCTTTATGAAGTGCGAGTCACCGGTCATTACCGAGAAGCGTGTAATTATTGTGCAATATCAAATTTGTCGCAGCGGTTCTTTGAAGAGGGCGTGGTAACGGTGACATGACGGTCATTTGAACCCAGACGTGCCTCAAGCACCTGCCTTACTGCTTGTGCTTAGTAATGTTAGAGAGGTACTATAGGACTCGATATTGAGGCTTTAGGTTTTAAAGATATAGCAACACTACAACAGAATACGACTAGAAACCAGTGAAAATACTATTAAATTTTTTAACGTATTATATTATTCTGGGTAGTACTTATTCTACATGATAACCTGAGGGTTCAAGTTGAGAGTCAACGGCTATGCAAGCATGCATCTCTTCGTAGAAGCTAGTATACATATAGGACCCGATTTTCTATTTGAACAGTTTTCCAGTGTCCATAGCATACGAAGCTAACTTATAGCTTATAGATAAAGCAATGATACAACTAATACAACTTTGCCAACATGGGTGGTCAAAAACTGCTAAAGCAGGAGATCAAGGTGCAATTTTTATAGGCTTCGTCTATTACAAGGAATTCACGGTTCAAGTCGGCAATTTTATAGCGAAGTCAGCTTATAGGCCTACAAAATTATTTATACCTACATATTGTATTACACATGGTTTGTTTAATAATGTATTTGTTGGAAATAATTTATGATTTCTAGCAATACCAAGAAAATCCTTCATCATATCGACATACAACTACAGAGGTTCTTAGCAAGAACCCCTACGGAACTTGATGGCATGATTTGAGGTCATATTATGAGGTAAGCCATACTATAGGATCATCATCATTATTAACAGCCTGAAGACGTCCACTGCTGAACATAGGCCAACCACTATACTATAGGATACCTATTTTTTATCCCGAAATTCAGCACGGTTCCCTCGGAAGAGGGGATGAAAGTTAAAGTCTTAGAGCATTTAGAAATGCTCTAAGGTTAAAGGGTTAAAGTGTGTACCAAGTTGTAATTCATCAACGCGTGGTCCGGTTTCACTCATTCTTTTTTTGTTAGAATGAGGGTACCTACTGTAAAGTTTAAATATTGTCACATAAATATTTCAAGGTCGTCGGTTTTGTAGTTCAGAAATTAGAATCATCCAACCTTCCGTATTACGTCCAAAGCGACTCCTGTCCTGTACTATGGGAAAGAGAGATGGGCGGGAGAACGATAGCTGAGCGCACTTCCGCTCCACATCTTCTCTCCGGCATCCGTCTTCGGCACCAGCTCCAACCCCAAGTTAAGTCCCATTCTAAGGGGGCTACGACCGACGGGGCACGACCCTCTTCAAGGAAACTGTAAATTTAACTTCTTTTCTTTGCAAAAAAATATACTTATGTATTAAACTATCTCTTCTTTGTTTTTTGAAACTTGCTGCCCACTGCTAGCCTATCTAGGAATCCAGACTTCACCTGGCTGACATTTCAAAGGGAAAAGGATGAATGGAAGAAGGTGAAAGGAGGCAGGTGCGCCATCTTTTCCCTCTTACTTCTCTCTTCATCAATAGACTGAGATAAGGCATAAAACTAAAAAACCTGCGCGAAGCCGGGGCAGGCCAGCTAGTTTATAATATTATCTTCCATAAGCATACGTAGGTGTTACTTACAACTTGTTAAAATAAACAGAAGCCATTTTTTTGCAATTTGATGATTATTATGCTGATGTACAGACTGGCGTGCGTATTTGATGTGTCTAGAGTTTAGTGACTTGAGTGTCATTTGGAAATGCAGTTATTCTGGTCATCATCATTATGCCTGTGACTCAGTCAAAGCTTCTCTTGTGCATGTATGTTTAGTTTATAAGAGTTATATATAACATTAATAAACGCTCCCGCGGTTTCACCTACAGTTTATCCATTTTCCTTATAAAATCTTAATTTTTCGTTGGATAAATAGTTTCTTAAGGTGATCTGCGTCTTTACAATCTATATGTCTAAATTAGTTCAGCCGACATAGCATGAAACCCACACGAACATCAAACTTACGAACAAACAAACAGTTAATTCCCCTTTTATATTAGTCAGTAAGTATACTGGCTTAGCACAGTTAGTTTTATAACTGCTTTGAATTAGCTTTGCAAACTTGATATTATTTCAATTCAAAGTGGGTTTCGTTTCTGTCTGCATGAATAGTTTGATATGTATGTGGGTCAAGCAAGGGCTCCCCTCGGGTCGATTTGGGTCCCTTCTTAACTTGTCTATTTCCAAAATTGTTCTCTTCCTAATCTGAACTCATCTCATCACTAGTATGATAGTAGACCAACTCTATCAGTCAGTATAGATAGATATTTTCAGTACTATGTCGTCTAATAAAGTCTCTCAAGCTATACCTACCTAATTTGACTTTTTTGTGAACTGTTTTCAGCACATAAAATGAAGGTAGAGTCACGACGCAATTACTGATGCTTTTATTATGATAATTAAATTAATATGACAACGCAGCAAATTAAATGCTTATCATGATTTGATAAGACAGGTATTAAGGACGAATCCAACCAAGTGCCAATAAATAAATAAAAATGGATCAAAAAGCAAGCACAGTATTTAAATCGTAGGTATATAGTAAAAAAAAAGCTCGGCAAATACCTAAATTTCTTCAGGCTTGGAAGTAAATGATAAAGTTCTGTTTTCTGAACATTAAATACCTATCCAATCTAGCATAATTTCAAGCATTTAGAAGTTGTCTGATCCACTTGACACTGTTTCAGCAAAGCCCCGGTGCGGGCGAGAGCATCGACCGCACGAATTTTATACTTTACGCTACATTTTGATGGTTAAAGAGTTTCGGCACGAAATGTAATTTTAATCAGTTTTTGAACGACTCGTGACGCCGTGCCAGTCCGTTTTTGTTCTGGTCACTTTCAGGGTTGGCAACTTGAACAATTTGGAGAGTTAGCTATTAAAATGAAGAAAATTAGAAGACCAATTGGTTAGTGAATCATATTGTGCTAGATCAAATATTTGATTATAATAACTTTCAGTGGCTGAAATTTTATAACATTTCAACGTCCGCACCACGTGTCCACGAGGTTTAGAATCAAATGATCTTTGAGGTTTTAAGACTTGTTGTTATTTTTTTCAGTTTTCTCGTATTATACCGTATACTTTCACTATACAGTAAAATTTTAAGTTCGGAGTTCGGAAGTGCATACAAGAATGCACAATACATAGCAAATAGGTACAAATACAGTAAAATAGAGTCAGTTGACAGCCCTATTTATTTGAGTACCGTTTGTGAATTTTTATTCGGTACTAATTGAGGCAGCTCCAGAACAATTCGGGTCAAAGTCTGACACGGGACCGCAATTTCATTCGTGAGTTTTATGACTACACTTTATCGATTACTTAATTTAATGGAGTATTAAGTTCGTTCATATTGGGGTTTGCTTATTTGAATTCGTTACCTTCTATCAATCCGCGCAAATCGTATCGCGTAACTGTTCTAGATATGGACTTCGCCTGTCATCCTGCACGCGGCAATGTACAAGTCTGAGAGTGCGAGCAAGAGAGCACATGGTCACCATTTCTATCAGACTTACGCGATAAGGCCCCAGGTCATCATGGTCAACAATTCAATCGAAATGCCATGAGTAGTTTGTTCCTGAATTCAGGTAGTCTCTGAGTGAAGGAGTTATAGGTCATCATAATCAGCCTGAAGACGTCTACTGCTAAACATAGGCCTCCCTCATAGAGCTGCTTGCCTCCTGCGCGCATCGGATCCCCACAGTTCAGGTTCTCAGTCCACCTAGTGAAGGGCTGTTCTACGCTGCGTCGTGGTCGCCACTCGAGAACCTTTCTTCCCCATCGGTTGTCAGTTCCACGAGCGATGTGGCCTGTCCACGTCCTCCTATATCCGTGGCTTTAGTTCTCGGATGTCCTCATTTCGGATCCTAATAGAAACCGGTAACACGTCGTCCAAAATTGCTCTGCATTATATAATATCATACCAAAACTAAACAAACCTACAACGCTGAAGAGAGGTCAGAGCCCTGTGGAACACATATTTTACTAGGTAATATAATATTACCTACTAGCTTTTGCCCGCGGCTTCGCACGCTTGTGTTATGTTATTTTTACGTTATAGACTAATGCATTTCGTACCAAACAAAAAATCCACGAAATCTTTTCGAAGCTGAGCACAGTAACCTGTATGTGGAGTGGAAGCTATTTAAGCCATTACCTAAATTTAAATGTTTTGAGTCTAATATAGATTTATAACAGTAAAATAAGTTTCAAACAAAAAAACTACAATTTTATAAGTACCACTTCATATTACAACAAAAAGAAATCATCATCACTTCACTCAGGTCTTTAACAGATGTTTCAGTAAATTTTGTTTAGGTAGTAGTTACCTAAGCAGTCAGGTACGGTTTAGAAAAATATGGATGAATCACACACTCCATACGAATTGAGTACCTACACTTAGCCAGTGTCCATAATAAGTTTATAAATTGCTGGAAATATGCATTTACCTGTACGATGCGTACATAATTAATTTTCTTAATACTAATTAGGAATTACTAATACTAAACCACCACTCCTTAAAGAATTGAATAATTATTATTATGTCCACTATTTTCTACGCTGTTTCATTCCCACTGCACTTTCAACGTACCTACATAGTGATGAAAGTGAGGAAGTAGGTAAAATCGTCATTACAAAGATAGTTACTTACCTACTATAGCTATAACCTTCTTGAAGTAACTGAGTAATAAATAATTTTTTGCTCCCGTGGTGTATTTAAAAGCCCACAGATCTAAAATATTTTAACTATCAAAAACTTATTTCAACATGCAAGAAGAAGAAGAAGAACAAATAACAAAAACAGTCAAAAACGAACGTTACGCGCCATGTTGTTGTTAATTCGAGGATACAATTGCCATAATGAATACCTACATATTATTATATCTAAGTACTTACCCATAAACATTTTTCATAAAATTTTTCGTATCATTGGCTAAATACAAATATCGCACTCCGGCTTACTTTAATGCCAAAATAAAAAAGGTTTTAAAATGCGTAGCAATGGTAAGGGTCTATAACTTAAGTAGCTATAAGTACTACACGGGGTCTAGCTAAGATACCAACCACTAACGCTAACGCCTAACGCTAACTCCAAAACTGTATTTCCGAAATGTCATCGCAGTACATTTTGGAGTTAGCGTCAGTCCTCCAGTATAAAAAGTTACTCTATGGTTAGCGTTTGGCGTTAACGTTGGTATCTTTGCTAGACCCCCAGGTACCTTAAAACTTCCTTGGGGTCGATCAAGAATATAGCAGTAGCGCAATAATAATTTTATCTACCTAATTAGAATGGTGTAGTAAGTTTATGTAAATAATAATACATTTGACCAGATCGCCAATAAAGAACATTGCTCCCGCCAAAACTTTATAAATCGAAAACTTGAATAAAAATGTTAATTAAATAAGCTTCATAATTGGCTAAGTATGATAATCGCGTGAAGCCTTATGAATGATTATAAAAAGTCCAAGAACCTACCCTTTTAAACAGTTTTCATAAAATACTTCCTATCATTGGCTAAATACAAATTTTGTCTAATGCCAAAATAAAAAAGGTTTTACAGTGCGTAGCAAAAGCTAGGGTCAATAAATGAAGAACCTATAGGCACATATTACTGAATATGTTACTACTATAGGTTAAGCTGTAGGTACTATACAATACAATTTTAAATACTTATTTCGAATGGTAACGCGTAGTAGATTTTTTAAAACTAATACATAATACCCGAGCGCCAATAAAGAATTTTGCCCTCGCCAGAACCCATTAAATCGAAAACATGAATAATAATTTAAGTTATGTTTCAATATTGGCTAAATATGATATCGCGTGAAGCCTTATAACTTATAATAAAAAGACTAAGAAGTTTTTATTTTTCGAAATTCCTTGTTCTCTGTGTCGTGCTCATATTTAAGAAGGTTCTCATACCTATCCTCTTTTTTAGTTTGGACCACAGATTAACGAAAAAACTTATCTATATGCATACATATGACTTCCTTGGGTATAGATACTTACATAATGAACACATTGTTTTTCTCTAATCTGCATTGCATCGAGCGCAGACGAAGTTATCGCGCGATGTATTTCGCCGTAGCCCGAAAAGTGTGATGCACTCATGATACACTGCCGGTAATGCAGGCGCACCAATTCTTATTAACTGTTTTTTGTTTTTTATGTTATAAATACAAACATGCATTACATTACTTCCTTATTGCTTAGTGCAGTGGGGATTGTTCAGAATGAAATAAAAATGATTGGGGTTCCGTACTCAAAGGGTAAATCCTTATTACTAAACCTCCGCTGTCCATCTGTCTGCCTGTCTGTCCATCAGACACCAGGATGTACTCATGAATCGTCATAGTTAGTTGAATTTTTCACAGATGATATATTTCTGTTGCCACTATAACAACCGTGATCCGTATTCATAGGGACAGATAAACAGACAAATAAAAAAAATGGTTTTACTTCATATTGATAAGGGAATAATAAATTAAAACTATTAAAATTTATTTTTGAAATCGCAAATAATATTCTCACAGTTAGTAAAACATATTTATTCGCCGACATGCAATATAACGCTACTGCTTCCTCCATTTTATTTAGCCCACGTCGGTCGCGCAGCAGGCAAACAAATTGACTGTGTGTCCGGGTTGGGGCGCTACAAAAACATCGAGGATAGTCAACAGAGATGTTTTTGCGCGCCAACTCAACAGCGAAGGTTCGGGCGTATATGAAGCCGCGCCATAATAGTAACAGAGTTTTGTTTCTTTAATCTGTGCATCCGGATAAACCCGAGATAAAATTACCGTCAGTAGCACACAGCACATTTTTTTTCTCTCATCTATGATTAGTAGCTAAAATAAAACTTACCTTTTGACACTGGCTAAATACCTACACTATGTATGGACCAAAAAATAAGAAAAAAAAACTTACTTTGAAGCCTTGAAGCGGCCATCTTGTTAAAATCCCGTTCCGTTTCATAATGAAAACTTACACATTTTCACCAAAAAAAAATTAACGATATATAAAATTTAATATATCCTATGTTGTGCGCCGGGTTTTTCTACGCTTATTAGTGAAAACCGCATAAAAATCCGTTCAGTATCTTCGGAGTTGTGCCGTAACAAACAAACAAACAAACAAACAAACAGACAAAATGTCTAAAAAGTAGCTTAACGTGATCAGCGAAAAATTTCAAGCCAATCTGTGTCATTTTTTTTTCGATATCTTGCATTTACAGATTTTTTTATCTCTACAGTTTTATTATATGTATAGATAGATTGTGTTGCACTCGAAACGAATAACTGGCCAAATTGCCAGTCCGTAATAACAATGTGAAAATGTAGGTAGCTAGGTACATACTGTAAATAGGTGAATTGTAACTAGAAACACAACATTTATTATGCAAAGCATAATCTCGAAAATTCCAAAAATCCTGCAAAACTCGACTTAGTGGGGCTATAGACGCTTGACTGGATTTCTCAGAAATGTAAACTAAAAAGCTTGTTTCACATTTTTCATTAAAACATAAGTAACAAGTTTCAGGTTCTAAACGGCTACATTTTAGTTCCCAGCCGAAATCTTGTTCTATGTAAAAGCTTTCTTAATAATTATTGGTTCAAAAAATAGATATAGATCAGAATGAAATGCTTTCCTTTTTTATTATATTTATCCAACTAAGTCCTAAACAGATGACGGGTTCGTTTTATTACCTATGATTACTAGTTTCCTCTCGTCCAGTGACGATTTTAGCGAAAATAAAGTATAACCATAGATAATTTTTCACCGTTGGTAGGCCTGAATTTGTACCAGAACACATTAATTGTGTGCATGGCTGGCCACAGATTTTATCATAAAGGCGGTAACTACCATACCCACAGGAGGTACTAGTAAGTTCCCTAAAACTCATGCTGAGGTTGCGAATCTCTCCGAGAGACATTTTTTTGAGAGACAGAGATAGATTATGCCATATCGCATGTCCATCAATGCCTGCATGGTTCTTTGATACAAACATCAATGTCCTTCCAGTCATCAATGTAAGATAAGCACCTATATTCAGATGATTCACAAGAAAGAGCAACCCAATTATATTCATTACATCATCAGTCCGTTTACACATTTGTTTGCTTTGTCCAGCGCTGCATTAGGCGTTATTGTCGATAACTGTCCACTCCGCGATTTTGGGCAGTTTTCGGAATTGGATTGTGTCATGCGGGTTATCGATCTGGCACATCCATTGTCTTTGATGTTCATGAATTCAATTGTAATTGTAATTGTTGAGCTAGTGCGCATCGAAATAATATTTAGTTTGAAAAGGACGTAAGACCATAGCCAGATTTCCACCACAGCTGTTATGTATAAAAAACAACTATTAACCATATTGAGGCTTGGCTCGAACAGTGGCCAGAATGCTGGCAGCACCACCTGCCCATTGCCATTTCAACCTGCTAATTCTGAGTGCTATATCGGTCACTTTAGTTCTCCTGCGGATCTCCTCATTAACGAACGAAAAATCTTTTGTAGATCGAAATAGGGCACATGCTGCATAGATCACTATTTGTCTTGTCATAAATGCACTTCAACCGGCTTTTATAATCGCTAGCCCTTGCCCACACGCGAAGGAAGGACGTGAGTTTCTTCTCCAAAGCTCAAATTAAATAACAGCAGAGCATTAAGGACCGGAAAACTATATAAACGTTATTTTAGTTTTGTTCTGCCTTGGTTGGTCGGCATCGGCACCGCGATTCTAACGTTCCGTTTCAGTATATTATTTTATGGGGCTACCATAAGCGCAAGCTATAAAAACACGGCTCCCGCCGCCACCGGCGAAGTCTTCATTGATTCTACAACGATTTAATCAAACTTTCTAAAGCACAAAGCTAATGAACGTCTTAATCAAAGCAACAATACGGGAGTTGATTCTCCGCTTAATTATTACTTCTAAATAATATTAATTACGCGCGTCCGTCGAGAGAGCACTGAACTCTGCGTAATGAACTAATGAATTACTTGTAATTATTATTATGGTTAGCGTTGAAGACGTTGTGATTTGTTCTTTTTATGATAATGATAATTTTATTATAATAATTATAAATTTCAGGGTAAAAATTAAGATAGGCAACCGTTTTCCAGACAATAATTTGGGAGTGATATGGACTTGACGAGGTCTGTTGGGGGTGTTATTAGTAGCCTATATAGTAGCTCCATGCTTTCGGATACTTCAAATATAATTTGAGACACATCATTAACAGTAGGCCTAGCACGAATATTTACGCGCGCGTAAGTGTAACGTTAATGTAAGGCAGTTGTATGGCATTTGATCAGCATCCCATACAACTGCCTTACGCTAATGTCACTTACACTTACGCGCGCGTAAATATTCGTGTTAGGCCTACTGAAGAATGGCCGTGAGCTGACAGTCATTAGTGGGTACCTACCTATCATCCTCCTGCTCTAGCTGGGGTGTCTGAAAGGGATCGCTTTAAGTGATAAGACCGCCTATCGTGACACTTAGTTATGATTTCGTACAAAATGTTCCTGTAATATGGTTTATTTGCTTTATCTATCCTCCTTAGTAATACTTTTGTACGGTTTAGTGGTAAATAATCAGTATTTTCTTCTATGTTATCTTTGTAATTAGTGAAAACTCCACCATTTGCATCCACCACAAAAGTTCTTGAATTTTATGTTAAAAAGAGTTTTAGATGTTTCCTACGAATATTTTATAGAATAGCCAATTGTTATACCGGCCTTGATTTAAACAGCCAAATCAATATCGATTTCCCGTGAGAAACTCATTCTCATAATGCAGCCATTTTATCCTACAATTTCCTAAAGTTTAACAATGATTATTTAATTCACGTGTTTGATTAATGGCCCCTCCACGTAGGTGTTTAGGCACGGCCGGCATAGCGCACGTATTTCAGTAATTAAGTGTTCTCAGTGCTCACTGTCTGTGAAGAGATCGTTCACCGCACTCCTGACTTCTCGACCGACACCAGCGAGGCATTAGATGTACTTACCCAGCACATTATGTTGGCACTGCCGTACTGTTTTTAATGTACCTTTAGAAAACTTTAGAATGGATTTTAAAATTTAAACTACTTTGTTTTTATTGATAAGCGTGGAGTAGCTTTGGACTAGTTAAACCACCTTTTGCCTTTTCGATCAAGTTCGATATTTGAATGTCAAGACAAAAATTGGAGTAACTAATCCAAAGCTCTCCACTTAAGTACAATGATGTTATAAATAGTTCACAAAAACTTCACGAAGGCACGGGTTCAAATACCAGGTATACTTATCGTTGTCTAATATTGATATAAGTTTAAATTCTCCCTCACCTTGTACGCTTGTATTGATTGACCATAAAATATAGAATAAGTAAATTAATTATGTCCAAAGATCAAATGTCACACAGAATGAGTCGGTAACACCTAGTTATTAGTGTAGCTCCCGATATGTCGGATGTGTCTCCGATAACATTAATATGATCGGAATGTCATACTTTATCATTATCATGTATGGTATCAGATGGTCATAGATAAGACTACTATGTAAGTACTTATATTTACAGAGTTTTTATTCTCAGCGTCAAATTATCTAGTCATTAAAATCAAACTAAGTATTTTATTATGACACACGTATGTACTGACCCACCCCGGCTTCGCATGGGTTAGTAGTTTAAGGTACGCCCTAACCCTGTCCAAAGAAAGAAAGAAGGTAAAGGGAAAAAGATAAGGGACGCGGATAAAAGGACGAAGCGGCGAATGGAGACAGTTACTTACTGGCGCAATTGCCTCTCTTCACCTTCATTCATTTACTCATTTTTAGTTACAGTTTCATTAGAAGCACCCATAGAGAAGGTGTAATTTATACTATTATTTATTCTTGGTAGGCTGATATTTATTTATTTAATGCCAGAAGTTCAACAGTTCACGCATATGCCTACTTAAATCATATGATCATCATTCTCTGAATCAGCAGTATTGGTACTTTACATCGGAATGTTGTTCTTATGTCTGCTATTATTTAGATTCGAATCTGTGAACTTTGATCAAAAGATTTATGCGATTTCAGCACCTATAAAAGTATGTAGATATTGAGAAAATTGCCCTTAATAGTTTTATTTACTTACGAGGGAATTGCTTTGCTTTTAGTATAGCTGCTAATGACAACTCTAAGTACCTAAACTAGCAATTAGGTAAACCTGCAAATTACAACTTATTTTCGCTGCTACGCTACGCTATGTTTAAGGTTATTTTTTTATGAGAATTAATGACTTAAAGAAATGAACACACTGCCAAACTAACCAGCAACTAATTCGCAAAAATAATTGGAACTTAAACTCTGCTCTGCTAATTTTCCATAGATATTATCGCAGCGATTATTCCGCCGATGTGAAAGCACCTCACCATCATTACGATAATAAGCCAATTATATGAAGACTATTAGTTCAACTAGCGGTTTGTAGATGTTGGCTTTAGTCACAAAATGATAATTGTTTATCTTTGTTCTGGAATGAAATGACAAATAAAGGTTTACTTTGTATGTAAATAGTACGAATAATAACCTTTAATCGCGCAGGTTCTCACGTGATAACGAAAAGCTTTATTTTAATTTTAATAACATTAAAAATGAATTGGTTAGTCGATTCGAATAATATTTTAATTTAGGTAGGTTTTTGATTTTTAAAATAAATGTTTTTTTTTTTTCTTATATTTTGGCTCCACACATAGTGTATTTAGCCAGTGTCAGGTATTGTATATTTTCATCGAGTTTTAGAATAATTTAACGTAGTCAAGTCATAGTCATAGTCCAGTCTAAGTCATGCTCTAGTAAAGTGGTGGCAACTTTACTAGAAGCTTCTATGGAATTTTGGAAGCAACACGAAAAACCACGTTTCACCACATTATATCACTTGCCCACACTCATGCTCATAATTCAGCACTTAATGCGTAAAACGCCATCAATTTTTAAACATTAACTCTGGAAAAAGCGCAAGTTTTGAGAAATAATACAATGCAACGACGAGAACTTTTCCGCGTTCCCGCCAAAACCCCTAAATGTTATTTATGAAGTAGGCATGTTAAGTTAAGTCACAGAGCAAAAAAAAATCGCTTCTAGGCGAAGCGTCATTTGTTTCATAGCTCTGTGGATTAAGTATTTATAAGTTTTTGTGACAACCTAACCTTTTGATTTTAATTAATTATATAAAAGATAATAATTACGTTGAGTTACAGATAGTTTTAACTCTATATAGTATGAGATGGTTTGAGTATAGTATAAGACAGTACATAATGAAAAATGTAACTAACCTAACGCCATAAGGAGGTAACCCTAAAACTATACTTAAATAATCGGGAGTAAGTTAGCTAGTCTATCACGTTAATCAGAAAAAATACTTGAATTCAACACCATAATTGTTGTAAGTTGTTTGTCACTTCAAAACCATCCTCACATTTAAACATAACATTAACGAGGTAAAATTTATGTGCACAGAAGTCTCCAAGGCTTTTTCTCGATAGAAAAGGGGAGCCTCTCTCTCTATCCTACTCAAGGTAAAAGAAAGGGACGGTCCTTGGTTTGTAGCTTGTGAATGCGCAGAAGCCTTCGGGCCATCAGGATACGTTCGACCGGCTCGTGCCCAAACGCCAGCTGCAAGGCAGATGTGACGGCCCTATCGGCCAACCGCTTGCCGGCTGTAGGGGATGAATTGACTTTACTATTTTATTGCTTAAATCATCAAATTCTTATTCTTAACTATCTACATGGATTATCAAGGTGGAAGCTGTGTTTCTTGTCTTTTATTGATCTTTCACGCTTGTAGAAGCCATAAAAGTGCAACCGTGTACTATCATTGCTTCAACACACGTAGGTCACCCCTACTAGACAACTCCTGTTAATCTTGCGAACTTTTGGCTAAGAAAAATGACGTAATAAAATGATTCCAGGATTTTCAGCATTTTCTTGGAAAAAAATTCTAATAAAAATATTCTATAGGGTTGTGGCGCCGGTAGCCTCACTTGAGAGTCAGTCCTCAACTCTCTCGTCAACATCATTGCCCGTTCATGGTAAAATATGAAAAATACTTACGTTAAGTATATAGGATATCCTCAGAGACAGCATAGGTACGCAGTGACTAAACTTTCGTCGTCTTTAAGCTCGGGGATAGTCAGGAAATATTTATTGATGTTTTACCGCTCGTGGCAATTTGGCGACACGACGAGGGGACCACAAACTAAGTAGAGGATACAAGAGGGGACGGAGAGGAACAAAACTCAAAATTCTGAGACTGAATTGTTCTGCAAAAATATTTTTGAATTTTACAGTTGTACCTTATATCTTCAAGTGTAGTTAGCCAATGAGAGATGATCAATGACAGATGGCCTTGCCAGGACGGCCGACAACCCGCATGAACGTAAAAAAATATAAAGAAACGTTATGCTGGTAACATTTGCCGCAGCCTGATGCTATAGCCTTATTTAACCGCAAGGTGTATGTAGACAAAGTGGTCGTAAGTAGTTTAGGGTTCATTGGGTTTTAAGCTGAAATGAAATAAATATTTTCAATTGGTTTAATTACTTGTAGAAGGCATAAAATGTGAAAATAGGAAATACCTTTCTCCAAAAACCCATGCAAAAAAGTCCGGCTAAGTTAAGTGCTAAGTAACTAACCTTACATTAACGGTATGACGATTAAGCGACGGCTATAACCACAACTGTTCATTAGATTCACAACTTGACAGCTAAACTAACAAATGTCAAAACACAAAATAATGTTGCCACACTAAGAACAACAATGGCTGCAGTTCAGATTAACAATTGTGAAATGTGTAATTGTGTACCTATCAATCACTCAAAATGTATCAATTTATTACTAGCGTGAGGTCGTGGTTCGCTATTCGCGAAATGTTTTGGAATATTACAACTTCCAACAGAATTATATTAAAGATGAGCTGCGTGTCTCATTTTTTATTGTTAGATAGGCTTGTGCTTGACCATTATCTCACCTAATGGTAAATGACGATGCGGTCTAGGATATAACGTGGTTACCTAGAAGATACCTCACTCTCGATTTGAAGACTCAAGGATTGTGGTTTTCTTCATAATGTGGCATCCCCCCTAACTGTCATGTCGTGAATCGAATTAAAAGTCGTGGTAAAGTAATTTATATTCTTTTCCTAAAGTGACCTTTGTGTAGACAGGTGGTTATATTTCAAGTTGAAATAAGCTTTGAACTTGTTATGAGCAAGGTTGAAATAGCAATAAAAGGTTTTTATTACTACTTAGAGGATGTAAGTGACTACATTCAGTGAAAATAGAATTTACTGCCTGCACAATTATGGTCATGGATTCTTCAAATTGCAGGAAATATTTGCACTTATACTTGGAAACTTAACAACTGCAGTCAATATTAAAAATAGTTACCTACAAAGTTTTATATTCTGTGTAATTCTAAATGATTCAAGAGACAAAATCATACGCTGCAACTTTTAGCTTTTTGCTACCGAAACCTATGCCTAGATAAAAAGAAAAAAGTAACGCTGTGATTGATAGTATAATCTGAAATATCTAAGAGTAATTTTCACGCTTTTCTATATGCGTCGTTTCTCAAAACCTAAACATTATCCCCGCTAGATTAGATATAGTCTAAGGGTAGTTCGTCTTGGCGCCTATTTACCCAGATTGCCGGTAAAGATAAGTTGACACATTTCACAATTTAGAAATCTGACTGAAGTAACATAATCCATAAACAATATTCCTGTCCTTTCTGCCAACAAGCCCTTGTTAGCATGCTCGCTGACAAGCCTAGGTTTATGCATGTTTTATGTTGGTTTATGCAACGCGTTGACACCGCAGTTCCCATGAAATGTTCCATTGAGCCCGCCCACGCATTGTGACGAGGTTTTGATTATGATTCAATGAAACGCAAATTTGAACGGAAACATGTTTAGTTTGTTATCATAGACACATGATTTGAAGACAAGATTCCAAAGGCATGTTAAGGAGACCAACTTTAGGCTCGAATCTGTAATAAAAAAAATACATGAGAAAAATGAACAAAATGCAAATGAGTCTCTATGGTTGTGAAATTCATATATTGTTATGAATAATGAATTATTAAAGAAAGGGTTAAATCTTATTTTCACATTGATAAATAGGTACTACGTTAGTATTACATGGCAATCTACTAACCTGGCGCCTTACCACAAACTAATACAAAACCATCATGGTTCGTGACAATAATGCTTCAAGGTTACAGTAATATTGTTCGAATTCGTACCATGAGCTTATAAAGTATTCCTGCGCGAGAACGAGACGTCTACATTTTTATATAGCGTTATCACTGTCGCACGCCGGTGTCAACATGATGTATTCGAGTGAACGATTTAACGCGACGTCATCAAAACTGCTCTGCGTCAACACCATTACAGTATTCTTACTTTTATGTCATTTTTAAAGTATGATTGAAGTAATAATGCTATAAAAGGTTGTGGTTGAAAGCCATAGATATTTTATTAAAATCAGGGGGCCAGATTTTAATGAAATATCTATGGCTTTAACCTTTCAAATAAAAAGGAATTTCAACAAACAACACAAACATTTGAACAACGTTTAAAAAATAAGGTAAAAAGCATTACAAATATATATAATATTTAGGTACAACGAAACAAAAAAGCTCTTTTGCAGCAAAAAAGGTTTTCCGCATATTATGCTGTAATATCAGTGTGGTGTACGTGTAGGTACAACTAATGAGTCCATGATGTCGATTTTGTTTAACATCAAAGAGACCGCTAACAGTGGTTGGTTCGATTTACACGAATAATGTCCAAAAAGAAATATGTCGAAAAGTCAAAAAGCTAAATAATGTCCAAAAATAAAAACGTAAGTACTCGTATACAATCAGAAAATCGACCAAGTATGGAAACATCCAACTAGAAAAATTACCAATATATAAAAATTAATTTATTTTTTAATACTTTTTATGACTGTCCCATGCAAATGCAAAATGTGAAACTGCATTTTTATCTATGTATAAACAGGTTGCACAACAAAATGCAGCGTTCTGGTTTCATAACGAATTTTTAATCACTTTCTGTCACTATCTATTAACAGAGAGCTAGACTCGTAATAGCGCTATCATAGAATCCGTCATTATCGAAGCTGGAACTGCCTCCGGACCGGACGTGGCGTCACATCCGCTGGTCACCGCAAAAACCAAACGCAGCCTACGTTTGACCACTGATTGTCTTGCATCTAGATAGCTAGGGAAAGATATAAATTGGTAATGGGGCCTGTAATTTTAGCAGGGCCAATTTCTTCAAACTAAAGGCTATAAAATTATATTAAAATGAGTCTTCGTTTTTTATGGCGTAGATTGGAGTTTTGAGAAAGGGGTTGATAACCCCTTTCTCAAAACTCCAATCGAAAACTCAGCCTCGAAGGGGTCATGTGGACTGTTAACTCTTAAACTCTCAGCGACTCGATATCGAAAACGCATGCTTTATTATTCTATTGTCATATCAATGCAAAGACTTCTAAGAAATGAATGAAATGAAATGAATATTTAACTGAAACTGGGCTAATTTTATACCACACAAGTAACTAATAATTTCATGGAAAAGCCGTACTACTTTTAGCAGTGCTGTTTGTTATCAGGAGATGACGTGCAATCGACGCTTGCGCACCTCTTTATCACTATAGCACCTTATTTTATCGCAACATGCAATTTCACGCGAACGAATCTCTTTTCAATGATATTGCTTTTAAAATGTACAAAATCAGGTACTATTGAGCAAGTGAAATTGTGTGAGAATTAAAAAGTATTTACAATCAAGTACAATACAAAAAATATTACATTTGAAAATTTTCTCTATCTGTAACGAGTTGGTACCGACCGGTCACAGTCCCTTTCTGTCACAGTTTTGCAAACCCATACAACGAGTCCAGATCGGTCACACAAACTGTACTGTGCGGAGTAGATAGATACCTATTGAAGATTAGTATTCAGGAACAGCACCGGGACTTTATTAGCTCCCAAAAATGAAAAATGTTGTGCTAATTTTAAAGTTAAATCTGTATCTGATAAGTGATCAGATCAATAAATTGAAACGGCAAACTGAGGAGCATATAGATTACGTTTTGAAAGGAAGCAATAATCAGATTAAAGTATTAAAGATATAAATTGACGTCATTATGCATAGAGTATTTAAAGTGAAATCCAATATAAAAAGCCGTGACATTGCTAAAACAAATACACTTTCGGAAGTAGAGATAACAACTAATGAAGAACGACAACTAGAAGCCTGAGTTGCCTCAAGATTAGATAGAAAAACAGAAACAAAAAGTCTTGTCTATTCAAACGTTAGTGGGTGTCGTTGCCGAGGATCAACTAGCGGTTCGAAATCACGATAGGATTTAATTATGGAGCTATTGGACGGAGCGTTATCATATCGCTCGACGATAAAGCCGATAACCGATGAATAGCGGCCGCGGCCGAACGTTTACAAATAACACAGGAACCCATTTGTAAATAAATTACAACGAAACCCAAAACGATGGTTGAAAAACGACGAACTGGCCTCGGATGTCCACTCGGCGTGCGCCGTTGACCATTGTTTGTGTTTATAGTACATCGCGACAATTAGTTGAGTAACCATTCCGGCGCATTCAGCAGGTGACGAGGCGACGCCGACGGACGCCGCGCTGTGTCGACGATTTCTTTTGTTTTTGGCTTATCGCTAAGTCAATTTGCAGCGTCAACGTCATCTTCGAAATGTGCTACTCTAATAATGAGGCCAGTTTTGAAAACAAAGCGCTTGAATGTGTCAATTGTGTCATCAGCCCGTAACTCATCTGAGAAGGACGGTGGAGCGGCGCGTGAGTCAGGTGTCGCGAGTAAAAGGGCAGGGGTCGCGACGAGCCCCCGGGACCCCGCACCGGGACCGGTGCAGTGGCGCGAACATTCGCGGCACGTCCTTTGTTGGCTGCTTTGTTTTGGAGTGCCATCCGGTTCCTAGTAATGGAGGGGAGGGGACAGGTGGGCGCAAGCAGGTAGCCGCGCGTTGCGGCAGTCAGTTCACCTCAGTGCGCCGCGCTGCGCGAGCGCCTCGCTTGTTCACGAACACTATCTAATATGGAAATGGCCAGTCATTCCGCGACAGGTGCGCGCCCGCACCGACCGTGCACGTGTGCTGTTTGTGAGTGCGCTGCCGATGCCTCTACGCTTTTCAGCTGAACCACTGGTAAGTTTCTATATTCTTGTAAAGATCTCGTACGGCCCATGACACTGGCCGGCGTGTTTTTGCCGGTTCTGTATAACAGCGTCTACGTCGGCCTGCTCGCGCGCATCTGCCGTTCCGTTCCAATGCAGCTGCTAGCGGTTGAATAGGTTGGTATGATGGTTTTTATAATCTTTGATCGAGTCGTAACGTTCCCTTGAATAGGCTCTCCCTTTGAGCCTGGCCTTCGGGATCTGAGAAGGGCTCTAACACAATTAGTAAGTGCGAGGAGCCTAGCGCGTTCACACGGTCGCGGACGCGCGTTTCGCGTATTGCTGTTACTGTGTAAATATTGGTTCGATAACGCGAGTGCGTGTACGCCACATACGCCAACAGTTATCGATTCCACACATGCGTCAACTTCGATTGTTATCTTCACTGGATCTGGGTCATTGTTCTTTCGTATTTCATTTCTATTATATTTCAGAATTGGTTCTGCTTATCTCGCTTATTTTATACGTATTTTATCATTTATAATATTTTTTACATTTAAGCAAGTAATATTGTAGTTAAATTACCATGGAAAATTAAACACGAAGTAATTTGCTAAACCGGACGCGTGAGAAATAATTCTAACTAAAATGTTCGCGAACGTACGACTAGGTATCTCAACCGCATTTTTGTTATTATGGCTGAATTCATTTCCATTAAATTGAAATTTGTAAATAAAATTGTTCCTAGAGAATCGACACGTATTAAAATTGATTCTGAATCGTAACCAATTGATTTGATCGTGCTTAGGAACGAATCTTGAAAAATTCGAATCTTAGTGTGAACCACTACACGCGAATAGAGTGTTAACAATTTTAGATTACCATAAAATTTAAAAATATAAAAAGTAAGGATCTATAAAAACCCAACTAAAACCGACAACATTGGGATCAATAATATAGAAGGACGGGAATTTTTGCGGCTCTACTCTACGATATTTAGGTACTTAATAGTTTCAAAACGTGGTAAGCAGTCAAGCGAATCTATTTCATTCAAACCTTATGAAACTTCGGGAATAGCAGACTCTAAAGTAGGTAGGTACTTTGCTTCTATGTGTAATGTGGAATTACTAGCACTTAAACCTTCAATCTCAAACCGTATACGCTGTACTTTATTCACTGGAATGATTTCATTGTGATCATTACGTCTATTGCCGCCTCCAAAGAGCTGAGCGGCGAGTTGGTGACTCTGTGCGCGAGCACACCGGTTTCCAGTTCCACCGTCATGAAACCATTATAGTGGCTAGGTACTTACATTATAAAGAGTAGTTTTTTCCCACCCGCTCCGCTCTGCCGGTGTCGGCGGTAGGTACCTCGTGACTTCACAGAATTTGGAAATTTAAGTTATTTTTATCTATTTGTTTTCCTCTATCAGTAGGTTTTGTCGTGTTTTTATTGTTGGTAAAGATTTCTGGTAAGATTTTTGCTGTATCGTGTTAGATAAGTTTTGCATTACCAAAAATTACGAATTGGGGTTTTCACGAAAAAAACTAAAGATGATTGAGCACTCAGACGCAGATTCTGGAAAAACTTCATATTTATATAAAAATTCAATTCCAAATGTAAAGTTCGAATGACTTCACCACAATACATTATTAACTTGACCATTAAGATAAAAGTTAAAACAATATAAGTTCCATTTAACGAGATTCTCACTATATAGATGTTTATCTGTATGAGTTATTGTAATTAAACATTCTAGCAACGGTTGACCTTGCCAACATGAACATCTTTATACAAATTTTGTACCCAAGTGTTTCCAATGGTAAGGTTATTTCAATTTAAAACGTTAATATCAACCATTAACGAGTTACTTACTACGTTTAGATTACTAACGAGTATCTTCTTACGATACTTGGTACAGTAATGAGTTTATTAATGTAAAGTTGGAATCAAAATTATAAATAACGATGTTACTTAATATCGTTCTTACGTAATTTTAATAAGTGTAATGTAGTTAGTTTTAGTTTAGTTTTTATTATTGTAGTAGTTAGCTTATTTTAATTGATACAGGTGTTTATAGATAGTTCGTACAACAATACTTTACAATGCGATAGGCAATATCGAGTTCACCACATGTAATACTTATGTATTCGCATGAGTGCTTTTATCAGACTTGTGAATCTTTTAGTTTTCCTAAATATTATAGTTGTGATTGAGAATTAACCATTTACCCAAATAAAAAAATGTCACGTAATCGTGTCGTGTCGTAATTGAAAATAAATGTCACGTCGCATATTGAGTCTCAATATAGAACCTAACAGAAATTAAATGGCAAACAGCAAAAAATACAAAATGTACATTGTATTATGCGTCTTACTTATGTATTTCCATTTTCTATCCCATAGATAGTGCCTTAGTTAGATCCTACTTTCGGGATAACAGTTATGATAAAATTGTACCAAGTGAAGCAGGATACAGAGGCATTGAAATAAGTTATCATTGTAGTCGCCACTGCATAGAAGTACGAGTAACAGAATACTCCGAAGTTGTTCCAAAGGCTTATAAATATAGTTTGATTGAAACATAGAAATAAAATGTTCTGTAAGTAATTTAAAAAAATAGATATGAAGCCAATGATATTTTACCTGCTCAAATTCATTCCTCGTATAATACTTGGTAGGAGATTTCTAGTCGATTTGTGTTAGCGTGACCAATTGCAGTTGATAAGTATTGAGCAGGCAACATTGGTGTGGCTAGGGTTGTCGCTCAATACTGTAACACATTTGAAAACTCAATTTTAATATATTGATAGCCTATGATATTTTGGAATCAGTACTCATTTATTTTGTTCTGCCATTAAATAATTTATCGACGTGACCAGTAACATCACTTCCTTAAACGCAACAATTTCAAGAGGGTTCAACCTTGTGTTCTAACTAGACAATCTAACTGGTGTGGCCAACAAGAAAAAAATACATTCCAAATTCCAAACTGGGGAATAAAGAAGTCATTTTGTTAATACCACGAGGCATGTGACAGCTCAAGTATCTTATTTATATCGGCACGACGAGATTGTGACAACCCTAAGAATTGTGAAAAAGTGATCGTAGTCCGCGACAAATCGAGCAGCGATGTGATGAGTTGACGATGTGCCGCTATTGTTCACTGGTACGGTTGAATAAACTCTTGGTAGAGATACTTCCTTGCCTTATCTTTGTTCATCATCCAGTATATCCTCAAATTTTAAGGGTTGTTCTCAATTTCTTCCCATATGATATTCCAACATTTTTCAAAAATATGATTTTGATATTCATTGTCATTTACATCTTCCTCATTGTTATTGGTCAAATGTTAGCCTATCTAAGATTTAAAAAAAATTGTTAAGTACAACAATGTTAAGTAATCTGCAGGTGAGATGTACCTACCCAATGTTAAGGAGGTTACTTTTTACCTACTTTAGCAAAGGTAACACATATATGTGTTTATGAATATGTATGTATACATATATGAATATGTGCAAAAGATATCATAAAAGTCTTCTACCATAATAGTTCAGCAGGTTATTTTGAAACGACCTGGCTCGGGAGGCGTGGCTGAGCAAATGGCTCGAGTTCACAAGTCGGCGGTCACAGAAGAAACAATAGTTCAAGACACAGTCCCGTTCTCATAACCTTTGAAGACAAATGTACGCAAGATCATTGCCAGGGCTACACCAGCTAAACTAGCCACCTCCGTTGATAAATACCCACAAAAAACACCAATTAACAATTGAATTTAAAGATCCATTCGTAAACTTTTTCGACACGCATCAAACAATCATTAACGAGATCCTGAGCTATTAATTAATTTAATCTGTGGCAGATTCGCATCGAGATTCGTGTTCGCGTATTGTTGTTGGAAATATGACGAATCTAGACTGTTCTTTGAGAACTCGGAGCATGAAATTGTGTGCACGAGGCGTATCGGCAATTTGCGTCAGTTTTTTTTATCACAGTCACGACAGGCCGGATTCTTAGTGAAGCAGCCAATAGCGGGCTAGAGACGATGTAATTGGGAGAAACTACGTGGCCACCAGAAATGCTTGAGATTCATCTTTGACCAGTAAAGATAGACCTCCGAAATTTCAACTATCCACCCCCGATTCATCTACTCATTTTGAGTGTCAAAGAGAGGAAGGAGATCATTGTAAAATTGTTGCTCTATAATGACACGGTGTTATTCTGGCTGGTTGCAACAGCGAGTGTAACTGTTTCGGCCCTTTTGTCCGAGTGATGGTTGTTGAGAGATGGGCGATAATTCTTTGGCGGATATTGCATATTACTTACTTCAGTTTTTTTTCTTATGGACTCTATTTTAATTTCGATGGGTAGTTCTTGATATTGCGTTATTATGTGGCATGTGTTTTGTGGTTAAAAGCCATATCCATCTATCTTATTACTATTTTGTGTCATACGTCCCTCTGATTCTCTCATTCGTTATTTAAACGTTCTCAGTTGTATTATCTCGTGACTGCCTAAATTGTAAAATTGTTCACTCTAGGTACTTTATTATTCAAAGCTATTCAAAGACCTTTTAATCTCAACCTAAGCTACCTTCTGTAATACTAATATCTATTCAGTGTGTGAAATTGATAGTAAATCAGTACCTAAAACTTATGTTACATGCTGGAGCAAACTTCCGCAAGTAGTAAATTTTCTTGAAATTTTGTTGGCCTTTTTTGTTTCTAATCCAAATAAGATATTTTTAGCATTTTTGCAAAATTCTGAAAGCAAATCAATTATTAATCAAAACTGCTTGTCTAATTAATGCAAGCCTATTACTATAAATTCTACCATGTAAAGCAATTCAGCATCAAACAGAAAAGAAATCTAGCACAGATACATTCCAGCTAAATCCTAACAATACTTAACATAATGCCAACTTGCTCTGAAATCGTATAATTAATAGCCTGGGACTAGATATAGTTGCAATTGATTAAGGTTATTGACAATGATATCTTATCGGTGGACGGTCGATGCTGTGATAACCAAAAGTCAAAGGATCGTAGATAACGGGATTTGATTCAGTGTTCAAACGTCCGAACTGAATTCTGTAGATGTTATTTTCACGTTAATTTTAACTGATCTTATGGAAACGTGGTTCCCGATCCCGTCATACTACAATAAAACTCTGCCGTTAGATTTTAAAGCAATACTTGAATCATGAGACGGAATGGCGTACTTACGTATATTTTTAAACCAATTTTGAAACACACAAAATCAAATTTTCACAAAAAGGCGGTGACATGCTGACATATACATTACGCTCATAAATAGGTGAATATTTTGATCGTAGAGGGTACATACTAAAAATAGGAACTCATTGGAAAATAGTACACGACCGGATTTTTTAAAGAATATGGGCCACATTCCTTCCTGGACAGTCCTAAACCACTGAGAAACGGATAGACGAAGTTCATGGATAGGTCCATTTCTTTAGAAATGACTTATGCCCAATTTGAGGATAAACCGACGACAAAGTAGTACCTATCAAAGAAACTTACCTAATTTACAGACACAGTTGTTTGAAGTCACCTTGTAAATAGACTCGTAAAATTAGTGAAGTTACCACATTGAATCGCTCGGAGGCAGTTAACGTGCTAACGGAAAATGTAATATTTGTTCAGTGGTCGATTGCTTGTTATTGAGACTTGGGAAAATGGTAACAATATTAAATAGAACCTTTAGTTGCTGCAAAATAAACATGAACTTTTGTATGATAAAAACTTCAGTACTATATAACTACTTAACTTACGTACTTAACTCCTAAAAATCACTAACTCTGAAATGTTGTTTTGCTATTATTGTTATTAATCATCTTTGTAAAATATTAAGGAATTCTCAGAATTCTGTACTAAAAATGGCATATATTTATACTTCGAAACAACGGAGGCGTTAACTGTAGACTGAATCTTGTTATCAGACATGGCTAGGACATAAGAACGACATGACTGAACGTTAACATGTCCAAACTTGTTACTATTTCGGAACTAGGCCTATTTATTTTGTAAAACGCCCAGTGTCCATTATCCGAGTGAATCGCGAACGGGATAAGCAAATAGGCCTTAAAAATAGATACCTGCGTTGAATGCTCTTGATGATATAAAGATAAAATCAATATCAATGATACCGTAGGAGTAGAAATAAATCTAGTAAATTTAGGCTTATTAAGAAGTCTGTGTAGAGATAGAAAGGTATCCAGTGGCTACCACGAAGTGATAAAGACGGTAGGCCAGCCTCCCGCACTAGACTAATGATGACCTGAAGGATAATTCTCATAATTTAAAATGTTCAATTATATATGTTTCAATCTTCGACTTCAGTTTCATGAAAGCCACACATTTGTGTAAACTAAAGTCTATAAATTGAAACATGACTGTATAAAACACAACTCTGTTAAAACTAACGTAAAATGCTTGGAGTAAAGACAACGGATATGACATGGAAATGTTAGGTTAGGATGTTATTGAGACCAAATCAAGTTATGATTATGGGAATTGAACCTTATACATACTGGAGAACTGGGGGCAAGAGACAAAATAATAAGAGAAATAATATGTTGAGTAGTGGACTTCTTCCGGCTGAGAAAGGTCTTGCAAAAAGAGTTCTCTGCCGGCAACTGTTGGAAAACTTGGTCCCACTAGAATAAATGCACCAGAAATCCCGAGAGGAAACACGTTTTACCAACACGTTAACCGAACCATGGTGAATTCTCTAAGTTAGAATTTACATCAAGATTAAGATCTCACATCTAGCTTTGCGTCAGTTGAAGACTCAAGTATAATACTATAGTTAATGCTATCAGATGGTAAGCTGTCGTTAGAATTCCCTGCGCGGGAGGTCTGGTCCTTTTATGTTGTTCCATGGTATACATGCAGGTGGGGTAAAATAATGGGACCTCAATGGAAACAACTGTTTAACGTTTTTGCAAAGTCTTACAATTTAAAATGATACAAAAAATGAAATACTTTTAATTTTGTTTAGATGGTTACTTTGGAAAAAATTCTAGATGGAATTAGAATCGATCGATAGATTGATAGTAAATACGTAGATATAGAAAGCGAATCTTATATTGTCTGACCAATATGCATAGTAACATAAACATAATGGTTCCTACCTGGATCCCATTTGAAACCTGGAGGTTTGATTATTTTGCCCCAGCCTGTACTACAGCTGTCCCTCTCTAAGTACCTATTACGTAGTGTATGTTGACTGTTGCTATACAAGGTGAACTTGAATTAGTATGTTATCCCGAAATGGGGGACTGGGACCATGATACCCTACAAGTTGTGAAAGCCTTACTTGAAACTGGGTGTTTCCAAACTTCCATGGTAAAAAATAAATCCACTCGCAAAATTGCACGTGCGATCGCTACGAGAGTTACAATATACTATAAATTCATTTCTAAACAAAGGTCGTTAAACTCATTTATGTGCACTCGGTCAAGGACGAAGTTCAACCACCCAGCTGCGCTAAGGCTATTTTTGAACGTAAACTTTACATGGCATTTCTTCAATGAAAAAATATTAATTTAGTAAAGTCGTAGAAAAAACATTGTCTACCTTGGGGTGTAGATTTACCCCCCTTTCAGGATAACATATCAATTCAAGGTCACCTTGTATAGTAAAGGGTAAACAAGTCGAGCCCTAGAGACTACATGGATTTATCTAGCTCTATATGAATTTTTACTACTGTGCTTTGCATACAGGTACAATAAACTTGGTCAATGGTAACGTCTGACCGAAGACCAAATTCTTGTAAAGATGTTTAAATACATGTGTGTCAATTTTAGGTCTCATGAAAGTCACATTGTTTATATTTCATAGTGAAGCAGTTATGTTTAATTCAGTGCAGTAAGGTTTATTATTTCCGTATACGCTGAATTCACTGGAAATGAACAAGTACCTATATAAGTTTGGTATGGAACAGTTATGATATGCGGTATACGGTGAATACCTATACTGTATCCGTAACGGACAGTATAACTGTATGTGAAAATAAGTTAACTCAGGTTAACTTCGTAAAGTTGCAGATGCTTTACACCTAAATTGAACGGGTTCTCACTTCTCACACTATCACACTATGTTTTTATAAATGCGAAAGTTTGTGTGTGTGTTTTTCTTCTTCTCTCTGCAATACTTTTGAATATCTGGAATAGAGATATCTTATATGCTAGAACTGCTAGATGGGCTAGGCACTTATTTGGCTCAACGCATCAGCATTGCAATTCAACGAGGCAATGCTGCCAGCATGTTGGGTACGCTACCTACCGGCAGTGGGCTGGAGCATTTGGACTGTCTATAGGCCATCGCGGTCTATTATACAGTCCATATGTTCTTTGTAGTAGGTATAGTGTAGCTAGTTAGTGTGTAGTGTAGTTAGTTTTAGTTTAGTTTTTATTATTGTAATAGTTAGCTTGAGTAATAAAGGCATATTGCCCCCTTTTGGTTCATAAAATAAAAATAAAAAAAAGAACTGCTAATATTAACATTATAGGATACTTTTAATCCGCGAGTGAAACCGCTAAGCGCAGTTAGTAATAGCCTTTTATAAAAGGCTTCCAGTAGGACAGGGTGGTCTTTTGTTTTTTATAATAATGGAAACGATGGGATTTTCAATTTCCCATACGTACATCTTACGGTATGAACGCCCTTCCTTGTTATTAGAACTCTTTGGATAAGGTCCGTTTTTTCTATTTTTATTGCTATAACTACTACAATGAAGTCTTCGTAACCTATCATGTATTTTCGCGATCATTATGGTCCATAAGCACCATGTTTATGTACAACTGAATCGTCATTGCGTACAAGTTTATTGCTGTACTAAGTACCTTGTTAAAGTTGTTGAGCATTGCCTTTAACGTCTCTGGCAGTGTCCAGAGGCATTTTATTGGTGGTGTGAGAGAATTGTAACTTAACTTATGGAACTAACGTGGTCTCTAACTGTTGGCCTCATTACTAAGCTCAGAGTCGCGCAACGAGCTATGGAGAGAGCAATGCTCGGTGTTTCCCTGCGAGATAGGATCCGTAATGAGGAGATCCGCAGGAGAACTAAAGTGACCGATGTAGCTCTTAGGATTAGCAAGTTGAAATGGCAATGGGCAGGCCACATCGCTCGTAGAACTGACAACCGATGGGGAAGAAAGGTTCTCGAGTGGCGACCACGAACTGGAAGACGCAGCGTAGGCCGGCCCTCCACTAGGTGGACCGACGACCTGGTGAAAGCCGCGGGGAGCCGATGGATGCAGGAGGCGAGCAGCCGCTCTGAGTGGCGCTCCCGGGGGGAGGCCTATGTTCAGCAGTGGACGTCTTCAGGCTGTTAATGATGATGATGATGATGATGATGATGAGAGAATTGTTGCTGTTTTTATTTTGTTTATATATTATGTATATCGAGACAGCGCAAAACTTAGTTAATGTATTAAAATGTATGTTATTTTGGAGGCTCCCGATGAATCTTACCAAACCGACGCCCTTTGTCAAGAATAGTCATTTGATCTCAAATATTAATTACACAGCCTCATCTGATCCTACACCAAAATAATTGATGGTAACATCTTCCACTAGAAAGTGCTGTTAGATTGGAACTTATGGAAAAGAAAATAGGTACCTACTTAATGTGAAGTGGGGAGTAAAATCAATCTGATATCTAAACACAGACGAATGAAATAAAATTAAACAAAGCTGTTGGGACTATTCTTAGTGTTCATGGCCTATGTACCTACATTATGTATTTTTAACACGGAATCAGCTCAGCCATAGCACTCCATAATATTCATAGTAGGTCCATATATAGCCCAAATTCAGCTCAGCCATAGCATAGCACTACTCATAGACCCATATACATAACATAAATTCAGCCATAGCACGAACTACTGGTAGTTTTGGTATTATGTATCGTGATCTACGCGATAGTATTGCCTCGTTCAATTGAAGTTACAAACCTAATGTAATTTTATTTTACATAGAATCGACTCAAGGTAAAGACTCATTGTCTCGCGTCTGAAACGAACGCTTCTAAAAACCTATAATTTATTTCCACTTCGTATGACTATGCAGTGTTTAACATGTAGAGTGGAATCGACAGACATGTAGCTCCCTTATCTACATCAATAAATAACATAATGCGCTCGCGGTAAAGGAAATTATGTTCAAGTATATTTTAGTCGATCTCAATTATAAAGGAATTATGCACAGTCATCCATTCATTTTACCGTTACAGAAATGACAGACCGTTCGTTGGACCCGGTAGACGAAACAGTAAATCTCCTATCTAGCCAATTACATATTTCTTTGTATTGTTAAATGTAATAAAATTGTGATGGTGCTGCCGTAAAATAATGTTATAGCTAAATCCAATGTGTATAAAATGCTTTTATGGGCAGTGACGAGTGCTTGGTATTATTCTGATGAATGGCAAAGAAAGATGGAATAAATGCCAACTACCGCCATCGTGCCTTTGTTTTGTTGAGCTCATTTAGTTGAGAGTCCAAACTATAAAGCGCTTTTACGGTGTTCTTATTTTGATTGGTGACAGGAGAAGGAGAGATAGGCTGACATTCACAGACGAGTTCGAGTTCGAACTCAAACTCAGTTATGTCAAAATTGGAGTCTAGACTCGTACTTCGATCGAATTGGCATTCACAGTCGAGTTTAGCATAATGGAGTACGAGTATATGCTCATCTGAGCATGAGACGGGCTGAGTCACGAAATCGGTGACTCGAGCCGTGCTCAGGCACCGCCATCTTTATTATCACGCATGTTTTTAAAAACAATGCTGCTTAAAATTAATTTTTAATGTGGTTTTTGTGAAGAAATGTATTTAGTATTGAATAAAACGAATAAATTACGATATAAAATTAGTTGCTTCATAGATTTATTTATAATGAAAATAACAATAAAAAAAATCTAATAGTAATTTACTGGCAGATCCTGTGTGTTTTCTTTTCTTTGTTGTATTATAGATTTTGCTTCTCCAGTTTGTGTCTTCACATTCACATTATTCCATGCCTTTTTAAGTTGTTTGTGAGTAGGTACCTAACCAATAATATAGAATTAATCTTAAATTAATGGTAGGTCTAGTTTTATTAAATAAAAATCAATTCATATGGTACCTTTTAGGAATTACCATGCACATATGAAGAAATCATCAATGCTTTGCAAGTTGGCTCCATAGTTCTTCTTTTCTATTATTAAAATGAAGCATTTATTTTTATTTAGTTTCTAGAATTTATATGTATGAAGCTATTAGCTCCCTCCGATTTTGTGAACAAGTACTGTGAACACTATAGAGACGATTTATTTTCCATTGCTATTTCCATTTCCATTGTAAGTTTTAATTTCACTCGTTTTTTTATTATTTAGGTAAATAACAACATTCACAATAATCATAATAAATAATAATTGAAAAAACAAATAATGAGAAATAGCGCGCTTTTTAAAGTCACCTTCAAAGAGTATATAATTATCACCAGTTTTTTCTCGTAATCTGTGATCACCAGTAAATTTGATCTCCTGTTTCAGTTATTCATACAATATTTGCTATGTTTTCTCCCTTTTTAGCATAATACTGCCAAATAAAAAAGACAACGTGTAAGTCACTAATGTCAAACTACACTTGTCTATGGCCGGAGTTTACTCGGCGGAGTGAGGGCGGAGTTTACGTTGGAACTCGACTGTGAATTTAAAAACGCGGAGTATACTCGCCGTGTCCGGAGTTTGAACTCAAGTGAGTTCGATCGGAGTAAACTCGATGCATTGTCTCTGAATGTCAGCCACAGTATTCATTCATGTTATGATTTTATTTAGTTTAGACGAGTTTGCAGTAAAGTTCAAATCCCAATACTTATGCTTGTTTCTGTTATAATATAATACTGGAAGTTCCTTCGACAAGATTAATATTACAGCAATTGACTTTTGATTGTTTAGTTATTTGCAGGTTTTGATGAAGCAACATAAGTAAAGGAACTAAAGCTATTCATGATGAGGGCCTACTAAATTCCTCGTCATCTCACGATATAGCCCCTATATTATTAAGCCTTTCCATAGAGAAATAAGAACCTCTACAAATATGTTATATTTCACAATTTATGTCTTTGAAAATTTAATTGTTCTATTTTATCTTCAGTTCCAATGTCAATTAAAAATCGCCTGGGGCATTGTCATGTCGTGTCTTTCCAGAGACAGACACATTAATCTGGACCATTCCATTGGCTGGATTCTATAATCACCGCAATTTAGAGAACAAATGCAAACCACTGGACGGGTCTCAAAATATTTCCACGCAATTAAATATTCATTACACGCCGGTGCCTGCGGACGCGGACATTTTCTATTATTACGGACTCACGAAATCTGCTTTTTGGTCCGTCTATGATAAATATACTTACTACTAACGGAACGATAGCCTCCAGGCTGTGCTTCAGGGTACGTTTGCTAGAAAGGTCTATATCACAGAGTAGACACTTTTTAGTGTAATCACAGATATTAAAATAGTAGTACATGTAATGAAAAAATCGGAACCCTAATAGGTCTACTTGTCAGTCGATCTGTCGAGATATTTTTTACAAACTGCTGAAAATAGAAATTTTGCATTTGTAAATAAAAAAAGATTTTATATAAAAAAAAATGACAGATGATTTAACTGGGGAGTCGTTTTCACACAACTTGTATAAGAAAAACCGTAAAGTTTAATATTATAGAAACCAACGTGAGGTGTTCGTGAGTGTTAGCTGTGTAGGTACTAACTGTAATTAGAGATAAGTTTGCTGAGTAATTTAGTTACTTCATACTAAGTTATCAGGAAACACATGGAAGTATTTAGAAGGTATTGAAACCTTCAGGAGACAAATTTTTCCCCACACTTGTCCGCTTTTACTGCTAAGAACGTGATAATGTTGCCATAAAGATAACGGTGTCGTAGCATTAGTGGTTATTTATCTTTATTAATATCTACTGACAACGAAACACATGACGTTGCGTTCTAAAAATACAGAAGGTATTAGTGTATGATTCATACACAAAAACAGGCCACGACACGAATTTTTTGCAACTAATGAAATAATTTATTGAATTTCGATTATACCTACTCTATTAGAAGTAATTTTATGTATTTAATTAATTGTTATCGAATACCTTACATTTCAATCAATTCAGCTCGCTTGAATTTTGTTGTAGTATTTTTATGAAACTAAAGTAATGCTGGGACTACTACTGAGCATAACACAAACTGAAATCTAACAATAACCACTACTAGTAGGCAACGTGCCCGAAATGCTGGCAGCACTGCCATATTGAATGGCAAAGCTCAACCTTTGGACTAAGAATAGAGGACAATATTTTGTCGTCTTGCTTCCCACAAACGTTTAGAAAGAAATTTAAAAATTTTGTGTGCACTTCCCGCGGCAAAGGTGCCAATATAAACCGCTACCTAGGAAGGACTCATGTCTAGAACAGGGGTAAATACAGGGTGGAAACACAGCCGCTATCTCCTCTATGATTTATAATTATTTGCATACCAACTTCAATCTATTTCACTTGATTTGCAACTTGCAGTTTCGAAAATTTGTTCTGGTTAAGGAATAATTCTCTATGCACCAGAAACAACAGAATAATCAAGGAAAACAGAACAAGAGATTACACAAATTTTATTGCTTTTTTTTTTACGCCCAACGATCACATACATAGATCCTGGACCCTAACTAGGATTCCCTGTATCTAGGGACCCAGAAACTACGAGGACCATGGTCCCACAACACCCAGACACAGAACAAGTATTTGCGCTTTTTTCTTTCGGGCACAAATACTTGTCCTGGCGCGGGAATCGAACCCGCCACCTCCGGGTTATGAGCCGACTTGCTCAACCACCACACCACGGAGGCTGCTTCTACCGTGCATACACAAAATAGCCGCCAGCCAAATGATAATGCCTTCAACAATGCTTACCAAATAAAGAAATTTCGAACCGAAAAGGAAGCCGGCATCGCTTTCCCACGTTCTCATACAAATGCTATGCTAATTACAGGCACAATAGATGTTATCCATCCAATAATTGGCGTAATAAGCACCTTATAATCATAATCAAACAGAATAATATAGGCAAGTGGTGTTTTTTATTGGGCTATTGTGAACGGGAGTCGAAGATGATGATTGCCAATCAACGTTACCGGTAGGTTAGGTTGTTACCGATGTCTTACACGATGCGTAATTGTTTTCAAAGTGAACGTGAGAAGAAGTCATCAGCTTCATTATTTTGTGTTATCTTGTGAAGGGATCTAATCTAATGCTGTAGGGTCAAACTTTTGGATCGATCGGAAAATAATAATTAGGTACAACGCTAACCGCTGCCCGCAGCTTTGCGTGGATCAAAATCTGACACGATAAATCAATATACATTGCTGGCTTGGTGTTACTTACATCCAATACCCTTACTCCAATCAGCAATGTATATCGAATTAATCATTAAGCCTCTCTGCATTCAGCCAAATGTTATGTATAGTATACTTTAAGAGTTTTTAAGAGTCGTAAAAAGGTATACAGACTTATGCATAGAGTACATTTAAAAGATGTTTACTTAATTATTAAACATACTAATCAAACCGGTGACCAGTGACCTCAACAGATGACAGCACGAAGGCTGCGCATAAGGGTCAGTGACCTCGTTTCCCTTGATTACCTCATACCACCGCGTGGGTTTCTTGATGCCAAAAAACAGTTGTAATTTTTGTTTCGATTGCTAAAACTTAGGTTCAAATGAGTGTACTTAAGTGTTAAATAACATTGTGAAATTAAAGACTTTTCAAGCCTGTGACACTTTCATGATAAAATCTCATATTACATGACTAAAAGGGTAGGACCATCAGATTAGACAATGGAGGTCTATTCTGATTTTATTCGTTATAGAACATTATACTATCTATGAAACATCCTTGGATTTTATAGACTTACCCATTCTGAACTTTAAACACGATGTCGTTTGGAGCTAAAGAATCTGCTAGTTTCGGCTTCGTAGAGCGCCGTCGGCGAGGCAACCAGCCGCTCAAAGTGGCGCTCTCTGGGGGAAGCTAGCCCAGCAGTGGATGTCTTCAGGCTGTTGATGATGATGATGATGATGATGATGATGACGGTGATGATGTTGACGATGATGAGAGCGCCATCTCTGCCACTCCAGTCAGTACCTACTATTCAATTTTTAAACTTTCTTTAAACTATTTCTTTTGCTTTTGCACCCATATAAAAAAGCATTTAAATTGCAGCTCCAAAGCTTCTATTATAATATGTCAGGGAGGGAGAGTTTTGAATACAGATGTTCTAAATCTAATTTATTCCAACTAGTGACAAAGACAGACAAGTGTGACGAACGTGCGGAGGCTTCGCGGGGGGTCAACGAACTCGCTTCCCCTAATTATCCTGCGCTAGCTCGTCTCTACCACAGCCTCCGAGATTCTAACTGCTTGCGGTTTCAAACGATTTAAGTTCAAAATTGCTGGCAGGAAAAAAATAAAAGCTACTTTTTAATGCATGAAAAAAAAGTGTGAATGGTAGATATTTTATTTAAATTGAGAATTCGTATTTTTGGCCCAGGAGCAGTTACTGAGAAATATAATTTATGTAGAATCAAATCAGGGTCGAAGATTTAGTTATGGTTTATTGGTGAATCAGAGTTTAATTAAACTTACGATCATAATAAAGAGTTTTGCTACTTGAGTTTTATGGCTCTTGTTTCACATAAGACTAACATTTTGTATCTACATTTATTTTCTCCTAATGAAAAAAAATTCGGAGCTAGTTCGTTCAAAAACCGCTGATTTCCATGTTTTAGTTTACGCGTTCGCGCAAACATTATTTAGTTAAAATAGTTTGCAACTTTGCACATCGTAGCAATTCCGCATCTAACAGAGAGCGAAGAAACGCATAAGTACGATTCCCTTCCCATGACAGCAATGGCGGGCGTGAGAAAGATTCTATCCCGGCCGCCATTCCACCATTTTTCGTGCAAAAACAGACGGGTCGGAAACGGCGGAAGGTCACACGAGAAATGCAACATTTAATTAAAAAAGTGTGGAAATACCGGGAATACTGTAGATTGTGATGTTTACAGTTTTTTGCGTTGGAATATAATGTTTAATTAAAAGTTTTTTTTATACTGCGGTTGAAAATAGTATGATGCTTACTTAGAGAGTTTCTCATGATTGACAAAAAAGTAAAGAAGCTATATCTATAACGTTTTAATATGGAAGATAAAGTCTGCGCGTAACTGAAGACATTGCCGTCGAATTTTATTAAAGATGAATCGCTTTTTAAATTTTATTTAAATATAATTATCTGTGGCTGGATGTTAAACTACAAATTGGCTATTCCATGGCATTTAGTTCCAACTTTGACTATCTAGCGCAGACTGTACGTTTCTAAACATTTGTCAATAGCCTTAACTGATGCCACAGAATTTATAATAATTGGTAAGTTAGTACCTGACCATGGAATGTCAGACGTACGGACGATCTTGGGTAGGTATGCGAATTAAGTAATGATGGTAAATACTTTAAAAGCCCCAAAAGGAAATCATGTGAATCCTTGGTTCAAATTTTCTCCATCACGTAAAGTTTCTTACGCCAAGTAGGATAGTGGGTTGGACCACAACCATTCTTATTTATTCTGTTCTTTCTATGACTGCATAATTATAGTTACCATTACCATCTCGTATACAAACGTACATACTATCCATCTTTTATCTCACTCTTGCTAGAGATATCTTAGGACCATTCATCTAAGTACTTACAATAAAAGAATTCCGATTGGTTCATTGCGTAGCTTCTAACGGCTACATAAAGGTGATGATTGATATGGAGTTCACCATTACTTAATGCTGTAGAACAATACATAACTAGATAACTATCTTTAGTTGTGAATGTTGTAATGTATCGAAGAGAGGCATCTTTCGCCCGCGGACAATGGACTGAAAGCAGGCAATTTATTGTTTGGTAGACCTATCCAAGTTGTATAAATATCTAGGTGTATGATGATTTGGATATAGACCCGAATGGAGCACTTCATGATGAAAAACGTTTTCTATAATGTTTACTGCTCTACAAACAGCAAGTTTTGTCTGACTATAAACCACTACAAGTTGAAGTAGCAATGAGCAGTCCACATCGTTCGCAGAATTAACAACCAATGGGGAAAACAGGTTCCCAAGTGGCGACCACGAACCGGAAGACGCAGCGTAGGCCAGACCTCACTACATGGACCGACAACAACAGCTGTAGAGGCATTAGCAGCCACTCAAAGTGGCACTCTATGAAGAAAGTAGACGTTTTTATGTTGACAATGATGATGATGGTAGGTTTCTGTGATAATAATTATTTTTGATAGGATTTCTGACCACAAATAATATTTTTTTAACATGAATTTTTTTTTATGAGAATGAATGATGTCACAGTCTGTTGTTCATGATGTGACAAGCTAGTCGTTCACCTGATGTTAAGCAATACGTCCGCCCATAACAGTTGCAGTGTCACTCGGAACTTTAAATGTAATAAAGTCTCGCGTGACACTGCACTTCGCACGTCATCCTGAGACATTACAGTCTAGCAATCAGATTACTACACCGTGTAATCAGGTCATAAAGTCTCATTTGCCCAGTAATTTCACTAGCTACAATGCCCTTCGAACCGGAACACAGTGGTGCTTGCACACTACTACAATTTTTCCTTTATTGACTGCCATTCGTGGTTTTCTAAAAAGTCGGACGTCAATCGTTTGGTACTTATAATAGGTAAACGATAGGTTTCCGATAAGTTATTACAAATACCTAACGATTGTATTGTAAGCGAAATAATTGCGATCGAATTGAAACTCACGTTATCGCGGGTCTTATTTCCAACCCTATTTACGAACAATCGGCGCGCGCGCATGCTGATATCGCTGACCTGTGCAATGGACCTAAATCCTAACGAATTTCTGATTTGTAAAACAAAGCGTATTTAGGGCTACGGTTTCACAAGTTATTTACTTAAAATATTTATATCCCTACATTAAGTCCTGAAATTTTAACTGAATTTAATCTTAGTGGCTTCCTAGGGGTACTAGGTACTTTGTCTATAGCCCTATAAACCACTCTCACAATAATGTCATATCCACAAACTAAGTAGAGGATACAAGGTCATATCATAGAGAAAAAAGAAAATGTATCAACAGTTTTTTTTTGTTCTTCGCTTGAGGAACAGCGTCGCACGTCTTGTGCATTTGCCAGCTTCATGTAATATCAACAGATTTGAGAAAAAACCATCTAAAAGTACACCCACTTTCCTGCACCGTTGTCACTCCTTGCAACACAAACTGTCAAAAATATCATATTAAAAACTTTCTATTGGATCTGATGATTTAATGAAATAAGAACAAATTAGCTCTAGCTCCTTAGTTCCGCCTCCAGAACCGTTTGTTTTACTTATTTATCCGCCAATTCAATAGTGCAATTTGCTGCAATATCAAAATGTTATCTAAAGGTTAGTTAGGCAAGGGGGCCCATTGGAAGTCGGCAGTCAGTGAGATATGCTAATTTCAGATAGTAATGCGCTTGTGCGCTCCATACTGTAATTCAATTTGTGTGTAAGTAGAATAATGAGGTTGATTTGACTAATCTTCATGTTCATAGATTCTTGATTATTGCAGATTATTTAAATAAAAAATGTAATATTGGGGCACGGTATTTTTTTGTTTTTGTTTGTGTATAGAAAACACACCAGCACGCTAGATAATGGTGAAGTTAATTTTGACCTAAGAGAACCTGAGAGTTAATTTTGACCCCATTTGTTTTCTGTACTCTGTGCTTTTTCTTCCTAAGTTTTCAGTTTTCTGCTTCATAAATTACTAATACCCCAGATAATATAGTACCCCCATCCCATACAACGGAATATTTTACCATTTTTTTTTATCTGCATAACGCAACAATATCAAGCGACATTTATTGCGTGTTGGCGAAGTATTGGGCCAAATGAATACACTGGACACTAACTAGTAACGCTCACGACACGATCACCACATTTTTTCCACGTTCGGGCTATTTTTCTTTTCGTTTGTACCGGATAAGACCCCGTGCTAATACGTTTCTATAACATACGCCTGCCTACGTATTTATAACAGGCATAAAAAACACAGCAAATTCAATATAAATTGTCTATAATGTGTAAGTACTTATTTTTAATACTTATTTCCTATTGAAAAACAAAAATTAGGTATAATATTATAACACTTTAACAGGGCCGTATTACGGAACAACGCTCAGTCGTAAATCAGTGTTCAAGTCATGGTTTTATTCATAAGTGATGTTTTTGTGAATGAAATCTTGAGTTGAGCATCGATCGATGACAGAGCGTCGCGGCGTTCTGTAATACGGTCCTAAGATAGAGAAATCCCAAATTACGGGTCAAGAAAGGTGTGTCTTTGGGCGTAGAACCTATCATTTCCAAGTACTATGTAGCGTTTCCTATCAGGTGATCTCTAGTTCATGGAGGTGGCGACTGCAATGACTGCAATAGGACTGCAACAATGGCCACCTGACTGCGCTCCCGGCGCCTTCTACAAGATAATGGAACGATAAATTTCAATCTATGCTGTAATGATGCTTAACAATTGGTTGAGTTGGACCGTCTCTATCGCCTCGTGCCACTATGTAACTTATTCTTAAACTATGTATTCTGGTTTGGTCAAATTCTTAATACGACAGATTCTCTATTCGAGCAGATTCTTGGATTAATTATATTTGTTGTGTGAATTCCTGCGAGATAAGATCCGAAATGAGGAGATCCGCAGGAGAACTAAAGTGACCGATGTAACAAGTTAGCAAGTTGAAATGGCAATGGGCAGGCCACATCGCTCGTAGAACTGACAACCGATGGGGAAGAAAGGTTATCGAGTGGCGACCACGAACCGGAAGACGCAGCGTAGGCCGGCCCCCCACTAGGTGGACCGACGACCTGGTGAAAGGCGCAGGGAGCCGATGGATGCAGGAGGCGAGCAGCCGCTCTAAGTGGCGCTCCCTGGGGGAGGCCTATGTTCAGCAGTGGACGTCTTCAGGCTGTTAATGGTGAAGATGATGATGTGTGAATTCTCGTACCTAGTCTCTACTCACTTCACTTTTTTTTTTCTGTTTAAAGATTAGAATTTATTTAAAGTCAGCAAAAAATCGGTCTAAATATATACGAATTATATTTTAAGCATTTGATAAAATCTTTTAGCTTATTTGAATAGCTGTCTACTGAATCGGTAAAGGAGGCTCCAACTCGAAAACGTTTCTGATTGAACCATTGTATTTATAGTTATTATTACAACATCAATATTTATAAAATAAACTCTTCGATATAAAATATTTACTTAAGTACGCGTGGCGGCATAACAATGTCACGATCACGATATATGTAGCCACTAACACCTATTTACAACAACTTAGCATAAATTCACGTTATTTTAAACATATCCTATTATTGTTACAGAAATACGGACTGTCAACGCCTCTGAAAAATACAGAAAACGGTTACAACACTTACAACGACAATTGAACACGTAAGTAAACTTTTTTGAAAAATGTAATCTAAAGTATCACACACACTTCATATGCCATTATGTGGTGTGGATGCGGGTATTGCTTTAATTCCAATTATTTTTTATCACGTTGCCACTGGCTACCGACGGAAAAAACCAACAGTTGTTAAACTTTAAAAAGAGAATACGTAATTCTGGCTGTTTTGAATTTTCAATATTATTAAAAAGTTAATTTTGTTCGCATGTGTTCGGATTATGAAATATAGTATTAGACGAGTGATTGAGGTCAAAGTACGGTTTTCAAGAAAATGTTTCTTCAGCGACGCATTTTGCTGAAGTAGGTAAACTTGACTAACAATAATAAAATCAAAGTCCATAAAACTAGCTCTATGTATGACTCATAAAAGTAACGTAAGTAAATATGTTTCAGTCTGCTGTACACTAAACTATAGTTAAGTACCTACTTGACGTGTATGTAGATAGTTATATACCTACCTATCTACAGTAGAGTAGGCACCTATTAGTGTAATAGGGGTCTTTACGGGTAGGTGCTAAATTGGCTGCCTAACAGTATTGACGTCTTGACTAATAGCAGATACTTCACTGCATTACATTATGCTTAGCCAAGCTGTATAAAATATGGATGAGTTACGTTTTTAATTTTTTAGTTCACTTCTAAGAAGATGTTCTCAATGCGGTTGTATTCTTTTTTGTTTGGTACCTTAAAATGATATATTCGTCATTTATAATTTTTTAACCCGATTTGGATTTTTTTCATCTGACATAAAATAGTGAACTGTAAAAATCTATAAATGCATCAACCAATCACCACCATCTCCGTACAAAATTACAGCAATTAAAGTCTGTTTATCTTTTTTTAAAGTAAAATTATAACAAAAAATCACCTACTTTATTAAAATATTACCTATTTATTCTGTGATATTATTTAATACTTACATAACGCGTACAATAAAATAAAATCTATATTATTGATTTTTATAGCAGTATCGCCTGCTCAGCGTAATCTACAGACTAATCTGTAAAGGAAAAATTAGAATCACGAGCGGGGATTGAACCCGCATCCATCCATCCCTCAAGCGGGGATATGCTTTATATAAGCTACCGTGACATGTGCCTCATGTCCGAATGCCATGGCGCTACCAACCCCCTAAGTTGGTTGTAAAGGTGAAGGAAAAATTCGGACATGAGACCACTTGTCACCGTAGCTTAAGTAAAGCATATCCCGGCTTGAGGGACGGATGCGGGTTCAATCCCCGCTCGTGATTCTAATTTTCCTTTACAGATTACTCTGTAAAATAAAATCTTTAATGATTTAATAAACCTATAGCAATCAAATGCCCAACCAACGCTTGGTTGTAATGTAGACGCTTCAACAAGAATGATAATCAAGAAACATGGTAATTGCCGTGACGTGTCCAACCGTACCTAGCCGTCACGCAACGCTTGCTGCCCCTACCACGGATCTTTCAACGCGCATTCCAGCGGTCCATCCCATTGCCGCCGCTTACATTGGTCGGGCAACACGCGTAGTGTCAGTGCTCTGTGAACAATTCGCTTACTAGTGCCGCAATGGATTGGGAACTAACTGGGAGTTTTCATGTACAGTTCCATGTGAAAATTAGCCGGTTACGGCTGCGTAAACGAAGTCCAAGGTCTCTATGTGTCATTTTCAGTACGTAAATGTGAGTTTTGGCTGTTTTGTGATTTCCTTTTTAAGTACTTCTGACTTATTTATTATTTAAGTATGATTTTTCTTTTCTTGACAAGAAATAAGAAAAGTTAAGATTAGAAGTTTTTATTAAATAGTTATATGTTGTTTTATATAAATAAGTACTGTATTTATTCCGTGTTTGGTACCTGTAAATGTTTCTTTATGAACGCAGTTCAAGCTAAACTTTTTGTTTTGTAATGGATATTTTCTAGATTCTCTACGCTTGACGTCGACGTCATTATAGTCTTTATTTGTAGTTTGTTGGGTTTAAATTAATTACTTGGCTTATTATTCCTAAACTGGTTCAAAATGGATCCCTTGTACCCAATAGCTGTACAAAATACTACTTACAAAGAATTAATCTTAAATTATTGTGAAAGGCACAAATTGACATTGAATTAACGACTTATGTACAAAGTTCAGAGTTGTAAAAGCAAATAATTCGACGCTTGTTCATAAATGGAATATTAGGTTACAATTTAACGGTTGTTGCCAAAGAAAGTTCAAAGTAAAAAAAGTAAGTTTAAAAGTAAATTAATATCGGCGCCTGTGCCGCGCTGGCTGCCGACATTCGATATTTGAATTCCGCTCTGCGATTGGCCTCGTGAGGAGAGGTCGATGGCTCATCTATAAACGTCTATAATGTCGGGAAATAGAAAGGGCTTCATCACGATTATTTCAAATAAAAAGCCTTACGTTGTATTTTAAATTAGATATTTTGGGCTATTTTTGATGACTCTCTTCCGTCTATACTTTGCACACATTTGTATACTAACGCTAATATTTAATGTCGATCATTTAAAAAAAATTTGAAATACATTTTATATAATTAATTAATTAATTAATTAATAATTAATAATCTTGAATTGATCTATTATAATTGTTGTAGTTTTTTATGGTACTATGGTACTCTACTATTATAGAAATTAACTCAATATTAAAATTACTAAGTATAAATACAAAACTTTAACGCTATCTCTACATACATTAAAGTGAGTTAATGCGTTCAAACTAAATAGGTAACGCTTAACGCATACGGCCGTCAAGCACCCGTTCAAGTCACCCGTTCAAAAACTTAAAAGTATCGATTACAATCTTATATTATTTCAATAATTTTACAACCAAGCCCATGCTGAGATGGGCTATCAAAGTTTTATTGAGGTGTGAACCATTCTCGAACGAATATAACCTTATGAAAGTGTTAATGACTGTAAGGCGGCAAGTATATTGCAAAACGCTTTCTTTTCCAATGAATTGAAAATCGGAAATGAATATTACTTTGTCTATACTAAATGAATTTATAGATACTTTAACATTTAATTTAAAAGTAAACATTATTACTAGTGCTACAGAATAAAATTTTTAATACTGTTATAAAAATAAATAGCAGGTTGGTATGTTTTTTTTTGCGTTGTGTTATAAGAATTTGAGAACCTAGTGTTAATTCAGTGCATATATTACTATGAGCTCATCCCTATTTTCTAAGCGAGAAAATCTGAAAGTGACACTTAGGTTACATCACAGAGTAAATTGTTTTTTCTCTAATCTGTGGGTTACATAGATGAAACGAACGATGAAACCTAAAACGTAGGTTTTTGGCGGGAACGCGGAAAAGTTCATGTCGTTGCATTGTATTATTTCTCAAAACTTGTGCTTTTTCCAGAGTTAATGTTTAAAACTGGTGGCGTTTTACGCATTAAGTGCTGAATAACGACCATGAGTGTGGGCAAGTCATATAATGTGGTGTAACGTGGTATTCCGTGTTGCTTCCAAAATTCCAAAGAAGCTTCCAGTAAAGTTGCCACCACTTTACTAGAGCACGGCTTAGACTGGACTATGACTAAGACTAAGACTTGACAACGTAAAATATTCTAAAACTCGATGAAAAACAATACTTGACAATGGCGAAAGACACTATATTGTGTAGAGCCAAAATATAATAAAAACAAACATAAAACTTGGTGAGGTTATTTTCATTGCAGAGTTATGATTGTTGTAGTTGTTACTATAAGCATAGGCACTTCTACTTTAGCTATAACTAGAAATGTAAAGTCCTATATTCTATGCAGTGTGTTTGTGGCTCAAGAACTCGGCATACATTCAGCCAGCGTGCGTCCAACTTTTTTCTCCCCATTAATCACACGCAGCATAAATTATGCGGGTAACAAAACCTAATTCTACTAATACTCGCAGTGACAGGTAGAATAAGCGCTAAAAGCCTGTTTAAAGTAATATTTTTGCTTCTGTTTCTCATTATTTTTACCGCTTCTTGCGGCACAGCTGTGGAGTAAGTATGTCATTACAAGATAGTAAGTAGGTACCTAAGTGCTGCTGCTAAAAGGCCTATTATATTACACTAAATTCATGCCACTAGTTAGTCCTTTTTGGCCTACTTTTTTTATTAGTTTAATTATAAGACAGTTGAAATATACCAGACACGTTTTTTGTATTTTTTATTTTGCTTTTAATGCATTCATTTCAAATTGTACATTTATTTTTGATTTTGGATAGAAGCCTTCTACCTACCTATATTAAGATTTAAGTTTAAACCCAGATATCTTTGAATATAAATCAGAATTTGAATATAGGCCAGAAATATACCGTCTTACCACAAAAATAGTTTTAAACATCGTTTAGACACATGTTTAGTTAGACAGCGTGTAAAAGTTAAATGGTCCTTAAACGGATGTTTTATTTTTGTCACTACAAAACCATGTTTATACCGTGTTTACTTAAACACTGTCTAACTCGATCCACATTTTTTAAATAAGGTGACATTATACGAAACGTTTCATTCCGCGCAGAACTCATTTTGTAAATCCAATACATGTTAGCGTCATAGCTGTGACCATAGAAAAAACGGAACGTTATTAGCGTGAAGTTTGATTGTGTGTGTTATGGTGACAGCGACAGTTAAACACCTCTTAAACTAAGGGTTGAGTATGTTTATATTTTAGCACGTGTTTAACGCCCGTCTATCCTAAACGAGTGTTAGGCGCGGATTTGTGGTATGGAATTCATGAAACAACTGTTCAACAAGTGTTTAAGGCGCGTCTAAATCTTTTGTGGTAAGACGGATAGTTTTTTTTAACCGTTAAACTGTTATATGTACAAGTTTAGGCTTCACACGTCAAAATCATAAATCCTTACATTGTTTTTGATTAAACTTTGAATAACTTTATTTGTTATTAACCTAAATTAATACTGAATATAAAATCAGATAATTTTTCACAATTTTTATGTAGGATAGTGGTATTCAGTTTTGGTGCTTTGCAAAAAAATGAATTGTGGTAACATCATAAGTAATCAACAGCATCACGTCAACAATAATAAGCAGTAAGTAGGTAGTAGGTACCTAAGCAAATCATGTACAGCGCTGCAGATTGCAGATGTAACCCTAACATCAACGCTATCTCTAAACGGTTTCGAAACTGCTAGTTTCAGTCGTATTTTCCAATTAGTTTTGCATTAGACGGTTTGTAGAGCAAGACTGATTTAGACGTGGAGTTATCATATTAGTTGGCGCGCGAGAGAGTTGCAGTGAAGTGTAATTTGCCGTCTCAGTTTGCTTTATAGGCTTGAAAATTACAGCGTTAAGTACCCATTTTACGTTTAATTTTAGTGCTGAGCAAATATTGATTGGCTTAACGACTTAACGAGTTTGAGTTGTTGAAAATTTAATTTTTAATTCAAAGATACAGCGTCTTATGATTTATGGTTAAAATAATTGAAAACTGGCTAAACCTAACCGATATTACGATGCACCTAGCGAAAATTGTATTGACAGCAATTCAGCAGCAGACACGCGTCAGCAATGCTTCGTGATAGGCAGACCTACTGAACCCTTTAATAGGTAACTTAAAAAAAATGCGAAAATTGTTAATTGTTACTCATTCTCATTAGCTAATTTGCTAAGTGCAAAGTCATTTAGCATACATGCAACCAAACAATGCAACATTGTGCAGTTTGTCCGTTTTTAGTTTTTACAAGAACGTAATAAAAATACAATAATTTAATTGTCTGTGGCACGTGTGGCACTTGCAGAGGACGTTGCATGTTGTTCTCGCGGTTTGTGCGTATCGTATGCAGGTGCGCGCGCAGCCGCCCGCCAACTGCCAGCCTTTCACGGTGTGTTTTCGCGCTTCTTTGCAGTTTTCCGCCAACTTAATATTTGCAGATGGCGGAAAATGTAAGAGTGATGTTGCCATGTTCTCCTGAAATTTCTATATTGGTGAAATTTAAGTAAATGCCAGTAAGTAAGCATAGTTTTGATAATTTTAATTTCTGCTAGCAGTTAATATTGTTCATCCCTACTTTCTACAGATAAAGTAAAAACTTCTGACATAATCTTCATCACGTCATAGTCGCCTATACGTAACAATTATGCCATTAGTCTATGATTTGTCTCAAATCAATAGAATGGGTAATAGTAGTTTCAAAACACACTTACGTCATCATGCAATATTGATATCAATATTTTTGATGAAGAGTTTCTTAGATAGTTAGTTATTACATGTTTAAGTCTTATTACTTTTTAATTATCTACCTAGTATCTGTGTAGTAACTACCTGGCTGTTATCATCTTGAAAAAGACGATTGAAAGAAAATACTTAAAAAATAAAATAATAAAAACCCCGTCCCACGTAAAAGTCGTTGGTAATGATGAAGAAAAGGTTTTGGACATTAGATTTCTGATCAGGGTAACTTAAGAAAAACATGTCCTGGCTAAAAAGAACAGATGGATGCGGGTTCAAATCATCCCATACAGTTTAAACATATTTCCAACAGACTGTTGTAAACGTAAAGATGATGTAAAGTGGCGCTACAAACGTCGATAAAGACCTACATTAGTATTACCCGTTGAAAAAGTACAACAGTTTAAATTTCTCGGTGGTCTGAAAAAAAAAAAAGAAAATGACCACCACAATCTGGAGTTACGAAACTTGCACCGTTTTATGCAAGCAACACCTTTACAGCGCACAAACGGACCGACAGAACTTCCCACCTGGACGCAACGTGACTCAACTGTCGATGCGGACCACCTGCGATTGATTAGCAATTACCGATAGGTGCCGATGCAACCTCTGTGCGTGATATGTTTGTTCTATCAGTACTCGTATTTAGAAATATTGGAAACTCCCCAATTGATGACAGCAAACGCAATGTGATTTGGTTATTTTATAGCCTGACGTTGGCCAAAATTATAAAAATATATTCTACCAATTTGCGCATTAAAGCCGAAATAAAAAATACGTGTTTGTTATTGATGTATTTTATAGTCCTGATATACCTTAAGTGTGGTTTACACTTAAAAATCAATTCCTGTGTCTGTTATTTTTAAACAATTTAAAACTTTTAATAAAACTAAACGCACTAACTATTGCGAATCAAAAATTTGAAAAACGACTAGGTTTTATTATTACATACTCAGTACGTTTGGCTTAACCAAAACTTCCCATAATGACGTGAATCGTGACGTAGGGACTTTCCTATATTCAGATAAACATTTGTGTAACGAATGCAGAGATTTGTAATCAATAACCAATGTTTGATCAAACCATATTGACAACAACGAACTCATTTGCTTCCTCCTATTGACGTTTACAATCCGATGTGTACATGTGTACCATACTTACGACAAACTTACATACATCGTTCGCGTTGGATGGTAGAACTTACGTCTTTAGTGTAAGGTTTAAATTGGTAAAGCCGTTACATAGTTTGGTTTCTAGATTTACTACACTTTACAAAGAGGTTAGCACTATCGTCTTTTTATCCTTTACTGGTGACTTGTTGTTTGAAGAACACATTTTTAAAGGTTTTCAAATGCATTTCGAATGTTCTATCGACCCGTCCGTTGCGGGCTTATAGAAACAACATCCACCATTTGATCCAATGATCCAATCCTTGAGTAAATCAATCCGAACTACTTACACTCCTGTGTTCTATCAACAATATTATACTGCAACATTTACTTTACAAATTGACAACGCCACATTTAAACCTGTTAAGAACGATCATAACTTTAGCGAAATTCAGAGAAATATACAAATATAACTGTGACCATGTTCCACTCACCATAATACTAATAATAAAACTCAAATTAATTTTATTACAATCACAGTTGCAGTTGCGTAATAATTAATAAACATCTGTTAAACCATTCACTAGGTATATTACGGCTACAAAATTTCATAGAAATCCGTTCAGACTTGACAAAGCTATCTCATTACAAACACCTAATTCGCATTTTATAGTACAGACTGGGCTAGGGTCTAATTTAATTTTCGTTATATAAGAGTTAATCTGTGAAGTAATTTAAAGCGATAGTTTGCTGCAAGTCGAGATCCGATCTTGACTCATGAGGAAATAGCACAATAGCATGACTAAAGCAAGGCCTATTTGTATCTATCGACTTGTATGTATCCATTACTTCCTTATGTAATTGTGTACATAATTAAAGATAGTGTTATGTTTGGACCACATTTTATTGTATTTGACAATCTTGCCGAAAATAAATGAGGGTCAGTTTTTTGATCCATAGTTAAGGTAACCAATAGTCGAAATTCTAACCAACGCCTGGGGGAAAATTTGTTAGGATTTTGTAACCATTCTTAACTATTACTAAGGATAAAAACACACCCACCCACCTTAAGTGGCAAAGATAAAAGCGTTTTTGCATTGCACATAACATAATAGATTCATTGAAGACATAGGTGTCGAAAGAACTTTGTAACTTAAGTATTGCTAGAGTAAAAGAAATTAAATAAATATTTCCAAAATCAAAACCAATTCAAAAATAAAAACAAAACAAATCCATGTAATATCTCTAAGACTTAGTGAACAATATAACAAGCGCATTAAAGTCTTGCGAATCTATCGATCATCGTTATTTCGATGTGCGAATCACATGAAAAAGAATTTATTTCTTAATTTTTTGTTCTTAGTAATGAAAAAAAAAACTGTTTCTATTTCTTCCATATTAAGAAACTAAAACCCAAAAATTAAAATATCAAAAGAAATTACTTGAATTTCGGTGTACCTAATTAGACAGAAAATGCAATTAAAATTAATCAATTTGAATTATTCTCGGGTTTCTCATTTAGAGAGGCGTGGGATAGCCAGACAATAGGGAGAGCAGGCTACCGGCTTGATTCTACCCGGTATTAGGTATGCGTGTGCGAGAAATCGTGGGACTCTACGGCTCGAAGGCTCTACGTAGAGTTATTTCATCTATTATATCACGAGAACCGACAACTGAACAGCAGGTTTATTGGAGCCAATATAACACGAGCAATGGTTGCACGTGACTCTACTTTGCAATGGCGACTGATCAAGTGATCATGTAAATTCGAAATTGTGATCGCGTGACAGTTGTTTTTAATAAGAGTGCGTTTTTTGAATTGTTTTATCGGAAGAGACATTTAATTTTTCGCAAGATACCGAAATTCTATAATTAAGTGATTAACCTGTAACGTACGTGTGAAGATGAGAACATTTTCTTGTAACACACTTTTTAGAGCGTGATTTATCAGTAGCCGGAGTTTATAAGTAGTTGTTGAACTTACTTTTGAACTCCATAAACAGGGCTAATTTTGTGTTATTATAATTACATTCTGGAACTATCGCAAAGAGCTGAAATTGACATTGTTGCAAATTAGTGCAATAAATTGCAACAGAGTCAGGTGGCACGCATAGTGGGGGTAAGATTTCCATTTAGGTACCTACTATTTTCTTGATTTAATTGTACTTCCGTGAAAGCCGCGAGTAGCCGATGGATGCAGGAGGCGAGCAGCCGCTCATAGTGGCGCTCCCTGGGAGAGGCCTATGTTCAGCAGTGACGTCTTCAGGCTGTTAATGATGATGATGATGAATAGTACTTTACTGAACTTAGGTATATGCTAGATAAAGAAGTTGCAGCGTATTATTATATTGACGGGCCCGATAGCTCAGTTGGTAGTACCCCTGCCTTCTGAACTGAGGGCTGTGGGTTCGATTCCTACCCAGGACAAACATTTGTGTAATGAACATAGATGTTTTTTCTGCGTCTGGGTGTTATATTGTATTCTATGTATGTATTTACAAACAAAAAAGTATATAAGTATTATATCCGTTATCTAGTTCCCATAGTACAAGCTATGCTTAGTTTGGGGCTAGATGGCGATGTGTGAAATGTCCACACATATTTATATTTATTTATTATCATCTTGTTACAAAACAGAACAACAAAACATCCAAAAATATTTTAGAAGTCCATAAGTTTGTGATACCCTTAAGGAATTTAATGCCAGATATAATATCGAGGCAGCGAGAATCGGTATGCTGGTAGCCAGTGTAAAAAGACTATAGATTAGGTATTATTACTTACTTAGTTGTCGTTCTGTCGCGTGACCAAAATTATTTCATATTAACTATTTGAGTTATTCTAAGTATACTCGTCACAGAGCTATACTAGTTGAAATTGAATTGTAACAATATTGGTATTCATAGAGTCGTCGTCTAAATTACCCTTTCGTCACCTGCACACTGATGAGTTAATTTATTATACTGAAGCGACACATTTTATTGGTTGATTGTAAGTAAGGTAGGTACAACAAGATTCAGTGTTGCCATTTTGTGTGCGTATTTATCTCCAGTTTAAGTTTTTTATGGTCGAATGACACATGTAGGTATGATAATGTCCTATTATTAATTCTGTGGTTAATCATAATTTAAAGCCTTGATATTATTTGAGTAGGATTGTTCTATAAATATGTAATGATGGGTATTGATTGGCCTGTAGCAATAGCTAATATAACTACTAAATCAAACGCTGCCTTTTATGTTTGTAGGTCTAAACCTACAAACATAAAAGGCACGAAACAAAATATTTTTGTTTAGGAATTTGGTGGTTTTTGGGATAACGCGTCTTCTTTTAGTGGCGTAGGGTAGGGAATGTACGTAACTAGAAATAAGTTGCAAGTTCAACACTTAAGTAAGAGGTTAAAAGATTGTGTACGAAAAAACACGCGTGAGAATTTGCAGTTCACAGGGGTTCGCAGAGGGGACTGAAAGTTCGTAAATTATTGTTTCAGAAATAATTCGATTTCATAAATTCTTTTCGTATTATTGCTTTTACTAATGACTGTAATACATAATCACCAAAATGTATATTGTATAATAAAAGTGTGTTCAAACTCAAACCAAATCTTAAAAATAGCTCCTAATTTAGAATTCCTAAAAATAAGAAGTGGCCACTTATTTCCATACACTTGTCCACATCCTACATACATATATTAGCATCGTAAAGAGTCTGACAGACGACCGTGAACTTGCATCGTGTGAACGAACTCGTTTAGGAGTCGGAACGGGCTTGCAAACGCTATGCCCGTTCGTCTATGAACGTGACTGGTAGGGATGGTCGCAGGGTAGGGGCGAATGGGGCTACAAAATGGACCAGTGTACGTCGGCGCATAACAAAGAATTTACGAATGAAATATTTACTAATGAAAACGGTGCACCTGACATGTCTCGAATTAAGATTAAAACGTTTGCTTCCTGCTTCAACTTTTTTCAACTCCATAGTACATAATTAAAATTAGTTAAACGTTTTTTATATGATTGTTTTTTGTACGAGCTATTAGTGGTCCATATAAAGACTTTTTTGTTAATAATATAACGCTATTTGAATTCCATCTTAACTTTCTATCAATATTATAGGGATTGTGGCTAATTAACCACCTTTTGAGCAGATACAAATCTGTACATCAAGAATTTTCTCGCCCAACATCACCACTTGTATTCTATATCCTAGTGACTACGCTTTTTGCAACCTTTTCAGTGACAGAGATGGCAATTTATATTTTTTTGCGATGATTCTGATTGTTAATAGTATCATTTTCTGGTTTATTTTGTTTGATGACAACAGATTAGACATCCCAACTTTTTGTATCCGTTTTTTTATTCTAACTCTATACATTAAAATAATAATATTAGTTGATACTCAACGTACCTACTGGGCCTGATATTCTGTCAACTTTTCGCTAGCGTAAAATGACACGAGCGAAAACGAGCGGCTTTTACAGCAAGGCTGACTTTATCTTAGTTTTTTTGTAACACAATAGGCCTAATTTTGAAGGCTTTAGTTGACAGTTTTAAAATGCTAAAAATATATCCGTCTTTTACATTGCCGTCTATTTGACAAGGACAGCAACAGTTTTAGAAGATTTAGATCTGTCAACTAAAGCCTTTAAAATTGGCCCCATTGTTAACTTATGACTACTAATAATTATGACTGCAAAACTGAAACATTGTTCGTTAGTGTATTCAAAAATGGTTGAACTGGATTTAGTTGATATTTTGCACAGAGATTGCTAATACTACCACGAGCAACAATTCAATTAAGTAGGTACATAGGATGAACAACTAAAAAATTGAGAGTGAGACTTCACGTGCTCCCAGATGTTATAATTATGAAAGAATATAGGTGTACCCAATGCAACCCCCATTTCTAACCCCTTAATTTGACTCTGTAATCATAGATCTTCGCGTGCTCTCTCCAATATGTAGTATATTCTAACTCGGCCTATAGTATTTCTTAAGGGACACTAAATATTCGCTCGGAGTGTTTCTAGTTAGAGCACTTTATCCCAATCGTCGACACTACGTTTTGTATAGTTAATTCTATCTTTTATACAGCTAATTAGAACTGAACTGACTGACATAGCAAAACTACTGATTTTAAAATTCAATAAAACAGTGTTACAAATCAAAATATTTATTACGCATATGGCACAGTGCTGTTTCCGGCGGGGGTTAAAAAGAAAGTTAATTTGGGAACATGTAAAATTATGATAAATTTTACGAAACTCAATGTAAGAAAAGTCTGGTACAGCTAAAGATAAATTTACGTAGGTAATAAGGCGACTTTAATATTTATTTTATGGTTATAGAGATAGACTTACAAAACGTGTCTCTCAAAATCAGGGTGTCCGTTCTAAATCATCGTAGCACAGACTAGACTATTATTATATCGAATCTGGTCGACCGATGCAAATCACCCGCAGTTCCCATAGAGTTGCAACATTTATAAAATACAGAGCATTCGCCTCGCAGCTTCGTGACCGCGTTCGCACGGTCTGCCCGAAGATTACCACCAGTCGCTATAACGCTCACGTGAGCGACCGAGCGATTATCAAATGCTCGTTAATCGAGCGTTCTATCAGCAATCGATAACGTTGACCGTATGTATAAACCAACCGCACAACTAAAACAAAGAATATATATATCACTTTATCTTTTCAATAAAATTAACTACAAAAAAAATCCGACCACAATATCTCTTTGACACGCAGCTATGACTTTTTTGAACGGGCTAATGCTGTTGGTCTCTACCGACCTTTACAGCTTCACCGGGTGGGAGGGCACGCGCTTAAGGCACCCAGCCAACAAAAGTGGGGGGCAAATAGCTCAAGAGCAAAGGTCATTAAAAAAAAAAAAAAAAAGAGCACCCCTGGGGTGCGAGCCTCGTCTTGGGCTGTTGCCGGGATAAGAGGATCGAGAAGGCTACGTCCGCTGGAGGAGTGGACCCTATGGAAAGTCGCGACCATTCTAGCTAACCTACGGGGGGTACGTCGACCTCGCCGGTGGGGTCGGTGTCTGATTGTGTTACGCTGGTATCTTATACCGGTGCCGAAATCGGTACCTGGGCCAGAAGGGCTCGACTGGTCCGGTGATCCTAGCGCAGCCGAAACAACGGCTGCTATAGGATAGACGGGGTGAAACGCAGCTATGACACTGCCACCTCTTCCTGTAGGGTCCAGTGGGTCTACTCTTCGTCGTGGTGTTCTAGATTCTCTTCTCCCTGAAACAGCCCAAGTCAAGGCTTGCACCTCAGGGGTTTCTTGACGAGTTATTGCGTTGTCTCCCACTTTTTACGGCTGGACATGCGCCCAACATCCCTCCGGATAACAGCATTGGCCTATTTAAAAAAAAGCAAAAAAATGTTGCCACGTTATTCGAATTATTTGCGCAGGTATGCGCTTGCTATTAGTTACGTCTGCCGGATCACAAGCCGCTTGATTGATAGAGTTGGCGCGAATTCGCGGCGATTACACTTTTGTTCATTCTGCCTTGCTTTGTCTTTGGACCAGGGTTGTCACGCATTTCGGATAACAATACAATACAATACAATACAATAATACTTTATTGAACACCAAAAAATCACACAACTATGCACATGATACAACACAAAGAATGGTAGAACAACGGGCGGCCTTATCGCAAAAAGCGATTTCTTCCAGGCTACCTTTGTATGGACAGAAATAAAACATGTTGTTTCTTTTTAAGGTTACGTGACATATCATATTTATCAGCGTTTCTTTCAGTGTCGCTCTTGCCCTAGAAATTACTCAACTTACCTTGCTTAGGTGCAAACATTAATATCCATTTTAATTAATGTATTTATTCTAGTAGGTAGGTACTGCAGCTCACACTGAAAAGTGAAATGAATAACGCAATTGGTAAAAATAATGCTATTTAAAAAAATCTAGTCCGAATGATCTAATTCAAATAAAGAAGAAATAAATAAATATTGTGAAGCTTAAAATTTCCCTAAATCCTCAACTTTAAATATAAATTATCGCGGTCATTTAGCGAACAAACTGAATAATAGAAAAAAGACGTAAGTTCCATCTAAATGGTTGGAGAATACGCCAGTTTTCACCTGCATCGCTAATTGAAAATTATTCGACGCCTACATTAGAGATGTTTTTGTGCAAATAATGTATGAGCGGCGGCGAGTAAAAACTTGTTAAATATTAAAATACGATTCTAATGAACCTTCAAGTGAACTTATCAAGTTCAAAGACACTGGTTTTTGCCGATCTAGAGAACGATTTCATCTTCAATATGTTGCGAATGTTGGTCTTCTAACTTCTAACGTTTTATTGAATGTAACAGTCAGCAATATAAAAACGGTAAAAGCCGATCTTTGTTTTCTTGTATAATTTGCGCTCGGTTATAAAAAAGACATAAAACACAATACAGAACTAACTAAACAACTAACTAATTATACAAGCAAATGGCCCTTAGAAAATTTTAGATGTTATTTTATTTAAACTACTGAAACTTCCGAAGTCTACCGTAAACATAATTCCATTAAGTCCATTTTTAAACCGCACAAAAACCACAACTTTTTACACGCCGTAATTAACAAAGTAAACGTCTATTAATAAAACTCACAATGCCTCATGATTCCACAAATAAATCAATAAAATAATTTAGCAAAAACTCTTTTGAGAGACTGGTTTAAAAGCTATAAATCATGGCAACACCTGGCCGTTGTGAAGTTAAGTTATTTCAGTTGATTTCCATGGACTTTTATCGTGTGAGATGACAGACGTTTAATTAATAAAATTAATTGCCATCCAGCTACGAGAAATTAATCGGTGAGGTTATAATCTGTGAACAGAAAGTTTGTCCCGATAGAAAACGCTGATTTAACACTAATCATCTTTTTGGGATTAATACATTAAAAAAACTTATTCTGAAACAAGAAACATCTATAAAGCACCTGTACCCTGTTATGGCTGCGTGATTGATACGAAAATAAAGTCCTAAATATTTTTGCAACCACTGCGGATTGCAACCATCGCTTAGTTGGCAAATATGTATTATTAATTGTGATACTGCTTATTAACTATTTAATACATTACACGTTACAATAGACTATCTATAAATAACCAGCGTTATAATATTAATCTAAATTAGAATCTGTTGAATCTAATCATAAGATCGGAATTTCTTATTTACTTATCACACTTATGACGGATTTTAAGATCGATTGCAACAAAAATTACCACATCTCTACCACAATACCATAAGATCTAGAATTGTTAAGCAGCTCTATTATAAAGTCAATAAGACATGGTGACACGATAAGCCTTATTATACAAAATACAACAAGATAATCTCTTAATACCCTTGTACCTATTTAAATATGTACTTGTTGACAATGTCAACTTTTTATATGGAGATTGAGCCATGAGTTAGCATGGTAATGAGATAATAATCAAGATAAACATATGCCTCTCTATTGATGTTTTGCTTCTACTTCATACCTACTTGGTAGATCTATTTGCTTTAGTGCTTTGAATTGAGGGATTAAATTGATATCAAGGTACATTTCGGGCAGAAAATCTTGATATTAGTTACTGACGGAGTGATAATAAAGGTGAAAGTGACTATCTTTGTCACTTTCTAATCACTAAGCCCTGCTACAGTTATAAACTATTTGAAACGTCATCATCATCATCATCATCATCATTATTAACAGCCTGAAGACGTCCACAGCTGAACATAGGTCAACCCCAGAGAGCGCCACTTTGAGCGGCTGTTTGCCTCCTGCATCCATCAGCTCCGCGCGGCTTTCACCAGATCGTGGTGGGGGCCCACTAGGTGGACATTTGAGACGTAGTAGTAACCTTCTCCTTCTTGAATCGAGGCCTCAGCGCTGAGCCTCAGCGCTGAGGCCTCGATTCAACCAACTTTTATTTGAAAATAGAACGGAAGTAGCGTCATCGTTTCTGCAAAAGGCATGAGCTAGGGGAGAGCTTTCTGTTCTATTTTCAAATAAAAGTTGGTTGAATCGAGGCCTCAGCGCTGAGGTCTCCTGAATCGCTATGCAGTTATAAAAAAAAAATGTTTGCTTGTTTGTTGGCTGCACCAACTTTAATACAAAAAAACTATGAAAACGTAAAATAGTTGGTTGGTAGGATGTGCACGTTTCTAATTGTACTCACCTAATGGAAAGTGATGACGTAAACTACGATGGTGCTTGCTTGCCTAAAAAAACTCCCACTCATTTAACTCATTTTCAGTTGAACTAATAAATTTAATTTTGTATTTTTTGTTTCAGGGTACACTTGAAACGGCTAGATTTTGGTAAGTGAAAAATATTAATAAAAAATCTGACATTGTTCATTCCATTTGTTTTCTGGCATAACACCGATTGTTTTAGTTATTTTCACTCATTTTCAAGGAGGAAAAATGGAAGTCCAGCTGCTTTTTTACTTTTTAACAAATCGTGTTGCTTTTATTTATTGTATTTGCTGTTGTCCATACAAAGGTAGCCTGGAAGAAATCGCTTAATGCGATAAGGCCGCCCGTGGTTCTACCATTCTTTTATAAATTTTTATCTGTGTGCATTCTTGTTTATTGGTGTTCAATAAAGTATTATTGTATTGTATTGTATTGTATTGTATTGTATTGTATTGTATTGTATTGTATTGTATTGTATTGTATTGTATTGTATTGTATTGTATTGTATTGTATTGTATTGTATTGTATTGTATTGTATTGTATTGTATTGTATTGTATTGTATTGTATTGTATTGTATTGTATTGTATTGTATTGTATTGTATTGTATTGTATTGTATTGTATTGTATTGTATTGTATTGTATTGTATTGTATTGTATTGTATTGTATTGTATTGTATTGTATTGTATTGTATTGTATTGTATTGTATTGTATTGTATTGTATTGTATTGTATTGTATTGTATTGTATTGTATTGTATTGTATTGTATTGTATTGTATTGTATTGTATTGTATTGTATTGTATTGTATTGTATTGTATTGTTTTGTTGATAATGATGTTTATGATGATGATGATTGCTTTGAAATGCCTTCTTCTAATGATATCCAAACAACTCAGCTACAAACAGTACAACGAAAGAAATTTGAACGCACGTACATAGTACGAAAAGCATAGGAATAAAATTAAATAGATTTTTTCCCCAGCCTATTATTATAATAATTATATGTTAATCAGAAGTGTCAATATTTCGAGAGGACTTAAATCCTAAAATCTACAGACCTACTAATATGCGTTTCACGTCCCTTTTCTCAACTTTGGCGGTGTGTTATAAAATTAGGCGATGACTATGTTCGAAGTCAAAAAGTAGAAATTGAATACCGATATGAATTACAAAGTAAAATGTATGAAACACTAAACAATGTTACAGAACGAGACAATGCATCGGCTAAAGCATTTTAGACTATCTATGGGCCATCAGGTCAATACACATAGTCCTAGTATTGTATTGTGGAATTGTATTCGTGGTAATTAGCGATAGTGTTATCTTATAGTAACTAGCTAATTTCATTAAAAGCTACTTTTACTTCCGGGCCTAAAACGTTTGAAGTTACATTGCCATTTCCTTTCTTAATCCGTAATATATCTACCACCAAAAATCAAAATCATAAAATTATTTCAATGTTAAGAAATAATTGAATAACATGCGGTATTTGAGGCTATATTAGTTGAGACAAGGTTTTCTTGTTGAACATAGCATTATTAAAAAATATATGCCGGAACCTTCTTTATGTCACATTTCCGCAATATTTATTACCCATATTTAGCTATTACATTTTCCAAATGAATCAGTCAGTATTTGTTCAGGTTAATGATTTGTGTTATGAGTACTTTTATCCCTTTATGGAGAAGTCGGTTCATGACTCATCAAATAAAGACTTTACACACGCTCGCGACAGAATAATACAATAATGTACGAGACCTTGTGTGGGTGTAATTGTGCCCACGGATTTTATTTGATTGACCTGACCTGTGTGAATAAACCAGCTTTCGTTTCTGCCTTGTCTTGTGGTTTGTCTTTGTTTGGACAATAATGTACCCGAAGGTACTTGCATCAAATTTTGATGTTTTGTTTTTCTTGATCATTATTATAAGTATATTCTCCAATATCAAGATCATGTAGTATCAAACTGCACTATCTTGCTGTTTATACTTACTATTTCACAGCATGATTCACCCATCATTCATATTAAGTTTATATTTGTTTATTTGCTGCAATTTACTTTGGCCGGAAGGCGCGGCGTAGGCCGCGACTAGGTGGACCGACGATCTGCAGGCCTAGCACGAATATTTACGCGCGTGTAAGTGTAACGTTAACGTAAGGCAGTTGTATGGCATTTGATCAGCTCCCATATTCGTGCTAGGCCCACTGGTCAAAACCGCAGGGAGCCGATGGATGCAGGAGGCGAGCAGCCGCTCAAAGTGGCGCTCCCTGGGGAGGCCTATGTTCAGCAGTGGACGTCTTCAGGCTGTTAATGATGATGATTTCCCCTTGAGTAACAGGGCTAAGGGATTCAAGTTGAAGTAGGGGATTGTTGATGATATTGTTTTTTTTAAACGGGCAATATGCCTTTATTACTCAAGCTAACCACCCAAAGTATAATCAAGGAATATCCTGCGGCTTTAACATAGGTACTATATTACAGATTTTACCACATTTGATCTAGTTTAGTTATTCATCTTTGTCCTCCGTGGGGATTCTTTTTCATACAAGAGGTCCCATCTCCTTTATGGTTTAAACTCCACAAAATATTCACGTAAGGACCAAGACATTTTACCTACCCTACATGGGACATGGCTCTTGTAACATTTAGGAGAAATTTTTATTAGCCGGTTATTGTTACCCGAATTGTAAGACAACAAATACTTCAAAAGTTGTAGAAAACAATCGATATATTTATCGTAGAATATACGTAGGTACTATAGTTTAAAAATAGAATCCTAATTGACTTATCTCAAACCACTTCGATAAACGCTCTGAATCAGCCATCAGCCGTTGCTCTACAATTTCCATAAATACCCGCACCGTAAATTCTCAGATTTTCTCGATAGGATATCGATGGCAGAACAAGATTGCCGACGTTCAAAATTGGTTATTCCGTTTGGAAACGGCTTGCCGGTCCGTGTACCGGTTTGAACCGGTTTACGCCTGTTCACACCGGTTATACGCAAGTTCAGAGTTTCCGGACGGATGCGGGCTTTCGTCCCGTGTCGGTTACGCCCTTTACCTGGTATTGTATAATGCGATAGTGTTGCTATGAAGGTATGCCTATTGTAGCTACCTAATTAATTGTAAGCATAATTCCAGCAACAAAACTCTACCAAAGCAGCGCCCATAGCGAAGTTCAACCATCCGATCTGCGTTCGTCAATTATATGGGTGACCGTTTCAAAAAGTGGTCTTAACAACTAAGACCTAGAGCTTTGGAGGATACATTAAACCATCGACGGTGCCAAGTTAGGAGGCTTCGAGAGGCTTAAATTCTATCATCATGCAGGGCTTATATCTACCACTTATATCGCGAGAAGGAAGGACTAATAGACAGGCCTGATAGCTTAGTTGGTTAGCTCTACCTTTTAAAACAAAAGGTTGTGGGTTCAATTTGCACTCGGGACAAACATTTGTGTGATGAATATTAATGTTTGTTCTGTCTGGGTGTTATATTGTATCCTATTTATATATACAAACAAAAAAGTATTACTTAAGTATTATATTAGTTATCTGGTTGGTTACCATAGTACAAGCTATACTTTTAGGCTAGATGGTGATTTGTAAAAAATAATCGTAATAATAGTATAATCGTCACGAAGTTTATACCTTCAGCTGAGTAGGCATGGTTAAATATATTAGAGCCGTACCTTATCTATAACATATTTTTTTCAAATAGAGATTTACGTGAAAACCCGACAAAGTCAGGCCATGACTTTGTCGGGTTTTCACGTAAATCTCTACAGCTCAAAATCAATATACTACTAATATCAAAATGTAACTGGGCTAAATCTACACATTGAATATTTTTGAAAATGTTGACTGCTTTACACTTCTAAGCCGATAATTAAAAAAGTTTAGAGAGAGATGGATATTTTATGTAAACTAAACATAAAACGAGATGTCTAACGGTGAAATATTCAAAAATAAACCGAAACGTTTCTAACAAACTAATGTTCTGTGGATAATTCGAAATGTGTTATTTTGATGTTATTCTCACGCCGCCTCCGGTTGATGATGATGATATCAAAAAGAACGTCGTTGGAAATAGCTGTTTTTTCCATAAAAAAATAGGTACAATTATTTAGAAATCATAAGTGTAGTAATTTTTAATAGAAGGCGACACTGATTTAAATCGATTCTTTTTTTTGGCAAGTCGTTACATGTGCTATGGCCGACTTTCTCACGTTATGTTTTCTTAGGCCAAAATAATCACAAATATTGGCCTCGAAACCACACAAAAATATGGTCCATACAGTCCATAAACAACCAGTTTTTTTATTTAGCTTAATTTTCACTAAACAACCTACCCGCGCTGACCTCATGACCCCAACAAGTTCAATGACCTGTGTACTTAATAGATTGGTGACGTATAGAAGTGGCGTCTTGACCTCTGACATAATACAACCTGGAGACTCTTCACGTACTAACGTTTTGATTAGAAATAACAACATAATCAGATGTTGATTGTACTATCTGTATGTATCTACGGAAGTAAATTATCTAGTAACGAAAAAAAAAGTCATGAGTTGGCAAGACTAGTATTTAAAGAAAGAAAGAGACTCGTCTGCGTCTACTTTTATGCATAATATACCTACGTAAGCAAAATATGATGCACTGATATATTTCATTATCCTGTTGAGTACTAATAAATCTTCGAACACTGGTATCAATATAATTGAATTTATTGCTAATTATTCAAGGCCAATTAATGAATTCTCATCGAGATATTTGTGAGGAATGAAGGTAAAGCCCTCGTTGCGTTTGACGGGTTCCATACGTATTATTATAGTTATTTATTTGCCTACATAATAATTTTAATTCGGTTATTTATAAATAAGTAGGTAGTACCTACAGCAAAGAGCTTAGATTATTCTAAATCACTAATATTAAAATATTCAGTTAACTATAAATTTAACAACTATTAAATTAGGTAGGTGCGTTTAATCGAAACCACTGTAATTTATTACTTATTCGGCCTCTTTTGTGACTCGTAAAAGCGAAATTTACAAATTACGTTTTCACGTATTTTATCATTATTAAAGTCAGTTTCCATCCATTTATTAGCATAATATTTGAATTACTTCAATTTCAACTTGTGTGTATTATGAATATATTGGCTGACATAATAAAATAGGAGGTAGCATTTAATTTAATGTCCGTGCAAAAGATATTTGTAATGAGATGCTCAGAACTTTTTCGCTGTGTGACAAAAACGTGTGGAATGTCATCGACCGCTATATTTATTGACCTGTTAAACTGGTATTTGCAGTATTTATTTCATAAACAAATTTATTGATCTATTTTTAACAGTAATATCTAGAACATTCTGTAAAACTGGACATACATTATCACTTTTTGTTTATTTATACTTAATCGAATTTAATTTATTGATTTTAAACTGTTTGCACAAAAATATATTAGCCATCAAGACTGAAAAGAAAAAATAAATAAATGCGCTTTAAGTTCAGTTTCGAAAGAAACATTGCATTTTCAATGTAGTGTTTTTTGGTCTTGCTCTTAGACTGAGGATAGTATCGAAAATAATTATTCTAGGTTGGTGGTATCGCTTCTGTAAACAACCTGTGCAAAATTTTTGACACCATTAAGTACTCAACCCATCAAATGGGTGTTGAGTATTGAGGTCACAGTATCCATCGCACTAAGAGAGCTAAGCAAAATATAGAAATAACTTTTGAACCAGTGATTTTATGTATCCTCAATCCGCCAGGGATCCCTGAACAACCCGTTTTGCATCCGGCAGGAAAATGAGCCTGCTTATACCTGCGCGACGAGTTGACAACTCACTGAGTAATGCTTCTCAGGATGGAATTTGAAGGATTATTAAATAACTAACAGCATCCCGCCGTTTCACCCGCGTTCTTACAGGAAACAGAATCCAGGGTATAAGCTATCTCCACACCAAATATCACCTGAATCCGTCTAGCTGTTAGAGCGTGAAATAATTATTAAGAAGCTTACCACATACAAACTTTCACATTTATAATATTAGTGTGATTAGAATAATATTGGTAGGTAATTGTTGATCTTGTTTTTATGGCAACTTCGGAAATAAGAGCATCAAAAATAAAGAAAAAGAACTTCGATGATACTTACTTAAGTACCTACAAAATAACGCAAGTAAATACTTAAAAATAGTAACAATTTTTTTTTAATGATTTTGACGTCAAACTTGAGTATAAAATAACCAAATCACGCAGTTGACGAACTAAGTACATACACAGTAACAAAACCAACTCAAATTGTACATGACAACTGCAAAACAAGCTACCTCCGTCACAAAACGTTGTCACTCTACAGCTAATTTATGTGTCCAAAATTCTAGTCCATGCGGGCGTGAGTCACGCGCCTTCGCACTCCGTAGTATATTTTTGCGAAACCGGTTGAAGAATACGCGAAGTTACGAACGAGGCTGGTGGATATGACAATTATAGACGCTATAAGAAACTAGCCTTCGAGAAAAAAGTACATAGGTACTTGTGTGGAGCAGAATCACAGTCGCGCGATAGATATATTAGATATACGCAGTATTATTTAGCGACAGATATTGATCCAAGATAGCTTGAGGGAGAAATGTATGATAGAATTCAAAAGATGATAACTGAGTTACTTTTGAAGAAAGAAAGAAAAGTCTCCAACCCTAGTGAATAAATACACAGACTGGGATAGCTTTAAAATAAGTTTAGATAACAGCATAGACCTAAAAGTTCCACTTAAAACTCAGGAACACTTAAATACTGAAATAGAAAATTTCATAAGGCAAGTTCAACAAGCAGCTTGGGAAAACACACCGAATATTAAAAATAAATCTAAGGGTCATACCTACCCGCACAAAATAATATAGCTTGTTCATCAAAAGAGAGCACAACGAAAAACATGGCATCAAACAAGAAGCCCAGAAGACAAAAGAAAGCTAAATAACATCACAAAAAAATTAAAGAGGGCCATACAAAACTACAACGATGACTCCACCAAAAAGCACCTTCAACAGCTGACCAGTGACCGCAGTACCGATTACTCTCTGTGGAAAGCCACTAAGAATCTGAAAAGGCCAATTGTTCATATTCCTCCTCTAAAAGATGAGAATGGAAAATGGGCAGTTAATAATGAGCAAAAAGCTAAGAGGTTCGCAGAACACTTAGAAATAATATTTCAGCCCAACGAGGGTGAAACGATTGAAGTACTGTCTTTCGATGGTAATAATTTAATGTCATGTCAAAATGACGATATAAAACTAGTCACACCAAAAGAAGTAGTGCGTGAAATAAAACAAAATATAAGCCAGCGCAAGTCTCCTGGATACGATTTAATATCAGGAGAAATACTCCATAATTTGCCAAGAAAGGCAGTAGTCAAATTAACAACTCTTATTAATGCCGTAATAAGACTTAAATATGTACCTAACCTATGGAAATTTGCTGAAGTTATTATGATTGCAAAACCAGGGAAACCACCACATGAAGCAGCATCATATAGGCCGATTTCCCTACTACCCATAATGTCGAAATTGATGGAGAAGCTGTTGCTCAGACGGTTGAAACCAATAATCGACCAATTAGATATAGTACCAGAACACCAATTTGGTTTCCGGGAAAAACATTCCACCATAGATCAAGTTCACAGAATAACAGATGTAATAGAGAAAACTTTGGAAGAGAGAAAAGTCTGCTCTACGGTATTCTTAGATGTAGCACAAGCTTTCGATAAGGTATGGCATGAAGGCCTTATACATAAGCTAAGAAAGCTGCTACCTAAACAGTTTGCTGATATCTTAGAGTCATACATTTCTAATAGAGTATTTAGAATAAGGCAAGAAGATGCCTACTCAGAGCTTAAAGAAATAAAAGCTGGCGTACCGCAGGGTAGTGTGCTAGGTCCGGTCCTGTACCTCATTTACACCTGTGATATCCCAAAATTAGAAGATAATACCATCGCGACCTTTGCTGACGACACTGCTATAATGGCTTTAGGGAGTACCCATGCAGAAGCGGCAGAAAAGGTACAAACAGCTGTCAACAAAGTGTATGATTGGACCAAAAAATGGAGGATTAAACTGAATGAATCGAAATCTATTCATATAGACTTTAGTAATAAGATACAACAGTATTCTCCGGTTTATATTAATAATAAAGTAATCCCATACGAGAATACAGCGAAATACCTGGGCATGACCCTTGACGCAAAGCTCCGCTGGAAAGCTCACGTCAAGAAAAAAAAGGAAGAGCTAGAACTTCGATTCCATAAGATGAACTGGCTGCTTGGAAGAAACTCCTCGCTGTCAGTACATAATAAGCTATTACTATACAAGCATGTCCTTATGCCCATATGGACTTATGGCATACAGCTCTGGGGCTGTACCAAAAAAAGTAACACACATATGATCCAACGCTTCCAAAACAAGGTACTGAGGGAAATAGTTAACGCACCTTGGTACATACGCAATGACGATCTCCATCGGGACCTTAATATCGAGCTCGTTGACAAAGTTGTAAAAAAATATGCCGAAAGTCACCAACATAGACTTCACCATCACGTGAACGTCGAGGCAATCCAGCTCCTCGATCACACGGATATAGTGAGAAGACTTAAAAGAACAAAACCGTTTGAGTTAGTGTAGGTATTAGTATAACGTAATAGATACAAGTGCAGTGCAGTGCAGTGCAAGTGCTACATAGAAAGAACACATGAACAAAGTGTCTTCACCTTAATAGAAACAATAAGATTAGTGTTAATGGACTCAATCTTAGGAATTTAGGTTTTTTAGAAGTTTAAGTTAGATTAAAATTGCTTATTAGCCAAATGATATGGCTAGATTGTAATATTATTAGAGAGCCTATCCTATAGGTACTCTAGGAAAAGGAAAAAAAAATACTTTTGAAGAATTATCACCAATAACTAATATATTATTCGAGAGTTTACAATCACTTTAAATAGTAAAATTACATTCGTAATCGTAACGATGTTATCTTAAAACAATTACATTGAAAGAATCGCACGACTTTGTCAGACCGGATTATTCCCAATTCTACAGATTTTCAATTCTACAGATTCCCATGCCTACAGACTCCCGTTTCTACAGATTCCCATTTCTACAGATTACCATGTCTTAATTTATTGTTTGTCTTAATTTTGAAGTATGGTATTACAGCTATCTATTATATATATATACACAAAAGTATCCACCTACATATACTTAGGTATACTTATATACATTACGTACTCAAAACTACCTACCTATATGTGTATACGTTCCAAAGTTCCTGTTTCGGTTTTCGCACTATGTCAGTCAGTCAGTAACGGTACCGCATATAAAAAGAAATAAAAATCAATTAATTATGTAAATTACCTCCTCGTACACCTTGTTATCGTTTTAAATTGGCAGCATTTTACTTAAAATTTCGTTTTTGACACGAAATTTTAATGTTATTGCCAATTTTAACACTTCCTTAAAGTATCTGTTAACTAAGGCACTTTCAAACTTTTCACGTTAAAATTGATGACTGTGATTACTGTGACAGTTATTGTGCATTTATGTTGGAAAAAGTAATTAATTTAATTAAAATAAATCAGATACCTGTAGTTTACAAACTCCAGAATACCTGAAATGGTGGAGTATGAGATTACAATATACAGTTATGTTTTAGCTAACTTAGGGTGGGTTATTATCTTAGTTAAAAAGGTAAGCATTGCTCAAAATTTCTAACAAAATCTAACTAATGGTCAAAAATTCAGTGACTTTGTTTGTGAACTAAGTGTGGATCAAAAACCTATACCCTTACTCCTGCAGAAAGCTAATAAAAGCTAGCCTTCATTTATTAATAAAAAGCTATATTTTTCTTAAAAAACTGAAGACATTTGATTCCGCATATTGCGTGCTTTATGGCTGAATGTCCAAAGGACGTCCGTCAAGACGTTTAATGTTTGACGATTACAGGCAGGAGCACTAAATGGTACAACTTCTTTATGATTTATAATACATCTGTCTACTACTGGGACCAAGTATGCATGCGTGCTTGCTAAGCAAGTTTTGATTAATTTAACCGTAAACCGTATTGTAGCTACGTGATTCAATTACTTGCAAGTTTTGTATCTTGTAAAATAATTCCCCGGGATTGTGTAAAGGTAGAGACCGACAGAATTAGATTTCGGAATCGTTAAATATTATTATGATTATTAAATATTATTAGATTATGGTTAGTCAAATCCTGCGCTAGAGAAAGGTTCAACTTACCAACGATGGGCAAGAAAGGTTCTCGAGTGGCGACCACGAACTGGAAGAAGCAGCGTAGGCCGGCCCCCCACTAGGTGGGCTGACGATCTGGTGAAAGCCGCGGGGAGCCGATGGATGCAGGAGGCAAGCAGCTGCTCAAAGTGGAGCTCTCTAGGGGAGGCCTATGTTTAGCAGTGGATGTCTTCAGGCTGTTGATGGTGATGAATTTTCAGTTTAATTGTAATTTTGACACAGAGTTTTTTTTTTTTTTTTTTATTTATATTATTTATTCATTACACATTACACTACATTATCAAAAACTTCGCACCAAAAAACCACGGTAGGTTTGACATGGTGCTTGCATTCATTACGCCCGCTATGATTTAAAGTAATTAACTAAGAAATGAACTAGGTATACTTAGATTAACAATATTAATTAGGTCATACTTCGAATTTCATTTTACAGACGTGAGAGGGTACGTACGGTTTGAGAGCAATCATAATCATAACATGACAAAACCTAAAAATAAAATAAGTGCGAATTCACGTACAAAGCGCATAAAGTTGTTTGATATCGTTATGATACATAAATAACGTACGTCACAGACTTAAAGGCGTCCCGACAGGTGCTCTAGTACTATTTATAGAACCTAATACTCGTTGGAAACTCAAGCTTCCGATTACGGCTTCAGTTTTCACCAAGCGCCTATGTAATACGATTATCCCACGATCATTCTCCTACAATTACTATTAAACAACTACTAATGCGGGGTCTTTTCGGTTAAAAAGCTGCTATTTGTCGCATATTCCGCCATTTATATTCCGCCTTTATTATTTCAACTACTAAACATAATAATTAGAAATACTACTGGCTACATTACCTACTGCCAAAAATCATTTTTCCGCCACCATATCTCAAAAGTTCGAGCTCAGAAGTCGTCATCAATTTGACCAATTACAGCCGTATCCCAATGACATCAGTGCATTTCCTTTCATTTGGGGCACATTTGCCAGATCTCCTTATTTACCCCCTATGGGAATTGTGTTACTGCGATATACTTCTCTTTACGTTTATTACTTTATGCGCAAAAACCGATTTACATTATGGTAGAGTAGTGATGGATTAATTAGCATTCGCAATCATTTTTAGAATGTGAAAACTCAATTAGCATTTCGCAAATGAAATGTAGATGCGAAATTCTGTGAAATATGAAATTTCATTTCAATTTATTTAGTTCATTTTGAATTTAATTTTTAATATAAAGTTTCATTTTATTTTTATTTCATGTTTAATTTCATTTTTTTTAATTACATTTTTCATTTCCATTTAATTTCATTTTAGCAAATAGCATAGCAATAGCAATTAGCGTGATAATACTCGTGAAATAGCATGTTTATGAAATTTACGCAAAATCGCATTAATTTCCATCGCTATAGTAGAGAACTCTAGACTCCTACAGAATGTCGAGCTACGATAGAGTATGGCAGTTTGAGCTACTAAATAGTCACGCTCACCGCTCTGGCTGTGGTTAACTGTTGCCACACGATCTAAATGCCTTGGGAAATATACTTTGAAAGAGTTTAGAGCACGAATTTGTGTAGATTCATTACCGTGAAGCATTAATGCAATGTTTAATAACCTTTCTTTCTAGGAGAATTATTTGTAAAGTGGGAGTTAATGTAGAGATGATTATTATAATTATAGGGTTTTTGTATTAGCTGTGAATTTTTGCATTTTCTCCCAAAAGCAAGCATTCAATAGCACTAGCATATGATAGCTCTTAAAATGGGTTTCATCCCTACTATCAGCTGATTCAACGGTCAGTGCAATGTTAGTTAGTAAATAATGCATCTTGGGCTTATAAATTGTAATAAGAACACGATTTTTTTTCTTCATTTCTAAAAATGATTACAATATGGTTCGTTGTTTTTTGGGGTTATTCCGGTTTGTCTCACGTGCTGTGTGCGACAAACAAGAACAACAAATCTGTCTTGTCCCCGAATTTCGACAAAATTCAAATTTGAGGAGCTTTTGTCAGTTGATCTGAAATATTAGTCCTTTTACGTTACGTACGGGCCTATACGGGAATACTGTCGAACTTCGTCTGCTCGTGTATTCTGTATACTATGTATTATATTCGTGAATAGAATGATAGCTGTTTGACGTTCCATCTCATCTCAGTGTCATAAACCATTTCAAACCAACGCACAGTACCGTATGGTTGTTTATTTTATCGTTGAGATATTTGCTCATTTGGTTAAAAGCGTATATTTGCAAGCGTGGGTGTCGGAAAACCACGACAGAATCTGCGGGAGTGCCGCTGGTACAGTCGGCAATAATAACGTAATATACTTTGACTTCCGATTACCATTGAAAATTTTTGAAGGTTGAAATCCCGTCCGTGTTTCAATTGTCTGAGTTAGTATAAGTAATACTTAGTTCATCCATTTTTTTTTGAGAGTGTTTATTATGTTCATCAATAAAATTGTTAGTTGCTGACTGTACAAAATTTAATAACGTAATAACTTGTTGGCAGATAAACCTCAGTATTTTGTGTGAAGTCTCAAGTGGCATACAGTTATTCTGAATTGTTGATTATTTTCGCTATGGTCTGACGGTTATGACTTTCAACCAATAATAAGATTCTTGGTTTCATCCTTTATATCTATTCTGTGTTTTAACGGTTAATCTAATAGTTAAACGTAAATATATCTAGAAAACTCATTTTATATACCAAGTCACATTGTTGGTTGGACGGTGCCATACCAGCATGTCTGTAGTAAAAGAAGTAAAGCCGATGTTATTAATAAGTATATTATTATGCTACCTAAAGCCTACGATCTATCGACAGATCCATTTACACAAAAATACAGCACTACCACATCAATAAATACTCATTCACTTCATGTAAAAGTAACGTTATTTTGTGTATAATTAGGAATATTTAAATAAAATAACAGTACCTACTTCGACACCAATAGGCTTGTTCCTTATTAAAACAGAACCAAACCACTACGACAAAACGTCAGTAACGTCTTATTCACTACTTACACGTACCTACTTAATAACAATAATTCTACACCAAAACACATGTTCTCATTTACACAAAATAACAACACAACATTAACAACTTATTTCTCGCTATTTACACCAAATAACAACAGTTCAGACATTATTCAGTTTCTCTGCACTTTCACAATTACCAAAGCCCTGTTCACTTCCTATTTACGACAGTCGTGAGCCCTGTTTACATTGTAGGATTACGATACGAGTCTTTAATATTTTTCAATCAAGGCTCATAACCATTAAATGTTTGACTCCAAAGAAAACATAAATTTCTGCGAATTGCCGACCTCGTTGCCCCCTGTATTCGCATCGCACACCTGGTGTGGACCTTACCTTATATATAATATAGCTTAGATTTATTGTTAGATGCACAGAGATTTGAAGAATATGATGCTTGGCAACATGGATGAAATAAAAAAAAGAAGGATTGAGTTTTGATTGACATCGAACTGAAGCCCAAAATGGCGGACATATGTCATATGTGTGTCAGATGAAAGTATGGCGACCGGCTGCGTATGATGTGAGTGTGCGCGTGCCTCGCTCGTACGTACGAAGCGTTCCGGCTTTCTAAGGGTGCTTCAGTTTTGGATCAGACGGGATTCCCTCCTTCTTTTTTTACTAGCTCCATGCTTGGCGAAGCAATTTTTTTGCATGCTCTGTGGTTAGATGAAATAACCGTAATTCTTTTGATAACAATGTTGATCTTTTATACTAGTCCCTGGAAACGTTATTACGAATATGAACCCCATTGAGATTTCGATCCATGAATAGACTAGCTGTGCTTTTATCCGCGTAATTAATATACCTCTATGCGCGTGGATATCTCAAAACAACAACTAGTTTCCGGACTAAAAAGTGCCCTATATGCTACTGGGACCAGGGACTTTGTTTATTCTTTTTTTTTATGAGAATGAATGACATGACGAGCTATTCGTTCACCTGGTGTTAAGCGACACGGCTGCCCATAACAGTTGCAGTGTCACTCGGACCTTTAAAATAAAAGTTTCGCGTGACACTACACTGCGCACGTCATCCTGAGACATCACACAGTCTAGTAATCAGATACTAGACTATGAGATCAGGTCATAAAGTCTCATTTGCCCAGTAATTTCACTAGCTACAATACCCTTCAAACCGGAACACAGTGCTTGCACACTACTGCTTGACGGCAGAATAACTGGCAAAGCGGTAGTACCTACCTAGACGAACTTTGCAGATAAGTCCTACCACCTAGTAAAATATCGTTTTAATACACATAAAACATCGAAATTTGCCGTTTCAGCGCTATTTGGCATTGGCTCGTATTGGTAACAAACATAATATAATATACTTACACATAAACGTTTGCGCTTTATTTTTTTACCAATTTTTTATATTATCGTCATAATTTAAAATATTAGTGGAATACTTACTTTGTGTTATGTTTCTCTGTATCGAGTTGAAATTGGTTGCTATTTCGCAATTGTTTATTAGTAGGGTTTTTGCTTTGTATAGGTACAAGAAATAACATAAGTAGGTATACCTATTTCTATATTGAACATCAATGAGTACCTGGCAATGCGTCTATTATGAAGAGTGAGCCATCGTCAACCATTATTTATAAAATTCCAGATAATTTTAATGCAAAATTTCCGTAAGTAATATTTCAGAGCAGTAAAATCCCAAGAACAAAGCGCAACAACTAATTGGTTCGATAAATTTAGCTCAAATTGTCCTTTAGTCGACTTAAGTTATTATACAACAAATTTTATGGATCGACCCCGATCGATACCAATCCGCAAAATTATGATGAAAGTGTTGATTTCGACGCTTATCCTCTAAGCTCACACTAAATTAGATCTGATTAGAGCTTGAATAAACTACGGTTTAAACTTAGGTAAGGATATGATTGTGTGTACTTAACTTATCTTTTTAAGGGTTAGTAACGGTCATAGGTATCGTCGTCTGTTAAAAAGTCTGTGTATACAAAATGTCTTAGTTGTAGAATGACCAAGTAGGCACAACGTCATAGTTGCACAAAGTCTGGATTGCCGGAAGACAATTGTAAGTAAAAACCTTTTAAAAAACGATTGGCTAAGTATTTTTTTTACGAAAGCGGGTTAGTGATAGTGAGTGATAGGGTCGGGTAGGGTAGTGATAGGGTCCGTTTTACCCTTTGGGTACCGAACCCTAAAAAGGCAAGAGCGTAATGCTCCTATTCAAAGTGCTTGTAATAATGTCATCTCGCCATATTTCTCGGCTCCAATAAAAGCAACAATTTAATCCTTGCTTAGCCCGCATGGATGGGTGGGCGGTAATAACTATTCCTTAATCTGTGTCTGGACAGTGGGTTCCCAAAGCCGCGACACGCGATAATTAATTCCATGCTCAATGGGAGACCGCTACCGGCCTACGCAGGCTGGAATACCGGACACTGAGGACGGTGAGTCGCTGGATCGAACTTTAAAAAGATACGCGCTTACGCAGACTGTTTTTATTATGTAGCTTATAGGGACCAGTAATTTCTGCACTAGGGTTATGCGTGACAACATCAGAGATGAGAAAAACGACTTCTGTGTGCTTGTGTTTTAAAATTTGCGAAGAATAGACGCTTTGAAACTATGTTTAGTTGAGCAATTAGTTTTTCCTTCAGATATGATCTAAGAATGGACTATAATATAAAAATACCCAAGAGTAAATTAGAAATAATCCTTTCATACAGTCGATCGTTTTAATGGTAACATTTTGCATCTCATTAAAATTGCAAGCTACCATTTATACCAGAATATCTGCATTTCCGATCGGAGTTAAGATACCATTTATTACCAACACCAGGAGCTATACAGGCAATATTGCCAGTACCAGAAGCAAATGTATGAAGCCACCGACTGCCATGGTCCGGGGCAAATCGTCAATTTGCCGCCCGAAGCAAATTAGTCATCCGAAACCCGACGTTCGGTATATAACTTAGTTCACTTAGTACACCTGTTTGGATGTAGTGTGAGAAACTTGCAAAAGGCAGTCTCGTTCGTTGTCATAAAATTTTTTGTCTGACCTGAATGTCGTTCGATAACTCCTGGCTAAAACTTTTGCTTTAATGTTCTTGGTGGCTCCACCACTTGGTAATCTTGGCATGACCGTTACTCGTTACCGAAAAAACGACCCATGAAAAGTAACCATACCTTTTTACAACTAATTTTTTGTTTTCATTTCAATTTAAATAGAAACATTAAAATAATCATAACAGAATCTATAATTAACAACCCAACCAAATGTCCATAACTAATAAATCTACGCTACATTTTTTGCACTGTACAAAATATTTCTACCGGCAGTCAGCATTATATCCATTGCCATTTGCGTTTTGTTTGATACGAACTTAAACCGAAGGTACCGAGAAATCCTTTTATTGATTATTAAAATAGAAAAAAAAAATTTAAAGTCAACTTACCATTCAAAGCTATTCATAACTGTTCCAATGATATTTTATTATAAAAACCTCAATTACTCAAAAATTAACTGATACGTGTTGAGCTAATATTGAAACGGAGGCTAATTGTTTATCTTTCAACCGGTTTTTGTTTAAACTAGCGAAGGCAGAAAAACAATTAGCCTTTAACAATTAGCCTTTAACTTCTAACCACTATCTGTACCTAATTGCTTATTATTATAACCAGCCGTTTACCAATTATTAAAACAAAACTCAATTTATTTATGTTTAAGTTAGGCAAAGAACTTGAACTTGAGTTTTGGGTTTGCGGAAATGGCAAATAGTTACTCATACTGACTCGCTTTATGATACACAAAAATACGTTTGATAACAAATGAATAGGTAACGAACTGAACAATTTGTTACTGACTTCTACCAAATCATAGATCAGATCAGAACCATATACTCCAGCAGCCCATCCAGACTCCAGCTGTCAGCATAGCTGCGTTGAATTGTAGCGATTAACCGTGCTAAAGAACTGCCACCATATTGGACCCAGCTAAACCTGTCGCCAACCGTTACAGGGGTCGCACGCACCTACTTCCCGCTGCGTACGCGCAATTCACCTAACTCTACTAGTCACAAACAGTAATCCTGTAGACATAAGCCACAAACTAAATAAATACGACAGAAGATAAACTTTGAATTAACGGCAAAACGGGTCTACTAAGAAAATAACAAATAAACTAAATAAAATAATAATAATAATATGGCAAATAATTGAAAGGCTCCAAGAAACCAAATCTTTAACACTGCTTTTTTAATAACAAATAACTTACAGAAATGCTAATAAAATAAGTAGGTACTATAGGTCGCTTAACTACTGTATCCATAACAAATTAAAATACCTATTACTGATGATGATTACTTCTTTTACACAGGCCTAAAACTTCAGCCAAATAGGAGTGTTGTACACAATTTCTCATTGCCAAAATATTAGTTGTGTTAACTTATGTAGTTTTGAAAACATAGAATACCATTTCCAAAATTATTTTGTCGTTCATCATAAGCGTTTGCGCAAATAGACCTACACCTTCACCGTTTATTAAAAGTTTATCGTCTGTTTGTACCTTGCACAAGTACCAGCGAACTCTGCACTAACAATAGACATATTTCAGCTCGTGACAACAGCTGTCGTGGCTAGTTAAACTGTTAATGAAATAAATCTACTGTGTACTTTACACTGTTGCTTTAAGGGCTGTATCTTTGTGAAGTGTCCGTTGTTGGGGCTCATAATTTACTGGTAATAATGGTTTCATTTTGCTGGAATTTCGATTAGAGAACAGGTGAATTTAATGCAAATTGTGCCATTCGCATTAATAAAATCCTTATAACGATGTAATGGTATAAGAAAATCTCATCAAATACACCTGTCGTCTATTACTTTGAAATACAAACAGGATGAAGTTTATCTACACTACACAGTTTATTTACACTATCTCATCATCTAGAACAGACATTTGTGAAAAACTCGTATTCAAATACAAATCAATTTAAATCTAGGACGGACTTCCTATGTTCTAATTCCAATTTCTATGTTTTGTTTTGTTTTGCCCAATCACAGAGAAAAAATGCTTCGCATCTGCAAAGCGTCATTTGTTTTTTTTTTTAAAGAATGAATGACGTGACGAGCTAGTCGTTCACCTGATGTTAAGCAACACGGCCACCCATAACAGTTGCAGTGTCACTCGGAACTTTAAAATAACAATTCAATTCAAATTTGTTTCAATGCTCTGTGTGCCCAATATTGTCAAACTGGGTTATGGGCCTTATTTTTTTTTTCTTTTTTAAATGCTCATTACTACTTCACCTTTACGCATTTTTAGTGCTAAATTTAAGCTAGCGGAACTTCATCAATAGCGTATTTAACTAAAACTCTTCTGTAGCATTTAAAATAAACAGTAATATAATATTTGAGTTAACTTGAGTAACACGTTAAGAATATCGAGTCGACTAGCTATCCATAATAGCTTGTTAATGTGTGAAGCTGTTAAATAACCGCTAAGTGCTAGTTACAATGGAGGCTTGGAGGTGGTCGTTCTAGACTAATATACACGCAGTCAACAGTTCTCTTTGAGGCTTTGGCTTAGAAACCATTTCAACTTCGAGCGAACGCTTGCCTTCAATTTAAAGCGAGGTTGTATTTACTCCAGTATTTTGTACTTAATTCCCCCAACTTTGTAAAACTTATGTAAGTACTTATAACTAGTCAATTCATGGCAACTTTTGTAATTAGTTATTCCTAATAAAAAAATATTGACAAAAATAAATAAATAGATTATTTTTTGTCGGCGCCAAAATCATGGGTAATATTTATTTCCAATACATATCAACTATACTTCGTTCAAATAAGTATGGATTTCATACGATAATATTAACACCCTTTTTCAGATATCAACGAGATTTATCACCCTTCGTTACATCGATAAGATAAATCGAAACGCTTATTTATTGCCATCGAGGTTCTATTTACGACGATCGAGTACCCACTCGCAACAACGCAAATTCGTACTTTATTTCGATTCTAATCGATACAGGTTTGTGCAATTGATATACAGTTTTCAATTTCCATCACTCGACTCAATATACGAGCTTTTAGAAATTAGCAGCAAGGTCAAAGTTGAACCGTACAGTTAATATTTAGCCGCAAACGACTGAAAATAATTTTGTTGGCGGTTGCTTGCAATTAAGTGTCAAACCAAGCAGTCGCTTCGGTCGTAATCAGGTCACTTCACTCCAATCAGATCATGACCAGCCTGAAGACGTCCCCCGCAGAGCGTCACGTTGCCTTCCTTAAACATCCATTGGCTCCCCACGGTTTTCACCAGGTCTTCGGTCCACCTCTAATGGCAGGCCGGCCTACGCTGCGTCTTCCGGTTCGTGGTCGGCTCTACTACGATAAATCGCGGTAATTGCAGTCATCTGCAGCTAACTGTCTTTTAACCACACAGTTTAATGTGTCAACTTAACGACAAGTCAGCAACTGCTTATATCTTTGAGTCATAATCATAACGCAAACCAAAGACTTCTAGCAAACGTATGTTTATGGTTAGACACGCGATCTAGTTCGTGAGTCTTCGCTAGCAGGGCATTAAATCACACCACGACTAGGGAAGTGATAGAAGAGAGACGAGCTATGGGAACCGCAGCCAGGATTCCCATAGCATTGATTCGATTGCCTTCAACCTTCCATTCGTTTAATTGGAAATGTAATTGCCGATGATTCACGTTTTGTTTCGAGACGGGAGATGTGTGGGATGTCAATAAAGTTATTTTACGACGGGCCTGTTTAATTACTAACTCGTACTGGTTAATATATGTGTGGGCTATAGAAATATTTTGGTATCACTACAACTAATGAAAAAGTGTGAAGGTTCCCATACAGAGCGTATGATGCAAATCAAATGTTCCGTGGCACTTGTATATTTTAATAATCGAGCTCACGTTATAGCGAGAATGTAATAGCTTTTTTAAATCTGTGAATTCAATTTAGGTGTATGAATTGAATTCAGGAATCATTAAATTTTTTAGTTAGAGGGTTCCTTCAAATTACCAAATTTTAATACTGTCACGTACCTGACTGTCACATAAATTTACATATAAATCCTAAAACTAAAACCTACATAATCGAGCACATTGAAGATCTTTTTAATCTTCGTTGAATATCCCGCCGCTTGCAACTTTTTCATGGAAAAGGAACCTATATTCTTTATTTTCTTCACCTATATTCTATCATCATCATCGTCATTAACATCCTGAAGACGTCTCCTGCTGAACATAGGCCCACCCACAGAATACTATTACTCCTAGCGGAGAAGAATGGCATCTTCATACAAAAATAGTGGTTATGAAATTCAGTACTAGCGCCTTTAGTGGGACCCTTTGGAAACTTAAAAAAGGCGGAAAATTCAAATGTTCTATTCGTATAGATTTGAATTGATAAAAGGGGCTGTTCCAAAATTAATTTATTAATGTCAATAGTAATTAATTGTAGAGCAGCCCCATTGTATCATCAGATAAACTATCTTATAATAGGGACAAAACTACATCAATTCGCAAAATAAAAGAATTTGGTAAACCAAATACTAAAAGTTGATAGGTTATTGTTTTAGTTTGGTTGGTTTGTTACTAAAGGGTGATAGTTTATTGTTTCAGTTTGTTCGTGATAAAAACGTTTTCAATAACTAATATTAGAATATTACCAATAATAATTTAAACGTGGTCATTATTATCAGTTTAATTTATAGACATCCGCAAAAGTATCAGCAATCAGCAAGATTTCATGAGGATTTTACGAACGCATCGCAAACCTTTTAGTTCGCGTGTTGGTATTTTAACAAGTGATTCCATCGTGAGAAAGTAACAATTTGTTTATAAATCTTGTTATTTTAAGGAAGCACTTTCTAATAGTAATTATGATGTCAACGTTATATTGTTTTGTGTACCTGATGAAAGGACGTTGTGTAAAATTAAATTTGCTATAGAGCATTAATATTTGTTTTGTTTTTTAAATAACTTTTCTGTGTATAATTTAATTTGGCAAAGAGCTACAAGTTTTTTCTAATTGAAGTCAAATTGATTTCTTATGTAATTCTTTGAAAAATCACCTAACGAGGGCGTCATTGCCTGCAAGGACAGGATAATTAACGAAGCAGATAGAGTACATTACGATGTGTGAATTTTTGTCTGTGTATCTGTTTATGATAGTTTAACTGCCAATCCAAAGGAATGAAACTCAAAGAATCCTCCCCATGGACGTATCATCGTCCTCCGTCCACAACAACAATGCCTTCGCCGTTGCATATCTATAGACGGCATTGGCCGCTTTTCGGATGGGGCACCTACTTGTTTGGCACTCATCTCATTAAAAACATTCTTGTCTTGCATCTTGTTGCAATTCAATCGAGCGTATGACAATTTCCATTCATGGGACCACTGAGCCATTAATTAAATGTAATTGCGCACGCGCCGACACTTGTTCGTTTATCGGTAGCGTCCCTTGTTTGTACCGACAATCTTTTAATTGGTAGGTCCTTGTATAGTTAGATACGTTTGTCTGGCTCTAAAGAAGATTGTGATAAAGAAGTTGTTTGCACAATATTAATCATAAAATGTACGAGCTTTAAATTGTAACAGAGGAATTCGAATTAATTTGTGAACGACGTAACTTTCCACGATTCATCATCATTATCATCATTAACAGCGGGAAGACGTCCACTGCTGAACATAGGCCTCCCCATAGAGTGCCACTCGCCTCCTGCATCCATCGGCTCCCCGCGGCTTTCACCAGATCGTCGGTCCACCTAGACGATTACCTACTATAAATCCTATTTTAGTTGACCAACTTTGGAGTTTTTAAGCTTAAAAATGACCAAGACGATTCTAAACGAGAATAAAACCAGAAAATAAAAGAACATCTACAAAGAAGCAAAAAGAAGACAAAGGAACCAGAAGAAAGTGAAAATGGACAATAAGATCTCGCACCATGCACAGGCAATGGCACTGGAAGAATTCACGGGTTTCATTATAGTCCCGTGGTCTCTTAGTGGCATCACTAGTGCTGGTCGATTCTACATAAAACCTATGGAAAGAAAAATGAAGAAATCAGAAGATTATGCGATGCAAAATGATTACCAGACGATTGTGATATTTGTACGAAGATGTGAATGGGAGCATAATTTGTTTCATAAACTTACATAATTATAGGTACTGACATTGTATGGGCCCATATCTTAAATAAATGAATAAGTAGGTACCTATTCTGGGTACTTATTCTATGGAATACGTATGGAACTTTTTCTCATAAGTGTTAAACCAAACACTACGGCTAGTAGAGTTATATACACACATAAACTGATGATGTTTTTAGGTCTGAATATTCATCATATCACCATTATCAGCCCACTCTATTCCGCTGGACGGATATACGTAGGTACCTATGTAGGACTCTTCCGCCCAATCTTCGGCTCTTCTTTTATAGGCATTTTTTTTTAGGCACTGTAGCTAGTGAAATTACTGGACCAATGAGACTTTATGACCTGATTACACAGGGTAGTACTGATTACTAGACTGTGTGATGTCTCAGGATGACGTGCGCAGTGCAGTGTCACGCGGAACTTTATTATTTTAAAGTTCCGAGTGACACTGCAACTGTTATGGGCGACCGTGTCGCTTAACATCCGGTGAACGACTCGTTCGTCGCGTCATTCATTCTGATAAAAATATTCATTAATTTTCTTTTCTTTCCTTTCTTTTTTTCTTTTTTTCTTTTTTTTCCAATATACAGCCTTAATTTGCCTATTTTTCGTCACTTAAACATTGGATGAATTAATTATATTCCTCAAAAGATAAACATTTGTGAAAACAAAAATTAAATATTTCAAAAAATGACCAAGTTACAAGCATTTTAAAAACCGGAATAGAAAGAGATAGCTCAAACGGCCAGTGACGTCAGAGGAATGTCATTACAGTACCTCATTACTAAGCTGTGGCAGCTTTTCATACAATCTCTTTGACATGTGACGTCACGAGTAGATTTTTCATAGTAACTGGGGGCGCTCTGTTTCGCGAGAAAGGGACAGGAGTTGGAGGCATCTCCTGTCCCTTTCTCTGTAGAAACTTTAAAAGCTTATTACTCCGTGATTTATTTACCGATCTTGCTAATTTTTTCAATTCTTGCATTCATTTTTAATCTTCTTTATGAAAGTAATATTTACTTGTTCATTTTTAACAGTCATCATGCCTATTATGTCTCTGATCATTGGCAAAGCATAAGACCGGGTTTTTTTTTAAATATCAAGTAATCTTACGTTTTACCAGATTTCGCCTAATGTAAAATAGTAATGTGATAGACAATGATGGTAGTATTTCAGCACTAAAGCCCAATTACATTTTTACTTGAAAAATGTAAATAAGTTGAACTAGCGGCATCGGCACCGCGATGATTTTCCCCATGAGGACATGTTTCAGGAAAAACAGCATCAGTACCCGTTATAGAACGGTCGTTCTATAATGGCCATAGAGTGCCATTCGAAACGACTGAATGCAGTCGTTTCAGTCGTCAATCAGTGCTCGAGTTGAGCTCACTCATAAATTGATCATTTATAAATTAAATCTCGACTTAAGCACCGATCCACGACTAAGCCTCATTCCGTATTACATATTGTAATTTATTTCTATAATTTTAGAATTGTAGGTATAAATTGGCATTTTCGATATATTTATGAATCGATACCACCAATAGTTCCGTTAGTAATTTTGTGTGGGTAACACTACGGACAGGTTATTATATAAATTGACACTTTACGTTTGTTCATAAACTGTATTGTATTATCGTTTTCCATGCATTCTGCTTAATAATACGTTTTCAAAGAATCCGATTAGGTGTCACAAATTCTATTGTAATAATAATTGCTCATATTTCAGTTTTAAAGAACCTTGACTCCTACCTGTTTTGCTCATTTTATATTTTGCGTGGCAAAACAACTTAACGTCCTACCTTATCTTAAGTACCTTGCTAATGGCATTTCGCTATTACTTTAATAACTTTAATATTATTCGTTATTTGCTATGGTAATAATTACACTGTGTGCTGTGTATTGCCAAATTAATTTCTTAAAACTTTCAGTGTTCATGCTACTTGTTGACCAAAATAAAAATGCTCTCAATTCCTTAATACCCATAATACCCTTAGATATATTAAGCACGGCTATATTGGTTGGTACAACCGTTAAGTAGGTGTAAACGTAGCATTTCGCTGGTAGCTGTAATGTGAGAACTTTTACGTGGAAAGTGCTGTTACTGGGTAGATTCAGGTGTTATTAGCGAATGGCATAATTTAGAAACTTACTGCGATTTCTTTTTACAGAAGAGCGTTTAGATTTACTATCTTTTGAGTAGTCAACTCATTGCGTCACCGTTTATTGTAGGTAATCACCTTAAAAATATTTAGGATGTAGGAGGCTACATTAAAATCGCAAGGATCAATCCGCTCACATAATGCGATCGAACGTGACTTGGTAAGTTCGTTTGATCGTTATTCTAAGCCATTGTGAAGGTTATGCAATTAACAGTACTTAATATGTAAAAGTGCCACCAAGCGACAAAAAGCGAGACGTGGGCCAGTTATAGCGAGGTTTGCCTCATCATTTCCTTCTTAATTGAATATATAGTTAGTGGTTATTATTATCTTATCTACCTGCATGCTAAAATCAATTAGTCAGTAATATACTTAGATTAATTTGAATCACGAACGGGACTTGAATCCCACATATCCATCCCTCACAACCAGATTAACGCACTGCCACCTATTAGCCAATATTTATATCAGTAATATTTATAGACAGTATTACCACAGATATTAAAATAGTAGGTTTTACTTATTTATTTAAAAAAAGCAATGTGACGTAGTCCCGCTGCAGCGCAATGCAACCCGCTCACCGCTCGTGTCTTGCACCAGTCGCTATAGTCGCGGTGTGCACAGATTTCTTCAATTAAATGCCCGTCTGCGCCCCAGTTCTACCGTCACAGTAGAAAGTCGGCTGCACTCAGTTTTTATTGCAGCGATCAGTTCTTTTATTCGTTTTTGTTATAATTGTAAAAACTAGACAGTTAAGACCGCGAGTTTTTGTTGCTCGTTTAGATGTGGTTATTTCCTCAGTTATTAGTTGAAATTGCAGGCGAGAACGTTTTTGGTGTAAACCATGTTCAATCACTTCTTTTCGTCATCATTCATTATAATCGGAACCTAACCGTTATGTTATTAACATCTACTACTCAATAGCTTCCTAAAAAGTGACCTATTCAGAAGGGCCGTAAAGTTTGCTTGTGTTACCTCTAACACTTACCGGGAAAAATGTAGTAGGTATCATAGTTTTGTTTGTGTTTTCATTTTGTACTAAATTGATAAAACTGGTGATAGCCTAATAAGTTTTTATCCCCAGTCCAGTCTTATAATATGAGTTCTTTATATCCTAATTTTACGGTTCGTATTCAATTAGTTGTCTTTTAGTGACAAGAAATATTTGATATCGAGAAACTTTTGGTTTGAGAAACAATGTAATTTCTTCTATGCACCTTTAATTTATGCATCTAGATAAGTATTAATTATTAAAACAATCATTGAACGTACAATTCTCAAAATGATATTGAATAGTTATTGACTGCATTTTTACAGTATGAGAGCTTGATAGTTTATTATGTGTTATAGATAAACTTTTATTCGGTACTAGATTAGATAAGTTATAAACAAACTTAGTTATTTTGACTAACTGTAATGAATAATAAAAACACTTTCAGATCGTTCCTGAGAGTTTGGATGGGCTTCAGCCCAGGTCCCAAATTCCTTTGTTTCTCTCGATTTAAAATAAAAACAATTAAATAAAGGTTTAGCAAAAAAATATATAATTTATCTTATGACGTAAAAAAACATTGACAAGTAAAAAGATCACTTTTTTCTCTTAATATAAAACGAGGTCCAAACATGCCGGCCACCATGGACCCTTATGGTCCATAACACCGTAACAATAAATTAACAATCATAGTTAACTCAAATATACAAAAAAAAAAACTTAAGACCTCACCACAGGACACACATAAATCATAATTATTCTGCAGTAAACATATAACTATAAAGCACACAAAAAGAAAACTAACACTTCATTTCAGAAAACTATTAATTCACTCTAGATGTATGTTAGAGCTGCTGTGGATACCACCAAGAAACTGTTTTTACTCAGCGGTGGGTAGAACACAAAGTATGGAAACAGGTCTTATTATTTTGGCTCCGTTGCTTTGTAAACTGAAGACACGTGCAATTCCGCCCAAACCACTATGGGTTTCTGTTATAATTCAATCCAACCATTTGGCCATTTATGCCATTCACAAGGTTATGATTCTGATATCGTTTTATGCAAACATGCATCACACCTTGAAGTCTAGAGCCAAGTCATGGGTAGAATCAGAACTCAGCTGATTATGGGCTACGTCAATTTGTGAAGACTGTATAGAACCACATTTAATTAATAATGCACAAAATGATCCCGTTTGATCGGACACCTAAAACTTTTGCAATAAAATGTTATCGCTTTAAAAGCACATGCACTTTCAAAATTTCTGTCATAAAGTCACGTAAAGCTTGTGCATAATTTTCTTCAATATTCTCGAAATTAGTGTTAATAACAGTTATGTTAACACACGCGACAAATTATTTACCACCGGCTGTGGTAACGAGCCATTTAACATGGCCACACTTACTCGTTTCACTTATTTTTACACTTCTTTCAAAAAGCTTTCAAAAAGGTAAGATTTTTGGTGAGCAAGATTGATCGATCGATTTTTTTTTTTTTTAAGGAAATCGATGTCGGGTGTAGTTAAGGTTGTGTTTCTATTAAACGTATTTAGCGTTCTGCACTAATGTACTTAAACTGTGGTTCCGAAAAAATAAATAGGATAAGTTGGTAAAAATGAACCTTCCACAGAACAAATACTTAGTAGACCTAAGTACATATTTACACAGGTATCACGACTGTCTATCTGTAATCCAAATCAAATCGTGTATTTCACAATAATGCTGTTAACTTATCCAATTAGCAATTTTTATAAGTACATTTTTTATTATTATTTTAGGTAAGCCGTATGTGAAAATCAAGCAGTGTTTGTTATTGCCATGTTAGTGTTCAAGAAAAAGGTAAATAATAAATTATTATTTCAGAAGTACATAATTATAGCATATAGCGATTAATTGCATTTACTCGGCCTTAGAACAAAAATAATTAAAATTATGAGTTTGAAATGTGTAATAATGATAAGTAATAAATGTGCAAATCTTACCCAAAACTGGGTGGTTATTCTCTATGGAAACACAGATTTCACACGATACGAAACCACGTCGTTATCGTGTCGTGTTCAAATCGTGTCACAGTGTCAGATATATCTTCACTTTACATTAAAGTTATCTTTATTTTGAATAAAATATATTGACATAAGTGGTCAAATCTTTTGATGTGTTTATGTTTCGGAACGCGTCTCGGTAAAACATACGATTTTTGACAGTTTAAATCGCGTTAATTCCAAATTCATTTCGCGCGGTTTTGTTTTCGTTTCATAGAGAATAGAGTTTTGCAGATTTCTTATGTAAGACAAGGAACTCGCGTGGTTTCGAAATAAGGAATCGATACGGAATAATGGCCCTGGAAAGAAAACCAATTCGGGAGCTTCGAGTCAGTAGAAAGTACAAACGTGAGAAACTACATTTAAAAAATAATATCCACCAAGTAATTTGTCAGCAAATATTATAAATGTACAAAGAAAAATTACTGTTATGGTAAAGCTATTAAGGCAAGCCTAATTAGGTAGTTATCTCTGACACCTAGGTAGTCGTAAACAAATTGAGAAACTGCCTTAGGGCCAGTGGTTATACAAATGATGGCTAAAAATATTAATTTATAGGAGTTTGCAATAATGAGACAGTATAATTATTTCATAGCCTCTTCCTTGTCATTATGATCACTGCCTTTATGCCGCTACAAGCGTTGATCACTATACCCTGACTGTACCAGAGGCAAAAAGGGGGAACTGAAAGTAGATCATCAAGCGATGACTAATTTACTACGTTATATAGTCACGGAGAGCCGATGGATTCTAGCGATGGCAATTAATGCGATTTTGCGTAAATTTCATAAACATGCCAATTCACAAGTCTTAGCATGCTAATGGCTATTGCTATTTGCTAAAATGAAATAAAATGGAAATGAAAAATGAAATGAAAAATTAGATGAAACATTATATGAAAAATTAAATGAATCACGAAATGAAACTTTATAGTAAAATTATTTTTTATATTAAAATTCTTCTCTTTAAATTAACTGAAATAAAATTTCAAATTTCATCGAATTTAGCAACTACGTTTAGTTTGCGAAATGCTAATAGAGTTTTCATATGCTAAATATTAATGTGAATGCTAATTAATCCATCACTAATGGATTCACGACGCAAGCAGCCACTCTAGATGGCGCTCTGTAGAGGAGAGGATTGGTAACACCATAAAACACGTCAAAAGGCAAATAAGAAGCTCACTTTATAGCAGGCAAAAATACCCTAGTGCACGATCACCCCAGATCAGCTGCAAAAAGGCATGAAATGTGTGGCTCTAACCTTACCAATTTAATATGGTCTGATTATAGACTGCTCTCTTTTGGCTGCCAACTTCACATCGTTGCAGCACATTATTTCTAACAAGCTCGTTTGCAAGTGCTATTGGCGCGGTGCAAATTTCTCCCCTAAAAGGTATCACTTCCGTCCTGCCGCTTTGGCATCGGTTTTCTTTACACGAAGCTATACTCTAGGGACGAAGTATACCAATATAGTACACAATGCAAGGTAACGGAACTCTAGTACACCTTAATTACTGGAACAAGTTTTATTATAGAGGGTGGATCAATCATTCAAGTTACCTATTGCAATAAACAGGTTGAAATATAGAAGCCCTTGAGACCGCGTGAGCAACTATTACCTACGATATACACAACCACACAATAATATCATTGGCGTCGGTTGGGACTTCATGGCAGACAGGCCTAGCTCAATCCACGCTTTAGGTATTAAGTTACAAATACATGGTACTACTGGCCCGTCTTATCGGGCCATTATGGGTACTCTTGTGAAGGGCAGTGCTATAGTAACGTGAGGCAACTATTTATATAGGCTTGCAGCGCTGTGTGAGCTGAACTACACTTTATTTTGTTGTAGCTACAGTCGCTATTTATTTAAGTTACTTATCGGAGTGAATCTTCTGTACCTGTATAATTAAGTAAACCTACTTTTTGCCTATTTCAATAGTTTTCTATTATTCACGCATTTTATCATTCAACTTGGGTTTCTAACAGCAAACTTCTTTATCTAATCGCGCCCCCTGCTGCTTCGAGCATTGTACTAATTAGACTATCAGGTAGTATCGGTAACCAGCTACTGCGAACATGATACCATCGGAACTCAGCAGGGGCGAGCTGTACTTAGTATAAGGAAAAAGTACTTGTAAAAGTGCATAAATATGCACATATTTCCTCTCTACAATATTATACTGGCTTTATAGCTAAGTGGTTCAGCTCTGGCTTCTGTTCTGAATGTCTGTTGTAATATGATTCTATGATGACAGTCTAATTCGGAAGCTTTCAAATCTCCAGTTCCAGATAACTTTGTAAAATTGACCCCGTTGTCCTTATGCCAATAATTCGAGCTGTGTGAACAGCAAATCATCGTTAAAAGCTTAAAACGACCACTGCCGAACAAAGGTCAACAACAAATAACGAATTTTTAACTAAAATACAATGATTATAAATATTGATAGACATTTAAATTAACAAAAACATGAGAAAGGTGACATGATATTAGTGTGATTTAACCAACAATTTAAGAAGGTTTTACCAACAAGTTAGGAATAAAATGACGGAAACCATTCCAACAGCGGCTTATTCATTTAATCTGTCGAACAATGAAGCCGTTCGGAATTGTAGTTAATCCAGTCGTAGAAGTAGCCTGTGTCCGTGTAGATGATGATATTGGGGGCCACGTTTGGCTCTTTATAGGACACCAGCCCGATCTGGATGTATCCACGGACGACCAGCGCGGAACCCGAATCTCCACTAGAACGAGAAAACACCGTAGTTACATTAGACAAAGACATCGAGATGGGCAGAGATAATAATGATGCTTGTAGCCTTGGGTCTTGGTCTTGGACACCTTTAACGCTAGAGTGAATGGGTACTTTCTAGGTCTGTGTGCTACTCTTCTGTAACATGGTCAGGCGAGTTGGTGGCCAAACTTACACCTTAGTATACCTACGCTATGAAAAATCTTAAGCAATAGTTTTGAGAATACGGCACAAAATGACTTCTTTGTTGACAGTTATCCGGAGGTGGCGGGTTCGATTCCCGCGACAGGACAAGTATTTGTGCCCGAAAAAAAAGCGCAAATACTTGTTCTGTGTCTGGGTGTTGTGGGACCATGGTCTTCGTAGTTCCTGGGTCCCTAGATACAGGGAATCCTAGTTAGGGTCCAGGATCTATGTATGTGATCGTTGGGCGTTATTATTATTATTAGTTATAGCTGCTGAACCATGCTGCCAAAGACCTTTAAAAAGTATTTCTTGGCACATAAAACCAATGAAAGTGTCGGTCGTAAGGCTCATTTACATGGTGCCAGCTTTATGTCAGGTGCTCTAGCCGGGTCTACATTCGGCTGCCAGTCTAGACCAGTTAAGGCTAAGGCTAATATTTTAAAGCCACATCACACAAAGCCAGTGCTGGAATCTAACCTCTAGAGTGAATTCTACGACAGAAATTACAGTTTCTTTATGGTTATAATATGAGAGATCTGTTTTACTAACCGCGAAGCATAATCTGACGATACGGGAGCGCTAGCACAGATAGTGCCTTTAGGTATGTCATTGAACTTCTGCTCACAATCTACATGCTTCCACACTTTTTGTAATACATGTTTTAACTTCACGGATCGTTCTCCGGTTGTCTCCTGGAATTAGGCACTAGTTATTACTTTGACCCTAGAAAGGCTTCCGCAGTAAATATTACAAAAATTTTCTGCTTTGCAGCGCCTTAAATTCTAAGTAAATTCATTAGTAGATTTGACATTCAACGTAAACGAAATATAAATGAAGTGTTTACTTACATTTATTAATCCCCATCCAGCCAGATCCGCCATTTCCTTGTATGGGGGTTTTTTCATCAGCGCCACGCGGCTGACCATCACCGAGAATTTCAGCGGGCGAAACAATTTAATCAGTGCTATGTCATACTGAGCTGTCAACGAGTCATGCTTCTCGTGGAGAAGAAACCTGGAAGCTGATCGCAACATACCTTCATCTGAGCTATCAGAACCAAAATGTGACATTATATGTGTTCCGATTTCGCAGCTGTGGACACAGTGACCGGCTGTAAGCAGTATCCATTGGTTCACAATCGACGCTCCGCAAATCCAATGACTCGTGTGGTCTTTTTGTACGCACGTAGCGAACAGAAATGCTGAATATGGGAAATTTTGGATGGATGCGTACTCGCTTCCTACTATGAAACTTTCCATCTCTGCTCGGTTGACCACCACCAAGGCTAGAAGCACTGCATATTTCAACATAACACGTCCTTTAGCTGTTGTAGCAGCTGTAAGAAAAGCGATTATAAATTCCTATCGCTTAATCACGTTCAGTATCAGTCAAATGAAAAATGTATTTGAAAGCCAAGTCAGTTTTGCTGCAATAGTTTTATGTACACAAAGATTGCAAATCTAAAAATAAAATAAAAATTTGTGCCTATTGCTAAGGTATAAGACTAATTTAATTAGCTATTACTTATACGTTTTACTTGAACATTTCATAGCATTCTGCTTTATGTTCATTGGACTTCATGATTATGGGCTATTAGTTTGTATTTGAAATACATAGAACTGTACCAAGGTTACGGCACTGAGGAGACCGGTCTTCGGCTCTTCTCATCCAATTTATTAATATGTTGTATTTATTTTTATTTTATGTCTAATGCCTATATCATCCGAGTACCTAAACGTTGCTGGACGTAAGTATAGGTTCTTGAAAGGTGCTCTATTAGTCTATCTATATATCACCATTACAAACATAACTCATGGGCTATATGCATATAGGTACTTACAGACGGTAGAATCAGAGGGCCACTTTTTTCATAGTAGGTATATCTATTTCTTAGATATTTTTATTAAATATGTCTCATCAAATTCTGCCTGAAATATTCTCTTTTTCTCGGTAGACATACTTGAAATTGGGATAGTTGAAGTTAATTCAAACCTATTTGGTACGTACTAGTATTACTTACATAATTCAATTATTTTTTATACCCATTTTATGAGCATTGCGTAGTTTCTACTGAAGAAATAATAGCTCATTACAAACTGAAAACATGAAAGCGTAAATAAACCTAATATTAGAAGACCAAGCCCAGTGCCGTATCTTGGTAGACGTCTACGACCATTAATCAGCACTAGACTTACACAAGCTGAGTATGAAGACGGCGCCCGTAAAAATATTCCACAGTAGGTAGGTATATTGCAGCTTGGTAGTGATATTTGGCCGTGGGTAATGAAAGAATAATTTCAAGAAGTTGTTCTATAATAGGAGGAAAGAGAACGAGGATGTAGCTTATTTCAATAGAACTAATTGAATCAATTATCATCAAGTCCAAGTACCATAGCAGAACTATAAATAGTTATCTGAAACCTATTGCTAATTATAGTGTTACGAAGGTTGTACAACTCGTAGATAAGTGCAGTGCATGCAGTAGGTACCTATACTTCGTACTTAGCAGTAGCTCAATTCTAAAACTAACCTAACATTGTTTGAAAAAAGCTGATGATCAACAGACCACTGAACCAATGAACGTTCCGTATTTTTAAGTTGACACGAGTTTAACTTTAATAAAAGTACCAGAAACCAGACGTAAGTAAGTAAGATATCAGTAATTATTCTTAAAATCATCAACCTTTCAAAATCAACCATTATTAATTAATGTATTTGACGAGTTGCGAGTAATTATTTTATTAAATAAATGTACCTATTCAGTATTTAAATCCCCAATAGCTACTAATTTTAATTTTCTTTCTAGGTATTCTGTAATTTTAGCAAACGATTCCGTCCATTAACTCCGTTCTCAACTCGGATTGTTTTTATTCGACTAAAACTGAACCTAATTAAGCGATAAGGCTCCACAATCGCGTTTCGTCGATAGCTAACTGACGTGTTGTTATGTTGGGGCAATGTGTACTCCTGGGGCTGGTGGTGGTCAGCCAAGCGCGGATGGAAGGTTTCATAGTGGGTAGCGAGTACACATCCATCATGCGATACCCTCATTCATCATTACTGACCACTTTGTGTACACAAGGCGACTCTGAGGTTTACTGGACATGCGGAGCTTCAATTGTCAACCAGTACATTCTGCTGACAGCCGGTCACTGTGTCTACGGTTGCAATATTGGCACGCATATAATGGCACACTTTGGTGATGACAACCGTGAAGGAAACGTCCTCAGGTCTGCTTCCAGCTTCCTTCTCCACGAGAAGTATGACGCTGAGCTGAGTACTAATGACATAGCATTGATCAAATTGTATAAACCGCTGAAGTTTACATCGACGGTAAGCCGCGTGGCGCTGATGAGAAGACCTCCGTACAAAGAAATGGCACATCTTGCTGGATGGGGAACAATAGATGTAAGTTAAAAGGATTTGGCGAAATAGGACAAGCTCTTAAATTTTAAAGTCATTTGCTTTAATCTGTCCATCTCTCACTATAACTTCTTCTGGTTACAACGATGTTTTTCTGACCAATTATAGATAGCCGTTTATTATCAAATCCACATAATTACATCCATCTACAACATTAAATTGAATTTGGGGAATACCCTCAGAAATCTATCTATGTAAGTAGTTATTATGAAAACACCATTCTTCTTCAGATTGATCCATCCATCCATCCCTCAAGCCGGGATTTGCTTTACTTAAGCTACCGTGACAAGTGGTCTCATGTCCAAATTTTTCCTTCACCTTTCCTTTCTTTTCCTTTATAAATTAATCTGTAGATTACGCTGAGCAGGCGATACTGCTTTAAAAATCATAAATACCATTCTTCTTCTTCTTTAATGGCTTTCTATCGCTTTTTCTCAATTATTCTGCCAATGTCAATTGAGTAAAATTTGAACGGTTATGTCAAATGAAAACATCATGACTAGGTAAACCTGTGGGGTGATTACGTAACTTTGACAGCAATGCAACAGGAGAAATTTCATTCCGAATATGAAAATTTTCATAGTAACTATGCACATAAACTGCGTATTGAAACTGTCAAATTCATACATTTTTGTGTTTCTATTGGTTGAAATCAAGTTACATAATCGCCTAGCTGGTGTTCAAGAATTAAGCACTTGGCAGCGTGGTGGATTATGGCGTAGGTACGCTTCCCAGCAGTGGGAAGTAGTGGGAACGTATTAGGCTCATGACGTACGTATTCATTTACAGGAAATTACCAACGAACAAGCCATGACATTGAAGCATGTAGAACAGAAAGTGTGGAAGCACGCGGACTGTGAAAAGAAATTCAACGGCTTACCTAGAGGAACTATATGTGCAAGCGCACCCAAACCATCTGATTATGCTGCACGGTAAAGAACAAACTTATTCACTCAGAGAGATATAAAACTTACGGGTGGTTTAAAACCTCTTATGACATACTACTTCAATAGTCGGAGACGTCCACTGCTGAAAACAGATCTCGCAAGGCTCTCTTAAGGTTCCAAGGAGAAGGCTGCTGCGGTGCTGCCCATTTCCTAGATATTTCCTTACTTTAGCCGACTCTTGCAGCACACACAGGAAGAAATGGGGTGGTTCTATTCTCACAACGTCGGGACCACATGCCATGGTTCATATTCAGTCTTATTTACGCCCTAACATGACACAACTCTTCACAATCAGCTAACCAGGTTATTCATTTTCTAGTGGAGATTCGGGTTCCGCGCTGGTGGTCCGTGGATACATCCAGATCGGGCTGGTGTCCTACAGGGTGCCTCAATTGGCCCTCAACATTATTGTCTACACGGACACTGGCTACTTCTACGACTGGATTAACTACAATGTAGAACGGCTTCATTGTTTGCAAAATAAGTGAACTTAGCCGGTCTTGGAATGTTTTTCACATATGTTTCTTTCTTTAACACGTTTATCTAATGCTTTCTGTCATTTAAACACAAACCTACGTTGGGTACCCATGCACCTAAAAGTAATGAAAATATTCCAGGTCTGTGTGGGTAAAGGTACCTAATAAATAGTCAGTATATCAACACTGATGGTATGACGTAATAGCGTTTCAGCGAAAAAAGTCCCACTTTCCTTAAAAATCATAACTATTATTACTGACTGATAATGTTAGTAAGTAAAAAATATATGTTTTTAACTTACTCCTAGGAGTTAAAAAAATATAGTTTTTGCTAACATTTTAGGGACTTGAACCCACTAAAACCTGATACATCCGCCTGCCAGGATGGTAGGGGAGATAGGGGTCTTGCTAGAATTCACAACCGTGGTCCTCCTGGGTGAATTGAGGGGGTGGAATACACACGGGCAATGCCGAATTAACTATGACACATCTGGTGGCCTAGTCGAAATTCATCATCACCATCAACCTGCAAACATTCACTACCCCATAGAGCATATACATCAATTGGCTCCCAGTGCTCTTGACCAGGGCATGTCGGTCCACCTAGTGGTTACACCAGTTTATGGTCCTATAAGGTTGGGCAGATCGGTGAAGAGAGTTGCGATTATGAAGACTACACCGAGAGTGAAGTTGGCTTATGTCTCCGGGTAGGGAAGTATTAACGTGAGTAAGAGCTTTTTTATAAATATGGGTGAATAATTTATACTTGTGGACATCTCACACAGCGCTGGCAAGCTTTACACCAAAAAGATTGACTGATTTGGACGGCATTTTCGACACTGGTTGCTTATTTATCTGGAACTACTTATAATGATAATTTTTATCCAGGAAGTTCTAAAGTTCCTGCGAGGAAATGGGTAAATGACACTTGTACTACTATAATAACCTTTGCAGAAAGAATAAGACCTACCACAAAATATAAAATATACAAAACAAAAGATCCAAGCCAGCGGTCTCTGTGGAAAGTATTTAAGTTTGCCGGACGGAACATTCTGTGCAGGTCCCATCACAGGTGCAGGGCATCCTGCCGTGTAGAATAGAATAGAATAGACACTTTATCTCGTGAGTGACCGTGGCAAGACTATGGGGTGTGTCTCACGAGCAGCGACGACAACTTTTCTCGCGGTTCACATGCTAGACCATCAAGTGTATATTTAGAATATAGATTTTTATTTAGAATATTTAGGCTGCCCAAAAGCTTCCGACTTGGCTTAGCGAATATTGTCTTATGACACAGCAGGGACTCCGAATTACGGTAGTGCTCAGTTTCAAATACCACATTTTGCTGAAGCGCCCATCAAAGTAGTGACCGCAGCGAACGTTGCTTAATGTTACCGTTCATTTAGAAACGGCTAGTCGTGCTTCACTATTGTTATATAAATATTCCAATTTCATTATTTTTACATTTTCCATTTTTTGTTTCATTTTTTATTATTGTCATCCAAATATAATTTGACGCAAATTTAAACAAGCAAGTGCTTTTAACTTTTTGTTCATTCTAACCAGTTTTTATAGCTATCTAAATATCGTTTACTCAGATACTTTACACGACAACTTTTTGTATTTCATTTTTCAGAGGTGATTCAGGCAGCGCACTTGTGGTACAAAAATACATACAAATTGGAATAGTGTCATTCAAGGAAGAGAACTACTCTTTAGTTGTGTATACGAGCGTTTCTTATTACTACGATTGGATCAGACGAAATGCTGCCTATACTCATTGTGCTACAGCAGGTTCAAAATTAATGTTAGTTTAAAATTATGCTATAAGTAGATTCTGCCTGCGGCTTCGCCCCGTGGACTATCCCTATGTGGATAAAATTAACTTCTTCTTTCTTCTGACAGCCTCCGTGGTGTGGTTGTTTGAAAAGGTCGGCTCATACCCGGCGGGTTCGATTCCCGCGACAAGACAAGTCTTTGTGCCCGAAAAAAAAAGCGCAAATACTTGTTCTGTGCCTGGGTGTTGTGGGACCATGGTCCTCGTAAGTTCCTGGGTCCCTAGATACAGGGAATCCTAGTTAGGGTCCAGGATCTATGTGTGTGATCGTTGGGCGTTATTTATTTATTTATTCTTTTTAAATTAACTGGTCAGAACAGAACCTTCTGATAACCGGCTGATAATGATGATGATGATGATGATGATGATGAAAATTAACGTAACCCTCCTTTTTTGGGAGCCGTGTAAAACCATTATAAATAAATATACTACGCGGCCACGTAGACTCTTGTACGTATAATATAATAATGTGATAGTACAAAATTATAAATAGTAGTACTTAGTGTCAAAGTAGTCAAATAGAGTTAATGTACAAATATTTTTTATAAGATATTTAGGAATATTAAAATAATTTATTGGATTGGTTGTATTATTTTGTGAATAAATGCACAGCAGTTATTTATTTATAAAACAGTTGTGCCCCGCCATTTCACCCGCAAATAAAAAGTTCCCGTGTTAACCCAGCGTATAAGCTATCCGCATAAATAGGTTTCTAAACTGACATATTACTCAGGTTATAAAACCTAAATTGAAACACGGACCAAAAAGAAGGGAAGCGGAGAAAGCTGTTAAGACATCTCGTTACGAAACCTAAAAGAAACAAACAAAATTCAACTAAGTAGCATCAGCGAGATCCGATAATTTATCTTTCATGAAATCTAATGCATTTATACCTTTTGTGCGGTAAAAATAAATTGGATTTAATTCAATAGATGTTGAACGTACATCATGAGTGCAATTTTCATTCTCAATCCATAGCTACAGTCCGTTCACCGTAAGTTGTCCCCTGATGTATTTATATTATTTAAAAATATGCAAGTATTATCGTAAATGTAAAGTAATTTGTAAGCATTATCTAAGGCAATAGTCGATAAGCCAAGTCAGAAGCCTTTGGGCAGCCTTAAAATTCTGACACCAAGGTCAAGTGGTCACACTTGCCTACACGAGAAGATGAAGAAGATGAAGCATTATCTAAACTTGTAAAACCCACCACAGATTAATATGTTTTACTTGCATGTTTTTCAATAATATAATATATCAGGGGACATCTTACGATGAACGGACGAGGTATATGCAGCGCGTCCTTGTCGTTTGATAGGTTTTTGTTTCTCAATTTATAATGAGCTATTATTTATGCACTTACCTACATGAATTTCAACTACGCAGGGCTAATAAAAATGCCATTAAACCTAGTTTTACTTATTGCCTGCCTTCTTGCCAAAATGTTTTTCGAGCACTTCTTATTTACGGTAATTTTAGTGAACAACGTAGATTCTAAAATGGAGCCATTCGTAATAGGAGGACAGTATGCAAACATAGCGTCGTATCCCCATCAGCTGTACATAGAAATATACAGTGACGAGCCTTGCGTCTGTGGAGGATCAATCCTGAACCATGCCATCATATTGACAGCAGCACATTGTTTGACAGACATCGATGGCAAAACCAGAAGAGAAAAAGTGGTTGTAAATTACGGGTCAGATATAACAAGTCGTTTTTCTGTGACTTCTCTGACAGCGTATAAAATACACGAGAGTTACAGCTTTGTAACAATGTACGGAGATATAGCATTGGGGGTTTGCAACACAGCTATACGGCTGGGCAAGTTGGTGAAAAGAGTTGCGATTATGGAAAACCCACCGATACGCACCATGGCGTATTTTTCTGGGTTTGGCGCTTTTAATGTGAGTCAACATCTAAAATACTTTCAACTTAACCTATTACTTATTTAACAGAATCAAATGGGATCGTTCATAACGAGTGAGAATAAAATATAATGATTCGCATTCTCTGGAAGACGGGGTGATGACAAAGTAACGTGTTCATCTGATATTGATTAATTTAACAATATAAGTAAATAAATAATAATAAAAAAAATATGTGGACATTTCACACAGCGGCATCTAGCCCCAAACTAAGCATAGCTTGTACTATGGGAACCAGATGACTGATACAATACTTATATACTTTTTTGTTTGTAAATACATACATAGAATACAATATTTCAGGACGATTTAGAAATATCAACGAAGCTCAAAGAAACAGACCAGCTGATTCGACCTCCTTCAGCGTGTTTGAAGCTCGGCAATCCTAAGGGAACTTTCTGCGCTGGTCCTATTACTGGTCCGGGACGCCCTGCTATGTAAGATCATAGTAGTGTTAGACACATCTCTAAAAAATGACAATGCTAAAACTATAAACTGCACGATATCCAAATCTAATCTAAGAAACCACTCCCAGTAGACAACGTGCTCAATATGCTGGCAGCGTTGCCACGTTAAATAGAGGCCAGCATTCGATAACGTGTTGCTTCGACCATACGTTTGAAAGATCTTTGAAAACGTCAGAAGCCATGCGATTAGGTCACGCACGTGTGTTCCGTCAGACCCTGCCTGAGCTTGCACACTCAAGGGCTAAATTAATGAAAACTGTACCCATATCGTTCCCCATCGGGATTTGAACTCCTCACAAACTTACAAAGAAGTATCGTGTTGTTGGCTTATAGAACTGAGATTAGTATTTATTACGTCACGTAAAACGTAAAAAGGCCGAAGATAAAAATTATCTTTAGGTAAGTTTTGTGATTTTCAGTTACATTAACCACATGTGTTTTTTTACAGCGGTGATTCAGGTGGAGCGTTGATTATAGACAAGTATATCCAAATTGGAATTGCTTCGTACAACGTGAAAGAATACTCTCTAGTGGCATACACTAACGTATCTTATTACTATTCCTGGATTTTGAGACATTCGGCAAGATTGTTTTGCCATCATAAACTGTCAAACTTGTTATCATAAAAATATAGGTATTAAATCGTCATAAGGTACTTACTTAGCTAGTATTTAAATTTGATTGTAGTCTTTGTACTGGTGACTGCATAAAAAGCTGTTTATTGGGGTACCGGCATCGTGCTGGCTAATAAAAAAACTCCATATATTTTCATACATTTTTGCTTCTCCGGCTGCAGAAATGGCATCGGCCATTTCTTCAGATGTGGTGGTTCTGGCTAATATTATTTAATTGGTTCAAGTATTGTTTTATTGAATCAATAAAATCTTTTGTTATGAGATAATGAGACGCTGTTATCATTTTGTAATCGAAAGAAAATAAAGGTTAAACTGTTTTATACATGTTGTTATAGTCGTCTTAACTTTTACCCTGATTTTAATGAAATCATCATCAAATTTTGATTGAAACAGCGAGGTAATAAAAGCGGATTGTTTCGATACGCCAACAGTTCAGGATGGCTTGTCATCCTACGTGGAACTCGTCATCATGTACTTAGTTACATACAATTATTTAGATTCTTTTTTCTAATCTTCTTCATAGTAGTTATTTCTAATTAAATGTTTGGAATGTAAAATGGAAGGATTTATAGTAAAAGGGGGGTTGGCAATACATACTAAGAACTATCGCCATTATGATTTAGATAAGTATAAATTGTAAAAATGAGTACATACAGTAATTAAAGCTGAATGATGATGATATTCACCAGGTCGTCGGTCCACCTAGTGGGGGGCTGGCCTACGCTGCGTCTTCCAGTTCGTGGTCGCCACTCGAGAACCTTTCTTCCCCATCGGTTGTCAGTTCTACGAGCGATGTGGCCTGCCCATTGCCATTTCAACTTGCTAATCCTAAGAGCTACATCGGTCACTTTAGTTCTCCTGCGGATCTCCTCATTACGGATCTTATCTCGCAGGGAAACACCGAGCATTGCTCTCTCCATAGCCTGTGGTGCGACTCTGAGCTTAGTAATGAGGCCAACAGTTAGAGACCACGTTTCAGTTCCATAAGTCATCACTGGCAACACACATTGATTACAGCAAACACTACATCACCCCAAAAAAAAATTGGTACTTTTGTGACATTTTTTGTACATAGTTAGAAAAAAAAATAATCGGGAAGTCGGAATCCGGGAGGTACTTCTTTGGCAGTTCGCATTCGCATGACAAAAGAGTCGGTGCGCTTTCTACCCATCGTGGTTCGTACTCTATTAAGAAGTTAAACATATTTTCAGCCATATAATCAACAGGTTAAGTATCTCTAACGGTAGTCTGGTTGTTGAAGATTTTACGATAAACCTGACTTATACTATCGGTGCCTTAGGGCTCTGGCTACTTGAGGCAAGCACAATAATGTCTTAATACTATGTTGTACGTACAAGTATTATGAAACCTGTTATTAATATTGGATAGATAGATGAAGTGATGCTGTGGGTGTGTTAGCGCTACTCTCTTGTTTGTCTTGTTGGCAAAGTTTGCTTTGTACTTATACCTACAGCAAATGGTTACGGATATAACTTAGTAAATTATTAACCTAACGCAACTTAGTAAATTTTAATAGTTAATGAGTGACGGTAGGAGCTAGTCGTTTGTTTGATGTTACGCATCATAGCTGTCCATAACAGTTGCACTGTCAGTGTCACTCGGAACTTGATAAAGCTTTGGGTGAAACTTATACGCTGTTACCCGAATGCTTTTACGCAGAATAATTTCAGGATTTGATGTAAATAATAATAGTAATGATTTTCCGTTATTAAGTCGAGAGAAAAGGGCGGAGCCTATGACTATGCTCACAGTGCGTCACAGTACAAAAAATTCTTCTAAGTTATTCTAGACCAAAGCACCAAAATAATAAATTAAAACAATATACTTAATTGCTCTTTTCCATCGAATAAAAGAAAATGATAACATCTAAAGCGGTTATAAGGAAGATTTACGTTCAAAACAAGCCCAAATAACGATCCTCATTGAGCCAGCGGCTGAGCATGGTGAATGCACTTGAGTTCACGCTACTATTGTTAAAGAACTCATTATTTTCTCACTGCGATTTCGGTTCTCACAACTTGTGTAAACTCGATTGTAAGTTTTTATACATAATAATAAACCCTGCGGTTTCTCAGTTTTCATATTCCCGTATTTTACCCTATACATATTATGAGATTACAAGTGTCCCATAATATGTATTTATGTTGGTTACCTAGCGTAAAAATCTTTGTGCAAAAATGTATCCATATTGGTTTAGCAGTTTTGATTCGTAAAAGCTCCAAAAACAAGAACTTTGATAATTAACCACCGGCACCGGTATGAAAATTTGAAGTGTTTATGTATTCTTGTCTATCGAGGTTATAATAATGTATTGTAGTTTAGGATTCACCCTAAATGTTACGGTAAATACCAATAAAATAATTTAAATCAGCCTGACTAGTTCATCAGGATCTCACTTAATGGCAAGTAATGAGAAGATAATATTATTGTGGTGGGAAGATGATGGTGATGGGTGGTGGAGAGAAGGCACGCTTGTCTAGTAAATATTCGTTCTTTTTTCTTTTCTTTTATTTGGATTTAATGCATTTTGTAATTTTATAATTTACAAAATTAATTTACAGATTAATTTGTAAAGGAAAAATTGAATCACGAGCGGGGATTGAACCCGCCGAATCCGAATTTTTCCTTCACACGGACATGAGACCACTTGTCACGGTAGCTTAAGTAAAGCATATCCCGGCTTGAGAGATGGATGGATGCGGGTTCAATCCCCGCTCGTGATTCTTTCTAATTTTTCCTTTACAAATTAATCTGTAGATTACGCTGAGCAGGCGATACTGCTTTAAAAATCATAAATATAAAATTAATTTACTTTTAAAAAATACAATACAATTACTAAAAACTAAATTAAATCTAAACTAAGTGCTTATCTAAAACTAAAACTATCTAAACTTATAATATACACTTATAAATAAAAAACTTTTAAGCGTTTAAGTCGCTGTCTGCGGGTAAGGTGCCCAAAAAGCTGGCGACATTACCTCGTTGAATGGCCAAACTTAGTCTTTGACCGAGGTAAGAGCCAGCTCTTTGGTCATTCGGTCTCATTAACTTAAATTAGTTTTTTCATTCTAATTTTGCCTTTTAAAAGTGCTAAAATATATTTTTTGCAATAAATTATTTGACATGTAACTTTCACTCGATGTCCGTTTTTTCCGGATTTTTGACAGTTAATTGTTCCAACTTCCAATCGTGTTTTAAACCCGTAGTAGTACCATAATAGTGAAGCACAAAGAAAAAGTACTGCAAACGGTGGTACCGTTAGTTGAAGAAGAGCGGATAACTGTCGTGTTCCGGTTCCGAGGCTTTATGCTCTCGGCTAGGCTTTGATTACGCTGCTTTAGACAATTTCTGAACCACTTCATTGTTTTATTAGAGATTGCGATCTTAGCTCTCACGATTAAAAATCTCCAAACTCTAAAGGAACTTCAGTATTGAAAATATGATATTATGTAAACACATATACCTACCTAAATAACGTTAAACGATCACATACATAGATTCTGGACCCTAATTAGGTTCCCTATATCTAGAAACTTTATGAGGACCATAATCCTAAACCATCCAGACATGAACGAAGTTTAGTATTTCGCTTTTTTATAAAGGAATGTAGTATATCTGCCTGGATTCGATCTCAAGTGCAAGCACCACACAGGCTGTCAAATAATGTTTAAATCTTTTACATATCAGCTTACCACCTTATTTTATTAGTAAGTATATAGTTATACTGGTATAACTACTAAGTAGTTGCGAAATATTAACCTACATTAATGAATTGCGCATTTTGAACTACTTAGATACTGGGAATATTTTAGTCCGAATTTACAAAACCTTTGAGTCCTGCTCTTGACATCGTTCTCTGTCTTCAGTCAAAGATATAAAATGAAATTAAATTTATTTTATTGTACACTTAGGCTGAGTTGCACCAGCTTACTTTAACGCTAACTTTAACTGCTGTCACCGTCCACGCTTCGCAGGGCGGGCTAATGTCAAAATTTGACACTAACTTTTTTTTTTTTTTCTTCTTACATATTGGCTCCACACATAGTGTATTTAGCCAGTGTCAAGTATTATAATTTTTCAGTGTTATGAATATTTCACGTTAAGTCAAGTCTAAGTCATAGTCAAGTCTAAGTCATAGTCCAGTCTGAGTCATGCTCCAGTAAAGTGGTGGCAACTTTACTAGCTTCTACGGAATTTTGAAAGCAACACGAAAAACCACGTTTCACCACATTATATAACTTGCCTACACTCATGCTCTTAATTCAGCACTTAATGCGTAAAACGCCACCAATTTTAAACATTAACACTGGAAAAAGCACAAGTTATGAGAAATAATACAATGCAACGACGTAAACTTTTCCGCGTTCCCGCCAAAACTCCGACACTAACTTTAACTGTGTTTATAGTGCAACTCAGCCTTACAATGCTTTGTTTGTCTTTATCTTTTCTTTAATTTATTTATTTATTTATGAGAAGATCAACAGCTAATACATTTGTTATATTATACACGAGTTAAATTACAAAAAAAGGCCAATAACAGAACTTCCTTATAATTTTACATTTAATAAATTATGCTCGTCTCTCCAGCGAATGTGTGTGTGAGGTTTTACCTGTATTATGCCTTTCCAGGTCTGTCTCTTCCTCTTTTATTTCATTAACAAGCAATCATTTCTTAATTTTGTAATGAGTTGATAAGTGCCTGTAAATATATAGAAGACACTCTCAGATTAGTTTGCCAGCCAGCCAAAAGATTTTGTATTAACCAGTTCCTGTCACTGACAGTATCAAACAGTTACTTAATATCGTTGCAACAGCTACAGTTGGGCGTTACACGACATGATTTACACTGCGGCTGCTCGTGGCACCGTACCACGACATTACTTGTTGAGAGCTCTATCAGATGAGATAGCGAACGTTGGCCTACAAGAGCTACGAAATAGTGGCTACCTACTATATATCGATTCTATATCACATTTTATAAACCCATACTGTATGGCGGTGCTCTTCTGTTATATGAGAAACGAAAAAGACACAGAAAGCAACACAGAATAACTTCTATATCCATACGTATTATCTCAAGCAAATGGCCGAAAAAGCTTCTCAGGTTTCTACATCAGTTGCTGAAACTTTACTTTCATAACATGTTTAAAAGTTTATTGAGACGTTACTTCTTCATTTCATGGTATTTTTTTGATTTTTTTGTGTAGACTCATTATCTATATCCAAGTAATGAATAAATTTTTGGTTTTGTTAATCTTTACTCAGTTTAAAGTCAGGCTCTTGTCGAGTAAGGCTGTATAGCCGAACTATTGTCTAATTTACTTATATTTTTAACTTTTGCCCAACAAAAATTACCATCCGACTACCACCTTCAACAAACCTCCAACAAGAAAAACCACAATCAACAACCTACTAATACCGTCGAAATTACATCGACGTGAATAGGTGAATGTGTGTAGGCAAACAACATTGTAAGTTTCTCTCTAACTTGATGGCCGTATAAGTAGAATAGATACGCAAGACCGCTGGGCGCCGAGAGCGGTCGAGGCGACATATTTGTGTAAACCAAGTAGGTACTTACTACTTACCAGCTATAGTTCACTTTACTATGGCCTTTGCGCGACTGAACCATTAGGTAATTTAGTACTACTGTGACAAACTTTTTTTTATGACATGAATGACGTGACGACCTAGTCGTTCACCTCAAAACCCCCACACGCATATTTTGTATATTATTATCCTACACCAGGGACAAATTACTTGTTGAAATGCAGTTTGCCAATTACATAAGAATTTGCAATGAGCAAACCCTTAGGTACCGATTGCTTCGTCTCTCAGTCGCAGATTAATAAAAGTGTCAAGATTATTGAACATTTCTAACAATTTCTTTGATTTCACACTGACCGCCAATTAGCACAGGCAGCATACGTTTTTAGGAATGGTCGGAATCCACCCACTCGGCCGGCCATCGAAGCTGTTGTTGGTTCACTCTGAAACAGAAATTCAAAACTTTGACGTTTGTTTTACTTTTGTAGCTAAGGAGAGGCCGTAAATATTAATAAACCTACGTAAGTACGTATGAGCGCATCATCAGTAAAATAGGATGACGGGCCCGATAGCTTAGTTGGTAGTATGCCTGCCTTCTGAACTGAGGGCTGTGGGTTCAATTCCTACCCGGGACAAACATTTGTGTGATGAACATAGATGTTTGTTCTGCGTCTGGGTGTTATATTGTATTCTATGTATGTATTTACAAACAAAAACGTATATAAGTATTGTATCAGTCATCTGGTTCCCATAGTACAAGCTATGCTTAGTTTGGAGCTAGATGGCGCTGTGTGAAATGTCCATACATATTTATATTTATTTATTTATTAAATCTCTACATAAACTCAAAAAAAAATTACCTGATTCCACACATTTCCACACATTTTTTTACATTTTGCAACGTATCCACGTGAGTACCTGCAGAGAAAAGTTAAATAAGTAACTGCTTATCCTGTTCACATAAACGAGCGTTAATATTACCTTTGCCGACAGTAAAAACCTGTTAGATAGATACTCGCTGGTTGATTATTGATGCGAAATCAAATCGCCCGATAGCGGGCGTTACTTTACTTAACCGGTTAGTTTAAATTACCGATACAACGGGCCTATAACAGCATTATTTACATGTTCATATAGAGTAGCATGCATCGATTGTAAGAATATCATTTTAGGAGAAACTTTTCACACGTGAAAAACATTATAGGTACATTTTTGAAACCTGTAAGTATAGTTAGGTAACAGCTAAATATTTAACATGCGTAGCCTGTTAAACATGCAACGATACTGTCTATACCCCCTTTTCAATCCCGAACTACAAAAGAATTTTCTCTAGGATATTTATAAAGACATTATAGTCATTAAAATTTTAGCAACTTGCGGGATATAATAATTATAGGTACTTACCTCTTTTATTTAAGCCGCAGCGAATAATCTCAATTATTCGCGGGCAGTATTCGAAGAGATATATAGAACCTACTAGTTGCGCACAGCGTTTAGCACACAGCCTTGAAATATAGTGCAGTTCTATATATTAATGTATGGTTAGCAACCCTACGCGCGTACTACTGTCAAACGTTTGAATACATCACAAACAGCTTTGTCGTTCGACAAACGTATTTGTCAAATCCTTAGAACTATGCACAATTCCGACACTGATATCGATCAATGGTGTTTGCCAGTGATACATGTGTGTTTGCAAACAGGCAAACACCAAAATAAAAATACACACACCCATCCTCAAGTTCGTGTTTGCTATTTGATGTTCGCTGTTTGCCAAGTATGTGAAAGCCGCTTAAGGATCAACATGTCAAATTACCCCCGGGTTAAATATATAACGGGATAAGTGGTCAATTTTCTAACGTGCAAGATAAAATACAGAAATAATCCGAGTTAGGCATTTATTCAGGTAACACGAGGTTAGAGTGAACGCGCAAGTCGGCCTAAGTGTAGTTATAGAGTTAACATTTTGAAATCATTCCAATAAGAATTTTTTCAGTCAAAACTGTGGTGCATTTTTATCTCAGTATCGTACTTTTGTAACAAGTACATATTTAATAAATAAATACTTTGTAATGTGATCGTTTGATAGAGCTCTTAATTATAAATATTTCTTAATAAACATAAAAGTAAAATGCAAATAAATCATCAATTATCAATGATTCATAATTATTACATTTTCCGATTTGACTACAGTCTATGATACCTTCCAGTAGACATAAATAAAACATAGTACTCATTAATCTGTTGGTCTATTATAAATACACCAAAAACAAGTGGCGTGGCAGTGGCTCCGTGTAGCGGTGCCCTTAGGTGGCCTCGTAAATAAGGCGGGCTCATTACGCGCGCGCCCTAACGAGCGGCCTGCGCACGCGCCGTTCTACGATATTTTATTAGCATAGGCGTCCTTTCCATGGAAACGTAACGTGATGTATTATTTCGATGAACGTGATATTTTTTTCGGGTACTTAAATTTAAAGTTTAGGTTGTGAAATTCTTTGAAAATATCTAAATTCTAAATAATAATTCTTAGTTCTTAATAGCTATTCGGAACCACAAACGCTGATAAAGGTCAAATAAAACGCTTGGGAATAGGAGATGACAAAAACGTATGGATGACGAGATGCCGACCGTCTGGTCGTCCGATGGTGGAAAGGGGAAAACTCACCGAAATTTATCCTAGACTGAAAGCTGATAGAATAGGATCTAAGCTTGAGGCTTCATGCAGATCATCATCATCATCAAAAGCCTGAAGAAGTCCACTGCTGAACATAGGCCTCCCCCACAGAGTGCCACTTTGAGTGGCTGCTTAAGCCTCCTGGATTCATCGACTCCTTGCGGTTTTCACCAGGTCGTCAGTCCACCTAGTGGGGGGCAGGCCCAGGCTGTGTCTTCCGGTTCGTGGTCGCCACTCAATAAGATAAATAAAATAAATATAAAGATTACTCGGTGTGACAGTCAGCCGCCATAAACGCATCGTACGACTAGACTGCAATTGTGACTAGTATCGGTAATTATTGATTTCTTATGGAAAACCACCACATGGGGAGTTTACCATATTATATGCATTATGGGAGAACATGCCATAGCTTTAATGGGAAAGAGAATGTCCGGCTTCATTATGAACTTTTCCTGAAGCTCGTATTTATTTTACCCCTTATAATTAAGATAAACATAGTATTTTTATATGGTGTCTACTTATGAAGCTAATAATTTCGATTGCTGTACCACTGACTTAGAGTATTTTTTAATAATAATTATTATTTATAATGATATTCCGGACTAGAATCACGTAAAATGTAGAGCGAGCAAAGAATTTAAGGAGAAGTGAAGAGATATAAGACAAAAAAGACGTGAAAAATTTTAGAATTCACTTAGTTTAAATGCTAATAGCAGCTGTATTTCTATTCTGTCTGCAAAAGCCAGTAACTAGCGCGGGTCCTAAACAGGTAGGTACTAAATGCAATGCAAAATGTTACTTCTGCCTAATTAATACCTCTCTCAATTTCTCAATTCATAAACACACCCACTGACAGCGCATAATTTAGTCCAATCTGCTTATGCGTCGCTTTTGATAGGTCATTTTATTGTGATGTGTGTCATGACCTAATAATAGATATTAGATACCTATTACAGCTCACTCACTTCCTGATTTTTCTGAGTAAAAAGAAAAGTATTATTGGAATAATAGTTTGACAATAATTATGTGAGTGTTAATATCGAACTCTAATCGCCGATGGGCATTAAAGTTCGATATTCTTTTATAGGTACTTATAAAAGCCTAACAAAATTGTAGACTCTTTGATTCTTTTATTTATTTATTTAATAGTTTTGCACAAAAGGTGTACATGGATGAACTTAATGCTAAATAGCATTATCTACCAGTCGTGAAACATAAATGTGGGTGTGCGGCTACTTATTGGTGATGATCAACTATGAGACGTTAAATAAAAATTATATGGAATAGTATATGTACAACTAATTATTATATATAACGTAAGTAAAATGTCATACATGGACAATAAATAGAAAATAAAATAAAATAATATAAATAAACACTATATAATATACTATATAATTATATAACTATTAGAATTTACATAATACATGACACGATACATACTTATTTTCATAACATGGTAAATGTATGGTACAAGCGCTCAAAAGCTTTGCTAGCATCAATTTTGAACCTGTTAGCTTTTGTAGATGCTTGACGCTTGTGCTAATATTACGCACTTACTTCGTTTTACTTTGCCTACATTATTCCGATTTTTACTCTAAAAATCTTGCAAAAAAGCTCTGTAGTGTAGCTTCCCTTAAAAGTTGCACCTGCCAGGCATGTATTAAGGGCCATCCGTGGTCAGATAGCTCTACCCAATTAATGGGAGTATCGCACCTGTCGGTATGAGATCGACACGCGCTGCCAAGCACAACGCAAACGCTGCGCAACCGACCGCGCGCTCGGAAGCCGTTAACATCGCCACAACGTACCGAGGACGCAGTGGGGAAAGTTCAACTATTTATGCTATTAAACTATTAAAAAAAAAAAACTAAACTAAACTATGAAAAATATATTTTTTTTATTACTGAATATGTCAGAATTTGACTGCGGTCTATGGTGGTACATACTTGCTTAGAAGATTCCTATTCACTCACGTTTTGAAAAGCTCCAGATTGTTTAAATACCGAGATATGAGAGAAGGTGAAAAGCAAGTGAAACTACACACAGATTTTTTATAAATTGTTTCGGCGTTTTGATATTCGGATCTTAAGTCGATATTACAATTTATATTTATAATCACTACCGCTATCTACTAACATGGTTGTCATGGTTTCATTTATATTGCTTGAATGCAGTCCAAAAACTGCACCGTGATTATCCAGTCGTTATAGCTTCACCACTGTCTTGTAGTTACACTGTGTTACCGATTCCACTTAAGTATATGTGTTTTGATTTCATATTTTATCTTCTATTTTATATAAAACCGTACCGTTACGCTAGTTTTAGTGTAATTGAGAATAACTGAGCACTGAGTAGTAAATGAGATTTACTGCCAATTTCTGATGAGATTGATATTACTAATTCTAAGGAAAACCAATTTATTTTTACGGTATTTATATTATTAGAAATTTTGCCGCTTTAACGGCATAATTTTAGTGTAGTTTAATTTAATAATTTTATTTTAATTTATTTTAATGTTAAGTATTTTAATTTACGGCATAATTAAATAATTTTGATAAAATTGAATAAGTAGGTACCTACATAGGGGGTTAAGACATTCATTATCGGACGGGCCCGATAGCTCAGTTCGTAGTAACCCTGCCTTCTGAACTAAGGGCTGTGGGTTCGATTTCTACCCAGAACAAAATGAACATAGATGTTTGTTCTGTGTCTGGGTGTTATATTGTATTCTATGTATGTATTTATAAACAAAAAGTATCTAAGTATTATATCCGTTATCTGGTTCCCATAGTACAAGCTATGCTTAGTTTTGGGCTAGATGGCGCTGTGTGAAATATCCGACACATATTCATTTATTTACTAGCTGACCCGGCCCGGCTTCGCACGGGTTAATTAGTTTTAAGTCTTAACAATGCTTATGGGTAAGAGAGAAGGGAAAGGTAAAAAAAATAGGGGACAAGGATGAATGGATGATCCCGATCCATAGATCAAAAAACGATTGTTTAAATTAATAGGCTTAAGGTAACCCATGTTTTAAAATGTTAACTTTTGACCATTGGTTAGAATGTTTGACCATTGGTTACCTCACTATCTACTACGGATCAAAAAGCCCGCCGTAGTAAATTATTGCACAGACCTTTAATTTTTAAACTAGTACTTATTTCAATACGCAAAAACATTTTTAACTCAGAATAAGCCCGTCTTCACTTCGCATTGCACTTACTATCTCTTTAGGACATACCCAAATGCATTGCCTTAGGTGCGTCATAGAGGTATAAGTACGAATTTAGGATTTATGATATAATGGGATTCATAGCTGAATCATGACCAATCATTAGCCTTGGGAATGGACTTGCTGAACGTACCTAACTACTTCGATTGCATACCTATATTCTAATAATAATATTTTAATCCTATACCATTATCCTCAGCCTGAAGAACTGACTTCACTGGTGGCCTTCACCAGATCATCTTTACACCTAGAGACTGGCCTACGCTGCATCATCTGGTTCATGGTCACCACTCGAGAACCTTTCTTCCGCAGCGGCTGTCAGTTCTACGAGCGATGTGGTCTGCCATTGCCCATTTCCATTTCAACTTGCTAATTCTAAGAGGTATATTGGTCACATTGATTCTGCTGCGGATCTCCTCGTTTCGGATCTCACAGTTCTATCACTTGAATTAATGTAACTATTTAACTCAATTTCCTTCATACCCGTCGTATATACGTACGTACCTACATAGAATATTTATGAAGATCATTATATCTTATAACTTCCACACCATCTCAGCCAGCGAAGCCTCGAAGGTGGCTGACCGTGGCAAGCGGAGCGTAGCGGAGGGCGATATGCTCCGCTGCGCCTCGGGATAATGACACTGCTTCTTGGCATTCATATCTCACGAGATAATTAACTGGCAAGTAGGTTACAGACTCTACTAGAAGCCTGGATGAACAGGTTAAGTAAATAGCTATGGAGAGAGCTATGCTTGGTGTTTCCCGGCGAGATAAGATCCGGAATGAGGAGATCCGCAGGACTAAATTGCCCGATATAGGTTTTATAGAATCACCAAGTTGAAATGGCAATGGGCAGGCCACATCGCTCGTAGAACTGAGAACCGAGCCGATGGATGCAGGCGAGCAGCTGCTCAAGGTGGTGCTCTCTGATGGGGAAGGCCTATGTTCAGCAGTAGGCGCCTTCAGGCGGTTGATGATGAGGATGAAATAGCTTACCTACATATTGCCCAGGCTCTAGGGAAACCTCATTTTTCACTGTTTGGGAAAAAATATTTTATCACGATAGTTGTATCGTATCTAACGCTTGTAATGCTTTGTAGTGCTTAAGTTAGTAGGTACCTAGTGCTTTGTAGTGCCGCGTCGAGGGGAATGTGGGGGAATGAACGAACTATGTCTGCATCATGCTTCCTGCATTTGTTTGGTACGGTAAAGAAAAAAGAGGTCTCTCTTATTCTGTTCCCATAGAACAACCGGCGATTATTTTTCTATTGCTAAAACAACTGTAGAACAGTAGCTATCTTCAAAAAAAGAGAATCCTTATCTCAGATCTCAAAATTAGTTCTGTACCTCATATAACTTACATCGATATACCTAACTGGAAAAAATAAATCATCCAAGTACTTAGGTACTTTTAAGTATGAAATCAGTCGTGTTAACACCGTTTTAGGGGTTGATATCCACCCTATAAGTGCCTAGGCAGCGCAAACGTGGATATGCGCTACAGCTTTTTGCAGCTAGCAAAAGGACCGTTGATTAAGAAACTATATTTGAAGCAAGAATGTCGTCATATTCGTGTTAAAAAACCAAACTCGGTCGTTTTCTACAGCGTTCGGCGTCACCGCAGGTAACAGAGCATAACTAGATGGTCACGGTCTGATGGCCGCGTTCGAAATCGCGGCTTACCAACAACCATCCTTCAATTTAGACTATGATATGTGGTTGGAGTTGGTAAATCAGAGTTATTCATAATTTTGGGACCTGTATTAAGGAATAACTTATATTGAGTCGACGTAGGTAACGAGGCACGATGACTCGCCGATATGAGAGTCGACGACAAGGAAAGTCCTCGAGTTCAGGAACCTCACATTAATCTACAGTCAGACCTAGGCTAGGAGAGACTGTCCAATAGAGGTAGGGTGGGTAAGTCCAACTTCGCCAACGACGTTGCAACGAAATATCTAACCCAGCTGGGTTAGCGTAAGGAAGGCAATGGGCAGGCCATATCGCTCGTAGAACTGACAACTGATGGGGAAGAAAGATTCTCGTGTGACGACCACGAACCGGAAGATGCAGCGTAGGGCGGCCGCCCACTAGGTAGACCGACGATCTGGTGTAAGCCGCGGGGAGCCGATGGATGCAGGAGGCAAGCAGCCGCTTAAAATGGCGCTCCCTGGGAGAGGCCTATGTTCAGCAATGGACGTATTCAGACTGTTTATGATGACTAATGTATTTCACTTAGTTTTGATAGGGCTTCAAATTATATTCATTTCATCATAATGCATGAAACTATGGGTAAAAACGAAAAGCTCCTTGAAAGCTTTCTTAAAACCTGAAACCTTGAAGTTTCTCTTTCAGTTATGATATAAGCAAATTGCTGTTATCCTCGGACTACTGGGGCCGTACTGTGAGCTCTTAGCGCGATTAAAAACAGAGCCTATATTGGATGGCTTTGTTTTTTTTTTGTATGGATATTTTGTCAACGATTCAATATAGGCTCGGTTTTGAATCACGCTAAGAGCTCACAGTACGGCCCCTGGTCTGTTACTGCTCAGTCATCTATTTAACCCCTGAAGGGATGAGGCATATTCTACCACAAGGCGTTTTTGAGGAGGACAGTCGCAAAGAAGCTCATATACTTTTAACTAATACGTAAGTTCTATTATGTATACAAATATCGCAAGGCATGCGCCCGGCTGAGGAATATCTAGGATATGGGTAGCTAAGGCAAAGCGTGGGTAATTATGGCTAACCCTCCCTAAAAACGCATTTAAAGTGGCGTTTTGTGGAGCAGGCCTATGTTCAGCGGTGGACCTCTCCAGCTATTGATGAATATGATATATTGTTTTCAACAGACTACCTTCTATACGCGTATTTCCGTACATCGGGAATGGCTATCTCGCTGCCGTCGCCTTACAAGAAACCGTTTACATGAACGGCCTCTAATTACACCGGTAAACTTGGCAACAGCCACAGAGCCAGAACACTTAACTGGGCCAACATCAGGCTGATTTCTACTTAATACAACATAGAATACCGACTAGATACGAAGCAAGGAGTCTCCAAAGTATGAAGAAGGGTTGGTGGTGTCACAAAGGGTGTATGCTGATCTGTAGGCCTAGCACGAACATTTACGCGGGAGTAAGTGTAACGTTAACGTAAGCCAGTTGTATGGCATTTGATGAGCGCCCCATACAACTAACTTACGTTAACGTTGCACTTACTCCCGCGTAAATGTTCGTGCTAGGCCCTCGGTATTACACGAGAGCCATTGTGAATTATAGTTTAAAGTAGCAAATTATCCTCTTGGTTAGTTGAATGAAGAACTTTTGTTTAGGTGGGTTTGGGGGACTAAAGATGGCTCCACACCTTCTAGTCGGCCATGCGATGCGATCTTCCACGCGATATGCTGGATCCGTTGTCAATCAACACACCCCCCAGACATTGCGATCTGGCTGATTGAGTGGGTTAGGGTCATAACTTCTGGATTGTAAAAGGTAACTGTGTAAACAATATCAAATCGTGTGGTAGTTTATATGGTGTGTTTTAGTACTTAGTTTAGATGATAACAGGCTGAGTTCTTTTTGTGCTATAAGTACCTACTTATCGAATTGAAGCGATAGGGATTGTAATGCGGGCCTATTCAGTAATAAACGAACAGCCAATGAGTGGAACACCTTGCCGGCCTCCTTGATTCCAGCTAACTATGATAGATGATCAGGGAGTTTTCAAGTCTAGAGTGAACAGGTACCTTCTAGGCATGCATGCACCATCGTAGACTGCGTCATCGCTTTCCATCAGGTGAGACAGTAGTCAAATGCTTTGCCTACAAAGAATAAAAAAAAATATACATCTACCTGTTCTACTAATTGAATTAAGTTTGATGAGCAAAAATACGTTCGAATGATTTCAAAACCATATCAATATATCACATATTATGGTAAAAAAAAAATGGTAAAACCAATAGGCAGAAACATCCTTTCGCTACACAATGTTTAATAATAAAAGGAAAAGTCTAGAAATTCATAATTATAATTACCTATTCACTCTTTTTGGTGATAACTGTAAAAACAATTTTTTATGTTCAACGCCTATAGGTTTACACTGGTAATCAGACAAAATGATTGCTTTGAAACGAATGCCAGGCGCTACATAGCGATTTCGTACGTATCTGGGTTCATAAACATGCGAATTCATGAGTTGAGAGAGCATGCTAATTGCTATTGCTATGCTGCCTATTTGGTAACATGACGATAAAATGAAATTTCGCAACTACGTTTAATTTACGAAATGCTTATTGAGCAGAAAATCCTTAATATGGAGTTTACAGCTGACACCCATTCACATGCTAAAAATTAATGTGAATGCTAATTAATCCATCACTAGCACCCATATTAAATTTCTCGATAATACGAAATAAAGGCTTTTGTGAAATCCAATAAATTATTCCAGGTCGACTAGAGCGAACGATCTATCCTACTATGTTACACGTCACGCGTTATTGGCAAGGAATCTCATGTGTCATAGCGAATAACCCCCCTGAACGTGTAAGTATTAGTCCTAATTCCTATAGTTACCCACTTCCATAGTTATGTCTACCTAAGTTGTGTCTAACATAGAAACCAAATATCAATGCACAATCAGGTAGGTACCGTAGTTACCTTGGATCTTGAACCAGGGGGTCTAGCAATAATCCCGAACGCTAACGCCAAACGCTAACTCCAAAATGTATTGGAATGACATTTCGGAAATCGCTTATTTTATACAGCTAATGTCATTCCAATCCAATACAATTTGAGAGTTAGCGTTTGGCGTTAGTGTTACCGTTTGGGATCTTTGCTAAACCTTTGGTAGTATCAGGTGGCAGCTTGCCGTCTTGATTTCCAGTCAATCCAAATGTATACTGACTCCTGCATGCCCAAACATCAAGGTCTGGAGAAACCCACCCATGCCTGTTAGGAAATTTGTAGCGCCTAGGTATATCAGGCTTCTTCATCTCGCTGCAAACCTGAATAAAGAGTTTTAAACTGAAAAGGTTGGTTATCACAGACATTGACAGAGTTACCCAAAAATGCAGAGGACCCCTCACAAGGACCAACGATCTGGTGAAAACTGCGAAGGCGCTGATGGATGCAGGAGGCGAGCAGCCGCTCAATGTGGCGCTCGGTGGGGAAGGCCTATGTGCAGCAGTGGACGTCTTAAGGCTGATGAAGATGACCCAAAAAAAGTGTTCCGTGGTGTCCCAATTTTGTGGCGTGATACCTGGGACTGGGACTGTCCAAGTGTTCACTTACTTCCACTATTTCAAAATTGTTCAGAGATGAGACGATATCGTCAGTACCAAATATTGCTGTTGTGGTTATGGCAGGGGGGGTTATGGTTGTGGTAATACCATTGCCTATGTCTTGTCGTAGGCGTTTTCCGGTAAGCTTATTTTGGCTTTTGTGTTGTGCGGTTTGCCTGTAAAACTTATAAGTTTAAGTAGGTATAGCATAGTTATTCAAATAACAGGCAATAACTTAAACTCCCGAGGCCGCGACGTTGATAAACTTAGGGGTGTTAGTGATCTTACTACAAAATACCCAATAGGGTTAAAATGTTCCCAAGCTTGAATTAATAAAACGATAATTTTGCAGATATATTAACTGCCAAAAAAAGGTAAACAGGTAGACACATTTTCATCGTCTTCCAACTGCAGGTATCCAATGGTGTGCATGCTCCAAGAACCAAGTCATCGCTGGACCGCTACTTCTCGTCACCGTTTCATACTCCAAACGTAAAGGCGGGCTTTAACGCGCCACGACATGGAATTAACATGGAATCAAAAAATTGTATTCTGTATGCCACGCGTTAGGTTGTTTGTGCCTAGTGTTTTCTGTTTTTTGACGTGCGTGTAACGTGTGTTGTCGTGTTTGTCAAATTTGACAACGGCATACAGAATAGCATTTTAAACCCAAAACCATTCCACGAGGATATCGTAACGCGCCGCGTTACGTGCGTGAATGGTCTTACGGAATAAGGGCCCTGGTATAATTACCGTGTGGTCCCAGCATAAGTTATTGTTATTACCTACGTCTTATTTGAACTTATATATGTATCTACCAACTCATTATTTATAATAATAAAACAGATATTTAAATCAAACCACAATTTATTCTTATTCACACAAAACCAAAAATAGTATTTTGAGTTTATACCTATAATTACATTATGTACTTATTTAAGTAACTTCCAATGACGTATACAATTCTAATACTACTACTTCTAGTAATGTACTAGGTATTAATTATAATAATATACAGTTTAAAACAACAATGCCTATGCAAATGCGAATGACAATAAAACAAAACAATTCAATCTGATCCCGGTATCGGTGGATACAAACCCAAAAATAATAATATAAACATGGGGTCCCACCAGGTACAAACGAAAAATAGCCCAAAATTGAAAAAAATGTAGTAATCGTGTCTAGAGAGTTACTAGTTAGTGTCCAGTGTATTCATGTGGCCCAATACTTCGCCAACACGTAATAAATGTCGCTTCATAATCTTGCGTTATGAAGAAATAAAATAATTCGTAAAATAGCCCGCGTTATTCCGTTGTATGGGATGAGGCATCTGTACTGTAGGTATTATATTATCTGGGATATAAATAATGAATATAATTCTCATTTAAAGCGCGGTTTTCAATAATAATTTAAGTAAGTAATCAAATAAAACAAAACGCAGTGAATGGTTTTAGTTGCTATAAAGTGTAGGGCTGATCCCAGGGAACTTATAACCTCTTGGACGAAAAGTTTGGTCATCAAAAATGCCCCTTAATTTCATTAAAACGACAAAAATGTACACAAGTATGCTGCCTGATTAAAAAAATAACGTATTTTAATTGAACTTTACAATAAAATAGCACAAATTTTATCACATCGTAGATAAAAGCTGCTTTATAGCATTACATTCTATTAGCACCATTAATTTTATCTAATGAAAATATTGAGACGCCATAATAAATTAAAAACGTTATGTCGTAACCGTATGTAACGTTGTAATTAAATATAGACAAATTAATTTGTAAAGGAAAAATTAGAATCACAAGCGGGGATTGAACCCGCATCCATCCGTCCCTCAAGCCGGGATATACTTTACTTAAGCTACCATGACAAGTGGTCTCATGTCCGAATTTTTCCTTCACCTTTACAACCAACTTACGGGGTTGGTAGCGCCATCTATTGAGTGATTTTTAAGAATCATCCCAACCAGCATGATCAAGTTACATCAACACAAATGCTGTACAGATAACGCCTCCCAAATCAATATTTATGATTTTTATAGCAGTATCGCCTGCTCAGCGTAATCTACAGATTAATTTGTAAAGGAAAAATTAGAATCACGAGCGGGGATTGAACCCGCATCCATCCATCCCTCAAGCGATACTGCTATAAAAATCATAAATACTAAATACCTATATTATAGTTAGTTTACGTACATTTCTGTCCATAATCAAATTGACACTTGCATATTTTATTTGGAAATTGTAGAGATTTCAATTAATAACTTACCGAGACCCATTATTGCCTAAGTATAAAAATTTGTTTCAATAAAATTCAAGACCCAGCAATGTACTGAGCTTTTTTAATTGATATTACCAACATGTTTCACGATTCCAGATGGTCTAACTTGCGCACCGAGAGAAAACTTGTCGTCGCTGTTAGAAAGAGACACACTTAGGCGCTACCATAGCCATAGCGGGCTGGCATGCGCACCGCGACAAAATTTTCTCGACGCTTTATCTCGTGAAAGACCGTGACAAGGCTATGGTAGCACCTCGGTGCGTCTCACTCTAATAGCGACGACAAGTTTTCTCGCAGTGCGCATGCTAGCTACAATAGTCACGGTCTCTCGCGAGATAGTGTCGAGAAAATTTTGTCGCGGTGCGCAGCTTCGGTCCATTTGTAAGCCATTAACGAAGAAGAAAAAAAGCGATTATTTCAAATTAAAATAAGTATACCATTTTACTGTATTATTCGAAACAATCGTGTAAACAAAACAAACAAACCGCGTCATCACTTACCATCAGGTGAGACAGTGATCAAATGCCTACTCAGAGCATTTAAAAAAGGAGGTAAAGCAAGGCGTTCCCCTCTGCCGGTCATATGGCGCTACTTGGTCATCTATAATATCATAATGTGCGTGTAGACACTGCGTAACTACGCTAGTTTATATAACGGTGTGCGTGTTTTAAGATGGTGTGCGGCGTGTGCTGTACGTGTCTACCTCGTCCCCCGTAGAAAATGGCAGAAAAATGGTGCTTGCGGATTATAAATTTATAACGTTAACATCTCCGTTTATAGATGCTCTAAGAATGCTTATGCCTATAAATTGTAAAAAAACTAAGGGCTTCAAGTGGAACTAGTATTTAATGCAACTTAGTGCGCTCTGTTGGAGTTAGTCCACTAGCATTAAGATGTCAATTGAATAACAATGCGTGTTCGATATCGGGTCGCTGGGTGTTAGAATTTATTTAGGTTTAGGTTGTGACACAAATATTGTATGAAGATGCATTTATACAAATTCAACATCATATATCTTTCTTGCCTCAATAATCCGTGTTGCCAGTTGTCTGGATGTTGATTCAAGTGTACAATTATTATGAAAAAGTAATTAATTCTTAATTAAATAAGTCTATCTTAATACAGCTGATGTTACCTTTGATGAATTTGTAACGTTAAAAATATTGTTAAAATTTTATTTTGAAATATATGAACATTAGACTAGTTTTTAAACGTGTTTCTAAAATGGCAGAAACGATTTTAGCTGGAGCCGATGGTTGCAGTAGGCAAGTAGCCGCTCAAAGTGGCGCACTTTGGGGAAGCCTATGTTCAGCAGTAGACGTCTTCCGGCTGATGATGATGATGATAGCTGTTTTATTGCATGATAAAATAGGTCCCTAATGGAAAATGGAGCTGTATTTAATTATGTACCTACTTCGCCGAAATAAATGCTTTCATCAAAACTTATCCTACTTTCAAAGATGTTTAAATAGACTGCTCAACACTATATCTAATGTAGTCATCTTCATAATCAGCCCGTAATAGTCCACTGCTGGACATAGGCCTCTCCCAAGGTACGCCATTGAGCCCGATCTTCGGCTCTTCTCATCCAATAGGCATGATGACTACTATTAAAAATGAACAAGTAAATATTACTTTCATAAAGAAGATTAAAAATGAATGCAATAATTGGAAAAATAAACAGAATCGGTAAATAAATCACGGAGTAATAAGCTTTTAAAGTTTCTACAGAAGGCATCTCCTGTCACTTTCTCGCGAAACAAAGCGCCCTCACAGTTACTATGAAAAATCTACTCGTGACGTCACATGCCAAAGAGATTGTATGAAAAGCTTAGTAATCCGGTACTATAACGACCTTCCTCTGACGTCACTGGCCGTTTGAGCTATCTCTTTCTATTCTGGTTTTTAAAATGCTTGTAACTTGGTCATTTTTTAAGATATTTAATTTTTGTTTTCACAAATGTTTATCTTTTGAGGAATATAATTAATTTATCCAAAAAAAAAAAAATTTTAGTCATCATGCCTATTACTGCCAGCTACTCGGCGCAAGTCGTCGCTCCACCTAGTCTGTGGGCGTCCTACACCACTACGTTTGCCAAGTCGCGGTCTAATGTACTATTTGAATATAAATCAGAATAAAATCCTGATTTAACTAACTGATTTAAAAACACTTATCTGTGCTCAACAACTCCTCATTATATTATGTTATCAGAGCGTTTCGCAATACTAACTGCATTTAAAAACATGGATAGTTATCACAGCGAGCTTTGGATTAAACATGGAATGCTTAAATGTTATAAAATTGATAAAACAATATCAACGTCAGATAATAATAATAAGGCAGACGATAATGAAACATAATTATAAAATTATAACAAACATAATCTGTGGAAAGTCCACTCTAAAGCTAGAGAAGACGAGGTAAAAATAAACTGTTTTTTCTTCAGTAAAAAGGTGTCTACTATAAAACACAAAACTTAATTACTTAGATAAAAAAATAACGATACACAAAACGAATATTGAAAAAATCGTCTACACGAATATTAAAATCTAAACAAAATACAACATTATATTTTTTTTTAGTATTAGTATACGTTGAAAATACAACAGCCCCAAGATTAATGTAACTTGATGGCAAACAGTGTAACTACAACGAAAATGAAATGAGTACGCACTACGCAGTTGTAACGTAGCAACCATAGCAACTGTGCAGTTTCAACACAAAGATCCTATACTTAAAAAAGTTTTTATATTATGTAAGAGCGTTTAATCTGTTGCTTTGCACTCTTTATAGAATTAAATCCCAGAAAATATCTAAGATTTGTTTGGTTTATGAAAATTTCCAACAGACTGCCAGCTGCCGATCAAGGAGATTTCTAGAATTGCCAAACAAAAATAAATTTATTTGTACCCCGGACCGGTCGGCTGTTTTCTACAGGACGAAGGGCGATTCAACTGATTGTCGTGAAATTTTGCAGGGCTCTTATTCCGTATCGATTCCTTACTTCGAAACCACGCGAATTCCTTGTCTTACATAAGAAATCTGCAAAAGTCTATTCTCTATGAAACGAAAACAAAACCGGGCGAAATGAATTTGGAATTGGCGCGATTTGAACTGTCAAAAATCATATGTTTTACCGAGACGCGTTCCGAAACATCAACACATCAAAAGATATGACCACTTATGTCAATGTATTTTATTCAAAATAAAAATAACTTTATGTAAAGTAATAAAGGTACTCCTAACGCTGTGACACGATTTGAACAAGACACGATAATTGGTTTCGTATCGTGTGGAATCTGCGCTTCCATAGAGAATAACCATAGAGAAAAAAAAAATGGTTCGATTATTATAAAACTTATTTGCCGATTCAATTTTTGAAAAATTTTCAGTGGTATAGCCGTGGGGTTTGAAAGAGCAAAAATAGATTATGCAAAGCTAGACTCGCGAAGCCTGCCCACAGAGCTGCTAGTATTTTCTACTTCTTAAAGTTTATCTGAAATAACATAACAATGCTGTTTTATTTATCAAACATTTAGAAAAACATCAGCGACTTCCAACGAAAAGGTTAAATAAAATCGTTATCATTTTTTTTTTAGCTCGGTCTTAGTCGATAAGTAGTAAAGATACGCAGCTGAACGCTCCAAGGCCGAATACTGATGACTAATATATTTATATAGAAAAGTATCTTAAAGTAAATAATAAATAATAAATAAATAAATAACGCCCAACGATCACATACATAGATCCTGGACCCTAACTAGGATTCCCTGTATGTAGGGACCCAGGAACTACGAACACCATGGTCCCACAACACCCAGACACAGAACAAGTATTTGCGCTTTTTTTTTTCAGGCACAAATACTTGTCCTGTCGCGGGAATCGAACCCGCCACCTCCGGGTTATGAGCCGACCTGCTCAACCACCACACCACGGAGGCTGTCCTCAAAGTAAGACAAGGATAATCTCTATTGAGGGTATTAGACAGTGCTTTTATCTTTTTCGCGATGTACCATATGTACCTAATGAGAACTGAAACCGTATTATCGATTTATAGCACTCAGCGGATCTGAATCATATTTCCCTTGAAATGTTTACAATGCCAAAGCATGGTGATTATGTAAAATCTTTCCTATGATACGCGTCCAAAGTGGCGTCCAAAATGTTCAGCAATGGACGTATTAAGGGCTCATGATGATGATTTGCAATGGGTAGAAGTCTACTTTATCTCAGAAAAGCAAAACAGGAATGCAGGATTTTCATAGGGATGACCTGTAGGGAGGTACCGTGACATACCTGACTAATTATGATGGTTTAGGAAATGGTCATGTACAATTTTCAGAGACAGCTTCCTGGGGACTCTTGTCAATACATCTAGTACAAGAACTAGTAGCTCTGTGAGATGTAATATAGAATTGTCAACATTAAAATTCCTGCCTCAACAACCTGCTCACAAAATACAAGAATCGGTTTAGAAATGCGACCTACACCCCTATTCCCTATTCCTATTCCCGTCCGTTTCTTTCATCTACAATTAAGATGAAGGAGACGGATAGTGTAGATTTTGAAACGAAACGATTTCGATGGGTTGAGAATCGGGGTGCTGTAGGTGTAGATGATCTAACGGACATACGAAATCATTTTTGCCCACGCTGAGACGGAGGCACTTCGCTCGCGCTTCAGATTCACTCGGTCAATAAAATTATTGCACACTGCCCATTATGAGCATGGCTGATTTGTCAAGGGACGTCAACTGAAGCTGAGGCTCGCATAGAATACGAAATAAACATAAGTATCTCTATAAAAATTAAAGGTAGCCGTCATTGTGGCTTGGTCGGTGAACAAAATCCTCCGAGCCGAGAATATGTTCAGAAAAACCGTAAAGGTATATAATTAAGTAACCTAGGTACTAATCAGTTAACTAAAAAAGTGCGAGGATTATTCTTGCGATCTCCTGGCAGTATAACATTCGATACAGACCGGTTGGGACTGCATAAAAAATCTGATCCGATCAATAGACTTTTTGTACTCACGCAATTACGCTTGGAAGACTTGTTGTTAGACAGGTTGTTTTAAACTTCCTAATCTAATACACACACACACACACACACACATACATACACACATATTGTACTTCATTATTGTACAGATTTGTTCCTTAAATTGATTTTACTGGGTTCTTTAAAATTAAACCTGTTTATATCTTTCGTTTGTGACTAAAATTCTTGATTTCACAAAACTTAACCGTTATTTCACGTTTAAAACACGTGTTGCTCAAATACTTATAATAAATCGAAAACAACAATGTGGAAGAGACAAAAGAAAGGATTAAATCGCAGTGGAACATTTAAAATACACGAGTCTATAACAAACCCGTAATGGGGTATCAATAACACGTTAAAATTATCTATTAATATAAGTCAGACCCCAGCATGCGCACCGCGAGAAAGCTTGTCGTCGCTGTTAGAGTGAGACACAGGTGCTTCCATCACTGTCACCGACGAGAAAGTGTCGAGAAAATTTTGTCGCGATGCGCATGTTTGCGGGGCTGATAATTCTTATAAGAAATATTGAAAATCTGACTGTGAGATTCTCTTTAAATGCTAGAAAATGCCCCATATTTGAAATCCGTTCTGCGTCACGCCACGTAGCCTAATAACCTTATCCTAAATCGAAGCCGACGATGTTCTCCAAATCATAGTTGAATATTCTGTAGTCATGTTTGTACAGTTTGTACAACTTCCTTACCAGTGGAAGTTCTAGCTTGGAGTAGTACTTGTGCAGTTTCTCAGATGTCCCCGATGTGTGCGGGAGCCTTGGGAACTGCACGTATGACGCGTTGATCGTGTGCAGCGCTAACAGCGAATCATCGAGGAGGGTCTCGTATTTACCTGGAAAATAATGAATATTTTATTAATAACTTATTCAACAACTTGCTAATTTAGTCGGGGTTAGCGAGATAAGATTCGAAATTAGGAGATGCAAAAAAAAAATTAAGCCACTGCCTAGCTATAGTCTATGCTCAGCAGTGGACGTGTCAGGCTAATTACAGTCATAAAATATTAGTACAAAACCACTGATGTAGGCCGGTAAATTATATTTTGTTTGATAGGCACCTAAAACATCATTCATTCTAATAAAAAAAGAGGGAAGCCCCGCGCGTTACTTGCGCTCTCTTTAGTAACTCATAGTGTGTATAATACGCGTCCAGATAACTCATAAGCGTGTCCAGAAGTAGCAAAACTTCAAAGGTTTCGACAGGGGTGCAGTGCTACTGCAGTGCCTGTGATCGCACATTTAAAACCTTTAGCATGGCAAGCCATATTAGAGCTTACGCTACTGCTACGAAGTAGATGAAAGGTTCGCCGTTGTCGAAAGCCGAGTAGGAGGACATCATCATGATACGCGTTGATTACAAAATTCCGACTCGCTTAAGTTTGGTTAAATAAATTGTTAGTAAATTTTCTAGTGGGCACTGGCGAGGCAGTTGGCATTTAGAAAGCGAAACATAAGTCACTGAAGACATGTAGCACTGTCTAGCTAGTATAAAATATTACAACACTGAAATTAACCAGTACCAGTACGATCTGATAGCTAAGAGGTAACAGGAGAAACTCTAGCGGACGATTGCTCTGGCAGAAGGCCGGACAATTTCGAGGGCCTTTGGACGTGGTCACGATCCTCATCACTGACAGAACGACCAAAAAGAAATAGAAAACCGGAAATCCAATTTTAAAATGGTTCCCACACACATCGACAGCCGGAAGATGTCAACTGCTGAACATAGATCGACCCCTCAAAAAGCGACTTTGGACGCTTATATAGTATAGGGGAATTTGCTATAATAACCACGCTTGGCAGAGCTTGGTGATCGAGATCGCATTGGAGAACCAAGGAGAATGCTGCTGCCAAAGTGCCCATTCCCTGCATGTTCCTTTAGCCGGCTGCCAATAGGCATGCCAACATTTTTTTTGAGAAATTATTTATATTCCTCAAAACATAAACATTTGTGAAAACAAAAATTAAATATCTCAAAAAATGACCAAGTTACAAGCATTTTAAAAACCGGAATAGAAAGAGATAGCTCAAACGGCCAGTGACGTCAGAGGAAGGTCGTTATAGTACCTCATTACTAAGCTGTGGTAGTTTTCATACAATCTCTTTGGCATGTGACGTCACGAGTAGATTTTTCATAGTAACTGTGGGGGCGCTCTGTTTCGCGAGAAAGGGACAGGAGATGCCTCCTGTAGAAACTTTAAAAGCTTATACTCCGTGATTTATTTACCGATTTTGCTTATTTTTTGAATTATTGCATTCATTTTTAATGTTCTTTATGAAAGTAATATTTACTTTTTCATTTTTAATAGTAGTCATCATGCCTATTCTGGTTAAAATGGTCAGCCTATAAGATGTGTCCACACGTCCACACCCACAGCTGGGACACATCGGGGATGGATGATATGTAAATATCCTCGAATTGTGATTTTTGAACACGCTGGTTTTCTCACCATGTTTTTTCAGCGTTGTGAGAGCGAGTATGATACCAATATATTCAATGTTAAACGTGCTGTATTTTATCTTTATTTTCTGTGGACACCTGCGCCGAATACCTCGTATTATACTTATCCTATCACACATTCTAGGAAAACTATACTTATCTGAGACAACCAAGACATTGTCTCTTTTACTCTCACACTGGAAACAATAGCCCTACCCGCTCTACCAGCGACTGCTGTGGACTTAAAATATGCCATATCCCGTATGGAGCTACCGGAATGTTTCCTAGAATTGCCAGGAGACTGACAAAGAAATTTCTTTTCTAACAGGATTCAGATAGTGGTGCTAAAAACTTTGGCCGGTAAGGGCTCTGATTTAGCTATTAGCTTATCAGGCATAGTGTCGGACATAGCCAAAAACGGTGCCTTGCAGAAGAGCAAGCCCATTACATGCTGTGCCAGGAATTAGTGTCAAACGGAAATCTAGAAGTAAAGAACTTCTGTGGGACATCCGAATCACCCCACTTAAATAGGTACCAGCTTCGCAAGTTTTGTAGTTCAGGAGCTATGGTTTACCTAGTGATTTCCATGATTTTCTTTATCGTGATGCTCTAATAAAGAATTAGACTAACTTGTACTTATTGTTATTCATAGTAACATTTCGAAGTATTGTATGCATAAGTATTTGACCAGTCGAGCCACAGTATCGTACAATCTATGATTATTGATTATAAATAAATCTATGAAAAGAATATTACTACATAATACATTTATAAAAGCCGCATTCCTCCAATACTTAGCACACAACCAAAAAAACCAATAGGTATCGTAAAAATCGTTGGGCCATACAAAGCTTTAAAGTTTTATCAAACTATGTGCGAAGCAATGACGCACGTGGCGAGATTTATAACGACAAAAACATGCGTCTTTGAGAAGCATAATTATAAAACCAAGCAGATTTGTTATCTAGCCGGTTACTTAAATATAATACAGAGATTCAATCATTGTCCTGTCCGCAGCATACAGGGGGTCTAGCAAAGATACCAACCACTAACGCTAACGCCTCACGCTAACGCCAAAAATGTATTGAAATGACATTCGCTGCGGAAAAGTTAGCGATTTCCGAAATGTCAATTCAGTACATTTTGGAGTTAGCGTTTGGCGTTAGCGTTAGTGGTTGGTATCTTTGCTAGACCCCAGGTCTGCATTCAGTCATTTCATTCATTCACCTTTATATATTATCATCATCATTAATAAAATTTATTAGTAAGGTAGAGCTTCATCAACAGCCCGAAGGCGTTCATTGCTGAACATAGGCCTCCCCTATAGAGACACCTTGAGTGGCTGCTCGCCTCCTGCATCCACCGGCTTTCACCAGATCGTCGGTCCACCTAGTGGGAAGCCGGCCTACGCTGCGTCTTCCAGTTCGTGGTCGCCACTCAATAACCTTTCTTCCCCATGCATCGGTTGAGCTTACTAATTAATTTATAAAAATGAAAATACTAATTTAGCAAGTATTATCTAATTATACATACAAATACTTAACTAAATAATTACATTTTTAGAAGTCTCTCAAAACGCCAAAAATATACAGAAAAATAGTCTAGCCTAAATCATAGAATAGGTACTTATTCAAAGAGCATAACTATTTACGAATATTAATAACGAATTTTCTATTTATCTGTAAGTATTATTCTACAGAAAATAACCTTAATAGGTACCTAATACTTCAGTGACCCAGCCTTGAATAATGCGTCAGCCTATATATTAGAGTAATTGTGATGTCCCATTTATATGATCAATGAACACTAAAGTCAACTTTTAGTGGAGGTGAAGGATGATAAATCAACATGCTCTGTGATCAAGTGATCACGTAATCATATCAATAGGTATATTTATGTTTTAATCAATGATTTATTGTAGTCGAGAGAGATCTTATAATTTATAAATTGGCTTGTCAACGGAACGCTTACAGATTGACTTTGTTGTCCGTCCGTCCGTCTGTCATGTCTATCAAGGCCGTTTTTCTCAGAAACGGCACAAGATTTGTTTAGGCCGCAAATGCTACTAAGGCTTGTGGTTTTATAAATACTACAGTAGGCCTAGCACGAACATTTACGCGGGAGTAAGTGTAACGTTAACGTAAGCCAGTTGCATTGATTGATATGGCATTTGATTAGCGCCCCATACAACTGACTTACGTTAACGTTACACTTACTCCCGCGTAAATGTTCGTGCTAGGGCCTCTGCACAGTAGTAGTGTACTATACAGGGTGTTTGGTAGAGGGTTAGCTAAACTTGGTTGGCGTGTAAAGGGATCTATCCGCTAGGTATTCCATTATTTTATGCAGTTATTTTTTTATAATTTATAGGCATAGCATTTGACCACTGTCTCACCTGATAGTAAGTGATAACGCGGCCTGCGGTGGTGCAGGCTTGCCTAGAAGATACTTGATAATTTTTAGTTTTTATGTTCGTACCCTTCTAAGAGCTTAGATTTTGGTATTGTGTGTATGTTTGGTCTACTCAAGGTAAAGTGCCTTGAGTAGACCAAACATACATTTGAGACCAAAAATATTGACCAGAAATTGCACATAACAAAAAATGTTGTTATCATCTAGCGGCTGTTACGCGAACTTCAGTTTTCCAAATACATAGGTATGTATATCTCCCTACACACCCACCACGTTTGGCTAACCCACAACCAAACACTCTGTATACTACGAGATACATATATACAAACATTAGGAACAGCACAAATAATAAGATTATGTTTATTTTATCGAGTGTGTAGGAAAATTCAAAGAGTTAAAACAGTGTTGTTATTCGAAAAAAACCGTCTATGTACCTAAGTACCAGGGAAGTTTTATATACAAATACAAAAACGATTATATCTTTTTTGCTCTTGAGCTTATGTTTTTGCTATAATACTCTACGTTATGGAGTAACGAATAAAAAACCTCATTGCGTCACATACAGGTTTTTGAACTTGTATTGCTTTTATGCTTTTGCATAATCTCGTCATAACCATCCTTATTCCGATGTGGTAAGGTTTTAAGTCAGATGTCTCTACTTTATCATAACCGATTCATTATGTGCCTATAATTTATATTCACAAATTAATACCTTAAGGTAGGTACAACTTGTGTGTGTGTATACAAAACATGACGCGTTTATGTGTTCAACAAAATAAGATTTAAGATTTATAGTATAAAATTTTTCATAGTAAGTATGTGAATTATGCGCATTTTAACAACTACTGATCATGTGAGTTAGTGGCGACCGGTCACAGTCCCATTCTGTCACATTTAGGATCACGAGAGATACCTAATTGGAATGGAATAATTGCAAATTTAGGGCACCCGTTTCAAGCAAAAAATTTAGTCTTACGTAAGTACAATGCAATAAAAACTGACAAAAACCCTACTGGGTATAATCGAGTTCATTAGCATCCATTGAAACTAGGTACCTACTCCTAATACCGGTCACATGTGGACCAAAATTTTTGAATTCTAACACATTGGTTTGGTAATATAATAACTCATTAAAATAATGGTGTACTAATTTTAATTAATACATACTTGAAGGTATAAAAACGTTTAAATGTATCAAATCATCCGTGCCAACCGCGTTAGGCGCCGCGGCAATCTTCATAATTTTCAATAAAAATATTTTCATTTACACTCTTTAATAATCATCTATAAATGATGTACTATCATGGGCTCAATTTATGCTAATGAATTAAATTACTTATCCTGTATAAGTAAAAAAATTAAGAGATCCAGTAAATTAGGCGCACATTCGTCGCTGGTCATAGGTCACGTTTAGCGTTTAGTTTAGAGTCTGTTTTAGCAATTATTGAAAACCACTTGCAAAACAACCAAGATTGTGATTGCGACGCGAATTACGACGAAAATTACGACGAAAACACGAGACGTGGATTGACGCCAAGCGGCTCATTATCATTTTAAATCATGCAACCGGAACAAGCATGTATAAAAAGTTTAATATGAGTACAAGACGCTGCTTTACAACATTCCTTTCCTATTGGCATAAAATAAGTCATACTTATTTCTTTCTTTTTCTATACATACATAGTACATAGTTACATACCCCGGTTTCTCATACGTTTATTAAAGTTAATACTGAACGCTAATATGTTGCCGGTTCATCATAGGGTTACCTTCCACCGTGTATTTGGTATGTTAACATGAGTTTAAATAACCGGACAAATGTGAGTCGAACTCGCGGATGAAGGGTTCCGTACTATTATCGATAAAAACGAGCAAAAAGATCACGTTTGTTGTATGGACACTCTTTTAAATATTAATTTAATTGTTTTTTAGTATTTGTTGTTATAGCGGCAACAGAAATACATCATCTGTGAAAATTTCAGCTGTTCATGAGATACAGCCTGGTGACAGACGGACAGACGGACAAGCAGACGGACAGCAGAGCCTTAGTAATAGGGTTCACTTAACCCTTTGGGTACGGAACCCTAAAAACGTACGAGAAACCGCGGGGTTAATCGTAGGTGGGTACTTACGGGAAAACGCTGAAATGTATTTTTTTTCGAAGACTGTATTGATGTATTCCATAGAAAAAAGGTAAATTCGATGTCAATCTAGTACTAACCTAAGCCCACAAAGTACAAAATAGACATAAAGAATGTAGGTATTGTACCGAGTACAATATAATACGCTCGTAATTTGAGCTGAATTTCATCACCAGCATTATTCCAGACACAATAGAATTTTAATTGCGCCTAGTCGCAGTCACGAAAGGATTTAATTGCCTGGCCTTCCGATTTAGTCGAACTTGTACTGCTATATTTTCTGTGGTCCAGGCAGGTTGGCTTGACTTGATGAGCTTGTTGTGAAACGTTTTTGATTCGAGTTAGCGGAAACAGAAAATCAGTCGAAAGTACCTATTGGGGCCAATTTTAAAGGCTTTAGTTGACAGATCTAAAGCTCCTAAAACTGTTGCTGTCCTTGTCAAATAGACGGCAATGTAAAAGACGGATATATTTTTAGCATTTTTAAAACTGTCAACTAAGCCTTCAAAATTAGGCCTAATATGTTAGTCAGTAGAAAGATTATTACAGCCCAACAAACCCATATATCTACTTATTATTTTTAATTTAATGACCTAGATATTGATCACAATGATGAAAGTTGAAAGTGACTGAACATTTCAAGCACTAGGGCGAAGAAGTGACAGGTCGAGGTTGTGATTAATCGTGACGATGGGTTGGGCCGAGACTATCCCCCATATTCTAAGTCGTTACCACGAGAACCCTCCACTCGACTCAACCTCGCATTAACCTCATTTTTGTGTTTTGGTATTTTTAAATGACAATAATAATCAACTTGACATTTCTGCGTAAATTTTTCTCAAACGAGGAAAGCGAAGCAACTGTCAACTCAAGGTACGTCGCGATATACCTTGAGTTTCCCTCAAAGTTAAGTGGAAGTTAAGTGAAGGATTTTTGGTGAAATGTTTTAGAATACGGGGGTGAGTATCTCTGTGTGGACAAATGTATGCTGCGTCCAGTGTGACTTTTAGGAGCCCTATGAATCAATCTGCTCCAACTCTACCTACTACACAATTTATTTAGGGGCCCTATGCATCAATCTGTCCCCCTCGACCTACTACACAACTTATCGTGAATATTTATTCGATTTCGGTGTTGTTCCGAATTCGAATTTTGTAAATTTAGCGCTTAGCAAGTGTAATTTCCCATTACGACACGTGTGACCTTTACCGCAAGACAACCTCGACGACTGATGACAAAATAATGCGTAATAATCAGACATGATGATGGATGAGAAGTTATACCGTCTTCATGAAAAATATGTTGAATCTACAAAATACAAATTATGGTTTGAACTGGCTATAGATCAGCGCGATTATAATAGTTTACAGTCCAAATGTTTTTTGTAGTTGGTATTAGTGTGCCTAGTAGCATTTAGTATTAGTTCATAGAAGAATAACCTCTACGTATTAGTTTAGTACTTAGTATTATTATAGTAGTCAGTTTAAAAAAAAGTGGCACCTTACCTAATTAAATGGAAAAAAGATCTAAGATTTAAAAAAAATCGTGTTCGTTTACTTCTCGTTGTTTTCCTCGATCTATGTCAACGGGGTATATTGTAGCCGTACTAGTTAGAGTTGGGACATTATAATAATTAATAATGTAGATATACAGTGGTGGACGTATTTAGAAACACTCCATATGAAGTATGAAAGTTTGAAGTCCACATACAATATTCGTGAAAAATAATATAGATTCAATATTTAATAATCCGCAGGTAGCTCTTAGGATTGGCAAGTTGAAATGGCAATGGGCAGGCCACATCGCTCGTAGAACTGACAACCGATGGGGAAGAAAGGTTCTCGAGTGGCGACCACGAACTGGAAGACGCAGCGTAGGCCGGCCCCCCACTAGGTGGACCGACGACCTGGTGAAAGCCGCGGGGAGCCGATGGATGCAGGAGGCGAGCAGCCGCTCTAAGTGGCGCTCCCTGGGGGAGGCCTATGTTCAGCAGTGGACGTCTTCAGGCTGTTAATGATGATGATGATGATGATTTAATAATCATGCACCAATAGAGCTACTAAATTAAAATATTCATAAAATACATAGACAAAACGATCTAACCTTTATTCATAAAAAGAGTTTATATCCTAAATAGACTATTTTCTGTTACTGCCCGCTTGGACGCCTAATTAGAAACACTTTAGAAAAACATCCACCGACACGTTACATTATTATTGAAATTGAATAAATAAAACATCTTTCTTAGCTATTTCTATAGTTTTTACGGCAATTGAACATCTAATTGGTAGGTATTTCGTTCACGACTTTTTGTTCAAAATGGGCAAAACTAAAAGTAGTTACGTGTCAACTAGGCAAATGAGTTTTGGCGGGAACGCGGGAAAAATTCACGTCGTTGCATTGTATTACTTTTCAAAACTTTTGGTTTTTCCAGTGTTAATGTTTAAAATTGGTGGCGTTTTACGCATCAAGTGCTGAATTACGAGCATGAGTGAGGGCAAGTGATATAATGTGGTGAAACGTGACTTCGTGTTGCTTCCGAAACTCCATAGAAGCTTCTAGTAAAGTTGCCACCACTTTGCTGGAGCATGACTTAGACTGGACTATGACTATGACTAGGACATGACTGCGTGAAATATTTTATAACACGATGAAAATATAATACTTGACACTGACTAAATACACTATGTGTGGAGCCAAAATATAAATAAAAACTAGGCCTATTATTATGGTTAATTTAATAATTGTGCATTCAGTTGTTTGTACGACATATTAAAATGGTACTTGCGTAGTTGATATTTTGTTGTTTTTTCTAATGAATGATAAAATTAAGTCATAGAACATTTTTTATGCTCATTGTGGTTTCATTTCCAAATAAAAAGTGTTAGGGCCAAGTATCTTGTATAATGTTAAGATCCGTTGGTAGTGTTTCTAATAGGCTTGTGTTTTGCGATTGTTTTATTGCATAAATTAATAATATTACTCAAAAAATTAACAGTCATGAAGACAAAAATTAAATATCTCAAAAAATTTACATACAATCTCTTTGGCATGTGACGTCATTTCGCCTTATACGCCTCTGATTTTTAAGGTAATTTTTGCACAATCGACAGCAGGTATAAAGTTCACTTCAGTTTGCATATTGTTTAGAGTTTGGGCTAGTAAATAAAAAATAAAACACGCGCGCGTCGTCGATATTATCCATAGACCAAACCAAACCTAACCAAACCAAACCAAACTGACCGATGGCCATTGTTCAAAATTTAACCATTGGTTACCTTAACTACAGATCTAAAACCCCTGCTAACAACGACACATATTGTTTAAATTAAACTCTTAGTAATATAGAAAAACGTAAAAGACCGAAAAGGCTTGTTGCGAATGTCACCTACTTTCCAACCACATTGTAAACTTTACACAGTATACTGTTCGTTAATTACGGACCACGAACCGTAAAAAGAAAAACTTACAATAATAGGCTTTTAAATTACATAGATTCATCTTGCTTGATGCTATCTTTTTACTGCCCGCACCACTTGTCGGTCTGCTGGATTGCGTAGAATATGACATGGGACAAAGAGTGATCGACTAAAATACCTTTTCAAAACATATATTTACGAAACCTGCATACCTACATTGTTTGAAAGTTAATTATGACGGACCATACAACGGACCGTGCGGTCAAATAGGTTCTCACCTATGTACCTCTTTTACCGCCTCCTCCGTTGTATAGCGCCGTGCGAATTTCATTACGGTCACAGATTGAAGCTGAATGAACGAAACTCCTTGGAAGCGCGTTTGCTGAATACGTTTATTTTACTTTAATGCTAAAGAGAAAATGAAACTAATTAGTTATAATTTACACCATACGCAGGTAGCAACCATTTGCATATTTGTAAATCATTGTAAATTCATGCGCACCATTTTAGACAATTTTTTTCTTCTTATGTTATGGCTCCACACGTTAGTGTATTTAGCCAGTGTCAAGTTGGTATTGCAGAAAAATTTTCATCGTGTTATAGAATTATATTCGTAGTCCAGTCAGAGTAATAGTCCAGTCTTAAGCCATGCTCTAGTAGGGGTGGCAACTGTACTAGATTTTCACATTAGATTAGAAACGTCAAAGGTTGTTTGTTGCTACTTTCCCACTAATAAACAAGTTTGTTTCCTGCGGTACTGTTTTCTTGCAAATGTGTTGTAAAACGTTGTATGATACACGTGCGGATATTGGTTTTTAAAAACTCGTAACTATTACATTTGTCTACTCGTTAGTAAAAACCAACTTACCGCCCTAATATCATAAATAACTTTTAATGGTACATATTATACATATTAGACATCCCTCTACTCTATCCTCGAATATCCCTTTTCTGTTGGTAAGCACGGACGGTAGACAAAACCGTCTCTCCCCAATTTACTTCACTTTTTTCATACTTGCATACTTGTCAAGTGGAGAAAGTGGGAGAAATAATTTTGTCTACCATCCACCTAGGGCATAATATGTGTAGTAAATACTAATATGGGTTTTTTTCGAGTCATAATTATGTATGATATTAGAGGTCTTTAATTTTTACCGACGACCTTTGTTTTGTTATTTTCCCACGATGTTCTCCTTAGTTGTTTAAACGCCAATGGCAAATCGGCACAACATATAGAAACATATACGCAACATAATCCACATATATTATGCGTATTAAGGCGAATTCTATTAGGCCTAGCACGAATATTTACGCGCGCGTAAGTGTAACGTTGACGTAAGGCAGTTGTATGGCATTTGATCTGCCCCCCTATTACGATTGAGCTGGCAGCGTTGCTAACGCGCGTCTGCTGCTCAACTGCTGTCAAAATTGTATGAACTTTGACAAAGTGACAGCAGTTGAGCGGCAGACGCAATCGTAATAGGGGGGCCTTACGTTAACGTTACACTTACGCGCGCGTAAATATTCGTGCTAGGCCTACTGTCCGTATTTAATTAAAAACTGGTGCAGGCTGAAGTAGGCCACCGTCGATCTTCATTCACTATTGTCTACTAAGCAATAGCAAGTGCAATAGGCTCGACAACACGTGCAACTGCAGAATAACAACATTGCAGACTGGGAGGTCACCGACATCAAGTCAGTTGGATTCGTGTTTCGTCACAGAATAGATATATAGTACCTAGACCTACTATGTAGTTCGTGCTCGTACATTAAATTTGACATTGGTTGTCCGTCTACGCACAAGACGGCTTAATCACCTCAACATTTTTGTATAAAAAGACGATGTGACGGACAAGTCGTTCGCCTGATGTTAAGCCACATCTAATTAACTACCCATAATCTCCGTTTCAGCTTGGGTAAAATGTGTTTTTTTTTTTGTAAGATTCGATTTCATATTCGATCATTATTGTAATTTCTTTCAATTCTGTTTTTGGAATTCTTTTAAAACTGCGTAGTAGTCCCAGATAATATAATACCTACAAGCGTCTTTAAAAAATGGCGGTAGAAAACCACGGTTATGTGTGATGAAAACATAAAAAATAACTTTTCAGATACAAGCTACGCAGTGCCACCCCAGCTACTCACAGAGCCAGTATTAATAGATAGATTAAACGAGTACAGTTTAGATTGGATTCTGGAAAGAAATACAAACTGAATCAAATCAATACATCGTCCACTTATTTATACCGTTCGTTTGCATAAAGTAAATGCAAAGTTATAGCGATTTTAGTATAAAATGAACTTTCACGGTCATGATTCTTGCCCTCATTGTAGAGAGATGCGCTGTATGACCGTATGCCAAAGTACATAATAGTGCGAATGGTCTATTGTCATTATAGTGTTCAACTTTTTCAATTCTTTAGACACTAAACACAGATCCTATAAAAAAAAACTCAGATACCGCGCTCGGAAAACGGGATTGATACTAAAACACGAACCAAATACTAAATCGAGTCATAACGCAACGAACAAGTTTTTATAGGATCTGTGACTCTAAAGAATTGAAAGAGTTGAGAGTATAGAGAGATTTAGGCTGAGTTGCACCATAATCACCATCAACATAGTATTATATGGACGGCGGACATTCACAATACGCCTGTCCATTTTCTGTTGGTGTGAGTATTTAAATATGCATTAGTATGCGTGAGTAGGGAAGTGACCCCTATTACACAATATATCGATATATAATAAACCTAACCAAACAGTGCTGCAGAATTTCGATACTTTTTAGTTTTAATACAATAAAGAAAATTAGATATTCGTAGAACCAGAAGACGCAGCTTAGGCCGGCCCCCACTTGGTGGACCGACGATCTGGTGAAAACTACGGGGAGCTGATTGATGCAGGAGGCGAGTGGCCGCTCAAGGTGGCACTCTATGGGGAAGGCCTATGTTCAGCAGTTGACGTCTTCGGGCTGTTAATGATGATAATGATGATGATGACCCTAGTAAAAGTATATTGAAACATTATATGAAATAACGTTTGTAAGTAACATTTTTATATGTGTGTTGCCAGTGATGACTTATGGAACTGAGACGTGGTCTCTAACTGTTGGCCTCATTACTAAGCTCAAAGTCGCGCAACGAGCTATGGAGAGAGCAATGCTCGGTGTTTCCCTGCGAGATAAGATCCGAAATAAGGAGATCCGCAGAAGAACTAAAGTGACCGATGTGGCTCTTAGGATTAACAAGTTGAAATGGCAATGGGCAGGCCACATCGCTCGTAGAGCTGACAACCGATGGAAAGAAAGGTTTTCGAGTGGCGACCACGAACTGAAAGACGCAGCGTAGGCCGGCCCCCCTCTAGGTGGACCGACGACCTGGTGAAAGCCGCGGGGAGCCGATGGATGCAGGAGGCGAGCAGCCGCTCTAAGTGGCGCTCCCTGGGGGAGGCCTATGATCAGCAGTGGACGTCTTCAGGCTATTCAAATAACATTGTTCCATAATAGTTAGTTTTTATTTTACATTCGCGTTTTCTTATTCTATTCATTAAAATGATGGTTAAATTTGTAAAAAGGGTTCCGTACCATTATCTATAAAAACGAGCAAAAAATCACGTTTGTTGTATTGAAGCCCCTATATTTATTTTAGGGAAAAATATAGGGGAAAAGGATGAATGGATGGGACGGGTGCGCCTGTCTCCCTTCGCCGTCCCATCTATTCATCCTTTTCCCCTATATTTTTCACTTTTGCTTCTCTCTTACCCATAAACAGGGTAAGGCATAAAACTAATAAACCCGTGCGAAACCGGGGCGGGTCAGCTAGTTTATTATTAATTTCATAACTCATATTGAAGCCAGACGACACTGGCCTACCTATTGTATTTTATAAAAGTAGGTTAAGTGCCTATTTTTAAATTGCCAGATTTACACCTACTTTTTCATTCTGTTTGCACTTTGATCTAAATCCATTCAGCCACTTTTAAGGAAAGAGATTTTCTACTTTTTAATCTCCCCAAAACCAAAGTAATTTTGTGCAAATGTATGAAGATTTACGAATATCGACAAAATGTAATGGACATCACTATTCGAGAGGCGTAAAATCGCCCATCCCAAAAATATCAATTAAAGCATTAAATCTTTCAGTAATTGCAATCGCATGGTAATTATACGGTGGAAAAAACGTATATTCTTAATATGAAATGCATATTTACTTCGAAACTTCGATGTTTAACATAAAAATAGCCAGTAAACTTTAACGTATAAAATGATGATTCTGGTTTTCCTTCGACTCCTCGGGTTACTCTTGATGCACAAAACACAGCACAACACGACACAATTTCACTATTGATACAATATTTAGCCCTAATAACAATATAATCACTAAATTTTCACGTTTTATGCTCTCGCATTTAATTTCATGACACACCAAACTGTCAGAACATGACACGCGGTGTCGGTAAGGCGACGTTGCCGTACCGACATTCGCTTTCTCGCATACTCTATGCGACGATTCGTGTATTAGACAGAGATACAAGACAGTATGTTTACACGAAGGATGCGGAGCGGCAACGCCGCATTGGCAGATTTTGGCTCTCTCCATAGACCTCCATGATAATCACAGTCAAAGATACTGTCAGATTTTGACATTATAGCCCGCCCGGCGAAGCATGGACGGTGACAGCCTTAGAGTTTAGAGTACACAGTATACATAAGTTTTGTGACCATGGATGATTGATTACGTAGACTACAGAGGTACTACCTAAATGTTTTGTGCCATGGCGCTTACAGCTGAGCAAGAATACCAAGAACTTAAAACAAACAAATGCTGTTTAGTAAATATCCGGCTAATTTTAGTTTCAATACCCAGAATTTTGATATTTGTGTTACGTAGAAACATTAGTGGCCGCCTTTCAATGATGTAAGTAAATGTAGTTTTAGAATAAGGTAAAATAGTATGCCTTAACTTTTGCATGCTTATGCCTGGTCTATCGAATTTTTAGTTCTTTACCATTGCCTATGTTATCCCTTTAACATCAATTTCTCTTTTTTTGCCAAAAACGTAAAAGAAAAAATACTGCTGATTTTGATTTTTTTTTAATAGCAAATTATTATATCCCAAAGTATACCTGTCACCGTCTTATTGTATGAACCGTTTGTTTTTAAAAAAACCGCGGTTATTTATAAACTGTCAATGCAAACGGGCAATGCGTCTCACAATAAAACGGTCGATATTTCGGTTATTTATAATTAATCGGCATCATTTCGTTCTTTCGTAATTGTGTACTTCTAGTGTGGTCAACTCAAAACTAACCTACACTCCTCTTCGCTTCGCTCGTCATCGTAACCTGCTGGTTAGCCACAACCGACACGAAAAATCAATAAATTACAGCAAAAATTTGTGCATTGTTCACAATTAAACGCTACTAAAACCCGTTTTTTTATAAACTCACCGCTGAGCACCGACTGTTTTTATAAATAATCGAAAAATCATCCGTTTTATTGTAAGACAAAGTGTCAGTTTGCAATAAATCGACAGTTTATAAATAACCGGTTTTATTTTCGTTTTTTTTATAAACAAACGGTTTATACAATAAGACTGTGACATACCTATAAGAAAAATTACCTGATCATGTACCTTCCTGAAATTGATTAGAAGATATCGAGTTATCAAACTTATAGAAAAAAAACTGCGATCAAGCAGAAAATAAATAGAATATTAATTTTAGAACTTTGAACCTTTGTTTCATTTTTAAAGTCACATGTTCACGAGGTAAACAATTAGGCAATTTATTACGATTTTATACTATTTCGTGGTTATTTTCTGAGAATTCTGAGGTCAACACCACATTTGGACTCACATTTGCACTACATTTGGGTGGACTGATGACAGCCGAATAATGTATTGTATATATGTATGTTTATGATAGAGGAAGATGTCAACGCAATGAAGATGGAGCAGAATCACCAGAATAATAGCTATCTATAGCTACGGACAGAACCCTACACATATACCATCCTATAGATATAACAAAACAGAGAATGATAAATTGGTAGCCAGGAAGTGTCGCCAACGCATAATTTATCAATAAACCGTTATCAAATTGGAACAAACAAAGCGCTATGCAAGCATGCAACGAGGGTTTAACTTTTGAACTGTTGACTTTAAATATTGATAAGTAAAATAAATAAAATTAAAGAAAAACACCTTACGATCACATACATAGATCGTAGACCCTACTTAGGCCCTGTATACCCAGGAACTACGAGGACTATGGTCCCACAACACCCAGACCCTGAGCAAGTATTTGCGCTATTTTCTCCTGTGCCTACTTGGCGGGAATCGAAACCACCGCCTCCGGGTTATCAGCCGCCCTACTCAACCACCACGCCACAGAGGCTGTCAAAAATTACTTCCTTCTCCTTGCTGCGTTTTCCTCAGTGGTGAGGGTCGTGACAATTGTACGTCAACGCGGTCTGTCCTCAGCGGCGTGCATGGCTCGTTGAATTTGATGTCGAGTTTGGTGCGGATTTGGTCAGACCAGCTCAAAGGACTACGTACACGGGGCCCTTTTCCCCAAAAAATATTTAGTCGACTACAAAAATACGCGTGAATACCGAGAATTTACCAAGTAACTTGTAAGTAGGTACTTAAAAAGGTATCTATGTTAATTATTTAACATGGAAGGAGCAAATTTTTAACAAAAAGTAATTTCGTACTTTATAGGTAGGTAAATAGTTAAGACTTGGTGAAAACCGCGGGGAGCCGATGGATGCAGGCGGCGAGTTGCCGTTCAAAGTGTCGCTTATGGAGGCCTATGTTCCGCAGTGGACTAGTAGTGGATAAAGTACTTAAGTACCTAATAAAAAACATTATTTTTTAAGCTCACCAACTAAAGTGTACTTGATGAGACAGGGATGGCACAGGTTCGTTATAGGCTGCCAGTGCTCATTGTTGACCACATCGGCCATCTCAGCAGACTGGCTGGTGAGGAACCGGACGAATTCCTTGAATGTAACGTCATTGCCGTGTTCCAGGGACTCGTTAGACGGGTTCTCGCGGTAAGCCTTGATGATCCGCCTTCCAACGCGGTCCTGAAACGAAGGTTTGGATAAAAAATTCGGCAGAATATTGGTGCGAGATCCCACAGCACAAATAGCTACGTCATCCAGTACCTCAATACAGGCTATCTGTAAACCGTTAACCGACTTTTAAACAGGTAAAAAAATCCCTTACCCGAATAAATATGCTGGCAATAGTTAACCATTGATTAATTACGTAAAAAAGGTTGGTCTGCCATTGCACAACCTGCCGGAAGTACCTGGCAGACCCTTACGAAGTGCCTTTCACACCATTTACCTACCTCTTCGAGTACCCCTATGAAACCTATGCCCATTAATAGCCACGGTGCCCCTGATAATAGATTAAATGGTCTGCCAGGTCTAAACTTGCCGGAACATAGTACACTATGTTCCGGCAAGTTTGTACACAAAGCATTTGAAGTTGGATTTCCATGACCCGCCAGGACCGGAATTGGCAGACCTTATTTTTTTACATGTTAAGAGTCAGCTAAAGAAAGATAGCTATTGAGGTACTCGATGACGTAGGAATTTGTATGTATTTGTGCTGTGGGATCTCGCACTATATCAAATACCCGGCAGCGCGAGTCGGACTCGGGCTCGTCGGGTTCCGTAATCTATAAAAATGAGCAAAAAAATTATCCGTTTATTGTATGGCCCTATTAAATATTTATTTTATTCTGTTTTTAGTATTTGTTGTTATATCGGCAACATACATCATCTGTGAAAATTACATAATACAAATAGATGTAGACTATGTACTATATTATTATGACTACTGTGGCTAATTCATATTATATTCTGTAAAAGATACTAGACTACTACTTACTAGGTAATTAGCCTACCTACATACATTTGTAAACAATTAGATAGGCTTAGTATTTCAGTATGATTTAGCTTTTTAACAAGATTTAAAAGCATCCATGAAAAATTTATTCCTGATACACTACCAAGGGTTATCAGAGAGATCACCTTGGTCAATAGTTCAGCATAGCAGGTAGGTAGATGTATTAATAATAAATAATTATAGTTATCAAATACCAAATAGATGGGCAAGATGATTGAAGGGCAATGTTAGCCTAGCCTATCATTGATTAAAAAAAGTCCACTACCACTTACTATGTACACATTTTACCACAGAAGATATAAAATTATAGTTCACCGTGGTTCTGTCTACAATAAATAAATAAATAACTGTTGCTTAACATCAGGTGAACGACTAGCTCGTCACGCTATTCATTCTCATAAAAAAAATCACAATAATATGTTACTTTAAACTTACTTGAAAGTATTTAGCGCTTTGTGTCTCTCCTTCAAGCTTGTTCCTATAAGCCGACAGCAGTCTTTCAAACGGATTCCTCACTATGATCATCTTGTGGAAGTTTTCCAGCATATGGTCTCGATCTGGCTTAGCTATACTGCTGAGGTTACGGAACATTCCCGGGGAATGTGCCAGGTTGGCTGGTATGGATAACACATCTGTGCTGTTCCATTTGCCCGTAACTATCATTAGTACTCGCTTCCAATTTGTACAGGCCACCTAGAAAACAAATTAAAAATATAATTTTGAATCATGGAAGGCCAGGTTAGTGTTTTGTTTATATTAGAATAGGAGTAGGTATTAAATTAAGTAAGTACCTACTCATTGAATGAAACTGCATATTCATCTTGAGAGGGTTAATATTGCAAATGTAAAGTAATAAAATTAGTAGGATATTTTTAATTTGTGTCTATGTTAAATTATTTCAAGTGTATATATATTGTGCATTTACCTATTAATATATTAGAAAAAATAAATTTGCAGCTGTTTAATAATACAAAAATGAACATTTATCATCCTTTGTTAAACAATTATAATTATGTATTTAATCTATGGGCACATATTTTTGCTTGTAACATGTTTTCATAATTAGATTCAGTCAGCCTTAATTAGTTCCTTCCACTAGGAAGTTAATTTTAAGTATGAAGTAGTAAGAACAGCTATAATTATTTAGATTGCTTGATAATTATATTATAGGTAATTTTTATTAAAAATATTAGGAAGGAAATTAAAATTAAATGAAAATTCCACAGATAGATACATTTATATTAGTTTTAAACTAGGAAGCTATGCTATGTTTTTAAGTCTTGTGTAATTTATGAGTAGCTAATAATTATGGTTAACTCTTTTTTCTAGCTTCGTAAAAACTGGTTTACCTTGAAGAACTCACCTTTGGCACATAGCAATACAACAATTTGTGTTCTTCATCAACCAAAATGTGTTCTAACTGCGACGGAGGCAGATCGTCGAGGGAATATTTAGGAGGCAACCGGCGGCATTTCTCTTGTATCAACTCTTGACGAGCCAAGTTCAAGGACTGGGTCAACTCCAATGAGTGCTCACTTCCATTACTTACTTCATTGTCATTAACACCACACTTTACCAAGATCAACACACTAAAGAACACTAAAATATTGTTCGTAAGCTTCGTCGTATTCATCTTCACGAAAAATAAGCGAATTACTAACTTTCTATAAAATGTAACCTTTGTAATATAGGACACACTACTGACACGGCAGAATCCCTTTCACAACACTACTACATCGCACGTAATAATCAATGAATTTAGAGTTTCAGTAATAAATTCAACATGCTTACTGAAAATGAAACAATTCGATTTCCGTGTATTTACCGTAGACGGACACATCCACTCACGTGCACAACAAAAACAAAACTGAATGAATGAGTGAACGAAAATTTGAATTGAACAATTGAATTGAACATTGAATTGAATGAACAATTAACTGAATGAACATTGAACTTAACTGACTTGAACTGAGGGAATGAAAGAGTAAGTAAAGGCTACTTTAGGAAAATGCTAGTGGTGCCCCGCGGTTTCACCTGCGACGTGCGAATTTTCCCTCCCACGACGGATGCGCGATATCCCCGGATGACACCCATAGGGGTGCCACCCGCCACCAAGCTGTCGTACCCGTACCTACGAATGGGCGATGCAGGATGTTGATTATTGAGACTGTTAGGAACGTTCTTAATTTCTTATAAAACCATATTTAACTTTTAATAACAGCGATTGTGTCGAAAAAGTTACAATAAAATTATTTATATACTAAAATAACCGTTTATTGGTTTAACTTTTCACGTCATAGTACTTAGGTGTACAATTTACATTACATTAGGTATATGAAATGAATTAGTAAACGTAGGTTAGGTTAAAAATATTTCCACTCATAAATTCCTTGGGATGCTTGTTCTTTTTATGAAAAATTATGCTGGTCTCTGTGGAATATGGTCCTGAAATGAATCAATATAAGCATTACTTATTAAATAAATAAATAAATAAATATATAAATATGTGTGGACATTTCACACAGCGCCATCTAGCCCCAAACTAAGCATAGCTTGTACTATGGGAACCAGATGACTGATACAATACTTATATACTTTTTTGTTGGTAAATACATACATAGAATACCATATAACACCCAGACGCAGAACAAACATCTATGTTCATCACACAAATGTTTGTCCTGGGTAGGAATCGAACCCACAGCCCTCAGTTCAGAAGGCAGGGATACTACCAACTGAGCTATCGGGCCCGTCAAGTACTGTACCTCGGTAGGTAAAAAAATCACTGATGTAGTAAGCATTTGAAAACTTACTCTGACATGTCGAATATAACTGGCTTGATAATACAAATTGATGCGAGCAAAAGCCTCTTCAGCTATTTCAAACTGATGACTTTGCCATGATAACACCGCAAGACATGCCCATAGTGTGTCATTCTCAATGTTACGACAAAGCTGAAAGAAGTATCGGATGTTTAATAAAAGATTTAATATTGGATTCAAGAGCTTTTTTGGATATTTGTGTTATGTTTGATTTTCTATGTGTAGTATATTAATGCCACTCGCGTTCAAATAAAATCCCTTTAAGGATTTTAAACTGAACAAAAGGAACTTTAGACTTATGTTAAAAAATTTCAAGTCAATAATGAATATATTGTGGGTTGCATGAAATATTTGTAAGTTATTAATTACGTTTGGCAAGAAAGAAACATGTTTTTTTTATCTCAAGCGGGATATTTTGCTATAAGGAGGCTGAGCTGGGCCGTACTGTGAGCTCTTAGCGCGATTAAAAACAGAGCCTATATTATATGGCTTTGTTTTTTTTGTATGAAGATTTTGACAAACGATCCAATATAGGATCTACAGATCAATTTGTAAAGGAAAAATTAGAATCACGAGCGGGGATTGAACCCGCATCCATCCATCCCTCAAGCCGGGATATGCTTTACTTAAGCTACTGTGACAAGTGGTCTCATGAATTTTTCCTTCACCTTTATAACCAACTTACGGGGTTGTAGATTACGCTGAGCAGGCGATACTGCTTTACAAAACATAAATATTAATATAGGATCTGTTTTGAATCACGCTAAGAGCTCACAGTACGGCCCTGTTGATACTGTATCAACAGTTTTAATTGTATCTATTCATACCTCACAACGTTTTTACGGATTGACGATGTTGTAGAGTTTACTATTTTTACCTGTAAAGCTTCCGGCCACAAATTAGCAGCAACATCTTTGAGAAGCTTCCCTGCAAACTCGGCCAACGGTACATGAACCAGCGAGCCATCTCCGCGACAAATACTAACTACACCTTCCACTACGCTTAGGATAGATGGGTTTCGACCTAGGTCACTGAAAATAAGAAATTAATATGAATTTGCAATTATCCGCTCAGGCGCTTAAACCACATGTGCAGCCGGCATCGCGCAACGTGGACCGCTCCCCACCACAATTGTGGCTTACAGCTGATTGCGCTACTAGGGATGGCAATCAATTTTTAGAGGTGTCACTCGTTATAAATCGACTAAAATTGAAACTAGTTGAACATCACTATCGAATAAAGTAAAAGTATCTATAGTTCAGGAGAAAACAAAAAAACGCCTCAGTCTAAATTGCATCTCGCGCCGAGCCGGCGCGCGCCGGTGACGGAGTAATTTCCTTTAGGTACGGCGGAGCGTCAATTATTATGTGTAGTGTTGTTGTGTGTGTTTTTTATACTGCAACACACGTAAAAATGCATTTGTTTAGATAGCCAAGCAATGCTACTTATCAAAACTAGTTTTGAAATTTTAAAACACTGCTTAGTTTATTCGTATAAACCGTAAATATGCAAAACCATACTGCGCTATTTGAGGAGCGCTTTGGGACCTACCGAGGCCCGCCGCACCGCGCCTGAGTGGTTATCAAAATATTTAATACACTTTGTTTATAATGTGTATTATACATACGAGATTTCTCTGCTGAGGGTTGTGAGTGCTAACCAATCAGGTTGTACTGATGCTCGTGGACAGCACCAAGCCACGACAGAATTTGCTCTCAAGCCTATCAACAGTTCGGCTTCGTCGCTCCATAGTATGCTTAAAATTTGCGAACCTAAAAATTATTTAAGTGACATTGTTATTACTGAGTTTTTGCTGTTTATGTAGGGCCATATTCGATGTGCACTTGCCTAATTTCACAAACTTTTGTTTAGTATCCTTGACTGTCACAACGTACAAATCTCTGTTATAATCCAACAATGCAAGCTGCCGCTCGTCAATAGCTCCGGTTTGACTGAGAGCAATAGTTGAAACTGTCATTTTATGTCGCAGCTTTGTTACAGCGTTATAAGTGGAGCTGCGTACGATGATGCCAGTGGGTAGATCAAACACATGAATTACTGCAAAATTAAGTCATGACCAGTAGTACTTAATTAAATAAAAAGTTACTGAATATCAAAATTATACAAAAGTACCCACATTTTCGATCATTTTGGTCAATAGCAGCTAGTGTGTCAGGGCCTAGTGAAATTGCCGCTCTGCCTAAAGTTTCAGGCCTAGCGCCCCAGGTAGGACTCGCCAGCAATCGGCCCATGTAACTGTAGATACACACGCCTGCTCTTTCCACGACACACATACATCTGGGTGGTAAACGTGAAATATTAGAAATAGATACCTTTTTGGAGAGATACAAAAAACGTCCAATCAAAACTTACCTTTCAGCTAATAATATCATACTTATACTTCCTTCCTTTAGATCGAAAGTAACCGGTGTATTTGCAACTTGTGACGTGCTCAGCTTATGAATAAAGCACTGCTTCACGGTTGCCACTACAAGGTGGCTGAATCCTAGAGCGATTTGTATCACCCTATCAGGGTACTCTAGTATTTGATGTTGGTCTCTCGACATATCTTTTATAGACATCACTGTGCGACCAGTTTGATTGCAAACGTAGTCTTTCCATCTATATTCTCTGAAAATGATTAAGTTCGGCTAGCTTATAGATTGCGTTTTCACTATGGTATAGAGAAGTGACATGACAGTGAATCGGCTATTACAAGAATAGTGTACCTTTCAATGATGTGAGCAAATAAAACATGACCGTTGGCACAGGCTGCAGCTATTTGTGTTCCATCTGATGACCAAGCAAGATTGTAGATACTGCCGGTTTGTGGCCTATCTAAACATTGAGACCACTGAAAGATAATAATTATAAACTAATAGTATAAGTCAAAGGTTTTTCTAAAATTACCACAAAGTCTTTACTCAAAGCCAGCAGCGGTGGTTACGTTTACTTACGCCGTTTGCGTTGCAAAGTCTTATGAGATTGAAACCCCCGATGGCAAACATGTCTCCTGCAGGGGACCAACTCACACTTGTTATGGGTCTATCGTGCTTGACGCTTACTGATATTTGCTGGCCAAATGTATCCCATATCTGCAAAAAATTGCTTTAAGAATAATGTAAACTGAAATCTCTGACATGAACAATGTAAGAAAATTCCAACCTTTGAGAATCCATCTTCTGAACCGGAAATTATTAAATTGTTATTAGCATTCCAAGCCACGCACAAGATGAGACCTTCATGAGCTTTCCACTGTAAAAGAGGTTAAGTATGTTAATAGTTATTAGTAGCATCTTTAGTTTATAATTTCTAAGTATTAATTATTTAACATGTAGTAAATACCTTTGTAACTTTAGAACTGGAATTTAACTGTTTTATGATAAGAACGTTCCCTTTCGAATGTAAGATAGCGGAACAGTCTGGACTCCACACAGCGTTATAACTCGGCACGTCTGATTGTACTATAGTGGAACGGAGTAGTCCATTTCGAGACCACACCTTTACAAAGCCATCTTCGCCAGCTATTAATTAATGAGAAGTTGGAAACCAGTTTAGAAAATTAAGTATTGTTATCAAATCTAGATTGTTATAACTATTTAATTAATTTAACGATTTTTTACCTGTCAAAAGACCCGCACCATCGGGGCTCCATTGCGCTGATAAACATGCACCTTGATGTGCATTTACAGTTTTTTCTATGCGCCCGTTGTGGTTTACAATATGAAATCTGCAAAAAATGAGGGTAAATTAATAGGCATCTTTGATTTGCTAATAAAACGACGTAAAAACATGATGCGGTAAACATTTTCGCAGCAAACTTTATTTATTCGTAAGAGAGATGTTGATTTCATAAAGCGTAAGTAAGAATTTAATTTACCAAAATCGTAAATATTTCTATGACAAATATTTCGATAACGAATCTGGTTAGATGTGTGATTATTCCGGACTATAATATTCAATGCTCACACACAGTAACCATAATAAATATAAATTATAAATACCTGCCCACATTAATTAGATAAGCTGTGTTATTATGCATTGAAAGTGGTGTACCAACCGTGTAGCCGTGTGTGTACCGGCAACATGAAAAATTAGAGAAAAAAACTTTTGGATCTTATTGCCATGATCGTATATTATTAGCTAGCTATAGGTACGTAGGAACCTATGTACTAGATTCAAATTATAAAGAGTAGGTACTTACTTTCCATCAGCTGAAGATATCAATATAACATCGTGCTGGTGTTTGTTGCCACCAAGATTTAACTTTGGGAAAAGATGCATTCCAGTTGGATATAAATCTTCTGCAAAAACAGTAACCACCATAGAATTGTTTTTGACAAGGTTCCATTTTACAAGCTTGTGGTCATCGCTGAAGTATAAAATTTATTTCCATAAGGTGCAAAATTTTATACAATACCTACCGATACGTATGAACGTTAATTGTAATGGTTTGAGAAAGTCATAGTACCTACGTCGGTTTAGCTGTAGGTAAAGGATTCTTTAATATTTTATACTGACTGACAGACGGACATAATTAATAGACGAATAAAATTTATACATAAATAGAGTACCTACAAAACCCTAAAAATTTGATAAGCGCATCGGCGCAAATTAAACTTATGGTACCTACACCTACACACGGCCTTTTCCATCTTTTACACAAAGACTTTGTATCAATAGGGGGAATTCTGTGATTCAAATATACTTGTGAGCTTAACATCATCGTTATTTACTTCCAACCTATGTAATAGGGGGAATTCTGTGCTTTTACAGTCACATTAGTGGCTGTGTTCTGCGAAATACACTTTCGTTGACTACTAGATATAGTAAGTAATACCATGTAATACGCAACCCTAAGTATTTGATGAGCGCAATTGTTAATCCACAGTAAACTTACCCACATGAAAATACTTCCTCTGTGTTATTCCAGCTAACACATACAATTACTCCCGCATGCACAGGTTCTTTGAAACTAGATATTTTTAACCTCATAATGCTTTACGAAGTTAATATTCGTTATCGTTAAAACTTCTGAGTTCTGACTTTAACTAACTCAATCTCTATTTCCCTATTCTCTACTTAGTTTGTGATTTCCGTCACTAAATTCGTATTGTACAAAAAAGTACTGTGGTCTGATTTCTTGTACTTCTGGACACAGAGAACTTTGCTATATACTGAAACTTCTGGCTTGTTGTGAATTTTTGTTATCGTGTTACCATGGATACATGCACAGAATTCCCCCTATTAAGTCTTTGGATACATGTGTGTAATTTTGTATCACCTCTACGTAGTTTGTGTTTTGTATGTTTGTATAATATTACAGGGCGTCCAAAAAACATGTGAAGTAGGTAGCAGTAGGTAGTATAAGTTTATTAATTAATTATGTAGGTAATTATTGTTATTAGGTTTAATGAAATAATTAATTTTGATATTAAAAATAAAAAATGTGCTAAGATAATAGGTAGTATAGATAATATAGGTTTTTTACCTATGTAGTAGAGGGAATTCTGTGGTTTTTTATATTATAATATAGGTTGTAAGCATGTTAAGGGTTGCCAAGTTGCTAGTTGCTAGAGTCTGCAAGTGATTATATTATCTTTGGAGTCTGGCAAAGCTAACTCTGCCAGCTGCCTGCAACTGCTTGCAGTGGAGTATTTTGGAATCCCCAGAAACTTTACTTCCCTCATCTCAAGCCAGAAACTTATATTTCCTGTCAATTTCATAACATTTCAATGTATTAATCAATTTGAATTTTCTGATTAGTTGTGTTTTCGAAAAGAAGTAATGTTTCAACCAATTAAAAGTGTTAAAAGTTTTTTTATATTACACAATTTTAAATCACTGCAGATTTACCAGACTATCTATAGTGACTTGACTTGACTTCTTGGTTTATGGCTTCTTTGGCTAGTGACTAATTATAGTGCTATAGAATAGATTGTTTTTCTGTAATATGTGATCGGCACAGATTAGAGAAAAAAACAATTGTTACTCTGTACAACGAATTGAGTGAATGACAGCTGTCTTGAGTGGATTGACATTTGACATAATTGACATTGACAGTTGATAGTACGATACAGCTCGATCGCTTGGCAGTGTGACCTTTTGTGTCAGATTTTTGCCTTTTAGGCATATTTTACCCTCAAATATACCTATACTGGCAGATGATTTAAAAATGAGGCAGGCTTTGGCTGATTTCGGAGTATTTAATATTTTGCAGTGAAAATAGTAATGTTGCTTTAACTAAAATTTGTTGACTTGAGTATTTCTTTGGGACCGTTTTTACTATATTGACTAATCTTGTGACAGGAGTAGTCAGTATGGTATGATATAATTGTTAATTTCTACCCCTAACTTATGACAGGAGTTCTGTCATAAGTTAGGGGTAGCAATTTTACAAGGTGACCTTGAATTGGTATGTTATCCCGAAATGGGGTAAATCTACACCCCAAGGTAGACAATGTTTCTTCTACGACTTTATTAAATTAATAGTTTTTCATTGAAGAAACGATTAGAGTTTAACGACCTGTGTTTAGAAATGAATTTATGGTATCTTTTTAACTCTCGTAGCGATTGCACGTGCAATATTGTGAGTGGATTTATTTTTTACCATGGAGGTTTGGAAACACCCAGTTTCAAGTAAGGCTCTCACAACTTGTAGGGTATCGTGGTCCCAGTCCCCCCATTTTGGGATAACAATAAGTAACCCAAATGGTAACTAGTTACCTTAGGCTTAGGTCCATATTCTGCGATTAGTAAAAATCTATAATTAAATTGAAGCTTAGAGCTAGGATTCATTTTATTAATATGCAAGTTACAAGCTGTTGTTGCTCTTACCCTTACTAATGAATAACATAATATTTAGAAGATGGTTAAATGTGGATTAAAAATTCATGCATATTGAAAAAACAAGGAATATGAAATAAACGTTCATACATAAATCAGCATGTGGATGTTAATTTTGTCTCGTTTTTCAGCATGTGGACGTGGATTTTGTTTTTTTTTATTTATATATATTTATTGATTTTTAAAATTGATTACGGAGGTAAGTATATTACTTACGATTTAAAAATACTAGTGTTTTATAATTTTCTCATAATATTTTATCACATTCAGTCGGTTTTTACAGATTTCTATTAGATCTTAGGTAGAGTGCGCTCAAGATAACTCTGCGCGCAACTGATGGCGTTGGCGTTCGCATTGGCGATGGCAATTTTTTGTTTCCCTTATTTTAATCAAAAATAAACTAACGATATATTATATACTCAAATTTGATTCATAATTGAACTATTTTGGCTCTGTTTAATTCATGTTCCTACTAATTTCTTTCCGATGCAAAATTAGTTCCGATTTCGGCCGCGCGCAGAGTTATCTTGCGCGCACTCTAGGGTTAGGTTAGGGCAGAATTTTCAATTTACAGATGGTCACACTGTCACACGTTTCGTTCACAATTCACATGTACGAAGGGATAAATCCTCTTTGCACATGTTTTATAAGTTCCTTTATAATTTTACAATTTTTAATTTTTACGAAAAGAAACGAAATCGTACAAGTCCTAATTCATAAAAGTTTTATGCCGTATACAACAACAACTGTTTCATTATAATGTCTGATGTACCAGACCTCAGCAGTGACGATGAGAATTTTGAAGAGGATGAATGGCAAGAAATGGAGTCTAGTAACTCCTGCCTGCCATGCTTGTTTTGCGCCAACGTTTTGCCAACAATAGAAGAAGCCTTTACCCACTGCGAGACCGTCCATAGTTTCGACATAAACTCTCTAAAGTCTAAGTTTAACATGGACTGTTATTCATACATAAAAATGATCAACTACATCAAAACTCACAAACCCTCACCGGAAGCTGTAATGTCGCAGCAATGCGCTGCTTGGGATGACGACAAGTATTTAAAGCCCGTTGACAATGACGAGTGGTTGATGTACGACTTTGATTCACTTACAGACAAGCCCAGCTCACCCAAGACATACCATGCTAATGTGGAAAATGGATTGGTAACACTATCACAGTCTCACTTCATCGAACTGCAAAGAACTATTCAGAATTTGACTGAGCAGTTGAAGGAAAGCCAAACCCATGTAGCCTTGGCAAGGGAAGACATAAACAAAATGCAAGAATCTATGAAAACACTAGTAGAAGGTGGCAGCTCTAGTACAAACGCAGGAGATAATGATATGATTGTAAACTGTGTGTCAAAAGTTCCTCTTGAAAGTGATGAAGGGTATTTCAGTACTTACGCCCACTTTGGTATACATTATGACATGCTCTCTGATAAGGTTCGGACAGAAACATACAGAGATGCTATTCTAAACAATAAGGAAACATTAAAAAATAAAGTTGTGCTGGATCTGGGATGTGGAACAGGAATACTCTCAATGTTTTGTGCAACTGCTGGCGCAAAGAAAGTGTATGCATTAGACCAATCAGAGGTCATATACCATGCGATGGATATAATCAGAGAAAACAACCTACAAGATGTTATAAAACCAGTAAAAGGTAGATTAGAAAATACAGAGTTAGATGAAAAGGTTGACATTATTGTATCGGAGTGGATGGGGTATTTTTTACTTTTCGAAGGCATGTTAGACAGTGTCATTTATGCTCGAGACAACTACCTCAACCCCGGAGGGCTACTCCTACCTAATAGATGTGACATAAGTCTTGTTGCAAATGGAGATGTTGAGACCCATAGAAAACTCATTAATTTCTGGTCAGATGTGTACGGGTACAAAATGAATTGCATGAAATCCGAAGTGGTAAGAGAAGCTAGCATAGATATAGTAGAGTCTAAGAATATTCTATCAGAGCCTTGTGTTGTTAAAGATATAGATATTAATACTTGTACTACAGAGGTCATGGACTTTACGTCTGACTTTAAGTTAAGAATTACAAATGATGGAGTATTGACTTCTTTAGTTGGATATTTTGATACATTTTTTGATCTGCCGCAGAATATCTCTTTCTCAACTGGGCCACATGCAGCCTCTACACATTGGAAACAAACAGTATTTTACTTCCGGGAATGTAAGGATGTGAAACAAGGTGATATTATTGAAGGGACTATAATTTGTAACCGACAGAAAACTGATGTGAGAGCTCTATCAGTACAGATTAATATATTCGGCAAGAGTTTCAAATACATCCTTAGTTAATTTAGTTTGTTGATTTTTATGGCTGTTTTGTATTTATGTATATTGTTTATGCAAATACTGTACATAAACATAATAATTATGTAACAATTATGCATAGTTTCTTCCTACAATGCAAAGTTCTACAGTGAATAAATCAAAGTAAACAAGTTTCTACGAAAATCTTTATTTTTTTATTATACATAGTTTAATTTACACATAGATAACTAAAAAGTGTCCTAGGTTTATTTACATCAGGTAGAAACAACATTTTTAGCTTTAAAATAACCTGAGATTTCACAACTTAATTTACACAATTTACAATAGTTATTGTAGAAAATTCAAGAATATACAAAGATTCTGCTAGTTATTGATATTAATTTGTTTAATAAACAAGCATGTTATTAAATTAATGCAAAACGTTATTTCATAAATAAAATATCACTCCTGCTAATAAGAGAACCTGGAAAATACTGTAGAATGAATAATTGCTGCTATTATTTTCCATGCAGTACCTCTGCCAAACTTTCTGTCTTAGTTACTTACGACAAGAATATGTCTTGCAATAATAGTAATTTTACCAACAAGACAGTTTCTTTTTTAAATCCCAATCAATGCTTCCCCTGCTGGTGATTTTTACATGCCATGCATGTTTAAAACAACTGTTACATAAAAGCAGCAGTTAAAGTTTTAAGTATTATAACTAGTCTGTGATGGGGTGCCAATTTTATTATAACTTGCACTAATTAAAGATCAGAAATGTTTATTCTTTCTCACTAAAATTTACCAAGTGACTTCTTGTACTCACACACTACAGTCATGTTTGATAGCGGTAAACGGGAAGATAAAAATATTATTTCTGCTTGCCTAAGATTGTTTCTTATTTGGCGCAAGTTAAAAATGACTATTGTGAATAAATACCATTTACTTTGCCAATACCTAAACTTGTATTCATTTTACTTGCATCCAAGTAAAATAATATATTAAAAAAAATTATACTATGTTTGTGTAGGGTTTGTGACTATCATTTACTTTAATACTAGAAATATAAGATAAGTGTAAGTACTCTTATATTATTCTGTGATTACACTGCTATTTTAAAATTGCAGTCAAGTATAAAACAGGAATGTTATAAGTGGTTAAAGATAGAGATATTATTATAAATTAGTGATCAAGCCTCGTTTACATCAACACAATGTCAAGGCGAGGCAGCGTCAAGTCAATCCACGTAATAAAATGCAATATAAACACCCTACTTTTAGTGATTACCAGCTACTCCAAGTACTATTTTATTATTTTATCATCATTTATTTACGAGATAATTTATAGAGTATCGTAAAGTATTTGTATAATATTTTTAGTTCGCATCGTCACCGCTAGGAGCGCTGCTGTACTGAGATTTCATATTAATTCATAACTATTACTATCGATAAAAAGTACAGAAGGTAGGTAATATTCGATTACTATGGTACATCGCGCCTTTTGATTATAAGATTTCTCAGCTTGATAAAATATAAACAAAGCTGCACTTTGCTACTCAAAATTAGAAATAAGTAAACTCTAATACTCTTTCTAAATATTACTAAAATAGAACATGGCAAATAAGTATAAAAAAATTACAAACGGGCGTTCACGACCACGGCAATAAGCCGACTTGTTGGTACATGAAATTGTCACCATACTTTCCTTGTAGACCTCCAGAGTTTTTATGTCTAACTTAGTCACTGCCTCGACCTTGCACTGGACAGCGTAAACAAGACCAAAGTGTGAAAAAGTAACTATAATTTATAATAACACTGACTAATGTAGGTAATGTTGCAATGCAAAATGCAAGCTATTGATACAGACAGAAATAACAGTCAGTAATGTAGGTACATAAGGCTCATTATTCTAAATTCTACTTTTCATAAAGCTGTCCCCAATAAGAATGGCACTAAACTAGTTATGTAAGTACACACTTAATAAGCTAGTGTCCTGCAATTTTTTTATTGCACAAATTACTTAATATTATTTCTTAAAAAATAAACACTGTCTTGAAAACAAAATCAAATAAGTACCTATCTCAAAAAAGGACATACCTACTTAGTTACAAACATTTTAAAATGGAGGAATAGAAAGAGAGAGATCAAACATGCAATGACGTCAGTTCTTGCTCCTTTATACCACCTCATTACTAAGCTGTGGTAGCCTTTAGAACATGGGTTTTCATAGTAACTGTGGGGACGTTCTTTTCAGAAAGGGACATGCGGTGTCCTCCTCCAGAAACTTAAAAGCTAATAGGCATGATGACGACATTTTTTTTTTGCATAAATTAATAATATCCCTCAAAAAATAACATTCGTGATAACAAAACTAAAATATCTCAATAAATGACAAAGTTACAAGCATTTTAAAAATCGGAATAGAAAGAGATAGGTCAAACGGCCAGTGAAGTCAGAGCTGGGTCGTTCATAGTACCCCATTACATATTAATAAAAGGGCCTCTAAAATGCTAGGATTTGTGATTAGGAATGGAAAGATGTTTCGAAAACTAAAAACTAAAAAAATACTTTACAACACCTTAGTACGCAGTATTTTGGAATATTGTAGTGTAGTTTGGCGTCCACATTACGCGACACATATGCTAAGAATAGAAAGAGTACAGAAAAGGTTCGTTTGGCATCTAGCGCGATACACTAAATTCGCCAGAAGAACTGTCTCATATAATGATAGGCTTAAACATTTCAGAATCGTGTCCTTGAAGAAAAGAAGAGAGTATATTGATTTATCTTTTTTATATAAACTGATAAGAAACGAAATAGATTGCCCCTTGCTTTTAGAAAAAAAATGTTTTAGAGTACCGCGCAGATATCTCAGGTTCAAAATTACTCCTTTAGTGCCCCCCCTTAGGAGAACAGTACTAGGTGCAAACTCCCCTATTCCCCGATTTTGTAAAATATAGAACCACAATGACACGTTTGACTTGCATTACGATAGCCTTCCTAAGCTCCGTCGTTTGTTGATGGGCTCAGTGGATTCATGATATCAATATAATAATAGTAAGTACTTTCCTAACTGTGGCACTTAAGTTTAAAAAGTAAGTATTCAATTATTATTTCTCGCTAGGGATTGTACAATTAGTATAATTTTAACAGATATGTTATACCTATAAATTAAGGTTAGAATCTTAACAGTACTTAAAATAGTAATTTTGTTAATCTCAGAATAGTGCACGCTGTGTTTGCCTATAATTGGTTGCGCACATAGTTAATATTTTTAAGCTTAGAAACCGTGTAATCGAAACTGTGTATCAACTGTTGGTGAACCAAATAAATAAAATAAATAAATAAATTACTAAGCTCATAAGATGTGGTAGCTTTGCATACAATATCTTTGGCATGTGACGTCACGAGTAGATTTTTCATAGTAACTGTGGGGGCGCTCTGTTTCGCGAGAAAGGGACAGGAGATGCCTTCTGTAGAAACTTTAAAAGCTTATTACTCCGTGATTTATTTACCGATTCTGCTTATTTTTCCAATTTTTGCATTCATTTTTAATCTTTTTTATGAAAGTAATATTTACTTGTTCATTTTTAATAGTAGTCATCATGCCTATTGGATGAGAAGAGCCGAAGATCGGGCTCAATGGCGTACCTTGGGAGAGGCCTATGTCCAGCAGTGGACTATTACGGGCTGATTATGAAGATGACTACATTAGATATAGTGTTGAGCAGTCTATTTAAACATCTTTGAAAGTAGAATAAGTTTTGTGTAAAAACATTAAAAGCTTATTACTCCGTGATTTATTCACCAATTCTGCACAAGTGGATTTTTCATAGTAACTGTAGAGGCGGGGCGGCGCCTCCGAGGCACTCTGTTTCGCGAGAAAGGGACCGGTGATGCCCCCTCCAGAAACTTTAAAAGCTTATGACTCCGTGATTTATTTACCAATTTTACTTATTTTTTACATACAATTATTGCATTCATTTTTAATCTTCTACATGAAAGTAATATTAAGTAAGTAAGTATGTATCTTGTTAATTTTTAGGACACTAGCCTATTCTGGATCCTAAATTGAATATTTATTATTAACCTAACACTATGAATAGGTACACTATTCCTAACTCACAAATATACAGATTTCAATAATAAATAATCTAGTCATTTAAAATAGACGATAAATATATAAAAATCCATCGTTTTGTCTACAATAAGCGTCACTGATTAGGTAATTAAATATATTATTTTAAATATACGATCCCCGAAAAGAATTAGGGACTTTTTACATGATTATGGTAGGTATTTGTTTTTGATATTCAATGAGAATGGTCCCAAGTACCAATCAGGAAAACTAGGCCACTGATATTAAAAAGATTCGAATGATTCCGCATCGATTTTTTTATAATTTGGCATCTGTGGTCTACCTTAAAACGCTTTACAGATATTTAAATTCATTTTCATACCCTCCGTATTATATTTTGAAGGACGGTATATTTACACAAGGTCCTCCCATCGCTAGTTTTTCAAGCCTAACTAGGTTTTCCTGTTCTTTCCTTTGCATTTAGCTCTTCAACATTCAGTCGAGAAGTGTAATAGTTGATTTTGATAGATTCAAGTCTGCTTTGAGCATTAACAGACGATCAAGAAAGTTATATGTATTACATACACTTCTTTGCAGACGGTACACTCTATTTACTATCTAGTACATAAATATAATAATTAAAATAAAATGATAATTTATTTTAATTAAAAAAAACAGCGATTCTAGACAGACAGGTAGATACCCAACACAATTATAGGTATGTTAGGTTATATTTATGAAAGTTGGTGCGTGTTGAGGTTATTTTACCTATTAAGTAAGTATTATATTTATTTATTCTAATGTTATTAATTAACTCTACATTGTGAAGTTTACTACCTACAGGTATGAGAAAACTATCTACCTACAACTAGAATTTGAGATGGCGTATTATTAGAAAATAATTTCATATTAAATAACATTTGGTCAAGAATATCAAGACTCCAATTTAATCGGAAACATTAAAATTAATAAGCGTATTTTTCATATGGATTAACACTAATATTAATTAAGCTACAATTAATGTTATTAATATGTAAATACGAAGTATATTAAGTAAAGGATAACTACGTTTAAAAAAGGTTTTCTCGATGGAAAAGTGCACGTTTTGTTCGTGTTTAAATTATTTTGCTCCATAGGTAACCAGCGTTTCATAATGTATACAGATACTATAGCCCTATACCTACTACAAATTATTATGAAATGATTTCAGTACATTTTTACATAACAATATGAGTACTTAATTAAATCTGTTATATTCGAACAGATTTTTATTAAATAGCTTACAAAATATTTTGATGAAGGTAGCTGGGATTGTGTCGTGTGTCACAGGGTCACCGTTTCAGTTCGCTTTATCTTATATTATTCATATAAAATATGGCGTAAGACTATACAGATAAGCTTTTACTCTAAATTAGGCTAGGCTAGAGCGAATAATGATTTAAACTACTGGCGTATCGCTTCACCGCCTTTCCGAATTAGCTCACTATGTTGTCTTCCTCATAACGAAACATGTACAGGCTTATTGTGCTATAAATCGCATTTTGTGCGTACACACAACATATTATATAAATAGCAAAGTATGTCAGCGTTCACACTTCACGCACACTCAAGTGTTTAAACTTTGTTCAACAGCGCATTAAGCATGTTGCTGCAGCTATTCCTAACGCTATTTACAAGGGAGGCTAAATATTATTCTTCTGTTGGCGGTGGTGGGGTGCTTTTGCTCTCTTCCTCCTGTTTAGCCCTTGCTTCAGCATCTAAAAAAAAAATATTTAATTATAGTAACTAGTCAGCCATAGGTAGGTATGTACCTACTTCACAATCATGCATGACAACTTCCGATATTGGTCTTTCCAAAAAATGGTTTTAGTATCTTGTTACTTAATTCCTTGATTTATGACCTTTATGTGGTATCGATATGGCAACACAATTATGTGCTATGACTTTTAAAATGTCGCCATAAAATTCACGTTATTTACAAGGAGCAAATCCTCAACAAAACAAAACAGCTGATAATTCTCACGCCATATGCTAGGGTCTTCGTCTTCTTCTTCTTTAATGGCTTTCTATCGCTTTTTTGCAATAATTCTGCCAATGTCAAGTGAGTAAAATTTGTACGGTTATGTCAAGTCAAAGTCATATTTTGTCAGTCAAAACGCCAACAGTAAAATGGTGGATATTTTACTGAAGGCTCTAAAAAAGGCCGTTGAAGCAAAAACGAAAATGCATGGTTTTATGATCTTGAAACGATTTGCCAACACTTGTGCACATTCACGAACACTTAACGGATAATAATCCACCCTTATTACACATTAAAGTTCAAGATACACTAGTTTTGAAAAATAAATTCAAAATTCACAACCGCCATTGTCGGATTTTCTTCAAAGACCTATGCTAGGGGGTCATTCACATCGCAGCGTGCCTACCTACCTATAGAAAAGTAAAGGTCTACCCTATATTTATCTACTTACCTTTAGTTGCTTGCTCCTTCCATATCTTCTTATTATCGCTGAGGCAAGCGATCCATGGCTTTCTGATCTTGAATTTTGGTGTTTCGTTTGCTGAAAGAAAATAATTGACATTTATTAAACTCGTTAAAAAAACCATCGAAGGTTAATAATAGCCTACTCTTATAATATTATTATAATTGAATTCCTACAATGGTCTGAAACATCAACGTCACCGACAACGTAAAACTGATTATGGTAAAGCTCATCGACAAAGATTGCTTATTGATCTTTGGTTTACCTAATACCTATCAAATAATTTTTGATGCCCAAATTATTTAAATGATAAACAACCATTTTAATGCTTGGTGAATTACTACTATACTAATAAGTGTGGTTTAATGTTCAGTTGATTTTAAAATCAGTGCTATTTGAAAAGGTTCTGAATTTTTAAAATGTATTTAGGTTTTGCATACGGCCCACCTGATGGGAAACGTCAAACGGTCACCGTAGTATACTTGTATTGTATTCTCTACTAGTATCACAAATAGTCACAAATGCGTTGCTTGCCCTGTAACTCTTACTATCATAATACCGAGTTCTCACCTGTATTATCTTCGTTGATAGTCTCGCTGCCAGAAGTGCTAGTCGAGTTCTTACTGCTGGAATGCATCGGACCTAGCACGCACTCCAGCATATCAGCACAAACCCCCATGCTGGGTTCCACAATGAACTCTATGAATCCAATCTGAGATTCTGCGACTAATGTGTTGTTCCTATCGCAGAGTGGACTGAACGGTAGACCCAGGTCCCGCTCTTTATCGCCTTGAAGGAAGAACTCGTCTAAGAGACTCATTGTCCACCGGTGGTGGAGGTCCCATCTCTGAAAATTTATAAGTTGCCATGTTAATTTATTCATTCCACCAGTACCTAGCGGTAGACGTGTGTTTGAGTGAAGGAAGGAAGACCTCGAATTGGAAATCGTATATCATAAGACAGTGACGTTCCTTGATGAGATATCGTGAGATTTGGCTTGACCTCCTCCTCTCCTAATCTCACGTGAGTTGTTTTTTGCGGGTTGGAAGACATTTAAATAATCGAGGAGCTATTTGTGCTACTTTGTGGCGTTCGTCGCATAACTGCTGATAAGTGTTTTTGTGTAGGTCCACAGTTTGAAGAAACGTGCGTGTTCTACTTACTTAATTTACTCAGTTTTGACGCAATCTTAAATGTTTTTAAAAAAAATAAAAATATTGACATTTCCATGACCAATCTCCGCACGTGAGATTGGGTGAGATTTGGCTCGAACTCCTCCTCCTAAACGCCTTACGTACCTAATTAATGTTCGCCTCTAGGTAGGTACTTATGCAACTACGCCGACTATAGTTACTTATAGGTGCAGCGACGAATATACGCAGTGGCTCAGTGATTATTTAGAACAGATCTCGTATGTCCAGTAGATTAAGAAAGAAACAAAGAAAGAGAGAGTTTTTTTAAAGAAACAAAAAATATTTATTCAACACTCATAAAAATAATAACAAGAACAAAATTATATAGGAATAGTAGTACACGTTACACGTGGCGAGCACGTTTATTACAACAGACATACTTGAAACTTATTTTGTATGCAATAGGGTCGCTTTACGCATAGCAAAAATATGGCGATTACGTTGCGTTGCACTTCGACTTTTCCATTTTTCGGTACAAATAATTAGTTATAAAAGAAATGCTTATTGTTATAAAAAAAATAAGCTTATAGACGGATGCATTGAAACTATCACTATGATTTATTTCAATGGGGTGTCTTATTATAATGTAACATTTTAGGACGTTTGAATGATTTTTTAGAGGTCACTCACGATTTTTTTCTATCGAGAAAACTTTTCGTAAACGTGTTTCGGTTTCGGCAGATGGAAAGAAGATATGACCAGTATTAACGTGCATTTTTTTCAATCTAGTAAATGGTATACGTTTTGAGATAATCACGTTCAAAATAGTCGATTTGGGAGCATTCGGCAAGCATTAAAAAGAGAGGAGAGTAAATATATAGGTACAGTGGTGTTGAAAAGGGCTTAACTCAGCATTCATGCTGGTGTACTCAACACCTGGCGCAGGTTTCCAGTTAAACCCTTATGCAGACGTAGTAATTGCAGACATGATAACGAATCTTTACTGACCTTCGCCGGATGAGAGATATCACAACAGTGCAGCACAAGCGACGCAGCCTTGCTCTTATCCACGGTCGGTTCTGCAAGCGTCAGCAGAGACCTCATGTTCTTCAGCTGCTGGAAGTGGAAGGACATGTCCGTGGCCAACACCATGTCGATGACCAGGGTCCGGAACTCGCGGAACTCGTCCCGCGACAGGTTCTGGAGAATATTGCACTCTTCGTCGCGCATTAACCTGGAAAAATATTTGGGAAATCTTTTAATTTGTAATACCAAACCACCTTTTTAAATAAAAGCAAAAAAGTGGCAGGTGGTCTAGCAAAGATCCTTTTCCATAGCGTTTTAAACGCCAACAGATAACTCAAAATGAATGAGAATGACATTATTTATGCGGATGAAGTTTCCGCGGGTACTCATTTCCATAAATTTTGAGTTAGCGTGTATTAGCGTTAACGCTAATACAAAGGGATTTTTGCTAGACCACCCCCGTTAGGTTAGGTATAGCGTTTGTCCATATACAAAATTGACCTCTGTCTTGATCCTAACTCGTCCTACAAAAAGTCTCACAGCCAACGATGAATTAACTTAAACGTTGAACAAACCTAATTAACCGTATAAACAAGCGTTGTTTAAGCCTACTTAACCTAATTACTATACATGGCTGCTAAACACAGGTTATGCGACCTAAGCACCGTCTGGCACTAGAATGGGCGGTGTACGGTTTAGTATGCCATTAAACCGCTACGTGATTAGCCTTAGATCCTACTAGGTGTACCTAATCTGATGGTCAAAATGGACCGGATCACGGCGGATTTGATGGAACCACAGAGTAAATATTATAAGGTTGGAACGCCATCTCGTGAAGCTCCGCGAAGGCAACATTCCGATACCTACCTACCAAAAAATTTCACTTGCTAACCTGACCAGTAGGAAATTATGGCGTGGAGGTTATTATCTACTATTGAAATATATAGCTATACTTAGGGGCTCGTTCCCCTCTGTTCTACTCTTTGTTCTACCAATAGAACAAGCAGGAAAAAAATGAACCATCTGTTCTACTAATAGAACAAGGTACCTGTACCCCTAGAACGAGTTTTTCAAAATACGTGAATTCCATCAACATAGAATCATATACCTCCATGGTGAATTCGCTCGAACCCATTTAAAATTCGTACTGCCATTTTTAGTTCATCAACGTGTCCGCTAGGGGCGCTGCAGAGAAATGTATGGGAGAAAAGGGAGAAAACGTAAACGAATCTGTAAACTTTATAGTATAAAGTAGATATTAACAAGCTTTAGCGAGTAACTACTCGCGAGTAGTACTGTGTAGCTTTAGCAATTTATTGTCGTATCGTAGGGCGGGCGGGTTGATAGATGAGCGGAGGGCGTAGGGCGGAGATGATCGCCGGTGAACTTAACGGATTCATGAGCAAAACATGCTTGAGTATTTAAAGCAAAATAACTTAACCTAAGTATTGACTAGATGAGGTTATGTTAAGTAAAGCCATAATTCATTATAAAGAAGAAAAAAGTTTTTTCATGAAATTATAACATTTAGTAGACCTTTATTTTACATTATTCGTTGTTAACTGTTATATTATGTTGGTACCTAAACTATCCCAGGCTGTGGTATAAAGGAGGTATAATTTATGTAATCATTTAACTTACCTACTATTTTATTTACAAGATAAGTAGCTGGAGTGTTAATTTCTAATAGGGTTCTTGAGTTTAAATAAGCTATAAGTACGTAACCTTATTATTCATTGAATTTCCATACTAGGTCAGGTTAGTGAAGTCGTTCATCACTCATCGTTGACTCGTGAAGATACCGTACCTATCTTCAAGAAAAATTGTGTTTATGTAACCTTTAGAGAGCCCTAGAGATGCTTATAACGGATCTAAGTATGTGGGTTATATTTATTTAGGTCCCTCCCTAGCATATAAGTGTCAATATATTTTTAAACGCTCATTAAAGTTCCAGCCGTCTTATAGAAGAGTCAAAAAGATCTGACGAGCTATTTACACTTTTAGAGAAGCGCTCATTACTTATTGGGTTATTTAGTAAATAAAGCGGCTGACCTTACAAACGTAACAGAGTTTAGTAATTGGAGTAAGCCTATTAGTCAGACCTTTTAACTTTTAAGATGGTACCTACAGTGTTCTTACCGTACCTACCTTTTGGCCACATCGCTCGTAGCACTGACAACCGATGGGGAAAAAGGTTCTCTACGCTGCGTAGGCCGGCTCCCCACTAAGTGGGGACAGAACCACGGGGAGCCGATATATGCAGGAGGCAAGCAGCTGCTCTTTGGGGGAGGCTTATGTTCAGCAGTGGACGTCTTCAGGCTGATGATGATGGTGGTTATGGAAATATTGAAGAGTTAGCGTGAAACTGCAGAGCTAATTCTAACATCAACCTACCTTAGTTATTCTAAATTCTTAGATCACAAACCTACCTATCTTTAGGACAAATAACAAATACCTATCCTAATTTTTTGGCTTCAAAATTAATAAATAAGTATAGATACTTCCAATTACGCGAATTCTATTCAATGCTAGAGTTATAAGTATTTTTCGACTCGTTTTTCTTTTTAACAAGCTGCCAATCATCACATCGAGGATTCGGAATGTTGGCTGCGAAAAGCAACACTCACCTCCCCGGGGAAATTATGCCATCATAACGAGCCTCTTTCGGATCTTTTGTTGGGAGAAACCCCGAATTTCCATTGCGATCTATTGTACTCAACTTTTTGTAAGGTATTGTTGGGAGTCCAGTTTTAAGTTCGGTTTACATACCTATAATTTATGTTTATACTATAATGTAGGTACTGAATAACGATGGGTCTGTTGGAGTTTTTGAGGTGGGCTAAGGAACTCGTTAGGGAAACCATTTTATTCAGTTTTGCGATGAATAAAAAAAAATCTTAGAAGTCCAAAAAGATTTTTTCAAGTTGCAGTAGGCTTAGCAAGAATATTTACGCGCAAGTACTTCTAAACATTCCATACAACTGCCTTACGTTAATGTTACACTTACTTGCGCGTAAATATTCGTGCTAGGCCTACGTACCTAACACGCCCGAAGCACGAACCTAGCAGTTACGGAGGCATGTACATAAATATGAAACCAGAAGACTAAATTATGAAGGCACAAACAACAAGAAACACCCCCTTTTTCATTATAAAGTAGGAAGTGTTTTGTTTTATCCAACGATTTATTTTTGTCTGATTATTAAAAGATTTCTGATGTAGTATAAAAAGACCAGGTCATGTAGGTAGGTACCTATCTTAAATAATAATGTTTAGAAGTATTTTTTTTAACATTTTTGTAAATAAACGTGCAATATCCGCGGCTAACCCTGACGGTGAGTTGAACTGGGTACTTGATTAAAATGCAAATTCGCTGTCAGTGCAGTGCCAACGCAGCATAGAAAACAATTGAACAGTGCGACTACTTTAGCCGAGCGTTCGGAGATTTGGCTGCATTTGCGGAGTTGCTATTTGCGAACTTGCTCTAATAAGTTATTTACTGAAAAGATATTGAAGGATCTAAACGACATAATTTTATTATTAATGAAAAGGTTTTCGTCGTTTAATGGCTTTCTAGTGCTTTTCTTTTTATCTCAATAAAATGTTAAGCAATAGAAGGCGGGCGGGATGACAATTTTCACGATATTCTCACAAAAAAAAAAACAATTGACTATCGATGCTCTTCAGCTTCATATCTTTTTTACTTGTGCGGTTGTTGTAGCTTAGTAACATTATAATATTAAGCCACAAAAGACGTATAGAGAAAGGTATAACCACAGAGCAAAAAAAAAAAAAACGCTTCCCTCTACATAGAGGCGCCTTTTCGACACTTCTCATACAATTCAAGCGTGTCAGGTATTACAATGAAACCTCTATGGTTTACCTGCGCAGATGACATATATAGCAATTGTCTTGTCATTAGTGCCACTGCTGTCAGCAAAACGTGCTGTGGGTTGAGTCGATATATTTTTATCGATAGTTTGATATGAGTTAAGTACGCGGTAAGGTACCTCTTACCTGATTGTATCATTAGGTACACTTTAGTACCTACCTATATCTTTTGTGCCTTTTGTGCGTATTTCTATGTGTAATAGTGTTATTTTATTCTATTATACTCTATTCCGGGTCGACAATGGCCAGCCGATAAACATACCGGTATAAATCTAAAATAAATAAAATTGAATGTATTGGTATTGGTAGGTACGTCATGTTCGCGTCACGGATATACAGTCCACCTCACCTATTTTATGGCAAATGTAATGTGTGTAAGTATAGAGGTAGTTTATCGTCAGTTTATGGTTATAAAGATTAAGTTTATAAGCAAATCCGATAGGCGTCCAAAGTGAGGTTTTATGGGGGAGGCAATGTTTAGCAGTAGACGTCTGCCGGCTGATGATGTGTGTGATGATAGTATTATTATATCTATAAACTAAAGTTTGAAATAGAAGAAACATAACAAGTTATAAAACGAAATAATATATTAATATACAAAATAAAAAGCAAGTGAATTTTTTCATTCAATATCGACTAAGACGTAGATTCTTCCGTAGAATCAACGAGATCAGTTGTCTTTAGCAACCAAGAGCAATGGTTTTCTATGAGGCTACCATGGATGAAATAAAAAAAAGAAGGATTGAGTTTTGATTGACATCGAACTGAAGCCCAAAATGGCGGACATATTACATATGTGTGTCAGCTGAAAGTAGGGCGACCGGCTTCCTAAAGGAGCTTCAGTTTCGGATCAGACGGGATTCCCTCCTTCTTTTTTTAATAGCTCCATGGAGGCTACATGAAAACTCTTTCATGGGCGAGCACGCCACATCATTATAATGTCCTCATCAAATAATAAATGCGTATAAGAGAAATTATAGTCATCATCATCAGCCCGTAGATGTCCACAGCTGAACATAAGCCTCCCCCAGAAAGCGCCACTTTGAACGGCTGCTCGCCTCCTGCATCCACCGGCTCCCTGCGGTTTTCACCAGGTCATCGGTCCACCTAGTACCTCGTTAAAAATAGGATAGAGTTTCAATGTGGGAATAGCGTCAAAATATAAACGTATATGGTTAGACATTTTCATAAAACATTCAGCTTCAAAATGCTGAGAGCAAACCGTATCATGTTTTTGAGGAAACCAATTGCACTGTCCAGTTGCGAATATCTATTTATCTTTTATATTAGGATCTGTAGGAAACCTAATAAACATAAAATATATTAAAAGTTTAATTAGTAGAAGTCAATCTAACCACAAAATAAATTGAAAACATTTAAATTTTATTGTAACAAATTTCCGGATGGCATAATAGAAACTATCGATGTGTCGATAATTATAGGTTAACCAACGCATTACATCACTATCGGTACTTCTGCCATAGGGTAAGTTCGCTGGTTTTGCGACCACTTCCTATATCCGACCGTTTAATGTACATTTGATGAAAAAATACAAAAAATAAAAAGCTTGCGGTGAACACATCTTATGTCCAAATAGGTTCAGTTTTGTAACAAATATTATACGAGAAATCCCCAATTCTATTTTAAAGCTTTGAAACTTAAAAGCACATACATTTTAACTGCCAGTTTCCGACCACGTTTATCCACCATCTGGTTTAAAAACTACAGATACCCAAAATCGCTCGTGGTCGAAAACTAATCCAGCTGCAGAAAAATGCTATTCGACCGCAAAAGCAAACTATATCAAAAACATTATAAATACGTATTTATTTACATATAAAAGTACATAAATAGTCGATTACTTTGTAAGTTTAACTAATTAGACCAGACACGATTTAAAAAAAACGATTAATGCTGGTGGTCGCAAAATAGGCGTGACCAACTGATCGAACCATCATTGAATATTTCTCGCCCAGGGTCTAATGTGGGCTGGCTTTATTACAAAAAAAGTAGCGTATTTAGCTTGTAAACATAACTATGTTTATAAACTACGTTAGCCAATTTTTTTTTTGTTATAGCTGATATTTTAGCCATATCCTTAAATAATTTTTGGCGGTCTCAGTAAGAAAAAAGATCATGCTTTTTTATATGAGTAAGTGCCTCAAAGCTGGAGAAATCATGAAAATACAAGTCAGAGGATCTAAAGAAGCCTTTCTGATCATTGTTTCTATCATTTATTTACCACAAGCAGTCAGGCACCTACGTCTTTCAATTTATAGTGGTAGGAAACTAGCGAAAAAGTGGTCGTAAACATAATTTAGTGATCGAAAACTAGCAAAATAGTTACTATTAGCCTTTGGTTTAGATATTTATAAAAGGGTCGGTTATTATAAAAAATGATTGATAATCTGATAAAAATAAAGAGTATAATATTTGAAACGTAGCTTAGTAGCATCAAGTCACAAAATGATACTGGTACATTTTATTATGCAACCTAAACTTGACAACTCCACTAAGTGGTCGGAAACTAGCGAAATTACCCTATAATATCAAACTGACACAGAAGAGTACCCCGTACCGAAGTTTGGCAGCAATAATATGATTAATTTCGTCTCTATCTATAGGCGAAGCATCATTTGTTTCATAGCTCTGTGGGTATAACTGTGTTTGGCTAATCAAGAAGGGCCACAGTTAAATGATAGCCAAGTACCTATCCCCTAGATTGCGTTAGAGTGCGTGTTCACATACCCACGTAAAACTTTTGTTGTATATTTGGAAGTGATGTTAATATGTAGTAGGTATCTCTTCCTTGTTACTCTGTGGTCGCATGGTAGACGGTGAACGGCTCTGTTTTTAATATTTCAGCATAATTCGATTTAAGTTAGTTTATTGCGAATTGCCGGACCGTAGAACTCGAAATTGCAACCGTTTCTCTCGAAAGGTATTTTAATTAAGCTTTGGACTAACTAGACAAAGTTTTTGAGTTCTGCTTGCTTAATCTGCTCTTGTTAATTTTAAAGAACCTTGGTCTTTTTAACATTATAAAAAGAGCCTTGAGAAGTTAATATTACGCTGAAACTGAACGTTTTGAGAGTCGCACTGTTTTGGAAAATCTTCTGAACTAGGTTGTGGGTTCGATTTCCACCCGGGACAAACATTTGTGTAATGAACATCGATGTTTGTTCTGTGTGGGTGTTTAATTGTATTCTATGTAGGTATGCGATTACATACAAAAAAGTATCTAAGCATTGTATCAGTAGTCTAGTTACCATAGCACAAGCTTTGCTTAGTTTGGGGATAAATGGTGTTATGTGAAATGTCCTTATATTAAATTAAATTAAATTCTTTATTTCAAAAAAGTTGCAGTGCTCCACTAATGCTTATATTTATTTATTATAACATTTTTACCTGAAAGCAGCGCTAATGTGATGGTTTTCCAAGACCGCTCTATCATTGTACAGCAACGCAGTGTCCGAGCCAGACATTACATGGAAATTGTTCGTAGTGCCAGTGTGTTCGAAATCGTGGACTAAGGCTGCGACCAGCGTGGCGAAGATATCCAGGTCTGAGAGCCAGTTCTGGAAGGAGAAAAATGAATGACTAAAGTTTTGCTACAAATAGGTTGCTTAAAATAAAATTACTTCTTGATTTCAGCCAGTAGACGTCCACTGATGGGGTCTCATGGCATAAGCCCATTAGAGAGATTGCCGTAATAGTCCCGCTTGGCAGGCGTCTTGGTCACAAAACAAAAAAGTTTTTGTGTCTTGGTGTAGACCGAAGAGTCATTGGTGCAGGCAGAGCCGAGTGGGATTAGAACTTGGGATCACTGGAACAGTTATGTCAGCAACGTCAGCAACCTTAGTCTGTGCTCTGATATGTCAAGAAGTTAGGTTGGCTAGTGTGACTGAGTTGGCATGGGGATTTATGCATTTGCATAAATCACCCCAAGCGGGACGTCAGTGCAGGCTTTTATCGCCCTTATTCAGAATAAGAACCACGTAGCCAATTATTAGACCAAAAAATACAAACTTACCATGAGCCCTGTCTGACACAGCATGTAGTGGACGGTCTGCGCTACGTCTGCCGCATGAAGGTTGTTGTGGTACGGGTTGTGGAACTTACAATACCCCTCTTCTATTCGACTGAGGAAGTTCTCGAGGATTGTAGATGGAACCTGATGACAAAAGACCAAGAAGACATGTTTTGATAATGAAAGTTTGACAAGAACTTAAAATCTTATAGGGAGGTACATACCAATCATATCAGAACGCTCATAAAACTATTCTGATTAAAAGAAAATAAGAACAGACAACTAAAAATCATTGAATAGAAAAAGAGAAAACTAAAGGCTGTAGGTATATTTTTCTAATAAACCAACTAAATAAGCTAGTGAAAGTACTAACCGAACCCCCTAAATCTTACTTTTGGGCCCTTAGTGAATATCATGCTTAAAGCTCGTTCGACTTTGGAATAAGGTTATGAAAGCAGTTTAAAAGTTTCATGGGGCTTGCATGAATGTCAGCGATATGCAGATGAGGGCATGGTAGCCAAAGTTTGAGATAAAAGTACCTCCTACTTCAGCGCGGTAGATCTCCGTTTTATCATTAGCAAAAAGGATTATTAGCGCAGAATAATAGTATTACCGTACAGATTAGACAGCTTTCGATGAAAGAAAGATTTATATAAATAACGACTTGTTCTATGACTTGTGATAATATAGTAGAGTGGTTTTGGCTTTTGGAGGACATTGACAATGGCCTTTTCAAATAAAGGCTAACCGTGCCCCATGAAATAATAATGCAAAACCATTGCAGTTTTTGGTTTCGAAAACTTAGTAAACTATTTCATTTATCTCCAACTAGAAACAAGCACGCGCACCGCGAGAAGACTTGTCGTCGTTGTTAGAGTAACCCCCATATTCTAAAACATTACCTCGAGATTACTCCACTCGACTCAACCTCGAATTAACCTCATTTTTGTGTTTTGGTATTTTTAGTTGACAGTAAATAATCAACTTGACATTTCTGCGTCAATTTTTCTGAAACGAGAGAAGCGAAGCCACTGTCAACTCAAGGTACGTCGCGATGTATTTTGAGTTTCCCTCAAAGTTAAGTAGAAGTCAAGTGAAGGATTTTTGGAGAAATCTTTTGGAATATGTGGGTGAGACACTTCCATAGCCTTGTCACGGACGATCACGAGAAAAAACGTCGAGAAAATATAATCGGGGTGTGCATGTTATGAGCTGGTCGTGGGACCACTTCTTAGAGTATACTTTATTATAAGTATACTTTTTATCAAGCTGACAAATTTTTTTTCATCTTGACTTGCATAGACTGTTGACCTATTGACGATGCTCTCAATAAGGAAACGCTTTTCTAAAAGATCCCCACTTCGCCTAGCCTTCAAAACTTCTAAATTATACCTGTAGCCCATTTGCGGAGAAGGTAGGCACCTATTGGAGATAATAGAGTCTACACCCTATTGGTCGTAGATAAGGAAAAACACGCCCTAATAGGGTGACATAATGTTAAGTCTGTATTTGTTTCAAATGAACGTGAGCTTATGTCACAGTCAAGAGGTAATAATAGATACTTACAACGAAAATGATACGTAAGTACAACTTTTTATTCGGTAAGGAAGCCCATTGGTTTGACACGTGATGGTATACAGAATTAGGTAGTATTTGTTGCATGCGGAGTTTCGAAATACGGGCAACAGGCTACATTTACGGGCTACATTTATATACAGCAAGCAACAACCCAGTCATTAGTCAGTTAAAGATTTATGAATACATAAAAGACAACGAACGAAGTAAAATCCTTTTCTGCAGCACAACGATTTCAGAAACGGATTAATGGTACGTAACCTCGAAGAAAAATCTGATGTGCATCTTACAAAGCTTTTCTTTCTTTCCTTAATGATATAATATCTTTCTTTGTTCTGGTAGAGAATGTTAGGGAGTAATAATCTAGATGTGTTATGTACCTAGATACAAGTGGGTATTGTTAGAAGCTCACTTGTCAGAGAACTATGCTGGGGAGAATAAAATAAACCGACATCGTAATACCGAGGAATGGTGTCTCTTGCATTTTTCAACTACACTACACGGTACCCTAGAATTAGGGTGACTCAACTTCCCGGAACTGAGTGGAAATTTCACATAACCTGGCTACATCCCCATTGTAGCCGGGTATTTTTTAAGTCCCTCACCAACAAAAAAGTAAAAGGTAAAGTAAAGGGTTACCACCACTCAACTATGGAAAGGCAAGTTCAGTTATACAGTACCAGCAATCGAGTCAGAGAGGATAATACAATTACCGCAACACCGGAACACATCTGTGGCGTATAATTGCTTTCCGCTGTTACGTAATTAGTATTTCGTAAACTGTATGATAGAAAAGCTTGTTCAAGAATACAGATTTTTGATGATTCTCACCTTAAACTTATGTATCATGCCGTATCGGTTCAAGAGCTCGTAGCCGAGGTACTTGACAGGCGCCCCGCCAGCTGCCTCGTGGAGCGCGAACACATCGAACGACCACTCGTCCAACGTCTGTAACAGAACAAAATATTGTAGAAATGTAAAGACGACTGCAGTTTTATTTGTTAAATCTCTTAGTTATTCGAGAGAAAAAGTAAGGATCCTCATTTTATCGAAGCTATGGATCGGAGTTGTCTATTGTGCATTGTACCGGATTGCTTGCACCTGTAGTGTAATAGAGAACTTTTTTTTTCAACCACATTTTTATTGTAATAGGCTTGCTATAAATAGTTAAAATATTTGCCATTGTGCATTTTGTGATATTGTCTGCTCAGTGATTATAATAATTTAAATTAAGTACCTAACGACATTTGACTTGTAAAAGCGCTATGAATCGCCTATTTGCAAGTAAACACTTTGATTTTATTTATTCATTAATGACTCAAACATTGTTCAGTTTGTTTTTTGTTCAGTTGCATAGGGTCAGTATATAGTTTGTAAGCAAATTAGGTGATTCTTTATCTGAAGGCACCGGGTCTGATGTCTAAAAATTAAAAGCTGTGTCGCTGTAGTGTTTTTTCTTTTTACGAAATTATGATTATTGAGGGTATTAGGTACAAAGACGTCAAAGCCCCTAATCTATTTGTATTAGTAAGGCTTTTCCTGAGTGACTTGACTGACAGCTAATGTACAGCCCAAAGCTCTGGGTCTAGGGACTTGAAATATAGGACATGCCTGCAGAGGTATTAAAGGAAGGTAGGTATTGACCTTTTAGTAGTGCATCAGGCGTGCCTAATTAAAAAGGGTTATTGAAAATATTGGAAAAAAAAACCCATTGGGTCAAAAAATGTCAAACGAGGTGAAGTTGAATGAGGACCGCGAGTGAAACCGCGAGCTATCTCTCATATAATATAAGCCGAAACCAGATGAAAGCAATCCTCTTAAAGCCTTACTAGTTACTAGGCCGAGAAGTTAGTAATAGAATTAAATCAATACAGAATCGGATACCTTCCAAGAAATCACTGATTGAAACTGACGCGTAGATCAGCATTATAATTTGGTATCGTAAAGTGCTTTTAGACATGAAATTCTGAAAGGTTCTACTTTTTATTAATTGGAATAAGTATAAAATTCAACCGTTGCGATCTTCATTGCGTACTAATATAGGTACTTCTTTTTTACTTCCTTAATTTATTTCACGTCAAATACACGTCACAACATCCTTTGTAAAGCTTCTAAGACTATATCCAGAGTAATGACATGCAGAATTTTCCACTTTCCTGCGAACGGTTTTAACCTGGCTGCAATTTTCTTTACGTAACAGGATATTGCATCTTATTTACTTGGAAAAGTATGTCGTAGAGCGTTGAACGAGTTTTCTGTTGTTTAAATGGTAAATTCATTTTGTAAAATGTTTTTCATCGATCCCATGTGTTCAAAAGATACATCTATGTAGGTAAACAATCACATAATTTGTGTACCTACATAGATTTACACGTTAGACTTAGATAGCTCAAACAAACAATCGTCACAAGCAAGCAAGTCAAGAATGGTGCAAGTCAAGTGACTTGCAACCATTCTAGGATTCCATGCCTATTGTTTGTTTGACGAAAAAAACTATAGAAACTAAACTAAATTAATAAATAAATATGTGTGGACATTTCACACAGCTCCATCTAGCCCCAAACTAAGGAAAGCTTGTACTATGGGAGCCAGATAACTGATATAATACTTATATACTTTTTTTTTGTTTGTAAATACATACATAGAATACAATATAACACCCAGACGCAGAACAAACATCTATGTTCATCACACAAATGTTTGTCCCGGGTAGGAATCGAACCCTCGGCCCTCAGTTCAGAAGGCAGGGATACTACCAACTGAGCTATCGGGCCAGTCAAACTGGAGCATTTCTATAGATTTCTGCGAGTGACAGAGACGATGAAAAATAAATGAAACCTGACTATCTTCCTATGTGAGTAACATGAGAGGACGCTCCAAGAACCGATTATCTCGATGTGCATTATTTAATATATAATATACCATATAACATAATTCATCATGTTCCGTTCCTTACAAATAGTTCTACAGGCTAACGATTATATTTTCAAAGCTACGAATAACCTATACTATACCTAAGTATCTAACAAGAAACATTTCACCTATTCAGATTTGCCTTTACCCTTCACTTCCTGCATCTGATAGGTAATTAACGCTAAGATTGCTTATTTACACGTTATATTTCAATATAGGTATTTCCAGCATATTGGTTTTACTTTGAGTTGCAAATAAATTGATATTACTATGTAAATATGAATGTTACACGATGTTTATAGCTATTAGCACTAGCAAATTGAAAATTGAAATGACATTGCGTATTAGGTCACATTGTTTGCAGAACCGACAACGACAACCGATGGAGAAGAAAGTATCTCGATTGACGACCACGAACCACGTAGTGTTATGGGCAGTCGTGACGTTTAACACCAGGTGAACGACCAGCTCGTTTCGTCATTCATTTTCATAAAAAAGAGTAGGTACAGGCCGTCCCAGTATGGTACTAGAGGTAGACTCGACCTACCCGGCTAGCATGCGCGCCGCGATAAAATTTTCTCGGCACTTTCTCGTGAAAGACCGTGAGAAGACTCTGTTAGCGCCTAAATGTGTCTCACTCTAACAGCGATGACAAGATTTCTCGTGCTGCGCATAATTTAGTATGGTCAAAATCTTGGGGAGCCATTGGATGCAAGAGATATCTAAAGAGCCAAGAGAGCCCTTCAAACTATTCAAAATAGCGTTCAATGGGAGGAATAATTTTTAGCAGCCTACGAATTCAGCTGATGGTGATGCTGCTGTCGATAGGCTTAGGTAAATTTGGAGTCGCTACATGGATTCGCGCTGCGGCTTCAGGCTTCAGAATCAATTTGTTTTTTTTTGTAAAGAAAATAAATTCTATTTTCTGTTTACGTACCTTATAAGTTACACAACTATTATTAATAATAGGTATGCTTATATTAAAAATGTAAAATGAAGAAACTCATATTCCCTGAACAAAGGGAACGTTCAGAAATCCCTGAGCGGTTGTGTAAGTTAAACAAACAACAAAGAGTACAAATATCACAATATAGGTAAGCAGCAGTAAATCAATTCACCGCTACCGATATTTTAAAATACTACTGCTCAAAAATACCTACCTGTCAAAGGTAAAATCTCCGAAGGTATACAGAAAAAAGGTACTTTATTAGTCCCCCTTTAAATAGGCATGATGAATAAAGTTTTTTTTTTGCATATAATTAATAATATTCCACAAAAGATAAACATAACTATATAGCATTAACTATATGTCAACCAAATACGACCAGCTAAAAGAAGCCCCAGAAAACAAGGATATTGTAATAGGCGATCTACAGGAGCAAAATAGTGCCTTGCGCTCTCAAGTAGGGAACCTGCGCACTGAGGTTGGGGATTTGAACGTACGGCTGAACGAGTTTGAACAGCATTCTCGCGACTGCAATCTCGAGATCCAGTGCGTACCTGAACACACTTCCGAAAACATTAAAACGGTGGTGCGTCAATTGGCCAGTACTGTTGGTCACTGCCTTCCTGAACACAAACTATTGAATTACCACCGCGTGCCAAAATTGAACAAAGATTCCACCAGACCTCGCTCAATCGTGGTTAAACTTTCTAGTCCGTTAGCACGAGACTCCCTGATCGCCGCTGTGAAAACATTCAACAGAACCCACCAGAACGATAAGCTGAATTCCTCACACTTAGGTATTGCGGACCGGGAGAAGAAACCAGTTTTCGTGTGTGAACACCTGACCCCGGCCAACAAGCAACTACACGCGGCAGCCCGTAAAGTTGCAAAAGATAAAAAAATCGACTTTGTGTGGGTGCGAAACGGCAGGATCTTTATGAAAAAGGACGTTAACTCAAAAAGTTTCATAGTCAAAGACTTACTTTTCTTGAATTCAATTTAGTTTTTTCATGGTTAATTTATTGCGCACTAACTCAGCATGTAACTTTAAAATATCTTATCAGAATGTTAGGGGTCTAAGAACCAAAACTGATGTAGTGTTGACCAATGCATTGAGACAAGACTCTGACATAATAATGTTGACCGAAACATGGCTGAATGAGTCTGTATATGACCACGAAATCCTTGATGGTAGGTATTCAGTATTCAGGCGTGACCGCTCTTCCACCTGTAGTGATAAACAAGAAGGCGGAGGAGTTCATATCGCTGTCTTAAAAAAGCACGAGCCCAAACGTATTTTAAGGTGGGAATCGACGGATGAAGACCTCTGGGTTTCAGTCAAGTTGCGAGATGGTAGATCAGTTAAGCATTTGTATCTTTGCACGTTGTATAATCCTCCTCCTGTTATTTACGATCGCCTTGATCGAATAACAAAAAATATTACGCAAATAGTACAGCATAAAATGCCTACCAATTCAGTGTTACTAATCGCTGGTGATTTTAATCTACCAAATTTGGTATGGCAGCCAGGTACTAACACGAACTCAGTTCCTTCAGGTTGCAATAATACTCAGACCGATAATCTTCTCGTTGATGCCCTCGCCTTTAATAATCTTTACCAAATTAACTCAATTCAAAATACAAACGGACGCACACTTGACCTTATAGTTACCAATAATATCAACTTTTTCTCAGTAAATCAATGTAATACTCCACTCGTAAGCACGGATAACTACCATCCAGCTTTGAAAATCACCATGAAAATTCAACCACAAAGGAGAACAAAATTTATGAGAGTGCCTTACTTAAATTTTTCCAAAGCAAATTATGACCACATTAAGGACGAGTTAGGTCAGATTATTTGGAGTAACCATTTTAAGTCAACATCTTCAGTGGACGAAACAGTAGACATTTTTTACCAACTAATCACCCCCATAATTCTTAAACATACGCCATCATCCATAAAACGCGATAACACATATCCTTGCTGGTTCAGTCATTCTTTGATCAGGACCCTTAAAGAAAAAGCTAAATTTCACCGTCGCTTCAAAAAGTATGGCAACGACAGAGATCGAGTAACCTACAAAATGTTGCGAAGTCGATGTGACAACATGATTGCAGAGTGCTTACTTAAATTTAGATCAGATGCCAAATTACATATCAAAAATAATCCAAAATATTTCTGGACTTTCATCAAGTCATTCAGATCCAACAGCAACGATATTCCTGATGAAATGTTTCTTGGAGACCAGCATGTTAATGGCGGGCAACAAATTAGTAATCTGTTCTCACAGTATTTCCAGTCAGTCTACAGCAGCAACCCTGTGGGAATGCCGTTAGTCGATAATCCGAGCAATAGTCATACAGTCCTTTACTCCTGTACCTTCTCCAAGTCTGATATCCTTAAATACCTCATGCTTATAGATATTAACAAGGGCCCTGGACCAGACACCATCCCCCCTATATTTCTGAAGTCATGCGCTTCACAATTAGTGGTCCCTCTACAAATAATCTTCAATATGTCAATTACTAGCGGCATATTTCCCACAAAATGGAAAATAGCCAACATTACACCAATCCATATCAGGGATCATGGTAACATTACAGGCCTATCTCCATTTTGTCTTCCATAGGAAAGCTCTTTGAATCAATGGTACGGATTTTATATTTTCACCTCAAGCCATTAATCGACAGCCAACAGCACGGTTTTCTGCCAGGGAGATCAACCGCGTCCAACCTTTTAGGATATGTTAATGACATTACTGAAGGATTTGAGAATAAGAAAGAAGTTCACGCAATAAACACTAATTTCTCTAAGGCATTTGACGCGGTTGATCACAACATCCTTCTTCAGAAGCTTGCACATGCTGGCATATGTGGCTCCCTGTAGAGATGGTGCGAGTCATACCTCCGCAATCGCTCTCAGCTTGTAATCGTTCGCGGATTTCGGTCTCCGGCAATACAAGTACCGTCTGGAGTCCCCCAGGGTTCTCATCTCGGTCCTCTTTTCTTTTTAGTTTTCATTAATGACCTCTGTTCCACAATAACGTCCAAATTCAAAATGTTTGCTGATGACTTAAAGATATATAGAACAATTGTAACGTCTGCTGACACAATATCTTTGCAAAATGATATACATAACATTAGCCATTGGTGCAATAATAATGGAATGATTCTAAACCCATCAAAATACGATTTATTATTTAAATAGCATACCCGTCAGCGAAGTGTCCAGCATACGCGATCTGGGTGTTACTGTGGATCAGAAGTTGGATTTTCGTGAACATATTGATCATGTTACTAAAAAAGGCGCTCGGTTGGCAGGTTTTATGATAAGACAGACAAAGACTTTCAAGGAACCAGAAATACCCATCATTTTATTTAATTGCTACGTTCGCAGCCTGCTGGAATACTGCAGTCCCATTTGGAGCCCATCTTATGTAGTCCACATTAATCGGATAGAGAGACTTCAAAAACGATTTTTGTACCACCTCACATACGCAAACAATCGATGCCGCAGTCTTGAATCCTACGATTCAAGACTCAATCATTACGGTATGATTCCACTCCACCACAGGCGCCATACTGCCGATATTGTTTTTCTCCACAAAATCATACATGGAACAATAGACAGTCCTGATCTGCTAGATAAAATTGGTTTTTCCGTGCCTAGAACCGGTAGTCGTTTACACAACCGTAGAACATTCACTCTCTCCTCACGCCGCACAAATTACGGTCAACATTCACCTATGTACCGCATGTGCTCCTCTTACAACGGAGTTTGTCAAGAGCTCGATATTTTCAATGTCTCGGTCAACAACATCAAAAAATTTTTCGTCTCAAAATTATAACTTTAGTTTTATTGTAACTTGTTCATAAAAATTGTTATATTTCTTACTACTTAAGTATATATTATTTAGTAGATACTTCATGTAACGTGTTAACTTACAATTTATATTATTTATTATTTGTATATTGTTGAGAGCATAATGTTTCATATTCAGATGCATGTTGTGTTCGCATCAAGAAGGTCGTTCAGCCGCTATATTGATAAATGTTTGTACTTATGTCATGCACACTGTAACGTCCAGTTTGCGAACCTAAAAAAAAAAAAAAAAAAAAAACATTTGTGAAAACAAAAATTAAATATCTCAAAAAATGACAGTGTTTAGCATTTTAAAAATCGGAATAGAAAGAGATTGGTCAAACGGCCAGTGACGTCAGAACTGGGTCGTTTATAGTACCTCATTACTAAGCTGTGGTAACTTTACATACAATCTCTTTCGCATGTGACGTCAAAAGTGGATTTTTCATAGTAACTGTGGAGGCGCTCTGTTTCGCGAGAAAGGGACAAGTGATGCCCCCTCCAGAAACATTAAAAGCTTATTACATCGTGATTTATATACCGATTTTACTTATTTTTTCAATTATTGCATTCATTTTAATTCTTCTTTATGAAAGTAATATTTACTTATTCATTTTTAATATTAGTCGTCATGCCTATTATCAAAGTTTATTATTGTACTTCATTAATGTGTAGTGGGTGTAAAAAGACCATAATAATAACAACAAAATTATGACGTTTATGCACATTTGCGACACACAACGCACTGCACTGCGACGCGCAATTCATTAGTTTGTTTGTCTTGTTTAGAACTGATTTACTGCCAACTGTTTTATATAGTAGATGATAAAACGCCTCAATTTAATTTGTTATTTAGCAAATAGAGTGCTAACTCGAATTTTGGCCCGCATACATTTGGGCCAAAAGTGGTCAAAGTCAAAGAAATGTTTTATCAAAGTTCGTAATTAGGTTACCTAACTTTTGCTAGACTAAATAGGTGGGTAGGCGGTGGGGTGATTTGTACGTAAAGTAAGCCGGATTACGTGCTATTAATAAATAGGTTTTCCCAAATACATATCGATAAATATTTGTTCGCACAACAACACATAAGGCTACTAATATAAAAATGTGATAGTTTGCGTTTGTTTGTTATTACTACACTAAAACCCGATGAACAATTTTAATAAAAAAAAGTGTAGCAGATAATTTACATATTGGAATAACAATAGGTAAAGGACAACTTTCATTCCTGAGATGACACCCTTCCTAATATGACAATATGTGATTGCTATTACCCCAGATAATATACCTATTACTGTCACGTCCTAGCGAAATCGCAATATTGTAAAACTTACCTAGATGCGTCCTAGACGTTTACAGATATTTATTCACTTAAGTATAGATATTTTATATTAGTTCTAGTGTGAAACCTTAACCAAATAATTTAAACTTACAAGAAAGCGTTCTTTCAGACCAACGAACGCCAAATCAACCGTGAACTTATCTACTTTAGTATTGGTTTGTTGTGTGATTTTGTATTAAATACACCTACTGCTGATACACCTATACTGGCAGTATCAAACTTTAGCAATAAAGCAGCTTTTATTCTCAGGTAGCTTCCCAGTATGATACTATCGGAAAGGGAGCACTGTTGAGACCACAGCGCATCGTTACTTATTCCCAAAGGAGCGCAGGCAATAGCGGGTAGATTTATATATGAAACTGGGACGCTGGTTTATTTCGGCAATAAGCCAGCATATAAAATAAAGAAACAGAACAAGTATATTGTATTAGTCCATATTTTTTGGGTGGGCAAAGCCAGGAAAAATTAGGTACTTTCTAGATTTATCAATGTGATCTTTGCCACACCGTCGCTTACCATCAGGCGATATGGTGGTCAAACGTAAATATTATGGAAATGGCTAGAAAACTATTACAAGTTGAAAAAAAGGTTAGCCTGTCTAATAACAGTTAATTAGGAAAGATAGAACGGAAACAGAAATTATACAAGGCATTGTTTCGAGCTGATGAATTTTTGATGTTTCCCAGAGATTTATTCCTCAGCGAAGCAAATTAACTAAGCATTGGGAATTTATAGTTCTGCCTCGCAACCGAGCAGCTAAGTACATAAATGTATACACAATAGTATATAATAATACTAAGTGTAATTTCACATGTCCTAAATGTACAAACATAACTAACCATCCACCTATACAAAGCCTATGACGGTGACCATATACCGCACTAATTGTAGTGGAACGTGCGGTGCCGACTTGACCTCTGTTCATATTTCCGTATATTCCGACAATTCCCAACATAGAACAAGTAGCTAACAATTGCCTTTGCATTACAACAATCAGCTTTATAAAATTGAGTAGAGGTTTGATAGAAAATTTTTGGAATCAGCACAATAGCTTTGATGGGTTTCAATTGAAAATCGACAATAACATTTTGATGGTACTTATTTGCCAGTGTTTTCGTTATGTCTCTCGAATAGAGACTGAACAAGTTATTTTATTGAATAAAGTTATTTATGTATACTTAAGTGTCTATCAAAATTGCGGTCTATTTGAGGTAGAAAGGAAGGAAAAGTGCGAGATCCGACAGCACAAATACATACAAATACCTACGTCATTGAGTACCTCAATAGGCTATCTTTAGATCGTTTGCCGACACTTAAACACGTAAAAAAAATCAGGTCTGTCTATTCCGGTCCTGCCGAGTCATAGAAATCCAACTTCAAATGCTTTGAACACTAAGTTCCGGCAAGGTTAGACCTGGCAGACCTTTTAATCTATTATCAGTGACACCTTGGCTATTAATGGGTATAGATTTCATCGGGATACTCGATGAGGTAGTTAAATGGTGTGAAGGGCACTTCGTAAGGGTCTGCCAGGTACTTCCAGCAAGGTGTGCGATGGCAGACCAACTTTAATTAATCAATGGTTAACTGTTGCCAGCATTTTCATTAAGGTAAAAAAAATCAAAAAAATTCTCTGATTTTTATGATCCGGCAGGATCAGAGTTGACAGACCTGATTTTTTTTACATGTTTATGTGTCGGTTAACGATCTACAGATAGCCTATTGAGGTACTCGATGACGTAGGTATTCCTACTGTGGGATCTCGCACCAGAACATCACAATGGAATATTTAATACTCTATCCTTAGCTACCTTTTCAACTTACGTATAAGTCATTTTTCTGTTTGAGAAAAAACCTAGTTTCCTATATTTACATTAGTTTAGGTGTTAAAAAACTAACCTTAAGTACTCTAACGACATCCTGTGGGAACTGCATAAGCGCCGTACTCGTGACTCTTCTATAGATCCTATCCACAAAGATCCCCGCTCGGATCGCATGCGCCACGGACCGGAACTTAGGTTTCTCGTCTGACTTCCGCTTCGCAGTCGCCAGCTGCCTTGTGAATGTGGAAGCCAGCCACTCTCGGACTTCAGGCGGGACCGCGTCCGGTTGTACTTCCGATAGCTCGTCATCTTCATCTGCCAATCTCCTGTACAGAACAGTTTACAGTTAGCTTCTTGTATTGTCGAGTCAAGCTTTGATTTCATTACGATTAGTTGTTATTCTCACTGAAAGCAAAGCTGCTGCAAAATTGTTAGACATTTTATAATTATCACGATCATCAATGTCTAATCCACAAAAATATACTAAGTCTTAAGTTCAGTTTGTTTTTAGTTGTTAGATAAATGTAGTGGGACAGTTACACTAAATTGGAAAGCACATTACCTTTCGCTCCTATTGATATTGGTTAGGCTTTTGAAATAACAATTGCTTTAAACTATTCTAGGAATGAAAACTAATGTTCTAGTTTTTAATAATTCAAAACTATTAAGAAATTGTTAGTTTCTAATTCTAATTCTTCAACTTTAAGTGTTGTAAAAACTGTCGAAGTGGCTAAAAGGTATAAAATTAGTGAATCTGAAAAAGAAAATGTTAATAAAAGAGACGAAGACCCATTTAGTGTGGGTACTATAAATAATCTTATTGACAATCAACCAAATGGAACCTCAATTTTATTGAACGATCCGGTTTCATTTTATTGTTCAGTGGTTAAAAAAAATCCACTGTGAAAATAAAGTAAGAAAAAGTTTGAAATCAGGCTTGTGTCGTGAGAAATAAAACGACTGGAAAGTAGACGTGGGGAACAAAATATGTTAGGTATGTGATTATATCGATATAGAGTTGCCATCACAGTATCAATAACTACACTAACAGTCTAGTGAAATCCAACAAAAATAGATTGACTATGGAGACAACCAGGAAAACAAAAAATGTTTTGATGGCAACACTAAACGTTGGTAGAGCATGCCGATTCCATCTGTAGCATGCAACATGCTCAATTTCTAAGTACATTATTGCTTTCCATTGCAAATATAGCCAAAGAAAAATTTACTGGATTCTATTTGTATTTCCAAAATATTTGTCTCTCTATTTACTGATATGAAAAGATTAAGAAAGTCACTAACAAACATAAATCTAATAAACTTATAAACCAATGAAAAAAGTAAATCGTTATACTTCAAAACGTTATTAATGAAGATAATGAATTGAAAATTAAAACATAGTAGAGTACTGCGTGAAACAATTGAAATTCCGTGAGTAAATATTAAGGTACTGACTATTAATTTGAACAATGAAAACAAGTGGCAAAAAGGGATTTGTTTATATTACATTTAATATCATAATTTTCTCCGTGCTCTCCGATACGTGATATTTATTGTTTTAATACACCTGAAGCACGTTTTATTTCTTACCAGCTTTAAAATAAGAGTTAATTTACAATATTGTCAAACATTTTGAACCTTAACATGGGTAGGGTTACAAAAATGGGTGAACTATGTTGACCGGAAAGAGCTTTGAGCTCAGCACATAAAATAACTGTGTTAGCAATGTTTGAAGTTGTTGAACTATAAAATCATTCAACTACTTTTTGAAGCTATAGAACGTAATAAACATACTTTATTCATATTTATGCAACTCTAGACATAAAAAAAATAATGATATCTAAAATCACACACACACTAATAATAGTTGCAAAAAATATATTATGGTATGTAGGTCAGTATATAAACTAAGTAGGCATTTAGTAAAATAAATGTTCCAGTTACAATAGAAAGCAATATAGCACACAACAGTTCACACAGTGAAGCGGGATATGAAAGGAATGTTATTGGGGACTCCATTTCAATTGCCACTTGAACCGAACCAGAATTTAACCAATAACAAATTGAACAATGTTATATTACGTAAACAAGAAAACATGACCTGACAGATAAATAAATGCTCGAAGATACCTGTAACTATCGATAACATAGCATAGTACTTTGTTGTATTCAAATTGTGTAAGTGAGTAGCAGTAGGTTTTACATTGAATAACTCTGAGGAACCCACAACAAAAATACTATTGGTGCCAAATATACATACGTTACCTTAAAATAGTCAACATGGATAATATCCAGCAAAACCTGATGTCAATGAACACGATAATCATAACCTTAAATATTCTAATCCAGTACAAGTGGCAAATGAATCTAATTAAACTGGCAACATCGACACACCTAAACACCAGGGTTGGAGCTGACTGCTGGCGCGCCACTGCCGGTCTAAAATGAAACACCACGTCAATGGGGCTTAGGGAACAAATCAAATGGGATAGTCAGGCCAGGGAGAGGGGATACGAAGAACAATATAGGGATTAATAATGATAATACTGATTGTCAATCCTCGAAACATAAAGTAGCGAAGTTTGTTTTTAGATCTCTGTTTACGTGCTGACGCAAGTAAACAAATTGTATAATAATGACAATCGATACTAAAATAATTATAGTAGGCACACATTGTAAATATACATATATCATAGCAAAATTAATATATAACGATACATATGGGTTACTGTATCATAAAACCTAAAATAAAAAAATCTTAGAAGTAAATTGAAAAAAAGTAAATGTGAAAGCGGAGCAGCAGCTATAAACAATCTCCGAAAAGGAATGGAACTTCATAAACAAGAAAAAGTCAAATCGAAAGGAAGTATTGGTATAGTGATACAAGCTATATGGTATGCTGAAGAGGGGTCACCCAAACGAAATGCATGCCTACAGGACAGAGACAGACGAGACAAGTAACAAAGAATGATCACAAAACGGACGACAAGGGATTGAACGACACATGGGCAAACATGGGGCTAGATTCCATGTCTAATCTAAACGGACAAGATTAACTACAAGAATAACTCACGCTGAAAACGTTATAAAGAGCTCAGCGTAATTTATCCTCTCAAATCTTAAAAATACCTAGAAAAAAACCTCAATTAACAGCAACATAATCCGGGAAGAGACTAAACTAACAGTAGGACAGGTGAGAACTGAAGCAACAGAATAGAAAGACCTAGCAGATATTGGACAGAAGGGAGTCGCGACTACTTGGCCAATGTCGGCGTTGATGTAACAGTATTAACTTTGCTTCATTCGGTTTCTGGGGGCAGCGTGCCCAGCAAGGCGTTCGGAGGCGTCTCGTATGGAGCGTGCTCTGCTGTGCTGGCGGCTGCTCGTGCTCGGCTGCTCTCTTATCCCTGTATGAGACAGAATCACTGGCGGCGCGACGCGACCAGCTTTGAAGCTTTAATTCGCATCCTAGAATTGATCACTATAATATCTAGTACAATAAAAATGATGCACATTTAGAGCATGATGTTGACTTATAAAAAAGGGCATCCCAATAAAATGAACTTTAATAAACTGAATGAAATGTCGGAGCGTCATAAAAGTTGAATATGAATATAAATTATAAAGAAAATATTGTTTTATACATTTCTCTGGGTTCTCCAGTTTAATTTTGTTTGAATACATTGGCAAATTCTGGTATTTATAGGTATTATGTAAATTTGTATAACATTGTATGTATGGGTTTAGTTTTACATGAAGGTTTGAGTTTGATTAGGAACTTGTTATGATTTTAACTCGTTTGACCATAAATAAATATCACAAACTAAGTAGAGGAATAAAATATATAACTAAGTAAATAGCATTCACTCATTTTATTACTGCTCTCTGCTCTCTAGTTGACTATACATGAACTCTACAATCTACAATGCCAAATTATTATTTTGAGAAGAGTCTTCAGCAATACTTATATTTTATCGTTGAAAGGTCAATTTGAATATGAAGCAAAATTATACAAATGTATCCCACTTGTATTGAAATGTAAATTTTGTTATTTGACGTTGCTTTCATAATGTATATCATTTGGCTTCAAAGCACATGGAATTTCGGAAACGTCTGCAGTTGTTACGCCAGAAGCTTTCTAGTGGGTTAAACATTTTGACGCCTGGGCCTGGGCTACTCCTTGGCACTTGCCTAGACAAGAAGAAAGGAAAAACATGCATGTGATGAAAACTAAAACTCAAAGTTGCGGTTTTAAGCAAAATTAAACGGATTTCCCGCGGGAGTCCCTTTAAAAATACCTGAGTGTTTGTAGATCTCTGCAGTGTAAGCAATCGTATGCATTTCATATAATTAGTAACGAAAAGAAAAAAGATTGTTAAATAATTGTTAATTTAATTGTTTGTTAAACAATCAGTTTAACCGTTTTGCCTTTTCACTGTTCAATGAATAGATTTGGCGTGAAAGAGGTAATAAACAAACAAAAAAGAATATTTTACTCTTAAATATTATCAGCAGGAACCTAACGTCCTAAAATCATACATTCCGTCAAAGACAATGTCACACATATCGCTTTTTCAATTTAAATAATCCCCACCGAGTGCTAGGTATTACAGGTCTTTGTAACCACGCAGGTAACAAACGAGGTGAATTGATTGTAAGCCGATTACGTCAACTTCACTGCGACTTCAATCAAACATTCGGAATTACAATCCCTTCGTATACAATACTAAGGCCTTCGTTCTCTATATTCGAGTAAAGTTTCGAGTTGGCTAGCCACCACGTAATGTCACTTGTAACTGCAGTAACGAATTTCAGAATGTTCGAGTAGCGCTAGCCGACCCGTAAACCAGGCTGCTACTTACAGGACACATCAGCTGCCGATTAGTACGGTTAACCGACGGCTATAGCAAAACTTGTTGCAAGCTCGCATGTGTTTGTAATTTATTATTATAGTTTGCATGCCACAAATACTGAGATCTGCGGAACTGAAAACTACCAACCCTGTTGATTACGCTACTGCTATAAAAACATCGACTATTCCTGTTTCTATTTCGAGATCAGATACTTATGAATATAGAAATCATTGTATTTAATTACTAAAACAGTCCGCTCAGAACCGTGGGAAGCCGATGGATACTGGAAGCTAGCAGCCGCTCAAAGTGGTGCTCTTTGGAGGAGCCCTATGTTCAGCAGTAGACGTCTACAGGCTGATGATTATGATGATGACTACTAAAAAAGTTTTTGTTCAATTATAATATGTTTAAATACTTATATAATATTATGATATTTTTGTTTTGTCTTGTTTTAATTTTTATTATTGCGTCAAGATAAAACCACATGTCAGGTACCTATAGGTATGTAATCTAAATTCGTATTACATTCCTCATTACATTAATTTAATAAGTTGATACCCTATTTTGTAAAGGTAAATCCTTACCTACTTACTGTTTTTAGGTAGGGAATAAATACTCTTTGAAGGGCACCTACCGCACCGCAGCACATAGCTGGCACATAAAAATGTCAAAAAAATAAAAAACAAACCCAAAATGTCGTCACTGACAGCGGTCAGGGTGACTATTGAACGAACGAAATGAACAGTTGACGTTGCTACAGATCACCCTAAATTTTTACCCACTGAGTAGCTGATCGAAACTCTGTTTTCGTTCGTGAAACTGGGAAGAACTACTCGCCGCCTTTACGTCCCGATCAGTATTACTCACTGGCCAAGGTAATCGTAACTTTAATCGAATATAGAAGCCTTTTCAATCATTAATCTATAAAACAATACATATAATAAGTAACTGGGCCAAAAAAATTTTGATTGTTTTACACTTCTTAATCGATATATAGAAATCGAAAATGCTTTTTTTGAGTGGCATACCCTGAAGAAGGCCTACGTTCATCAATGCACTGTATACTAATAAGGCTGCTAATAATGGTGATGTTTACAATTTAAAACAAGCTACTTACAAAATGGTTCTCGACGGCAAAATTACCTGATCGCGGCCTTTTCTTCCTAATTAACTTGAAACCTTATTCGATTAAGGCTTCACTTTAATTTGCCAAAAATAGGACGTAGTCAGGAGGGTTTTCGGGGATCGTTATACGTAACGTCTAACATAACAATGAGCGTGTTCCTAGTTTTTGGCCCGTTCTCTAAAAATATGCTGACTAGAGCCGTTGGCCATGCATCAACGTAAAGAAATAAAGAATGAAAGACTTTGAATTTGTCGTTTCTATACTAAAGTATTACAGCTCATAGGTAGATCTATATATTTGAAATGATATTAATCATCATTGTGGCTTCATCATGCAGGCTGCTCGGTCTATATAGGTGCGATCCAAAATGTTTCATCTTTGAAGAGTAGAATAGGCATGATGACTACTATTAAAAATGAACCAGTAAATATTACTTTCATAAAGAAGATTAAAAATGAATGCAATAATTGAAAAAATAAGTAAAATCGGTAAATAAATCACGGATCAATAAGCTTTTAAAATTTCTGTAGGGGGCATCTCCTGTCCCTTTCTCGCGAAACAGAGCGCTCACACAGTTACTATGAAAAATCCACTTATGACATCACATGCCAAAGAGATTGTATGTAAAGCTACCACAGCTTAGTAATGAGGTACTAAACGACCCAGCTCTAACGTCACGGGCCGTTTATCCTGTCTCTTTCTATTCCGGTTTTTAAAATGCTAAATACTTTGTCATATTTTGAGGTATTTTATTTTTGTTTTCACAAATGTTTATCTTTTGAGGAATATTATTAATTTATGCAAAAACCAAAATTTAGTCATCATGCCTTTGTTGTTTTTTTGTACTTTTGAAAGAGGTATTCTACTTTAGAGTATGATGGGCTCTACCAAAGCAAAGCCCTTGGTACGTTTACTTATTCGCCTTGGAGTTTCGAATTTTCCCCTAAACGGTTTTCCTATCTCTCTGTTACTTTTCACAAATTGTCCTTGATTGAAAAGGCTTGTTATTCGTTGTTTTACTAAATAAGAACAATTGGATTTTAATGCTTTTCAGTCAGCTAAATAGTAATTAAAACATTGTATTTAAATAAAATAATATGTCATTATAAATTTCAATAATTAATTAACGAACACAGTTTAAAATAAAAGTTAATTTATAGAACCCCGTAATCATTACCAATTAGCAAACCCAAATTTATAAAAATAACGTAAAAACGCCCCGACATTCCGACACAAAAGAAAGTAAAACCAATCGAAAATAGACGATAAAGGAAATTTAGTCGAACAGTGATCTAAATTCAGTTATAGCTATTGAAATAAAAACGAATAAAAGAACTAGGCCTTTCGCAAATGAAATTTATAACTACGAAGTAAAAATGGCTGTTAGAAATCTGAAACATAAAAATTATGAAAGTATCTGAATTTGTTAATAAAAATTGAACGGGGTCGACTACGAGTCACAAATAACTGTTTTTATGACCTGAAATCGGATGTAACTCAGTACTGAATCTTATTTAAAATTCCTTGAGGCAGTTTCACTAAAAATCTGGATTTTCAGACAAAAGAAACTTTAAAATCAATAGGGCTTTTGCAAAGTAAACCTTAGCTGCCTCAAGCTGTATTCATTAGTTTTCAAGTTAATAGCGTGAGCGAAAAGAGTTTAGTATTTAACCTCTTCCTGCACTGGTTAATAACGAGTTTTAAGTTAATAGTAGTTGGATTCAGCTAAAACAAATTGCTTGAGAAGCGTAATCTCCCTCGTTACATAATATCATTCAGCGAAATTAGGTTAGGTAGGTTGGTATCTATGGTAAAACTTACTTGGTCTCATCTATGTAGACTGCTTCAAGAACTTTAGCAGCATACTGAAGGTTCTTTTGTAACGTTTCTGCTGATATTTCACCTCTGTTTAATTGTCTTAAGAGATATCGTAATCTGTGGACAACCAGAAAAACAAATTATTGTAATTATAAATGCTTGCAGTTATAATTAGTGGGGTTATTTTTAATATTGTTCATATTTTGGGTACCCATAAAAGGGATTTTTGAGGGGGGTTTGATCTATATATACAGGCCACCGGCATTCCACAGTGCAGATCTGTGTAGATTAGACATAAATATATATATGTCATCGGCAATGAAGATGAGACTACTACCCCGTCCAAGGGAAATGGGAAAAAATCTGATCCATTCATTCTTTTTCTCTGGCCTTTCCCCTGTCTTTTCCCTCTTTCCTTCGACAGGTTTAGAACAAAAACATAACGCGTGTAAAGCCGGGACATATCAGCTAGCTAAGATAATGTATAAGGCCATCAACCAATACCAAATTTTGTCTTTTGTAACATGTAGTTATTACCACCAGGCCACTAAAATTTGAGGACTAGTTCAGAGTAAATGCAATTTGAACGGGCAGCAAGTCCGTAAAAGGGTACCGGGCACCTAAAAGCGAATAAAGGTTACCCGAGATTGGTTCAGGCCGCACCCGGCCAAATTGAATTGTGTTCACACGGCCTCGTAGAGGTTCGATTTAATCGTTGGTATTTAGAATTTAAGCGAACCAATTCATAGCTATGCTCGGTGATTCCCTGCGAGATAAGATCCCGAATGAAAAGATCTGCAGGAGGACTAAAGTGATCAATATAGCTCTTAGAATTAGCCAGTCAGGCCACATCGCTTGTAGAACTGACAACTGATGAGAAAGGTGGAACACAAACCGGAAGACGCAGCGTAGGCCAGCCCCCCCATTAGGTGGGCTGACGATTTGATGAAAACCGCGGGAGCCGATGGATGCAGGAGACGAGCAGCCGCTCCAAGTGGCACTGTCTGGAGGAGCCCTATTTTTAGCAGTGGACGTTTTCAGGCTATTGTTATGATGATAATAATAACGTTGATAAATTTAGACCATTCACAGGTCTTGCATCCAAGCAAAATAAATTATACCCAAGTGAAAAAAGTATAGTCTAAATTATGGATTCATCACTGACAAAAGTTTTGTCGAGAAAGAGTACAACCGAAGTTTGCACGCAATATGGTGGAAAGTTAAACACTTCGTCATCTCACCATGAAAGTTTTGCAAGTAACGGCGCGATGGAAAAAACTTCCTTGCCAGCTTGCGACAAGCCATCTCGTGCCTAAGTAGGTCCCTTTTTACCCCTTGTATAACAATCTAATATGAAAGATATAAATTAAGTTGATGCATGAACGAAATGGCTTCATATCATGATGGATGTTCCAGTTTAATATTTAGCATTAGGTTAATAGCATGGCAAGTTTAAACTATTTTTGATTTTAATTTTTTAATTTAAAACAGAATACTGCCTAGCCTAAGCTAAAAGCGTTTTAAAAAAATTATAATACGCTCTTTTTTTCTGAACATCGTTGGTATGTTGGTATGATGTCATAAGGTAAACAAATCCATTGATGGATCTCAGTGTCAGAAAGTCCAATAATGGATTGGCTAAGTGGAGTATGGAGTGGGTTTAATTCACAGAGCAAAAAAAACCGCTTCGCCTCTATAGAAGCGTCATTTGTTTCAATGCTCTGTGGTTTAAATATAATTACCGTTCAAAAATTTTAAAATAAGAACATACTCGTGAGTTTTGTAAACCAAATTACTACTGAAAAATGATCCATTTTTTAAAAAGATATTATTATTATAGTTAATAAACAAACAAACAAACGTCGGGGGTTCACAATTTCTCTGCCTTCACATAATAAAATTATATTGTGAATTCAAAAACAAAGGTCAAAATAATTTTTGCGCGTTTAATGAAGTGTGCACTCGTCAAAGCGTGGAAGATAAACTGAAAGAAAAGAATGTACAAATATAAAAACGTAACAAAACGTGAAAGACAATTCAATCCTCAATAGCTGAAGGGCGCTCTCTGTATCGGCAGCGCGATGAAGTGAGTCAAATACACCGTAACATTTGCTACGCCCACGCTACCGCTCATTGTGAACGTGGACCTATTTTTTTAATCATCGATAGGCTAACATTTGACCACGGTCTCACCTGATGGTAAGCGACGCGGTCGACGTTGCACGATGGAGCATGCTTGCCTAGAAAATACCGGTTCACTCTAGCCTTAAAAACTCCCAGATTATATTTGTCAGGAAACAAAGACGCTGGTAAGGTGTTCCATTCTTATACTAGGTATACAGTGAGTTGGAAATATAAACATTTTAAGACAAAACTTTTTTTTTTATTTTTTATTATTATTTTAAGACAGCTTGACGATGAAAATATACATAGCACGCTTCTTTTTATACCGCGGTCTTTTTATAGAGCGCTTTTTAAAGTTGAAAATCTGAGATCATATTTTCATGTCTGCGCATGGATATTAGTTAATTTTGCAGGTTTATAATACGTGATGATGCTAAAAGAATAGTCCAAGACATGTTTAAAATAAAAAACATTTTTTTAATAAAATATTTGTTTGGTACTATGACGGGCCCGGTAGCTCAGTTGGTAGTACCCCTGCCTTCTGAACTGAGGGCCGTGGGTTCGATTCCTACCCGGGACAAACATTTGTGTGAAGAACATAGATGTTTGTTCTGCGTCTGGGTGTTATATTGTATTCTATGTATGTTTTGACAGCCTCCGTGGTGTTGTGGTTGAGCAGGTCGGCTCATAACCGGGAGGTGGCGGGTTCGATTCCCGCGACAGGACAAGTATTTGTGCCCGAAAAAACAAGCGCAAATACTTGTTCTGTGTCTGGGTGTGGGACCATGGTCCTCGTAGTTCCTGGGTCCCTAGATACAGGGAATCCTAGTTAGGGTCCAGGATCTATGTATGGGATCGTTGGGCGTTATTTATTTATTTATTTATTTACAAACAAAAAAGTATATAAGTATTGTATCAGTTATCTGGTTCCCATAGTACAAGCTATGTTTAGTTTGGGGCTAGATAGCGTTGTGTGAAATGTCCACACATATTTATTTATTTATTTATATTTATACTTAATTTAATATTGTAGTTAAGCTAACATAGTTACCAATCCTCAATCTCTTCCCGTGGATGCCGTAAGAGCGCTAAGGGAATATCCAGGGAATGAGGAAAAAAATGAGCATGAGAATTTTCCTCGGTATAATAAAATCTTCTGTGATCACCAAGCCGCCTACCGAGCCCGGTGATCATGGCAAATCCCTTATGATAAGCGTCTAACGTGGCCTTTTATGGGGGAGACCTATGTTAGCTATAAACTTCCTCCGGCTGATGATGTGTAACATAATTTTAATGCTATTTAACCTCAATTTCAAATTACTCGCAAGCTACGTATAGTTCCCTTGTTTTAGGTTAGGTTGCACAAACAACTGATGTTTTCGATATTAATATTATTAAATTAATTATGCTAATAGGATTATTGGGGCTCCCAAACAACCGTCACTCGAATACTAATAGACACACTGATCTCTATTTAAATCACACGGCAACGGACGTGCTGATAACAATTTGAATAGAAATAGGTCAATTAGATTGGTAGGTAGCGCACTCAAATTAGGTAGTTTTAATCTTTAGACTGGTAACCGATATAGCTCTTAGAATTAGCAAGTTGAAATGGCAATGGGCAGGCCACATCACTCGTAGAACTGACAACCGATGGGGAAGAAAGGTTCTCGACTGGCGACCACGAACCGGAAGACCTAGCGAAGGCCAGCCCCCCCATTAGGTGGCTCTGGTTAAAACCAAGGGGTGCCGATAGATGCAGGAGGTAATCAACCGCTCAAAGTGGTGCTCTGTTGTTTGTTAACCATGTTATCATCATCATCATCAGCCGGTATAGTCCACTGCTAGACAAATACACGCGACATAGCCCGATCCTCAGCTAATCTCATTTCTCTGCTGCCAGCTACTCTGCGTGTATCGTCGCTCCACCAAGTCAGAGGGCGTTTGCCAAGTCGCTGTCTCTACTCAAGAACACGGTTGGAAATTATCTTAGAGCGCAATTAAACCTATTCGAAGGAAATTTTCTCGTCTAGTGAAAACTTATAAATATTACCAAACTCTTGGCAGTAATATGTACCCGTACATTCGAAACTGGTTAGATCATTGAAAAATAGAATAAGAGAAGACACACTAAAAATAAACTCAATCACAAAACCCACTCCGACGCTCCGACGAAAATGTCTAATATCAGCAGCACTTTGTAAGACATCTCTCGCAGAATAATGTTTAGGCACTCATCAATCAGGTTCTCTAGAGGCAAGTCTAGACTGGGATATACCAAGTATTATAGACAGATCATACCCTTTTAATGTGTATATGCGTCTCTAAAAGTAACCAGTTTTATCAACCTTAAAGTACCTATAAAATAGCGGTGTGGTCCCAGTGTCCGAAGGACCACCTCATTCCGTGGGTAAGAGCCGGCTAATATCTAGGGAGAATATATTCTAGAGAAAGGGCAGCAGAATCTTGTTCGGCTCAGGCGCTTCTGCCACATTTGTAGCCCGCTTCGAAAAACCTAAAGTGCGTAGAGGCCACAATAGTGGCTTATTATGTGTATTGTTATTGTGTGTTTTTTACACACGTAAAAATGCATTTGGTTTGAAAGCCAAGTAATGCTACTTGCCAAAACTAGTTTTGAAACTTTAAAACCCTACTTAGTTTTTTCGTATAAACCGTAAATATGCAAAACTATACCGCGCTATTTGAGGTTAGTAAATTCTAATTTACTTTGTATCGCTTTGAGACCTACCTACGCGCGCCGCGCCGCGCCTGAATGGGTATATTAAAATCTTTTGTGATCACCAAGTCGCCTAGCAAGCGTTGTAATTATTGCAAACCCCGTATGATAAGCGCGTAATGTGGTGTTTTATGGCAGAGGCTTATGTTCAGTGGAGGTCTTCCAGCTGTTGATGTAAGGGTAGTACTTCTGATCATCGCTCAGTCGTGAATCGATGCTAACTCAAGATATTATGCGGAAAAATCTCGACTTTAGCACCGATTTACGACCGTACTTCTTTCTGTAATACGACTTTTAGATCTCGATTTTAAAAGCAGCATTTATTTTTTTCTTGAATTTTATTGATTTGTTTAATCTTACGGTAACAATATACCTCCCGTAAATAACCAAAGCCTATAATTGTTTTTAATTTGTTTCAAACGATTCCTCTTACAAGAATTAATTAGACGATCACTGATTTTAAACTCGTTTATCTTTGTTGTTTCTTGTTCATTGGATTTTTTACAGTTTTGTCTTTGTTTTTATTATTTTAAGGACACAGACCTTTTTACCAGGTGGTAGGACTTTTCTGCAAAGTTCGTCTAGGTAGGTACCATCGCTTTGACAGTTATTCTGCCACCAAGCAGTAGTGTGCAAGCACTATAGTGTTCCGGTTTGAAGGGCACTGTAGCTAGTGAAATTACTGGGCAAATGAGACTTTAAGACCTGATCAGACAGTCTAGTAATTGTCTCAGGATTACGTGCGCAGTGCAGTGTCGCGCGAATCTTTATTATTTTAAAGTTCCGAGAGACACTGCAATTGTTGGGCGGCCGTGTCGCTTAACATCAGGTGAATGACAAGCTCGTCACGTCATTCATTATCATTAAAAAAACACCTTTTGAGAGTGTTATCAACCGAGATAAAAAAATACATTGCAGGGATTTAAAGATCATCATCAAGAGCTCTAGACAAAATAATGTCAGATGTTTTAATTTTTATCAAAATGTATTATAATATAAATAGATCAAGTAGTCATAGATAATAAATAAATAAATAAATAAATAAATAAATAAATAAATAAATAAATAAATAAATAAATAAATAAATAAATAAATAAATAAATAAATAAATAAATAAATAAATAAATAAATAAACAAACAAATAAATAAATAAATAAATAAACAAATAAATAAATAAATAAATAAACAAACAAATAAATAAATAAATAAATAAACAAATAAATAAATAAATAAATTAATAAATAAATAAATATGCGTGGACATTTCACACAGCGCTATCCAGCCCCAAACTAAGCATAGCTTGTACTATGGGTACAAGATAGCTGATATAATACTCAGATACTTTTTGTTTGTAATTACATACATAGAATATAATATAACACCCAGACACAGAACAAACACCTATGTTCATCATATAAATGTTTGTCCCGCGTGGGAATCGAACCCACAGCCTACGAGAAGGCAGACTACCAACTGAGCTAGCTATAAGGCCAGTCAATATAGGTACTATACAAGTTCGTTGCAGTTGTGAAGTAATGGTGTAGTATTTATCCACGTAGGTACTGTAATAAGAAATACGCTGCCAGTGAGCTGAGATGAATCATGTTACCTTAAATCGTTTGATCTATCACACACATTGTTATAGGCATGTACCAGATAGGTATACGATTAAATATAGGCCTTATATTTTTCGTAGCACCTTTGTGTTATATATTAATAAATCCAATACCTGTCCCTCTTTACTAAGCCCGAGGGGTTTAACCTGTCCAGATATTACTTTGGTCTCCCAATATATTATTAAAAGAGAATAAATCCGTACAAATTCAGTATTCATAAAAAAATTTCTTTCACGTCTGTTTGTACCCCTTTTTCTGCTTTTCGTGTGGCTTCAAAAGGTTTAAGACAACAGTCGTGTGTCCTCCGAAGTACGCTAGCGCTCATTTGTAGAAATAGATAGATAGAGATAGATAGAGCACTCTTTATTTTTTCACAAATAAACATACAAATAGGAATACAATAAAATTTACGTACTAGTGCAACAATGGGCGGTCTTATCGCTGACAGCGATCTCTTCCAGACAACCTTTGGATGGACAGTATCAGTAGAGAGAATAAACGGAGAGAATAAATATTCAAATAGATAAAAAAAAAACACTTAGAAATACCACTTTATGTAAAGGTCACCCATCTGAGTAGTGACCGCTTCAAACGTTGTTATTCGTATCAAAATCGATTATTTTATTTCTTATCTCGGAAATGAAAAGCACTGAGACGTGGTCCCTTACTGTGGCCTCATTAGTAAGTTCAAAGGAACGCTGCGAGCTATGGAGAGAGCTATGCTCGGTGTTTCCTTGCGAGATAAGATCCGAAATAAATAGATCCCAGGAGAACTAAAGTCACTGATATAGCTCTTAGAATTGGCATGTTAAAGCGGTATTAGGTAGGCTACATCGCCCGCGGTACTGACATACCGATGAGGAAGAAAGGTTCTCGAGTGGCGACTACGAATCGGAAGACACAGCGTAGGCCGGCTCCCCACTAGGTGGACCAACGCGTTTATGTGCTGTGTATAGTTACTGTGAAAATATTCAAAATTGGAATGAAATTTCGCCTTTTCCATTGCTTTATGCTATAGTTAGCAAACAAGCATACGGCCCTCCTCATGGGAAGAGGTCACCGTAGCCTATGGACATCTGTAACACTAGACGTGCCACTGATGCGTTGCTGACCCTGTGATAATACTCTTTTGACCCTCCCTTTAAATTGCTACATGTTGTAGCTCTGGGGAAAGACCGCTGAAGATTGCTGTCAAAGTTACGTGATCTACCCGCTGGTCAAACCACGGGGAGCGGACGGATGCAGGAGGTAAGTAGCCGGCCAAAGTGGTGCTCTATAGGTGCGGCCAATGTTCAGCAATGGACATCTTCGGGCTGATGCTATTGATAGCAACTATAATTATCATAGACTCCCGAATTAGTAAGAACACTATGTATTTCAGGACCCAATTCTCGTTTGTCTTATAAAACGCACATTCAACTATGACTTCTATTTAGGTATACATGGGTATTTGAAATAGACTTACAAAGTCCCAAAGCATCCTAAACTAACAACAATTTGCAGGTCCGTTTGTCCAACGATATACATATATTGTTGGTAGTAGTTTTTCAGTACTCCCTTAGGATTTATTCATTGGTATACTTACTATTAATGTTATGTTACTTCGCTGTAACGTTTTAATGTGAAAACACCTTTGGTATTTATGATTAGCTAGACGTTGTTGGCTGTGAGGATGTAAATAAAAACATCATTACCAGCCCGAAGACGTCCACTGCTGAACATAGGCCCTCCCTTTGAGCAGCTGCTCGCCTCCTGCATCTATCGGCTCCCCGCGGCCTTCAACAGATCGTCGGTCCACCTGGGAGGGCGGTCTACGCTGCGTCTTCCGGTTCGTGGTCGCCACTGGAGTATGTTTCTTCCCCATCGGTTAATTATTTTACTTATTAATTAAGTAAATAAATGATATGAGAAACCTAGTCACCCGCCCGATGGCCGTCCATAACAGATGCCCCACGAGTTCACTACCTTATTATCCATTGGTTTTCAGAGGGAAATCTTATTTATCTTAAATGTCACAAGAACAAATACCTTTTATCTTTTATTAGATAGGGGATGAATAACTTTTTTAATATAAGTAATTTAAAACAAAACACAGAGCATTGAAACCAATAAATAAACAAATAAATATGTGTGGTCATTTCACACAGCGCCATCTAGCCCCAAACTAAGCATAGCTTGTACTATGGGAACCAGATAACTGATACAATACTTATATACTTTTTTGTTTGTAAATACATACATAGAATACAATATAACACCCAGACGCAGAACAAACATATGTTCATCACACAAATGTTTGTCCTAGGTAGGAATCGAACCCACAGCCCTCAGTTCAGAAGGCAGGGATACTACCAACTGAGCTATCGGGCCCGTCAATGTGTACCAATATGACGGAGAAGCGGTTTTTTTACTCTGTGATGATACATACATACGAAACATGGATGGAAAGCAGTTTTAAAATAGAAACTGTGGTTGTATTTTGTTAACAGAGGGGTAGAGAATATTATAATAAGGGCGTGTGCACACGAGTCACGTTGTAGTCAAATCACCGATCAGTCACGTCTTCGTTAGGGGCTTGACGTGATGTGTGAAAAATAACTTTTGTTTCTTTCGAGGGTAAAATCCAACGTAACAAAGGGGTTCTACGTAGTTCTAACACGTAGAAAATCTACGACTTTAACGCATTGTGAAAGTAGGTACCTACTTAGACCAAGAATACTTATACGCACAGACCCTACATTCAATTTGTTTTTTCACTCATTTGTGAATATTTATACGTCATATCCATAAAGTTAGCAAATAAAAATAGCTTTCTAATGAAATGAAATATATTTATTTGCTTAGATATGCTATTTAAAATTTTAGAAGCCTAATATTGTCATCGTAAATTGTTTTGCCAGATCTTACTCAGATTGTTGTGTTAACAATATAATGGTAACTTGGATACATTTTTTCAAGACGTGTTTTCTCAACATTTACTTTTTTATAAACATACTAGTTAAAATTACTTACCTAAGGGCGGCCTTATCACAAGCGTCGGGCGTGTCGACGGCGGGCAAGTGCTCAGTGTCAAGATCAAGTTGATCCAGCTGTTCGTCGGTGGGAGTTGGGCAGCTCTCAGCTTTGCTCCGGCTCGAGGATCGCCGGACGATTGTGAGGGCGCCTTGTTCTGAAAAGATAATTTATAATTAGTTTAAGGCAAAGGTTAGGGTTACACGAAAACGAAATATAAGCATAATTTTCATCCTACGTAGAACTAAAGTTAGGTACAATAAAATTCCAGTTAAATAAAATCCGCGACTGATGAATTCGCGTTGTAGTATTTCTTTCCCTTTAGGGAATGCTAAATAGGTACACAGGGTATCTTCTAGGCAAGCAACAAGCTTGCACCACCGTAGGCCGCATCACCACTTACCATCAGGTGAGATAGTGGTAAAATGCCATGCCTACAAATTATAAAAAAAAATGCGCTCATGCGAACATAAGTAAAATGGTGGGCGACTGGACTGGTTTGCTTTCTACTCTTCGCGTGCAATTTATTTACACATTTACTAAGGGACACCTACTTCATAATTACTCAGAAGTTTCGTCATCGCAATCCCCCAAAAATACATTTAATTGTACCATTAAATACTCTGTTAGAACTGTACTATGAAGTATTTTTAGGAGTTTTGGCGGGAACGCGGAAATGTTCACGTCGTTGCATTGTATTATTTCTCAAAACTTGTGCTTTTTCCAGTATTAATGTTTAAAATTGGTGGCGTTTTACGCATTAAGTGCTGAATTAAGAGCATGAGTGTGGGCAAGTGATATAATGTGGTGAAACGTGAGTTTTCGTGTTGCTTCCAAAATTCCATAGGAGCTTCTAGTAAAGTTGCTACCACTTTACTGGAGCATGACTTAGACTGGACTACGACTACCTGACTTAGACTGGACTATGACTATGACTAAAACTTGACTTTACGTGATATATTCTTTAACGATGAAAAATTACAATACTTGACACTGGCTAAATACACGACGTGTGGAGCAAAAAAAAATTTTATTTGTAGTTTACTATAAATTGTATAAATAAGATGGTTCGCGGAGTACCGGATCAATGACTTAACAGTGACGTGACTAACAAGTGTGCACGTGCGCTTAATATTTTAGTCTGTACTTTTAATACAACTTAACAACAACAATGCAGATTATATATATATATATATTATACATACAGTAAAACAAATACGTAATCCGCCAGAAGCAACTAGTTTGAATTTATTATTACCCTCGCAGAAAGTTTTCATTCTCAGAGTTTTCCCATGAATGCGGCTTATTGAACGCCTTTCAACGTCCAACCGGCATTCGGACAGTTTTCTATTCATAATGGAGGGTTTATGGAGGCTATTGAGTATTCACATTGAGTACAGCAATTGTTATTTGGAGCTGTAATTGATGTAGCTTTAGTGTTTTTGTTTCATGATGATTTGTTTTTGAATAAGGTAAATGGCACTTAGTTGTTAATGTAACAACTATAATAAGTAGGTTTAGCTTTTTTCTGAGCATATAAATACTGTCGCCGGAACCGAACGCGTGGCCTCCTGCCTGCGTGGACCACAGATATTAAAAATAGTAGTTACCTACTTCTACTTAGTTTTAAATTAAGTTTGTGATATTGCTGTGAAGCCATGGAGTAAGTAGTAGATGTTGAAATGGATAATTCACCCATTCTCATGTTTCCATCGTAACCCCATTTTTCCGGTATCTGTCGAAGGCCGAGTTTTTTTTTCTTATATTTTGGCTCCACACATAAATTATTTAGCCAGTGTCAAGTATTGTAATTTTTCATCGTGGTATAGAATATTTCACTTAAAGTCAAGTCTTAGTCATAGTCCAGTCTAAGTCAGATAGTCATAGTCCAGTCTAAGTCATGCCCCAGAAAAGTAGTTACAACTTTGCTAGAAACTTCTATGAAATTTTGAACACTCAAATTTTATAGTAGTCAAATTTAGTAGGTACAGATGTTGAAATGGAGCTTAATCCTCGTGTTTCCATCGTAACCCCATTTTCCGGTATCTGTCGAAGGCTGTGTTTCCGCTTGTTACGTTTTGTTGATTCCGTCGTTGCCATGGAAACTCGGTGGAAATACACTTGACAGGAAAGCTTGGTGTTACCATCCCTTGTATCAAAATTATGAGACTATTGTCCTGTTTTCACATACCAAATCATTGCGACTAGCTTTCATGCTACTGTTTAATAAACTAGTTAAGTGGTGTTCATGTGTTGCCCGTGTTATTACCAGTTGTAGGAGCTCTTTCTACTTTTTGTATAATATGCAGTGCTACTAATAACGAATTGTAAGTCATGTGTGGTTCCCAATTTTCCACGGCTCAATACAGTGGATGAGCTTTTTTGCCGCAAGAGGATCTATGTGGAAAAATATCGAAATAAATCCCCCAGAGGATCTGTCTGGATAAAAAACTTATCGAATCCCCTAGCAGATCCAAGTTAGGGGAGCTTATTCGACGGAGAGGCAGCAAGAGCTGCGGTGGAGAAACCGATGCAGGTATCAGCTTGAATAGCTCTCCAATTATATTACTGTGTTTTATAACAAGCACAATGCTATTGTTATTCTTATAGTGCGAGATCCCAAAGCACAAATACCTACGTCATCGATTACCTTAACAGGTACCCGAATGAAAATGCTAGCAACAGTTAACCATTGATAAATTACCTAAAAAAAGTTGAATTGGTGCAGACCCTTACGAATTGCCTTTCACACCATTTACCTACCTCATAGAGTACCTCGATGAAACCTATGCCCATTAATACCAAAGCCAAGCCAATAATATATTAATAGCCAAGATACTCCTGATAATAAGAATAAAAGGTCTGCCAAGTCTAATCTTACCGGAACTTAGTGTTCAAAGTATTTGAAATTGGATTTACATGACCCGGCAGGACCGCAACTGGTAGGACTAATTTTTTACACGTTTAAGTGCCAGCTAACGATCTACAGATAGCCTATTGAGGCACTCGATTACGTAGGTGTTTGTGCTGTGGGATCTCGCACTATTAGAAACATGGTAAGAAAACCATACCGTACAAAATAATCTCGCAACTTTATCACAAGAAGCGTTATGGCTTTATTTATTGCTGACAAGGCAAATAAAACCCTTGTTACCATTGTACGAAAATACGGTTCAGTCACGTTTACGTGATGACTTTTTTGTAGTCTAATAAAGGTTGAGCATCTGGTTTGGAAGAATTGTTCATTTTATTGTTCGCAGTTTGGATTGTTATATTACCATGACTGTGTTATATAGGTACTAACGAATAATGGTTTCATACGCATGTTTTTCACGGGGAAATCCTAAACATTTCGCGATAAATACTATCCTACTTTGATCTCTATCATCATCATCACCAATAACCCGAAGATGTTCACTGCTGAACATAGGCTTTCCCTTGAGAGCGCCATTTTGAGCGGCTGCTCATCATCTTACTCTGCATTCGCGGCTTTCACCAGATGTCAGTGCACCTAGTGAGGGGTTGGCCTACGCTGCGCTGTGCATCTCTATATTTTTATAGATATTTTTAACGTGAATCGAAATTTTTAATTTTCAATAACTAATGAGCTGCCAGAGTACGAAATGTAATATAAAAAAAAAATTATTGAACAACTCTACACATTCAAGAACACTAATAAAATAAATGAGCAGAAATAAAAAAAATCAAGTACTAAACAAAATGATAATATGTACATACTAAAATGAAACCTACATTAAAGGTACAATAAATAGGTAAAATAGTAACTAACATTTAATTTAATAGTCGATTGGTAACTACATAGCTAAACATAACATTAAGGTGGAACGTCACGCTCAGCGCGCCAAATTCAAATTTTCTTGCGTTTTTTGCTAATTACAGCTTAATTACTAAACGCAATTACATGAAAACTAGTTTGCCGCAAATAAATAGAATGTATCAACAAATTATGATTAAAAGTATCACCTAAATATCATTGGTTTAGCAACAATTGGCAAAAAACTAATTTTGTCTCGGCTTTTCAGTCTATTGCCAATTGTTGCTAAACCAATGATATTTAGGTGATACTTTTAATCATAATTTGTTGATACATTCTATTTATTTGCGGCAAACTAGTTTTCATGTATTTGCGTTGAGTAATTAAGCTGTAGTTAGCAAAAAACGCAAGAAAATTTGAATTTGGCGCGCTGAGCGTGACGTTCCACGTTAACCAAAAACAACATCATTTTGAACAGCGGCACTTAATACACTTTACGTACGTTTTAAACACCAACAAGACAAGTATAACATCAATTTATGAGAGATTTTCCGAGTGCAAAAAAAGAAGTTCTCAAAAGCTCGATAGGTGGCGCTGAAGAAATTTGTCAAATTCAATGACGTTGATAACTTGACAGACAAAGATCGACAGCGACATCTACGCTTGGTTTATATTTTGAATAGGTGGTCGAAGGGTAGCAGAAAATCTCTCATTGTAATAAAAAAACAAGTAACAATAAGCCGAAAGATGCAGTGAATGCAAGGGAGTGAGGTCAACGAAAATGTAGACATTTAACGTGCACGTAGTGATTAGCGGTTATCGTGATACAAAGAATTATAATAAAACACTGTTTAGAATTATAAAAATCCGGTTATTCGGTGTTAAGGCGATATTTTGCAATTTTAATTTAAGACCCGCCCCCCTATTACGAAGCAGTTAGCAGCGCCACTGACGCGCGTCTGCCTCTCAACTGCTGTCAAACATGTATGAAAATTGAAAGCAGTTGAACCGCAGACGCTCGTCAGCAGCGCTGCTAGCTCGTTCATAATAAGGGGCAGGTTCTCCGTGCATCCTCTATCTCGCTCACGCATTTTCTTACTTAAAAAAAATCCAACCGTTAAAAAACCTGCAATATAACGTCACAAAATGTTTAACAAAAAAATCACATTAATCCAAACCAGTTTTCATACAGAAAACTATTGCTTGAGTTTTAATGTAGGTATGAAATCTTGTTTGGATTGACGTGATTTTTTTGTTGATTTGTGACGTTATTGCGATTTTTTAAACGTTTGGAATTTTTGTAAGGCGGTTTTTAGGATATTTTTGAAACTAAATTTATAGACTTTTTGCAGTATTAAAAAGATAATTGATCACGGTAACCGCTCATCAGACTCTAGGAGACTCCTAGAGGCGTGCTTACTGGGAGGGGTGCCATTGCGGGGTGCAGGGGGCGGTGGGGGACGAGGCGCCTCCTCGCGCTGGACGCCCGCGCCGCCTGGCGGGCTCGCCACTGCAACACCAACCGAGTACTTAGTCATTTGAAGGAAACAGATCATTAGAAAGAGAAGAAATGGAATGTGTTTTGTGACGAGATACTGAGAAGAAAGGAGGTGGAAATATGTTTTGTGTTGCGAGAGTTAAAAACAAAAAAGATGAAATGATTTATGATTATCATTTCTTTGCATGACGTTTGATGTAGGCTGCATGGTGCGATTCAAATTCAATGGCCGCTGTGAAGTTGGCACGAAACGCTGCGCAGGAGCAATTATTGCGCAGGAATAATTATTGCGCAGGAATAATTATTGCACAGGAATAATTATTGCACAGGAATAATTATTGCGCAGGAATAATTATTGCACAGGAATAATTATTGCGTAGGAGGATTTATATGCACGCGGGCAGAAGTAAGCGGTGTTCGCGTCGTACCGGCTTGTAGCGCACTTCACACCCGCCATTGGGTTTGTATACTGTAGCTTGTAAGCGTTTAGTTTTGTGAGACAGATAGCGCTGTTTTCTGTTGTGGCTATGGAGAAGAAAAAAGGACAAAGATTTAAGTTTTGTGATATTAAGTTTCTGTTATATTTTGTGGGTAGGTACAGTAATTTGTAAGAGGGATGGCATAATTTCTGTTGTGGGTTATAGATGCAAGCGTTTAATTTTGTGAGATAAAAAGATGTGTTTTCTGTTGTCACAACGGAGAAGAATGTATGTGAGAGATTGCATTGATTGCAGTTGCAGATTCAATTCATAAAAACATACACTCGTGAGGCGTACTAAACTACCCCGGTCCATTCGAGCACCCGATCTAATTGCGAATAATTTACATATTATCTACCTTATTTACTAACATATAATATTCATATTAAATTCGCAAAAGGTCACCAGTGCTTTCGATTAGCCTAAAGTCAGAAGAAGCGACGACGCTGAAACGTTGGCGGGACAAAACCAGGCGATTACACTTCGTCGCGCTCCGACCACGTTTTCATACCGGCAGGGCTATCACGTAGATTTATTAGGTACTATTTTTAACTATAATAACCTGCCGAGGCCAGACTGATTATTGTGACCAACTCCATTCCAAGCTTAAAATTCCATAGAATAAAACATTTTAAACTTTTCCCGAATTTGAAAATTCTCAGAGGCTTTTTCAATTTTACTTTACATAGAAACCTAATTCGGACTATTACTAACATTACTAAACTAAAACTAAATAATGCTTAGCCGTTCGGAAGTGATGATCGAACAGTATTTTATTTTAATTTATTAGACTAACGTATATAACTTACTGAGGATGTGTAAAATGCTATGTAATACCTATTTCTTTAATGCACTTCTTGTTATATATTTTTTTATAACATAACATTAAATAATATAAAAAACTGAGGATTATCTATTTTCAAGTCTCAATTTAAAAGTCTTCTATGTTTATACTCATAAACAATCGGTGTGCGAAGTTTCATACAAATCTATTCATCCGTTTTGGCGTGAAAGCCACACAAAAACAGACCACGTTTATGGTTAAAGAAACTTTATTTTCTCAAAAGAAATTTACATTTCACTGCATGAGAAATTACACTTAATTTACGTTCATAATATTATAAACAATGAGCAATCGAAGCTTGATTGAATAGGTTTAAAATAGAAGCAAATTACAATATTAGGATTAGAAAGGAGTTTTAGTGATGGGTGTATTTATTATACCTGTCATTCTATTTTTAGCTCCTCTTGCGGAGGTTTCTCTTTTCTATAATTAATATCGATTCAAATTTGCCTTTAGCAAGCTTATCTCAATTAGGCACAATTTAGAGAAAATCTAGCATTTGATCTGGCAACCCTAGCAGCGGACTGAATCTGATTACATTTGCGACCTAATGAGGGGGTGCTCAGCTTTACAAACGACAAGTGTGGAATTCCAAGTAAGCTCTACTTTAAAGTGCTCTAGTTTTTAATGAGCAAAAAAGCTATGGTTATAATATCTAAAATCATTATTCTTTTGAATATACTTACTCATTTTTAATTTTAGATAGATAATTCTTTATTGTATGTCAATGAAATATATATTATACTTATAAATATAATGTCACCGTCTTTTTGTAAGAACCGTTTGTTTATAAAAAATGCGGTTATTTATAAACTGTCGATTTATTGCAAACGGGCAATGTGTCTCATAACAAAATGGTTTATATTTCGGTTATTTATAATTAATCGGCATCACTTCGTTTTTTCGTAATTATGTAAGTACTTCTAGTGTGGTCAAAACTAACCTTACACCCCTCCTTGCTTCGCTCGTCGTCGTAACCTACTGGTTAGCCACTACTGACTCTAAAAAAAACAATAAATTACAGCAAAAATTAGTGCATTGTTAGATAGATAGATAGAAACTAATCTCAAATTTTCTTACAAATCTATATCAAATAACAAATCTTTTTTATAAACTCACCGCTGGGCACCGACTGTTTATATATAATTGAAAAATCATCGTAACAATCGTAAAACAAAGTGTCAGATTGCAATAAATCGAAGTTTATAGATAACCGGTTTTATTTTCGTTTTTTATAAACAAACGGTTTTGACAATAAGACGGTGACATAAATGACACATCAAGTCTAAAATAAACGTTATAAACTAGTATTACAAAAGACGGTCTTATCACTGACAGACATCTCTTCCAGACAACCATTCAGTGGAGAGTACTAGACGCATATAGAGTAGTCGGTGGTGTATAAAAGAGTGAATAATAATTAACAAATCCCTAATTTAGAATTACCGAACAAAATAAAAAATATAATAAAATGAAATATTATACGAGCGAATCCTCATGTTTTCAGCACAAAATAAAAATATTTCTGTATTACATATTAATTATAATTAAAGGGTTGTCAGCCGTTAAAAAAAGATACCTCAAAAGTATTACAGAAAAATGCAATAATTTTAAATTACCATTTTAGCCATGATTCTCTTTAGTGTTTGAAAGAAGGTATGTAAATATAATTACTTTCACAAAGAATAATGAAAATAAAATTCTTCAGAATACAACAAGGGAAGCGTTAACAATTTTAGATATTTTAAATTCTTTGGGAAACTTTCTACTCTTGGAAAATTGGTAGCTTTACGTAAATAATTACTGAGGTCAAGTTACCACAAATCTAATAATTACACGATGAAGTGCGTTTGTTAGTATATACAGAATTAAAGATCTACCTTCATTTTATTTGAGCTGAACGCAGAATAAAATTTGGGTGGAACCGATTTTTTTAATACAGAAATTAAAAGCACGTACGTGGGTGGAATCAAATGTAGACGGAATTAATAGCACTTACCTAAGTAGATTGTTTAAAGCCAACTACCGCACAAAATTGAAACAAAAGTTATTCCTGCTTGTCGGGTTTTGTATATACTGGGTGTAATTGAATTCCTGACACCGGTCACGTGTGGACCAAAATTTTTGAATTTTAACGCGTTTGTTTGGTAATAATAATAACTCCAAAAAATGGAATAACTTACTTAATCAAATGCTACAATACAAAATTTAATTAAAATAATGAATTACTGTTTTTAATTAGTACATGAAAGGTATAAAAACGTTTAAATGTATCAAAATCATCCGTGCCAACTGCGTTAGGTGCCGCGGCAATCTTCATAAATTCAATAAAAATTATTTCATTTACACTCTTTACTCTTTAATAATCATTTATACTATCATGGGCTCAATTTATGCAAATGAATTAAATTACATCCTGTATACCTGTATCTCTATAAAAACAAGCAAAAAACACATTTGCTTTATGGGAGCTCCCTTAAATATTTGTTTTATTCTGTTATTTAGTATTTGTGATAATAGCGACAACAGAAAAATATCATCTGCGAACAACTGTTTAATCATCACGATTCATGAGATTCAGCCTGGTGACAGATGGACAGACAAACGGATAATGGAGCCTTAGTAATAGGGTCCGTTTTGCCCTTTGGGTACGGAACCCTACAAAGAAGATAGTTTTTAAGCCGGAGAGTGAGTTAGGCTACTTATACAAATTTTCCATCTAGTAATACATACTTAAATATTTTTACATCAGCATATAATTAAGCTTTATTTCATGTCCTGCGTGAATAACCCTTAAACCATAATTAATAAGTCAGAACCCTAAAATAATAATAAGAGTATATTTTACAGCTTTCACAGTAAATTCTCATAAAGCACTCCGTAAGCCTACTCCTGTTTATCACCAAGCGAATCTCAGAAAACATCAACAGAAACACGTTAACACTTTTGCACCTTGTCGCAACACGTATACGTTTCACGTTTCTTTGAGTACCAAATGCTGAATTATAGAGGTTAATGTGACAAGGTACTAAAGAATTCAATGCTACGTACATCAATATAACAAGCTTCAGCACTCGGCGATTTCATGAAATATTAAGCACCTCTAAGTTGAAAGCTGTAAATCGGGACTTTGCTTGTATAATTTGGCCTAGGGGGCCACTGGTGCTGCAGGATTTGCTTTTAACAGAATTCATTGCAATGAGGTAGCTAGCTAATTAGCATCTTAATTAGGGCTTAAATTGATTTGAGGAGATATTTTGAGATTGGTTTGTTTTTGATTTTTGTAGTTTGTTGTTTGATTTTTTATTGTGGTTACGATCATACATAATAATGAAAGATCAAGAAGTCACTACGTAAATGTGAATTAAGTTAAACTACCACCAAGACGACTGCAAAAAGTGGCGATTATTGTAAAAAAAACTCCAACAAAAAAATCATCCGTTTTATTGTAAGGCAAATTGTGAGTTTACAATAAATCGACATTTTATAAATAATTGCGTTTTTTATAAACAATTGGTTCTTACAAAAAGACGGTGATATATACAAGTAAATGCGTCCTTGTTGTCTTGAGATAGATCACTTCCGTTAGAGATTTCCGTACCTAATTGACGGTAGGCACTTTACGAAGGTAAAACAAAAGTAGCGCAGATGTCGTTTGGGTTTGACCCAATTTCCCTTCACAGAATTAACGTTAAAGCTTCATTTACTGACTTTTAGTTTGAGCTTAATAATGTCAATGTCGGGGTTGCTGCGGTTTTAATGCCTTTTTTAATTAACAAAAATATAAAATGGTTTGTTAACTAAGTTTTATTGTTCCCTGAAATAAATGAACACCATGCAATTTTAAATTTTTAATGCGTTTACTTAGTTAGAAATAGTGATGCGAATGGAATATACTAACGGGAATTTTTGGACAAACAATTCACAAATCAAAAGAGAATTATGAACTGTTTTTTTTCGTTAAATATTTAGGTGGGTATAGTTATGATTTGATTACGATTCAATGACCGATAAAATGTAGTGGCTAAGTAAATATTCCTTACGTAGCCTTATATCACTATTCCACAGCACAAATAATACTATACTACTCAATAATACTTACTACATACGTTATTGTGTAGCATTTATCAAGTTCGCCTGAATAACTGTACGTGTGTATCATAAGTTTCACGTACTGGGCCCTTGTTCTGTATGACCATTTAGACACGTAACGCGGCGCGTTACGATATCTTCGTGGAATGGTTTTGGGTTTAAAATGCTATTCTGTATGCCGTTGTCAAATTTGACAAACACGACAACACACGTCAAAAAATAGAAAACACTAGGCACAAGCAATCTAACGCGTGGCATACAGAACACAATTTTTTGATTCCATGTTAATTCCTTGTCGTGGCGCGTTAAAGCCCGCATTTACGTTTGGAGCATGTTACACGTCACGCGTTATTGGCAAGGAACCTCATGTGTCATAGCGAATAACCCCCCTGTACTGTGCGTCTTCCTGAAACACTGCACAGTTTATTGTCATTACTAGACTGGCGTAATGTCTTATTTGCCCAGTAACTTCATTATTAGCTATAGACCAGGGGGGTTATTCGCTATGCCACATGAGATTGCTTGCCAATAACGGGCCCATGTTTTTATGTTTCGAAAATATTGATATTCTGAAATCCGGCTTTTACTATAGTAATATAACTTTAGACCGTGTAGAATTTTTGTGCCATCATTTCTAACCTGACACAATCGATTTATCAAGTTAGTTTGAATAAAAGATCGTATGTTACATGAATAAACGTGGGAGGGCTTTATTTGGGAAACCCTTTTTCGCTCGGGACGCTGTTTTGTATCAGTTTTATGCAAAACATTTTGTAAAAGCTACGAAACGTCGATGGTTTTGGTCTTTTTCCATTCACGTGTTTTAGATAGTAGATTTATTACTACTGTCCCTATTTTAACACCAAATATAACCTAATATACCGCGTATAAGAAAACTAAAAAAGCAAAATTTGCTTTATTTTTACTTATAAAAAATTTGGTATCTTTTCGGTCTAGCCGGTAATGCATGCATTCCTATTTGTATCTCTTTAGGCCCAAATTTACCAAAGTAGAATAAATTTTATCCAAGTATAAGATACTATCAGAATGGCGTCCTTTTAATCGCCATTTCATTTGTCAATCAGGTTTACCGAGAGTAACAATTACCGTTATACTTGAAATAAAACATATTTTACTTTGATAAAATCGGCCCTTAGTTGCATTTTGCTCGTAGCGCATAGATTCTACAGATTGGCTTATTTATTTGCCGCCTTAAATCCCTCTGGCTGGATTTTTTTAGTAACTAGTCGCGAAAATCGTGGTCCACAACTAGCTGGGTACCATTAGCCCAGATAATATAATATACCTTAGGTAGGTACGTGATCTTTTCCTTTATGTGTAGGTAAAAAAGCACAGATTACCGAATATGTAACTTGTAAAAGTAACTATGCACGCATTCCTACTGTGTAAACTATCAACCCTATACCACAGATTACTGAATATGTCCTGTACTACAAAGAGTTCGATTTTAATCGAGTTGTAGTAGTTTAATCATATATTTTTTCATGTTTGTGTTACGTAGTAAAGTTTAGTAAATATGTGTTATTTTACTGGTGTTAAGAATTATAATTGTATGATATGTTGAGTTCACTTACGAATGGAATGATGATAGATGAAGTCATTCTCTGCACGGGATGCTTACCTGGAACAGAAGAAGAAAAGAAAAATGTTAACTTATTCACAATAAGTTTTTTTAAATTCTGTTGTCTATTTATAACCTTTTGTTTTTAGATTTAATTATACACAGGTTAAGGTAACACACCTATATTTGATGAAATTTTAGCTCATTTTTGAAAAAAGAAAAAAAAGGTAAACAGTTTTTTGTATTATTGGTCTCTACTAAGCTTCATCATTTTATTTTCTCATTTTTTGATTTATGTCCACTGACATAATAGAAAGAAATAAATATCTATTTAATTATGATTTCCCTTTACTTTCTCACAAAGCCGCACATAGCCTACCCTGCTTAATCGGAATCAATGTTTAAGATTAGGCATATACCCTATACACATATTTCAAAGGCACACTCTTATATCAAAGGATTAGGGTAGCTTATCCCTTGTCACGGTATCTAAGTAGTTAAGCTAACGGTGGTCTCAGCTAATTTTGCTTTCTTGAGATTTCCCGAAGGTTTAAAGCCTGCCACACACTGCGCAGAAAATATAATATTTTATCTGAGAGTATCTGACTTATTTATGGTATTTGTTCACACACGGAACAATAAGATACAAAACCTGTTACTTTCAGAAATCCTTAGAGCATTTAAAAAAGGAGGTGTCAAGGTAAGGCGTTCCCCTCTGTCGGTCATATGGCGCTACTTGGTCATCTACGATATCATAATGTGCGTGTAGACACTGCGTAACTACGCTAGTTTATATAACGGTGTGCGTGTTTTAAGATGGTGTACGGCGTGCGTTTACACGCGCGGTTTGCGCGTGTGCTATACGTGTTTACCCCGTCCCCCGTAGAATTTGGCAGAAAATGGCGCTTGCGGATTATAACGTTAACATTTCCATTTATAGATGCTCTAAGCAGAAATCAGTCTTAGTTCACTTGTGCTCTTAGACCTGTATTTATCTACAGCTGCACATATAATATTTTGTATCTGACTAATAACTGTCCATATCGGTAAGATTAAGAGATGTTACCATCTGTTGCTACTTACCAAACCGATATAACACCAATGTGTTGTGCACGCACGGGTTCGAATCCCATCCTCGTCGCCAATTTCTAGACTAGGATTAGGGCTTTGGGGCAATTTCATGTATTCCACTTGAACATATATTTATTGAAACAGCACAGTTTTATCAGTGTTGCCACTCCTACCAAACCGATATAACAAAATATATTACTCAGAAGCAGATATTTTATATAATCTGTCCCGTGTGTGACAAGCTTAAGAAGATTAGCGAAGATATAAGCTTTAAGATACACATAATGAATGTTTCTAAGAAGTAAAGCAACAGGCTTTGGGATGAATACAAACCTTAAAAAGTTTGTGAATTAATTTGTGTCTCAGTATAGTCAACGTTTGAAGACCAGATACAGTACTTATTGCCTTTTGTTGGTGAGGAGCTTGTTACTTAGTAAACAATTTAGGTTTGTTTAGAAGTTTTACAGTTTTTTTGGTGAAATTTGCTACCTATTTTAATGTGATAGAGTTTTAATTTGAATTTACCTACTTCTAATGTCTCATCGCATACGCGTGTGTATTTATTACCTACATACCAATTAATTAAGTTATGTCAACAGCGGCAAAATTCAATAATGAAGTCAGTACGCCCCTATTACGAGTTTTCCAATACGTGAATACGCGCGAATTCATTTACTGCCATTTTTAGTTCATCGAGGTGTCCGCTAGGGGCGCTGCAGAGAAATGTATGGGAGAAAAGGGAGAAAACGTAAACGAATCAAGTTTTAGTAAACTATCGAAACTCGTACTAGGGATACTGTTATAATAAAATTTAGACGTTTATAGTTGCCTGTAAACAAAAAAATATGTTTTTTTTTTGTTTTTTTCTTCACATATTTTGGCTCCACACATAGTGTATTTAGCCAGTGTCAAGTATTGTAATTTTTCATCATGTTAATTGAATATTTCACGTAATGTCAAGTCTTAGTCATAGTCCAGTCTAAGTCAGGTAGTCATAGTCCACGCTAAGTCATGCTCCAGTAAAGTGGTGGCAACTTTAATAGAAGCTTCTATGGAATTTTGGAAGCAACACGAAAAATCACGTTTCACCACATTATATCACTTGCCCACACTCATGCTCGTAATTCAGCACTTAATGCGTAAAACGCCACCAATTTTAAACATTAACACTGGAAAAAGCACAAGATTTGAGAAATAATACAATGCAACGACGTTTTCCGCGTTCCCGCAAAAAACCCTAGAGATACTTTCGATGACCATGTTTGTCTCATACGGAAACGGAATCAAGCTTCAGCTACAGATAAAAATACAAGCCAAGTTAGCCTAGAAGTCTAGAAGAAAACTGTATACATAAAAAACACGCATTGAGTCGAGAGGAGAACCTCCTTTGAGTCAGTAAAAATAGCCATCTCATGAATTCTTCATAACCTGGAGTCTAGAGATATTTCTAGTAGGTTATGAAGAATTCACGTGAGGCGTAAACTACAACATTACATGCCTCCGTTGGAAAAATAAATCTCCAAGTCTCTACACGTAAGTATATAGCTCGTACCTGGGTACTTTATTTTTAAACACTGATATGGCAAAACGAAAGGTGTTATGTAGATGCCTATTGTTTGATGCCTGTAGTTTGTACTTACAAAGGATTTTTTTATTTGAAAGCTGATATCTGTGCAGTGTGACCACGAACCGGAAGGCGCAGCGTAGGCAGTGGGGGGGCACTAGGTGGACCGACGACCTGGTGCCGATGGATGCAGGAGAAGAGCAGCCGCTCAAAGTGGCGATTTCGGGGGAGACCTATGTTCAGCAGTGGACGTCAACGGGCTGTTGATGATGATGATGATGATCTGTATAGGTGGACTGACCTAGTGGAAGTCGCGGGGAGCCGATGGATACAGGAGGCGAGCAGCTGCTCAAAGTGGGGCTCTCTGGGGGAAACTTATGTTTAGCAGTGGACGCCTTCAGGCTTTTAATGATGATGATGATGATCTGCGAAAGGGTTCATGGCTAAGTTTGGTGATAATTTGATCATCAGTTTGTAGCATTATGATCTGCTGGCTAACAGTAACTGGCAGATGCGCAATTTAAGTAGCCCGCGCTTGTACGATAGCTGTTAATGCGGTGCGTAAAGTAATTTTAACGATGACAATGATGATGGTGGTGATGATGATGATGATGGGGATGATGATGATGATGATGATGATGATGATGATGATGATGGACAGGATGATGATGATGGTTGATTCCTGTAAACCCCAATTCCCACTAAACGCATAATTCCTGAAATTTATTTAGTAAGTACCTACATAGGTACCTTCATTATAATTACAATATAACTTTTTATGACATGATCGCAAGATAAGTAGGTACATATTATTACTAAAATATCCCACTAAGTAACGTATTTAAGACGATATTATCCCACCTTTTCGCCACACAGGGTATTGAAACTATTTTTACGAGATTCCAGGGTACAAGATTTATCTTCAAAATTGATTAATGTACTGTAGAGAGCTCTTATATTTTATTTTGTACCAGGATATATGGTTCTCAAGAGATTCTTTGATGACTGGTTAATCTAATGGTTTTAAAAACATTTTAAATGTTTGGAGACACACGTACAAACGTTTGGGATGTGATTTTTAGAAAAATAGTGCATGTTCCTTAGTTCATGAATCCATCCCTATTAATACATTTTCGCAATAATGGAGATTTTATAACGTAAAAATTAGTCTAAGTTTACTTATGCCTTAAAACGACAAAGTATCTAAAATGATCAACAATAATAGTTTGTTCACGAAGGTAATTAAAAAACTTTCATCACGCTAATCATCATCATCATCATCATCAGCATCAACAGCCTGATGCCGACCACTTTGAGCGGCTGCTCGCACCTTGCATCCATCGGCTTCCCACGACTTTTACCTGATCGTTGGTAGGCTACCTTACGGTAACACCTAAAAGAAACCCCCAAATAATGTTCTACCTTTAAGTTCAAATAAAAATATGGGTGAATACTCTTACCGGCTGTGGAAAGTTGTCAGAGAAAAATAATAAAAATAATAAAATTCACAATTTAAACCATGTGAAAATGTTAGTGTTAAGCCATAAATCAGTTGAAGGCTTGGCTACTTTATCTCACCCGGAACGCTCGTAATGGAAACCGGGAAGCGTATCAAATACGATAGGTAAGAGCAAATGGAGGCATGGAAAAGAAATAGCCTGGAAAATATTGCTTACCGACAACGCCCTGAGGTTCTGACAAAAGCTTAGTGTTATAGTGGGAAATTTGCGTTTTTGTAAGATAAAAAGTATGGACCGTAAGGTACACACAATCTGTGTCTAAAATTTTGTGTGCCTAATTCAGCCTTTCAGTTGTGCAATCATTTATTTGGTCCTACTTTTCAAAATAAATTGGATGAACTTTTAATTTTCAAGTTGGCAACACTAGCTTACGCGTGATTGGACAAAAGTTTTGGTCAGACGGTTGAGTTAAAAACTGGGAAAATAACAGTGTTTTAGGTTTTCTTTTTTACAAATAAAGCAGTAGAATAAGTTTTGGTACCTATAGGACTTCTTGAAGAGTTCATCCAGGTAGGTACTAGGTACCACCGCTGTTAGGCTATGTATGCCGCCAAGCAGTGGTATATATGTACCTAAAGTACCTAACCTCATTTGCCTTGTAAAAGTGCTATGAATAGCCTACTTAAAAAAAAAAAAACACTGTTGTTGTTGATTAAAAGTGTCAATTAATGACCTTAAAGTGCTACAAAATGGTATCTAGAGAACTCGTTCCATATTTTAATGTAACGTAACTTAAATTGATCGTAGAGTTTGACGTTTGGAAAGTGTCTTCTTAAGGCGCATAAGTGTAATAATAGTCATTACAAAGTACCTATAAGAAAGGGACTATGAAAAACCCTTAAAGTGGTCAAAAAGGATACTTAGAGATAAGATAGAAAATATACTTACAAAAGATAATGTCGTAAAGAAAAGTGGGTGAAACCGTGGGCTACATCTACTCAGCTTTAAATAGCATCCATACTTAGCTATACTATCCTATTGGAGGGTTTCCTGTACGCTTTTAGCCTAATCTTGGTTGTCATTTACTTCAAATGACACGCCAGCACCACGCCCTCCTAAACTCCGTCTCACGTAAGTTGTCAGAAGTTGTGAATAAGTGGAACTAATTTTGGAATTAATTAATTTACGTCACTGCATAATATATGTACCTATACAGTGCTTTATTTACTAAATAAAATCGATATTCACAAATTACTTTATATTGAAATTTTGGGGAGTATATAAAATATAGACAACAACCATGAAGCTATTAAAAAAAGAAGGAGGGAATCCCGTCTGATCCAAAACTGAAGCACCCTTAGGAAGCCGGAACGCTTCGTACGTACGAGCGGAACACGCACACACTGACATCATATGCAGCCGGTCGCCCTACTTTCATCTGACACAAATATGTAATATGTCCGCCATTTTGGGCTTAAGTTCGAAGTCAATCAAAACTCAATCCTTCTTTTTTTATTTCATCCATGACAATAACATTCCGTAGCGTGAATCTGGCGACGCGGCCGTGGGACAACTTACGTGAGATGGAGTCTACAATGTAATCCTATTAGTTCTGTGGTTCTAGTCTATTATGAGTACAGCTATAAACTGTGATGGTTATTATGTGGTGTGAAACAATATGCAAGTTGTAATATTATTTACAAAAACAAAAAAGTATCTAAGTATTGTATCAGTTATCTGGTTCCCATAGTACAAGCTATGCTTAGTTTGGGGCTAGATGGTGCTGTGTGAAATGTCTGCAAAATATTTATATATTTCATGATCTTCATTATCATAAGCCTGAAAAAATTTACTTATGCGCACTACTTAGTTATTACTAGTTAATACCTAATATTCGCCTTTGAGCGATTGTTCGCCTCTTGTATTTCAACAATAATAAATAAAGTCCAGTGACATCATAGATCGTGAACCTAACTACAGAACGGTTCTACAGCACCCATAAACAGAACGATCATAACACAAAACCAGAAAACGCGCAGCTTATTTAAAAGCTCACTGAAATAGATGGTTAGTCCAGCAGTGGACTAATACAGACTGATGGAAATCATGATGATTAAATGTGCCTGGAAAATAAAAACATTTAGAACAACAAATCTAAACTAGTTATACACCAAAAACCACTCAGTCGCTTAATAATTTAGCAATTCGAAAGGCGTCCGAAAACCATCAGTTACCGGCCACCCACGTAGTCTCTTGCGACAAACAACACATAAATTCTAATAGCCGAGATTACTCATCATTTCCTTAAATTAAGGACTACCCGTGCGTATAAACGCACGAATTTGCGTCTATGGATGCTTAATTACTCGTGGTGTAGGACGAATTGGAATGGAAACAGAACGCTGCGGATACTAACGAAATCGGGAATATTTCTCATTTAGCTGCGGGATACGTTTGGTTTCAGAACTAGTTCTCGAGGGAATCTGGAACTAAGTTATTTGCCAAGTAAACTAATTACCAAATACTGAATACGGCAATGAATAGTAAAGTAGCATAAGATTAGAGAAATATGTTATAGTACACATAAAACAAAAACAATATGATGAGCCGACGCCCATTCAATAAGTTTATTGAACATAGCTGTTTGTTCTGTGTCTGGGTGTTATAATGTATTCTATGTATGTATTTACAAACAAAAAGTATCTAAGTATTATATCAGTAATCTGGTTCCCATAGTACAAGCTATGCTTAGTTTGGGGCTAGATGGCGCTGTGTGAAATGTCCACACATAATTTTTTTATATATATATATATATATTTATATTGAATAGTTTTTTTTTTTTTTATATTTTGGCTCCACACATAGTGTATTTAGCCAGTGTCAAGTATTATATTTTCATCGTGTTATAAAATATTTCACGTAAAGTCATGTCCTAGTCATAGTCATAGTCCAGTCTAAGTCATGCTCCGGCAAAGTGGTGGCAACTTTACTAGAAGCTTCTATGGAGTTTTGGAAGCAACACGAAAAGTCACGTTTCACCACATTATATCACTTGCCCTCACTCCTGCTCGTAATTCAGCACTTAATGCGTAAAACGCCACCAATTTTAAACATTAACACTGGAAAAAGCAAAAGTTTTGAAAAATAATACAATGCAACGACGTGAACTCTTCCGCGTTCCCGCCAAAACTCCTATTGAATAGTTATCGGCTCATCACATTGCTAAATTGTTGACGATATTGTTTTATCCTAGACCGGGAGAGGGTGGAAACAAAGCGCAATTTGAAAAAAGAAAATAACATGAAGCTTAAAAATAGAATACTTTTAATAAATGTTGAAACTTGTGTCGCTAAGATAGACGTACCTATCAGAAAATTATGGGCTGTGTGAAGTGATGATTTAGATAGGTACTTGCGAGAGTCTGCCGGCAGCTGAAACATTACCGTTTTCTGTGGCAGGTCTTGTAAGTATTTAGAGAAATCGTATTTGAAGATGATATTTAGTTTTGTGACTGCTCGTCATCTACAACTCAACTGACTAGTCTAATCCTGGCAAGTAATAATCTACTTACCTATTAGCCTGAGCTAGGCTAACCGGGCTGGAGCGGCCGATTTCCCGCTTATTAGTTCCAAATTAGATACCTATCAGTTAGCCAACTTGGTTTCATGATTTTAGATCGTAATTTTAATCTTTTGAATTAATTTTGATGTAAATTTTTGCAAACAGTTCGTAACAGAACCAGATATTTAAAAAAAACTGGCTCATTTTAGGTATCATCGATAAGACAAAATAGTTGAGCAATTGTATAAAGCTGGGGAAAGAAGGTTATAATTATCCCAACTCACCACACTTTTTACATTCAATTAATTAAAATAGGGTTCCACGTTCATTTTACGTACGTAGGCATACCTACATTATTCACATACCTATCCACTTCATGCAAATGACCGTAACATGTTCTCAAATCGCCTATCCTGAACATTCATAGACATTTAGTAGTAAAGCCTATTACGTCTCTAATCACCCCTTTGATGCTCCATAGCAACGTACATACTACGACAGTAACACAATTTAAGTGTTATGGCCGGAAAGTGAAAATGTTCAGTTGTGGGCGTAGTATTTCCCAAAATTTAATAAGGGTTAATAATAATCCGCCGTTAACAAATGGGGGATTGTTATTAACCCTGTTAAATGTTCGTAAATGTAGAGTTTTCTCCAAAGTTACATAGAACAATAAAGTAAATAAATTTGACTTGGCCATGACTAGAATAGGTTTGGACTTTGAATATTTGCACATTTGAATACTATAATGTAAATTTTATACTGAACTAAAAACACGCATCCTTCACTAGGTGGATCGTGACGATCTGGTGAAAGCTGCGGGGAGCCGATGGATGCAGGACGCGACCAGGCGCTCTCTAACCATAGCCATAACAAAAACAAACATGTAAATATATTGCTTAAAAAATAGGTATAACTCACTGGAACATTCATATGTTTCCATGGTCAATATAAAGAGTTATACGTCTAAGTTGTCACAAATGTGCGAAGTTGATATACTTATACAATTTATAAGGTTGCTCCTTTGGTGCTGAAGCGTCGAAGCTGTTGATTAGACAGCGCACGGTGTGGTATCTGACCTCAAAACCTGGCCATAAATCACTTTTTCAAAAACGTGTTCCCACCCCTTTATGCGGTTTCTTCGAAAAGCCAGGTACCTGCTGCATCGAAAGACACATCCCGCAAAGCGCTAGCATGATTGGGCGCATTACGCTCTCAGTCGGAAGTTACCGTTCGCTTAGAGTGTCGTGTGATTTGTCGATGTGCTCAGATTTTAGTGATCTTTATAAATTCTTGTGATTTCGTACATAAGCAATTTACTTGGTTTTTGTGATGGAATATTCTGATCCAGGTATGTATTTTATGTAACACTACATTTTTTAATAAAAATTTAACGATTTTTAGTCATTATGGCTTGATAACTTAGATGGGTTCAACTGCTTGATAAATGTGTATATTAAAATATTAATTAAGGGTTTTGTTATACTTCTCCGCATTATCCAGCTATGAAAACTATTGCATAACATGAAGGGTATAATGTATAACCTAGTTCCACAAAAAGTAGCCGCCCGAAATCGCCCCTTTTTTTTTAACGATTTTTTTTTCATACCCTTCTTTAGTACGATATTTTATATTTTTCATTTTTTTGTGAATTTTGTTTACAGGGCCTTCTGGATTCACGTCTATGACTCGAAATCAGCTATATACCATCATGCAAAGCTCAGATGAAGAAACATTTGAAGGAAAACTTAAATTTATGGAGCAAGATATTTTAAGTCATTACGCTGAAAATAAACCACTGCTACCTGATGTGAAGCAAAAGCTCTCCAAAATAAAACACAATTTCAAACAAAAATGGGTAGCTGCTCATAAAATAAAAGCAAGATTTGAAGAGAGCAATGCTGATTGGCTAAACGGCACTATCTGCTTACCGAGTATAGGTATGTAAAACACAATGAAAGCAAACCCGTTATTATTATTATTCTTTTTCATATTTTATGCTTTTGTACACAGTGCATAGGCATAGTTTTTTGTGATTATACATATAGATAGTTATGTATTTATTATTATTTTTATTGTTATAGGATTCAGTCCTGGTCGTCCTCAGAAGTTTTTTACAGACTCAAGTGAAAGAAGCAAGAGGCGGAAAACCCAAGAGCTTCGATCAAAAGAAGTGGAAGAGTTGACATATGCTACGCAAATGAAATTGCGGAAATCAGGTGAAGTCAATGCTTCGAAAGTTGTAAGAGATGTGACTAAAAGTCCTAGAAAAGCTACAAAATATGTAAAAGCGATGAAAAAGAGTATTGAAGAACCAGAGCAACCTCAGCATTTGTCGCCTTTACGTGCTTTGTCTATGTTTACGGAAGCAGGACTTACTAAAGCCCAGTATGAAGTAATAAGAGAAACCAACAAAAGCTTCTTTCCTTGTTATTCAATCATCCAGAAGGAAAAGAAAAAATGTTACCCCGAAATCCACACGGTAACCGAAACATGTGCAGAAATAAAAGTCCAAAAGTTAATGGACCACACGGCCATACGACTTATTCAAGATCTCAGAGAAGCCGTCAAAGTTTTGAGTGAAGAAGAAAAACAATCATTAATATTAATTAGTAAATGGGGTTGTGATGGCTCCCAGCAAGTACAATATAAAATGAAATTTGAAAATGAAGATGATTCGGACGCAAATATTTTTCAAAGCTCAGTAGTTCCACTGCAGTTAATATATGGAAGAGAAAATAAAATACTGTGGCAGAATCCAACACCATCATCACCCCGCTACTGTCGACCTTTAAGGATAAGGTTTGTCAAAGAGACAACAGACGTAACAAACGAGGAAATAGATTACATAAAATCACAGATCACAGCACTTTGCAGCACCGAAATTGACAATATATCCATTAAACATAAAATGTGTTTTACTATGGTAGATGGAAAGGTATGCAATGCCGCTACCCATACGAAATCTACAATGAGGTGTTATTTATGTGATGCCACTTCATCAGAGTTCAATGACTTAACAAAAACAAGGCCATGTAAAAAAGAAAATTTGAGCTTTGGTCTGTCCTTACTACATGCTCGCATAAGATTTTTCGAGACCATTTTACATGTAGCATATAAGCTGCCTGTAAAAAAATGGAACGTTCGTCTTACTGATGAGGAAAAACAACTGGTGCAAAACAAAAAGAAAGAAATCCAAGATAATTTTAAACACCAGCTTGGGCTTTTAGTAGATATTCCAAAAGCCAATTTCGGTAATACAAATGATGGCAACACTAGCAGGCGATTCTTCGAGGAATATGAAATATCGGCAGCCATAACAGGAGTAGATAAAACTTTGATTTATAGATTCAAGGTCATCTTGGATACATTATGTTCCGGGTTTAATATCAACACAGACGCATTCGAAAAATATTGTCAAGAGACAGCTGAACTATATGTAAGACTATATAATTTCTATCCTATGTCCCCAACCTTGCACAAGGTACTACGACATGGGGCCGAAGTCATTAAGGAAGTATTACTTCCTATAGGTCAGTTATCTGAAGAAGCTGCGGAAGCCAGAAACAAACACATCAAGTCATACAGATTAAATTATACAAGAAAATTCTCACGTGTGACTTGCAACCGAGATGTTTTAAATAGGCTTCTATTAACTTCAGATCCATTAATAACAGGAATGCGTTCATCTTCAAGTAAGAAAAGAAAACCATTATCAGCGGATGTATTAAATTTGTTGTCAGAAACCGATTTAACAAATACCAATGTTTTAGAAGATAGTAGTAGTGAGTAATAAAGTATGTTTTCAATTATAACTACTTGTTTTACTATGTTTCACTCCATTAACTGTACATCTAAGCTGTTAGTGCCATAAAATATTTTTGGCCAGGTTTTGAGGTCGAATACCACACTGTGCAGCGGCTTGAGGTCATTATTTACAATGGGTCATTCATCTTACCGGTAATAAGCTGAAGTCAAGTACTGTCTTTGATGTTGTATAGGTACAATGGAAACGATAATTCGAAGAGTTCAATGGAGTGCATTGACCTTTGCTATTTCAGCGGATTGCTATAGCGACGATACTTTGGTTTAGATGTGTAGATATAAAATATTGTAGATAGAGAAAAAATATTTTTATATACGTTTTTTTATTTTTAATATAATTTTAGCGTTAATGTCATTTTGGCTAGCGTTAAGTCATAATGCATTCGTCGATGTGGCATATTGATATAGATAAGAACCTAAGAACGGTATATAAAAAAAAAAAAAAACTGCGTTTTATTGTCCGATGCGATGGTACGGTTGTGGTTTTTTTTTCCTATAAAACCGTAATTCAGACTATTTAATACAAACAATAGACGTTCTTTTAATCTAATGTACCTAGCTAACTAACTCTAACTTATGTATCACACTTCGTTTTCATAACTTATTTCTCTGTAATATCAAATTACCAACAAATAAACAATTATTTCAAAGTACCTTTAGATATCGTGCTGCACCTACGACTCCCTCGTTATCAAGATAACATTTTCTCTTCAAACGAGGTAAAATGAAATTCTATGATAGCGCCCTTAGGGATGAACATTTTATAAAAATTAATGTCTGACCTCCACCCGCTTCGTTACGAAATAATGTTATCGCTAATAACAGTCCGACCGTGGCTGCGAGCGATATTTTTACGTTAAGAGGACCGTCCTGGAGCCTACCACAACCTCTTATAGAATTATTACTTCAATCATACATTGAAAAATGACATAAAAGTAAAAATACTGTAATGTTGTTGAGGCAGAGCAGTTTTAATGAGGTCACGTTAAATCGATTACTGAAATACACCATGTTGACACCGACGTGCGACAGTGATACCGCTATATAAAAATGTAGACGTCACGTTCTCACGCAGGAATACTTTATAAATTCATGGTACGAATTCGAACAATATTATTGTAACCTTGAAGCATTACTGTCACGAACCATGATGGTTTTGTATTAGTTTGTGGTAAGGCCCCTGGTATTTGAAAATGTTATTTCCATCGCTCTGCTATCCGCACGAATGATAGAAACAATAGCACCGCGTATTATAATTTTTTTTCTCTCTAGTTAAGCATATAAAATAACAGCGTAACTCGTAGTGTAAACAGACGGTATGTACAGTCGCGTACTCAACGTGTCAGAGCATGATTTGAAGGCAAAAATATGGGTCATGCATTTTACGAATACAGTCCTGCCATTAGGATATGCGTGTTCATTCCCATCAGACGGAGTGGTGAAGCGCATCTTCTTGAAATGCACGACTTAACCTTACCGTATAGGTAATATAATACCTAAGTGAAAAAAGCAATTTGAATACGTAAAGTATAATACACATATGTGCTGCAATTTTGTGCCAACCCAAGCTCGACGAAAATATCATACTTGTGTTCTTTTAAGGTTTTAGAGAAGTCTTCTTCCTGTAGGCCTAGCGCGAATATTTACGAGTGTAACGTTAACGTAAGGCAGTTTTATGGGGCACTGACCAAATCCCATACAACTTCCTTACGTTAACGTTACACTTACGCGCGCTTAAATATTCGTGCTAGGCCCACTGATGAGTTTTTTTAATATCAAGAGTTTTTTGTCATTATCATTATCAACAACAGTTTATCGGCTTCCCGCGGTTTTCGACAGATTATCGGTCTACCTAGTGAGGGGCCAGCCTACGCTGCGTCTTCCAATTTTTTTTTATGTGAATGAATGACGTGACGAGGTCGTCGTTCACCTGATGTTAAGCGACACGGCCACCCATAACAGTTGCAGTGTCACTCGGAACTTAAAAATAATAAAGTTTTGCGTAACACTGCACTGCGCACGTCATCCTGAGACATCACACAGTCTAATAATAATCAGATTACTACACTGTATAATCAGGTCATAAAGTCTCATTTTCCCAGTAATTTCACTAGCTACAATGCCCTTCAAACCGGAACACAGTAGAACTTGCACACTATTGCTTGGCGGCAGAATAACTGGCAGAGTGGTGGCACCTACCTAGACGAACATTGCAGAAAAGTCCTACCACCTAGTGATACACGCGTGCCGCACCCGATTACCCGATGTTGCGTTATTACTGGGAGTGTCCAAGCGATGGCAATGCTCTTAAAACCACCCTGAAATCATCCCTACACCACTCCAATAAGGATGGAAACCGAAAACAACGGACAAATTATGTTTGCTTTGATGGCCTTTCGGACAAATAGCAACACTTGTCAACGCGATTATAATTATCACTAGTTCCAAATTAACGTTTCTTTGAGTAGTGTTAGAGGTTTAATTGCGACAAGGTACTAAAATGGTAACTTGATTGACGTAAGTATAGCTTTCGTGTATTACATTTTTGATGAGCCATCTCGGATAATATCGTAATAAATAAACATTTATGAAGGAATCCCTTAATATTATTTTGATAACTCTGATATTCTACAAAAAATCTTTTCTATATCTAAAAGACTTGCTTCTTGCAAAAATCTGACTTTGTAATGTTTAGTTACCTCGCGTAGTAACAGTGTTTGGGTCGTTCGCCATCTCAATCGTACCTACATATATACCCACAAACCTTGATACTTTCATTACTATCCTTAGACCCCACCCCTTCCCTGCCCTCTCCTTCTTCCCTTTTAGTCCTTAGATTATAATAATTATGTACCATATTTGACCAACTTAGGGTGGGTTTTTCTTTCCGTAGTTAAGTTAACCAATGGTCAAAATTTGTAACAGGTTTAACCATTAGTAACCTACAAATCGAAAAACCCACCATAACTCCTCTATCGCCAGCTTGACCATTTTATTACTAAGCCTCGGCCACTCCTTTTAAATAAAAAACAGCTCATATTTTTACAGAATATTATCATATTTCACATGCCAGTAATCCGCGCATATATTTGCGTATTGCATAATCCTCTCACGTCCTTTGGAGCGTGCCGCTGTCCCTATTATATTAGATTTCATCTATTATGTGAACTTATGTGATATGACGTTACCGCGTTGCTATAATAATATTTTTCATTTCTATGTTGTGAGATAGAAATGAAAGCGATGCTATTGGTCTCACTCGTTTTCAACCCCTTCTACAGATTAAATAATAGTATAACTAAAGGCCCGCTCTTTCAACCCAGAAATAAGTATTGTAGGTTCTAAGTAAGTATCTAGGCAAGCATGCTCCATCGTCAACCGTGGCCGTGGTCAAATGAAACTTATCTTAACGACTAACAAGACTTACCTAAGCAGTATAGGTATTATATTATCTGGGGCAGTATTAATCTTAAAACCAACCCCTCTTCTTAAAGGTAAAGTTAAAGGTAAAACTATACAGATGAAGAGCAAGTTACATGCAAAGATAGAAAATTATATTTTACAAGTCAATTGGATTCAATTGGTCTGTACTTTGAATTTTTATTGAAAAGAAAAGTTGAATTAATCAGATGAATAACAAAAATTACAAGTAAAAGATATTGTGATGATTTAAAAGTAGGTACAATACAATACCATACAAAAATACTTTATTGAACACCAAAAAAACACAACAATACACATGATACAACATAAAGAATGGTAGAACAACGGGCGGCCTTATCGCATAAAGCGATTTCTTCCAGGCTACCTTTGTATGGACAGGAATAAGTCAATCTTAAAAATGCGGTTGGTGCTATTCAATCTAAATATAAATAGGTAACTAAATAATAACATACCTACTTAATACATACATATACTGGGTGTAATTGAATTCATTAGCATCCTTTGAAACTAGGTACCTACTCCTGATACCGGTCATGTGTGGACCAAAATTTTTGAATTCTAATACATTGGTATGGTAATAATAATAACTCAAAAAAATGGAATAACTTACTTAATCCAATGCTACAATACAAAATTTAATTAGAATAATGGAGTACTGTTTTTAAATAGTACATACAAGGTATAAAAACGTTTAAATGTATCAAAATCATCCGTGCCAACCGCGTTAGGCGCCGCGGCAATCTTCATAATTTTCAGTAAAAATATTTTCACTTACACTCTTTACTCTTTAATAATCACCTATAAATGATGTACGATCATGGGCTCAATTTATGCTAATGAATTAAATTACATCCTGTATAAATTAAATATAAACTTTATAAATACTAATATAAATAGTGACAAATTAATAGTAACAAGACATTAATTATACGAACAGCAAAGAGACAGTGTCGCATTAGTAATAACTAGACAAGTGTAGAAATATTACGAGAAAAAAATTTGGTAGATTGGTTCCATTACTTTTTTTCTCTTACTGCGATGGTAGTCCTATTCTGATGGTCTGTTTGATGCCTATATCAGATTAAATTAAAACTTTTGAGTCATCATCATCATCATCATTAACAGCCTGAAGACGTCCACTGCTGAACATAGGCCTCCCCCAGGGAGCGCAACTTAGAGCGGCTGCTCGCCTCCTGCATCCATTGGCTCCCCGCGGCTTTCACCAGGTCGTCGGTCCACCTAGTGGGGGGCCGGCCTACGCTGCGTCTTCCAGTTCGTGGTCGCCACTCGGGAACCTTTCTTCCCCATCGGTTGTCAGTTCTACGAGCGATGTGGCCTGCCCATTGCCATTTCAACTTGCCAATCCTAAGAGCTACATCGGTCACTTTAGTTCTCCTGCGGATCTCCTCATTTCGGATCCTATCTCGCAGGGAAACACCGAGCATTACTCTCTCCATAGCTCGTTGCGCGACTTTGAGCTTAGTAATGAGGCCAACAGTTAGAGACCACGTCTCAGTTCCATAAGTCATCACTGGCAACACACATTGATTGAAAACTTTTGTTTTTAGGCTTTGTGGTATTTAGGTCGAAGCTTCCCGAACGCTGCGTTGGATTCTTCGAGCGACCTCTTTGTCGAAGTTGGACCTACCCAATTGGACAGTCTGCCCTAGATAGACGTATTTGTCGACAACTTCGAGAGTATCGTTCCCAACAATTACCGGTATAGGTGGAACATGGGCATTTGACATGATTTTCGTCTTGTCCATGTTCATCTTAAGACCAACCTGTCGGAAGACTCTACTGAGGTCGTTGAGCATGGTGCTGAGATCATCGAGCGACTCCGCCATTATGACTATATCATCGGCAAAACGAAGGTTAGTGATATACTCGCCATTTATGTTGATGCCACATCTTTTCCACTCCAAGAGCTTGAAAACATCCTCCAATGCGTTTGTGAACAGTTTCGGAGAAATAACGTCTCCCTGTCTCACGCCTCTCTGCAATGGGATCTGTTCCATACTCTGGTCCTGTAGTCGGACTGACATAGTGGCCTTACTGTACAAACACTTCAACACTTCGATATACGTATAGTCAATTTGGCATCGCTGTAAGGACTGCAGCACCGCCCAAGTCTCGATTGAATCGAAGGCTTTCTCACAGTCCACAAACGCTAGGCATAGCGGCCGATTATACTCTTCGGTCTTCTGTATAATCTGGCGTAGCGTATGGATGTGGTCTATGGTGCTAAAGCCTTTTCGGAAACCGGCTTGTTCGGCAGGCTGGAATTCATCAAACCTGCGTGCGAGACAATTCGTAATGACCCTCGAAAACAGCTTATACACATGACTCAAGAGCGAGATGGGCCTATAGTTCTTCAATAAGGTGTTATCACCTTTTTTGAAGAAGAGCACCACCACGCTCTTGTGCCATGCCTCCGGCGTTGTACCTTCAAGGATGACAGAATTGAATAACTTCTGGAGGACTATAAGTACCGGTCTACCACCTGCTCTCAGAAGTTCGGTCGTAATTCCATCCTCACCTGGCGCCTTGTTGTTTTTAAGCTGTTTGAGGGCCATTCTAATCTCGTACAGGCTGACGTCCGGGATATCTTCGGTATAGTGTCGGACTAACTTGGCTCTGGTGTCCTTAGCTGTGTTAGTAGCGGGCTCACGTGTCGAGGTGTATAACTGTCCATAGAAGTTCTCAATCTCTCTCAGGATCTCAGGCTTGGATGAAATGACACTACCATTCTCGGTCTTCAGTTTTGTCATTTGGCTTTGCCCAATAGACGAATCTTTTGCGAACACCTTAGAGCCTTGGTTCCGCTCAATTGCGGCCTCAATACGTGAAGTACTAAAAGCACGCAAGTCATGTCGCATGGAACTCCAGATACGTCTATTGAGTTCACCGTAGGCTGACATATCAACTGAAGACTGTAGCTTCATTTCGCTCCGGTCTGCCATTAATTTAAGAGTGTTTCCTGAGAGTTTCTGAGTCCTCTTTCGGCGTTGGGTCTTGAAGAACTCAGCTCCAACAGCTTGGACAGTTTCCACCAACCCGTTGTTCAACTCGTCCACTGTGTTGCAATCGGCAAGGCACTGGAAGCGATTTTGGAGTTCCAGCTGAAAGCCTTCGGGGTTTTGGATTTGGACAGGGTTTGGACGGAGCGTAGACCTCACCAGACGCGACCTTTCAAGCTTGACATTGATATTCAATGTGCCTCTTACAATACGGTGATCGCTACCGGTTTTCACCTTGCTGATCACAGAGACATCATCGAATATTCGCTTCTTGGTCGTCATCATGAAGTCTATCTCATTTTTCGTGGAACCGTCGGGGCTTATCCACGTCCACTTCCTGGATGGCCGCTTCTTGTAGAAGGAGTTCATCATAAAGAGGCCCTCCTTCTCCATAAAGTCAGCCAGCCTTTGTCCCCGAGGGTTCCGCTGCCCGTATCCAAATGGCCCCACTCTCAGCTCATCGCCATTCCTTGTGCCCAACTTCGCATTAAAGTCTCCCATCACAACGGTGAAGTATGTTTCGGAAGTATGCATGGCTTCGGATATATCCTCATACATTGCTTCTACTTCATCGTCGGAGTGTGCCGAGGTCGGTGCGTATACCTGGATGACCTTCAACGAATACCGTTTGGTTATTCTGAGTATCAGGTTCGCTACCCTGGTCGACACACTGTCGACTTTGATCACGTTGTTGACGAGAGACTTGCGGACGAGGAACCCGACACCACCTTGGGAAAGTTGGTCTCCCTCCCGGTAGAAGAATAAGTTACCGGAATTTAGGATTATAGTGTCCTGTCCCTGTCTTCGGACTTCTGACAATCCCATTACATCCCAGCGTAACTTACTCATCTCCTCCTCCAATTCGACCATCCTTTCGTCAGCCCTCAACGTGCGCACGTTATAAGTTGCCAGGGCCAGGGGTCGTGTTTGGTGGGGTTGGTAGCCGGGCGTCTTCCGGTGATTCTTCGCACCCCCTGCCCTGCCGTTACCGTGACCGCTACCGGAGCCACGGGATAGCAGAGCCGCCGGGGACTGGGGGCCGTTATTGTTTGTGCTTTTAAACTTTTGAGCAAAAAAATAAAAGAACCTTACTCACGCGGCTTAGAAATCTGAATTACTATAATGTCTATCTGCACTAAACTTTGACGCTTCTAAGTTCACACGTACTATTTATGTTTCATACTACACTTTTGGTGATGAAAATGATTGACGTCACGAGCTAGACGTGTGTTAAGCGACAGTTGATGAGAAGCCTATAACAGCTGCAGCTCGGAACTTTAAAATAATTAAGTTGAACTTTATTTATGACATAGCTAAGTTACTGCCACGCACTTAGGAGATAAGTGTAAACTTAAGAGCTGTAAAACTTTAGTGCAGACGGTCATAAGAATAACTCAAAAAATTTAGTTTCTAATCAACCATATCGAGATTATTTAACGACTTAGTTTAACTTAAACTAAGTAAGTGTTTCCAAGCAAATATACTCATCTTGGCTTCCTGCATTTAACCAAGTAATGAGCTTATACGAAGCAATTAAACACGCATGTAGGTCGCAGTTCAATTTGTACTGCTCACTTATAGGCGTTCTATTAGATTAGCGAGTAGCAAATGTAGTGCCTCTTGGTACCTACATTTAATGAGACAATATATTTTAGCGGTAATGTATTTTAGGAAAGATGTTCTCTTGATAAATAAGTGCTGACAACCAATGGGGAAGAATGGTTCTCGAGTGGCGACGACGAACCGGAAGACGCAGCGTAAGCCGGCCTCCCTAGGTGGACCGACGATCTGGTGAAAGCCACGGGGAGTCGATGGATGCAGGAGGCAAGCAGCCGCTCAAATTGTCGCTCCCTGGGGGCCTATGTTCAGCAGAGGACGTCTTCAGGCTGTTAATGATGATAATGAAATAATTCCTTGCGCGTAGTGTTTGTTCCCCGGTACTAGGTGAACCAAAAGCTTAGTAAACACCGCGGGGATATTTTTTACTTGGACTTGAAAAGGCATTACAAATTAAAAAAATTTGAATCTCTATTATGCACTAAAAACGTAAAAAAATTACAAAGTCTAATGAATTCTATAATAACCGAAATGTATAACAGTCGCGAAGTTCAAATCTGAAATGGTAATAGAAAAATGTTTCATTTTGCAAAAGCCCCAGCAATACAGGCAACTTTTATTGGACCCTCGGGGCTCTCATTGTTTTTATGGTGTTAATTAACTTTCCAAATTCAATTATTAACAAGGAATTTGTATTAGTAAAGTCACAAGAGTACAACTTTACGCAATACCCTGCTTGGTATTCTGCGGGATTCCTTGATTGGAATTCTAAAATTAATGGAAAAAATAATTTTACTTCGAAATGTTGGTGACAGTACAATAATGAACACAACTCGGTAGTACCGTCGGTAATTAACGAAGTCATATGAAAGTTATTTTATTACTTAGGCTGTGCTGCTGGGCTACCACAAGCTAATACAAAACCACCATGTTTCATGGCATTATTATTTCAAGGGTACAATCATGGAGCTAATAAAAAAAGAAGGAGGGAATCCCGTCTGATCCGAAACTGAAGCACCCTTAGGAAGCCGGAACGCTTCGTACGTACGAGCGGGGCACGCACACACTCACATCATATGCAGCCGGTCGCCATACTTTCATCTGACACATATATGTAGTATGTCCGCCATTTTGGTCTTCAGTTCGATGTCAATCAAAACTCAATCCTTTTTTTTTTATTTCATCCATGGGTACAATAACTTTGTTCGAATTCGTACCACGAACTTATAAAATATTACTGCGTGTGAACGAGACGTCTACATTTTTATATGGCGTTATCACTGTCGCACGTCAGCGTCAACATGATGTAAAGGTATGACATGACAGTTGTATTTGAGTACGATTTAACGTGACGTCATCAAAACTGCTCTGGCTCTGCAACATTAAAGTATTCTTACTTTTATGTCATTTGTCAATGTATGATTGAAGTAATATTGAAGTAATAATGCTATAAGACCTTGTAGTGACCCCCTTGATGTCCCAGGATGACATGCGAAGTGTCACGCAAAACTTTCTATTTTAGAGTTGAATATCAATGCGACTTATTAGATCGCCGTCACGCACATACATCATAGTCGTTATTTCATCATCATCATCATCATCATCAACAGCCTGTAGACGTCCACTGCTGAACATAGGCCTCCCCCAGAGAGCGCCACTTTGAGCGGCTGCTCGCCTCTTTGCTTACATAAAACTCTTTCCTAATAAGAGAAGACCCATGTTGCAGAATTGAATTTTTTATCATCTTTAAAATAATTAAAGTATGGGTTGGGTAGTATACCATGAAACAGAAACAGAGAGGGTGGGTTTCTAAATTGAGCATTTGAAATTAAAGTACCTATCCAGTTAACGGGCAACAGTTTTGGTAACGAGCGATGGGGGTTGGACGCGATGGATACCTTATACTTTTTTATTAGACAAACATCATCACAGTTTTGATTTTCGTCTCGTCATTCCCCATGTCGTCATTTTCCATTACGCTTTTATTTTCCTGTCTACGCCGCAAACACGTGCGGTTTGAGGCGTTGTGCCACGTCCGCCCATGACGCCACGTATTTATAGAGGTAATTACAAAATCTGATACTTATGAAATGACCAATCCGTGGCTGTGTAAAAATTGTTTTTTCTCTCTTCTTTCCGCAGCTGGGGAAAGGATGGCGCCGATAAAAGTTGTTAATCCTCCAAAGAGGCAAGCAACATCCTCCTTTCGTTATTTAAACCGATAACATTATAAAAATATCGATTTACGCATCTCGTAACTTGTGATTGGTCAATTAGAGAATTGGCATAATGACCAATTTTATAATTGAATAGTTGGAGTCGAAAAAACATACAGCTAGATTGAAACCTCCTCCTTTTTTGGATTCGATATGTCTAAATGGTTTTTCAGATCGGAATTTTCTTAAAATTACAATGTTAAATTCTACTGAAACTGATGCGTGACCCCTTGAAAAGTATGACAATAGTGCACTGCCCGTGGTGAGCTGTAAATTACTTAGGCTGCATGGTCGCAAAAGGCCCACTAGTACAGGGAACTATAATAATTGAACTAATGGGAATGTACGGCGCGGCCTACCACGCCAGTTCGTTCAAATATACTTAGTTAAAATTCATTAGCTGTAAAAAAAACAACAAAACATTTCGAAGAAGCGTCCACAGCAACACTGTTCCAACCCTCCGAAGTAGGTCAACCGTTTCATTATAACGTTTATGTGAAGATTCTATTGCTGTAGTAGGCGCAATAATATCAAGCTTATTGCGATGGGTCTTATTAGATGTTAATAGAGCCTCGGTTATGTTTGTATAGATGTTGACGTTCTGAGTAATCTTGCGAAAGTGGAAGACGTCACGAATCATCCTACGGAGTTATTATTATTTACTTAGGGCGTGATGGTTATTTGTTAAACTAGAGGCCGAATTGGGCTTTTGTAGAGCAAATAATGAAGAAATGACGACAATAATTAACAAAGCCATTTATATTGTTATTATTAGTATAAAATCAAGACTTTTTGCAAAAGTGGATATTGTGTCATTTTGCAATAGGCATACTATTTTTAAACTGTGTCATTATGCGACCAGTCCAGAATAGTCTATCAATGACGTACCAACAGATATGTTGTAAGTTTCTAATACAACGTTAGGTGATTTAAAATAGAGACTTGGAGGATGTAAAGTAACTATGATTTTCCCTTCAAAAGAGACAGAAAATAGTTTCAAAAAGACTAAAAATCCATAAAGACTAATTACCAAATCTATGAAAAAAATGAAGAATACACTAATACATCTTAAGCCTACCAAAATTCATCAATGGTAATCTATCAGAAACAGAATAAGCTCAGAGTGCCGCAGCCACGTCTCTCCAACTTAATCCACCTGCCAGAGTCACAACAATGCTATCTCAACCTGCCTTTGTGTGGGGCCGCTTTGTTACGGTTACATGCCTTGTTCCATATTGTAAGGCGAAATTTTCGCTGAATTTACAGTGTGTTGACCTTTCGAAGCACAAACAGATCGTTGGTGATGCCGATCCATACAAGTTACGAAACAATCGGCTACTTTGAACTGGGATCCTCGTTGCCGATGGAGCTCCGTAAGGTGCCGGGAAGATTTATTTAGGACAGAAATACATTTTGCAAAAAGGTTTATTTGGGAGGCGAAATGAGGAGATCCGCATGAGAACTAAGGTAACCGATATAGCTTTCAGAATTAGCAAGTTGAAGTGGCAGTGGGCGGGCCACATCGCTCGTAGAACTGACAACCGTTGGGGAAGAAAGGTTCTCGAGTGGCGACTACGAACCGGAAGACGCAGCGTAGGCCGGCCCCCCACTAGGTGGACCGACGACCTGGTCAGAACCGTGGAGAGCCGATGGATGCAGGAGGCGAGCAACCGCTCAAAGTGGCGCTCTTTGGGGGAGGCCTATGTTCAGCAGTGGACGTCTACGGGCTGATGATGATGATGATAAAACTAACATGCATAGCACGCACGCCATCTTGAAAACAGTAAACCTTGTGTTATGCATGGAATTCTTTTCTTTTCTTATATTTTGGCTCCACACATAGTGTATTTAGCCAGTGTCAAGTATTGTAATTTTTCATCATATTAATAGAATACTGAATATTTCACGTAAAGTCAAGTCTTTGTCTTAATCCTAGTCCAGTCTAATTCAGGTAGTCATAGTCCAGTCTAAGTCATGCTCCAGTAAAGTGGTGGCAACTTTACTAGAAGCTTCTATGGAATTTTGGAAGCAACACGAAAAATCACGTTTCACCACATTATATCACTTGCCTACTGGCATGCTCGTAATTCAGCACTTAATGCGTAAAACGCCACTAATTTTAAACATTAACACTGAAAAAAGTACAAGTTTTGAGAAATAATACAATGCAACGACGTGAAATTTTCCGCGTTCCCGCCAAAACCCCATGCATGGGATTATCATTTAATTAATTTTATTCAAACAAACCATTATTGTTTTGGTGTCAATAGCGAGTATTACTTTGACATTATAATAACTGAATAATTCATAATGATTATTACCCTTAGCTATATGCATATTTATATGTTATTAACAGATACTACTATTTTAATATCTGTGCTATTAACCAACCAACCAACTTAGGCCCTTAAAAAACGTTTATTCGTCAATCGGTGCGTTTAATTCCAAAGTGACCAATTTAGGAAGGAAATCGCGACTTGAGCACGAATTCACGGCTTGTCGTTAATACGGGGTCAAGTGCTGGTGGGTAAGACACATATTTTTCTATTTTTGTTTCAATATTTGATCACGAGCTCCTTTGATGGTAAGCCAAGATGCCGATCATTGATAAATCTAGAAGTGCATGCCATCTCTGATCTTTAAGCCATCTAAGTTACTCATCGGTTAAAGTAAACACGGAAAAAAGTAAAGTGACTATGAATATGAATTTGTACCAACCCCGTAACTTTGTTGTAAAAGGTGAAGGGAAAATTCGGACATGAGACTACTTTGTTAGCTTAAGTAAAGCATATCGCGGCTTGAGGGATGGATGGATCCGGGTTCAATTCCCGCTCGCGATTCTAATTTTTCCTTTACAAGCGTATAGGTACCTATATTAAAACATGGGATACTTTTTAATTGATAAATCCGCGGGGCGCAGCTAGTTCCTATACAAAGGTGAAAGTTTGTGTGTGAATGCTTGTTATCATTCATCTCCGTGACCACGGGGCGCAACTAGTTAATCATATTGACAGGTAAATTCTACCATTTTACTTCAATTTCTGTGTAACCACGCAACATGGCAATACTCGCATGGCTCGGTAATTTGTGTTGACATGTTTATTATATATCGTTAAGGTAAATACGTAATTATGTGGAATTGCCGTAATTTCTGAGATATTATCAATTACATTTCGTTAGAGGTAAATGTTAATGTTTGATCATTGAATATAACTTTGTAAATTATGTACAATTTGCATTATAAAATATGCTGATGTTGCTAGTTCAATCAGGGGACCGCCTCTCTTTCTGGGTGTAAGAGCCGGATGAGGGAGTATCCAGAGAATTGGCAGCAGCTTTTCCTTGGTCTGCATTATAATATACGATCACAAATACTCTTGTCAAGCGTGGTGATTATAAGAACCCGATTAAATCTATTTAAAAGAAAAATGAATAGAGATTTACTTATCTAGCATGCAATATCTTTGATCACATCATCACTTTCCATCAGGTTTCGTGGTCAAATGATAGATAAGTCTGATGTAAAAAAATATGGGAGCCCTATATTCTTTTACTCGCGTGAGCTATCAGACACCACAACATTTTCCGGGATTACAGGTATCCCACTAGTTTTCCTGAACGTAAATCTGCACATCAATTTAAATCAAAATTCGGTCAAGCTCCTCTTTAAGAATTTCGTTTATTCGGTGATAAAAAGTACTGCCTGCGTCATTACTCCAGGCGGCCAGATAAGTAGCACGAGCGCCCTGATAAGTCACGTTTAACCTCCAAAAACGTGAACCAGTACATGACAGCGACAACTTTTTCTTTAAAAATTGTGATTGTAGCAAAGTGTTTATTATTCCCGACTCGTCTCGATGAAACGCGTCAAATATAGAACAGCTGTTTCACGGAAACCACAGTTTTGTGGAAAAATAACGAATATGTGTTTCTATTTGTTTCACGTATAAAATAGTTAATGTTATAGAAAGCGATTTCACATTGTATATTTTTAAATTTGTATAAACCCGACAAGGAGGCTTCCGCGGTACCTACAGTTTTTTCGGAGCACTGCTACGGTTTTACCGAAAGCTTGCTACGAGTTTTTGGGTTGGTAAGTATTTCTCACCATGAGTTTTTGGGCAGTTTTTCTCACCATGAGTTTTTGGGCGTTTTTACATCCCCTCTACTGGGCAGGGCCCTTATCTCAAGAGACGAGACTCTAACGCTGGCCAAGTGCTGGTTGGTAAATGATACATGTCCTCGAATTTTGTGGTTTTTGAATATGTTGGTTTCCTCACAATGTTGTCCTTTACTGTTGCAGAAGCAATTGTGAGTTCTGCCCATGACATAGAAAGTTAGTGCCGAGGAGGATTCGAACCAGGGTACGTCATTTTGAAAACCACACAGCCATTGAGCAACACTCAGCCGCTTTCGAACCTGTAGATATAATCATCATCATCATCATCAGCCTTAAGACGTCCACTGCTGAACATAGGCTTCCCCAGAAAGAGCGCCACTTTGAGCAGCTGCTTGCCTCTTGCATCCATCGGCTCTCCGTGGTTCTGACCAGTCGGTCGTCAGTTCCTCTTAGTACAGGTATAATAGGTATCCCTAAATAAATAAAAGCTTTACTTTACTGGGTTGTCTGGAAGAGATCGCTTTAAGCAATAAGACCGCCCATTGTGACACTTCGTTTAAGTTTGTATCTATTGATTGTTTTCTGTAAATGTGGTGTTTCAATAATGAGTTTTATCTATCTATCTACTTATAGTCAGCCATAGAAAAACAATTACGTGGTTTGTTCTTTGTCTACGAATGTAATATGTCTCGCACCTATGTGAATTCTTATACATAAATGAGATAAGTAGGTATATAGGCCTTGCATTCCCTCTATAATGGCCAGCCTCGATAAAGTCGCATTTGCCTTTACCTTGCCAATTAAGTAGTTAGCTACTTAATTTTATATTTACGACACGAATTATTTACTTGTTTACTGCAGCTGCTACTTGAACAAATTATGCCTTTGAAGTTTAGTACAGCAATTTATAACATCAATTAGTAAAAAGAGCTAACCTGTCACATTACACATTACACCGTCTACATCAGTAGTTCAATTAACAGTACAATTGATTGACCAATTGTGGTGAGATTGTGGTCAAACGCCAGCCTAGTCATTGATAGAAAAAAAACTACTAAGCTAGTTCATAAAAATATTTTGATAGAACTACTGGTACTTATCTATTCACAGTAGTTCAATAAAAAAAATCATATAAACAATACTAAAAAGTCTCAGTAATTCAATTGCAAGAATTTTGACTTTTTATTGACTTTTTTTACCTTTCTTTGTCAGGCTTTTATTAATATACCTACCTACACGTCACCATAGGATAATATTATACTATACATACCTATATATACATATACCTATATATACTATACATATCCTACTAGTAATGTTACGGAGTAAACCATTACTGAAACGTGTTAACCAATTAGTAGAAAATCGGTATGTGTCCTAATGTATTGATTTCTGACGAGCTGAGTGTGTTTGACATAATTATCTACTTATTGACTTACAAATTAGGTAAATTGATTTCATTATGCATAATAAAAGACTTAAAATATAGTCAGTAGTGTACCCACCTTTTAAGATTATTTTAAGAGTTTTTTAAAAGTATTCTATGTAACACAGAACACTTTTATCTTGATGAAACATGTACTTAAATGGCGAGCTTACACAAATACACACGAGGCGTAGACAGTTTACGAAATTAAGGAAGTCTTATTATATAATTATAACATCTTTTTAAAAATAATTATAATGTATTGCTAAAGCATTTAAAAAACTAAAGGTATATTATTAATGCGCTCCATTCTATCAAACAAAAAAAACATGTAAGCAAATCAGTATGGAAATATCGGGGAAATCTTTCAGTTGAACATGGAACCTCCTCATTTATTACAATCGGTTAAGTACATAAAGTAATAGTCGGTAACAAGTACTCCTCTTTTTTGAAGTCAATTAAATACAAGTACACCGTGTAGATGGACGAGAATCTATTTTCAGAAATAGTCTGATATAAAATAGAAATAAACTAGATACTCCAATTCAACAGAAGCTTTATGCCTCAGGGTAGGTTAAAGTTGAAAAGAATGAGTTGTACGGTTCAAACTCTTTCATAAAACTTTTTCATGTTGGTAGTTCTAGACGCATTCGAGAATCGACACTCGACTAGTATACAGTTATCTGTGGTCCGACCCTCCACAAACTAAGTAGAGGAGCACCTCGGAATAGGGGCTCGGCGCTTTGCATGAATATTATGTTTCAGAATTCTGAAAACATAAATTGGAAGACAACTTTCCGGAACCAATTAAAAGTTTGATTGATAGAATAGTTCATTTGAATTCTGAATGAGATTAAACTATGAGAAGGATTTTTGTCCGGAACGTGAAAATAAATAAATAATGCCCAGCGATCACTTTTTCGTGGACCTTAACTAGGATTCCCGGTATCTAGGGACCCAGGAACTACGAAAGCCATGGTCCCACAATATCTAGACACAGAAAAAGTATTTTGTGCTTTTTTCCTGAGCACAAATACTTTGTGCGCTGTGCTCACCGCTTTCCTCTGCTCTACTAATTTTACTACAGAGCGTCTCGCGCCGACTTATAATAACAGCCACCATTGAGCTTGAATCGCATTCTAAGTACCTATAGAAAAACAAAAAAATAATTATTGTGTTCTCTCCAAAACTATAGAAGCATTCAGTAAAGTATCCACAAGTTTACTGGATCTTGCCTTTGATTTGACTTAGACTTAACTTGGACTTAAGTTTGATTCGACTTTAAATTGAATGACACTTTTACATAATTTCAGTTCTTAGTCTATACTTGCCCAGAACTGAATCGTAATTTTTTGATGTTACCAATATAATTTATTATTTAAACACTAGAAACTTCGACCCTCCGTAACTAGGCGAAGGCCGCAAGAATCCTCGTCATTTTATGTTATGATGCCCATCACGCGGGCGACAACCTCGTCTCGCTTTATGGTATAAAAAATACTTTCCCATCTCCGTTTAGCCCCATTTAGTTCAGTAGCTGATTTCCATTACAAAACAGTACTGGTAGTTTCGTCAACACTGGGTTCATTGTTCATTGGCCTTGCAATAAAATGTTTGAGAACTTTTCTAACAAAGTTCCATACTTAACTAAATTCTATAAAAATATCGTGGAAAAACCAAATTAACACAGATTTTGATGAAACTTCTATGGAACTAGTCTGAAAGTATATAATTTCAAATAGAAAAAGAATTTTTGAAATTGCTTTACAAACGACAGAGTTAGATAGATAGAAAATACTTTATTATAAAAAAGTATAACAAAAAAAACTTACCTATAACAGGCTTCGACATTCCGAGCCCCTGAAAGGTATACCTTTTTTTAACCCAAATATCACAAGTGTGGAAAATTCCATATTGACATCCATCCTTTCAGATCGATAATGTGTACAAGCAGCGGAAGGGCCTGCCAATCTCTTAGTGGAAGACTCGAGGACTGCAGAAGCGACGCAGGACGGTATGGTGATGTGTTTTTAATTATTTTTAAAGTTCCGTACGCAAAGGATAAAGCAAATGCTATTACTAAGGCCCCGCTGTCCGTATGACGTCTGTCTGTCTGTCTGACCGTCTGTCACCAGGCTGTATCTCATGAACCGTGATAGTTACACAGTTGTTACAGGTGATGTCTTTCAATGCCGCTATAATAACAAATACTAAAAAACAGGATATGTTAAATATTCAAGTGGGCTCCCATACAAAAAACCTGATTTTGTTTTATAAGTAGTTTGTTTTATACTTAACGCAGGCACCAGTCAATAACATGACGACACCATGCAAGCGATCTGTGCAAATCGTAAAAGCCATCGTCAGTGAAAATCCAATAAAATCGAGATAGTTTAACTGAACAATTTTTTTTTACCTTTTCCGTGATCACTGGCAATAATTGGAAGTTTTCGTAACTTTTATATTTTGACACTTTATCTGACATCCCTCAGAAACATCATAGGCATTGCCAGCATAATGTACGCACCTAAAACAAATCAAAACTGCCAAAATGAACCTTTTGAACTGAAAATAGCAACACTGTGAACTGTGCTAGTGTGCTCTACGAAGTTAAGAGAAGTGCTTTTTCCGTTTCACTGCTGCTGTTTGAGCTTCATAAAGGCATAGTGCATTTTTATTTCAGTGAATACAATAGGTACGCTCAATTAAACTTTTGCAGTTCGACGAGCAGGCACCTGTATTTATTTATACAAGTAACAATAATATAAGGAGAGTTGATTGTTGAAATAAAATGAAATAAGTATACGTTTATTTGCAAGTGGATTTTACAACAGTGAAGAAAATCTTCGTCTACATTGTGTGTAGTCGGTAATATACAAGGTGACCTTGAATTGGTATATTATCCCGAAATGGGATGATTTGGACCATGATACCCTACCTACAAGTTGTGAGAGCCTTACTTGAAATTGGGTGTTTCCAAACCTCCATGGTAAAAAATAAATCCACTCGCAAAATTGCACGTGCGATCACTACGAGAGTTAACAAGATACTATAAATTCATTTCAAAACACAGGTCGTTAAACTCAGTTATGTGCACTCGGTCAAGGACGAAGTTCAATCACTCAGCTGCGCTAAGGCTATTTTCGAACGTAAGCTTTACATGGCGTTTTTTCAATGAAAAATTATTAATTTAGTAAAGTCGTAGAAGAAACATTGTCTACGTTGGGGTGTAGATTTACCCCCTTTCGGGATAACATACCAATTCAAGGTAACCTTGTATATATTAATTTTACCAGAATAATACTCATGAGAATTCCCCAATTGTTTTCAATTTCGTTCTTGCTTGCTTTTCTATTTCTTAAATAAATTAATATTTCTTAAATATAATCTTCTATAAAAATAGATTGTTCATAACTTGAATCAACCGTGATAGTTAATTTCACGCTATTCCTATTAATTGAATTTAATTGAAAAAGATGAAACATCCATGTCGATTTCTTTCGCCATAATAACATGAATTAGTCTTTGTTATTTCTGTTGTGCACTGTTAATATTTGACGTTGTTTTTTCGTAAAAAAAAAACTTCAACAAAACACACATTTTCTTTGTTTCACAGCGGAGACGTCGTCGGAAGATTGCATTTTTTATACATGCTCCCTTTTATTTTTTCCGTCTCTCCAGAAGTGCTGACGTACTCATAAATTGTCTGCAAATAAAAAACGAGGCAATGCGAGGGACGGCCACATGTACAAAAATATTAGTTAATAATTAAATCACAAGAAGCATAATGTTAAGGCCCATAGAATTGCTAGGTGGTAGGCCTTTTCTGCAAAGTTCGTCTAGGTAGGTAGGTACCACCGCTTTGCCAGTTATTCTGCCGCCAAGCAGTAGTGTGCAAGCACTACTGTGTTCCGGTTTGAACGGCACTGTAGCTAGTGAAATTACTGGGCAAATGAGACTATGATCTGATCACACAGTCTAGTAATCTGATTACTAGACTATGTGATGTCTCAGGATGACGTGCGCAGTGCAGTGTCACGCGAAACTTTATTATTTTACAATTCCGAGTGACACTGCAACTATTATTGGCGGCCGTGTCGCTTAACATTAGGTGAACGACTAGCTCGTCACGTTATACATTCTCGTGAAAAAATTGCATTTATTAATTCAAATTCAAACACAACTATTACGTGACAGTTACTAGTCCTGACTAATGATGGGACATAGTGTACCTAATACGTTCATTAGCAATGTTAACATGGCTGAACACATTTTGTTGAAACTATGAGTTTTTTCAGTCAATAGGCATGATGACTACTATTAAAAATGAACAAGTAAATATTACTTTCATAAAGAAGATGAAAAATATATGCAATAATTGAAAAAGTACACACACACACACACACACACATACACACACACACACACATACACACACACACACACACACACACACACACACACACACACACACACACACACACACACACACACACACACACACACACACACACACACACACACACACCCCACACATCCAAATCTCATGTAACACATATATACTACTAACATACTACATGGGCACCTACAATAAACCAGCATTATGTATTCTATATTTTTTGTTTTGTATGTTTTAAAGTTAAAACACAACTTATCTATTATTTGTATGACATAATTATTAAGCCAAAGGATGGGAGAAGCCTTGGCTCCTGAAATACAGTGTTAATCTATACATATAATAAAACTGTAGAGATAAAAAAATCTGTAAATGCAAGATATCGAAAAAAAAAAATGACACAGGTTGGCTTGAAATTTTTCGCTGATCATGTTAAGCTACTTTTTAGACATTTTGTCTGTTTGTTTGTTTGTTTGTTTGTTTGTTGTTTGTTTGTTACGGCACAACTCCGAAAGTACTGAACGGATTTTCATGCGGTTTTCACTAATAAGCTTAGAAAAACCCGGCGCACAACAAAGGATATATTAAATTTTAAATAATGTAATTTTTTTTTTGGTGAAAATGATTGAGTTTTCATTATGAAACGGAACGGGATTTTAACAAGATGGCCGCTTCAAGGCTTCAAGGTAAGTTTTTTTTTTCTTATATTTTGGTCCACACATAGTGTAGGTATTTCATCATCATCAACAGCCTGAAGACGTCCACTGCTGAACATAGGCCTCCCCCAGGCCTTTCACCATGTCGTCGGTCCACCTTTTGGGGGGCCGGCCTACGCTGCGTCTTCCAGTTCGTGGTCGCCACTCGAGAACCTTTCTTCCCCATCGGTTGTCAGTTCTACGAGCGATGTGACCTGCCCATTGCCATTTCAACTTGCTAATCCTAAGAGCTACATCGGTCACTTTAGTTCTCCTGCGGATCTCCTCATTTCGGATCCTATCTCGCAGGGAAACACCGAGCATTGCTCTCTCCATAGCTCGTTGCGCGACTTTGAGCTTAGTAATGAGGCCAACAGTTAGAGACCACGTCTCAGTTCCATAAGTCATCACTGGCAACACACATTGATTGAAAACTTTTGTTTTCAAGCTTTGTGGTATTTTGGACGAAAAGATAGGTCGAAGCTTCCCGAACGCTGCCCAGCCGAGTTGGATTCTTCGGGCGAAACCTACCCAATTGGACAGTCTGCCCTAGATAGATGTATTTGTCGACAACTTCGAGAGTATCGTTCCCAACAATTACCGGTATAGGTGGAACATGGGCATTTGACATGATTTTCGTCTTGTCCATGTTCATCTTAAGACCAACCTGTCGGGAGACTCTACTGAGGTCGTAGGTATTTAGCCAGTGTCAAAAGGTAAGTTTTATTTTAGCTACTAATCATAGATGAGAGAAAAATAATGTGCTCTGTGCTACTGACGGTAATTTTATTTTGGGTTTATCCGGATGCACAGATTAAAGAAACAAAACTCTGTTACTGTTATGGCGCGGCTTCATATACGCCCGAACCTTCGCTGTTGAGTTGGCGCGCAAAAACATCTCTGTTGACTATCCTCGATGTTTTTGTAGCGCCCAACCCGGACACACAGTCAATTTGTTTGCCTGCTGCGCGACCGACGTGGGCTAAATAAAATGGAGGAAGCAGTAGCGTTATATTGCATTTCGGCGAATAAATATGTTTTACTAACTGTGAGAATATTATTTGCGATTACAAAAATAAATTTTAATAGTTTTAATTTATAATTCCTTATCAATATGAAGAGAAACCAATTTTTTTATTTGTCTGTTTATCTGTCCCTTTGAATACGGGTCACGGTTGTTATAGTGGCAACAGAAATATATCATCTGTGAAAAATTTAACTATATAACTATCATGATTCATGAGTACATCCTGGTGTCTGATGGACAGACAGACAGACAGACAGACGGACAGCGGAGGTTTAGTAATAAGGATTTACCCTTTGAGTACGGAACCTCAATCATTTTTATTTCATTCTGAACAATCCCCACTGCATTAAGCAATAAGGAAGTAATGTAATGCATGTTTGTATTTATAACATAAAAAACAAAAAACAGTAAATAACAATTGGCGCGCCTGCATTACCGGCAGTGTATCATGAGTGCATCACACTTTTCGGGCTACGGCGAAACACATCGCGCGATAACTTCGTCTGCGTTCGATGCAATGCAGATTAGAGAAAAACAATGTGTTCATTATGTAAGCACCTATACCCAAGGAAGTCATATGTATTGCATATAGATAAGTTTTTTCGTTAATCTGTGGTGATATGGTCCAAACTAAAAAAGAGGATAGGTATGAGAACCTTCTTAAATATGAGCACGACACAGAGAACAAGGAATTTCGAAAACTAAAAACTGCTTAGAGTTTTTATTATAAGTTATAAGGCTTCATGCGATATCATATTTAGCCAATATTGAAACATAACTAAAATTATTATTCATGTTTTCGATTTAATGGGTTCTGTTGAGGGCAAAATTCTTTATTGGCGATCTGGTATTATGTATTAGTTTTCAAAAATCTACTACGCGTTACCATTCGAAATAAGTATTTAAAATTGTATTGTATAGCTTAACTTATAGTAGTAATATATTCAGTAATCTGTGCCTATATGTTCTTCATTTATTGACCCTAGCTTTTGCTACGCGTTGTAAAACCTTTTTTATTTTGGCATTAGAAAAATTTGTATTTAGCCAATGATAGGAAGTATTTTATGAAAACTGTTTAAATGGGTAGGTTCTTAGACTTTTTATAATCATTCATAAGGCTTCACGCGATTATCATACTTAGCCAATATTGAAGCTTACTTAATTAACATTTTTATTCATGTTTTCGATTTATAAGGTTTTGGCGGGAGCAATATTCTTTATTGGCGATCTGGTCAAATGTATTATTTACATAAACTTACTACATGTTACCATTCTAATTAGGTAGATAAAATTATTATTGCGCTACTGCTATATTCTTGATCGACCCCAAGGAAGTTTTAAGGTACCAGGGGTCTAGCAAAGATACTAACCACTAACCTTAACGCCAAACGCTAACTCCAAAGTGTACTGCGATGACATTTCGGAAATCGCTTACTTTTCCACAGCTAATGCCATTTCAATACAGTTTTGGAGTTAGCGTTAGGCGTTAGCGTTAGTGGTTGGTATCTTAACTAGACCCCCTGTAATATTTATAGCTACTTAAGTTATAGACCCTTACCATTGCTACGCATTTTAAAACCTTTTTGATTTTGGCATTAAAGTAAGCCGGATTTGTATTTAGCCAATGATACGAACTATTTTATGAAAAATGTTTATGGGTAGGTACTTAGATATAATAATATGTTGGTATTCATTATGGCAATTGTATCCTTGAATTAACAACAACATGGCGCGTAACGTTCGTTTTCCCTGTTTTTTTTTGTTCTTCTTCTTCTTCATGCATGTTGAAATAAGTTTTTAATAGTTAAAATATTTTAGATCTGTGGGCTTTTAAATACACCACGGGAGCAAAAAATGATTGATTACTCGGTTACTTCAAGAAGGTTATATTTATAGTAGGTAAGTAACTATCTTTGTAATGACGATTTTACCCACTTCCTCACTTTCATCACTAGGTAGGTACGTTGAAAGTGCAGTGGGAATGAGACAGCGTGGAAAATAGTGGACATAATAATAATTATAACTGTCGATTCTTTAAGGAGTGGTGGTTTAGTATTAGTAATTCCTAATAAGTATTAAGAAAATTAATTATGTACGCATCGTACAGGTAAATGCATATCTCTAGCAATTTATAAACTTATTATGGACGCTGGCTAAGTGTAGGTACTCAATTCGTATGGAGCCAAACTTGTGATTCTTCCATATTTTTCTAAACCGTACCTGACTGCTTAGGTAACTACTACCTAAACAAAATTTACTGAAACTTCTGTTAAGACCTGAGTGAAGTGATGATGATTTTTGTTTTTGTTGTAATATGAAGAGGTACTTATAAAATTGTAGTTTTTTGTTTGAAACTTCTTTTACTGTTATAAATCTATATTAGACTCAAAACATTTAAATTTACTGTGCTCAGCTTCGAAAAGATTTAGTGGATTTTTTGTTTGGTACGAAATGCATTATCTATTATTAGACTATAACGTAAAAATAACATAACACAAGCGTGCGAAGCCGCGGGCAAAAGCTAGTAAATAAATAAAATAACGCCCAACGATCACATACATAGATCCTGGACCCTAACTAGGATTCCCTGTATCTAGGGACCCAGGAACTACGAGGACCATGGTCCCACAACACCCAGACACAGAACAAGTATTTGCGCTTTTTTTTTCGGGCACAAATACTTGTCTTGTTGCGGAAATCGAACCCGCCACCTCCGGGTTATGAGCCGACCTGCTCAACCACTACACTACGGAGGCTGTCACGGTGTTCTCACTAGTTCGGGAGTCTATGGACTCATTAAGATATGTAATACCCTTTTATGTCAATAAATGATTATTTGATTTGATTTGATTTGAGTAAGCAAAATCGGTAAATAAATCACGGAGTAATAAGCTTTTACAGTTTCTACAGGAGGCATCTCCTGTCCCTTTCTCGCGAAACAGAGCGCCCCCCACAGTTACTATGAAAAATCTACTCGTGACCTCACATGCCAAAGAGATTGTATGAAAAGCTACCACAGCTTAGTAATGAGGTACTATAACGACCTTCCTCTGACGTCACTGGCCGTTTGAGCTATCTCTTTCTATTCTGGTTTTTAAAATACTTGTAACTTGGTCATTTTTTGAGGAATATAATTAATTTATCCATAAAATATTAAATAATATTTAATAAATAAATTTAGTCATCATGTCTAATGTGAGTGGAATGTGGAAGTGAAAAAAAAAAATACAAGACGCAGCTAATGTCTACGCAAATAGTGGTTTAAATCTTTAGATTGAGCTAGTGTAAAATAGTTATTTGCAGTCAGTCAGTTTTTTAATTAACCGACTGTTATTGAAACGTTCTCCAGCAAGCTTAATTAATTGCAGCAATTAAACATTGCAGTATGGCGTCTTAATTAATTGCTTTTGCCGCTCAAAGAATTTAATTAGCAAAGAATCAGAATAACATTTTTCATATTCAAACTAGTTATAAAATGGGAACGTTTAATTCGTATACTTTAATTCAGGTATTTTTATTGGAAATTATTTATTTTGAATTATTTTTAATTTCAGGTAAATTTTTTTACACATAGATTTTTAGACAATCTTTAGCTTTAGCCACACCACCATGACACAGATTTTCTTAGACTTAAAAACATAACAAAGAAATGCACATGCATAATAATTAAGTTTATTATTAAGTATTCATAAACATCTCTGTGGAAAATAATAAATTACACACAAAAAAAATTTAAAAGTATTAATTGAAAAATTACGTGGTGAGATTTGGTCCCGCATCCATCTAAGTATCTCAACCTTAGTTTAGTAATATGATCATCGTGTGTATGCTTGTGCGATGAGCATTTGTTTGCCCATGGCATAGCTCAAGGATTAAAAGACTTTTTATATCGGTGGAACTTTTTATTATTCTAATTTGAAATTTTGTTGCTTTCAGGGTTTTTTATTGTCGCAGCTGATACTGCAAGGTTCATCAATTCCAAAACAAGCACTTGATTTTGATCTATTGTTTAAGGATGAACTTGGTAAATTATCAATAATTAAATAAATAACCTTAGTATATACTATGATTCCCTGTAAGTGTCTAGGAACTGACCCAGGAACTACAAATTCCTGCCAAGAGCTAGATAATGGTACGGAACCCTTCGTGCGCGAGTCCGACTGAAACTTGGCCGATGTACGAACTTATAATTTTTTTAACAGATGGTACACTAACCAGCATGTCGGATGAAGATTTAGGCTTCGAATCCGATGAAGATATTCATAGAGGCAAGTATGCATCATCATCATCATAATCATAATCTTCATCAGCATGATCATCATCATCATCAGAATCATTATCATCATCATCATCACCATAATTTTTTTCAGCATATTTTATTCTCTTGATATAACAGCATTAATCCAGGTTAGCGTTTCAAAATTTGAACATTTTGACAAATTTTTTATTTCACTGTTTTGTCACTTTTGTCTGATAGGAATTTTAAGTGTAGGCGTTAAGTAATAAGAAAATATAATCAATTAAATTGATTACAGAAATGAACAAATATTACAGATATCTTGGTAAGCATAGAAATGCAAATATTTTTTTTTAATAATTTGTTACGTCAAAGCATTAACAAGTGATAAGCGCATTTTACATTTCAGCCAAATTGGATGAGAAGTATTATAAGAAGATATTTCGTAAGTTGCTAAAAAAAATTATTACATAGCTAAATTATCAAATAACAAATTCATTGAGCAGGTAGCTGTGTACCTAATATTATAAGCCAGCACGGGCACGAGACCTAATATTAAGCGAATAAAATAGTTAAATGGTTAAATCCTAAGCATTCTGTATTTGTCAAACTATTAAATGCGAACTCGTTATTTCTGCAGGTGAAAATTTGAGTCGAGAAGGTAAACAATTTATTAAAGATATTAATTATTATTGGTCTATGAGCCACTCAATATCACCGACATGCGACAGCTTAACTTTTTTCTACTCCTATTTATGCCAGAATAAAAACATCCTATAGATTATTCATCATCATCAGCATCATCAAAACCATCATCATTATCATCACCATCATCATCAGCCTCGTCATCATATCATCATCAGCCTGCTGAAGACGTCCACTACTGAACATAGGGCCTAGTGACTGTTTGCCTCCTGCATCAATTGGTTCTCTGCGTTTTTGAACAGGTCGACGGTCCATCTAGGGCTGGCCTACGCTGCGTCACTCGGTTCGTAGTCACCACTCGAGAACCTTGTTTCCGTTTTTGACAACTTAACAAATAGAATATTTGCTGATATCCGATGTCAAATTTCAAATTGGATCAAACAAACGGCCGTGAGACAAATAATTTCTCAAGCAACGTTTCCTTAATAAGGATAATTTATAAGTTTTTGAAAATTAATAGCGTTTATAATAAGGTGTTTTATTTATATTTTGAAGATACCGAAGTAAATATTCTGAATTAAGTATTGTTGATAAATGTACCTATTATAATTTTACTTATCACGTATTTATATTGTTACTTACCTACATTATTTAATGTGACGATGAATGTATGTATGTATAATATTTTTAAGTGTAACTATGTTCTCATGGAAGTGACATTGTCTTAATTGAGAATACTTTAAACCTAAACCTCAAATAATTTTTTTTAGAGAAGAATGAAATGAATTACTTTGAAACATTACTGAAAAACGTCAAGCAATTAAAAAACAGTAAGTAAAAAATAGATGTTCAACAAGAATGGGTGCATTAAATCATTTCAAACAGTCTAAGTAGTGCCGCCCAAATAATTAATTAACTTATTATATTTGTATTTCAGAGTCGCGTAGAGGTGGCAACGGATTAATACATTATTTATAGTGTCAATAATTATAAATAAATTATGGTACTAATAAAAATAATTATACGGTTTCATTACAAACACAACAAAGTTTTCTGAGTGCCGAGTTTGATAAAACTATGATTCAAAATTTGGTCTTTTTTACAACTTGGAAAAAATCTTGCATAAAACCGATGAAAGAGCACTTAAGGACGTTTACTACGCGCATGAGTAGGTATTTAGCCGCACTACTACACGCGCACGGCATTACGCACACTGCGACGGGATGACGGCGGGCGAGGATGAGTGAACCAAACTAATTTGGTCCTTTTATTATTTTTACTCGAAAATTCAGAATATGAAAATAATAGATATGGAAAATTAATAATCCGGAAAAAAATCACTGACAACTTTCCTTTATATTGTTTTTTTTTGGAATATGTTTTTGTAGGATTGTAGGTATATTACATCTAATTATAGGTGGGTAAGAATTAAAACCGTTGTCGATGCGGGGCACCGATGGATGCAGCAGCCGCTCAAAGTGGAACTCTCTGGGGGAGGCCTATGTTCAGCAGTGGACTTCTTCAGGCTATTGATGATGATGATGATGAAGAATTAAATAGTTTATTCTATAAAGCTTCTTATATGTTTAGGTATCTATTATAATAAAAGTGGAAGTCATTATCCATGTGAATCCACAACGTGCGTTCGTATTTATAAATTTAACAAAATAATAATTGCCCAAGTGCGAGTCGGACTCGCGTACGAAGGGTTCCGTACCATTAACACCAAAAATCACGTTTTTTATATGGGACCCCCTTAAATATTGATTTTATTCTGTTTTTTTATGTACAATTGTACATCATGTGTGAAAATTTCAATTGTCTATCACGGTTCATGTGATACAGCCTGATGACAGACGGACAGATAGACAGAAATACGGACAGCGGAGTCTTAGTAATAGGGTTCGCTTTCATTGGGTGCGGAACCCTAAAAATGGTTTTTGTAAAGCCGACATGCAACGCTAAACATATCTAATTGCATTTTTAATGCTCTCTCTTTAATTACTTCGCTTTATGCAACGTTCTGCGTTCAGTGTGACACGTGAAGTAAATTAAAGAACTTTGTAGCTATAGATTAAAAGAATAATGTAGACTCAGCGCTCAGAACTAGGAATGAAAGCTATATCTCTCCCGGTTCGAAAAGAACACGCCGGGAGAAGAAGTCAAAAAATATCTCAACGAGCGGTGCCATGGTCGGGTCCAGAATAAAGCCGAATTGCTGCTGTCGAGACTGGAGTCGACGAGGTCGACAAATTTCAAGTCCTTCTTGCTCCGGGTTCCAGCTAAGTACAAGGAAATATTTCTGGATCCTGCATTTTGGCCAAAAGGAATTGTGTTCCGGCGGTACAGGGAGCCGCGACCGAAAAAAGAAAATTCCTAAACTTGTGCGCCTTTTATTTAAGTTGTTTTTATTATAAAATATGTATGTTAGTCTGTAAGGTATATGTAAATATGGGCCTCTAGTTGCCTGAAATAAAGGAATTTATTTATTTATTATTATTTATTTATTTATAAAGGAATACGATATTGAAAAACCATGCTATTCTTGCATTATTTTTGAACGATCCAATGCAATATTAAGGTACGGCTATGTATGCGTATATAATTATAGCCGTACCTATAATGTACAATATTACGCGTACGCACGCTCTGGACAATATTATAGTGGTAGGGGTTACTTTTAATGTAGAGATCGACTTATAATGTGGATGCCCTAGTTAGAGTTAGATAGTCATAGTTATTGTAAGATATTAATAATAGTCTCAGTGTTATTTAACTTTTTTAGACCAAGTGCCAGAAAGCGAAGCTAACAACGAATACGTAATCACAAAATAAAACATTTTTGGTTTGACCATGCTATTTTGAGAGACTAAATAAGTCTAATACGAGTATGTTTGTGTCTAGTCCAACGCATAAAAACGTTGCTAGTAATGCAGTTGAGAGTAGTTGCAATGGTAGATTCCATGTTTCATTTTTTTGGCTTCAGTTTCACGTCTATTGGGTTCTCTCTTCTTTAGTCTAAGTTTGAAGTTAAGTGAGTAAAACTTATTTAGGTCGTCGGCATAAAGTGTTTACTTAGTCAGCAAGTTGAGCCACCTTTGAACCTAATCTGTTTAAGTTCTCTTGACTTGAAATGTGAGCATTGAATTTAACTATGGAGCTGTGAGTGAGGGATTTTGCGAATAAATGGTGCAGATTATCACATGATATAAATAAAAACACAGCAGTTGATCAATGATGCCGAGATGATCATTATGATGATATTGATGACAAATATGAAACAAGAAAAAGGTGTGGTAAGTATACCACACCCCATCGTGGTATACAGTTAAATGTTCTTTGTAGTAGGTAGTGGGTTATTCCTGTTTATCCCCTCATGCTGTCCTCGATTTAAAATTCGGTGACGGTTCGGGGACAGACGGGAATTATTTTTTTTTTGTCCCCGAATTTTAATTAGGCGACAAGCAAACCTATATTGGAATTAGAGAATATGTAGCTAGTAACTTTTGGTACATTGAGTTCTTATTAGGTATTGTAATACTCAGTTTTAGTAATAAAGAAAAGGCAAATTATTTTCTATAAAAAGTACCTTGGAAGAAATTTGTATGCGCATCACACCGAAATACATGAATTACTTATTTATTGAACACCCTGAAAATAAATGAACTGGGAGTTTGGCGTAGAGACACTGGGGCCGTGGGGACCGGGTGCCTTCGACATTTACAAGGATTTGGCGGGGCGTTTGGTTGAATCGGCACGTGACCAAAATGCTGGCATCTACTTCGGTCAAAGGATCAGCCAACGCTGCCAGCATTATGGGTACGTTCCCCGATTCCATAGATTGCTTGAACCATCTATAGACCTTTTACAGTCTATAGATAATTCAAGTATTCTTTAGACATTTATTTTTATTTTTAAGTAGATATCATATATAATAGTAGTAGTTAGTAGGTAGTTTTTTTGTTTTGTGTTATATAGGTTTATTTTCGATAAAATATATTTTAAGAAAATAAAATAGATCTTTTAATAAACTATTATTATAAAAAAAAATTAACAGGAAAAATAATTCAATGATGAAGAAAACGAAACTTAAATTAGGTACTTATTTATTAGTCATATATTGTCAGAATAAGTACAGTAAGGCTGAGTTGCACCATAATCACAGTTAAAGTTACTGTTACGGTTTCAATCGACTATAACTGAAATACTCATGATTGTTATTGCTAAAGTAAGCTGGTGCAACCCACCCTTAATATTTTACCTTCGATCCCAAAACAAACAATTGGTAGGTAAGTGTATTAAATACGATCCCCGTATTTAATATAATTGGCCCGATTAGTTTGCTAACAAAACAAACATGAAACTTAATGCCGGTTAATCAAGCGAGCGTCAGCAAAGGGATATTGCTAAGAATTTTCGCCTAAACACTTTTAAAACTCAGCTATTTGTTTACAAAAACTTTGTTAAAAGCAGCGTAGGTAGACCCCCCCACTAGGTGGACCGACGACCTGGGGAAAACCGCGGGGAGCCGATGGATGCAGGAGGCGAGCAGCCGCTCAAAGTGGCGCTCTCTGGGGGAGGCCTATGTTCAGCAGTGGACATCTACGCGCTGATGATGATGATGATGATGATGATGATAATGTAGGTACTGGTATGAATTTGTCTTATTATAAGCATTTATTTAGGTAATTAAATTTTAGTTAACTTCCACACCTCCAACCGCTATGCAACTGCTAATATACTAAGTAGAAATTTACTTTTGTGAATATCATTTTAGGGTTCCATACCCAAAGGGTAAAACGGACCCTACAAGGTTCCGCTGTCCATCTGTCTGTCTGTCTGTATGTCCGTCTGTTACCAGGCTGTATCTCATGAACCTTGAGAGTTAGACAGTTGAAATTTTCACATATGATGTATTTCTGATACCGCTAGGACAACAAATAGGAACTAAAACAAAATATTTAAGGAGTCTCCCATACAATAAAACTTATTTATTTGCTCGGTTATAGATAATGGTACAAAACCCTTCGTGCGCGAGTCCGACTTGCACTTGGCCGATTATTTCAATACCGCATCGTAACTGGGGTTTTTTCATTTTTTCTACATTTCTCAGCTTATAGTGACGTCATCCGATAAGTAGGTACCTACGTAAGGTTATCCTTGTTATCGTGTCGTATCATGGTAAACAAGCCGGGAACCACTATAATTGTCTTGACGGCGAAATACGACACCTAAGGATGGTATATCTAGAGGGTGGCATGTTAGATAATATCTGATGGCACTCGAAATAAAGCGGTTTTTAGTAGGAGAAAATCTGATCTTATTTTGTTAGTACAAAAGCGTAAGGTCCATAAGGTTATATTATTTTTTGAGGCAAGGTTTAAAAGTATAGTCTACCTAACCTATAGATGTGGATCCTGCATCATAGCCTGAAGACATCTACTTCTGACCATGATAGGCCATCCCAAAGAACGTCAGTTTGAAAGCTATTTGCCTCTTACATTTAGATGGTTATTGACTCGGGCTATTCTCAGGTTATAGAGTATAGAGGTTATAGAGTATATCTATATTTTTTATTAGTACAAGTGTTTTAAGCTGCCATCTAATATAAGTAGTTTCTTAGAATATAATCAATATATAATTATATAACTTACTTTAAAATTTTGATTTCTTTACACTTCTTAATCATTATAGAAGTAGAAACAATATTTTTCGTTTTTTTGTGTGTCTGTCTGTCTGTTCCTATGAACACGCATCACGCCAGATCTACTGAACGGATTTCACTGAAATTCAGCATAGTTATATATGTAATTTTTAAGAATCACATTTAGGATTCTTTTTGATTTCTAAAGAGGCCAAGTGCAGGTTGCACGAAGCTCATAATTAAACCGTGCGACGCCGGGGCGGGTCAGCTAGTAATAATATAGACCAAGAATTAGTCTTGCTTAGTTAACTTCTGTATAGTCTTTTAAGTGTAATACTTAGGTAACTAGTTGCTAGTTAAACACTACTGTCTAAAATTTCAATAACATAGCGGCAACAAAACACTGTCACCAAAGCAGTTCGTACCATGTCAAAACGCCGCGCTTGTTACGCGATACAAATTCACTCCACTCTATGTGAAATAGACACGTGCTAGCGCTTGCCCGCTTGGTAAAACCATCGTGGAAAATAAAATATGTTACCCACAGTGTTACCCTTAGATTAGATACCTTATTTTTTCGCCATCATCTCATTGAATGTCTGCACAATGCACCGCAATAGATCAATCATAATAAAATATGTACCAACGTACTTAAATTGAAAGTTTTGAACGTCATAAATATTATATGGATATTTTGATACTGGGGCCTATTTTAAAGGCTTAAGCTTACAGTTTTGAAACACCTAAAACTATTGCTGTTCTTTTCAAATACACAGCAATGTAAGATACGGCTAAATTTATAGTAAGTTAAGGTGTCTACTAAAGTATTCAAAATTAGGCCTTATTTAATTTAAGGTACCTACTAATTTACCCTAACACGAGCTGTGGACCCAAGTGGAGAGAGCCATTATTATATCATACACTTTGTTTTATAAACAATTAATATTAAAAGAATAGTCAATTTAATGTAATGTCTATGCGTGTTAAAAATTTTGCGAAGTCCATCTTTAGAAATGTCTTGGACAGACAGCCACTTCAAGTGTGGATGTCAAATCTATAAAATATTTCTTCGAAGTACTGATGGAAATCGAATGCACTAAGATAATTCCTGTCCAATGCCACCAACTTTCAGATAAGCTTTCGAGTGCAACCAATTTTGTGATTTCCCCTTGGAATGCACATGAATAATTCTTTAGAATGCACATTCGAAATACTATTTTAAAATTGACTTTAGTTTTAGATAGTTCAATTTAGTTTAGATTTAATTTAGTTTTAGTCCTTATTTCAGTAGGTATTCATCTTTTATGTTATTTACTATTTAAGTTGTTGAGTAAATAAACTGTCACTAAAAGTGGCTTCCTCTGTGTGAAAAAAAAAATTGACTTGACGTATTATTAGTTTGAACTAGTGTGATGACAATGTGATATTATTATAACAACTTTTTCTTCTTTAATGGCTTTCTATCGCTTTTTTGCAACAATTCTGCCAATGTCATCTGAGTAAAATTTGTACGGTTATGTTAAGTCAAAGTCATATTTTGTCAGTCAAACGCCAACAGTAAAATGGTGATATTTTACTGAAGGCTCTGAAAAAGGCCGTTGAAGCAAAAATGCATGGTTTTATGATCTTGAAACCATTTGCCAACACTCATGCACGTCCACGAACACTTAACGGATAATAATCCACCCTTATTACACATTAAAGTTCAAGATACACTAGTTTTGAAAAATAAATTCAAATTCACAACCGCCATTGTCGGATATTCTTCAAAGACCTATCGTGATATTATTATCTTTTCATGCAGTTTTTTAAGGGTATGTTAGTCCTATTCATCATAATATTAAGTTCATAAGCTATACCATTGAGAACATTATAAAAATATATTCAGACAGCTGGCTCACCGGCAGTTCGAAAGTTTTTGTTATGTTAATCATATTTGCTTGAATTTCGTTCGGTACAACGGTAGTGTCAGCAACGTGAAATGTGTGACTTTTCACGTTGCTGACACTACTAATTTGTTCAGCCGTTTTGGCGTGAAAGCAAAGCAACAAACAGACAACTTTTTACTTTTACTTTAACCTAGTGAATAAATATAAAGAAATCCACAACTGATGACACGAACAACTGAAAGCCAGATGAACTGACAACCGATGGGGGAGATAGGTTCTCGAGAGGCGACCACGAACTGGATGACGCAGCGTAGGCGGGCTCCCCACTAGATGGGACCGACGATCTGGTGAAAACCGCGGGGAGCCAATGGATCCGGGAGGCAAGCCTCTCAATGTGGTGGTCTGTGGGGGAAGGCTATGTTCAGCAGTGGACGTCTTCAAGCTGTTGATGATGATGATGATGATGATGATGATGATGCAATATAAAGAAAAAGATAAAGATGTTTCGGTCCTCTGTGACCTCATATATAGAAAATATTATTGGAACGAAGTGGCAGACTGAATGCTGATATCTAGAGCACTACGAAATTCTAAAGTGAGGGTATTACCATGTTTTATTCAGACGGCTTGCTGCTCCGTAATAAGGCAAATCAGATCGTTTTAAAGTCGATCGCAGACGGCTTATCACGCCAGGAAGGTCGGGGATTACAGACGGCGGGAAATATTATTGATGTCAATATTTCTGCAGATTCAAGGCATTATAAGGATTAAAGACATTATAAGGGTGAGAAAATTGAAATATGCCTAAGAAAGCCACGATTTGGTAAATCACCTACAAACACAGACCTAAATTTTTTTAGTGCATCCTAAGTCTATGCTAAAGTATCTCAGAAACACATTATCGTCATCACCAGCCTGAAGATATCCACTGCTGAACATAGACCTCCCCCAGAGAGCGCCACCTTGTGCGGCTGTTCGCCCCTGCATCCATCGGCTCCCCGTGCATGGTTTTTACAAGATTTTGGGCCATCTAGTGGTCCCAGAAGTACACTAAAACAAAAATATGCACAAAATTAGATTGCGTCATCACCACAGAGACGGTCGCTTTGCGAAGCCATTTCTTTTTTTGCTTTGTGGTCATCACTTTTCATCAGGTTTTTTATAAGCTTTTCGCTTGACCACTATCTCACTTGATGGTACCTGCTGGTGATAATGACGAACGCTCCAGTGCATTAAGCAATTTTTAGATGTTCAAAATTATGGTCAATGCATTTGACAACACGTGACCAAAATGCTGGTCTATATTTGGCGCAAAGGCTAAGCATTACCATACAACGGGGCAATGCCGCCAGCATTTTGGGTACGTTGCCCACTGGTAGTGGCTTTTTAGATTAAGTTTACTTATTATATAGTTTTTTACTTTAGATTTAGATAAGTAGTTTATTTAAGTTTAGATTAATTTAGTTTTAGTCAATTTACCTACTTATTTTAAGCTGTTTTATCGATATTTAAAAAAAGTTTTTAAGTTAATGCAGTTCCAAGAACAGTTGTGCATAATGGAATAAACTATTCGTAAATCGTTTTAAAATCGGCGTTTCGTGTTGATAATCCACTTTCAACCAATTCCACTGCGGTATTGCGTTTCTAAACTATACCGCATTGCACTCCTTGGGGATACAGGAAGGTTTTGCCAACATGCAACCGTTCCTGAATAACACAATTTATCGAAACTTACAAGTGTTATCAATATATTACAAGTACCAAATATTTATCAGTAAATTTAGGAAAAACCTAAAAAAGCAAAGTCATTCCGAAAAATAAACAGTTGTAGGTTGTCGTAGTGGTATTAATTAGGTTTGTTTTGTTTTTTTCTAGTAATTTTATGGGCAAATCCTCCAAATTGACCTATTTATAACAATAAACTAGGTAACTGAGCTGGCAGGGGGAAATGTACAAAACACTACAATTGGGACGTCGGTGTAGGCCTGTATCACTCCATTCAGAATAAGAAGAAGAATCTGTATTGGCAGATTAAACAAAACCAACTTTTAATATTAAAAACCTTATTTACCTCTGAGTTACAAAGCGTTTCCTTTAAACTATGCTGTTTCTTGTAAATAGAAAGCGATCTTAAAATTTAAATACAAGACGGAAAACACAAGACTTGTGTTTATTGGAAACAGGCCCTGGATTATCGTTGGTGCGGCTGTGTGGTTAGATTTATATCGCTACGGGAATATTTTTACCGGGTTTTGCCTTGGATTTATTGTTCGTTGTTAGTCACGAGAGGTGAGGTTGTGTCTGAGCGATTGTTTCAACAACTTTCATGTACATTGCTGCTCTTATGGAATACAAGAGTATAATATTCAAAGCGATGGAAGTAATCATCTTTAAGTTAATCATGAATTTTGAGATACATTATTATATTTTTATAAGAAGAAAAGGTTCGCACGCATGGAGTACAGTTAAATATCACCTTAAAAAGTATCCTGTTTCTGTAAGATTTCTTTCCCTACGAATCAATCTTTCATCATACCAACTTCATCAAAACCGGTTCAGCCATTTAGTCGTGTACAATTGTACACGTAACAGACACATAATTAATACCATAATTAATAATTAATTCCCACCTTAAATTCTATCATTTATAGATCACTGAGTTATAATGAGAATTTTATTTAAACAGTCACACACGTGCGCTGATATACAGGATGTAATTTAATTCATTAGCATAAATTGAGCCCATGATAGTACATCATTTATAGATGATTATTAAAGAGTATAGAGTGTAAATGAAAATATTTTTTTTTGAAAATGATGAAGGTTTCCGCGGCGCCTAACACGGTTGGCACGGATGATTTTGATACATTTAAACGTTTTTATACCTTGAATGTACTAATTAAAAAGAGTACTTCATTATTTTAATTAAATTTAGTATTGTAGCATTTGATTAAGTAAGTTATTCCATTTTTCGGAGTTATTATTATTACCAAACCAATGTGTTAGAATTCAATAATTTTGGTCCACACGTGACCGGTATCAGGAGTAGGTACCTAGTTTCAAAGGATGCTAATGAATTCAATTACACCCGGTATAGGAATTATATTTTTGTTGTTGCGATGGATAATATCTGGTTGTACAGCCAGTATCAGGAGTAGTTTAACATTTCAGTTCTTAAACATAATAATCGTTCAAAAACGATATTAAGACAATAGTCTTTTACTTTAAAACCATTCCCATGAGTTTGAAAACGATTAAATATAGAACTAAAATCTCAAAAGTGCTGTCAAACGGTATCATAATTTAAAAAACTTTCTCTAATTATTTGATCCGTATGAGTACCAAATTATAGATGTAAATAGATTCACTGTATCAGTGTTTGTTTAGTGCACATCAAAGAGCGTCAGCCAACGTTTCAGATCAACCACGCCTGCTGCATGTTCGGGCTCTATAATAGAATTTCCGTGTCATCTGCTAAAGTCACTCATAAGAAATTATGTTCGATGGTACTTTTAAACGTAGGGTAAATGCTAACTAAGTTATAAAGAGCAAAAGCAGAAACTTTATTAATTTGATAGATGTATAAAATTTAAATAAAGTACAGCACTGACACGCGGTCTCTTTCTATTGGCGTCATTAGTAAGCTCAAAGTGGCGAGGTCGGCTCATATCCTGGAGGAGGCGGGTTCGATTTTCGCGACAGGACAAGTATTTATGCACGGAAATAAAGCGCAAATACTTGTTCTGTATCTGGGTGTTTTGAGATCATAGTCCTCGTAGTTCTTGGGTCTCTAGATGTATCTAGGGAATGCCAGGTACTATGTATGAGATCGTTGGGCATTTTTTATCTATTTATTATTTAAGTCACAAAAAGTAGAATAATCACAAGTCTCATTTGTTCTATCTTTGTTGTGTATTTTATTGCAATTTAATTCCAAGAGAAAACTTAAAGCCGAGTGAACCGACACATATTTTAGGCAAGTTCTTTTGTCAACTGCACCTTGACGTCTATAATACACTGGTTAGGCTGAGCCCAGTTCTCTGCCGTAGCACAGAATAAGTATAATAGTGCTTGGTCATGGCCATAACAGGTTAAAATATACTAGCCAGAGCCACCATCATAAGGTCGCCACTACGTGTGCCGCGCCAGGGTGTTTGCTATATATCTATATAGTAAAGAGTAAAGGCATAATAGTAAAAATATTATTTTAAAATATTTTATATTTCTGATTAGAGCTTATTTCAATAAGATTTATATGCAGTGTGCATTAGCTAGGTGTATCAAATCGGATTTAATAACCTCTTTAACTGCAGTTTGCTAATAAAATCATTAATTAGCGATAATAAGCTGTATATAACGTGATTCAGAATTTATGAATGAACTGTTATGGGGTACAAATAAAATGGTAATGGTATGGTATCTTGTGGATATTTACTAGGTGCTAAGATTTTTCTACAAAGTTCGTCTAGGTACCACCACTTTGCCAGTTATTCGGGCGCCAAGCAGTAGTTTGCAAGCACTACTGTGTTCCGGTTTGAAGGACAGCTAGTGAAATTACTGGGCAAATATTTAATCGCTTTCAAATAATTATCGTAAAATTCTTGAGGGTTATTTTGATTTACGCACTATTGCGGAATAAAAACTTCACACTGTTTTAGAAACCATTGTTCATAATTTTCTCGCTTATAATAGATGCTCAGTAGACTTTAAGTTTATACTCCCCGATTAGGTACCCTAATCCCAAGGTCCCTGTCCTGGAGGACCACGAATGCGATTTTAATGAAGCACTTTTCTTTTTTTTTTTCTTTTTTTCTATGGTGTTCAGTTGACACAAAAAGTTGAGTGCTTAAATATGTATGTATAAAATTTCTTTAAATTATCTTAAAGAAATAGCCTCAAAGAAAATTGAATTATCATTACAGGTTTTACCAATTAAATAGTGTTAGTCAGCATAACGTTACACACATATACAATAGGCTTCACGAAATAAATTCAGAGTGTTACAATAGATACCAAACATCCGCTAGGCGGATTCGTGCACGTCGGAAACCGCATCGCCTCGCTTCCCCTCGCAAATAGACGTGTCACGATTGTGTCTTCCTATTTAGTATCGCCACAGAGTACATAATAGTGCTACGTAGTATTGCTGCGGCTGGCTTGTTAGAATTAAGATTGGGGTGCTTGCAAATTCCTGTTAAAACGTATTCCTCATTTCATTGTCTTTCCTTTTAGTATGCACCTGACTTGTATACGCCTTTTTTTGCACACAAATAGTCTTGCCCTGTTGCGGGAATCGAACCTGCCGCCTTTAAGTTATAAGTTAACCACACGCCACAGAAAGCTGTCATAACATTGCTTCATGCCTAATTTTGACTATGCAAACTATGCTCAATATTGCTGAATTAAAACCCACCACCTACCCACTTTACCGATCCACCAGCTGCTCTACCATCTTTCCCATTTCCATTTCATAAAAAATTGTAACCTGTAAAAGTACTATAAGTATACCTTAAAAAATTCAAGCCACTACGTATAGTATACCAACGTCACAAGTAGGTAAAGTGCACTCAGCTCGGATATCTAGTTTCGGGTAATAGCTGCAGGCTGCCGCCTCGTCTCTAATTAAGGGAGAGAAAATCTCTCTTTTTGCCGGCATTGATGCTCAGTTTGCGTTTGTAGGTTTGTAGCTAAGTTAGTAGAGACGAGGTGAGATTGCGGCTAAATGCAGGCCTATTCAGATATAAATAACCGTCCAAGTGCGAGTCAGATTCACGCACGTAGGTTCCTGTACAAATAACTATTAAAATTAGCAAACCAATTACGTTTGTTGTATGGGAGCCCCCATAAATATTTATATTGACTTGTTTTTTGGTATTTGTTGTTATATCGGCACAAGAAATACATCATCTATGAAAACTTCAACTGTCTCACTATCACGGTTCATGAGATACAGCCTGGTGACAGACGGATAGACAGGCGGTCAGCGGAGCCTCAGTAATAGGGCCCGCTTTACCCTTTGGGTGTACGGAAGCCTAAAGAGTAGGTATGCCGGTGGCCTATCGAAATGTTTGTCCTTGGTGAGAATCGAACCCACAGCTAGAAGGCAGAGCTACTGCCAACTGCACTATTATTCTACGTAGCATATGTAACGAAATCCTTCTACTAATGAAGCTATAAAACTTCATAATGTGCCCGCCTATATTTTGCACGTAACCGCAATCGATAAAAACTTATGAAAGCTCTATATTGCGTGTGCAGAAACATAAAACAAAAGATGTGCCATACTTCCCTCACGAAGAGGTTTCCGAACCCGTAACTTCCTCCGTAAACACCAATTTGGTCGCATGACGCTGCTTCGACGACTTAAGTGCTGTGACCATCTTTTTATTATTTTGTCGGATAAAACTAAATTTCTGACACCAATTTAGGTCGAATAATAATAAAGTATTGCGCAATCGTCTTTAATAATGTTGATGGTGACTTTTGGACAAGCAAACTACTATCCACAATTACTATCCTTCTCAAAGCGCGTACCCTAACTTCCTAACCCCTAAGTGGACCGACGATCTGGTTAGAACCACGGAGCCGATTGATGCAGGAGGCAAGCAGCCGCTCGAAGTGATGCTCTTTAAGGGGAAGCCATGTCCAGCAGTGGACATCTTCAGGTTAATGATAATGACGATGATGTTACCCTCACTAGGATTTCCTTTATCGTAATCTATGGAGCCAGGAACTACGACCTCAACACTTCAGACACTTTTAAAGTTCCGAGTGACACTGCAACTGTTATGGGCGGCCGTATCGCTTAACATCAGGTGAACGACCAGCTCGTCACGTCATTAATTCTCATAAAAAAAAGAGACACAGATCAAAGTATTTCTGCTTTTTTCTGTTAACTGACCGGCTCAACCACCACACCACAGCTACCTGTACTATTAAGTGTTTAATATTCTTGGCCACGGATTAAGCTGTCTCAGAAAATGAATCATATCATTTTAAAGTCCTCAAAATATTTAAGTTTATTTTTCTTCGTACTCTAAGTTCTCAAACCATTGTCACACTACACATGTGTCTGTTATCGTTCTTTGAATTGTTTTACCCCATTCCGTGGGAAGTCTGATTGTGTTTGGTTACTTTGACTGCCTCGATAGGAAGCTAAAGAGGTGCTGAAGACAAAATGATGGTAACTTTTGCGTTGAATTGAAACGAAAATCACTTTTATGTTGGTACTTATTTCATTACTTTATTATGCTTTTATGGAAAATTATAGGTTGAAAAAAAAACAATATAAACCTTGTGTTATCGTTGATAAGAATATGCGATCGAAATTGAAGTTATTAGAAGATACTGAAAACACCACACGTCATGAAATATCTAGTCAATGACCACGGAGAGCCGGTGTATGCAGGAGGCGAGCAGCCGCTCAAAGTGGCACTCTCTGGGGCGGCCTATGTTCAGCAGTCTTGATGATGACAGATAGATAGATAGATAAATTATTTACGAAAAGTAACAATAGGTGACCTTATTGCTAAAAATGATTTCTTCAGGCAATTGGATGGAGAGAATCTAACGAAAGTGGCATTGACACAAAATATACGCCTTTGTGATCAACAAAGTAAAAGCCAGTATACACAAAAATTACTTAATGCCAAAAGGTTGGTAAAACAAGCCTGTTTGCACAAATTTTGTGCGAATTCATCCCTTGGGTAAACTGAAAGGGGATTTCTTGCAAGTAGCACGGAGAGATAAATTTAATTCTTGCAAACGAATCTCATTCTTTGCGAGCGTGTTTTTATCTTTGCTAGGTGTTCTTTTTAGGCTCTATAATACCTAAATGGGCGTGAATGAGAGGTGGCTAATCAGCTGTGTTGTCAAAACTGGCAAATTGAAGTAAGATGTTGGTACAATTTGGCCCAAGCAAGAATGTTGTTGGATTATAAGAAAAAAAAAAATAGCCCGAATTTCGGAATGATCAGAAATAAAAAGTCTTCTATGCCTTTGTATTATTTTATCCGGCCACTTTACTATCTATGATTAGGGTTCACCTAGAAAATTTAGGATCCACATTCTACTCTGTCTTCCACATTTAGCGAGATTAACCCAACTTTGACACCCCTGAGCCTTCCATTCTTGTTAACTATTTCGGGCTTAGCAAAGAGCAGGGTTGACTCTTGAGCTTGTTTCACACTTAATTAACTTAGTGTAAAATGGACAGAGTTAAGGCAGAGAGAAGGGGACTGGAAGTGAGTGGAAGGCTCACTTGGCTAGACTCGCAGGATCGCTGGAATGGAATCAGTACGTACAGTTGGAACAAAAACATAAGTACCCAACATAGGTAACCTTTAGTTTTCTTCGCGTACCTCGTTAACTGTTGTGTTGTTTGTGTGTTTTGTGTAGGTATTGTATTACTTTACCAGTACCTAATTCTGCATGCTGCCAAGCAGTAGAGAGCAAGCATTATTGTGTTCCGGTTTGAAGTGAAATCACTGGGAAAATGTGACTTTATGACTTGGTCTAAAATTCTAGAAATCTTACCCCCTGCACGTGAATCTTTATAATTTAGGGTTTTGATGTTGCACTGTTATTGGGTGGTCATGACGCTTAATCAGGCGAAAGACTAGCTCGTCCCGCGATTACTTAAATTTGCCAAAAATCACATTTTTGTCCATTACTAATAGCTGTTTTATGCTAGTTAACAAATTCAAGCACTTTCCCACAGTGTTATAATGGTCCAGTAACTCGTATTCAACACAACTTGGCCCAAATTTTAGACGACTTATGCTCGAGTAAGGGATATTAATGACCCGTCTTGTAATCCGTCTATTTAATATCGTTAGGTTGGTACTATGTATCTAAGTAATTGTCTATAAACATGGATGTACGAGTAATAGCTGCCCTAAATTTGAAGGGAACGCGCGGTACGAAGCGAGGCCTTGATTATAGAAATTAAATAATAGCGTAGAAGGTGAGCTTAGAGTAAACGATAAAATTGGAGCTGCTCCATCAAGAAGAAGCTAATATTATTATTCATAATATTTTAGCACTTTTAACCCCCGAGCCAAATGCTCTAACCGAACAGAAGGGCGTTAAAAATGAGTGTTGTCTGTGGCATCGTAGCTCCCAAAGAGTTGAACCATGTCTGTTTTCACTTTTCTTTTTGTTTGAAATATGACTTTATCAAGAGTATCCTGGAACAAATATTCAGCCGTTTAAAGATAATCAGTACTTTTTGTCTGCAAACTGAAGTCATATTTTTTATGTGATTTCGCAGTGATGTTTCTGTACCCTCTATCTATACTATTCTCTCCTCTGTGGTATATAAAGATCTAACTAAGCCATTTTGAAGATTGAAAGCCTATTCAAATACGCGCGGTATTTCTCTACTGCCCACGATAGCACCTACATACAGGCTAGGGCGGTACCGCCTAAGTACGCGAAACGTACCGCGTTCGTGCGCGGTACTAGCGCCCGGCCGCTGGGGGTGATTCTGCTAACAAAATTACGATAGTAGAATGGTGTGAGAATTGTTGGTTTTAGATCGAGCCCCTGGTGAAAATGTACCGCTATCCAAAGAGTTATCCGCATGTGTGAGGCGGGCGGGAATATCGCGTACTCACTGGGATATCGCTACCGCGGGCGGTACAAAAGACGGCCCCGGTCCGAATAGGTCTTTACTTGCTGGTATTGGTAGTGATGGATAAATTAGCAATCACATTCATTTTTAGCATGTGAAAACTCAATTAGTATTTCGCAAATGAAATGTAGTTGCAAAATTCTGAGAAGTATGAAATTACATTTCAATTAATTTAATTCGTTTTGATTTTAATTTTTAATATAATGTTTCATTTCATGTTTCATTTCATTTTTTATCTCTTTTTCATTTATTTTTCATTTCATTTTTTATTTCAATTTTCATTTTATTTCATTTTAGCAAATAGCATAGCAATAGCATGCTAAGACTCGTGAATTAGCATGTTTATGAAATTTACGCAAAATAGCATTAATTGCCATCGCTAGGTATCGGAATTTTAATCAGTGTCTAACCGATAATGCCCTCACACAATATTACAACTTAAAACTTAAGTTAGATACTTAAATATTGAAAATTCTCCTGGTAAGATAAAAAATACAATCTATTATATTCTCGACAAAGAAGATAGGTTTGGCACCCGTTGGGATGAAACTGGATGCAGCGAGAAAATTACACGCTATTCGATAACCTTCGAGACAAATGTAGAGAGATAGGTACTCGTTTAAAGTTCTATTATGGAAATACGAGTATTATTATTTTAAAGACGCAAAAACGCATTCTGTTAATTACTAATTTTTAATAACTACCTATAAAATCTTAAAGATTTAAAAACACAAATATTTTTATTAGTTCAAAACGTTTATAACAGATTTTTGGATAATTCTATTTTTTTTATCGTGTCTTAATCGTTAGGTACATAAAAACCAATAGGCATCGAAACAAACATAGAGAAAACCTATGTAATTATAATAAAGATGATTAATGAGCTTTACCTTCCTAATCCTTAATTACTATCTTAGGGTAGTCGTCAATTAAAAAAAGGTTTATAATCATAGGCTGAGTTGCACCAGCCTACTTTAACACTAACTTTAACCTGTCACCGTCCACGCTTCGCCGGGCGGGCTAATGTCAAAATTTGACACTAACTTTAACTGTGTTTATGGTGCAACTCAGCCTTAGAGAAACTGATGATTTATAAAGATTTAATTGTAAACTTAGAACACTTTTTAGAATTAGCAATATCTTACATAAATAAAAAAAATATTATGAGCTATGTTATAAAATCGTTGACTTTCAAAACATTCACGTTAGGTATTTGGGTGGAACACGTAAAATTAATACGGAGAATTCACTAGAGAAATATTGCCTTATTTCCTCTATTTAGGTAACTACATAATAGATTATAGCTACTTTAGTAATGCTCCTTTTATTATTATGAATTCTGATCCCGTCGGAAAATGGTAAATTAATGCAGGTTTTATTACGAAAAGGGTTTGACTCTGAATTCTCTCATTTCAACGTAAATTAATTATTAATAAATACTAACTTCTCCCTTGCGCTAAAAAGTAACTTTGACCTAATTATAAATTACTTTCAAGTTAAAGGCAAATTTGATAAAATTTGGGTATTGTCTTAGACGCCCGAAGTTTTAGTTTATTAGCGATTTAATAATAAAATAGTTTACTTTAATTATTTACTCACGGACTTTGCTTAAGTAGTCTAAAGTAAAGCAGCTTACCTGAAAAAGAAGAATATAAGTTAATTTAATAAATAAATAAAAAAACACTAAACTTATTATTTTTGATCCCACTAGGGATCGTTTTAGGGGCTCAACTTGGAAAAGACTCTATAGGTATAGACATAATTTATCTAATAGGTAGAAAATGTTTATGGGTCAATATCTATGTAGGTAGGTGGCTTATAGACCTTTTGTTTTTTTCTGTACTAGACCGCTTTACTTAATTAGCCAATCATCATCAGCCTGGGGACGTCCTCTATAGTAGTGATCGACTTACTTGCGGTTTTCACCAGGGCGTTTATTCTCTATCGATTCCTTACTTCGAAACCACGCGAATTCCTTGTCTTACATAAGAAATCTGCAAAAGTCTATTCTCTATGAAGCGAAAACAAAACCGCGCGAAATGAATATGGAATTGGCGCGATTTGAACTGTCAAAAATCATATATTTTACCGAGACGCGTTCCGAAACATAAACACATCAAAAGATATGACCATTTATGTCAATATATTTTATTCAAAATAAAGATAACTTTAATGTAAAGTGAAGGTATATCTAGCGCTGTGACATGATTTGAACAAGACACGATAACGACGTGGTTTCGTATCATGTGGAATCTGTGTTTCCATAGCGAATAACCGCCCAGGGGTCGGAAATCGCTAACTTTTCCGTAGCGAATGTCATTTCGATACATTTTTGGAGTTAGCGTGAGGCGTTAGCGTTAGTGGTTGGTATCTTTGCTAGACCCCCAGGTCGTCGGTTCACTTAGTGGGAACCTAGTGGAAGATGCAACGCAGGCCAACCTCCGCTAGGTGGATTAGTTATTATATTCAATACCTAAGGCATTATTCTAATTCAAAAATGTTTAGAAAACAATACTCAGATCATATACTTAACAAAAATAAAACAAAATCTTGTTATGATAACAATATCCTCACAATACGCTATTTTCAAACACAGTTTTCGACAGAGCCTATTATTACATGTCTATAAAAAGGTTAGATCAGTCTGATCAGTAACCAGAGTTTATTTAAAGCTAAAGGTAGTGAGTATTATTTATTTACCTTCTACAGTAGCTAACTGCGGTACAGATTAGGCCAGTTTTGTTTAAAAGTAATTTAATTCTTAGACTCATATTGTTTGACTATTTTACTTTCAAACATAGATTTCATTTTGTGTAGGTTTACCTTATAATGTCTTAGATTTATGTTAAAAAAAGGTCACCACTAATAAAATCACTAACCACTAGCCACTTACAAAATTATCTGGTTCCCATAGTACAAGCTATGCTTAGTTTGGGGCTAGATGGCGCTGTGTGAAATGTCCACACATATTTATTTATTTATTTTATTTATTTGTATTTTTTAATAAAATCCCAAATAATCGTTTTTTATTAAATAATTAGTAGGTAATTCCGTGTGTGGTAGTTTAACATAGTTTAATGTATTTATAGTTAGATCAATGAACATTTAAATTTAGTATTTTTTAAGATGATATGGACTTGCGTAAGATCAATTACAAAACCACAATTACTCATTCATGCCTTTCAAAGTTTTATTTAACAAAGTACTTCCTATTTAATCCTCAACAAATCAAAATATTATGACACCAGTTTCAAACAACTTTGGTTTGAATAACAAAGTTATATTCGTTTCATCGGCACTTCCATTCTGTGAAATGATTTTGTTAGAATTTAACGGGTTGATTTAGATATTTATGAATTAAAAAGCTTAATCTAATAAAAGCTGAGCACAAATTGTATCAAAGTGTTATCATAAACTAAAATACTTACCTATTGTAAAAAAGTTGTTGGATAGATTGCACATGAATTTTGAATTAATTTTGGCTGCTAGGTAATTTTAACGGAATTGGTGCAACATACTTATACCTTGTAATATATAATACTCATACCAAAGGGCTTTATTGTCTTGTTGGGGTAAAAAGAACCTCAAAACTCAAAAAAATCTTGCAAGTAGGCAAACATTTCAATTTAGCAATTTTCACAAAGTCATATAAATGAAAAACTTAAAATACTTCATTTTAGGATATTGTTCTAAGCATATAAAACGTGCTTCACTTAAAATAGTTTTCAAAGTGACATTTTCCTAATTATCTCAAAAAAGTGTGTTATTTTGCAGTTATGTGGTCAGTAACAGTAATATGCGCCCTAGTGGTAACTAGTGAAGCAAGATATGAAAACATCAACATGAAGACGGATTGGTGGGAAACTGCCGTTATATACCAGATTTACACGAGGTCTTTCATGGACAGCGATGGTGATGGTATTGGTGATATCAATGGTAAGTAAAATAATACTAATATTTAGTAATGGTAGTTAAATTTTAATAGGGTACTTAAAGATAAGAAGCATATCCATAGTACCAGTAGAAAAGAGTAAAAAGGTGAACAAATAAAATTTACAAGTAACCAGGCACTGTGTGATAAGTATTTATAAACATCATCCAAGTAGGTCTATGATCTTTATTAAAAATGTTAATTCAAAGTTTACTTTATGTTTGGCTAAAAATCTGTGACCCCGGTAACTGCAGAAATATAATCCTTACAGTTTACTTAAAATGTTTCAGTCTGTTAGTATTTTTGTTATTGAATAACATTACTTATTCCTCTTCTTCTTTGTCTTCATCTTTTCGTCTTAAAGTAGACTTCTTCTCATGTAGGCAAGCGGGTTAGCCCTGTTCTCAGATATTTATGTTTCTGAATTGGCTTGACCACTATCTCTCTGATGGCAATAAATGTGGGACTGATAGCTTACGTGCCCTCCCGAACTGAAGCATAGTAGGGATCAATTGTAAATTTTAATATATAAGCATTCATTTTTCAATTATAACTAATGATTTTAAAATTTAATGGTCACGATAACCAAGTAGGGATAATCCTAGTAGGCTCTATGATAGCTTTTTTTATCATACATAATAAGAAATACATCTTTTCAGGCATATCATCACGACTAGAATACCTTAAAGAAATAGGAGTAGACGCAGTATTACTCTCACCAATTTTCAAATCTCCAATGCACGACTTCGGTTTTGATATATCAGACTTCTACAGCATCCAACATGAATACGGCAGCATGGAAGACTTCGAACAACTCCTCAAAAAAGCTCACGATTTCAGTAAGAGCCCCATAAATATTCATTGCTGAATTACGTAAATTTATGCATTACATCCAGAAACCTCGAAATTTTCTTACTTTAAAATTGATAACAAGATTTTTGCGTTCAAAGTCAAACGATGAAAGTTGAAAAGCATTGCGATGAATGGAGCCTCCGACACCACGTAAAAGTTTATTTACCTACTACTATGTTGATTTCATTTACCCAAGATTTTAAGCTTGATGAGCTTCTCTATTGAAACGTAATTATTTCAATCAATGAGCAGGAAAAATAATCTGAACCGCTAATTGAAGAACATTTGAAGTGATTCTGAAATGAAATTACTTAGCTGCAACACTTTGATGTTTCGTGTTTGTTTCAGATATTAAAATCATGTTGGATATAGTTTTGAATCATTCGAGCAATGAGAGCGAATGGTTTACAAAATCTTTGAATAGAGATGAGTATTACAGCGACTGGTATATTTGGGAACATGGACATGCAGACGCAACCGGTATTAGAATGCCACCAAACAATTGGGTAATTAATGAAATATTGTCAGTACTTTTTACTGCTCAAAGGTGTGAAGTGAAGAAAGAATTAGGACGTTGTCTTATGTGTAATAAATACTTAACGTTATTTTACTTATTGCTATGAGTATGGGCTCCTCTGTCTTATAAAGATTTAGACAGATGTTATACCAATTTTGGCCACTAAGCACTTTTACATTGTTATTCTTGAACAGAAAAAGCACAGCTAGAAAACAACGAAATAGAGATTCGAAAGACCAAATTTACATTACGAAAATCATTTAAATTTAAATTTTATGTATACTCAGTCACTCAGTTGAGTTTCTCTCTAGCATTTTATTATTGTTCGTTTGGGTATTTTTATAGGTGAAGTTAATAGAGTAAAATTACGTTTATTTTACAGGTTAGTCGGTTTAGAAAGAGCGCTTGGTCGTATTCCCCAGTCCGGGACCAATTTTACCTTCACCAATTTGGCAACGTTCAGCCAGACTTGAACTTTAGGAATCCTGTAGTTGTAGATGAAATTAAAGTAAGAAATGTTTTATTTATAGATACCTTATTTCAAGTTAGTCATAACTAATATCATGAAGAACGTACTTATAAAATCCGAATGGATTGCTAATTACCTCTACACTTCGAACGATTCATAAAACATGTTGTAATAGAACTATGCGATTATTAAATGACAGCCGCTCAAAGTGGCCCTCTATGGGGAGACCTATGTTCAGCAGTGAACGTCTTCAGGCTGTTGTTGATGATGATGATGATGATAAAATAACATTCAAAAACATATTATTAAAATTACGTTCTCAAAAAAATTTGATTATTTTTAGAACATCTTAAAATTCTGGCTAGAAAAGGGCGTAGCAGGCTTGATGATCAATTCAGTGAATCATCTTTTCGAAGTTGACAAAGACCTTTATGGGGGAAGTTTCCCTGATGAACCACCATCAGGCACGCCTGGACTATCATCGGAAGATTACGGATTCCTACAACATGTATATACAAAAGATCAGGAAGAATCATATGAGATAGTGTCGCAATTCAGGGATGTATTCGACGCGATCTCTCTTCGGGATAATATAACAAGGTTGTATGATATAATATGTATGTTATCTTTAAGGTATTTATAATATAGGCCTATGTTTATTTCATAAGCTTGTTGCCTGAAATAAATGGTTTATTATTATTATTAATATCAGTTCTGACAATGACAGCGACTTCCTACTAAGAACTAGTTGCAGAAAGCGACTAGATACAAACGACAAGCAACTGTTGCTTTTAGGTAAAAAACAAAAACAGCCTATTTGCAATAGATTTGACTTTTACTTTGACTCCGGCTAGGATAGACCTGTTTTCCGTGCTAATGATGATGATTGGTAAGTTATATTGGAAAATTAGAAATAATCATGCTTAAAATCTTAATAAAACCCCAGATAATATAATATCTACAGTATAGATGCCTCATCCCATACAACGGAATAACGCGGGCTAGTTTACGAACTATTTTATTTCTGCATAACACAAGATTATCAAGCGACATTCATTGCGTGTTAGCGAAGTATTGGGCCAAATGAATTCACTGGACACTAACTAGTAACTCTCTAGACACGATTACTAAATTATATTCAAGTTCGGGCTATTTTTCGTTTGTACCTTATGGGACACCATGGTAAAACCCTCTTTTTTCTTTCAGAGTAATGCTGATAGAAACTTCTCCCACGAATATAAAAAACTCTGTCCGCTACTACGGAGAAGGAGTACAAAATGGTGCTCATATTCCCCTTAATAGATTTCTTATTGACGAGCTGGATAAAGAATCTGATGCAAGAGATATCAAGTATGCTATAGACAGATGGATGACTTACAAGCCTTTGAAGAAACCGAGCAACTGGATGGTGAGTAGATGATAGACCTGGAACATGGACCTAATAAGAAAGAGAATATTTTCGCTACCAAAGAATGTTAAACGAACGACACTTCATCTGTTTTTATTTTTATGCAAAACGGCAGCATTCAAGAGGCTAATAAATGACTACTTTTTAACCTAGCTCATTGTAAATAGATCAGAACAGTGTCTGAGTGTCTAAGTGTTGTGGAACCATAGTCCTCGTCTTGGTCCAGATATAGGGAATCCTAGTTAGGATCTTGGATCTATGTATGTGATTGTTGGGCGTTATTGTTTAAAAGTTTTACTATTTTACTTAATGTATTTTTTCTTATTTCAGATTGGAAATCACGACAAAAGCAGAATAGCTTCTCGTTTCAGCGGCGAGCTGGTGGACGCCTTTAACATGATTGCCCTTCTATTACCAGGAGTTGGGATCACTTACATGGTATGCGTGAATCACTTAGTTTAATTTTAATTCTCTTCAGCTTCTATTACTAAAAGCAATATTTTATCTAAAGGAGAAGTTGGAACAGGTTAATATTAGTTAATTAATTAATGAAGTTTAGTTTTAGGGCTAACGTTTAAAGCAAACTTTATTTACATTACAAGCATTGACTTAGATAAATGATGTTCATTAAGTATTTATGACGGGACCTACAGTTCCTTTACTAACAATAATGAATGATGTCTAGGCACAAAGCACTATGAATTCTGATAATAAATCGAATAAAGCAATTATAAAAGTAGTCAAATCAGTTAAATCAACTGTCAGGAAAGATACAGGCACATAATTAAATGAAGCCGTCCCAACGATCAAAACGCCCCACAACCGTGCAGAGGTTGAATATTTCCAAGCAGAACCGACCCCTCAATTCTGGAACCTATTTCAAACCGCTGACAAACCGTCAACAAAATAAGCACAACTACCTATACATTATTCAGGGCGAGGAAATCGGAATGATCAACGGATTTGTTACCTGGGGCGAGACAAGGGACCCTCTCGCTTGTAACACGGATGACCCCGTTAGTTTTACTGAGGTTTCTCGTGACCCTGTACGCACGCCTTTCCAGTGGAGCAGCGGGAAAAACGCAGGTATGGAATTTTATCATTGTTTTTTGTTTATCATTGGAATTTTATCATTGAATTTCATCTTTTTTATCATTGTAGTTTGCCCCTCTATATCCCTATTTTTCTTCCATGCCACATGGTCTAAAACTTTAACAGTCCAGACGTTGCCTTAAAAGTCTAGCTCATCCTGCCTTCTTTACCCGGGGCAGCTAAGTATAAGTACGCCACCATTGTGTGAAGCCACTCTGTGGTGAGCCTGGCTAGGTTTGAGGCATAGCCCACAGCTTGTTTCGTTCGACATATTATACATGTACGACAGTTGTGATACTTGAACACAATTTTCAAAAAATTATTATTGCATTTTTATTTTGTGTTAATTAAATATTTACTAGGTGTAGTTTGTTCACAAAATGTTAACTGAAATTTTTTTCTGACAAAGAAGACTAACTAAATTGATTAAGGGGCTCTTTTTTCGATATTTTGATTAAAGTAAAGTAAACGTACTTACTTAATTGAAGTTGGTCGTATCTATGCTACCCGTCGAGCTAGACAGGTCTTTCTTTAGTTAATAAAGGTAGGATACTTATAGACTATATTTTTTATTTAGATATAGGTAATGCTTTCTGACATTATTTATGATGACTATTTTTGAACGTACTAGCACTAGATAATATTCTGTAAGGTCCTTTTGAAATCATAAAACGTTACATAAAATAAACAACGTAGTTTCAACGAGGAATTGGCACTCAGAAAAATATGAGCAGGCATATTTTATGCCAAGTACAAAAAAAATTAAGATGCAATTTTATTTGGGCGCCTAAAAACTACGTGATGCTTATTTGGCTGTATTTTTGATCCACCAGCCTAGAGATCCGTCTCTAGTGACATCTTGGTGACATTCTTGTTTATTATTTCTCGTTCTCCCAAATGTCTCATAGCTCATGACTTTTATGCATGAAAAATATAAAGGGCAAGGTTAATGAAAAATTATTTATATAAAAAAGTTAGGTTCAAGATCACGCTGAGAAAATTAACAAGCGAATTTTAATGACTAATTATTTATTTAAAAACAATTAGGTTTTTGAAAGTTCCAAGTTCAAAGCTCCAAAATGTATTGGAATGATATTTCGGAAATAGCTTACTTTTCCGTGGCTAATGTCATTTCAATACATTTTGTATTTAGCGTTTGGCGTTTGCGTTGGAGATCTTTGCTAGACACCGAGACTCCCCTCCTTCTCTAGATGATGCTATGTAACACTGAACTCCAACGCCTGTTCCCTGAAATAGCATCACCTAATTTATTTAGACTTTCCCTTAAAATCGTGACGTTATTTAAAATTCCAGCAAAGAAATGAAAATAAGTCGAGCTCAAGCGAGATTATAACCAGACACCATTACTACTCGAGTGTACTTTTATCGTCCTTTAACTGACCCGGTATAACACCTTTAAGCAGTAGGTATAGTTTTAAAGACGGTATCTAAAGTAACATAAAAATAAAATAACAAGCAAAGTTGAAGTGGCGGTGGGCAGGCTACATCGCTCGTGGAACTTACAACCGATGGGGAAGAAAGGTCCTCGAGTGGCGATTACGAAGTGGAAGGCGCAGCTTATGCCGGCCCCCACAAGGCAGACCGACAACCTGGGTCAGAACCACGGTGAGACGATAGATGCCGGAGGCAAGCAGCTGATAAGACTTTCTGTGGGAGGCTTATAAATATTCAGCAATGGACGTCTTCAAGCTGATTATGTTGATGATGATGATGACGAAATTATGACAACAGCGCATGTATAATTATTAATGTGTTAAAAATTCTTGTCCAAAGATAAAGAACAGACACAACAAGACTTCGTTCACTGAATAATACTGTCCCTTTTACCAGCTGACCTGGCGACCCTTCTGAATATTTTGCGTTTCCGCGTGAATAAATCACTTGGGCGTGATGACGTCAGGTTGCTAGAATTAAATATTTACTGAATGTTGTGACTTTGTTTTACGAATGCCGGCGTACATTTTTGATGCGTTTGTTTAATCGTTTTGTTTCGTTTGTGTAGCGTTTGTGAATGTTTCAAGTGTATGGAATGACCTCTGGCATACATGATTTTGTTGTTTTTATTAAGTTAGATTTGTGCAACAATGGTCAAGCTACATCGCTCGTAGAACTGACAACCGATGGGAAAAAGGTTCTCGAGCATAGGCCAGCCCTCCACTAGGTGGACCGTCCGACAATCTGGTGAAAACTGCGAGGAGCCGATGGAAGCAGGACGCAAGCAGCAACTCAAAACGGTGCTCTTTAGGGAAGACCTATGCTCAGTAGTGGACGTTTTCAGGCTGTTGTTGACGATAATGATGATGATGATGATGATAATGATTTAGTCCAAATAAATGCTGGTATTTAATAATGAAGAGATTTAAGACGGTGGAGGTGGCAGAAAATATTTACGTGATATTATGGATAAACAGGTACTTTTTACGTAATATAAGGATGGTTACCGTCCCTGACGTGTTTACCTTATTATACGAGGATAGAGTACATTACCAATAATCCTATAATTTTATGACATAAAACGTAGACTTGGGCCTCGAGATGAATTTGCATTACTTTGGGTAGAACATGAATAAAATAGCAACACTTGAAGAGCGTTTGTTATGCTGATAAGGATAGGACTTTGAATCCTATTTTTAAATTTCATACGAAAGTATTTTTTTGATAAAAAGAAACGTCTATTGATTTTGTATCTGAATACTTATTTAAAAAAATGTTTTTTGGAAGAATACACAAAGACATAGTCAATTTTAGGCAAGTTGACGGCAATTGGAACTGAGACGTGGTCACGTACTGTTAGCCTCATTAGTACCTAAATTCAAAGTCATGCATCGACCTATGTTTATAGTTTTGTCTACATTATTATCGAGTGAGAAAAATAATACTTTGATTTATCTTAGACAGAAAATAGTATCTAATATATTTTATTGAGCGTAATACAAATAAACTCAATGATTTGGTATCAAGCTTTGTTTTTATTAGGCTCGTGGAATCTCTTGGTATATTTTAGGTGAATCTTGATTAATTTTATCTAACACTACAAATCTGGTGCTAGAGGGTGTTATACTGGATTAAATTTATCTCAATTGACGTCATCATAACGAAGCTGAATTAAGCTATTTTATAGTTCATGTAATTTCCCGAAAATAACGCATTTTATGGCAAAAATTACCGGAACTACGAGGTTTTGTTTTAATATTTGAATTTTGGATAAAGTTATTTAAAAATGACAGATATTTTCAACTAAAAGGATATACCATGTTGTGTACGTAAGTAATTTTGTTTACCCAAAGGTTGACTGGAGGAGATCGCTATTAATTAATAACTTCGATTGTTGTGTGACCTAAAAACAATCTTCCTTCTAAAACAAGAGAGTTCTTTCTGTACTTACCTGAGAAATTCAAAACCAGATTTCAAAACCAGAGACCAGAAAAGCAGATTCTTCATTCAGAAGCAACAGACTTTACTAGTCTAATATTTGGACTTGAGTCTGAATTGTATTCCTATAGGTAATAGTTATTTTTTTGTCCAGGTTTCTCAACAAATCATAACACATGGCTTCCAATTGCTGACGGCTTCGAAAGCCTGAATGTGGCCCAGCAGAGATCCGCCGTCCGGTCCCACTACCAAGTGTACAGAACCCTGACAAACTTGCGCATGCGACCTGCTTTCCGATTAGGAAGATACGAGTCTTTGGCGCTGGCCAACGATGTGTTTGCTTTTAAGAGGTATTTTCATATAATGATAATGTTATAAATAGTCAAACATTTTAGCAATCAGCAGGATTTGACTAACTGGATCAGACGCTCTGCCAACTGAGCTATGGTTACATGTCCACTGCATGAAAAAAATCTTTAGGACTATGTGTTTTACCGACTAAGCAGTCGTGGCGAGATAGGTATATTTTATATTGATGTGTAATTTATAGATACAAAATTAATTATAGAAAGAATAGAAAGAAAAGAGGTCAGGCGATCAAGCGGTCTGGAAAGTTTCAGCTTCAAACATTTTTAAGAATCTTTATACCCCAAAGTAACCAAAAGGAGCTTAGCTAGTCTGCCTTCAGCAGCGCCTTTCAGCTGTCAGACTATTCTTTATTAGTTTTAAAATTAATAAAGATAATTTTTTTTTGTCTCCATAATAAGTGTCTATTAAATACAGGTAAGTTTTTAAACCTATGATGATGATGATGATAAAAAGTATACAATCGCTACTGGCTATAAAAAATTACAACGTCTTCGATCGCAACTGGTTACGAAACTTTTTGCTTCGTACGCGGCCGAAGCGATAATGAATGACGATGATAACAGCATAACAGCTGTTCTATGCCTATGCTTAAAACTTTTGTTCCAAAGGTGTTGTGTTTGCTCTCTCTAAGTTTATTTAGAAAGTTTTAATTAAGTTTCACTCTGTTGATAATCTTTTGGGGTGGATTAGAGGCTCCTTTGTTCCATGTTTCGGTGGCCTTGAATATTAGAATATTTCACCACCTCATATTATTGGTAGGTATTGTACCTATAAGTTAACTGCAAGAAAATGTACCTTATAGGTATAGGTGTAATGAAAAGTGTGAGAATTTGTAAGTATATCGAATTTAATCATGAAACCTTTGGACAGGCTAATATTAAAACAGTACGAGATAGTCAGATAGTATAATTATTGTCGAACTGCTGTTTTTAATGCTGATATACAATGTCAATGTTAGCAATGCTCGGTGTTTCTTTGCGAGATAAGATCCGAAATGAGGAGATCCACAGGAGAACTAAAGTGACCGATGTAGCTCTTAGGATTAGCAAGTTGAAATGGCAATGGGCAGGTCACATCGCTCGTAGAACTGACCACCGATGGGGAAGAAAGGTTCACGAGTGGCGACCAGGAACCGGAAGACGCAGCGTAGGCCGGCCCTCCACTAGGTGGCCACTAGGCTTAGACACCCTTCGGGTCAGTAGTTAGTTCTACAAAATTTTATTCCCCTAAATGTAACGAAACAGAATATTTCTTATAATTTTTCAGATGGTACAATGACGACACATACGTAATTTTGATGAACGTTGGAAGAACGTATCGGGTGGTAAACTTGACGGCTTTTGATTTGATCTTCGGCCAACTAGAGGTGGAAGTCAGCAGCGTTCTGTCTTCAAGAACTTTCAGGTAAAGATACCATTCAGTATCCTGTGATAAGGGAAATTTTATATATTAGGCTGTATTCGCTGACTGGGGCAAGTATATTATTTTTCTTTCTTTTTTCAACCAGCAATACCACTCCTTCCACACTACACAAAGGTTAACTAGAAGAAATGCTAGTTAGCATTAGGTTCGCCTATGTACCTACTTGTTAATTCTTGTGCAATAAAGCATTTTCTATCTATCTATTACATGATCTCAATTTTTTTATCAGCTGATATTTTTTGGGTTTTACATTAAGTCGCAAATACAAGATAAATTAATTCAGCTCTATAGAAAAAAATCACAAACATACCTCCAAAATTTTGGTTGTACCTATTTTACTATACAGTTTCTATCGACTCTTAGAGCATTTAGAAAAGGAGGTGGCAAGGCAAGGCTTGGTAGATGACCAAGTAGCGCCATATGACCGGCAGAGGGGAACGCCTTGCCTTGCCACCTCCTTTTCTAAATGCTCTAAGAGTCGATAGAAACTGTATAGTAAAATAGGTACAACCAAAATTTTGGAGGTATGTTTGTGATTTTTTTCTATAGAGCTGAATTAATTTATCTTGTATTTGCAATATCATAGTGTGCGTGTAGACACTGCGTAACTACGCTAGTTTATATAATGGTGTGCGTGTTTTAAGAATATGTGCGGCGTGCCTTTACACGCACAAATGCGAGTGTTCTATACGTGTTTACGTCGTCTCCCGTAGAAATTGGCAGAAAAATGGTGCTTGCGGATTATAACGTTAACATCTCCATTAATATATGCTATAAGCTATCGTCTATATTTAAAAAAAAAAAATAATAATAATAGTGTATCTCAACAAACATTCACATAATGTGATGAAATCATAATATGAAAAATACTATGCAAACATGGATAAAAATTAAAATCTCCAAAATCAATAATTTTGTCTTTGTCTTAAGTGCCACGCAGAAGTTCATACTAAATTGATACGTTGCCTATGATGTTAAGGTCGTTTTTTCTTTGAACCAATTTCAACCTGCTTATCTGGCCCTAAATTTGGAAATTACAGAGACCTCTGTGTAGTTGCCTACAGAGTGACTAATAAAATATGTCATTGATAATGAAATCGCGTTTTCTTTTTCAGCGACAACGTCCACGCAAATTATTTGGATTTGGCTGCTGATGAAGCTTTGGTGCTGCGGATGCAAGTTTGATTCGGAAATATTTATGAATATTTTTAGAACGTTTGTTATTTATTCGCAATACATATTGAGTAGAAAGTATATGAATGAGCATGGGATGAACATTGAACAAGGCTGAATCAATGAATTATAATAGATGGGAGGTGTCTATACATTTATTCACAACATAACATTAAACAATTTTTTTTTATAGAAATGGGATACCTGTTGAATTTTGAATAATTCTAACAGTTGTCAGTTGTGATTAATATTTCTAATTATATATTGAGGTTTTTACAGCTGACAAGGGATATGGAATGATTATGGCCTGCAATTTTTTATGGTAAAATGAATTATTTAAATGAATACCGTAAATTTCTAACTAATTGTAATTTAGTGCTTACATCCTTCTTATGTGTTAATAGGTATATTTTTTGTATGTCATATTATTGGACCGTACTACTTGAATATTTATGATTTTTAAAGCAGTATCGCCTGCTCAGCAAATCATAAATATATTGATTTGGGAGGCGTTATCTGTACAGCATTTGTGTTGATGTAACTTGACCATGCTGGTTGGGATGATTCTTAAATCACTCAATAGATGGCGCTACCAACCCCGTAAGTTGGTTATAAAGGTGAAGGAAAAATTCGGACATGAGACCACTTGTCACGGTAGCTTAAGTAAAGCATATCCCGGCTTGAGGGATGGATGGATGCGGGTTCAATCCCCGCTCGTGATTCTAATTTTTCCTTTACAAATTAATCGTACTACTTGATATTAAAGGTATTAAAATAAATTCATGAAATCAAAAAATAAACTGGTGGTCTTATTTAGATGACTTTTGTGTTGTGTTTTTAGAAACATAACAAATGCCCATGAGAGGAACACCTTGCCGGCCTCATTGTTTCCAGCTGATCATGATATGGAAGGCTTCAAGTGAGTGAACAGGTATCTTCTAGGCGCTTGAGGGATGGATGGATGCGGGTTCAATCCCCGCTCGTGATTCTAATTTTTCCTTTACAAATTAATCGTACTACTTGATATTAAAGGTATTAAAATAAATTCATGAAATCAAAAAATAAACTGGTGGTCTTATTTAGATGACTTTTGTGTTGTGTTTTTAGAAACATAACAAATGCCAATGAGAGGAACACCTTGCCGGCCTCATTGTTTCCAGCTGATCATGATATGGAAGGCTTCAAGTGAGTTAACAGGTATCTTCTAGGCAAGCATGCATCATCGTAGGCCGCGTCGTCACTTTCCATCAGGAGAGACAGTGGTCTAACGCTTTACCTAACCAGAATAAAAATAACATATTTTACGTACAACACTTTGACTTAAACACCAATCAGGTAAGTTAATTTCCAAAGCTGTGACTGTTAGAGCTTTAGATTTTACATTTAGTACATCGCTATTGCACATCTGAATAACTCATCTCAAAAGATACACAGATTCCATAAGTACAAGTTCCACATAAAGGTTACGATAAGGCTGTTTGTTTGTTGGTTATCAGACCCTGGTTAGTGATAACAGTTCACTTGTGACTATCGACTTTGAGATTGTCAGCCTGTTAGATTATAATGTCAGGTATATCGTTCAAGGTCTTATCGAAGGGATTATTATAGATAGTACTAAGATGAATAATTTCAAACTACAAAGCAACAATAAACACTTCGAAATACAACAGAAATACCAAGCATACTATACCATTACAGCCGTTAGGCAAGAGTGCTATAAAATGCAAAACATCAATAGAATGAACGAGTTTAGAAATTGTAAAAGTTTTTGGAGGAAATCGAAATGAGTCGCTTGAACAAACAGAAGTCAGAAAGAGAATTCTCTAGTCTTACTCCCAAAACTTATTGATGTAGAGCTAAATTAAATTAATAATTCAAAACAAATCGTATGGTTAATACAAAATATGCTGATAGTATAGGTATAAAAAAAAAAAAAAAAACTTCCAGTGTCCAATTCAGTCCATTTTAAACACAGGCAATAATAATTTAGGCTTTCCTAATAAACATACATTTAAGATCAACATGTTTTCAAATCTAATTGAAATTCCGAGAAATTCAATAGATTTGATTTTCAACACACTGATTTACTGAAGAATTATAACTCTCCCAAGGGTTGTTGTATATAGTTATTGTCGATAGTTATTTGTCAGTGGTTAATTACTAACTTAAGTGAATTATAATTGTGATTAGTGTGAACATTTTATATTAGTAATTTACTGTCGAATGAAATTCCTAAATGAATCTATTAAAAATTGTCACTATCGAAAGCAAAATATTACACGCAAGATTTGTATAAAACCGTATGAGATGAGTACGAACAAAAAAATATGGAGGTACAGTATAATGTAAGTACCTATGGAGAAAATCTATTTCATAAAATGCCGTGATTCATAAAATGTACCGATATTGTTATTATTAATAGTAGGTATGTCCGTGTGTACAATGTGCATTCAATATGCAAAGAAAAAGAGAGATAAATTTGGCAGGGATGTAGTGTTTGTCGCAGACAAATAAATTTATTGCACCGTAGTTGAATGTTTTGAACGACACTTTATTACCATAAAAATATTTTTATTATAAGATTTTGTACCTAATGTTACATCTATTATATTATGTTCACATAATAATATATAGATGTGTCGTTTGGACAAAGTCATGTAAGAACATTGTTAAGCACTTACCCAATCACTTGGTTAGGAGTATCTTGATTTTGATAACTCAGATATCGATGTAATACAAATCTATATAAATCTTGATGGCTCTCTCGGTCGATTCAATCCAGTACTTTTCATTATCATAGACGTCAAGTTTCTTTAACTAATTTCGTTTTAAAATCAAAATGAGGGCAGTGTATCTACTGCCGTTGGTTGTAGCTTTAAGTTATGCAAATATATTAAAGAGTCATGAAAAAGATTTGGAGTGGTGGGAATCTACAATTTTTTACCAGATCTATCCAAGATCTTTTGTTGACAGCGACGGTGATGGAATAGGAGACTTGAACGGTAAGAAAAAAAAAATAAAAAAACATTGTTTTTTTCATGGGATATTTTTATCATGCGATTTATATTTGTATATTTTAGTAGTGTTAGATAACCATAACAGTTTAAAATCTTATAGATAGAAAATATATGTACGTACTATTCATACTTCAATGGCGGTATAGTGTTTACAATTAATAACCTGATTATTAGGTTTATAAGTATTTATTAAACATACCTAATTGCAAGAATCATTTATACAACTTTTATATAAAACGATATAAAATAATTTATTACAGAACAAAACTATCTGTATGTTATTTGGATACTCCCTCTGTTATTTTAGGCATAACATCAAAACTGGAATACATCAAAGGACTGGGCGTTGGAGCAATCTGGTTATCGCCAATGTTTCAATCGCCGATGTACGATTTCGGATACGATATTTCCGACTTTTACGCTGTTCACGACGAGTACGGGACGATGGAAGATTTCGAGAATCTCGTCAAAACTGCCAATGAACTTGGTAAATATTGATTTCCATACTAATTTCAAAAAGCTTCAAAGGTTTTTTTTCTATTTATCTATCTTTTTCTATTATGCCTACTGATCAGACTTTGAGCGCATTCAGCGCAGGTCACGACGACACTGGCCTAGAGCCTTGTGTGGGACCGCTGTATATTTTGGAAAACATCTTTGTGTACTTATTGTAATATTACTTATGTTACGTAATTATTAAGCGTTCTATCATAGTAAATAGGGTGAATTATGTGCTTTCGATGTACTGTTTTACGTCTAAATTTAATAAACTTATTCTTATTTTCTTATTTAGTTGCCTTTGGGTGGTTGACTTGTTGGGTGCCTTTAGCCTTAAATTTGAAAATGCCCCTACTCTATAGAAAACGATAATGTCATAATTTTATAATACCGTTTACCTTATTATCGTTAATTTATCTGAAGTCTTGCATAATGTTCCATAATTTATCAATAATGAAAAAAGCTTTTAATATCTTATATTTATATTCAGAACTCTAAACTTCTGCGTAATTACCAATTCTAAAGGGTTAATAGAGACAAATTTCAAGGAATTTTCTACAACCATTTTACTATTTTCGTAGGCATTAAAGTTGTTTTGGACCTCGTACCAAATCACACATCTAACGAAAGCATGTGGTTCCAAGAAGCGTTAAATGGAAATGAGAAGTATTATAACTACTTCGTTTGGGATGATGGTATTACGGACGAGGATGGCAACAGGCACCCGCCAAATAATTGGGTGAGTAAAACATATTACATCTACCTAGAAAACGTCTAACTTCATGATTTAATCCACTGCTTCTATTTGTATCCCTAACATACAATATTTTTGGGAATTCATAAACGATATTTTTTTTTTAGCTGAGCCATTTCCGTGGCAGTGCCTGGGAGTATAGAGAAGAAGTTGGTAAATATTACTTGCATCAGTTTGTTGTTGGTCAACCTGACTTGAACTACCGTAACCCTGAAGTTGTTGAAGAAATGAAGGTAAGAATTTAACTTCCCAGAAGATAAACTTACACACGAAAGAAATGACAATGATTATACAAATAAAAGTCAAACAAATTTCAAAGATGCTAGGTAATACTTTCAGAATGTTATTCGCTATTGGCTGGACAAAGGTGTTGCTGGCTTCAGAGTAGACGCAGTTAACTGTCTCTATGAAGTTGACAAAGAACTGTATGGAGGAGTTTACCCTGATGAGCCTCTATCTGGTAGAGTCGACGTGGACCCCGAATCTCATGACTACCTTAATCATATCTATACTAAAGACAGGAATGAAACCTACTACATGGTATACGAATGGAGAGAAGTTCTTGAAGAGTTTACTGCCGTAGATGGAATACCCAGAATCATGATGACCGAAGTTTACGCTACCATACAAGACGTAGTCAGATATTTCGGAGAAGGAGAGTTGCGAGGAGCTCAAATGCCGTTCAATTTTGATCTTATCACTGATGTGGACGCTTCATCTTCAGCTAATGATATCAAGCGAGCTGTTGACAAGTTCTTGACTTACATGCCCGTTGATAAGACAGCTAACTGGGTGGTGAGTGTTATTACATTAATACTCCATAATATTAAACAAATATAAAAAAACTTAGATTGTCAGACCTATTTAGTTTTAATACTGATTCTAATCTAATTTGAATAATAATGTGTCTCGGTTATGGTATGGTTTCAGGTCGGTAACCATGATAACAGTAGAATGGCGACTAGGTATGGATCGTCTTTGGTTGATGGCATCAACATGATTGTGCTGCTTCTGCCAGGAGTTGGAGTAACTTATATGGTAAATTAAATTTTAGTTTATTTCATAAGTAGAACTACCTGCTACTCTTGATTGGACCCAATATACCACTGTGTTACTGAGAAGAAAAGCCAAGCACAAATGAAAATCAATTTACGTAAACTATTATTGATGATTATCAATGAGTGCTAAAAAATCATAATTTTAATACTTCAGGGTGAAGAAATCGGTCTTTTGGATGGCTATGTAAGCTGGGAAGATACAGTCGACCCATCTGGATGCAACACTAATGATCCTATTAACTACCACAAAGAATCCAGAGACCCTGAAAGGACACCTTTCCAGTGGAATTCAGATAAAAATGCTGGTAAGTTTGGTAATTCATTATAAGGATCAGTAAACGATATTTTTATAAATTCATATAATTTTGTAAGGCCTGACATCCGACAATCATAATGCATTATGGCAATTTTTATAGGATTTTCTTCTGCTGATAAGACATGGCTTCCTGTAGCTGATAATTACGAAACTTTAAATGTGGAAGTTCAGGAAGGTGTTGAAAGATCCCATCTAAACGTTTACAAGGCCCTGGCAGACCTTCGTCAAGAGAAAGTTTTTAGATACGGCCGCTATGAATCGTTAGCCATAAACCATGACGTCTTTGTTTTTAGGAGGTTAGTTCTATTACACAGTGTCCATAACAGAAATTGGTCCAATTCATTTAAAATTATTAAGAAGTCTGTAGTTAAAACTGTGCTCTTTATGAATTCCAATTTGTCAGAATATATTTCCTGTTACATCAATTACCACTAAAAGAGTATTCCCACAAACAAAATTGTTTACTTCAGCTGCTCTCCCGACTTTTTACCAAATTTTTTCACAATAATAAATCATTCTTAACCGAATTACGCTTTTGGCATTACAAGTGAGCTTTTAGGCGTATTTTTGTTTTTCATTCTCATTTTAAGATGGTGTTTAATTTTTTTTTTCCAGATGGTACAACAAAGAAATCTACCTGGTTCTTGTGAACATGCGTGATTCAGAATACGTTGTTGACCTCACTTATTTTGAAAATGTTTCCGGTAAAGTACAAGTGGTGTTGAGAAGCATTCAATCGCCGAAGAGTGAGGGGTGAGTTTTCAAGGCACTCGCTGAAAGTTACTAACTCTATGCTTATAATAATTTCATACTTATAACATACCTATACAATAAAGAAATATATAATAACATAAACCCACAAGCAGCTAAATCGTTCTTTTGCAACAACTAAAAATGGGAAAACGTTTTTATTACACTTTGTACAGTGATACGACGTATTAAGGAGGTATGAGAAACTAATAAAATATATTAGTTTCACAGCCTCTGTGGTGTGGTGGTTGAGCAGATCGGCTCATAACCCGGAGGCAGCGGGTTCAATTCCCCCGAAAGGACAAGTATTTATGCACAGAATAAAAAAACGCTTGTTCTGTATCTGGGTGTTGTGGGACCATGGTCCTCGTTGTTCTTGGGTCCCAGATTCAAGGAATCCTAGTTAGGGTCCAGGATCTATGTATGTTATCGTTGGGCGTTATTTATTTATATATTATTTTCTGTTACAGAGATAAATTCAGTGCATCGTCTCTTCCCGTCACCGGTTACGAAGGATTGGTGCTTAAAGTGAAATGAAAATACTGAAAGACATCTCACTACGTTTAAACAATAAGATACAGTGTCATATAAACATTTGTATTAAATGTAATAGAATAAATTATTTCAAACAAGTTTATTTTACTGTAATACTTCAACTCATAAATAATGTAGCCAAATATAGACATATATCAGAGCACGCGATTACATTTTAATGGTATTGAAAAACGAACACAAACAAGCAGAGGCGTTTGAATTTTATATTTAGAAGGGAGGGACAAAGAAGACATTATCACCAACAAACGTTTTGCAGATAGCTCTTTTGGGAATGCTATCATCACTACTATAAATATCAAGACGGGCTGCTACCAAAATATAGTCCTACAGATTCTCGCAGCCACTGAGAAATGTGACCATAGCTCTGTTGAGAAAGCGTCTAATACAGAAAGTTTGAAGACGAGGGTTTAAATTTCTACTAGTTACTAAACATTTAAGAAACCAAGTTCCTTAAGGTCCCTTATAGGTGGACCGACCTTTATGGGGTAGGCTTATGTTCAGCAGTGGACCTATTCAAGCTGTTGTTGTTGTTGATGATGATGATAATTATGATTACGCGAGTCAAAATTGACAGACTAAATCATAATATTATACTATTTTGGATTTAGAAATTGAAATCGCTGATGTGACTTTGAAGTCTATATGGGATTGGGCAGTATGTTGGTTCAATGCCAAATTAGTTGTAAATAACATCTACGAGGTCACAAATAATTATATATATATATATATATCCCATAAGCCAACTAATATTTTTTGCTACTAATACCACAAAATCTTATTTTGAATTCCCAATCAGAATGTGGGAGGTAAAGCATCCACAGGGTCCATAATAAGAATAAAAAGACGCGTAAACGGTCGGAGGCGGTGATGGACGACATAATATACAAACAATCAATTAAATAAAATTAAATAAAACTTTGATTCTTTTGCGGAGCCTTTAACTTTTATGCTCCCAGTCTCCGATTAATCGACGGGCCCGATAGCTCAGTTGGTAGTATTCCTGCCTTCTGAACTGAGGGCTGTGGGTTCGATTCCTCCCCAGGACAAACATTTGTGTGATGACCATAGATGTTTGTTCTGCGTCTGGGTGTTATATTGTATTCTATGTATGTATTTACAAACAAAAAAGTATATAAGTATTGTATCAGTTATCTGGTTCCCATAGTATAAGCTATGCTTAGTTTGGGGCTAGATGGCGCTGTGTGAAAATGTCCACACATATATAAAAAAAAAAAAACTGTATAGGTAAGTAATAAAAAAACAATTTACAGTGTTTAATTTTATTTAATATATTTAAATTAGATGTACTTTGGTCATTGTACTCTACATTTAAATATTAATATTAATATTAATTTTTTTTGTAGTGATATTAATGGTCATTTGTTAGAATTGTTCTGATTATTCCTGTAATGTGATTTCATAAAAAAGTTGTATCTATTAATCTATTTATCTATCTATCTATATAATTATTACACTTGACCTACCAATAACAGGACCAAAAAACTATGTTATCACCAATTATTTGTCGATATAGTTGTAATATGATAATATTAACCGAGATGAACACAATGAACTTCAGTTTATTATCATAGTAACACTTCATATCAATCGATTTATCTCGGATTAGATAATGTTTCGGTATAAAATAGGTTAACATCAGAAAACATTGATCTTCACGTCAAGGGCTAATGCGGTAAGACTGTTGTTGACTTTTTTATTTATTTACCGTTTAAAATACAGATGTACTCATAAGTTGTAATATACCATCTATTTACCGTCAAACAAATCACGTTTAAAATACAGATGTACTCAGAAGTTGTAATATACCATCGTAATTAGGTATTTGGAGGTTAAGATTCAGATTCAGTTCTTTATTGTAGCTAAATTAACGTAACGTTTATTTAAGTTTAACGTGTGTAAACTGGCTAACTTGCTGTGGCATCGTAGCTCCCAAACGGATTTTAATTTCTATTTGAAAGGTTCACATTCGGTGAATCGAATTCCTAGCTATTAGAAGAATTTTTATAATAGATGTTTTTAACTTTTTATTTTGGATTGTATTATGATATTTTGAAGGCCGCCACCATCATACTTCCATTACAGTATTGTTATTGTAGGACAATGAAGACTTTATTACTTTTGCCACTGCTATTTCTTCTTGCTGTGTCAGCAAATGAGGACAAGGAATGGTGGGAGACCACGATCTTCTATCAGATCTACCCGAGATCCTTCAAAGACAGTGACGGTGATGGCATTGGTGACCTTAACGGTATGTAACTTGGAACTTTTTAAATGGTTTGGTTTGTGTCTTTTCTATGCTAAGGTTAAACATTGTAAAAGTTAGAATTACAAACGCTAAATTTTTATTATAAATAAATATATTTTATAGTATATTTTTAGTTTATTATGGTTCTAAAAATTTATTGATTCACAGGTATCACGGAGAGTCTTGAATACATAAAACAGCTAGGAATTGGAGCAACTTGGCTGTCACCAATCTTCAAGTCACCTATGTATGACTTTGGATATGATATTGCTGATTTTTATGCCATACAAGATGAGTATGGCACCATGGAAGACTTTGATAGATTAATTGCAAAAGCTAATGAACTAGGTAAGAATAACATTACTTAACTAGACAAAAAATCACCCTTTCATTTAAATATAAATGCCAAAAATATAGTGAAACACGGAAACAAATAAGGAAATTAAAATAATGTATAAATTAAAACTTGCTGTTATAATAGAAAAATTAAATCAAAGTTCATACAAAATATCAATAACTTTGCTAGTCTTCAAAATGTAATAAATCAAATTACTTTTGCAGATATTAAAATAGTTTTAGATTTTGTGCCAAACCACACAAGTAATGAGAGCGTATGGTTTGAGGAAGCATTAAAAGGTCACGAAAAATATTATGATTACTTCGTGTGGGAAGATCCCATCATAGATGAAAATGGAGAGCTGCATCCTCCTAATAATTGGGTGAGTACTTGCGTAAAAACTGGGTTCACCTTCATAGAAAATTGTGGGAGGTTTGCATTACAATCTTATGCGATCGCGTGAATCAGACCATCCCTCAAATGAAGGGGAAGGCTTATGCTCAACAGTGAACATCTTCTGGCGGATTTTGCGTGGTGCATGTGTACGTATTAGGTATGTCAAGTGAATCATTATCAATTTCAGATCAGTGTATTCCGAAAAAGCGCATGGGAGTACAGAGAAGAAGTTGGCAAGTACTACCTTCACCAGTTCGTCATCGGTCAGCCAGATCTTAACTTCCGTAACCCCGACGTCGTTGAGGAAATGAAGAATGTCATCCGTTTCTGGCTTGACAAAGGTGTAGCTGGTTTTAGAGTTGATGCTATTGCCCATCTTTTTGAAGTAGATAAAGAACTATTTGGCGGTAAATTCCCGGATGAGCCACGCGCTGCCAACTTAGAAACAGACCCAGATAACTATGGGTATCTCGACCATATTTACACTACAGACCAGGATGAAACAATTGAAATGGTGTACCAATGGAGGGAAGTGTTTGAAGAGTTCAAGGCAAAAGATGGCCTTTCTAGAGTAATGATGACCGAAGCTTACTCTAGTCCCCAGATGACAATGAAATATTTTGGTGACGGTAATAGAGATGGTGCTCAGATGCCATTTAACTTTGTTCTAATTTCTGATGTTGATGGATCGTCTACTGCTCCTGAAATCAAATATGCTCTGGAGAAATTCCTTGCCTTCAAGCCTATCGACAAAAATGCTAATTGGGTGGTAAGTAATAGTGATGGATTAATTAGCATTCACATTCATTTTTAGCTTGTAAAAACTCAATTAGCATTTCGCAAATGAAATGTAGTTGTGAAATTCTGAGAAGTATGAAATTTCATTTCAATTAATTTAGTTCATATTGAATTTAATTTTTAATATAAAGTTTCATTTCATGTCTCATTTCATTATTTCTTTTTTATTTCATTTATCATATAATTTCAATTTTCATTTTCATTTCATTTCATTTTAGCAAATAGCATAGCACTAGCAATTAGCATGCTAAGATTCGTGAATTAGCATGTTTATGAAATTTATGCAAAATCGCATTAATTTCCATCGCTAGTAAGTAAGTTACCTTAATATAAAAGTGTCGTTTAGCTTTTTAATATTTCAATACCGTCTCGAATTTCAGGCTGGAAATCATGACAACAGCAGGGTTGCTTCAAGATTCAGCCCAGAAATGGTTGATGGAATTAACATGATAGTTCTTCTTATGCCTGGTATTGCTGTTACTTACATGGTGAGTATCAGTTTCATAATCGTTTATGTTTTCTAAGAAACCAAATTATTAAGACGCCATTGCGTTTTCCTCCTATAAAGAAAGGAAGATAGATAGATTTCTTGCCAGCAAGAAATAAAAATATATTGTGTCACCAGAAAAATGAAATTTCAAAATGTTGTTATTGAAATCTAGGGTGAAGAAATAGGAATGGTAGATGGATATGTAAGCTGGGAAGATACTGTGGATCCCAGTGGTTGTAACACCGATGATCCTATCAACTACTGGACCGCTTCAAGAGACCCTGAACGTACACCATTCCAATGGAATCCTGACAAGAACGCTGGTAAGTTAAAGCAAGCAGAGAGAAGCCACAATCATTTTGCGGCATCGAGACAAAGCCTGTTGGTAATCATATTCTTTCTTTAAATTACTTTGGTGTTTCTTCACTTTATATTTTTCATGAATTGTTTTTATTTAAATCGGTAGAGCGGGCCTTTAACCAGTAGAATTCTTGGGAATCTATTGACAAAAGATCATTGGAAAGCAATCACTGAAAAGAAACAAGTTGGCGCGCGGCAGATTAAAGTGTTATCCAAATCATGGGTATATTGAAGAATTCAGACAATATGAAAAAAATAAAAGTATCAACTTTAGATCTCTACTACCTGACCTCCAAGCTCCACCCCGTAATCGTTTCAGTGGAGTAGTGAAGTAGATAAATCAAAAAACATGGTAACATGTTTACGACTGTTTGTTATATGGCTGGCCTTTATATCCTGACCGCGCGTTAAGAGCTTTAAGTAATTGGCTCACGTACACACAAGTATTAATACACGAATGGAACTGGGCTTTAGTACTTTTTTGTGTACAGCAAATTGGCAATGAGCGGTGAATTACGTCAAAGTGATACATAACAGAACTGTACTACCTAGTCTTATTTTTGGTACAGGTTTCTCTAGCGGCGACAACACCTGGCTACCCGTTGCTGAAGGTTACGAGAACCTCAACGTTCAGGTTCAAAGCCAGGAAGAGAACTCTCACATCAACATTTACCGCTCTTTGGCTCATCTCCGTGCTGAAGCGGCGTTCAGATATGGCAGATACGAGTCGGTGGCTTTCAATGATGGAGTGTTTGCTTTCAGAAGGTGAGTATATCTACCTTAAATGGATTTGTATGGTCTTCAAAGACAAAGGGTCTTTGAAGACCATACAAATGGTCTAATTTTCTGCTTACTGTTATAATTAATCTGTGTATAAACTTTATACAAAATCTCACAGCATCTGAAGTAGGACATGTTCATGAAATAAAAAAAAAACACACAGCGCATTTGCGTTGTTTTGTGTGTGTATGAATTTAAATTAAATGAATATAAATTAAAATATAAAAATACAGGCAAACGTGGTCGCTGAATACTTCAGCGACCACTTCAGTAGTAGGTAATACTATTTTAATATCTGTGACTTCAGCGATATCTTTGCCATGTACCTATTTATGGAACTGAAGCCAATCCCTTTATCTGAACGTTACATAACTTTAATAAGCCAACAGTCAACATGATCAACATCAAAAATTGCTAGTAAATATGAACTATATAATCTAACCGGATCTCAAGTTAATAAATGGTGTAAGAAAAAGAAAGACTGGATAAAGATCATGGCAGGCAGTGGTAAATAAGTTGCTATGATGATGTAAGATTCATCATCTTCATCATCATCATCCGCCTAAAGACGTCCACTGCTAAACATAGGCCTCCCCAAAGAGCGCCACTTTGAGCGGCTGCTTGACGTAAGATCGCATCAGGATTACAATAACAATATTTCGCAAGGTTAAGTTACTTCATAATCAGCATTTTTCTATATCTATACAGTATTACCTATTTTTTACGGCCATCTTTCATATTGACCGGGCTGTCACTGACTGTACCTATACTTAAAACTTTTCAAGCCAAGAGAGAGTTTCTTAAAGCCGATCGTATGATAAGATAGTCAAGACAACTTATAAATGTTTCTCACTAGTAGAATATAATATCATTTATTGCAGAATGTAGTACATAAATAGTTTGTATTATAGTTACATAGCTCGTACATTCTACCACGATGGTGTGCAATGTTATACCTAAGTTTATTGAAATTTTATTAACATTTATAAATATGACTTCAATAAAGATAGTGATAGTGTAGAACATTTTTATTTTTCGTTTTTAATCTGGCAAGTTTAGACTTTGCAGGAGTGCAAGAGTAGTTTATATTCAGTTCAGCTTCTCAATAATCTTTTCAAACCAAACAAGCAAGTTATGGTAAAAGTCTAATAAACTTCACTTCAGCATAAGTTATAATTCATTCATAAAGACGAAAGAGTTAAAATAAACCTATCTAATAGCAGTAGCGCAAAATGCAGTATCTACATGACTAGGTTCACGGTTTGAATGTCTAACATCATTAATTTCAAAAAGCTACAATAAAAAATAATACTTATTATTTTCATTCAAGCAAGGCAAGGCGGTAGCTGACACAGTCCGTTGCAAGAGCACTAAATAAATATAAAATGTAAATATCATACGTGAAAACTCCACGTTAAAATAACTGAAGTCATGCCTGAAACATTTAAAAATATTAGCGGTCCTTCGTTTGACTACGTTTCTCTTGGTGTTAAGTGACAATCTGGTTGACGATTTAGCATGCTCGGCTAATAAGAACCCTGTTTACGCTCCTCTTAAAAACATAATTTTCTTTTTTTTTACGGACTAATGCGGGTGGTCGGTCTCTACTGACTTTGACAGCGTCACCGCACCGGGTGGGAGGGCAGGCGCTCAATGCGCCCAACCGAAAAAATTGGGAAGCACCTATTGAAGGGCACCCTTGGGGCGCAAGCCTCGGCTTGGGCCGTTGCCGGGCTATGAGGATCGAGAAAGAAAGAGTGGTCCCTATGGAAAGTCGCGACCGTTCTGGCTAACCTATTGGGGGCTTAAAACATCCAGATTATAGCTGTTGGGGAACAGACGCTGTTAAAGAGTTTATTTTTAAAAGCCAACCTTATTACATCTAGAAAAAAAAGCTTATCAAAATATTATCTAATACCGACATTAGCATTAGAAATGCTAGGAATATTCCCAATCACGACGGACTGTCATTTGCAAACACTACACAGTTAGGATAAAAAGACTTTGATGGATTGAGTCTTGTTCATTGGTGACTTTGTTTTGTTGTGCCTTTGATTCTTAATGTTCCGGTTCGTCTCATGCGATTCAATTACTGTGAATCAAGGTTGTAATAAGTGGTTAAGAGTTAAAATCGCGATACTTTACACCTTTTCAGAGTAGTGGAGGCAGTAGTGTAGGTATAGCTTAGGTTTTTTTTTGCGTTTACTACGTAAGCGTAGGTCGCTTATATCTTATTGATTATTTTCATCGTTTGTTCATTATTTTTCTGAAATACATAAATCCCTACCTATACTTATAAAACTTTGATGTTTTCTGTTATGGCCTAAGCATTTTGACAATTTGCCAATATTTAATTTTACTATAAAATATTCTTTTACGCCATTTTCGGTATAATTATAGTCTTTTATCTCAAATGGACCACGAAATAGGAACCCATGGAGGAAGTGTCTCTATTAGTACTCGTTTAAGGTTTACCATCATCATTTATTTTATTTCTTGAATGTATTTTATTGTTTTTTTTTTTTACCGGCACAGTGCCTTTATTACTCAAGCTAACTACTACATTAATACAAACTAAACAAGCTACACTACTTACTACAAAAAACTTATAGGACCGTCTAGGCAATTGCGGCTAGGAGTCCAATAATGTTCACTGATTAATTGATATCATTAAGCCAAGAAACTTCAGATGAACTGGCGCTATTACAAAGTCTTCAATCATAACGGGTTACGAAAAAATTGCAGTTTTCGATTGCCACTGGTTCAAATAAAGTTAGTCTTCGATCGCAACTAGTTTGGAATAACGACGAAAAGTCTTCGAACTGGACGAACACAACTGGTTGCATAGTCAGCTAGTTTCGTATGCTGCCAAAGAACTTTAATTGTATGAAAATGTCAGCGGTCGACTAGTTAATAAAGGAATTTGAATTCCAGGTGGAACAATAACGAATTGTATATTGTGGTCGTAAACTTCAGAGATGCATCATACACAATCGATTTGACCTACTTCGAGAATGTCAGCGGTGAAGTGCAAGTGGTGCTAAGCAGTGTGAAGTCACCGAAGAATGCTGGGTAAGTTGATACTGTCCCATTGTCCCCATAAATGATCGATGGGGTACCACGTTACCCGCCCAATACGTTCCCATTTCTTGAAAGTTTATGATAGCATTTTGCTATCATAAACACTGGCTGCTTCACTTCCTAAGTTTTAATTATTTTTATTTGCAGAGATTTGCTTGACTCGACCAAACTTGAGGTGCTTAATAACGAAGCGTTGGTCCTGAAAGTTTAACTATTAAGACTCTACGCCAGTTGAAATAATAAAATTCTGCAAGTTGTTGATGGTTTTATTGTTTTGATCTTTAAACTTTAGTATTTAAGTAAACTAAACGCGGAACGAGCTATGGAGAGAGCTATGCTCGGTGTTTCCCTGCGAGATAAGATCCGGAACGAGGAAATCCGCAGAAGGACTACAGTGACCGATAAAGCCCTTAAAGTGAGCAAGTTGAAATGGCAATTGGCAGGCCACATCGCTCGCAGAACTGATAACCGATGGGGAAGAAAGGTTCTCGAGTGGCGACCACGAACCGGAAGGCGCAGCGTAGGCAGACCCCCCACTAGGTTGACCGACGACCTGGTGAAAATCGCTGGGAGCCGATGGATGCAGGAGGCGAGCAGCCGCTTGGGGTGGCGCTCTCTGAGGGAGGCCTATGTTCAGCAGTGGACATCTACGGGCTGATGATGATGATTAAGACTGAGGCTGAGATTTAAGAGTTCATCATAATACTGACAACTGATAGGGAAGAAAGGCCATCGAGTGGCGACCACAAACCGAAAGACGCACCGTAGGACGGTCCCCTACTTTATGGACCGACGATCTAGTCAAAGCCACGTGGAGCCGGTGCACGGTGGATGCAGGAGGCAAACAGCCATTCAATATGGCGCTCCGTGGGGGAAGTCTATGTTCAGCAGTTTTGAAGTTGTTTGTTTGTAAAGTTTTCAGGCCGTTGATGATGATGATGATGATGATGATGATGAAAGAAAGAAAGAAAGAAAGAAAGAAAGAAAATACATTTATTCGTGACAGTAACACACACAACATTACACTACATAAATTACATTACAAAACAATATACACACAAACAGAAGCAGTGCCAAGCAGTGCAATGCTGCGTGGTGTCACGAATGGGCCCCGACTCAGCATACAATTAAGGTCCTAAAGACCTTAATTACTGATTTTCAGTCGGACCCCATTCGTGGCCCCACGAACGTCAGAACAAACTTAAAAATTTTAAAACAACGAAGTACAATAAACAAATAGAGCGAAACAAGCAAAAGACAATATTCATAGTTTATAGTTTACTCCTATTAAGTATACCTAATGCATAAGTTTATATATATATACATAAATTTATGAAGTATATAGCTACCAAGGAAGTTATAAATTGGTACGTATTACGTATTATATTTTCTGGGGTATTACTGATACCAACTGATACTGTATCCTATGCCGTACCCATAGCCGTAACCGTGTGTGTACTAGCACTCTGTGGAAATGATGATGATGATGATGATGATGATGATGATGATGATGATGATGATGTATCATAATTATTAGTAGTCATTTTAAATTTGAAATTGTCTGCATGGTCAACGGATACACCAACGGAACGGATTTTTATGGAAAAAAGTATCATCCGGAAAACCTCTTTACTTTAATCTGCCAATCGTAGGTTGTATTTGTATGTTATTTTAATTAACAACAGCTAAATAGTGCAACGCGTATTTAACTACAGTTTTAAATAAAGATTTGACTGTAGCTTAAAGTTAGTTAAAAGGAACTTGGTGCAACCAAACCTAAGAATGGAACTGAGGTGAATGACATCATTTTAATGCGTCATTGGAACGGCTTCCATCAAGGCACTTAAACGACAGTTGCGTATATCGAACTATCTAAAACCGACTCTAATGTAAGTGAATTGCCAAAATACTCCATATTATCAGTAATATAAGGTTTATTGTCGGTTAGTGTCTTATCGATTACAATGTAAGTTAATTATTGTCAATTTCTTTAATGACCGTTTCTTATCATGTTCGGCATCTCAAAATGTCGATAATAATTTACAGACACCGTACCGATTTCTTTTATGGTACTTAGGCCCAATTTTACCAAAGTAGAATTAAATGTCCAGATTCCCAGTCTTCACTAATCAGTTTTTCAAAATTTTTTAAACCCAGAGAGTGGGGAAAATGAGAAAAAAAAGTGGGTGAGAAAGTGGTGATGTTTGTGTCTGAGGAGGGGGTATGTGTATGAGTATATGAAAGAGAGAGAAAGAAAGAAATTAAAAGAGTAACAAGATACTGTGCTTTGATCGTACACTCTGTACGCAAGCCAGTGTTGCAAGGGAAAAAATAAAAATATAATAATTGTAAAATATGTCAAGTGTTTATACTGAAACTGGGTTACCTCACCCTGCTTTTTATTTTCCCCATTCGTTTTAACAATTTTCCTACGTTTCCCGTATAAAAGGTATGTGGAGGTTAAAGTGGGTAGATGAATAAATTTGCCATAAAAGTGTGTAAATTGTGAGGAAATAAGACCGTTTTGTTAAATTGGTGTGAAGTATTTACATAATGTTTCTGTTTTTTTAGTCTACGGTAGAAAAGTGTTTCAGCTTGAAATGTAAGTAGGTACCTATTTGCACAGTCACAGCGGACGACAAAAAAACACGGGCGCAAAGGGTAAAACCATGGAGGTATATTCTATGTTGATGGGTAAAACGGACCCTAAGGCTCCGCTGCCCGTCCGTCTATCTCTCTGTCCGTCTGTAACCAGGCTGTTGTCCCTATCCCTATCCCTACTTATAATAAATGTGTAAGTCTGATGCGCTACGGAACACACACATAATATTGTCAAATCTAACATATCCCATAGGTTCTATTGTTCAAAAAATATCGTAACCGCGATGCAGGACTACAAGGCTTTTTGCCCTTCTCCATACATTTTCTAATTTATCGTATCTAACGCCATCTAGGGACAATAATTTGTAGCTGTTTGTTTGTTTGTTTGTTATTGAACAAATCCCTAGATACTGAACTGATTTTCATGCAGGTTGCACTAATATGCTTAGAAATAACCAGCGCACAACATAGGATATATTAAAATACAAATATCATTAAAAAAATTTGGTCAAAATTATTAAATATTATTACGAAACCGGACGGAATTTTATACAACATGGCCGCATAGTAATTTTTCGTCGTGTTGTTATTGAATATTTCACATGTTTCACGTAAAGTCCATCTGGAGGCACAGATTAAAGAAAAAAAAACGTGAGTAAGGCCATGAACAAAGAGTAATAAGAGTTAATTTTGGTAGTAAATATGCATTAAACAGTGGAATGAAATTTTACAATTTATTAGATTTGATTAACCATTATTAGTTTTTCTATTTAAGCCCTTGCAGGTTGTTTGGGGTTTTTGGAGTAAAATAGATATACCATCAAATAATATGTAAGTAGTATGAATCGATTGCATTCAAGATACAAACATGTTAATTATACTTAAGTGCCCGCAGATTAGAGAAATAACCGGCCAAGTGCGAGTTAGGCTCGCGCACGAAGGGTTCCGTATCATTATCTATAAAAACTAGCAAAAAACGTTTGATGTATGAGAGAGAAAAAATACTAAAATACAGAATAAAATAAGTATTTAAGGGGTTAAATACTTATTTTATTCTGTATTTTTTGTAATGGCGGCAACAAAAATATATTTATCATCTGTGAAGATTTCAGCTGTCTAACTATCACGGTTCATGAGATTAAGCCTGATGGTGACAGACGGACAGACGGACAGCGAAGCCTTAGTAATAGGGTTCCGTACCCAAAACGGACTGACGACGTCTGTCAGGCTGTCTGTCCGTCTGTCACCAGGCTGTATCTCATAAACCGTGATAGTTAGAGCTTTACCCTTGGGAGTATAATCTTGACCCTTGCTACGCCTATTTTTGGCATTACATGACGTTTATGTTTGGCCCACAGGTCTGAGGGCCAATGCATACTATTACCACCATAGGCTAATGCAGTGGGCCAATGATACTCTGACGTTACGTATAAATTATATACTCTTTGAATGATACAGAAGTATAATAATACTCTTTGGAATGATACGAAGTAGATTTTTTTCCCTAATCTGTGTACGAAACATGTTATGTAAAATGCCCTGAGGGTCTAGCAAAGATCACAATCACTAACGCTAACGCCTCACGCTAACTCCAAAAATGTATCGAAATGACATTCGCTACGGAAAAGTTAGCGATTTCCGAAACGTCATTTCAGTACCTTTTTCAGTTAGCGTTTGGCGTTAGCGTTAGCGGTTGGTATCTTTGCTAGACCCCCAGACTTTGCTCTATTGTAAAAATGTTTTGAAAGCCTAGATTTTAATATAATATAGGTTTTAATTAATCATGAGTTCGATGATACTTATCGAAATATCATAGAAAATTTTTCTATAGTTAAGTAGCCATGAGTGGAGATTTCATCAAAATTGGTCCAGGAATATCTGAATAATTAGCGTACCTACGCTGTTTTGGGAAATATTATAATTAATTATTTCATCCATGATTAAGACATGTCATTTTTACTTCGTGGAAGTGATTATACGAGCAGAAAACTCAGTGTGGCTGATAGAAAAACAGTTTTTAAAAATAAAGCCATTACCCAAACCGAAACCTGAAAAGTAATGTAGTCCACGCGTGGCAACGCCGCGGGCAGTAGCTAGTATCTCTTAAACCATGATAGTTAAACAGTTGAAATTTTCACACATGATTTATTTCTGTTGTTGCTATAACAACAAATGCTAAAAACAGAATAAAATAAACAAAAGACGTGTTTTTCTGCTCGTTTTTATATAATGGTACGGAACCCACCGTGCTCGAGTCTGACTCGCAATTGGGCGGTTATTTTTAATGCTCTATGTACACAGTCAAGATTCCCAACGGCATCGGCAGTATTATGAATCTGCCACCACTAGCAGCCGTTGGAAGAAGTTATCCACTTGAGTTACAACCAGCCCCAGTTTAGGCCGCTGGGACTAATTCATATAAGTATGTATCTAGTTGTAATAGCCAACGCTAACCTTTTAAACCTTTACATTTGCGACACTAACGATGGTACTGTATTGTGTTTTTAGTTTCACAGAGAAAACTCGTTATAATCCAAGAGCACAAACAAAACAAGTTATATCACTTTGTACAGAATAAATTACTCGTATGCACTCACAATTAATTAAATATCAACAAAGACCACAAAAGGTCAGCCGCAGTCCATTAGAATGATTGTACAGTACGAAAGATAAATAGTCCTTTTCCTTTAGAACCCTTTGTTGTAACTGCTATTCTTGTGAAGAATGATTTATACTTAATATTATTATAGGTATAGGTGTATAACAAGAGCTATGAGAACGCCACTCCAGAACCTTTCTTCCCCATCGGTTGTCAGTTCTACGAGCGATGTGGCCATTTCCCCTTCAATTTGCTAATTCTGAAAGCTATATCGGTGACTTTAGTTTTCCATCGGATCATCTCATTTTACTTGTGGCACGACTTTGAGCGTTCTCATTGGTCAAGTGTTTTTTTGAAAGAATATATGCGTCGATTTTCATACTTCATTGCTGCATAGCGATTCAGGAGACCTCAGTAACCAACTTTTATTCAGAGGTCTCCTGAATCGCTATGCAGATCAAACACGATTCTTGTAAATATTACTTTTCACTTTTCTCGAGTAGCAAATACAAGTTTACATGGTATCAAAACAGCTTCTTTATATGGTGCGAACGATCGGTTGATACATCGTTAAAAGTTTCGGCTCACGTCGTTTATGTTGTCCTTATACGGCTATAATGTTTATGAAGAAGTCTTGTTAGGACCATAATGTTCCTATAATAAGAGGGAGAAATTGGTGTTTATGAGATATTTCTTTGGCAATATCTTCGCAATTAAATAATGGTAGGTATAAAGATATAAAAAAATCTGCTATGTCTTAATTTAGACCATAATAACCTAAATTTGAGAAAACGTAAATTTCATTTATTCATTCAATTGAGTTTATATGAGATACTCTGCAAGCCTCACTTTCTAAAAAATCATTTATTATTTGCTTACGTACGCTTATATCTAATGTGTTAGACTTACGAGACTTACCTTGTACTTGCTAATTTTAGGTAGTTTTTTAAAAGCACATACTAGTATACTCAACAGCTCGGTCGGAATCGTGTGCACAAGTGTGGCCCGTTCATTTGTTTTAAATCTCCCCAAAAAATACACAAGCACCATAATCCCCATAACTTAGATCGACGACGAGAAAAGAGTTATCTTTTGGGTTAGTTTCTAATGTTACTATTTTCAAGAATCTTTTTAGTTACGACGCTCAAGTGGCATCTTTGTCTGGCTACGCTGCAAAGTGGCTCTCAGACTCAAGGTTTGCTTCAGACGTCCTATTCTTGAACACTATCTAGTGACTTCAGCTCTAGAAAATAGAATAACGAAATTATTTCACACAAAGAAAATGAGACCAAACCAACCCACAAACTTATCAATAATGATATACTTCTTTGGTATAAGCGCCTGGCAAAAATCTTAGCATTGTAGCAGAGCTAAAAAAGTATCAAACTCAGTTTTCAGGGATAGTTCACCTGCCTTCTTTCGCCAGCCCGTCCATTTATCCTTTTCCTTTTCGTTGCCCTCTAAGTTCTATGCCGATGTCTAACTTGCTTCAGGTATTAAAACATTAATTTGAAGTTCTGAGTTTCACTGCTATCTGTTATTATGGGTGGCCAAGACGCTTAACACCAGACGAAGGACTAGCTTACGTACGAAAAATTCATTTACATAAAAAAAAGTGTTTCGATGCTTTCTTATCCTGATAACTATTGGGAAAAGCTGTTATTCTGCTTGATTCCATAATGACTTAATGGACGATGAAAAGAACTTCGTTGCGAAGCAGTCAGATTTCAGCAATTATGTAAGTCAGAAGGTACAAGATGATTAGTTATTTAATTTGTTTGTTTCACCAGCAGTACAGGTACACGCACGGCTACAAATTGTTAGGTAAATACAAAAACAAACCGTGAGACCGTGGTCAAATGATAACATTCGATGAAAAAAAAAAATACAAAAAAAGAAAGATCTCCACGTGGTTCGAAAATTAATAAGTATTTATAATATTGTTTGCTCCTGATTTGCAAAATAAACAGGCAAGCAATAGACTTTTTTGCAAAATTCCCAAAATATATTCTCCAAATAAGAAAAAGAAACATCGCGTCGAAATTAATAAAAAGTAAACCTTTCTTATTAGATTAGCGCAGTGGATAAATTAAAAAGTAATTTCTGCCTTTTAAAATTTTGTCGCAGCAATTAAGTACATTTCTAAAGCCATTTAATTACAGCTATGGTTGAACGTTTCCACGTTTCATTGTCTGAAACTGGGGTGCTATTTAATGAAACTTCAATTTTAAATTTGAAAGGAAATGGCCTTATTATTTTTTTATTGAGTAAAAGATTAAAATTTCAAACAGTTTATAAAAGTCTTCTTGTTAATAACGGTTCTTGTTTTGCTAATGGATTTATTACTTTTGACCATGAAATTGAACCTCTCTCTCTTTTGCTTCTCTCTTTCTCTCTCTTTGGCAGATTATAGAACAGTTTCTATATTATAGACCACTATTAAGAGGATGGAAACATGTAGTAAACAATTTACTTAAAAAGACAGACTTTTCTGGTGAAGTGCATCTATAAACGTGAGCCTGGCTATAAAATGTCCATTCCGTTTATGACCACCATCGTAGATACTTTGCTAATAGCCTGTCACTCTAGCATCTTCTAACCTTTCAAAGCCATGTTCGTTCATGTACAACCTACATTTAGTGCGATTTCAAACCTTATGTGTCAGAAAATAAGACATAGTAACCTATTCGGAAAGTCTTTCGTATCATTCAGGCACGTAAAATATGAAAGCGATACGTACAATCTTCTTGAGCTTTACGTTTTTTGTATTACGAACCGCTTTTAAATAATAATAATAAAATTAGTTTGTATAATTATAGGCTTGCAGAAACTTCATTGAAGCATAAGGAAAGCTATGCAATAGATTTTCGAGGGATATCTAAATATCAAAAAATTATTGACATGGAAGAAGTTGTTTGGTATTTTGGTCGAGAGTTCTATTACATTATCATCATCAACAGCCTGAAAACGTCCACTACTGAACATTAGAGCCCCACGGAGTGCCACTTTGAGCGGCTGCTTGCAACTTGGATCAAACCGGCTCGCCGCGGTTTTACCCAGATCGTCAGACCACCTAGTGAGAAGCTTACGCGACGTCTTCCGGTTCGTAGTCGCCACTCGAGAACCTTCTTCCCCATCGGTTCTCAGTTCTACAAGCGATGTGTTAATGATTATGATGATTAGCAAGTTGTATGGTCTATTGCCATTTCAACTTGTTAATTCTAAGAGCTAGGTAGGTAAAATATTGGTCTTTTTAGTTCTCTTGATAAGTATTTTAACGTAAGTACCTACATAAACAAACTAAAACTAATAATAAATTAGAGAAATTGGTTCAAACCTTGCAGTGCGAACACGCTAATATAATACCTATACATAGAGAATGTGTCGATAGACCTAAACACAGGTTAACTTAGTTAGGAGTTAGTGCTCAAACATTTATACCTACTCGAGTTTTGTTGTAAGTACCTACTAAATAGTGTGTCAATTCATACTGCCATCTATTTGTGAGCCAGGTTATACCCACCATCTATGTATAAACTTTTAGAGTTACATAAGTCTTAACGTTAAACTTTGTTTTAAATACTACTTAGTTTATAATATAAGTACCTATGTATTCTTAATGTATAATGTATGTATAGTTCATACACAATGAATATTTAGTGGGTAGGTACCTTATTCTTAAGCAATAGTGAGTCCCTACGATGTTCGAGTAGGTAGGCTTTGCATATCCGATATAAATTTAATTTCATTTCATTTCTTGAGTTGATGATATCTAATTTCGGATCTTATCCAGATGATCCATAAACGGAACATATTGTCAGTATATTTGTGTCACAATTGTGATTTTTGTAAGAAAAGGAATACGAATTTGTAAAAAAACGATTCAGTAAGTGTTTCAATTTCGCATATAGACACACAAACAACAAGGCAAAACTTTAGTAAACATAGAACATAATTTAAATTAGATTGACAGCATGATTTCTAATCTGTGCGAGCATTAATTCGACCGTTGAACAAGCCAGTCAATGTAACTAATCCGGCAGTACAAGGTAACCTCGTAACATATTCAATCAATGGACTATCTGCACCATTCACGAGTTGTAATTGGTAACATATCATCGTTGCGACACGAAACAGGCTTCGTATGATGTATTGTCGCTGATCAATAGAAAGGGATTTAGAGTAATTGAAGCGTATGGAATTGATTGAAAGGTTCTTACTTATTAAGAACAGACGATATGTAATAGGCATGATGACTACTATTAAAAATGAACAAGTAAATATTACTTTCATAAAGAAAATTAAAAATGAATGCAATAAGTGAAATAATAAGCAAAATCAGTAAATAAATCACGGACTAATAAGCTTTTAGTTTCTACAGGAGGCATCTCCTGTCCCTTTCTCGCGAAACAGAGCGCCCCCACAGTTACTATGAAAAATCTACTCTTGACGTCACATGCCAAAGAAATTGTATGAAACGCTACCACAGATTAGTAATGAGGTACTATAACGACCTTCCTCTGACGTCACAGACCGTGCTATCTCTTTCTATTCCGGTTTTTAAAATGCTTGTAACGTGGTCATTTTTTGAGATGTTTAATTTTTGTTTTCACAAATGTTTATCTTTTGATGAATATAATTAATTAATCCAAAAAAAAAACCAGAAGAAACCAGTTTCTTTTCTTTGTAAATTTTTAAATTAATAATATGTTCCCATGCAGGGGTTTTTATACTTCATTAGGCTTACGTTTGACAACATCTCTCTTGATGGAAAGGGACGATGCGATCTATGTTGGTATCCTTATTTTTATGGATTCTATCTCTTCCTCCCAAGTTCTTCATTATTATGATATTTATGATTTAGGTATCAACCCCATACTAGCAAGATACTTTTTCGAAAGTTCTCCATCAAAAGCCTGAAGACGTACGTCTCTCAAATAGAGCACCACTTTGAGCGGCTGCTCGCCTCCTGCATCCATCGGCTCTTCTCGGCTTTCACCAGATCGACGGTCCACCTAAAGTAATTGGTCAAAGTTCTTAGTACAAACCAAATTCAATTTATAAGTAGGTATGCCCTGCGGTCGATTCTTGGCACTCTCTGGCAGACGATATATAGGTACTTACATATGAGTCAGTCAGTCAGTATCAACACGAAGGGTCTTTCAACGCTCCTGCCTCGACGAGTTTAATATCACTAAGGCCCGATTTTACCACAGTAGAATAAGTTTTATTTTTATTTAGTATAACGCTTATTGTTACACTCGAATACAGCTGATAGACAAATGAAATGGCGATTAAAAGGACGCCGTTCTGATTGTATCTAAGGAATAAGCTTCAAAATTGGTGGTATAAACGTTATAATCTTGTAAATCGGTTGTTCTCGGAAATTTATTCTTGGAATAACTTTATTCTACTTTGGTAAAATCGGGCTTAAGAAACTGTAGGCTAACTATCGATTTTATAGCAGTTTGTTTTTATAAAAATGAAATCTGTTCTATTTTACGATCATTATTATATTATGCAGGTTTAACAAGTTTCGCGGCTTGGCGTTACTATTCAGGCGTTATTGCAAAACACAAATTTACTTCATTCAAAAACGTTAATCTAAACGTTTACGCGACCGATACATAAGCACACTTCACAAGACAGAACTATAAAGCCGGCCCTATAATTATGTTTACCTTTCACGCTCGACGCCTAATCTGTGACACAACTCCAACCCGGCTGTTTAAAAAAGCCTATCAGACATATTCACACTGACGTGTGTTCTATAATTCACACAATTTTACAGCGTTATCAAATCGGCCCGTTTAGCCGCACCTAACAGTTGGAAATTGCAAAACACTTCAGACCACTCTAATTATGACCATTATGCAGTAAAGTGTTATTGATGCGAAGTTCATTCATCAATACAGAAATTAATTGCCGTAAATGTGTCTAAAATGAAACGATGGCAGATAATAATAGGTAATTTACGGCAGCTTTTGCAGTAAACAAGTTGGAATGCAATGAAATGGGTGAATTTATATCTAGCGTTCTTCATTTGTTTTTTGATTGACTCTGTCAAAACTCTGTCGCCGACATTGAATAAAAGCAATGTGACGAACTCGCAATAAACAAAATTAATATAATGGGATATTTATCAGAATAATAGAATTGTGGCAAATTTACATATCCTATTTTTCGTGACGAATTTACTTTGTGGCGTGTTTACAATAACCCGTTCTTTATAACTTAGGGTTCTGAGCGTAATTTGTTTCTTGTAAAACAGGATTACCTAATGTATCGATTTGCAATGAATTCGATACAGAAACGTATTCGTTCAATGCATCATTGGCGATGCACTGCATACAAGATTATACCTAGGTTAATAATTATAAAAACACAAATTGCTAGACATTCGGTTATTGACCTATAGTTGACATTTTCCGAGCGGTTTTAGGTCACAGCAGCCGGTCCATGCAGCTGGGTTTGCCAATTCCTAACACTGCATACAGGCCTGTTTGTTCTCCTGACGTTGTAAACAAAACACGTTGTGACGTGACATGCATGACGTGTGTTTGTAAAGTGTCACGATGTTTTCACGGTTATTAATAAAAGCCTTTAGTTTTCTAGAGTATTTATTTGTTAACAATAAAGTTGTAATATAAAGCCAATGTATTTACCTACTGCTAATTTTCGGCTATAATGCAATTGTGAATGTGCACTATATTATCATCACGTTTGTTATATATGGGATCTTCTTTAATATTTATTTATTATGTTTTGTATTTGTATTCGTTGTTACAGTGACAATAGAAATACATGATATTTAAAAATGTCAACTGTCTAACCATCATGGTTCATGAGATACAGCCTGGTGACAGACGGGCAGATAAACACACAGATAGCGAAGCCTTAGTAATAGGTTCCCTTTGGGCACGGAACCCTAAAAAAAGTGCGCACCGCAAACTATCCGCAATCCAGTATTGTATAATGTGTTTACTAGTTGTTCGGCAAGCGGAAATTTTTCAGAAAAATAAGTTTAAGTAATTGGTAGTAATAATTTTGCTTAATTAGAAAAACAGAAAAGCTCGTAAACGAAAGAGCGAGCGCAGCGAGTGGGAAAAATCAGAGCGATTGGACTATAGAAATGAACGGAAAAGCGTTAAAGCGGGTTTTGAGCTCGAAATTTTTTTGTATGTCTTCGTAGAATTTAAAGAAATAAGGTATGCTGTGTGATAAAAGTGCACTTGGATTTACATTATTTAGTATTTTGAGATAATATTAAGGCTTTTCACCCCACTTCAGAGGTGTGGAAATTATCGTACATTGGCGTACGATTATACATAATGTATCTTACATCGTACGGAAGTCGAAATTATCGTACATGTACGATAATTATCGTACGTCTGGCATCTCTGCGCTCTAAGATGACTGCCGTAATCGTACTGTGTAAATTTTGAATTTAATTGGTGATGGGTGACGACTTGACGAGTAATTTCCCCAAAAAAAAAAACATCCCCTGCAAAATTGTGCCAATAGCTTGAGCCTTTTATATAAGGAAAAAATACATATTTATATCATTTACGCCTATTACTTTCTTTAAAAAGTTAGCATACAACCCAGAGACTGTTATATTACATTCAATTCTACCCGTCCATAACCAGCCAGACCGGAAATTAGAATTCTTTGTCAAGCTGACAACTTGATCGACGTCAGTAACCGTATCAGGGGCATAGCATCTCGTTTTAACATACAATGTGTTGTCGCACTGTCATAATTATGTAGTACAAGCTTATGACAAGCTTAGTACAAGTAACATGAGACTTGACGTTATGCAGGTGTGACATTACAATCTCGGTATGACACCAATTCTGTCAGTAACATTGTGACATTTGTAACTTTGCAAGTCAACTGTTCTCTGTATGACAATTGGATTTTACATGCAATTATTTTTACTGGTTTCTACAAAAGAGGAAGCTCTAATAGTTGCTGTACCCGTATTCGTGTTTTTTTTTTCTTATAAAATATAAGCTCCACACATAGTGTATTTAGCCAGTGTCAAGTATTATATTTTTCTACGTGTTATAAAATATTTCACGCAAAGTCATATCCTAGTCATAGTCATAGTCCAGTCCAAGTCAGGTAGTCATAGTCCAGTCTAAGTCATGCTCCAGCAAAGTGGTGGCAACATTACTAGAAGCTTCTATGGAGTTTTGGAAGCCACACGAAAAATCACGTTTCACCACATTATATCACTTGCCCTCACTCATGCTCGTAATTCAGCACTTAATGCATAAAACGCCCACCAATTTTAAACATTAACACTGGAAGAAGCAAAAGTTTTGAATAATAATACGATGCAACGACGTGAACTTTTCCGCGTTCCCGCCAAAACTCCCGTATTCATGTTTCTATTTTCTATTTTATCTTTGTTACATAATATATGAACTCCGTAATGTATTTACAGATTTGGATAATTATATTTATATTTGAGACAATTAGAAGGTACACTTTAACCTAGGTACACTTTAACCTTTAGGTATTATATTTATTATATTTTCACATTCATCTTATAAAATTTCATCATAACTGTTATGAGGTTTGGTTTTTAAATCAAAATATCTAAAAAAAAAAAATATCACGTCAAGTATTTCTCAGTATATGATTTGCCAAAAATATAGTCATGGCTTTTTATGGTTGACAAGTACTTAATATGAAAATATAGAGGTCTTACTCCAGTTGTATGCAGGCTGAATTAATCAATATTGATCATCGTAGGTAGATAATTAACCACCCATCCATGTATGTAACGCACCAGCTATCCTTATTGTAACTAAATTAGACTTGACCAGAATAAGAATTTGAAAATGAGAGCTGTCCAGAGCCAAGTCCTTGCTTAACACAATTAGAACGCAATTATCAAATGAGACTTGCACCAACGTAATTTTATTAAAGCTACTCCTACGCATAAACTATTCATAATAGAGCCTTGACATCACATAATAGCCATTGTACACCTTATTATAATGGTAACTTAATATGTGTGCTTAACAAGCCGCATTCACTGGATCCCGTATGTCCGGTTGTCCTTCCACCAAGATATAAGTAGATATAGTCTGGCCCCAGATAATATAATACCTACAGTACAGATGCCTCATCCCATACAACGGAATAATATTTCTGCATAACGAGAAAAACTATCAAGCGACATTTATTGCGTGTTGGCGAAGTATTGGGTCAAATCAATACACTGGACACTAACTAGTAACTCTCTGGACACGATTACTACATTTTTTCAAGTTCGGGCAATTTGAAAAAATGTAGTAATCGCACTTGCAGAGTTAGATTTCCCATGGTCTGGCAAATCTAACTCTGCAGTGATTTAAAATTGGTGTGATATAAAATCTTGTATATAGTAGCACAGTGCATACTTTAAAAAACTTCTAACTGAGACTTTTAACACTTTTAATTGGTTGAACCATTACTTTCTTTTCAAAAACACAATCTTCTTCTTCTTCTTCTTTAATGGCTTTCTATCGCTTTTTTGCAATAATTCTGCCAATGTCAAGTGAGTAATTATTTGTACGGTTATGTCAAGTCAGTCGTATTTTGTCAGTTAAAACGCCAACAGTAAAATGGTGGAAATTTTACTGAAGGCTCTAAAAAGGGCCGTTGAAGCAAAAACGAAAATGCATGGTTTTATGATCTTGAATTGAAACCATTTGCCAACACTCGTGCACATTCACGAACACTTACCGGATAATAATCCACCCTTATTACACATTAAAGTTCAAGATACACTAGTTTTGAAAATTAAATTCAATATTTACAACCGCCATTGTCGGATTTTCTTCAAAGACCAAAAAACACAATCAATCAGAAAATGCAAATTGATTGACACTGACATGTTATGAAATTGACAGGTAATGCACAAGATGGCAATATGAAAAAGTTTTTGGGGTTCCAAAGTACTCAACTGCAAAGTTAGCTTTACGAGACTCTAGATGTAATAGAGAATTCTTTTTTGTCTCTCTAATTAATTGAAATACAGCAATAAAATAAGTCTTACGAACTAATGCAACAATGGGTGATCTTATCGCTGTATGGCTCAAATCGAAGCTTGAATAGCCGTTCATAGCCCTAACTGATCGCAAAGTTTGCTGTGGTCACTGCTTTGATATGTGACCGCTATAAAAAGTAGTACTTACAACTGAGCGCTAAGTACTACCATGCTTCGGAGGAACGTTAAGCCGTTGGTCCCAGTTGTTAAGATACTGTCGTTAAGCCAAGTCATAAGGCCGTCCTAAAAATTCTGACACAGGGTCTTTTCACTTTTTTACGCTCCATTTGACATCTTTAAGGGTTGAATTTCGTTAATACTTTCTCTCACACATGATAACAATAATCTCCTTTCATGATGATTTTTTAATATTTTTAATATCAATATTAATATTAATATTTTTGTGTCTGACAGATACCTGATAAATGAGTTAGCACGTACTCGAGCTTTAATAGGGCAAGGGTCCTTCCACATGAGTATTGTCATGCGAATTGATTTGGTTGAGCAAGAGTGGACTAAGCTTTAAACAACCATAAAAAATACAAAAATAAGTAGGTACCTATAAGAACCTTTGAAATAATTTACCAATGATCCATCACAGTATAAAAGAAAGTTTGATTGATTGATTGATTGATTCACTTCTCATCATCATCATCGTCAACATCAATCAATCATCATCATTTACCTATGTGTCGAAGAAGCGTGATTTCGAACCGTAGTGATTCGCAACTCAGTGCTGTTGCGCTTTGATGATTCGAACCTCAGTTTTTCGCGCTACCGTAGGGCACTCTTTATCATGTTTTAGTTTAGTGTAATTAAATATTCTAATATGCGCTAATAATTTATTTCAAGAAAAACAAGGGCACGGAAAATCCAAACAGTTTATGCAAATGTGAGACTGTCATTAATCAAAATAAAATTAAATTTTATGAATGCATTTTTGAACTTTACTACATCAGCAGCATTATATTTTCAATTTTATTGGACAAGTGTTTATTACGCGACGAAGTTGTGACACCAACATAAACTGCGATTACGATTATTAAAAATATCACCATTAATTATTATGTTGGAATGGATGGAAGGAAATTCACGAATTGAGCTTTGATTTTATGTTTTGCTATGTAAAAGGAACTATTTTAACTTCACAGCATGTTGTGACACTGCTGCACTGCACATGTCATCCTAAGACATCAGTTCAGTCAATATACTGTGAGATCAGGTCATAAAGGATCATTTTACCCAGTAATTTCACTAGCTACAGTACCCTTCAAACCGGAACCTATTGCTTTGCACACTTGCTTGGTAGCAGAATCACTGGCAAAGTGGTGCCTACCTAACCTAGACGGTACTTTGCAGAAAATCCCTACCACGTAGAATTACTACCTAGGTACTTGTTTTAAGCCCTACCAACTAGTTCATAAAATTGTCGGTTAAATTGCCTGTTTTTTATTTCTCAGGTACTTTGTAAATTATAGAATAACATCCCAAACCAAGCCTTATTATGTTACATAGGTTTATGGTACTACTCCCAGATTATAATCAATGGTTCGCACAGAAAGGAAGTGGAAGGAAAAGGTTGATTGGATATTTGAAATTGCGCCTTGTAAGTATTCCGTTTACAATGGATACCATATATTATAATGAACCCCTTATAGTTAAAGGGTCGGGGTCAGGTTGGAACTGGGTACCTACGTCCTTTCTTATTAAATTCTAAGTAAGTATCGATTTCTATGTTAAATATTAGTTTCTTGCGTAAAAATACTAACGGTATTTTTTGACCCATATTTCTTCAAATTCTTGCGCAAGTGAATCAATAATATTGTAACATTTTTAGAAAACTACACTTTGCGGGTCATGGTTCTTTAACTCTTATGTTATATAAAAAGAAGCTATTTACACTAACTTTCCGGCCTCCGCTGCGTCTTCCGAATCTAGCCGGAACACAGGCCGGATCTAGCCGGAGGATGCAGCGTAGGCCGCCCCCATTAGTTGGACCGACGATCGGGTGAAAGCCGCGAGGGGCCGATGGATGCAGGAGGCGAGCAGCCGCTTAAAGTGGCGCTTTCTGGGGGAGGCCTATGTTCAGCAGTGGAAGTCTTGAGGCTGTTGATAATGACATAGCTATATACTATTTATAACCAAATAGGCTATCTTCATAAAACAGCAAATAGGTACAAAAGATGACGTAAAACGAAATAATTCTCATATCAACATAACAATTACGAAAATAATCCAACAAGAGAAAGCTCGTATATTATCTAGTCCACACAAGTAAAACCAGAACAACAAACGCTTTCGATTAATGATACATCACTGTTATCAGATAACGTGCTATCTGGCTTTATCGAGGTAGTATCAGTTATGACGTCACTACTGTAACATCATGTTGGCCACGACATAATGTCAGATTACGGGAAACATTGATAAACAGACCTGTTGCGGTCGATGAGAGCTTTTTCTACAACTATCAGTTTTGGGGGTATAGGTAATGGGCAAGTTATCATCATCATCCTCATCAACATTCTGAAGACGTGCGCTACTGAACAAAGGTCTCACCCAGAGAGAGCCAGTTTGAGCAGCTGTTTGCCGCCTGCATCCATCATCTACCCGCGGCTTTCACCAGATCGTCGGTCCACCTAGTTCGGCCTACACTACGTCTTCCACTGCGTAGTCGCAACATGAGAGCCTTTCTTTTCCATCGGTTGTCAATTCTTTGAGAGATGTGGCCTGCCCATTGCCATTTCAACTTGCTCTACCCCTGATCAAAGTTGCTAATTCTAAGAGCTATAGTTATCGGTCATTTTAGTTCTCCCGTGGATCTTCTTATCTTGGATCTTATCTCGCAAGGAAACACCGAGCATATAGATCTTTCCATAGCTCGTCGCGAGACTTCATGGTTATAATTATTTCGAATCTGGAATTTCATGTGTGTATAGTAAATAAAACCAGAGAACACCTCTGTTTATTATCCATTATGTAGATAAGAAAGAAAATACATTTAATCGTGACAGTAACACACACAACATTACACTACATAAATGACATTACAAAACAATATACACACAAACAGAAGCAGTGCAATGCTGCGTGGTGTCACGAATGGGCCCCGACTCAGCATACAATTAAGGTCCTAAAGACCTTAATTACTGATTTTCAGTCGGACCCCATTTGTGGCCCCACGAACGTCAGTATGTATCAATCACATCGTAGATATTTACTAGTACCTAATCCAAAGACTAAACACTGATCGTTTTTCTTGCTCAAAGACTGACTCACGTCCGTCCAATCACGCGCCAATCAATTGTGCCAACCAGAAAAAACAATTCACTCAACTGTTTTTTACTGCAGCCAACTTACCAACTATTTAATTAATTTAAAACAATAGAAACACATTAACAAATTCAAGGAATTAAAATCGTGAAACGAATTAATTTAACTATAGTTATGAATTGAAAAATTATGCAAAATTATTGCCTAAGTTATAATAAGGAAAAAAAGAATAATACTTACATAAATAATAATTACACTTTTAGGTTTATGAATGAAATGACGCGAGTACCTACCGAGCATCACTCTAACCCCCGTATTCTAAAACATTTCACCAAAAATCCTTCACTTGACTTCTACTTAACTTTGAGGGAAACTCAAAATACATCGCGACGTACCTTGAGTTGACAGTTGCTTCGCTTCTCTCGTTTAAGAAACATTTACGCAGAAATGTCAAGTTGATTATATATTGTCAACTAAAAATACTAAAACACAAAAATGAGGTTAGTTCGAGGTTGAGTCGAGTGGAGTAATCTCGTGGTAACGACTTACCCCCATATTCTAAGTCGTAACCACGAGATTACTCCACTCGACTCAACCTCGAATTAACCTCATTTTTGTGTTTTGGTATTTTTAGTTGACAATATATAATCATCTTGACATTTCTGCGTAAATTTTTCTTAAACGAGAGAAGCGAAGCAACTGTCAACTCAAGGTACGTCGCGATGTATTTTGAGTTTCCCTTAAAGTTAAGTAGAAGTCAAGTGAAGGATTTTTGGTGAAATGTTTTAGAATACGGGGGTTAGAATATGGGGGTAAGATATGATGGAGGGGCTCTATATATACCTACTATTAATCCATTATTATTCTATTGAACGTAAAATGTCTTCTACATAACAAACCCTTTTATAAGGAAACCTGATTTTTGTGATAATCTTTGCTCAGCTCTCTTTGGCATGCAACAAAAACATATTTTTGCAAAAAAGCTTTCATCTAAGTTTGCCTTCAATGCGTTATTTTTGTGTATTTTTTTAATACTGGCATCAATTTCAAGTTTTACTTCTTGCCCAATTTGGACTAAAATACTGAATTTCAAAGTATGAAATTGCGATGAATGTAATACATTTTTATGAGAGTTAATGAAATAACGAGCTAGTCGTTCACCTGAAGTTAAGCGGCGAGGTATATTTCTACGTGACCGGTCATTCGAATGACCATTAAATCTGAAACTAAATTTTACGTCTGAACCCAAAATTACCAGAATATTTCAAATGCGCACTTTACTTTCAAAATAATGACGATCAAAATCGCTACCCAATGCCACCATAGAATACTAACAGCAGTATGCGACAATCACACTAATTTTCTGGTTAGCAACAATTACCAAACGTCCTCTGTCAAAAGAGATATAAAAACATAATCCAATAATCTCAACAATAATGGAGCATTTGTCGCTATAAAAAATGAAAGTCGTGATCTAAAGATCAAGATTAGATCAACCTTAGTGCTAAAGGATGTCGTTATTGGTTTTATTGGGACTACAAAATCAAAGTTAAGAAATCAACTCTACGTACTAAAATTTTATTTTAAGTGTTATTTGCAATTATATAAAACTTATTCAACGCAGAATTGCTGCGTCATTTATTGTTGAAGCCATTAGCAAAATTACAATTGAATAAAGCATTGTCTGGTTAAGTGATTCCGTTGATGGATATTGTATATGATTATACTTGCATATAGGTATACCAGTTGGCAGGGTGAGCTAAAGACTTCGTAAATAAGTAGAATTAATTTCTAAGTCACGCGGCGGGGGGAAAGTTTCCATCCCTACGTTGCAGATTTACCTTTTGCTCGTACGAAACGCTTTGCTGATTCGTTCATTGTACGTACAGCTAAGGAACTCACTCCCGTCGTCGGTCTTTCCATCCACTTACAACTTATGTCTTCAAATCAAGAGTAAATAGGATATTTCTGGGTAAGCGTGCTCCACCTTCGACCTCATCGTCGCTTACCATCAGGTGAGATGTAGTCAAATGCAAACCCATTGCAAGTAAAAAAAAAAAGTCAAAAGTCCTAGGACGCCAACGAAATAAAATTACTGACTCTGCCTTTAGTAACATCAGTCACAGTCACATACCTAGCTAGTAAAGCTAGTAAGGTAACTACTAGCTAGCTTTATCTACTATTAAAAATGCTATTTACTGTAGGGCGAAAATAATTCCTTTTGTATTTTTGGTAATACGAAATGTTAACGCTTGACCGCGTAACAGCGCGTGAAGATGACGTGAATGGCTACCACGTCAACTCGCCTACAGAAAAAAAGCCAAAACACCTCATTGACAAAACCAACACGTGTCTTTACACGAGAAAATCCTCAGGAGTATTCGTTTCGTTAATACGAAAAGGAAAGATGTTTACTCTCGTGATGTCGTTCGGTTATGATGGATTTACATTTTTATTCGTTACAGCGTTTTTATGGCTGTTATTTTTGGTTTTTATTAATTGGGATCGTGTGGATGCTCTTTTATTATATATATTATACCTAGGTCTGCGCTTATTCCCTATTTATTAAAAAATGTATATGCTAAAATTATTATAGAGGTATTTCTAAAGAGCACCAACTATTTTGCAAGCGTGTCCTCTCACAAGCCCAACCACAAACTCAGTCAATAAAATTGCAAACGTGATCTTACTCTCCATAATTGGCACCACAGATTTAAAATATTTTTGCTATAGAGTACCGAAATTTTCTAAGTCCGTGTAAGTGAGAGTAGCAAAAATATTATAGGTGCTCTGTCGCCAGCTAACGAGATAATGACCGGCAATTCCAATTCTGCTGTGACCTTAAACCAAACTAAAATTACTAAAACAGTCTTCATCATCATCAGCCTAAAGACGTCCACTGCTGAACATAGGCCTCCCCCAAAGAGCGGTTCTTTGAGCGGCTGCTTGCCTCTTGCATCCATCGGCTCCCAACAGTTCTGATCAGGTCGTCTGACCAATACAGTACCAATCAATATTTAATCTTGTACTCCTGAAATTGGTGTGAAAACCTAAAGCTGAGTACATTCTCTGGTTTATTGAAAGCAGAAGGTTTGTAATTAATATTGTTTGCTGGTACTTTTTCAATTTCACGAGTGAGACATGCTGACAGGGGGATAATTACAGTAACATTCACGCGACAGACTACAGAGAGCAGAAACTAAAAGCGATTACTGTGAATTGCGCGACCGCATATTGCGCGCGACAGCAATCATAGTGGATGGATGTCACATGATTAATGCTTACAATTTATCATGGATTTAGTTAGAGAGTAATCATCGTCTGTACTTGGCATGGATACTCTTGAAGTATTCTATAATCTTGCGAGATATTATTACATTTAATCAGTTTCTTTTCTATTTTCTTATCGAAAAATAAGACGTTTTTTATTTCAATTAGGCCTTGTCTTTTGAAAGTCAGTTAATAAGGGGTTTACGGAGAGACCGTTAATCTTGTAAATGAAATATCGGTCCCTAGAAAATAAGATTACAATTACCAAACTAAAATGAACTTTTATTTTTACGATGGAGCCGATAGCTCAGTTGGTAGTAACCCTGCCTTCTAAATTGAGGGCTGTGGGTTCGATTCCTACCCAGGACAAACATTTGTGTGATGAACATAGATGTTTGTACTGTGTCTGGGTGTATGTATTTACAAAATAAAAAGTATCTAAGTATTATATCCGTTATCTGGTTCCTGTAGAAAAAGCTATGCTTAGTTTAGGGCTAGATGGCGCTGTGTGAAACTACGTCGAACTGATTAGAGCAACCTTAGAATAAGTATATTTAAGAGCAAGTGTATCTGCTATTCTGAAAAAATCTGCAACGAACAACTTTTCAATAATACTTTGGCCCCTTTAAAGAATAGTAAATATAAATTTTCGTATATATTATTAATAAATATAAATGCAAATATTCAAGTTCTGTTTTGTTGTAGGTACAACCCAAATTTTGATTGAAGCAATTGCTTTTGAACAAGAATGTTCTCTTCATTTAACCTATGACAAGAAAAATACTACCTATTCTGAAACGTGAAACAAGTTCTGCGACTTACCAATAACATAAGAGTATCCATCAAGCGTGAGCACACATTTCCTAGGCGCACCCGACGCGGATCGATGCCTGTGCGCCCGTGGGGCTGCGCCCAGTGCCCTGCCACCTCCAGGGTCACTGTGGCACTTATGCACCAACTCCTTGTCGTTAGCCATCGCCTTGCCGTCGACCGAACCCTGTCTGCTGCTCTCGAGCAGCGCCTTGCCACGCCGCATCATCCCATCATACGATATCTCCCGCTGTCACTCACAATACGTCACGAAACAATTGTCACTCACTAAACTAATTCTCCCACTGTCATTCACGATAATACGTCACGGAGCAATTGTCAATTACTTAACTAACGCTCCTACTGTCACTGACAACGATACGTTAAGGAACAATAAAATTGTCACTCACTAAACTAATGCTCCCACTGTCAATCACAACAATATGTCATGGAACAATTGTCACTCACTAAACTAATACTTCCACTGTCACTTACAACAAGATGTCATGGAACAACTGTCATTTAAACTTATGTGTCTGTTAATAAAATTGTTGAAGTCACGTTATCAAAGCCGTTATTAACGCGGAAACAAGTAAGTTGTTTAAAATCCAGATTTTCCACCTGAGATCCTCTTACGTCTAAGATTTTTACGTCACTCAACATCCTCAATTTATCACTCCGTTATTTTGAAAAGTAATTCGGGCATGACACGTGATCGCACTGATCAATCACTCGAAAAATGCAGATATGTTTACGTTTACCACACTTTGTTTTGATATGCTTCAGCCCAAGATCATAAATTATTGGTGAATATTTGGCATTTTCATTGCTTCGTCGGTCTTGAACTAATAAATCGAGAATTATAAGTTTGGGTTTTTATTTTTAACGTTCGATATAATTAGATCCATCTGGCGGAAGGACTGATTACGCAATTATGGCACCTATCAAAAATTTTTACACTAATCTTTCATTAACGTTGCGATAAGGAAGAGGCTCGAACCAAGATTATCATGAATGGAGATTGCGTTGATGCTGGTCATAAATCACTTAGATAAGGCCTTATAATAGGGCTATTAGAACATAGATTATCAAGTTATAATGTATCATATATGATTTACGACTTCAAATACAATTGGGGACCTAAAGTTTTAGTAGTGAAGAATGGAAATTAACAGCGTGAATCTGTCCAATTCTTGTTTCGTTTCATTTTCCTAAATTCTCGCCTTGAATTACGCTAAACGTTACGGTAAGTGAACTCTTCAATCAATAGAGCCTTTGTTAATAAGCTATTAGCATTTTGTGAATATTTCCTATGTTCTCAGCATTATCATGACGGTCATAATTTATGCATGTTTGCGTTTGATGGTTCAATTGTTGCTACAATAAGCACACGTTTCACATTGTTAGTAGAATAATTTAAATTAAAGATACCATTGTTTTATTTAATTTACTACAATTCTGTTACCATGGAAATTCCAGCGTTTACAAGTAATTCTTATTCACAATCATTTTGAAACTGTTTTTATGTGATTGCGCTGTCTCTATAACTGCTGCAAGTCTGCAAGAATTTAAATGAACTCGATATTTATTAACTCAAACAGTATCTTGGAAATCGCCTGTGTATTTTATAATTCAGTTTCACGCACAAGAGCGGTATGGTGGTTTTTTACAGCTCGTAATTTACCCGAGTGTGGCTAGAGTGTAATGAATATTTATCTGTTTGGCTTTACGCAGGTGGGAACACGGAAATCTATTTTGAAACTGCGACGACTGTTGTTTTTCCGCCATAGTAACCCATGGGGAGCCTATAAAACATTGCGTCATTGCTCACGGCCGGGGGTGGCCGTCCCCCATACTTGTAAACAGATTGTGACGCTGTCCACCGGACTATGTCAAAACGAGACCAACAGGTGGTCCCATCACCCATCTCGAATTTTTAACACAAGACCGACAAAGTAAAAAAAGTGAGATGAAATTTTGAATTTTGAATCTCGCGGCTTTTACCATAGATATGATCGGTAGTCAAGATGCACGGACGGAGGTGCGCTCGGAGCGGCTCAGTGCGACATGACGCGACCACGCAACCGTACCGCGTGGAAGCCTGCGCGCGACTGTCTTCTGTATTCTGTGCCACATGCTCTACCCGCTACAGGTAGCCACTGATTAGTATACCAAGTTCCAAATTCGAAATCCCCGGGATATTGAGCAATTTCTTTTTCTAAACACGGCATTTAATTCGTAATCTTGTTTTGCTTTCGGCCAGTTACGCGACCTTCATTAGATTACTGGCATCTAAAGTTGATGTGGGAATCAGCTGATTTAAATCTTCAACGATATCTGTGGACAGACAATATTCTTTTTCAAATGAATGGTTATTTTCCAATATGAGCAATCACTTACAATGATTAATCACTGCACTGAAATAGAATTACTTTGAGTGTGTTCCAATTCACGCACGACGAGACAAAGCTTCGTTATAGAAGTGTAAATAGGATAAAGCGTATTATGGATCCTACAAAAATATGGCATGCCCTTTCGGATGTACAGTAAAAAGGTCGTATATCTGTATTTCCGACGGATCTATCCATCCGCCCTAATTCGGGATGTTTACAAAGCTGCGAGCTTTTTCCATGAAAGGCTTTTACTTAATATTTGCTGTTCACACAGTGATTGTACGTTTTTATATCATAAAAGTAACCGTGCGAGAGCTTAGTGAATTATTATCATCTAAGTTTTATGTTAAGTAAAATATCTTATTTGTATTATTTGCGAACCAAACCATCTCGCCAATGAATCATCTTAAATGTTTGGTAGACTTCATTATAATTACATTAAATAACAAATTAATAATAACTAATGTTGGCGGTGTACATTTTGTTTGTGTGTCTTAAAATGTTTTTATATAACAAGTAACAAAATAAAACTAAATAGAGAAATTCTGAAAAGATGTCTGAATAATAACGTAGGTAACTCCAACTCTGGCTAAGATGACGTTAAGATGGCAGTTGGAGTACAAAAATAGCTGTTAAAACTTGTCTTGAAAGAATTCTTAAAATCTTTGTACCTACTTACTTAGTTTATCTAAAAATATATTTTAATACAGGCCTGATAGCTCAGTTGGTAGTAACCCTGCTTTCTGAACTGGGGGCTGTGGGTTCGATTCCAACCCAGGACAAACATTTGTGTTATGAACATAGATGTTTGTTCTTTGTCTGGCTGTTATATTGTATTCTATATAATATGTGTAATTACAAACAAAAAGCATCTAAGTTTTATATCCGTTATCTGGTTCCCATAGTACAAGCTATGCTTAGTTTGGGACTAGATGGCGCTGTGTGAAATGTCCACACGTAATTAAAAAAAAATTAATTTATTTTATATTTCATATTTTGTTTAACCGATAATTTGTATAAAATAGGCTAGTAAATTATAGTTATTAATTTCATCTCATGGCACTGAAACGTGACCTCATTAGTAAGCTCAAAGTCGTGCAACGAAAGAGCAGCTACGCGTAGGGTTTCTTTAGATAAGGTCTGAAATGAGGAGATAATCTGTAGGAGATCTAACATCATCGGTATAGCTCTTAGAATCAGCAAGTTGAGCATAGGGCGTTTGATAGGCCACATTGCTTGTAGAACCAACAATCGATGGGTCACAGAAGTAGCAACCACAAACCAGAAGACGCGGTAAAGGCCAGTCAGTCACCCACCGTGCGGCCACACCTAAAGTTAAATGGCGAAGGTTCACGGTTGAACGCTTGCGTGTGTGCGTACAGCGTGCATCGCTAGATGCATGTGCACCGACGATCTATAATATGTAGTCAACCCATGGGGAGCCGTTGGATTCAAGAGGCATAAGTAGCTGCTCAAAGATGGGCACTATGACAAGGTATATGTTTAGTAGTGAACGTCTTCAGGCTGATGATTATGAAGCTGATCTCATCCTACGTCTTCCATCATCACCTCTCAGCATGCATCAGTCCAGTCATGGAAATTGGTGGGTACTGGGTCACAACCCATCCCCATATGGGCCTAATCCTGATTTCAGAAGCATACTTCCATTAAGTATTTTCGTCGCAGGTAATAATTACATATTGACGTCATCAAGAAGCCGTCACTAAATCAAGTAGATTACTAGTAAATCCCCGTGGTAAACAAATTTAAGAAAACCTTGAGACTAATTCGAAATACTAATTACTTAAATCTGATTTTAGTGACGAAATTATTAATTTTATCACAAAAATTAAAAAGTCGTTAAGGTTTAATAACAACGATAACTTTGTAATCAAGGAATCCTAAATGGTTGAGAATTGTAGTAGACAAAAACACTCGTCTACCATTTAGTTCTCAGCTCTAAATCTTTAATGGATGAGATAAAATCTAAATTAGATAATAACTTTTATCAATATTACAATCAAAATTCTAACAACTCATTGGACAGTGGGCAATGGACATGCTAACTGATCTGATCTACAAGAGACCGTAAAGAGAGATAATGAAAGTAAGTGCAACCTATAGTTTATTTGGAAAACAAGCATTAAACATTTTTACGAGTTTTTCATAAGTGTTTAATGAACAATTCCTATGTGATAAGAGCTACCCGCATCTAATTTACTTCAGCACGAAACAAAAATGAATGTCCAGTTCATTATTTTTGAGCTTTATACGTGGTCATAAACCATTTCTTCTGATTTTATTACATTTATACACAGTGTCCGTCGACAAACGTTTTCCGGCAGATAATGTGAATCGTTTGATAAAACCTGTTTATTCCCATAAATTACTAATTTAATTATAGTGTCTAAAGTATTTACAGACAATCAGCTTAGGCCTTGCACAAGTGTATCAGGACGACCGCTAGCAGGGAGAGATGGCGAGAAATTGTGAGGCTAGCCACATCACCCCTCCACTCTTCGTGTCGACCACGACCGTTCTGTCAAGAACGACACGAATGAGAAGAGAGCGTAGGGTTAGGTTAAGCAACATCATTATTATTGAACTACATCTCTCCCACCCACAACCACATACCTACACAAATTTTCATATAAAAGAATCTATTTCAGTTCTTGTTCTATGCAAGCCAAGATTATAATAATTATAATAAATATTAATTAGCAAAAACTACTTTCCTCCAACGTTTGATCTTACTATACGGCGCGTGGAAAAGTTACACTAACAAAACGAAATGGCGAAAGTTTGGTACAGATAAGTTTACTTAGGGTCTCGTATAACATCTTGGCCTTGAGGAAAGTAGGCTTTTTTAGGAAAGTATATATGCTCTATTTGGCGTAACCCTTGTTTAGGGGTCATTTTGTATCTTTATATATTTAGTAATATCAAATCTATCTAACTATATAATTATAGTACTTATAGGTGAAGTAAAACACAGAGAACCTTTTCAATTCTTGTATATTCTTTCTTCTATAAGTATTCAGTACACACTCAGTACATAATAAACGAACAGGAGCAATACGTCTATACGTCTTGACGCTTCAGTTGCTTAACCAGAATTGACTGCTTTTTGGACCTTGTCGTCCCTCCAAAACTTCCCTCCTAAACCTCAATATTATTTTACCGGAACTACCAAGGCAGCCATCGTAATTGGCTGATGGTTCAGCGGACGCTTCTTCCGCCAGTGTGGCCAACCAAAATGTTATTTTTAAACAGTCTACCAACCTCTTAATATTAAAAAGTGAGAATAAATTATAAAATTCACGACATAGGCTATTGTGACGTTTGTTAATTCATGCAAATGAAATTATCATTATTTTGTTGTCATTATTGTATTTGATGTTTAACTACTTAGTTACCTAAATGAACAGAAGGTAGGAAGAAGTGGAGGAAAAGTTATTTTTTTGTCTCTTTCTATCGAGTTTGAAATGCTTAGAGATAAAAGAAGACAAAACGCTGAGTAGCTGATCAACTGTTATGCAGTAGGTACCTACTTATCTCGAAAGGGCTCACCTTTACTACAGAATAGACAATATAGTAGAACCTACTACGTACTTTTACATAAAGTAATAATGCCTGGGCTAAGATGATTGAGGGTAACATGCCTGCTAACCACAGATAACTAAATTCCTGACCCGCAACTCTGTCCCATGGGATTGTGATACATCACTGGTTTACTGGTAACCCATAACCGGGATGAATTAATGTAACCATTATACGAATAATTTAATGCATTTAGATTTATGTTTAACGCACTTTCATGTTTTGCGAGCGAATGTAGCTCAGCTCATGCCCTGGTTCAAGTCCCACTCAGCCTTACTCTAAGTTTTCAAATGAAGTTAAAAAAAAGAGGAATTTTTACTCGCCCTTACAACGGTGAAAGAAAAGAAAAAATATGCAATATACCTAAATAACGCTAAACGACCACCTACCTAACTATTTATGTGATCCTGGAGACTAACTGGAATTCCCTTTATCTAAGAACTACGAGGACCATATTCATAGGACACCCAGGCACAAAAAAAGTATTTGAGCTTTTTCACTGTGCACAAATACTTGTCCTGTCGCGGGAACCGAACCCGCCGCCTCCGGGTTATGGGTCGACCTGCTCAACCACCACGCCATGGAGGTTGTCCTCTCGTCGGACATCTCGAAGAAGGTTGTACCAGAGTCACAAAAACCGACACGTGCCAACCTGCACTTGGCCAGCGGGGTGGGGTATGGCCTATACTCTTTCCTTGTAATAGAAGGCCCGTGCCCCTATATCCCAGCAGTGAGAACGTATTGGATATAATATTAATAAATAAAAATAAATAAATATGTGTGAACATTTCACCATCTAGCCCCAAACTAAGCAAATCTTGTACTATGGGAACCAGATATACTTAGATAATTTTTTTGTAAATACATACAATACAATATAACACCCAGACACGGAACAAACATCTATGTTCATCACATAAATGTTTGACCTGGATAGGAATCGAACCCACAGCCCTCATTTCAGAAGGTAGTATTACTACCAACTGAGCTATTGGCCCCGTTAATTTAACTCTTTTAATTTATTCTAATTATGTTTTGGATCTATTTCATTTTATTTGAATTAAGTACCTACTACTTTATAAATTTTCAATAGGTAATTTTAATTTCGTTTCTTATAATTTAATTATATTTCATTTTAGCTCAAGCTGAAACGCAGACCTTTCGCGCTAAGGCATGACAAAGCCATAGACAGACACATATAGTGTGTGACAATCAATTTAATCTTGGTTTACTTTATCATAAGTACTATTAACGGGCAAGACGATGATGGTTATACCATGTAGACATTACATTGGCGTCACTCTGTTAATTGTACAAAGAGAACTAATGACCGACCATTTCTTAATAACTGTCGAAGTACCAACAAATATGCTATAAAATACGAACTGTAAGTTTTTGTGTTTTTAGACCGAGAGCTAGTGGTGTGTTTGATTCTGGTATTTGGATTTTGACTAGTTTGGATTGGCTCTACCAAACTAAGGCTGCAATGATTAATGACAATAATCACGAACAGTATTAATTTTAATAAGTCGTTATTTATTATTAGTATATCGACTTTAAAAAAAAATTAGGATAATTAAAATTAGAGACAAGAGAAAAGTAGTGTTCTGCAGAAGAGGTGTACATTCCAGCAGTGGAGAACTTGGCGGAATGATTATTTAAATATGGATTAAAATAATAATATTTTTGATAAATCTTTATACCGTTATTATTAAAGCATGGTGATCTACATTTACATATATTTTTCACTTTTTTTTTAATTTTTTTTATTTAAATATTTTGGGTTTCAATGTGACAAGTTTTATTGGTTAATTAGCTGATCTGCCCTGGCTTCGCACGGGTTAATAAGTTTTAAGTCTTATCTCTGTTGATGGGTAAAAGAGAAGGGAAAGGTAAAAAAATAGGGGAAAAGGATGAATGGATGGGACGGCGCAGGGAGGCAGGCTACTAAATCTGAATAAAACTGTCCAAACAAGATAATTGTTTGATCTGCATCTAAGACGCAATAATTGGATGACCGTCGCTTCAAACACGACGTTACGCGACGGTTGCCTTACCGTCGCGTAACGTCGTGTTTGACCTCAGTCTATAGGTACACTAGGAATTTGTTTTATTGCACAAACTATCGTCAAAACAATATAAACTCAGGTTTACGTTAACTTTAGCTATTAAAGTTTGCTAAAGCATTTTATATTTTGTGTAGTCTTTCTTTTGGTAATTGATTGATGCCCTAACTCATGGGCGGTATTAGAACACTGCAAAAGTGATGTGTGTGTTCGAACATAGAAGCTCTTTGTCTAAATTAATTACCGATACCCCAGATAATATAATACCGACAGTACAGATACCTCATCCCATACAACGGACAATAACTCGAGCTATTTTACGAATTTTTTTATTTCTGCATAACGCAAGATTATCAAGCGACATTTATTGCGTGTTGGCGAAGTAGTGGGCCAAATGAATACACTGGACACTAATTAGTAACGCTCACGATATGATCACTAAATTTTGTCAAGTTCGGGCTATTTTACATTTGTACCTGATGGGACCCCATCCCGGTACACAGAATAGTTACGTCATAGATTTTTAGTATTATTATTAATAACTTCTTGCAGAAGTTTATCAAAACATATATGTGTGGACTTTTCACTCAGCGCCATCTGGCCCCAAACTAAGCAAAGCTTGTACTATGGGAAACAGATAACGGATATAACACTTAGATACTTTTTGTTTATAAATTCATACATAGAATCCAATATAACACCCAGACACAGAACAAACATCGATGTTCATCACACAAATGTTTGTCCTGGGTAGGAATCGAACCCACAGCCCTCAGTTCAGAAGGCAGGCCAACTGAGCTATCGGGCCCGTACATAATAATATAACCAATTTTAACTTTAATAATTTAAGACCCAATTAAAACGCCTTATTTTATTAAATTTCTGCGGCTCCATGAATACTTTTGATACTGATCACAAAAAAGTAGATTTATATTTAGGTACTTTTCTAAAACAACTTGTATCTACAACACATCCCAACATATTTTAAGGTACAATACAGCTAGTTTAGTTTAACTCGACAACTTTACAGCGGCATGGCTGCTACAACTTGCAATTTGGAATAGTCAGATCGAGGACTTTTAAGCTCACTGGACCGGCATAACCAATTTCTTTTTGTTGCCGAAAACTCGCTCTTCGTAGCATACATTTCTTTTTTATCAGTGACTAAGGCTAGCGTTAGAGAGCGCTTCCCACGATCACAAAGGGACAATGTGTTCAAAGCAAACTTGTCTGGTAAATTTATATTTCCTCCAGTAGAAAGTTAGATATATGGTTTGTCCTTTTCTGCAGGCTAAGTTAAATCAATGGCATTACAGCAAGCTGACCAATCAGAGTAGCTTTTCTGAAAAGCGATATTTTTTTGTTTTATTCATCATCATCATCATTAACAGCCTGAAGACGTCCACTGCTGAACATAGGCCTCCCCCAGGGCGCGCCACTTAGAGCGGCTGCTCGCCTCCTGCAACCATCGGCTCCCCGCGGCTTTCACCAGGTCGTCGGTCCACCTAGTGGGGGGCCGGCCTACGCTGCGTCTTCCAGTTCGTGGTCGCCACTCGAGAACCTTTCTTCCCCATCGGTTGTCAGTTCTACGAGCGATGTGGCCTGCCCATTGCCATTTCAACTTGCTTTGTTTTATTATTATCTCTTAATTGCACATTGTTAATCTATTATTATGTTGTGTTAATTGGAGGTTCATGGCGTATATTATTCACGATAGTGAAAAACGTACAAAACGAATTACAAAAATATGTATGTTATCGTATGTTTTATTGATAGGAAATATTTAGAAAAATACTCACCACTGCGTTTTGATCGTACGACTAAAATAAAAAGGGATATTATTTATTTACATGACACAATATCTTCTTCTTCTTCTTTAATGGCTTTCTATCGCTTTTTTGCAATAATTCTGCCAATGTCAAGTAAGTAAAATTTGTACGGTTATGTCAAGTCAAAGTCATATTTTGTCAGTCAGTCAAAACGCCTACAGTAAAATGGTGGATTTTCTACTGCTATAAAAACGGCCGTTGAAGCAAAAACGAAAATGCATGTTTCTATAATCTTGAAATCATTTGCCAACACTCGTGCACGTTCTCGAATACTTAACGGATAATAATCCACCCTTATTATACATTAAAATTCAGAATACACAGGTTTTAAAAAACAAATTCAAAATTCACAACTGCCATTGTTGGAGTTTCTTCAAAGACCCGACCACAGAGCTATGAAACAAATTACGCTTCGTACTGTAGAGAGAAAGCTTTTTTTTTGCTCTGTGGACCCGACACAATATCTTATCAATATCAATTTTCCATTTGGTTACGTCAAAAAGTCAAGCCAAAATAGGAAAGAAAAGAGTAAAGAATAGTCAGTCTACTAGTTATTTAGCTCACGATTCTGATAGGCGGCGGTGGTGCGGTGGCGTTTGCGTGCCGTGTTCACTTTAACTCGCCAGTAATTTGTTTTATCGTCTAGATAAACCCGGGCTGGGGAATTTCCCCTGTTTGTTGTATGTTTTTTTTCATATATAGAGCAATAAAATTGTAGGCGTATTGTTTTAAATTGAGTCGTGGACACGCATCGCAATTATTAGTAATGAAGGACTACGTTGAGACACAGTGAGTATTTATGGCAACATAGAAGATATCAGATGAAGTTTGTTTGGTTCTATTATTAAAGCTTGATTTTTTTTCCCTATTTTATTGGTCTCTCTATCTTTAATGCCACTGCTTCTAATTGTAACTACTGCGCCTAGGTATACCTACTAAAGTGCGGGAAAATTACTTTTCGTAGGACAACCGAAACTATTATAATTTTCTCTAGTTAGTCATCACCACATTGTCAACAGCCTGAAGACGTCCACTGCTGAACATAGGCCTCTACCAGAAAGTGTCACTTTGAGCGGCTGCTCGCCTCCTGCTTCCATTGGCTCCCCGCGGCTTTTACCGCAGATCGTCGGTTTAGCTAGGTGGGGGGGTTGTTTTCTGCTGCGTCTTCCAGTTCATGGTCGCCACTCGAGTACGTTTCTTCCCCATCGGTTGTCAGTTTTATACGAGCGATGTGGTCTGCCCACTGCCATTTCAAAACTAATTCTAAGAGCTATATCGGTCACTTTAGTTCTCCTGCGGATCTCCTCATTTCGGATCTTATCTCGCAGGGAAACACCACTCGTTCTTACGTACCGGATTACTCGTCGGATACTCGTATTTTTTTTTAGAGGGGAAGATAAGTGTGTGTAAAAAAATATAATATTGCGTTAGTTCAATACTGTTCTATTAGTAAGTATTTACCTTCGCGAGATTGAATTTATTAAGTTGTCTGATATTGTACTTATTACGAATTCATATCTAATTTCCACTGAATAATAACTATCAAGCAAGTTTCGTTGTAAAAAAATGACAGATTTTTTGCCTTGATTAAAATTGGTTGTCAGTTTTTGATGAGGCAATCACAAAAAGGTCTTTGTTGTGAAGGATTTCCGTAATACTAAAGTTAATGCTATAGCCTTGTAATATAAAATATACCTACCTACTCAATTATAAAAAAAAGTTAATGATATGACTTGTAATATAACAATACAGGTACTCAATAAAAATAAAAATCATAAACATTTTTAGAGAATACGTAAGTAGTCATTTGAGTTTAAATGAAAATAATCAGTTCCTTAATCATGTTTTATAGAAACATCCGTTCTTGTTCTATAAACAACTACATCGACTGCGACGTTGTTGTGAAAAACCACAGAGCTATGAAACAAATGACACTTCGCACTTAGAAAGCGTTTTTTTTTTGCTCTGTGTGAAAAACAGATGCAATAATGTAGCGCCAATAAAGCAGACGCTTGAAAAGTAGTCGCGTTAACACACAAAACCATAACGAAATCTTTACACCACGCCACCGAAGCTTCAGCGGCGGAAAATGGTACTACAACAAGCTTTAAAAACTTACCAATGGTGTACGTGGCGCCATCTATTTGAAAAGTCGCGCTCTTGCACTTCTTGAAGATTTTCCCGCTTACAACTTGGCGGGTGGCGCTGCCATGCGTCGCTGGGTTCGACGCGATTTCCCTTCTCACCACATGACTCGTGGTGGCGCTAGTGTCGAATCTATTCCTCAACTCCTCGAACGACAAATCGGTTGAAAAATCGGACGACAGATCCGGAGTTCTGTCCCGATGTCGCACTTGCCCACAGAGTCTGCCCTTACTGGACTCGGTCGCTTCTTTGTCCATTTTCGTAGATTACTTGCACTCACTGTCACTGTTCACTTTTTAGTGTCATGTTTTTATTAGTCCCAATGTGTCTTTAGTCCATAAAATCACTGATTAAGAACTCGAAAAGTTAGTTAAAGGGGAAAAAATTGTCTGCTATTTGTGTTTAAATAAAATGTTACCTTTGATTATTTGAGAGAATATTACTAAACATAATTAATTAGGTATCTTTTTATTGAAGAAATTATTAGAGAGATTATTTTAAATGTAAAAAAATAAGCAATGTACTTATTCGGCTTTTGGTGCAGCTTTTTTCTATTTATTAAATACTCGTACCTTAACTCATAAATGAATAAGTGTATGTATTTATTACTTAAACAAATATGGCACATTTTATAATCGACCCAAAAATTTAGCTATTAGCTACGGTTATTAATGCAAAACTCATCATGTTTTAACAGCACTGTAATTCCACTTTGGATTGGGAAAAGGAACATAAATTCTTCAATGTGCCATTATTTAAGATTTAAATTCTTGCAGCTTCTCGTTTTTATTTTTCGAATGGATCGTAACTGTAACGTGCTTAGAAAATTGTGAGGAAAGCCAGCACTGAATTACCGCTATTTGAAAAATCCAGAGAATTTTATTAGACCTATTTTTTTCTCACAAAATAAAAAATTAGTGATAAAATAACAGCTTAATTATAACTTAGAATAAAAGAAATTATACGTAGTACCTATCAAAGAAAAAACCATATGCCTCATTTAAAAAAAAATGGATCTACGTAATACCTACCTACGTGGCACCTACACTGAACGCGAACTCAAAAAAATTGAGACTACATAATAAACTCCACCGTAGAGTCACCAAAAATCCGATCACTGATAAAGACAGCCACAATTTAATATCTTACACACGAAAACCCTTTCAGTTTACTTCAAAATTATGAAAAAGTGTACGGCTTCCAACACGCGCAGTATGGTAATACAATTCAATTGAAAAAGGAACGCACGTGCGCTCTGCCCCGGTCACGGTATTTGTGGAAACGGTACGACACGAACACTCTACAATCTTTAATTTGATGTGTAGGGATGGGGTAAGTGAAAACGGAGTCTTGAAGATTGAGGGATGAGTTGGATCGTGAATGCTGTAAAGTAAACGCAGATTGGGTTTATGTAGAAATGATTTTTAACAATGGTGCTATTTGCCTCAATCCAATAGGATTTGCCGACTCGTTTTACCAGTAGATTGATTACTACTCCAGAGCTCACCTGTGATCCACCACTTTTGAACAAGCAATCATAAAAAGCATGTAAAAATATTTTTGTTGAAACTCATGCACACAATAAAAACAAAGTTTAATCTTCTTATTGGGGTTGTTCTTGTCTGTCCTAAAGAATATGCGATGTATTTTACTTTCCAGTAAAGTAGAGGGTTTCCATTACACAGCGTAGCCGCGCGTGCAGCTAGTAGCGCTCATAGCAAAGCATGACTAACCGTTTCTAATCGATCGGTAAAGTTAAGTTGCGGTCATTACTATGATGGGTGACCACTACAGCAAAAAGTGATATTTTCAAAGAAGCGCTACCGTGCTTCGGAGGGACAATAGCCGTCGGTGTCGGTCCCTGCTGCTGTCGTAAGACAAAAGTCGTTACGCCAAGTCAGAAGCCTTTGGGCGGCCTAAAAATTCTGACACTAGGGCTGACTACTTGCCTAAACGAGAAGAAGAAGAAGAAGCTGGTTTGATCTTTCGGCTGCCAGTGCAATGCGTTTTTTTCGCAGTCCATTTTCGCATCACTATTTGTTGTGACAGTTCATAAACACCTACCTCGTAATTTATCGGATTGAAATCCGTCTTGAAAAATTTACTTTCTATCAACCCCGCGTAGATTTTGTTCGGTTATTTACAAACTTATGTGACTTTAACAGTGTTTATACGGGTGCACAGATCGTGCTAAAACAGTTAACTGTTGTGAGAACGAATGAACGAAACTTTCCGTGTTTAAGGATCGTAAACTTTCCGTGGTATACAGTTTGACGTGATGAAATAGAAATTTGGTAGAAATATAACTTTAATGATAAGAAAGGGGGGCCATCCCAACAGCTCTGCAACTAGATAAGCAATTGTATAGATGCTTTGAATGAGCCTATACCTACGTAATGTAAGTTTGATTCCTTTCTATTTCCTCCAAAAGCCCTCTTACATTTGCGGTATTACTTCAATACCCCAAAAATTCAGAACACCAAAGAAAGTATAATTTTTAAAGTAAAACGTTTTATTATCGCTGTCTTTTCACTAGAAATTCTTTGATGGTTATCAAAGAGAGAAAGACTGACGTTTCTAGTCCTCCCCGGCTGATAACAAAGCCTCTGATGAATGAGGCTCGGTTGGAAAATCGAAACGTTTGTAACGCGAGTATTCTATTTAAATTATTCTAAAAATTTGCTTTTTTTCTCCAGAGTGATCGGGAGGCGTTCTATTTGATGCTCTGTAATCACGGCGCTGTTTTGTAATTTGTAATTTCTAAAATACTAGAGCGGTAAATTAAAAGCAACTTACGTAAAAATACGCCGTAAAAGCTAGTCAGAAACAAGAAAATTCAGATATACCTTGCCTACACTTGAGAAAAAGGATCGAGTATAAAAGCTATTGTTAGCGACGCGCTCATGAAGGCTCTATCTTAGGTTTTTTATAGATTCCCTTTTTAAGCTGCTGTCATCGTATACCTATGTAAATAATAGAACAGAAGTCTGTGTCAAACTGGGAACGCGAGCGGGCGTATTTTCTTGCGCTGCGCTAATTTTCTCTGTTTTTCTAGTTTATTTGTACATTTTACCTTCTGATTCGCATTATACACGTTCGAGTAATACCCGCATCTATTATTTCGTCGCATCCGCGAGGCCCGACTCTAACAGCTATGAACAGCATTTCATTGGTAGAAAGCTACGCTGCTTATCTATAATATTCACATTATAGGCTATGTTTTAATATAAGATTTTAAACTGTCATGGTCACTATGTTCAATATTGGCAACAAAAACTAACAAATTACATGATATCCCGTTTATAAACAATATTATACTTTTATTTCTTTTTTTTATAATGTATAGGCATAGCATTTGACCACTGTCTCACCTGATGGTTAGTGATAACGCGGCCTACGGTGGTGCTTGCTTGCCTAGAAGATACCTGTTCACTCTAGACTTGAAGACACCCAGGTTATAGTTATCTGGAAGTGGAAACAAGGACGACGGTAAGGTATTCTACTCATTTGCTGTATGTTGATGTATGTTTTATTATGATACAAGCTTTCGTCCGCGGCTATGCTCGCTACAAATCAATAAACGGTACAAAGTCAGGTTCTGTTAATAAACAAATATGTTAACTATGAAAAATAAAATAGGGTAAGTTCGTTGCTAGGCATCGCATGCTGGCACCCGCGCCGCAATTCGCGTGCTTGTCAACTTAAACAAATGTTTCCCATCATGTTGGACGGCATTCCGTATTCATGCTTTGGGATCTAGGTCCACAAACCATATAGACCTGGTGAATTGGTAATCTGGTAATTTGGATCAAGGAATTAGGTCAAATGTTGCATTGTATGAGCCCAACAGTTGACCGGCTTATTATGAGTTTACGAACCAGTTGATAATATTTATCTATAGTACCCATTAATTAAAATGACATAATTGAAAATGTGGAGAAGTTATACCTAGTTTGTATTACACTTTTGGTGAGATTATAAAGAGTTACTTATCTTTGTAACTAGTATGGTTCAAAAAAAGAGTAAGAAGCTGTACTATTATAAAATCCTAAGTTTATACAACATGCAGGCTCGAGTAAAGGATTTTGACTAAGGCCAGCTTAAAATTAAACCCAGGTGCCGGTTTACCGAGAAGATTACAAACTAATTTGCAGCGAGGACGGCTGCTAAACTAAAGTAAAAATAAATTAAATTCCGGATGTCGATGTCGTCTCCAGGTGCAGAGTAAATGGAAGCAGGTTGTGAATAACTTGTTTAATTTATGCTCACGTAATTAAACAACCCTTTTCTTGTTTCAAAATGCCGAGGCCTAACAGAAATATTGTATGAAACTCTTTGATCAGGGATCAGGGTCTTCCAGGATGCAACTGGTTTTTTTTAACAAAGTCTTGTTTTTGTTATAATAGGTACTCGTTCGCCATATTGAGCCTGATAGAAGTCTAGTGCCGTTGAATAAATAAACTCATACGCACCCCTCCTAATTTTCCGGAACAAAAAGTAACTTTTTTCAAAACAAAAAAAAAACAAACACAACTTTTTGCATTTCTAATATTAGCATGAAGTACGAGTGTGGAGGACTGTAACTTTAACCCTATATATCTTTCACATGTTATTGCCAGCCGTCCTAACTACAACAATTTGATTATCAAAGATTAAACTCAAGGTAAGTCTCCTGAGCAGCAAAAATTGAATACAATAAATATGGATAAAAATAGCCCGCGTCCTGAATAAGTAGGGTATAAAGTGAAATAAACGTCGAGTAAACGTACGTAATGAAATAACAAATGGGTTTGCTAAAAGAAATTTCAAGGAGAAAAAAAAAATAGGTACAAAAATAAAAAAAAAATGCGCCGGAATATGCATATTGCAATTTTGTGTTTATGTATTGTATATACCTGTCTATTATTATGTTTGTTAGGCATATACCACACTGCTGAACAAAAAGATTTCATTTTTTATAAGCGAATTCCGAGCTAAGCTAATTGTTTGCTTAATAATAATATAATTTATATAAAACGTAAGTACATCAAATTCAGATTATTTAGACGCACTAAATATTTTTAGCAATGCTTTGGTTAACGCTTAAATTAATGTTCATCGGAACCAAAACACAGACATTCAGAAAAATTAAATACAGAATCTAAATTTAAATCAAAGACCAACAGAACGCAAACAGAGTCAGTCTCTGATTAATTATGTTTGTGATGAAACTGAAAGAATGATTTAAGGATGGCGCTAACCTCAAGAAATGGACGTGAATAAAAAATTAAATGCTTAAAAATACTTTCATTTGCCAACAAATCTGTCTTAGTCGGTATCATTTACCGAGTAAAAGCAACTCGTTTCTAAAATTTACAGAGATAATAAATGGTTTCTAAAATTTGCAATCAGCCAGAGTGGAAAGCCCTGCCAGCGCCTATGTTTCAGGAGAAATATGACCTGAGCGTATTCAAAAGGCGTGTAAATAAATTTGCTAGCATGCTACATCTTTGACCGCAACGTCACTTTCCATCACACGTCAGTGGGAGCGTGGTCAAATAATAGATGAGCCAGACGTATAGAAAAACCAGATTTTAACCTGGATCTTCCAACTCACTACAGCTCACCACAGCACCATAGCACAAATGTAACCACAGTTCATTTGGGAGAGTGTGTGTTTGTGTAATCCAGTGAGTTAGAAGGACCAAATCCCACTGGTTATTAACATTCTTAATAGGAACTGTAGTATCATGGACCCTAACTTGGATTCCTTATATCTAGGGAGCCAGGAACTGTGAAGACCATGGTCCCACAACACCCAGACACAAATATTTGCGCTTTTTCCTTTAGCTCAAATACTTGTCCTGTCGCGGGAATCGAACCCACCGCCTCTGGGTTATGAGCCGACCTGCTCAACCACCACACCACGGAATTGCAAAAACTAATCTTCGTTTCGTAGATATAGGTACCTAAGTATGGTTTACACCTTGTAATCCATTCGATTCTGAAATCTTTTGATACGGAAAATAATAATAAAATTGTCTGGCGATGCTTTTGAATAATCCAAATGTGTGACTTAATAAACGATTGTGTAACATCTATTCGCTTTTACGCTAACTGTATCCCAGTTTAAAAGATGTCATAACATTTCACATTCAGACAAAGATCACTGTTTTGTTTATCTGCTGTGTAAGACACACAGCAGTTCTACATAAAGAATTTAAATATAAATGGTACACGTACCCTTTGCAACTCTCTAAAGCTTTAGGTTTTTAGTTTAATGAATTTGGTTAACATTCAGTCTGAACAAGTCAAGTAACATTTTCATTTCAACGTTGAGATGAAGCCATCACGGACGTAGAATAAAACGCTGTATTTGATTGCTGTAATAAAACTTAGAGAAAGTTCACTGACCGCATGATACAAAGGATGGTATGGAAAAGGTTAAGTAATATTTTTGGCGTGTTATAGTTCAGCGGAGTACTCTGCGGTTTGTGATACATGTAAACACAGAGCAAAAAAAAAAGCTTCCGAAACGTCATTTGTGCATGGAAATTTATAAAAAGAAACAAGAGAAAATGACAAAAAAACCCTTAATCCAGTATATCTTGCGGTCAGCACTTATGTCGATGCTGGTACTATCAGTAAATTTGTCGTGGTATCCGACGAAACTATAATTAATTTATAATGAATTGACAATACACATGATGACTACAATTTTTTTTTGCATAAATTAATTAAATATCTCAAAACATTACAAAGTTACAAGCATTTTAAAAACCAGAATAGAAAGAGATAGCTTAAACGGCAAGTGACGTTAGAGCTGGGTCGTTCAGAGTACCTCATTACTAAGCTGTGGTAACTTTACATACAATCTCTTTGGCATAGTGGATTTTGCACGGTAACTGTGGAGGCGCTCTGTTTCGCAAGAAAGGGACAGGTGATGGCCCCTCCAGAAACTTTATACTCCGTGATTTATGTACCGATTTTACTTATTTTTCAATTATTGCATTCACTTTTCGTCTTCTTTACGAAGTAGTCATCATGCCTATGTCCAAAAAATGCCATCCAACCATGGCATTTTTTGGAAAATGGGATCTGTTTGGCGGTATCCGTTGGATGGTTGGGAGCTACCCGCGTCGTTTTCAACTAATGAGCGTGTTTGGTGTTTTAAGTTAACATGAGTTCGACAAACGTAGTAATTTTTTTTAATAATAATTCTTTTTAATCATAAAAAACCACAAATGCTTTATTATTAATTTGAGGTTAAACTATGTACATGTGTTACAGTATCAATCAATGACTAACATACATGCACCTGCTGCGGAAGTTACGGGCCTGTTTTATTTTAACACTTTTGCTAAAGTTTATACTGATCCATTACCTCGTATTTCTTCTCCAATCAATCTTAATCACTGGCAAAGAAACGTAAATTTACGTCAATAGTGACGTATCTTTTACTGCTTGAGTGCTGACCGGATATTACACCGGATACTTCGGAATACTATTCTAAAGTATACAGTTAAGTGTAAAAAAATAATCTTCCTCTTCTCGTGTAGGCAAGTGGTCAGCCCTGGTGTCAGAATTTTTAGGCCGCCCGAAGGCTTCTGACTTGGCTTAACGACTATTGTCTTACTATTGTCTTAAAAAAATAATAGAAAAAATACAAATAACGTTTGGGAGCATAGGTTGACGACACCTAAAAGGAAAACGGGGGTTTACTAAAAAAAGGGGGTTTACTAGGTGGTAGAACTTTTCTGCAAAGTTCGTCTAGGTAGGTACCACCGCTCTGCCAGTTATTCTGCTGCCAAGCACTACTGTGTTCCGGTTTGAAGGGCATTGTAGCAGTGAAATTACTGGGCTAATGAGACTTTATGACCTGATTACACAGTGTAGTAATCTGATTACTAGACTGTGTGATGTCTCAGGATGACGTGCGCAGTGCAGTGTCACGCAAAACATTATTATTTTAAAGTTTCGAGTGACACTGCAACTGTTATGGGCGGCCGTATTGCTTAACATCGGGTGAACGATCAGCTCGTCACGTCATTCATTCTCATAAAAAAAAATAAGCACGAAATTGGTCCTTTTAAATTAGGCGCACACAATTTCATTGTGTGGTCCCGGTATGAGAATAGTACCACCAGCACGTCACTGCTTGCATTTGATTTAGCATTTGATTCTACTCGGTACCTATAGTTATTAAAAAAAATTGTGGTGATTCCCCTATGATGATCATCTAAAGTGGCTTTATAGGGGGAAGCTTATATTCAACGGTGTACGTCTTGCGGCTGATGAAATGATGTGATACACACAAATTGCAGTATGAAAGAAAGAAATAACTATACATAATTATCTTTTTTTTTTCTTTTTTTTTTTAATGTGAGTAGATGACGTGACGAGCCAGTCGTTCACCTGATGTTAAGCGACACGGCCGCCCATAACAGTTGCAGTGTCACTCGGAACTTTAATATAATAAAGTTTTGCGTGACACTGCACTGCGCACGTAATCCTGAGACATCACACAGTCTAGTAATCAGATTACTACACTTGTGTAATCAGGTCATAAAGTCTCATTTGCCCAGTAATTTCACTAGCTACAATGCCCTTCAAACCGGAACACAGTAGTGCTTGCACACTACTGCTTGGCGGCAGAATAACTGGCAAAGCGGTGGTACCTACCTAGACGAACTTTGCAGAAAAGTCCTACCACCTAGTAAACTAGAGATGATGGGTCATAAATAGAACTCTGATCATTTACCTGCCCGCCGAGCGCACCGTGACAAAAGTAACTCGGTACTTTTTCCCTTGAGATACCTGGCAATGCTATTTTAGTACCTAAGTAGTGGGAATTAGTACCAATATAAGGATTTCATCCATACCTAATTATATTTTACGATTTTCAATAAACTTGCTGGTACTGACTGTACCTACCTGGTGAAAAGGAAATAGTAGGCGTTCCTGCGTAGATTTGTGTGTCAATAGATGATTTGTCGATAGATTGGTGGTTACTATTCAGTTTAGCTAGACGTTTAATTGAAATTCGACTAGTAAGTAGGTTTGCTCGAAATTTGGACTTCATATAAATATAATTATAATTTATTATATGTTTTATGAATAAATGATTCATAGTATCCATTTTAAAGACAGTGGTTCTGAGGAAATAATTTTGATAGGTAATTAATTGTGATTCAGGTGATCAAAGGACACCAAAGAGAACCTATGATCAGGTAAATTGGCATATTCCACTATTATCACCCAGGCAGGTGATCATAGTGAAATATTTATGCCAATTTTTATTCTCGTGAGAGAGTGAATATAAGATGGTGTTTTCAAATAGTTTCTATGACCTTTTCAACAAAAGCATCTTAATAATAAAATATGGTTTGATAATAAATTATTCCAATTTTATTAAAAAAATATTATTTGTTATAATTGATTATCACTCTTTGATTATTATTCTATGAAAAATATTATAATTTTATATTAATTTTGTTTATATAATTTATTTAAATTATTTTTGTACGCTTACTGTTTGTGTAAGGCAAAGTTTGTTGTCTATTAAAGACTATTCCAAAACAATTACCATTGTTATAATTACAAAATATATAAAGCTTAAGATAGGAATTATTTGAGGAATGCATGAATTAATATAATAAAGAACGCAAAAAAAACATGATTAACTAAACTGACTCGATTGTTTTCCTCTTAATATTCTATTATCAATACTTCATATAAACATAGGTTAAAACGGTTTCATAAGCCGAACATCCCACAAGAATATAAGGGCGATAGTCGTACAAAGGCCCGGAATCCTGACTCGCACCGCAAGATTACCCCTAATCCTATCCGGCCAGAATGAATATTTTACACTTTTTAGTGCAAAGCCGGGGCTAGAATTGGGGCACCTTTGGCACAGTTTTATTATCCCTTCTTTATTTGGACTTGTCTCGGGCTTTAGTTGGATACGTTTGAATACATTTTAGGAACATCACGTATCTGGAAGCTGAAATAAGCCGGGTTTCTCCCAAAATTTTCTTCATTTGCTAAGGGTTTTAATTTCTGGGGATAAAAGTTACCCTATTTTGATCTCGGTGCAATCAACTAGTTTGTGAAATCTCATCCAAATTTGTATATTGCCGTTTTGGCATGTAATATAAGGCAATTAAATAACAAATAAATTTCACTTTAATCAATTAATATTATCCTTTATGATCCGACTGCCTAGAAAGAAGAATGACTGTAAACCAAAATGCCTAAAAACGATGTCTTATTGAAAATTAGTTATGACACTGTCTAAAAATAAAAAGAGCCTTAAAAGGACATCGTCTAATAACCATAAAGTCTTACCGTCTTACCACAAAAAAAATTTTAAACATCGCTTTGACACATGTTTAGTTAGACAGCGTCTAAAAGTTAAATGCTCCTAAAACGGATGTTTTATTTTTGTCACTACAAAACCATGTTTATACCGTGTTTACTTAAACACGGTCTAACTCGATCCACATTTTTTAAATAAGGTAACATCATACCAAAACGTTTCATTCCACGCAGAACTCATTTTGTAAATCCAATACATGTTAGCGTCATAGAAAAAACGGAACGTTATTAGCATGAAGTTTGACTGTGTGAGTTATGGTGACAGCGCTGGTGTGCGTGGGGTGCTCCAAGAAAAGGGCAGGTCAAGTATGCCTCGCTCGCCTCGCCATTAGTATTTCTATATTTTTCTTTAAGGATGATCACTGACAAAGTGCGACGTAGGAAAATAATGCGTGTGTTCAGTTCAGTTTTAGGATGCATTTTTATGCCGAGCTTATCTATAGATCCACCACGAGGACCAAATTTTACCCGATCTAAAGTAATTGTACGGGCGAAATCTATTGTTAACTTGTATCGCTTTTAAAAAAAATAATCATCATAATATTGAAACGGGTAAACTTGTTCACGATGTTTATTAATATAATAATAAATATCTCTATTTATTATCCAATACTTTTTAAAGTAAGTAGTTATTTTATTCAAAATTATGGTAAGACGACAGTTAAACACCTCTTAAACTATGGGTTGGGGATGTTTAAATTTTAGCACGGGTTTAACGCATGTCTATCTTAAACGAGTGTTAGACACGGATTTGTGGTATGGAATTTATGAAACAACTGTTCAACAAGTGTTTAAGGCGCGTCTAAATCTTTTGTGGTAAGACGGCTAATAGCATAAGGTCTACTTTGGGTAAAGGAAAGCAAAAAGAGTTTTTTTTTCGTTGCTAAATATATATGTCATTTTTTGAATATCAAATCTTTCATAGGTATGGCAGTTTCTAAAATGTTTAATAATCAACCGTCTTACCACAAAAATAATTTTAAACATCGCTTAGATACATGTTTAGTTAGACAGCGTCTAAAAGTTAAATGCTCCTTAAACGGATGTTTTATTTTTGTCACTACAAAACCATGTTTATACCGTGTTTACTTAAACACTGTCTAACTCGATCCACATTTTTTAAATAAGGTGACATTATATGAATCGTTTCATTCCGCGCAGAACTCATTTTGTAAATCCAATACATGTTAGCGTCATAGCTGTGACCATAGAAAAAACGGAACGTTATTAACGTGAAGTTTGACTGTGTGTGTTATGGTGATAGCGACAGTTAAACACCTCTTAAACCATGGAGGTATATGATTCTATGTTGATGTCTTAAACTAAGGATTGAGTATGTTTAAATTTTAGCACGTGTTTAACGCCCGCCTATCTTAAACGAGTGTTAGGCGCGGATTTGTGGTATGGAATTCATGAAACAACTGTTCAACAAGTGTTTAAGGCGCGTCTAAATCTTTTGTGGTAAGACGGATTATGTTCATTTATTGTCCTACTTTTGGATTCCTTAACCTAAAAAAAAATCTTTAATGCATGTACATCAAAATTATTCCAACATTATAAAAAAGCTTACTTAGTTTATAAAAGCTATATTACCCATCTTCTTCGCACAGCAGCGTAGAGATAAAACTCGCCAAAGATGTCATTAAGGCACCCTCCACTGCCTACAGTATGCTTGTAGGTCCCTATACAATAAATAATGTGTGTAGATAGATAAGTACTACTTGTCAATTATATAGTCATAGCCATTTATTGATATAAGAAATACACGTCAAAAACAAATAAAATAGGTACAACAGGTACAAATTAAACAATTCCAGTTCTATGACTATCGGATGTCAAAAAATACAAAAATAAAACATAATCATTACAAAATGTCATAAATATATACAACACTTTAAAACTTACAACCTAACTACCTATATACACCCGCAGTCGATTGCACAATGCCTCAGGCTCGCATAGAATTTCTATTGGGAAAGACAATGAGCATGTCTGAATGTAGACAGCTCTATCTATTGACTTTGGTATTGGTTATCAAATACGTACTACGAGCTATATAGTAGGTTGCCTAGAGTTATGCGTCGCGGCTGCCTATAACAGTTGCATTGCCACTCAGAACTCCAAATATAAACGTCATCCTCATCCTGAGATATCATAGCATGCTGATATCGCAGGATGACGTCGCAGGATGACGTTTATATAAGACTAGCTTCTACGACGCGGCTTCGCCCGCGTGGACTATCTATCCCTCAGCCTTCTGGGGGGTTACTCGCTATGACACATGAGATTCCTTGCGAATAACGCATGCTCCAAACGTAAATGCGGGCTGTAACGCGCCACGACATGGAATTAACATGGAATCAAAAAAATGTATTCTGTATTCCACGCGTTAGATTGTTTGTGCCCAGTGTTTTCTATTTTTTGACGTGCGTGTAAAGTGTGTTGTCGTGTTTGTCAAATTTGACAACGGCATACAGAATAGCATTTTAAACCCAAAACCATTCCACGAAGATATCGTAACGCGCCGTGTTACGTGTCTAAATGGTCCCTGGCTAGTCTTTTATCTAGTTCTTCTTCTTCGTTAATGGCTTTCTATCGCTGTTTAGCAATAATTCTGCCAATGTCAAGTGAGTAAAGATTTGTACGGTTATGTCAAGTCAAAGTCATATTTTGTCAGTCAAAACGCCAACAGTAAAATGGTGGATATTTTACTGAAGGCTCTAAAAAGGCCGTTGAAGCAAAAACGAAAATGAATGGTTTTATGATCTTGAAACTATTTGCCAACACTCGTGCACATTCACGAACACTTAACGGAAAATAATCCACCCTTATTACACATTAAAGTTCAAGATACACTAGTTTTGAAAAATAAATTCAAAATTCACAACCGCCATGTTCGGATTTTCTTCAACGACCTTTTATCAGTTAGTCTAATATATAGTTTTATGTCACAGGATGACGTTGATATTTTGCAGTGTAGTAATGATGATGAGAATCACAGTCCGACATTGAAATCCGTCGTACTTGCAATTCCACTAGTTATAATTATTTCATTTCTTGAAAGAAGAATATTTGGTAAAACATGATAAATAAATAAATGACTTGAAACTTGAGATGTAAATCCAAATAAAATTAGCAAAGCAATTTAAGTATGAATCTTACAGTCACTGTGATAAAACTCAGAAACTAAAGATCTTTTTACAAGACGAAGAAAATCCTGCAGGTTGGAACACTTTGCGATCGACTATCATTTACATCATTCTCATTTGTTGGATAAAAAGATTATGTCCCATTTTATAGAAAAAGAAAAAGAAATTCCATCACTCGGACCGCTCCATCGGTTTATCGGCTGAGATAAATCTTTTTCCAAAGCTTTTACCGGTTACTACGTTTTTTCTGTTACATTTTACCGAACTCCTTTCATGGGAAGGTGTCGATACTTATCGAGGGCCGTTTTGGTTTTTTTATCTTAATAAGTTGTCGACCTTGTCTGCGGATTCTGTTGAGCTCCTTTGACGGACTGAGAATTGGAAACGAATTTATGAGCCAATTTATATTTGAAATCGAATTGGGTATCAGTTTACGTCGATATTTTTTGGATATTAAATTAGAGGGGATAATATTATTAAGTAGCTTGCAGCAGTTAAAACTTCACTTCCTAATTTATTTTCCTAATTTTGTCAAATCCACATATTTAGGGTGGGTTGCACCAGCTTACTTTAACTACTAACTGTGTCCACGCATCGCCGAGCGGGCTAATGTCAAAACCTGACAGTAACTTTAATTGTCATTATGGTGCAACTTGGTATTAGAGATTCTATCGATTTCAATAGGTAAGTAGGTATTTCCACAGAATATTATGAATCAAGTTTAATTATTAGAGTTTATTTCACAAAAAAAAACCAAAGAGTAATTCCGATATATTATCTATTTTCAACATTATTTACCCAAATAACAACAATAGTATACGCGACCGATATTGGCTAATAACACAGAATTCCTAGAAATGTACACAGACCTACAGAATTTCAGAAACTCACTGATTCAATACTTTCAACTTGATTAAGCTCTTGTGTAATAATATCTTTGCTCCCAACTAATAACGATTCGGTGACTGAATTATTATGAATACAATGTGTGGTTATGATATAATGTATGGTATGGATTTACATTGGCAACATTATTACCGAATTGATTTGGCTAAAACCTCAATAGCTTTTAACGTATTACTGAAAGTGAAACGTGAAAACCAATACGACTCGGTTAATGGCGCACATTCTTTCCGTACACTTGTAACTTACACTTGCTTCTAATAGTAGTCTTCTCCTATAGAGTATAGAGCTGCTGTATAAGAATTTTTCGCCATGAAGATGGACCAATGATATGGTGAAAACCGCGGGGAGCCGATGGATGCAGGAGTCGAGCAGCCGCTCAAAGTGGCGCTCTGTGAGGGAGACCTAAATTCAGCAGTGGACGTTTTCAGGCTGTTGATGATGATGATGCAGATAATACTTCTTCCTCCCGCTATTCCCACCAAGAGCAATTCCAGACATTTATTTGCTGCCAAATTTTATAAGAAAAGCGGACTTTCAGCGAAACTGTTATTATGCTAGTACTACATATGCAATGGTTTGCTGTTTGGAGTGGATTAAAATCTTTGCAAAAGCCAGTAAGTCCTTAATAATCGCAGACACGAGTTTCCAATACAAACTTGTCCATCCAATAATCCATAGCACATGGTTTTCAAGTTTGATGTTTGTAGCCAATATTTGTAGCCGGTTGTAAAATACTCAATATTCAGGGCATTCATCTCGAAAATCCCAAACATTCGTGACCTTTCGGATAGTCGGTCAGTTGATTAACTCCGACTTAGGTTGGGTTTTTGAGATTAGGTAACCAATGGTCAAAAATACTAAAAAATTCTGACCTAATGCTATGATCAATATTTATTAAAAATTTTGATCATTGTTTACCTTAACCAATCAAAAAACCATCCACAATTTAGCTCATTTTCTATATAGTCGCATAATTTTGTTTACGTAAAAATGAAAAAAATCCAAGTTAAGGGTGAGTTTTTTGTCTGTGTGTGTACTGAATACTCAATACTCAATTATTTATTGCAACATATGTACATATTTTCTGTGTTTATATTTTTGTGTTAAAGTACCCATGGTTAAAAACTCTAACAACTTTAATCATTGGTTAGAATTTGTTAGAGTTTTTATCCATTGGTTAGCTACGGATCAAAAAACCCACCTTTCATTATAACATTATTATATCAAAAATATATTTACGAAAAAAGATAAACTCATTTTATATAGATCTGTAACACACACACACACATACTTGATGCTTTCAATAATATAATACCTCTATACTTAGCGAAATGCTACTTTCACTAAAATAAGCCAAATACGAGCAACTCGCATGTAAAGCGAATGGGTCGTTCAATGCTAATAAAATCGTGTTCCACTTGGCACCAACACAAATAGCCACAAACATTACAACTACGATCTGAACATTAATCGCAATAGCTACAATGGGAACAGAAAGAACGTTCATTTATTTCTTTAAGGAGTACGGTTAAAGTAAGATAAAGTTTCGTTCAGACTTTGACGTTCATTACCTTTATTAACTTTCGGGTACATTATTATCTCTTTGACCAGCCTCACAGCTCATTTGGTAGTAGCCTTTTGTGTATAGTGTAGGTTGTGCGTTCCATTCCCGCCCAAAAAAAATATTTTTATATGTTCATATTGATGTTTGTTTTGTCTGGGTGTCATATTGTATGATAAACACAGATATTAAAATAGTAGATGATAAATAAATGTATTTAAAACAAAAAATCTTCTATTAGTTATCTAGTTTGCATGCAGGTTGGTTTGGGAATCGATAAGTCTTAGTAGGAATTTATAAACCCTAGTGGTCCTGATAAACCTGATGATATTGATGATCTTGATGATTCTGATTATCCTGATGATCCGGATGACCCTAATAATCTTAATTATCCTGATTTTGATGATACAATATAATACAAAAACTTCTTATTGCACACCAAATTAAGACATAAAAGACCACGACAAAAAATATTAAGATTTAGTGCAATGGGTGGTCTTATCGCTATTCGGTGATCTCTTCCATACAACCTTGATCTTAATGATTCTGATGACTGGAGACTGATAATTCTGATGTTCCTGATGTTTCTGATGATCCCGATGACCCTAATAATCCTAATTATCTTGATGATCTTAATGATTTTGATGACTGACAATTCTGATTGACAATTCTAATCTCATTGATCCTTAGATACTTATGATAGTGATGATCTTATTATGATTCTGATGATTCCAGATTATTGTAGCACTTAATCCAAGACTTTGCAAACTAATAATTAACTTTGATACCATCTGGGAGATAATAGCCCTTCGCCCGCATTGTTCCTTTGTGATAGAACTTTGAGTTCGGAATACACCCATAGATATGCCGCGTATGCCCGTTCAAAGCGAAATGAATGGTTTCAACGGCGAATATGGTGAAATTAATAATCCCGCGGGTTTGAATTCAACTGGTGGCTGAATGAATTATTCAAATTCTATTGGGATAGTTTCATAGGTGTCCCCAAAAATTAAATCACTTGATGGGTTTAAGCCCCTTTGAAGTTCGTAGTTCTTAGAATTATTTACAATTATTACTTAATTAGATATAATTTTTCTTATTTTTCTTATACCTACGTTATAACTTTTTACCTACTCATTAAGTAAGTTATAGTTTCAAAAGATAAATAAATAAATAAATATGTATGGACATTTGACACAGCGCCATCTAGCCCCAAACTAAGCAAAGCTTGTACTAGGGGAACCAGGTAACTGATATAATACTTAGATACTTTTTGTTTGTAAATACATAAGAATACAATATAACACCCAGACACAGAACAAAAATGTATGGTCATCACACAAATGTTTATCCTGGGTAGGAATCGAACCCACAGCCCTCAGTTCAGATGGCAAGACCAACTGAGCTATCGGGCTCGGGATGCTAATGAATTCAATTTTTCCCTGTATAAGATGTTTGTTCTGACTAATTTTCGTCGCCGCTCTTTCTAATGCATATCTATTAACTCTTCTGACCCGTTCAACGAGGGCGAGTCAGAATTTCTACCGCTATGGTCAGCTTCGTACCTAAAATGCAGAACATCACTGTTTCTACTTATTATTTCCTTAACTAGACTACCTGTTTTAGAGAGAAGCAAAGAAAGATCGGTTCTAAATAAGCATCAAGATCTAAGCCCGCATTCAGAACAAAAGACTGTAGAGAGTAGAGAAAAGGCAATATTAAAGTAGGCAATGAACTCTGCTCAAGTGAATGTAGGCCTTGGAACTTCCAAACAAGTGTGTCTTAACTCCAAGTTTGCAGGAACGAATTTGCAATTCCGTCGAGTCTACAATTTGATTATGTGAATTTTGAATGACGATGAACTTTGACGACTGTTAACTGAATTTCTTATTAATTTTCTTTCTACCTGTCGATTTGTTTGTTCGTTTGAATGTTCGTTTGTGTGGCTGTCTTACTAAAATAACTCTAACTGAATTTATTGCAATATTGTACACAGATTAAGAATTTTCGAGAACAATATTGACTTTTTTGGATTTTAAGATAGTTACCGAGGAAAAACAGAAATGTCGCAGGTGAAACTGTAGGCTTATAAGTACAAATTAAGTGGTTTTTTTAATCTTTTACCGCAAAAGCTTAGGTCTTTGCAACGAGCAATTGTTAAGTTTCTATTAGCATTGATGTAAACGAATTTAGATTAGCCGTTAGCATTCTTGCAGTGATTATAATAAATGGCAAAAGAAGATATAGAGCGGAAACCGCTAAACGTTTCTTTGACTATTACAGTTAATGCTCTGTCTCGTTTTAGCTCGTGATGTTTTACGAGAGACAGAAGTTGACAAGATATTTTCACACGCCCTTCGTATACTTAGATTATATTCTGTAGGTATAGATAGGTACATTACCACGAAAATGTAATCTCACCTACCAAATCTTGTTCCCAAAACAAACTTATGAGATTACCTTAGACAAACCCGACTCAATTTCCGCTTGAGACCATTTTAATTAATCTTCAGAGACAAATTCATGGACTCTTTAGTAAATATTCTCACTTTAAAGGTTACTACGGCTGTGAAAATATTTTTCAAACTTTATAATTGGCTGTTAAGACTTTTTGACTTAGTAAGTTGAATTATATTTCTTATCCGAATTGGTATTCACATTTCTGCAAAACTTTTTGAAAATACTAGATACATCTTTTTATGGCTCAATATGAAAAACAAAGTGTGTCCAAATCAGTCCGGCTGTTTTTACGTAAAAACCACGCAAACAAACTGACAAAGTTTTATACTTTTACATATTTAATTGAAACCAGATTCAAACAGAGACTTAAAAAGTTAGGTGTTTTCCTCAAACCAAACATAGCCTCCCCCTATTATTTCTGAAGTGTAGAGGTAAAATTTTATTTTAAATTACTTTTGATTTGCTTTATTTTCAGTGGTTGAATCGAATAAGGGTTCTAAATAAAAACCACTATCTATTTCAGGATTCATTTCGCTTGATTTGCCATCAATAAAATAGTGAAAATATAATGATAATAAATTTAGAGGCGCTTTGAAAGGCTTTGAAAGAAAAGTACTTTTCCAATACCCCGTTACCTTTAGCAAAATGTTACGCAGGTATAAAGTTACGAGGAAGATTATTTATGGGGGGTAGAAAAGCAAATATACTTATTTCCCACCTCACTGTTCTCTTTAAAGAGTTAGAACTTTTAAACTTAGGTAAGTATTATTGACATTATTTTTTTTACTTTTTTATGAGAATGAATTTATCGAGAATCATTTATTTCAAATCTCTACTCACAAAATAAATTTAAAAATGGAAGTGATAATGTATATTTTTCCAATTATAGATCCAACCGTGTACCGTGCATTAACAAAATAAATCTGAATAAATAAATCATCGTTACAAATAACAATAAAATAAAATTGCTAGCTAACTCCAAGCACTTTTGTTTGAATAAACACATCATTATATCTATTCAAATAACACGCTCTAGTGGACAGCTTTCCTTTCCAGATATTGAAACAAAACAAAGCAATAGATGACTAACTGCGTCCTATTTAATGGTCCTATTATTTCAATGTTAGTCGCAGCATTGAAACGGAGTTGAACAGATTGGAAATGTCACAGGCATATGCACTGGAAGTAGGGTGGTCCCACAGAGCAGGTACAATATGACGCTCGCACCACGATAGCGACAAAATAGTGCTGAACAGCACATATTGTATTATACCTGGGCCTGAAGTCTGCTATTGCAATTGTGTCATAACAGTCAAGTAACATGATTCTTGCCATAATGACAGATTTTGACACTAATGGTAGTCTGAAAACTATAAGTAGACTACCATTAGTGTCAAAATCTGACATTATATGGTACCATTCATGAACCATTATGATAATTGAAATAGCAGAGTTCGGGCCCTAAACGCGGAGCGCTTACACATAAGTTACAGGTACATTTATTAATTTTTAACAGCTAAATGCCTTGATTCTTTAAACTAACTACTAAAATAATAAAAACTATGTTATGTACTTGTCAGGAAAAACATAATTTGCTGTCATTTGCGTGCAATAATTAGCGTGCTCTTTTCAGCCAAGTTATTTCATCATTAACAGCTTGAAGATGTCTACTGCTGAACATAGGCCTACCTCATGGAGCGCCAGTTTGAGCGGCTGCTCGCCTCCTGCATTCATCGGCTCCCCGCGGCTTTCACCAGGTCGTCGGTCCACCTAGTGGGGGGCTGACCTACGCTGCGTCTTCCAGTTCGTAATCGCCACTCGAGAACCTTTCTTCCCCATCGGTTGTCAGTTCTTCGAGCGATGTGGCCTGCCCATTGCCATTTCAACTTGCTAATCCTAAGAGCTACATCGGTCAGTTTAGTTGTCCTGCGGATTTCCTCATCGTTAATCACCGTTAATATTAAATATTTATTTACTTTGAACTGTGTGTATATTTTTATTTTTTCAATATATCTAATAGGTACATTATTGAAACTGTTTAGTCCATGCACTAAGGTAATATTCAAACAGCGGGCCGCTGTCCAAACTCTGGCTATTGATGAGCCTTGTGAGCCATTACATTAACTAATTAGTTTGTCCGGTACAAAAATAGCTGATAGGTAGGCAATAAAGAGAACCCTTTGCTAATGCTATTAGTACATTACATTTAGGTACATATCAATTAAAAAGTAAAGGAAAGTTAATTTGATATTTTAACGTCTATAGGTTTTAGTGGTTTTTTGCGGTCAGATGACTTTGGGTGGGTTAAATATCTTTTAGTTCAATAGGGCTGATCCAGATGAGAACATGTAGGTTTTTAAATATACATGTTTATAAATATACGTCAATTTACATATTATTATTTATTTACATAAAAACCAAGTCAATCTAATTTAGTCACATAATTTAGTAAAATAACCTAAACGGTTTGGCGGGTCCAGTAAGTAATCAGTAATTAGTAATCGCTCAGGCTTGAAAAACTTGTTTCAATATCTCTTCTGACAGACTTGGTAACTTCGCGGAGGAAACTCATTTCGGTCGAAATAAGCCCCCATATACATATAAAAACATTCCTAGTCTTACGTTTGAACGTGAGAATTTACAGGTGTGTCTAGGTAATTTCGTAAATTTATTTGGAAGATGCTTTGCGCGACATCTGTTTGTGGTCGGCTCTACCATCGGCAGATCCAGATCATCGGCAGATCTCTCCATACTTTCAAACCAATTCAGGTGCACTTCTCCTTTTACACAGCATACCTTATTTTTCTGAATTTTACCAGGAAAACAAAGTTGACGACATTGTCACTTAAGTAACACCAGGCGAAATGTAATCAAATGCAAGCTATCTACGACTAAGACCTGTTTTAACTAGCGATAAAAAGCGCTAAACTAAGTCGTTAAGTAACATACACATCACATTAACTAACTAACCCACTTTCAAAGCAATAATTTCTTAATCTGTGTTACTAAGTTGCGTATAAGTCGCTACACACGCGAACAAACTAAGATATAGAGTGGTAAAGTAGTTAACGGCCCTTACTTTGAAGGAAATAATACGAGGGCAAGTTGTCATAATCTTTGTAAGGTATATCAAAGTGTGTATAAGGGAGAAATTGTACGCATGTGTGCTTTCTTCCGTATGTTGTAGTGTTTTTTCAGTAACATCTTAATGAATCTGCGACGTGATTATATGTGTTGAAGATTAGGCATATTATTTTAATCTAACAAAAGTTGAATCTGTTTATTGATAAAATTAATTCAAAACGCAAGAATACAAATTAAACCAATACAAATCAAATATTAACAATAAGGCTATTCTAACAGATTTAAAAAAAACCTTCAAACTGTCAAGTAACCTTTACAAAATTATAATACACTGTACGATGTCACTTATTTAGGTATTTATCCATAATCATTAACAATGATGCCAAAGTAAACAGTGGAAATTAGCTACGCAGACATGGAGTTGTTAGCAGATGTTCATAGTCAACAATTTGTATGTTACAATGTTCAACAGTTAATTATGTTTACGTTCAAATATCATAATTAGAAATAGTAACATAATAGTAACATTGTTACTGGAGCTTAATTGGGTTATTTAATGGCCGGTTTTAAAATGTCGATGAATTGAGTTTACAGCTGTTATATAACTAAAGTAGCACCTAATTATAATTCTAAGTATCCAGAAATTTACCATAATAATTTAAAAAAAAATATTGTACACTAAAAGCGCTCCACGAATCCACCCGGATTTTTACCGGTTTTGTAGTAGTTTATTAGTATTTTTTTTTTAATAGGAATTCTACATGTTTCTTTATTTATAACATAACGTTAAATAATATAAAAAAACACTCAGATATTAAACTATTACCCTAAACAACTAAACTAATTTATAAAACTAACAATACCTATAATACAAAACTAATCTAGCAAACCACTACCAGTAGGCAAAGAGCCCAAAATGCTGGCAGCATTGCCACGTTGAATGGCAATGCTCAACCTTTGGCCAAAGAACAGCCAGCATTTTGGTCACGCGTTGCCTCGACCAGACGTTTGGACAGGTCTTTGAAGATTTGGTGGGCACTCGGTCCCCAAGGCCCCAGCGTCTCAACTCCAAAAGGCGCAAATATATAACCGCTATCAATGTTACTATATTTGCGCCTTTTTAGTTGCTCAGCAGAATTCGCCGCCGCACCAGCCTTATTTTGTGTTCCAGGAAGATGTGACGGCGCGAGGGTGTCTACACACGTAGCGTCCCACACCAACGGCCGCCCCAACTTCCATGGAACCAAAGTCATTCCATCGGGTCTTTTACCATCATCGCGTAAAAGGCCACTAGGCTCCAAAATAGCCGCGCAATTGGCGCTGGTAAAAGCCCGACGGATTATATCATTAAGACTAGGCACTTCGGACTTCGGCACTTCGGACGCAGGAAAGGCCATGGTGACCACTTTTTTACACCTATCTAACCTCCCTTTTCTTATGCACCAATGTAAAATTTGGAAATACGTGTGTGAAATATAAGCCAAAACTAATTAAAAAAATAGGTAGATCCGTTAACGAAATCGGTTACCTCTACAGAATCATGGAAAAAAAACGAATCCACGCATTCCAAAGATTTTGAAAACTGACGAGCTTTTATTCGCACGCACAAAAGACAGATCAGCAGAAAGGCCCTGCGTATGTTTTTATTATTTTCCGAGGTAAAAATATGATAGCCGTCTTTTTGCGTTTAATGTATCTTGAAATCGTGTTTTATCGTTTTTGGATGTTTTCTTTCGTAAATGGATAAAAAATTCGCAAAATCTGCTTTATTATACACACACACATCGCACATTTATTATGCACATCGCGTCTTTGTTTAGTAATCTAATAAATAATAATAATTTTGTTTCCGACATTATTGGTTGAAATAATATAGTAGATTAAAAATTATAAAACCAAAATTAAAATAACTTACTTTAGGTGATTTTTTACACGAGATATTACATCTGAAAATGTTTACAAATTGGAAAGAACTTTATTACAATTTTACACAGTTCAATAAAAACTTAACTTTTATTAGGGACTTTGGTAATATAAAACAACCCCTTTACGACCTTAATTAAAAGACATAAGGTTCAAAATACAATGTCACAGTTAGAAAAAGTTAATCTATCTGGTTAATCAGTTCCAATAGAGTAGCCAATCTATTGAAGGAAATGTAGTCTGACGTAGTAATTCATTCACGAAAATCGATGGATTCAGGCGTGACCTCACCGAAGTTCATCTAAAATACAGATAAGAACAATAATAATTATGAGGTACTGTTTAATCTGGGCCTCCCTTAGAGAGCGCCACTTGAGCAGCTGCTCGCCTCTTGTATCCATCGGCTCCCCGCAGCTTTCACCAGATCGTTGGTCCACCTATTGGGGGGCTGGCCTATACGCCGCGTATTCCGGTTCGTGGTCGCCAATCGAGCACCTTTCCCATCGATTGTCAGTTCTACGAGCGATGCAGCTTACTTTAGTAGTTACTAATGTGTAAACAATTACCTATATAAGTTAGTGATATATTATATTGTGTACATACCTATACCCTTTTTATAGGATCTAGTATGAATCTTTAAAAGGTACGAAAGTGAACAAAAAGGCTACCGTAGATTTACTAAAAAATCCTCTTTCTATAGCTTCACGTATTTCATATCGCGAACAATTTTTTGGCCGTCGGAAGGGTCTGCTGTATCTACTGAATGGAATCTATTTCTCACTCAGCCTTCCTGTATTGGCTATTTCGTCTCCACTATTTCCAATTTTCTATCAAAATAGCGTTGGTGATAGGAAAAATATTTACTGTTTTTTTTAAATAATATTTACAGTTGCTTTCAGTTTTGTAAAGCTTTATGAAAAATGTTAGATTGCTATCATTATTATAGCTGGGTTGCACCATAGTGGTTAAAGTTATAGTTAGTTAGTTAGTTGTGGTGTGGTGTGGTTAGCAAATTACTTATAACTATAGTTAGAATTCAATTTTTAGGCAAACATATTCCATCGTCGACATCGTATCGTCACTATTTACTACCACATTACCAAGTTGATTGGAGCTTGCAATTTTTTAAAAGTGTAGCTAAATCGTTTAAAATTCATTGGTTAACAAGGCAGTCTAAGTAAAAGAAAAATGCCGTACAAATAGTTAACAAAATCGGTTAAATTAAAAATGATACCTGCATGACGTGTCAGATAATACCAAAACCCCCCCGGTTGTTTGTATTACGTATGTTACTGTATTGTGCCTCAGTATAGAAGGCTTTATCGCGACTATTTCGTTTACTAAATGTCAATCCATTTGAATACATTATAGAGCTCTTGTACGGAAACGGATGGGAATATGAAATCAGACTCGAATTAACGGCTTTTGTGTTTTGTCACATTAAAAATCGTAGCATATTGTTGATAGGTAATATATTTGATATAGCTCTTAGAATTAGCAAGTTGAAACAGCAATGGGCAGGCCACATCGCTCGCAGAACTGACAACCGATGGGGAAGAAAGGTTCTCGAGTGGCGACCACGATCCGGAAGACGCAGCTTAGGCCGGCCGCCGGTGGACCGACGATCTGGTGAAAACCGCGGGGAGTCGATGGATGCAAGGGGCGAATAGCCGCTCAAGGTGACGCTCTTTGGGGGAGGCCTATGTTCAGCAGTGGACGTCTTCGGGATGTTAATGATGATGATGATGAATGTATTTGAAATATTTAACAGCAAGAAGATATTAAAAAAAATCTTCACTATTTTAATCCTTAGTCATATCAGAATTATAAAAAAAACGTTTATGGGCTGTTCCGGTAAGAACGGTCGAAAACGGACGAAATGGACAAAACAAGCATTTTAAAAAAGTTTCTAACATTTTAATAGTGTCATCCAAAGCGGCACATAAAGTTCTATGGAAATAACTACACTGCACACAAAAACGCCCAATTCCTTATTCTACTGTGTTTTATTTAAATCCATTAAAAGGTTCAGGTTTGTCTCATTTTAAATAGTTCAAAAGATTAGCGTAACTGTTGCCGACGGCGGTAAAGGTTCCGTAGAAAAGTAAATAAGGTGCGATATGAAAAGAAAGCTTGTTATTGTGCAAAAATCCAAAAGAAAAATTAAAATATTTACTTAGAGAATTAAAATTAATCCGACATCTTTTCTCCTGTCATGTCAACTCAAATCTATTATTTACAGACACAGAAAGTAAAATGAGGCTATACTCCAACCTCCGTGTCGCTTACGCTAACTATACGGGTATGATAAAAGTAAGCACTTTTCCCATTGAACTATTAAGGCTATTCACATTTGTATCGCAACAAGACAAAAACTGCCAGTTACCATCGCAGCAGAAGGAAAATACCATAGAAATCAAAATAATTTGCCTTATAATTTAGATTCCTATGGAAAATACAAATAAAACTAAATACCTATATAGCTCAATAGTAAAATATAAATACCACTGTTCCCACGAAATGAAGTTCTAAAATCAAATTGTTTACTCTAGAATTAACAGCAACAACAATTGTCGAAAATTGGTTATCAGCCAAAAACAACTCGTAACTCTCATGCAAATTATGTACCCACCATTTCTTACTCTGGTTCAGCACCTATTAAGACCAGTAGCAACATAACCCGCAAACAGATGTAAACAACTCTGACGAGGCGTTAATAGATCTACTCTTATTTAGATTACATCGACGTAAAGCGACTAAATGTTTTTTGTATCTACGCAAGCAAACACGTGCTGATAAAGGTTGCTATGTCTTGGTACACAGCAGTGTTGTAAAAATATGCGGGTAAAATCACTAAGGTGCGGCTCACCTTGGTCCAACATCACGTTAGTGCGAAAGAGTGCGACACCATCCAGTGCGACACTCTCTAATGTGATAACAGTGCGAAACCACTCCAGTGCGATACTACACTAGTGCGACATACGTTGGTGTAGTGCAAAACCATTTCAGTGCAAATACACTAGTGCAAAACACGCTGGTGTGCTGCGAAACCTTTTCAATGCGACAACTCATTAATGCGACCACAGTGCGACACTATTCAATTGTGACATCACGCTAGTGCAAAAGAGTGCGACACCATCTAGTGTGATATAGGCTAGTGTGAAAATAGTGCGAAACCACTCCAGTGCGAACTCTCACTAGTGCACCATCTCACTAGTGCAACATCTCACTAGTACAACATCTCACTAGTGCGACATCACTAGTACGACATCTCACTAGTGCGATACTTCACTATTACGACATCTCACTAGTGCAACGTACGCTAGTACGACACACGCTAATGCGACAACAAACTAGTGCACATCCCGTCGCATGAATGGCATCATTACAGAAATAACGAGTGAGACCACTCTATTCCTATAATCTCTTTTTACGGAGCATTTATTGATATTCTGGGAAGGAAATGTTGAGTATAAATTAATTTTAGTACTGTTAATGACCATCATTTTTTTAATGATCGACTTCTGTCCAATTTATTATTCATTTAAGTTGCGTTAAAAACACGAATTGTCCAGTTATTACCTATTTATTAGGTAACGAAAAAGGATTCGAATTAAATACGCTAAACAAGCAAGAAATCGTACTAATTACTGATCAAAGGATTTAAAGATGCAACAGAACCGCCTCTCAGTAATATGCGAGAGTCCGCCCACCGTTTTAGGTGTTTCACCTGCAAAGTAATCAAATTCTCATACGTATAATAGTGACTATGCTGTTTCTAGCAAGCTCCGCGTATTTTTTTACTCTTTCACTAAAGGTGACGTGGCATATATGCATAGTAAAATGTTATGGGACAGAGCGTAGCAGAACCAGGTAGGGGTATTTTTGCAAGTAGATTGAACCAATAGCTATGTAGGCAAAGTAGTGATATTGGTAGAGGAAGTCTCTTTGAAAAGTTCAGTTTATGAATACTATACATTTTTTATAGTTCTTCTACTGGGTGTAATTGAATTCATTAGCACTCCTGATACCGGTCACATGTGGACCAAAATGTTTGAATTCTAACACATGTGTTTGGTAATAATTATAACTCCAAAAAATGGAATAACTTGCTTAATCCAATGCTTCAATACCAAATTTAATTGGAATAATGGAGTACTGTTTTTAATTAGTACATACAAGGTATAAAAACGTTTAAATTTATCAAAATCATCCGTGCCAACCGCGTAAGGCGCTGCGGCAATCTTCATAATTTTCAATAAAAATATTTTCATTTACACTCTTTACTCTTTTATAATCATCTATAAATGATGTACTATCATGGGCTCAATTTATGCTAATGTATTAAATTACACCCTGTATATACCTTTGCTCTCCAACTGATCTCTCCAAGTAAATTACTCATCTACTTATTTATTTTTCTTTAGTTTATGTTTTTTTTATAATATTGATATAAAAATACTATAAAAAACTTAACCTACGCAAGCTACCGGTCGTCAGGGCTGCAGAGTTCGGAACCTCCTGACAATACGTGCCGTGTCAAGGAGTACCGCCTCCTAAATCTGACCCTTGATCCAACCGTCTAGCGAGAGCCTTTCGAAAAAGTAGAAAAAAAACCACTGACATGTTAATTTATTATTAAATCCAAAGACTAATCTGTACAGAAAAGTCACTCCGCAAAGACATTTAAATAAATAGCAACTTTCACTACAGTACAATAAAGCGCAATTTGGCTTGCATATCGTTGTTTATAATTACAATGAACAAGCATCAATTGCCTCTTTTTCTGTCATACCCTCTGACGAGTTACGTTTAATGAGATCGACCAAAGGACCCGCAAGGGCTGCTCCTTGTAGGTTTGCATCTAAAATCCAGAGTTCGCCAACCCTGCTGAAACTAAACTGTGTCCAATAAATTCTGAGAAAACAGTACCTACTATTACATTCTTATTTCACTCTCTACCAGTAAAAATTCCAGCTGCATACTTACAGAGAACATTCATCTAAATATTTCATATCTCCTGGCTTTCTCTGTGCTTTTTTGAAACAACATGTTGGGGAGAAATATTATAATGTTTTGTATTTTCTCTTAGTTTTATCAAAGAATTCGGTACATTATTAGCAGCTTATAGTAGCGGTACAGTTTTATGAATACTTTTCTTGTGTTTTTTTATTTAGTGACAAACAGTCAAACGGCCCGCTTGGATGATACCTATAAGTAGAACTATTCGCTTTTGAGGATTCAAATCAAATCAAATCAAATCAAATCAAATCATTTATTTTGTGATACAGAGGTCAAAATAACAGATGTTAGAACAAAATAATAAGTCCATACTGCGATCAGCCGCAACGGCATACAAAATTACAATCTAGCCGAAGCTGTTAATATAAACTGTTACTTATAGCATTATGATTATGACATACTTAATATTAATCAAATTACAGCATAGATAAAAGTCAATAATTAACAATTGATAGGTCCATTCTATTATATTATATTAAAGTCAATTACTTACTTAGCAAAAAATCAGAAAGCGAATAAAATGTATGGTCGATTAAATATTGAAATAATTTGTACTTGAATGTGTGAAGGTCATTGCACTATTTTATATGGCTTGGAATTTTGTTATAGATTTTAGGCCCCATTGAAAATACACTTTTCTCGTATAAAGCAGTTTTATAGTTTACCGATAAGGAGCCTGCATAGTTTGTACAGCTTTAGAATTAAAATAAAAGAATACATTTATGCACACCAAAAAAGGGAGGAACTACTCGTACATGACACCAGTGCTATATAATTAACGCACATTGTTGCAAACCCACATTTACATTCATATTTTATTATATTATATTGCTATTAATTTGCTTATCTAGTTTTTATTCTTGTTGGATGTTTGGAAATTCATTCCCTGTTAGATTAGTTCTGTTTAAGGTATAGGTATATTTGTGTATGTTTATTTTTTATAATATTGTGCGTACGCCCTTCGTTGTAAGCGTGCGTGATGTCACTTGCCGGTGCCAACGGAAGACCAGCGCTAGTTGCTTGCAGCTAGCATTTTGCTGAGTTGGAGCTGGGTTGTGGCAAACACTATAATAATATGTTGTTTGTATAAACTGTTGTAAGTATTAGTTAAGTGTAAGTGTTTGGCACAAATAAATATCTTTCTTTCTTTCTTTCTTTCTTTCTTTCTTACTTTATCAACACAACATAAGTAGGTCCGATTTCGTGACTTGTATACTGTTTTAAATAAAGATGGATGTTGTCTAATAAAGAGAGCTAATTCAAATATATATAGTGACATAGTGGCATAGTAAGAATTTTTAAATCTTTAAAATATGTTTTACAGCTATCGGTCCTTTTCAGGCCACACATTGCACGAACACATCTCTTTTGACACCTGAATACTTTGTCCCAATTAGTTGCATTACCCCAAAATATAATCGCGTATCTTAGCCTGGAAGCGCTAGGGACATACCCATGATACGACGTGAGAACCGCTGAGCGGTTTACTTTTTTGCTAACATATAGAGACTATACGAAGATTGGGCAAGCTTTTTACAAACAAAGTCTATGTGGCTTTGCCACTTAAGGTGTAGACTTTGACTAGTGTGTAGTCCAAGAAATTTTGTTGTGATTGCGGTGTCTATTGTCCTACCATCATATTGTATTTGGGTACTTAATGTTTTATTATTTCGTTGTTTAAATTCCATTATTTTTGTTTTAGCTATATTTATGTTCAGATTATTGCCTATCAACCATTGTACTAAGGACGCTAGGTTAGTATTTATGACATTTTCATTATTATAAACCACAGTGCAGTCATCAGCAAATAATATCATCTGGCTATTAATTGACTTAGGTATATCGTTGATATATATTAAAAATAGTAGAGGCCCCAGAACGCTGCCCTGAGGTACTCCAAATTTTATTGATCTATAAGAAGATTTGTATTGTGTTTCTTGTTTAGTTTTTAAAGATATCCTATTAACACTGGTAATTTGTTTTCTGTCACTTAGGTATGATTTAAGTAAACCTAGCATTACTCCGAACGCCATAAATTTCAAGTTTCTTGATGAGAGTTTCATGGTCTACAAAGTCAAAGGCCTTTGACATATCCATAAAGAGCGTATAGTTGTTGTATCTACTCTGGGGTATATCATAGCAAGAAATTCATAAATAGCTGAGTTGATGGAGCTATTTTTACGAAATCCTTTCTGTTCGTGTGCAAATATATTATTACTCTCAAAATAATCGTATAAATTTTTGTAGACAATTTTTTCAAAAATCTTAGAGATGATTGGAATCATCGCTATTGGTCTATAGTTCTCCATAAAACAGTTGTCCCCTTTTTTAAATGGTTTAATAATCGTCGTTTTAAGAATCGATGGAAAAGTGCCTTGCTCAAAACATAAGTTAATGATATGCGATAAAATGGGAGCAACAATGTTAGATACATATTTTAATACTGCTACACAAATGTCATCAAAACCCGTACTTCTGGTATTTTTCAAACCCTGAATCGTCTGAGAAACTTCAGTAGGATTAGTAGGTTTTAGAAAAAAAGAATTAGGTGAATTATAGCTGCAAGTATGGATTTTATAATTATTTACATTTAAAGGTTTAGCCAAGTCTGCATAGTAGTTGTTAAAAGATTCTGCTATAAGTTTAGAGTTTGTAACTTTAGAATTATTAACTAAGATTTCTGTGATATTTTCTCGGGGTAATTTTGATTTGTTGCTGTTAATGATATTCCAAGTTGCTTTGGATTTATTGGTGGATTTTAAAATATAATAGTTGTTTTGTGATTTTTGTGTGAGTTTCACAATTCTACCATATCTTTTGGAGTACGATTTAAATTTTAATTTGTCAAGAGGATTTTTTGAGAGCCTATATTTCCAAAGTAGGGAACGTTTATGTTTGCTACATTTTTTAATTCCACGGGAAAGCCATTTCGGTCTATGTTTGGTTTTGTTTTTTATTGGATTGCAACCCTATATGTACGTGGAATCAATATAATAATAATATGCTGAAATAAAACACATACTCGTAATGAAACCTAAACGGAAAAATGATACATACCTATATACGTGAAATTACATAGCAAGACAGGATTTTTTGCTCAGATTTATAACTAATGGTACAGAACCCTTCGTGCGCGAGTCTGGCTCGCACTTGGCCAGTTATTATTTTACAACATGAAAAATAAATCCTTTGTCTCAACGTTGTTTTATAGAAGCATGCTAGTTGCTAGGTAGATTTAAAAATGTGTCTTTCCAAAAATATTCGAAATTTTCGTACCTTTACTAACTGCTTCCGAATCTATACTGCTACTCGTAACAGCGAATATACAGCGTATTTTATTGAGATCTCGGCGTAAACGCGCGGAGACGTTATTTACGATGCTGCTTCGAATAATCGACACTGATCCGATTTGTAAGCTTGAAGCTTACCAAAATAAGCATACGATAAAGTGAATTCTAACTCGATTAAGTATGTAGGTACTTCTCTTGCTTATTTTAACAATACAACCTAATTATAAGTAAATAGAACTTATTAATGGACATAGCAATAACTTGTAACAAGAATGAGTATTTAAATATAAAATTGTTTTTTTAAGTAATTGTGTTGTTGTATTGGTTTTATTGTAAAAAGTCTTTATTAAAACTGTACGTTTAAAAATTTGATAGTAGTCAGGAAGTAGTTTGAATGGATTTCGTTCGGTTGACAAAAATGGATAAGATAATTTAAGATAAATCGTATTATATCCACAAATATCACAATCTGACAAACATCATTCATGATGCTTAATATCAAGTAAATAACCAACTTGTTTTCTCATTGGTTACTTACATAAAGAAATTAAATTATAAATTATACATAAGACCCAAAAAGTTACTAACATTTGACCACGGTCTCACCTGATGGCTAGTGACGACGCGGTCGACGATGGAGCATGCTTGCCTAGAAGGTTGATTAAAACTACCACTAACTTAATCAAACCAATTTAGAGAAAAAACATGCTCCGACTCATACAAAGAGCTCTAGAAAAAATATAATTGTGCTGTTCTATTTGTACCTTTACCGTACCTGCATGAAAGAGACCAGTAGAGTGAATGGGCGCTGGTAAAAAGAATTAGAAATGGCTGAATCGAGTGTGCAGCGAGTGTTCCGTACTCTACACTGGTAGCTAATCTGTGATGTGCCAACTATTGCAATAATGTTCTAAACATACGTATAGTTGGTATAAACACATTTTATACAAGGTGACCTTGAATTGGTATGTTATCCCGAAAGGGGTTAAATCTACATACCAAGGTGTTTCGCAATGTTTCTTCTACGACTCTACTAAATTAATAGTTTTTCATTGAAGAAATGCGTGTAAAGTTTACGTTTTAAATAGCCTTAGCGCAGCTGGGTGGTTAAACTTCGTCCTTGACCGCGAAAACAATAAATAAAAAAAAATGAGTTTAACGACCTGAGTTTAGAAATGAATTTATACTGCCGGTAGGTAGCGTACCCAACATGCTGGCAGCATTATAACGCCCAACGATCACATACATAGATCCTGGCCTCTAACTAGGATTCCCTGTATCTAGGGGACCAAGGAACTACGGGGACCATGCTCCCACAACACCCAGACACAGAACAAGTATTTGCGCTTTTTTTTTTACTATCTTGTTAACTCTCGTAGCGATCGCATGTGCAATTTTGCGAGTGGATTTCTTTTTGACCATGAAGGTTTGGAAACACCCGGTTTCAAGTATGGCTCTCACAACTTGTTGGGTATCTTGGTCCCAGTCCTTCTATTTCGGGATAACATACAAATTCAAGGTCGCCTTGTAGAGTGCTTTAGGGGCCAGGAACTTATATAGTATACTTTATTATTAGTCTGTTTTTGAGTCCCATTTTTCTCAGAAACGGCTAAAATATTAGGTTTATTTCAATAGACATCAAAATATAATTATAAATAAGTATTGACCACACGTGAAACTTGATTTTTACAGGATTAACAGTAATTTAATAAAAGTTAATTAAAGTTATTTCAATAATCAATAATGACAAATTCTTGCTCTTCTAGCCATTAATATTTGCTTAACTTTTTTAACAAACCTCCAAAACATTTAAACAGTTAACCTGAATATTACAAGACCTAAATACTACAGAACTTATTCAATAACATTTAGGGAAAATTGCGGTATTAAAAATAAATTAATAACATCAGAACTTGTTACCAGAAATTAACGTGTGCAATTAGGAGTCTTTTTTTGCAATAAATATATGCTTCTGTAGTAATTAGTCTTTACAAAACCGCCAAATATTGGGATACATTGAAGTAATTTCAAAATTCAGTGTTCAGCTTGATAAACGCTTATTTAAATACTTTTAAAATATAATAAATTAATTAACGTCAAAATCATAGAAAACAATTTCTACTGCAATCATTTTAAACTCAGTCGTGGGACAGACTGTTAAAATTTTCCAAAACATTTAACAACCTGACCTCTCGTTTCCTCAATTAATGGGGACTTTTAAACAAATGGCATCACCAGTTGATGAGGAAAATGGACAGCGGTTTTGTAGAGTATCTGTCACCTTGTTAAAACTTTTGAGCTTCCCTATCTTTAAATCGGGGGATTTCAAGTTGAAAATTTGAGGAGTTCGTATAAAAAATTATCCTGACATAGTATACTTACTTATCTTTTAAATGAATCTGAGCCAAATAATTTAACAATTATAGCATTTCCGATGTGCTGAACGAATTACCGCGATACAATACCAATTGCTAAAAAAAACGTGAGCACGTTCACACATATATAATAAAATCTCTTATACTTGTTTTTTTGTATTACGTAATAAAAAATAAACTAAACCATCATTAATTTCACGATTAAGAGATTTTATAATGAGCTAGTCTCTGTAGAGCTTTTATTTAACTAACTTAGTTTTCTGTCGTACCTAATTATAAAAAATAGATACCTATTAAATGACCCGCCATTTAATAGGTATCCCAATAGATTGTCCATAGTACCACCGTGCTGCGACTTTTAAGTATGTTATACCTCGTAATTTAAGTATATACGATTTCAAAATATTTAAGCTTATAAAACATATAGCATAGACCGAGCATAGGTAGTGAGAAGTTATGTTAGGAAAAATAACAAGCAATCTATTCGAAAACCAAAACTTTAGAGAAAAACATATTTTTCGACAACAATTGAGACAAAAAACCCAAACAGATTGGACCCAATATGAATAACAAACAAGATATTTCACCCCTATTGCTCGAAACTAACCGAAAATATTCGCCTGACCCACAAGCAAATTCTGCGTGAAATAGAAAGGCCACTTGCAGTCCCAAAGGACTAACAAAAATAACCGGCCAAGTGCGAGTCGGACACGAAGGGATTAGGGATTATCTATAAAACAAAAAAATCACGGTTGCTGTACGGGAGCCCTGTTAAATAATTATTTATTTTATTCAGTTTTTAGTATTTGCTCCTATAAGTAGTGGCAACAGAAATACATCAGCTGTGAAATTATAAACTGTCTATAACAATCTTTGTTCATTATATACAGCCTGATAGATGGACAGACAGACAGACAGACAGATGGACAGCGGAGCCTTATTAATAGGGTTTGTTTTACCCTTTGGGTACGGAACCCTAAAAAGGGTCAGATGTAGCCCTACGTGGTGTTAAGTGTGTAACTAAGGGCCTATTGTAGGCAGAGTCGTGACCTTTGAGGCCGCAGAATTTAGGACCAAGCCTCATGGATTATGGGGGACCATAGCCAATCTATGTTGTCAACATTAGAGTGAGTTGGCGAATGTAGGATTAGAACTTCGAATAATCAGCAAACATAATATAAAACCTAAACACATGACAACACATTTTTGCAGCAGGTAGTGTAGCTATAGCTTTTAGTAAGTATAATAAATTATCAATAATTAAAAATATGTGTGGACATTTCACAAAACGCCATCTAGCCCTAAACTAAGCATAGCTTGTGTTAATGAGAACCAAATAACTGATAGAATATTTAGATAGGTACTTTTTGTATATAAATACATACATAGAATACAGTGTAACACCTAGATACAGAACAAACACCTATGTTCATCACACAAATGTCGAATCACACAAGTGTGAGGGAATTGAACTCTCAACCTACAGCTCAGAAGGCAGGGCTACTACCAACTGAGCTATCAGGCCAGTAAAATTATAGGTTGTATATATTTTATCAAGCCAAACTTGGTATCGACTTTACTTACATAGCAGTAAGACTATAAAAACTTTCAGTAATACGTTTAATGTTATTTATTAAACCGACGTTCAGCGAAGATAAGCTTTTCCCGGAGTTTATCCTGCTTCATCCCGCATTTCCGTCATAACGTATCGAACTTGATTAATGAGTTGGTTCTGTCGATTACGAGGCTTAAGCATTTCGATCACTCAACCATTGGAAACCTTAATAATGAATGTGCTGATCTAGTAAATACATTATCTGCTATACTAAATTGAAAATGATAATTATAAACTATATCAATAAATAATAATAAATAACGCCCAACGATTACATACATAGATCCTGGACCCTAACTAGGATTCCCTATATCTAGGGACCAAAGATTATAAAGCCCGTTGATATCTCGTGAACACAATTTCTCGTACAAACACGAGTCACCTACGGGGGCAGGGGGCGAGGTAACAAAACGAGACAAAGTCATACGAAATTACCAAGGACAGAGCAGGATGGAACAAAAGACACATTGGGTGTCCCGCTTCCTCTCATAGGATTAGCAGTAGAAATACACTACGAGGGGAACTTGTATCGTTGGTCAACTGGATTTATAGTCAATTCTAGGGACCCAGGAACTACGAGGACCATGGTCCCACAACACCCAGACATAGAACAAGTATTTGCGCTCTTTTTTTTTCCTGTGCACAAATACTTGTCCTGTCGCGGGAATCGAACCCGCCGCCTCCGGGTTATAAGCCGACCTGCTCAACCACCACACCACGGAGACTGTCTAGGTATAGTGAGCAATCCGAAATTTAAAAAGTTACTAATATAATTTTAATAATATCAACCAACAACCTTATCTAAAAAGTTTTAATGGCAGTCACAATGTAAATTTAATTTTGTCCCTCCAAACCTAAAACAATTTAGAAAATAACAATCGAATCAAAGTTCCAGCAGCTTCTATACATATAATAAAACTGTAGAGATGAAAAAATCTGTAAATGCAAGATATCGAAAAAAAAATTACACAGGTTGGCTTGAAATTTTTCGCTGATCACGTTAAGCTACTTTTTAGACATTTTGTCTGTTTGTTTGTTTGTTTGTTTGTTTGTTACGGCACAAGTCCGAAAATACTGAACGGATTTTCATGCTGTTTTCACTAATAAGCTTAAAAAAACCCAGCGCAAAACATAGGATATATTAAATTTTACATATCGTTAATTTTTTTTTTGGTGAAAATTATTAAGATTTCATTATGAAACGGAACGGGATTTTAACAAGATGGCCGCTTCAAGGCCTCAAGGTAAGTTTTTTGTCTTATATTTTGGCTCCACACATAGTGTAGGTATTTAGCCAGTGTCAAAAGGTAAGTTATATTTTGGCTACTAACCATAGATGAAAGAAAAAACAATTTACTCTGCTACACTGCTACTGACGGTAATTTATCTCGGGTTTATCCGGATGCACAGATTAAAGAAAAAAACTCTGTTACTATTATGGCACGGCTCCATATACGCCCGAACCTTCGCTGTTGAGTTGGCGCGCAAAAACATCTCTGTTGACTATCCTCGATGTTTTTGTAGCGCCCCAACCTGGACACGCAGTCAATTTGTTTGCCTGCTGCGCGACCGACGTGGGCTAAATAAAATGGAGGAAGCAGTAGCGTTATATTGCATGTCGGCGAATAAATATGTTTTACAAACTGTGAGAGTGTTATTTGTGATTACAAAAATAAATTGTAATAGTTTTAATTTATAATTCCTTATCAATATGAAGTAAAACCAATTTTTTTTTATTTGTCTGTTTATCTGTCTCTTTGAATACGGACCACGGTTATTATAGTGGCAACAGAAATATCTCATCTGTGAAAAATTCAACAGTCTAACTATCACAATTCATGAGTACATCCTGGTGGACAGACCGACAGACAGACGGACAGCGGAGGTTTAGTAATAAGAATTTACTCTTTGAGTACGGAACTCCTATATTTTTGTATTTCATTCTGAACAATCCGCACTGCACTAAGCAATAAGGAAGTAATTTAATGCATGTTTTACAACAGTAAATAACAATTGGTGCGCCTGCATTACCGGCAGTGTATCACACTTTTCGGGCTACGGTGAAATACAACGCGCGATAACTTCGTCTGCGCTCGATGCAATGCAGATTAGAGAAAAACAATGTGTTCATTATGTAAGTACTTATACCCAAAAATATCATATGTATTTACATATAGATAAGTTTTTTCGTTAATCTATGGTCCAAACTAAAATAGAGGATAGGTATGAGAACCTTCTTGAATATGAGCACGACACACAGAACAAAGAATTTCGAAAACTAAAAACTTCTTAGACTTTTTTTATAAGGCTTCACGCGATATCATATTTAGCCAATATTGAAACATAACTAAATTATTATTCATGTTTTCGATTTATTGGGTTCTGGAGAGGGCAAAATTCTTTATTGGCGATCTGGTATTATGTATTAGTTTTTAAAAATCTACTTCGCGTTACCATTCGAAATAAGTATTTAAAATTGTATTTATAGTACCTATAGCTTAACCTTTAGTAGTAACATATTCAGTAATCTGTGCCTATTGACCCTTGCTTTTGCCACGCATTGTAAACCCTTTTTTATTTTGGCATTAGACAAAATTTGTATTTAGCCAATGATAGGAAGTATTTTATGAAAACTGTTTAAAAGGGTAGGTACTTAGACTTTTTATAATTATTCATAAGGCTTCACACGATTATCATACTTAGCCAATATTGATGCTTACATTTTTATTCAAGTTTTCGATTTATAGGGTTTTGGCGGGAGTAATGTACTTTATTGGCGATCTGGTAAAATGTATTATTTACATGAACTTACTACACGTTACCATTCTAATTAGGTAGATAAAATTATTTTTGCGCTACTGCTACATTCTTGATCATTCCCAAGGAAGTTTTAAGGTACCTGGGGGTCTAGCAAAGAAACCAACCACTAACGCTAACGCCAAACGCTAACTCCAAAATGTCCTAGGATGACATTTCGGAAATCGCTTACTTTTCCACAGCTAATGTCATTTCAATACAGTTTTGGAGTTAGCGTTTGGCGTTAGCGTTAGTGGTTGGTATCTTTGCTAGACCCCCTGTAGTACTTATAGCCACTTAAGTTATATACCCTGATCATTGCTACGCATTTTAAACCTTTTTTATTTTGGCATTAAAGTAAGCCGGAGGTGCTATTATTTGTATTTAGCCAATTATACGAAATATTTGATGAAAAATAATTAAAAAGGGTAGGTACTTAGATATAATAATTAATATGTAGGTATTCATTATGGCAATAAAATTGTATCCTCGAATTAACAACATGGCGCGTAACGTTCGTTCGTTTTTGATTTGTTCTTCTTCTTCTTCTTGCATGTTGAAATAAGTTTTTAATAGTTAAAATAAGTTAGATCTGTGGGCTTTTAAATAAACCACGGGAGCAGAAAATGATTGATTACTCGTTTACTTCAAGAAGGTTATAGTTATAGTAGGTAAGTAACTTTGGGTGTTAGTAATAATTATGTAATGACGATTTAACCTACTTCCTCACTTTCATCACTAGGTAGGTATGTTGGGAATGAGACAGCGTGGAAAATAGTGGACATAATAATAATTATAACTGTCGATTCTTTAAGGAGTGGTGGTTTAGTATTTGTAATTCCTAATTAGTATTAAGAAAATTAATTATGTACGCGTCGTACAGGTAAATGCATATCTCCAGCAATTTATAAACTTATTATTGACACTGGCTATGTGTAGGTAGTTAGGTACTCAATTCGTATGGAACCAAACTTAAGAAGATAAAAAAATGTGGTAAATGGAACAAAAAGCGCGCGGATAATAATTATGTAAAACTGAGCAAAACAGGATCATCGTGTGTGATTCTTCCATATTTTTCTAAACTGTACCTGCCTGCTTAGATAACTACTAAACAAAACTTACTGAACTTCTTAAAGACCTGAGTGAAGTGATGATGATTTCTTTTTGTTGTAATATGAAGAGGTACTTATAAAATTGTAGTTTTTTGTTTGAAACTTCTTTTACTGTTATAAATCTATATTAGACTCAAAACATTTAATTTTAGGTAATGGCTTAAATAGCTTCCACTCACGGCTATGCTTGCGTTATACCTATGTTAATACAGGTTACTGTGCTCAGCTTCGAAAAGATTTAGTGGATTTTGTTGTTTGGTACGAAATGCATGATCTATATCTATAGACTATAACGTAAAAATAACATAACACAAGCGTGCGAAGCCGCGGGCAAAAGCTAGTTACTAAATATGGTAATCATCATTACATTACAGTAGAAAACGTAATTAGTTTCAAGTTCAAGAGAAAATCTTTGAAAGAAACTGTTTTTGTTCAAAACTACTCAGTTTGTCTTTCCGAGTTTTCGTATAGATGTTTTAACACATTGGGGTGGATTTGCAAAAAGGGAATTCCTTTTTTTTGCTTTTTTGTATGATGAACGTATTTCTTTTATTAATAGTTCTTCTGACGGCAGTTATTTTAAGAAATGGTAAATAAATCCTTCGTTGCTCAGATATTTACATAACTGCGCATATTTGCGCCGTTTTAGTGTTTGTGCCTGCTCGGCCGCAGCCCCGACGCTGCGAGCCGTGCTGGAGACATGGGAAGGTGCCAGGGTGTCCACACACGTGGCATCCCAGACGCCGCGGGACTAAGGTGGCACCATCTGGCCTCTTACCGTCGTCTCTTAGCACTGCAGTCGGCTCCAATGTTGAGGGCACGGATGCTGTGGAGAGTGCCCGCCTGACTAAATCGTTGATAGCCTAATGTCGAAATAGCCGGCCGGCACTCTTCACACATGAGAGCCCGTGTCGTCCGAGTTGGTCTACGTACCGATAAGGCTCGCACAGTCCAACCCCCAAACGTAAACCCAGCGCTACGCGTAAGCTGCTGGGGTCTAAGATATTCGGCAGATTGACAGAGGGGAGGGCACCGAGTCAGCGACCTGACTTCACCTCCGAAGAAGCAAGGAGACGTGCTCGATCCGCATCATCTGTCACCTAATCTAATAAGACCAAATGTGTTAATTTTTTAAGTGGAATTTCTCACGCACTTTTTGTGTCCCCACTTCAGTAGGAGCACTGACATGAGGCACACCAGGCAGACAAGGCCTCTGCCTGATCAGCAACCCGAATATCGGCAATAGGAGCTTTTAAAATCATGCCGATGAGGGTTTGCGAGCCATGACAAGAAGCCAAGAAAGCCGGGAGTGCCACGGCAGAAGACCGTCGGATGCCTAGGCCACCGAAAGAAATGGGGAGAGTCGCTTGTGCCCAAGCGCGACTATCGAAATGAAGATTTAGGATTTTGGTGACAATGTCTTTTAGAGTCGAATCGACCAGATCAACATTCGGTAAGTAAATTAATAAAAAGTTAAAAATAGGACAGTTATTACAATCTACAGATTTTCAATTGATTTTTGAGACTTCCACAATGTCGTTATTCTTAGTATTTTTCACAATATTATATCCACATGGCTTTGGAAAGCTAGATATTTGTGATGTTGATTAACCGCCGTTCTAATTATGGTAGTGCTTGGGTAGCGCTGAATAAACAAATTGAGAATTAATCAGAACTTGTTGACAATATTAAACTGAAATCAATTCAAAGATACGAAACGCATTCAAACGCACCAAATGTTACATCAAAGCTCAACACTTACAAGTTTAGTTCAAAGCCATAAAATATTTATTTAGGACGGGGGCACGAAAGGTCGGAAAACCGGTAACAAATCCTGAAAAATGGGCCTTGAAAGTTATGTCATCCGAGACCTGCTGAGGTATTAATTTACTTTTAAACCGCAATACTTGTTCGAAAGTTATATGTAAGGGAATCCAATTTAAGAAGGAATTTTTAGGGTAGCTGTTATCGGTGGGAAATCTCAAAGTCAGACTTTTTGTGAAGGTGAAAAAGGAAGTTATGATATTTATGTAGAGGGCGATTATAACAGACACTTGCAGCTTTTGTAAGGAAAAACATAAAAAAAAATTGTTCAATAATCTCTTTTTGCTGCCACCAAGCAGTGATGCTAGGCAGTAATTGCTGTTTCAGTTTAAAGGGCATTATTGTAGCTGGTCAAATTAAATAACTTTGTAAATGATCTATAAATCTTTACTAGACTGATGTCTTAGGATAACGTGCTGTTGTGCGGGTTTAGGAATATAGGTTTTTAAAAAAAAACCTTTTTTGATTCACACTGGCTTTTACTTCACTTAAACACAAATTAATATATAAGACAATAATTATTGTCCTTTGGCGACCGCTCTTGTCGAAGGCTGAACACAGACTGGCTTACTATCCAACCAACTGAACCGCCCTAGAGGGAGCACTGCTGAGGCAGGGCTCCCTGGTCAGCATTATTCCTAGCAGGCCAGGGGTATAACACCTCCCCCTTTTAGAGGAGACTTTGGGGTTGTTACCAAAGTCTCTGTGTTCTCAAACTTGTGTTCTGAGTGGGGCAAAACGGCTAATTTCGGGACCTAAATCTTGCCCGTCAGCCGTCTCCTCCATGTTATTAGAAGTGGATTGAGCCTGTAGGTCTGACATTTTTATCTCGAAAGTTTTGCGGTTGCCGCCAGACTTATAAAGTTTATTAAAAATAATATAGCCTAAGTATGATAAAATGACAAAAAATAGCATTATAGTTAAAGCAGAGTAGTGTGTCCCATATTTCACTATATGTGGTGTAGTAGTATCAATTTTCTTTAATTTATTTAAAAGTGATTTTAATTTAAGTTGGTGTTCCGTATTAAAATCATCAAGGTTTACATTTTGTAGAGAAATAGGGGACACAGCGTTTACAAATTCGTATAGTTTTGTAGAGTTACAACAAGAATCATCGATCAGGTTGAAGTCCGGAAAATGGTTTATGGGTGAAGATATATTGAGTACATTATATTTTGGTAAAAATGTAGTACTTTTACAGTACCCAGTACAACCGAGAGGAGTAAGTACGCCTGTTCCTAGAATATTCAGTTCTACAAGTCCAGAGTTTAAACAGTCTATTGAGATTTTACTTGCTTCCGATTGAACGTAGAGCCATTTATTGTTTGTCAACGGTTTCCAAATGTCAAGGTTCCCGTATATGAACTTGGTTTCACACTCCACTGGTTTATCACTAATCACTTTAGACAGTAATTCACTTTCACAGGTATGTTTGGCATCGACTGAGTACACGTTTGGTATATCGCAAATAAAGGTACCAGGGCGTAAAACTTTACACTTTTCTAGGTCGTCCAGACAGCAGTAATGAGATTTGTCTTTGGTCATTGCTATATATTTATTACTGGGAACAATTAAGCTAAAGGTGTTGGGTGTTTTGTTATCATACGGCGTAGGTAGAGCTATATTATGAAACAGCATGTATTCATTAATATTAACTAGCGGTACTTGTAGCACAAATACAATCTTGCCGTTTAAATAATAACAAACCAATTTTGAGATACTTAAGATTAGGTGCACATTGTTTACATCTAAGCTAACGGGTAATTCTAGATCATTAGGCAAATGTCTATAGTTATCGGCGAGCTCTCTGTACAGCTGTTTTGGCGACATAATGGCTGGGTGTAATATGTTTTGACTGCTAAACAAAATAGAGTTGATAACGTCTTCCAATTGGAACGACAGTGTCAGAATCGAGGTCTCAAGACTATCGAAAATTTCGTCAACGTCAGCAAGCACTCGTAGGCCGTTAGTTGTTTGAGAAATATTTCTTATAATGAGCGAGAGCTTGCCGATAGCTTCATCCAAAGTAGCTTCATTATCTCTTATCTTTTTTAAGGTGCTATTGTAGTTTTTTATTATTGATGTAGTGACCAAAATATTCTGCTTCATTAACGATATCAATTCTTTCTCGTTTTGTTGTACCGACTCTATTGCTTTATCGTATTTTAGTCCGTCCGTTTCGTCTAATATACCAAAAATTTGTTTTAATACAGTTCCTACACCTCCTATCCAGGCACTACGTCTACTGCGGTTATCCATTAAATGGGAGATGGATTCAAACTCCCCACGCAAGTCCTGAAACCGTACTGTCAGGGGTTGCAGCATACTGCCACATTTCGAGTCAATTTCTATAATTCGCGTCTGGTTACACAAGTACCTGGTATTCTGTAAGGCAGCTTTTAAATTTATAATGTGCGGCCTGAAGTGTGAGATATCGACGGGCATCAAAACTTTCAATCTAGCGTTATCTATTTTAACTGTACCTAGGTAGTCAAAATAAAGGCCCGAACTCGAGGTGATCGGCTGGGTGTAACCTTGGTGCAATTGGGCCCGAATTGGAACTCTGCAAATAATCACAATAGTTAAAACTAATCTAATTAAGTACGTAGTTTCTTAGTCTAGTATTTTTTTATATTACTTAAGTAGGTAAGTATATTTTTTTTTTTATTTTTTTTTATATATATTTTTTTTTTCAGGTTCACCGGGTTCGCGGTTCCTGCTAAAAGGTAAGTAATTATTTTCCTCACTATCTATTTCTTAATACTAAATTACTAAAATGTCTAACTATTTACAGGTTTGGCTGTATTTCAGCGGGCTTAACTTCGTCGAAGTGGTGACGAATATGGCGTCTGTTTATAAGTAAAGAGAGAGTGTTGTTGCCGTGGATCTTTACTATTTTATAAGGTCCCTTCCACACAGGCGATAAAGCTTTTCGCATTCTCAGGTGATTTTTAAGATATACGTAATCGCCCGTTTTATAGCGTGGTGGTGACCGTGTGTGGGAGTCGTAGTAGTTTTTTGAGTTTAGTTTTGATCTTTGAATGTATTCCAAAGCTTTTTCTCGAGAGTGCTTCAAACGGTTTTGTAGCATTTGAACGTATTCTGGGTATGTCGTCCCAGACGTTTCTTCGAATATAGAGTTAGGTATGTAAGGTTTATTACCGAACATTAATTCGTAAGGCGTGTAGTGTGTGGTAGAATGAACGGCGGTGTTGTAAGCTAGCATGACAGTATATACGTAACGAGGCCAATTAGTTTGATTATCGTCTACGTATGATTTCAAATATTCTTTAAGGGTCGAATGGCTCCTTTCAAGGGCGCCTTGGGTTTGTGGATGGTACGGGGAAGACCAGAGTTGTTTAATCTTTAAAAATTCACAGGTTTTCTTAAATAGTTCAGCAGTGAAATTCGTGCCTTGGTCTGTTAATATAAGTTTTGGAATGCCAAAGATAGATATAAAATGGAGTAGACATTCGCTGGTTTCTTCGGCTGTTGTGCTCCGAATCGGGTATGCTATAGAAAACTTGGTTAGGTCATCCTGAAGGGTAAGTATGTATTTTAATTTAGCGGGACCAGCTTCGGGGAGTGGACCTACAACGTCCAGTGCGATTCGCTGACATGGTGCGGTTGAAGTGCTCGTAATTTGCATTGGTGCGCGGTTTACCTTCCTGAGTGCTTTGTTTTCCTGGCATGATTTGCATTGTTTTACATAGGCTTCAATGTCACTTCGCATTCCTTTCCAATAATACAGTTCTTTGACTCTATTATACATGCGCACTGATCCTAAATGGCCCGCGATAGGGATGTCATGGTTGTCTTGTAGAATTTTCTTTATCTCAGTGGGAGATGGGTATACAATGCTATTATGATATATGATCACCTTCATATTAGTGTCATGGAAGAGGTAAGTGATAATATTATAGACCTTTATAAAAGAATGTTTTTCAAATGGGTTTTTTAGATCGGATATACTGACTTCCGTCTCATTTTCCATTATTAATAATTCATTTCTCATGCGTTTCAGAGTCTTGAAGATTTCTGGATAGCTGGCTTCATCAAAATGGTGGACTTTAGTAAACAATAGATAGTAGGTCTTCTTGTTCAAGTCAATTTTGAAAAATGAATGTAGCTCCTTTTCGCAATTTAGGATATCGTCACGGTTTTCCGCGTTGCTCAGAATCTCTTGTATGTAAGGGTTCGATTCATCCAAATCAAGTGAGGTAGGGACTAGAATGATTCTGGATGGGGACTTCATCAGACTTCCGTTACGCTCTTCGATGGAAGTGTTAAAACTTGTTTTATCAGTAATAGCTTTTAGGAAAGTGGAGTAATCATCATCGGTCGGTGCAGTGTTTGAGCTAGAAGGTCGTGGTTCAGGATGACTTAGTTCTTCGACAGGTAGGTTACGTGACTCCGTTTGGGGAGGCGGCGTTAGCCTAAATGTATCTCCTGGTAGTAATTCGAGGGGATCTGTAGCGAGGGTACCCGGAGAGTTAGGTCTTGCGTCAATGTCATCTGGGTTGAATGATGGTGGTGATATCAACAGGTCCATCAAGTCTCTGTCTAGACTGGTTGTGTTGTCATCAATGTTCAGGGTCGGACCTTGGGTAGGTGGAGATGGTTCATGAGCTTCTGAGCGAGCAGGTGGCGTAGTTTCGTCAGACGGTTGGAGAGGATTCACGGGGTATCGTGATAATGCGTCAGCGTTGGAATTTATCTTACCTTTCTTATATTGTATCTCGTAGTCAAACTCCTCGAGTTTGAGGCGCCATCTGATGAGCCTTGAACCTGGGTCCTTACAGTTAAATAGCCATTGTAGCGGTTTATGGTCGGTCAATATTTTGAACCGATTTCCGTAGAGATAGGGACGAAAGGTTTTTGTACCAAAAATTATGGCAAGGCATTCTTTTTCTGTTACGCTGTAGTTACATTCTGCCTTGTTTAGCGTACGGGAGGCATATGCAATCGGCCGATATATAAAAGGGACAGGATAGCTGAAATGGCGTAGCTGGATGCATCACAGGTAAGTAAAAATGGCTGGGTGAAGTCAGGGTATGCGAAAATGGGGGCAGTGATGAGTTTAGTTTTTAGGGATTCGAAGGCAAGTTGTTGTTCGTTGTTCCAGTTGAAAGGGGTGTCTTTTTTCAAAAGAGATGTTAAGGCTTTCGCTAGTTTAGAGAAATCTGGTATAAATCTCCTGTAATAGGACACCAGGCCCAAGAAGGATTTAATATCCTTTGGGCATTGGGGTGTCGGAAACTCTGTGACGGCCTTGACCTTGTCCGGGTTCGGTTTGACACCTTCCTCACTGATGATATGTCCTAGGTAAGCTACTTCCTTCCGGAGGAATTCACATTTGTCTGGTTGTAATTTTAGATTGAATGTACGGAGTCTGTCGAATACTGCTTCAAGGTTATTGATATGGGAAGCAAGGTCAAATGAGTAAATCACTATATCATCTAGATAGACGAAGCATCTGGTACCTTGTAGACCAGATAGGCAATTGTTCATCAGTTTCTGGAAAGTCGAAGGTGCATTTTTTAGGCCAAATGGCATACGGTTGAATTGAAAGTGACCCTGTGGTACCGAGAATGCTGTTTTGAGTGCGTCTTCGGGAGAAATTAAAATTTGGTGGAAACCGGAAGTGAGGTCCAATGTTGTAAAATATTTACTATGCCCAAGTTGGTCGAGTATTTCGGAAATTTGCGGGATGGGATATGTTTCTCCGATAGTGATATCGTTCAATTTCCTATAGTCTATGACTATTCTCCATTTACGTTGGCCTTGTGAGTCAAGTTTTTTGGGGACTACCCATATTGGTGAACTCCAGGGTGAGGATGATTCTTCTATTATGTTTTGATCTAACATTTTGTTCACCTGAGTTTCGACTTCGTTTTTGTGGCATTCTGGGAAACGGTATGACTTAGTGTGAATTGGGGCATCAGAGTTCGTTCTTATTCGATGGTTCAGAGCAGTGGTAAAGGAAAGTTTATCGTCTGGTAAATGGAAGATATCGGAATATTTGGAGCAGATATCTAAGAGAGCGTCAGATTCTTCCTGGTTTAAGTGCGAAATTCGAAGCGAGCTTATTACTTCTGCCGTTCGGGTCGAAGTATCTTGCGAATTCGCGGCTGTTTGCGAAGCATAAGGGCTCAGGGGTTCCATCCTGAGATTTAGATTTGAGTTAATTCTCGCTGGCCCCTCGTCGGTATTGGCAATGGTAATGTTGACCCGTTTGTTGTTTTTTACTTTAACAATACAGTTAGCGATCAGTAATGATTTCGATAAATGTTGGTCGAGAATCATGCCTTCTTTCAACTCGGGATTCTGTACGGTACATTCGATAACTGTTTCGGTACGCGGCGGTATAATATAAAATGGGTCAAAAAAATGGATTTTTATCCTGACATTGCCGATTTTTAACATGTCTTCGTTGTAGTCAATATTGCACCCAAACGATGTGAGGAAATCAGTACCAATAATTCCATCGTAGGGGAGATCTATGCTCTTTACGATATGGAATTTGTGAGAAACAGTTTTCTTCTCTGTTAGTTGTAGTTTAAGCTTAAAGTGTCCTAATGTAGGTGTTGGTTCGTTTCCGGGGTCAATTCCCTTTAGGTTAATTGATTCTTTGATTAGAGCAGGTTTGTACTGAACGCATGATTGTTTTATTAAACATATGGCTGAACCTGAGTCTACCAACAAGGTAAGTGGTATGTCGGATATCTGGGTGTTAAAAAGAACGTGAGGCAATAAACGTTTGGTTGTGTCTATATTTATTTCGAAGACATCTTGTTTTTGCGATTGATTACTGAGGGGGGTCAGCTGGGCAATTGTGGAAGATTGGTTGTTTTTCTTCTGGTCTTTGGGTATAAGAAGCGGGACACTTGTTTGGGGCTGGTTACCCTTGTTGGGGTCCTCGGGCATGGAAGATAGGGCGCTCGTTTGGGGCTGGTTACCCTTGTTGTGGTCCCTTGGAATAGAAGGTAGGACACTAATTTGGGGCTGGTTACCCTTGTTGTGGTCCCTGGGTATAGAAGCTAGGACACTTGTTTGGGGCTGGTTACCCTTGTTGTGGTCCTTGGTTTTATTTTTGGGGATTATAATGGTGTCGGCTTTTAAATGTTGTCTCGGGCGACACTGTGACGAGACCCTTATTCGTTTAAAACGCCTACGTCAGGGTCTTCAGATGAAAAGTCTACTTCGTCTTGGCCCATATCTTCTTTGGGTTGATCAGAAACAAAGTTCACACGGGGGGTAGCTCTATAAGGACCCTGGCTTGGTCCCGGGTTTTGAGGAACTCGAAAGCGGTTATTGTTAAACTCCCTCTTCCTACAGGCTGATATATCATGTCCAGGGGTCTTGCAATAACGGCAAAACGCATTGGGCGATGATGGCCCTTGAGTAGGATTTGAAGTTGACTGTGGTTGGTTCATATTAGGGTACCTTTGAAACGGTCTGAATTGGTTTGTTCTAAATTGATTTTGATTTTGTGTCTTAGGTTTATTATCAGGTGGTTGGTTTCTTTTGTATAGGCTTTGTTGGATTCTTTCTTCGGAAATGGCTAGGTTTATTGCTTCATTGAGATTTCTGGGCGACCTACACCTTACTATGTTAGAAACTCGGGGTTGTAACCCCATAAGGAAATGGTGTAGGGCGAGGTCTTCCATCGCGGCAATACGGCCTGCGACCTCCTTTACTTTGGTGTCATTAAGAGAGATTTCTGTTAAGAGTTGTGATAAATATGTTTCAACCCTGAGGGAAAATTGGCTCACGTTTTCCTGCGGACTTTGCTTGCTCTCTTGTAGGTCAGTAAGCAGGTGAAAATAATGCTTTCTTTCGCTAAATTGTGTTTTTAGGAAATCTTTTAGTTGGTCCCAGGAATTGAAATTTTTTATAGAGCAAGCAACTTCCGCTTTGCCTTGGAGCTGACATAATATATATTTAAATAAAATGGGCTTTTGTGATTCATTCGCCAGCTCATATGCATTATTGCAGTTTACCAGGAATGAGTTGAGTTTTTCCCTATCCCCATCATACGGTTTGATGAACTTAAGTAGCGTGTTCAAATCCATCTCCAACCTAACTACAGCACTAGCGCTGGTACTGCTCTTTGTAGTTTTGCTGGTAGAAGGTGCAGTGGGTACAGTGACAGATGCAGAAGGAGTTGCTGTCGGGGTACTGTAGGCAGACCGATCAGCTGGTTGTGGTAAGGTCACTGTTAATTTAGGTTCATCATCTTTCACCATTTCGTAAGAGATAAGGAAGTTTTACAACAGTTAAAAGTACAAAAGGCTAATTACAAAGATCTTTCAGTAATAAAGTAAATAACGATAGCTTTAAATGACCAAAGACTTACAATAATACAATGATGACGGCTAATACAGAGGTTACGACGGGGCACTGCATTCCAGAGATAAGGACGGCACCGGACGGCGCGTTGGCTTCCAAGAACTGGCGATAGAGTATTCTTTTCTTAGTTAAGTACAGCTTCATTTAATTTATAGCACTGGGTATTTTCACATTAATGATTTCACTGATTTTGAAATGAAGTTCACTTCGCGTAGGTCACTTGTTTGTAGGATCGTAATTTATTTTGCAGGATACGGGAGTCTGTGGAGCGGTTACCGACGGGCACTGGGGATTTCCGTATCCCACCGCTGCCACCAGAATGTTGTGCGGGTTTAGGAATATAGGTTTTTAAAAAAAAACCTTTTTTGATTCACACTGGCTTTTACTTCACTTAAACACAAATTAATATATAAGACAATAATTATTGTCCTTTGGCGACCGCTCTTGTCGAAGGCTGAACACAGACTGGCTTACTATCCAACCAACTGAACCGCCCTAGAGGGAGCACTGCTGAGGCAGGGCTCCCTGGTCAGCATTATTCCTAGCAGGCCAGGGGTATAACAGTGCGCAGTGTGGTGTGGTACAATAACGACTATATAATTTCGCATCCTGAGTAGAGCTGCAACTGTTATAAAGTCCCTTTATGGAGGTCACCACAACGTCTTATAGCATTATTACTTCAATCATACTTTGAAAAATGACATAAAAGTAGAATATTGCAATCAAAACTACTCTGGGTCAACAAGACACAGAGTAGTTTTGATGACGTCACGTTAAATCGTTCACTCAAATACAACTGTCATGTCATACCGTTAATCATGTTGACACTGACATGCGACAGTGATAACGCCATATAAAAATGTAGACGTCTCGTTCTCGCGCCGGATGTTCATGGTACGAATTCAAACAATATTATTGTTATCTTGAAGCATTATTGTCACGAACCATGATGGTTTTGTATTAGTTTTTGGTAGGGCTGCAGGTGAAAACTAGCTCGTCACGTCATTAATTTAAAATATTGGTCGAAGAGGTTTGTTAAATGCGAATGCAAATATTTTAAACAACAGTCCATAGAATTTTAAATACAAACAAATAATAACCAAGAACAAACTAGTATTTGAAATAATTACGATGGTATACAAGGTGACCTTGAATTGGTATGTAATCCCGAAAGGGGTTAAATCTATACCCCAAGGTAGATAATGTTTCTTCTACGACTTTACTAAATTAATAGTTTTTCATTAAAGAAATGCCATGTAAAGTTTACATTCGAAAATAGCCTTAGCGCAGCTGGGTGGTTGAACTTCGTGCTTGACCGAATGCACATAAATGAGTTTACTGACCTGTGTTTAGAAATGAATTTATAGTATCTTGTAACTCTCGTAGCGATCGCACCTGAATTTTTACGAGTGGATTTATTTTTTACCATGGAAGTTTGGAAACACCCAGTTTCAAAACTCTCACAACTTGTAGGGTATCATGGTCCCAGTCCCCCCATTGCGGGATAACATACCAATTCAAGGTAAAAAAAAGCCTCATTAATAAAATATCATAATAATATTCCTGTTTAATTAAATAGTTCATCACCTAGTTCTGTAAGTATGAAAGTTTACAACTTCATAACATTACGCGTAATTTCAGGACTCCTCCAACAAAATTTAATGCCACCTACTCCAACATCTAATTTGCCTAAAACAGTACCTTCTCCACCCAATAAAACGTACATACATGATGTAATTACCTAAGTAATTTTAGAACATAAGGAATGCTTAACGACTGTGCTTGTAAGCGCCGCCGTGACTGATTGCCAACTCTTCACGTTTCGTTGACTTAATGATGTCTTACTAAGCTAGCATTATGTGTATATTGGTAACTGTGTAAAGTAAAGCCAATAACGTAAATGTAGATTTAATGACAATTATCATTTAAAAAATCTATGTATTTCTTAGAAAATTTAGCACCTTCTAAAACATTGTTTAATAACGGGTACGTAATAACGGGTGTAATATTTACCACTCACACCCTCACAATGTATAAAATTGATTATGTATTTTTATATTTATTTTGAGTTGCTGAGGTTTTGTTCAACTGTGATCATGATGCTTGCAACGACACTGGAATATTGGCAACTCAAAACAATACATGAAATAGTAAACTTAACCATGACATTTAAAAAAATGTCTTCTATATCTAACACTGGAATTCATAGTCAAGATGGGGGCTCCTCTAGGGGATCATTCAGGCGCTGTAGTTTTATGCATTTCATAAACAAAATTATGAAGCCCCCAATCTGGCAATTCTGACATTGTCAAAGGCAGGATGCTATAAAAATGAAAGAAGAATGATGAATGATGTAAAAGTGGAGTGATAGTTTTTGGGGGTTTGTTCACCCTTTGTTTATGAATACCACTGTTACTGTTTTAACTGGTAAATGTTGAAGAAACGTTACCGATATACGTTATTCGTATTTTAAATATCACGACACTTCACAAAATATTAAAATAACACGATTTGAAAGCAAGGAGACCGACGAAATTCGTACAATCAGCATTCAGCTGTGGATCATGCCAGATTGGGGGCTGCTTTTGTTTATGAAATGCATAAAGCTAGAATTTGCCGCACAGCACCTGATTCATCCTCTAGAGGAGCCCCCACCTTAACTATGAATTCCAGTGTTAGTTTCTTGACGTGTACGTCAAAAAACTTTACTTAACTAAATAAACTACTAAAAACTCTCACCTCTAAGATTCTTCTGTCTGTTTAAAAAATGCAAAGATGAAACACAACGTTTTCATTATCGTAGTTATTTAAAAACACTGAATGTGACTGATTTGAAAAAACATTTTTATAACACCTACAAAAACTAACATTTCAGGGTTTGTATAAAAATAAGGCCTAAAAGTGTTCAAGGTGAACAATCTTAAATCTATTTTCATTTTATAGACTGTTTTTCCCAAGACTTCAATTTTTTAGGGTTTTCCAGAAAGAGTAGCCCAATTTACACGGTCTCCTGAAGTCAACCATCAATCAACAATTCCGGGGCGACAGGGTTTGAAGGAAAATAACCTTTTTGTGGCGTAAAGTAAGATCAAAATGATTAACAGATTATTCATTATTATGGGCATAATCTAAAAAAAAACAAACAAAAATATTTGATGCGTATATATATATATTAAAAATACATAAAGTTTGGGGCTAAAAGTATTTTGGTCTATTCCAATTTGAGCCCCTGAAACAATCCCTTGAGGGATCAAAATATTTAATAATTATGTTTTATTCCGGTTTGATCCACATTACAAGATTAAAATCCCTATCCCTACCCCTACATATAATAAATGTGTAATTCTGGCGCGCTACGGAACACACACATAATGATGTCAAATCTAATTTATCCCATAAGTTCTATTGTTCAAAAAATATCGTAACCGCGATGCAGGACTACAAGGCTTTTTGCCCTTCTCCATACATTTTCTAATTTATCGTATCTAACGCCATCTAGGGACAATAACTTGTAGCTGTTTGTTTGTTTGTTATTGAACAAATCCCTAGATACTGAACTGATTTTCATGCGGGTTGCACTAATATGCTTAGAAATAACCAGCGCACAACATAGGATATATTAAAATACAAATATCATTAAAAAATTTTGGTCAAAATTATTAAATATCATTACGAAACCGGACGGAATTTTATACAACATGGCCGCTTCATGGTGAATTTTCTTTGGCTACTGACGGTTAGTTTGTGTCACAGTAACTCCACACATGGTGTATTTAGCCAGTGTTAAGTATAGTAATTTTTCGTCGTGTTGTTATTGAATATTTCACATGTTTCACGTAAAGTCCATCTGGAGGCACAGACTAAAGAAAAAAAACATGTGTAAGGCCATGAACAAACAGTAATAGGAGTTAATTTCGGTAGTAAATATGCATTAAACAGTGGAATGAAATTTTACAATTTATTAGATTTGATTAACCATTATTAGTTTTCCTATTTAAGCCCTTGCAGTTTGTTTGGGGTTTTTGGAGTAAAATAGATATACCATCAAATAATATGTAAGTAGTATGAATCGATTGCATTCAAGATACAAACATGTTAATTAAAAAAAAAAAAAAAAAAACAATTGATATGTTGTGCCTGCGAGATAAGATCCGAAATGAGGAGATCCGCAGGAGCACTAAATTGATCGATGTAGCTCTTAGGATTAGCAAGTTGAAATGGCAATGGGCAGGCCACATCGCTCGTAGAACTGACAACCGATGGGGAAGAATTAAGGTTCTTAAGTGGCGACCACGAACCGGAAGACGCAGCGTAGGCCGGCCCCCCACTAGGTGGACCGACGACCTGGTGAAAGCCGCGGGGTGCCGATGGATGCAGGAAGCGAACAGCCGCTCTAAGCCGCTCCCTGGGAGAGGTCTACGTTCAGCAGTGGATGTCTTCAGGCTGTTAATGGTGATGATGGTGATGATGTTGACCTAGAATTATGTCGGTTCAACTCCCGCACAAAAAAAGAAAGGTTTTGTTATTTTTATTCTTATACCTATTTTTTTTTTCAAAATAAAAACAACAAGGTTTATGAATAAGACAAAGCAGATAAATTTCAAAGGTTTTATTATAAAATTATTGTTGCATTTAGGTAGTAGTTGTAATCATTATCAGTAGCACTACACATCAAAACATACAAATAAGTATTCACTTTTAAACTCCCTTCTAAGTAGCACTGTGCTTTGGCCTGAATTCTTCCAAGTATCAAACTTTGTTTTCATAGCTATCACTATGGCTATCACTAACACTATCAGCTATTATAATTGTGATATGGCTGCTGGTATCTGTTGATCCGCCACGTGGATAGCTTCAGGCAATTTCACAATGGTTTCCTGTAGGTGAGTTCCTTTCATTCTTCAGCATTGATGCCTGCGTAGCTGGTGCGAAACCAGCCTGTAGACTGGAATGAAAAGTTACTTTTCTCTTCTTGCTTTTCATATAATTGTAGGTGTAGGATTTGTTTGAGTGGGCAGAATAGAAAAAAACTAAAACTCTGCATGTTCCTATTATCCATCGTGCAATACCTACAGCATTGAAGTCTTTGATAAAATCAAAAAGTAAGCTGGTCCAATCCTCTTCGTATGATGGGTCTATATTTATAAGTACGTAACTGTGGCGGAGTTGTGAGCTGTTTTGAGACTGTTCTGCTACTATCATCTCGGCTGAGCCGGGTTGGACGACGAAGACGATGTATTGTTGGCCTCGGTTCTGTTCTGCGTTCAGGGTGGGGCGGGATCTTCGTTGTTAGCAGACGTTCAACCAAAGTCAATTTGTTCTGGGATCGTTTTCTTGCTGGCCGTTATACATAATTGCGTAATTTATTCACTTAACAACAACTACGTTTCCGTGGTAATAATTGGTATTAGAATTTAAAACATTATTTGACAAATAGACGTTACGATCACAGATGACGTCAAGATCAGGACGACATGACAGATTGCTTCAAAGTTATATAAATATCAGTGGTAGACCTACATCGCTTTTAGGAAAAAAGTAACATTTCCATCTTTTTGCTAAAATCGATGTAGGTCTACCACTGATTATAGTGACATTTAAATAGTTTTTTTACATCTGTGAGCTAAATGGTGTATGAAAGTGAATTTGCAATCGTTCTTTTTAGTTTAGTACTGTCACTTATATTTAAATATTTTTAAAATTTTCTAAAACTAAACCTAAAGCCTTCAAAATTGCCCTCAATATACGTACACTACTTACTGTATAGTATTAGATGTCTGTGGTACAGTGCCACCAATTTATCTGTTCCGGTTGAGGTCTCCGGTCGATTTTTCGCCTTCTTTTTTAATAGTTCAGAATGACATTATTAAAAAGACAACGATATGCACCGGAATAAATAAGTGAGTGTCACTAAATATATTTTATAGACCCAATAGTTTTCAAGTAAGTAATATATTTATAGCACGTAGATACGGAAGGTATAGAGGGTTCCTTGTTTGGAACCCTATTTGAACCCTCATTACTGAAACGGTTTAAGCCCAATTTATTTTCATAGTTTTTGGGATAATATGGATTTGATAATCATTTAAATTTGTTATAGCTAGTTGGCTTAACTCTTCTAATAAAATTTTCTTAATGTTATCTAAAAAACTTAGTTGTTAAATCTCTTTGGTGACAGGGTTTTTTTGCTTTGTTACTTGATATAATGAGTGAAAACTTAATATTACATGATAGAATGTTGATGTTTAAAACTATGGGGACAACATTATTACTGATTTTATGAGTTACATACTGTAGTTTAGTTTTATAGTGCGGGATTTTAAAAAAAAGTCGATGGCTATTCTATTACACCCTAATGACTTCAGTATTTTTTATCTAATCTTACATAATATTGTTATGTGTGCAGAATTGAATAACACACAGTTACCAACCTAAAAGCAAAACAAAATGAGTAGAAATTACATTGCTTATTTATATTGTATAGGTACTCAAAGTTAGAAATACTAATTTTAAAACCCTGTCGATAGATTTATTTTAGGTAAACGTTAGACCTTAAATCGGAAAATCAGCTGCGGTCCCCAATTTATTCTCATTGACAGCTGTTATTAGCAGACCTCAATTTCGCATCCTTTCCCCGTAAGCCTCATTTGACAGCCTCTCGATGTAAAACGAGCTCTGCTTTTAAGGTTAAGTATCTTCAACCATCAAGGTTAAATATTTGGTTGGTGCTATAACTAAGAATAACACATTTGTATATATTGTTTCAGTTCTTTTGATTTAAATCCCTACCTACTGAAGTTAAGTTTCTATGCATAGAATAACTACCTAAAGAAACCTAGTAGGAACATTCGTGAACTGTACCTACTAGGTACCGCCGTTTAATTGGAGCTATCAATGGCTCCAAAGGACGCTCGCGCGATCAGCGTGGACTCTAAGTGGTGAGCTCCCCGAAAGTTATTTAAAATTCCACTTTTCTCTGTGTGCGTGACGAGACAAGTAAGCACAGCACACATAGCGAATTTGTAGTTTGCGTCTTGAGAAAGCTTTGTTTGGAAACTTACCTTCTATTGGTCTGATTCTAAGGTTTCTATGGGAATAATTTTAACTAATAACGCTTCAAGTACTTAAATAATCCAAAATTGGTAAATTAAAGATTATCTGAAAAAATAAATAAATAAAATAAAATATAACGACCAACGATCACATGCCCAAGGATCACATACATAGATCCTGAAGCCTAACTAGGATTCCCTGTATCCCAGGAACTACATGGATCATGGTCCCACAACATCCAGACACAGAACAAGACAAGTATTTGCACTTTTTTTTCTGTCCACAAATACTTGTTCTGTCGCGAGAATCGAACCCGCCATGTCATGAGCCGACCTGCTCAACCACCACACCACAGAGGCTGTCAAAATAAAACCTAAAAGTAAATAATTACAATATTGTGAAAAATCGAAATTTCAGCAAATAAAGTCTCACAATATTTCAAACTCCCATTGTTCAATCCTGCACCGTGCTTGACTGCTTGTAGTCCATCGATCAGCGATGTTCGACAGCCATAACGAGATATGATGAATAGGCGTGTCTCCGCCTATCTTATCACGTACTAAATAATTAGGTCTCATACGTGCCTCTACGTACAGACGCGATAAATCAAATCGTGATGCGAAGTGTAGATGAAATTAAATCAATTTATCTATGTACAAATGGGGATTTTTTTCGTGGAGTTAAAAATATGGTGCTGTTTTTTTTTTAAATAAAAATGGGCTAACATATACTGGATTTGCTGTAGTGATTCGGTTTGACGTGTTTCGAGCATACATCTAGAGGCCGATGTTGGTTCAAATCTCACAAATACATACATACCCTCACCGCGTCTAATTTTTTTGCTTTTATAATTATTAGCAAGATAACCATTGCGCTAACTCGTTAACTATTTAGTTTTTTGTTGTTATGTGAGTCTAACAAGCTGTAATAATACAAAACCTCCTATCAAAGTTTGACAAATATTCGTGTAAGTAATACGGAACAACAGAACTCGCAACGTTGCGTGATTACTATGCCTTTTATAAGACATGAAAAAATGGTACATGATAAGTAATGGGATACTATTACTTATTTATAAATATTACATGTCCCGGCAATCCAAATCCCGTTTTTGTCATATATATCGTGACTCGAAGAATAATAGAGTATTCCCAATAGAGCAACCATTTTAGAGCACTAAGGAAAAGAGCACTCAAATTATGCCCAAAAGAAAACCAAAATAAACGGGACAGTGCTGATTTTGGAATGAAAGAACCGGCAGGATAAGCTCAACCATAATGACTGTCAATTTCAATTTGACAGAGACAGCAGACGCATCGTTTATTTACGTGTTTAAATGGTTTTGAACTCTATTTATTTTGTAGTAAAAGGATTCGTTATTAACTTGGCTCTATGATTAATAATAATATCTTAATACATAATATATTACTATTTTAGATGCAATAACTTAGATACACTCTATAAGGTAAAATTGTATTTACTTAAGCCAAACTCATTTCAATTCGTAATTATATTAATTGAGACACAGTAAAACAATGATAATATAAAACGCAATTATGACTAAAAATAATTATAATATCTCCCTAGTAATTTTCTGAAATAAAATTCATGATGTTCTTAATTTAAGCCTAGTCTTTCATATGAAGTCATTAATACTAAAGAAATTATAACTAAGAATTTGCATATAAAAGCCGAATAAGTCTTCGTATAAACAGTCATTAGCATAATTTATTCCATTATTGTCTGACACCATCGTGATGGAATATTCAGACTATGGGGCATAAAGAGCATTTAATAATATAATAAAAATTTCATACGATCCCCTACGGACACAATAAACCTTGCGCGTCCTCGTAAAACGGTTGTATTAGAGAAATCAAGTTAAAAAAAGAGAGACCACAAAAAGGCTGTAAAAATTTTCAAATCACAATAAAACAGTTGACTGTAAAACAAAACCCAGTTTCTAAATTCAAAGATACGTCCGTTAAAAAGTTTGTAAACTTTTCTAAATTGTCTCACAAACCTGTGCGTCTTTATAATCCGTTTCGTTTTGAACTCTGTCCACTGATTTGAGATTAGGGTCCGTTGCACCCGCGACACCGACTAACCAATCGTTGGTTTACGTAACTGAAAGCCGCGATTTGACTGCGGGCCGCGTCGGGCGTGCTTTCCCGTAAGCGATAACGGCGCGTCTGACAGGAACGGCTCGCACTACCCCCTTGCTAACCCTGAAGCCTGAGGGCTGGAACTTAACTGCATTGCGCGTGTATAAAGTGAACTCACTATCTTGTTATATTTATGCTTTAAGCAAAATGTGAAATTATAAACCATAGAGTTACCAGTAGGGCAATAGAAAGGCAAGTTGGTTGTCTCCAAAATATAATGAGGTACTTTCATAATGCTTTATGAGAAATCGTTTTGTTATTTTTTGGTTGCAGATTTTTATGTATAAAGCTACATTACATTACACATTCACATTTTATGTTACGTGGTTATTTTTGTTTCATTATCAACAACATATTGATTTAATACCCGGTTTTAAAACCTATCTTCACATGTATTAATGTGTAAATCACGAAATATTTAATCTTAATATTATAACCACGTTGAATGTGAAGCTAGATAAAAAATAGATTTAAAAGAAAAGGTCAGTAAGTAAAGGTTCCAAAAAACCATCCACTTGTCGTTTTAAAAACCGAAGACTGGTATTCAGCGATAGTCAGATAATCTTAAATCGTAGACAGGTTAATATTGCCAGCAAAATAGCAGCAATCTTTTACCAACGTAGTTTAACCACCAGTTTGCCTTTTAGTGCTATTACTGTCCTATTTTCGCCATCTTCCACTCTTAATACAATGTGATCACTTGGCCGAGATTTGAGTAGCGTCATAACACCCGGTTTATTGCCACCATTCGTCATCTCCCACCTTTTGTGGTAATTTAATCACTTCCCGGATTACCAGAGGTAGATTACAGCAATTTAATGACGCGGTTTTTCGATGTTTTACCTTTTGGTAAAAATGACGCTCTGTGGAGCATAACTTGGTCTACTTTTTGTCTTCTTTTTTATAGCTCCTGTGGTGTGGTGATTGAGTAGATCGGCTCATAACTTGAAAGCAATGGGTTCGATTCCCACGACAAGATAAGTTGTTTTGCACAGAAAAAAACACAAGTAGTTGTTTCTGTGTCTGAGTGTTGTGGTAATTGGTCGACTTACTTGTACTATTTGTGTCTTTGACTGACATTTAGGGCAACTAGCAAACAAGCGCCACATGGTTTTACCCACGGATAAAAGGAAACCTTTGTGTCAATACAGTAAGCTATCTTCATTTCAAAATTCATCCAAATCCATCCAGTCGTTCAAGCGTGAAGGAGTAACAAACATACACACAAACTTTCGTCTTTATAATATTAGTGTAATGTGATGACTGCCTGCACTTTATAGTTTTGCTTAGTAGACACTCTGAGCCTCTGACATTATACTACTTGGTTGGACGAATTAGTAGTTTAATATGGATAGACAATTTTGATGCATCTCATATTAAAATATTTAGTGGTGAATACGTTAGATTACAACTAAAACATTAAATAAATGTGTGGACATTTCACATAGCGCGATCCAGTCCCAAACTAAACAAAGCTTACTATGGGAACCAGAAAAAAGATCACCCCAAATTCATATCTTTTTTTACCAGTATTACCAGTTGTTTCGTTTTTAAAATCAGTAAAAGGTGTCATAATGGTACTGTAAATAAAGCACAGCCATAGCTCCATTTTACGACCACAATTCGTCTCTTCCCGCCTTTTGTGGTAATTTAATCGTTTCCCGGATTAGGGAGAATTAATGAAGAGATTTTTCCTCATTTCTTTTAAAAGTTCTTTGGACGATGAAGGATTAGTGGTGTTGCTCTGTCACTGTCCATTTATGGAATTCAATTGTGACCTTTGTAATATTTTTCTGTTGTTAAAAAAATGAGTTTTTTTCAATGATGTCAGAAGTACGTATCTGTATTATTTATAGCCATTGTCGTAAAATAATATAACGGTCACAGATAAAATATCACTATCTAGACTTGTTTAGCCTATTTTAAAAGTGTGCGTGCGTAGAGTACTGCGCGTAGCAGCTTAGTAAGCTGCGTAGAGGGTCACAAGCATAGGGCACGACCAAATTAAGCTTAAACATTGCTGTCTTAAACAATAATAATAATAATAACGCCCAACAGTCACATACATAGATCCTGGACCCTAACTAGGATTCCCTGTAGGAACTACAAGGACCATGGTCCTACAACACCCAGACACAGAACAGATATTTGCGCTTTTTTTTTCGGGGACAAATACTTGTCCTGTCGCGGGAATCGAACCCGCCACCTCCGGGTTATGAGCCGGCCTGCTCAACCACCACGCCACGGAGGCTGTCTACACTGGGCTTTCATGCAAAAAAGTTAACTAAATAAATCTAGTTAGCTAGTGTGGGTGTGCCTGTAGTAGAAAAAATAATGGCATTAAACGGTCACCCACCTTAGTACCGACAGCAGCAGCAGTAAGCATTGTTTAACTTTAGTATCGGTTTGAAATGCTAGTCGTGCTTTTTGTGCATAGGTACACAAAACTTAAAGTTAATCTCGTATTTTTGTCTTATAGTTGTCTTTAAACTGCTTCAAAATTATGCTTAGAAGTATTATACTTTATTGTAGAGCAAATAATAAACAATCAGCCAACGGTTGACTTTAGTATTATCAATAGAACCGCCTACTCAAAGCATTCAATAGGCGTTTTTCCTTTTTCTTTGATGAGTAACTTGATACGCTTTCACGCGGTGAGAGTTCAAACGGAATTTCCGAAAGCTGTTAACTTTTCAGCTTGTCATTTGACTGATTGTAGTTCGTTAACACAAATAAGGTAGGTAAAGTATGGCTTACCAACTAGCAGTATGGGTATAAAAACGAACAAAAAAAATCACGTTTGTTGTATGGGAGCCCCCTTAAATATTTTTTTAGTATTTGTTGTTATAGCGGCAACAGAAATACATCATCTGTGAAAATTTCAATCTTGTAACTATCATGGTTCATGAGATAGTGCCTGGTGACGCACAGACAGATAGACAGACAGACAGACAGACGGAGAGTGGAGACTTAGTAATAGGGTTCGCTATACCCTTTGGGTACGAAATTCTAAAACTTCACCAACCCTCACACTCACTAGGAGCCCAATAGATTTTGACCTACACTCTCTTCTCAGAAAAGTGACTGATTGGTCTTCGACGATGCAAATGATTTATTTCCTAATTAGGTACTTATAATAAAGTATTATTTATTCATAATAATAATAATAAGGAGTATTTCCTCAGCAACGAGTGCGGGATGCATCGCGATGTGGTGGCTAGCTCATCTTGCTAACGGAGAGTACTTGCACAGACACAACCTAGTGGCCAGGATCATTCATCAGCAACTTGCCCTTCAATACGGCCTTGTCGAGTCTGAGGTGCCGTACTACAAGTACACACCGGGGCCGGTTCTTGAAAATGGCCGTGCGTTGCTCTATTGGGACCGCTCTATCATCACGGACAGGACTATTGTAGCCAATAAGCCTGATATCGTGCTGGTAGACCGGTCCCAACGCCGGGCAGTGCTCGTTGACATCATCATTCCGCATGACGAGAACCTCGTGAAGGTTGAGAAGGACAAACTCAGCAACTATCTTGACTTGGCTCACGAGGTTACCGCCATGTGGAATGTTGACTCAACAAGCATTGTCCCGATAGTCGTTTCAGCGAACGGTCTTATAGCGAAGAGCCTCGACCAACACCCCGAGAGGCTCTCGCTAGACGGCTGGATCAAGGGTCAGATTCAGAAGGTGGTACTTCTTGACACGGCTCGTATTGTCAGGAGGTTCCTCACTCTGCAGCCCTGACCACCGGTAGCTTGGGTCCTGCCCCGCTGCCGGCGGCACTCTAGGCTTAGGTTTTTTTATATTATTTTTGCAACATAATTTTTATATCAATACTAGCTACTACCCGCGGCGTTGCCACGCGTGGACTACATTATATATGGCTATTACGCTAATTATTATCCTTGATATTCCTGGACCAATTTTGATGAAATCTCCACTCATGGCTACTTAAATATAGAATTTTCGATGATATTTCGATAAGTATCATCGAACTCATGATTAATTAAAACCTATATTAAATTAAAATCTAGGCTTTCAAAACATTTTTACAATAGGGCAAAGTCTAGCAAAGATACCAACCGCTAACGTTAACGCCAAATACTAACTCCAAAATGTACTGAAATGACGTTTCGGAAATCGCTAACTTTTCCGTAGCGAATGTCATTTCGATACATTTTTGGAGTTAGCGTGAGGCGTTAGCGTTAGTGATTGTGATCTTTCCTAGACCCCCAGGGCATTTTACATAACATGTTTCGTACACAGATTAGAGAAAAAATCTACTTCGTATCATTCCAAAGAGTATTATTATACTTCTGTATCATTCAAAGAGTATATAATTTATACGTAACGTAAGAGTATCATTGGCCCACTGCATTAGCCTATGGTGGTAATAGTATGCATTGGCCCTCAGACCTGTGGGCCAAACATAAACGTCATGTAATGACAAAAATAGGCGTAGCAAGGGTCAAGATTATACTCCCAAGGGTAAAGCTCTAACTATCACGGTTCATGAGATACAGCCTGGTGACAGACAGACAGACAGCCTGACAGACGTCGTCAGTCCGTTTTGGGTACGGAACCCTATTACTAAGGCTTCGCTGTCCGTCTGTCCGTCTGTCACCATCAGGCTGTATCTCATGAACCGTGATAGTTAGACAGCTGAAATCTTCACAGATGATATATTTTTGTTGCCGCTATTACAAAAAATACAGAATAAAATAAGTATTTAACCCCTTAAATACTTATTTTATTCTGTATTTTAGTGTTTTTTCTCTCTCATACATCAAACGTTTTTTTGCTAGTTTTTATAGATAATGATACGGAACCCTTCGTGCGCGAGCCCAACTCGCACTTGGCCGGTTATTTCTCTAATCTGCGGGCACTAAGTATAATTAACATGTTTGTATCTTGAATGCAATCGATTCATAATACTTACATATTATTTGATGGTATATCTATTTTACTCCAAAAACCCCAAACAACCTGCAAGGGCTTAAATAGAAAAACTAATAATGGTTAATCAAATCTAATAAATTGTAAAATTTAATTCTACTGTTTAATGCATATTACTACCGAAATTAACTTCTATTACTCTTTGTTCATGGCCTTACACACGTTTTTTTTCTTTAATTTGTGCCTCCAGATGGACTTTACGTGAAACATGTGAAATATTCAATAACAACACGACGAAAAATTACTATACTTAACACTGGCTAAATACACAATGTGTGGAGCCATAATACAACATAAAAAAAATTACTGTGACACAAACTAACCGTCAGTAGCCAAAAAAATTCACCATGAAGCGGCCATGTTGTATAAAATTCCGTCCGGTTTCGTAATGATATTTAATAATTTTGACCAATTTTTTTTAATGATATTTGTATTTTAATATATCCTATGTTGTGCGCTGGTTATTTCTAAGCATATTAGTGCAACCCGCATGAAAATCAGTTCAGTATCTAGGGATTTGTTCAATAACAAACAAACAAACAAACAAACAGCTACAAATTATTGTCCCTAGATGGCGTTAGATACGATAAATTAGAAAATGTATGGAGAAGGGTAAAAAGCCTTGTAGTCCTGCATCGCGGTTACGATATTTTTTGAACAATAGAACCTATGGGATAAATTAGATTTGAGATCATTATGTGTGTGTTCCATAGCGCATCAGAATTACACATTTATTATATGTAGGGATAGGGATTATAAAATAAAAAAACTTAAACTTAAGAAAAGAAAATAAATGAGTGAATAATAATAAATGTGTGGACATTTCACACAGCGCCATCTAGCCCCAAACTAAGCATAGCTTGTACTATGGGAACCAGATAACTGATACAATACTTAGATACTTTTTGTTTATAAATACATACATAGAATACAATATAACACCCAGACACAGAACAAACATCTATGTTCATTACAAATGTTTGTCCTGGGTAGGAATCGAACCCACAGCCCTCGGTTCAGAAGGCAGGGCTACTACCAACTGAGCTATCGGGCCCGTCGCCCGTTATTCAATATCATCATAAATATGATCAGTAACCACGGATACTGATTATATTGGCGATAGCACACCCGCCTACGTAGTTTCTTTGAAGACAAATAAGAACACGAATTTGATTTGGATGTCGAAGTTTGCAGACGAAATTAGTTTAATACTTGAAATTTAAGGTATGTAATTATGTGTATTGAAATGGTAGCGGAGTTTTACAAAAATGCAGTGCATAATCACAGTCATATGATTTCTATAGATATAACAATTATTATAGCTGCCATCTATGCATTTTACTTACAGATTTTACTAAATTATTTGCACCAGGAACTTGAGAATCAACAAAAAACCGATAAAGCCAACAAAATCAGTTAATCTCCTATAAAGCAGTGTTGCCCTAGTACTAAAATAAAAGAATAAAAAAAACATACAGATAATTCTCCATGCTTTGTGTAAGTATATCGAATGTTTTTTACGCTACAACTTACTCATTTTACTTCTTCAAAGTTGAACACAAAATTGTAAATCATGTGGGTAGAAAATGAAATTTGACACTTACAACAAAGATGCACCACGCGGGTTCACCCAATACGTACTTTTACCCAAGGGCCGGGCAAAATGTAACCCTACTGCCCTACCACAAAGTATACACAAACCATCATGGGTCGTGACAGTAATGCTTCAAGGTTACAATAATAATGTTCGAATTCTTACCATGAACTTATAAACTATTCTTGCGCGAGAACGAGACGTCTACATTTTTTTATAGCGTAATCACTGTCGCACGTCGCTTTCAACATGATTAACGGTATGACATGAAAGTTGTATTTGAGTGTAGATTTAAAGTGACGTCATCAAAACTACTCTGCGTCAACAACATAACAATATTCTTACTTTTATGTCATTTTTCAAAGTATAATTGAAGTAATAATGCTATAAGACCTTGTGGTGACCCCCCTAGTAGTATTAGCAATCTATGTGCAAAGTTTCATCCAAATTGGTTCACCCGTTTTGGCATGACAGCAACACAAACAAACGATTAAGACTTTATCGTAATGATTACTTTTTACTAGTAGGAAATGTGGGTTAAAAACGAAAACCGCCAAAATGCACGGTTACCTTTAATTTCCTAAAATGTACCTCAATTACGAAAATGGTCCTTGCGTTTGTACTGTTCAATTTGCTAAAATTAGTCCTAAATCCATAAAGCAAATAGCAATCGGTTTAATTGGTTTTAGTCGATGTACAGAGCTGTTAGCGTATTGAGTGCTTGCGCGTGGATTGAGTCTGTTCATAGATTGAGTCTGTCCATAGGTTGAGTCTACGTGTATTGAGCGTGCCAGGGCACGTAATGAGTGGCTTGTTCTAGTGTTTGAAGGTAGTTAGCGATTACGCATTGGAGGTATGTTGATTGAGGCATTGGAATCCGAAGATCAAAATAACTAAGCATTCACATTCATCGTTTACAGCCTAGAGATGTCTACTGCTGAACATAGGTCTCCCTGGAGAGCGCCAATTTGAGCGGCTGCTCGCCTCTTGCATCCATCGGTTCTCCGCAGTTTTAACCAGATGGTTGGTCTACCTAGTGGAGCCACCTACGATTTTTTCTCCATTGGTTGTTAGCCTAAGTGATATATTTGTTTAGGCTATAGTGCCTATAGTGCCTATGACCACCACCACTTGTCCAGTGTATGAATGCATCCAATTTTAATGATTTCTAGTTTATAACAGCTATGACCTTAGATTAACTTATCAATATTTTTATTAATTTAAAGGAAAATATCATGTATGAGGTTTGAAACCGCATCTATCCATCTTATTAAACGAAATATGATACGCTACCGTAACAAGCCATTCAATGCCATATACCTACTTCATCTTTTGAAACCAATTTCATTTGTGGACTATAAGCGTGACTATAAGATAATTGATTGAATCAGGCGTTACCTCGCGGAAGGTTCATCTTAAATACAAAATGAAACAAGAATATCTAGTGTAATTCCGCTAAAATACACCCAACAGCACACAACAACAACAGCTTTCCCAATATAGATAATCTTATTGATTTATTTTAGCGGAATTACACTAGATATTCTTGTTATATTTTGTATTTTTCGTGATTGTAAGGTAGGTACTACATCTAACTTCATCTTTGGTTTTGTATTGCGACGCAAGTTCTAATCCTTTTCGTGATTCAAAATTTTTGTTTGAATTAAATCAAATAACTCGTTAAAATTGTACCTCCGTTAAATTGTGAATGTGAATTTCAGAGTACTAATTTGTCACTACATTTTGCACTGAATCACGAAGCCAATTTGTGATTTATTGATGTATGTAGTTCTCCATTATCGCGGTCCACACACGTTGTGTCTGACGGTGATCCCTTGATGATTTGACGTGAACAGCCACAGGCAGCAGCGGCTGCTCTGTGGGTTTGTGATAAACCTGTAGTTTAGTTTAGAGTTTGTGTGTTTTGTTTATGATGAGTTTAATTTTGCATTATGTAACTTTTGAAATAGACGCTTCAGAAAATTTTAGGCAATGGAACGTGACAGCAATTCTTTTAACACTAAGGTACTTTATAGACTGGTACATACCAATAACACTTTAGAAATATGTAAATTAGGAAAAGGTTTTATTAGTTTTATTTTAATAGCTGGAATGAAACAGCAGTTATTAAATCATAATTATACAGTTTTTGGACATGTATTAGGGTCCCGTACTCAAGGTGTGTTGTGAATCCTATTACTAATGATCCGCTGTCCATCCGTCTGTCACATGAGGGGTCACCATAAGGTCTTATAGCATTACTTCAATGTTATTTCAATCATACATTGACAAATGACATAAAAGTAAGAAAACTTTAATGTTGCAGAGCCAGAGCAGTTTTGATGACGTCACGTTAAATTGTTCACTCAAATACAACTGTCATGTTGACACTGACGTGCGACAGTGATGACGCCATATAAAAATATAGACGTCTCGTTCACACGCAGGAATACTTTATAAGTTCATGGTACGGTTCATATTATTGTAACCTTGAAATAATAATGCAATGAAACATGATGGTTTTGTATTAGCTTGTGGTAGCCCAGCAGGCAGCTGAAATTTTCACAGATGACGTATTTCTGTTGCCGCTACAATTACAAATACTAAAAAAACCGAATAAAATAATTTTTTAAGTATTATGTGAAGCCGAAGTAACATGGCATAGGATTATACCAACAATATACATATTAATATTATCATAATAAATTATATAATAATAATAGTCAATTTATCTGTGAATAAGCTTACGTAAATAATACATTGAAAATAGAATTAGTACGATAAGAAAGATTAGTGGACAAAGGAAAGTAAACAGCCATAACATAACTTGGTCATTTGCCAGCAATGTGGTATTTTATTTGTTATACTATTTGTAATAATGAAAACCCCGCTTAAGTTTAAATGAACGGTTTCCCAGAATTGAATGAAGCACAAAACAAATCGTATGAAGTACAAAATGAATCGAATGAGGAACGAAATGAATCGAGTAGGATTGCGATTGAGGGTTTATGTGAAATGATTTTCTGTGCATTTATGCGCTGGATACAATTAGTAGTGAATATATTTTGTGTAAAGTATGGCGTGTATGCTTCTGTAGGAAATGTTCCGCATGAAAGAAGCATTTTAATGAGCTGTTGTAACGTTATACCGTGGCGTATAGAGCCAGAATAAAATAAAATGCAGTGTGTTAAAGCGGTACTATAGAAAAATTGTAAGATATGCTTTGCCATTCAATTAGTCACAAAAATACCTTAATCACAAATAGCAAAAATGATCAAAGTTTCCAAACTTTAAAAAAATCACAAACATATATCGATTTACACCCTTAATATTAGTGAGAAGTGATAAGAATATGAGATTGAGTATGGGAAAGTAAGATTAGATAGAATATATTTAACTCTACGTACTCTACGTCTGAGACGTGGTCTCTAACTGTTGGCCTCATTACTAAACTCAAAGTCGCGCAACGAGCTATGGAGAGGGCAATGCTCGGTGTTTCCCTGCGAGACAAGATCCGAAATGAGGAGATCCGCAGGAGAACTAAAATGACCGATGTAGCTCTTAGGATTAGCAAGTTGAAATGGCAATGGGCAGGCCACATCGCTCGTAGAACTGACAACCGATGGGGAAGAAAGGTTTTTGAGTGGCGACCACGATCTGGAAGACGAAGCGTAGGCCGGACCCCTCACTAGGTGGACCGACGACTTGGTGAAAGGCGTGGGGAGCAGGAGGCGAGCAGCCGCTCCGAGTGGCGCTGCCGGGGGGAGGCCTATGTTCAGCATTAGACGTCTTCAGGCTGTTAATGATGATGATGATGATGATGATGATGACTCTACGACTGCCCTCATAACTTTGTTGGTGGTATAGCTAAGCTGTCTTCAGCAGGCTTCCCACAAACTAAAACAAAACCAACATATTTCATGGCATTAATATTTCAAGGTTACAATAATATCGTTCGAATTCGTACCATGAACTTATAAAGTATTCCTGCGTGTGAACGAGACGTCTACATTTTTATATGGCGTTATCACTGTCGCATGTCAGTGTCAACATGGTGTAAAGGTATGACATGACAGTTGTATTTGAGTGAATGGTTTAACGTGACGTCATCAAAACTGCTCTGGCTCTGCAACATTACAGTATTCTTACTTTTATGTCATTTGTCAATGTCTGATTGAAGTAATAATGCTATAAGACGTTGTGGTTGCCCCCCAGGGCTGTCTTCTTGCTGGTTGTTGGTTCGATTCCTGGCGATACAATATTTGGTTTAATGAAACTTGGATATTTGTTTCATGTCTGAGTATCACATTGATGCAAACAAAATAATTCTATCAGTTATCTGGTGGTCAAGCTTTGCTTGGGTTGGGACTATATGTACCTCTATAGTTTTGTTAATAATTATGGTTTTCTTTATCTAATTATTATTATAATGCTTCTGACATGTGTGAGGTATTGAACCTACATTACTAAAATGGTATATTTAGGATGTAATTACAAGTGTTTAAAATTTTGTATTGAACCATGCAGGATTTTAATGTCTTGCCCCAACAAAATTCAACGATTTTCCAATAGAAACTGTACAGAAATAAAATCTTTCCTCTCAACGTTCAAACGAAAAAACAAAGAAAGATTTCTCAGTCGCAATTAGACTTCGATATTTTCTTTCATCAAGCCGGCTATATCGATAATTTCACAAATGTTAGAAGAAATCAAAGCTTTGATGTTATTTATAATTTGATTGCCGTTTTATGTCGTGGGTAATAGGCTATTAGGGTCTGGATTTACTAGATTGTAGGAGGAGATGAGTTTCAAGAATGAAATTTGATAGGGTCGATGGGATTACGACTAATGTATTTTTTGCTTGTGTAACACTTTCTATAAGTATCATCATCATCATCATCATCATCATCAACAACCTAAAGACGTCCACTGCTGAACATAGTTCTCACCCAGATAGCGCCACTTTGAGCGGCTACTCTCCTCGCATCATCGGTCTACCTAGTGGGAGGTGCCTAGGCCTACGCCTGCGCCTTCCGGTCCGTGGTCACTACTCAAAAACCATCCCCATCGGTTGTCAGTTCTGCGAGCGATGTGGTTCGCATGCCCACTGCTATAGGTACCACCAAAACCATCCTTTAATTTGCAAAAAATATAGTTGTTAAGACTTCCACTGCTGATTCCCCCCCCTCTATCTCTCCTCTCCCCCTCCACATAGAGCGCCAATTTGAGCGGCTGCCTCTTGGTCTGGGTCAAATGTAAGTAGTCCTTATGCAAAATTTCAATGTTAATAGGTAATTTTATACTTAATGTAATGAAATACAACGAAAAACATACATCAGATAAAATGTCTATGTGATACGAAGAGATTTAGCAATCTCCTGATGCAACTGCGAAATAACCACTACTTACTTCTTTTCTGTGTGAATGGTCCACGAATTTTTTTTACGTTGTTCTTCGCTCCTCCTCGATTAAATTTGGTGTAGTGGACACCAACCCTTAAGTTATTACAAACTAATACGCACTTACGTGTCGTTATCTAGTTTCAACAGGCTCGTGAAATTTAATGAGAAAAGTTTATAAAATTTTATTTCTACCTGCTCAATTGCTCATGTCCGACATTACTTTTTTAATATATGGCTAAATTAAGTTAGCGTATGACAAACATGTAGTCTTATAAAACAAACAAAACAAACACAAACAACAAATTTTTTTTTTTTCAAAAATTATGACGATCGCCGAGATGCCTGTTTGATACGAAAACAATACTTTAAATTTTTTTTTGTACTTTATCCATGAATGGTGAAGTAACGTAAATGTAAGGGTTATTAGTTCGTAGAGCTCGTAGCACTTGTGACACAATCGTAACGCTCGTAGCGTATTCGTAGCACACGTAGCGTATTCGTAGCGCTCACAGCACAATCGTAGTACTTGTAGCGTTTATTGCACTTCAAGCGTTAAAATTTCCCATCTATAAGCCAGACATTCATCATCATCATCAGCCCGTAGATGTCCACTGCTGAGTATAGGCCTCCCCCCGGGAGCGCCACTCGGAGCGGCTGCTCGCCTCTTGCATCCATCGGCTCCTCGGCGGTTTTCACCAGGTCGTCGGTCCACCTAGAGGGAGGTGCCTACGCTGCGCCTTCCGGTTCGTGGTCGCCACTCGAGAACCTTTCTTCCCCATCGCTTGTCAATTCTGCGAGCGATGTGGTTCGCCTGCCCATTGCCATTTCAACTTGCTCACTTTAAGCGCTATATCGGTCACTTTAGTCCTTCTGCGGATTTCGTCGTTCCGGATCTTATCTCGCAGGGAAACACCGAGCAGTCATCATAGACATTACTTTTAAATAAAATTGTACTTATGTTTGTATTACAATTATGTTTTAGTACCAAACTACTTCACTTTGATCCCCATTTAATTGTATAATTTCCATGCCAAAGTCTACAGGATCAGTAATTTAAATTATTATAGAGCATTGGTAAGTCACAAGAGGGAATAGGAGAGCGCTGCCCGCGGCAATATGGCCGGACAGTCCTTAATCTTCTGCTGCTAATTGGGAACTGTAATCAGAGCTCGGTGGATGGTGTCGCTTGAATTAGAGGTACAGTCGCGCTCATAGTAGTTATATAAATAAAAGTCCAAAGCTTATCGAGATATATTCCCATCTGTCTATGTTGTAGTTTTACGATTCCGTCAGTTCATTACGAAATGTCGTATCACGAATGATAGATTTAGTGTTATTTTGTATCATGAAATAGAAAAAAAAAACAGAATTATGAAAAGTTAGTACTAAATAGATAATGATACAGATTTCAAAAAAGCCTGGTGAAATCCGCAGGGAGCCGATGGATGCAGGAGGCGAGCAGCCGCTCTTAGTGGCGCTCCCTGGGGGAGGCCTATGTTCAGCAGTGGACGTCTTCGGGCTGTTAATGATGATGATGACAAATTTCAAAATAGAACTGTGAATTATTATAGGTCATTTAAGTTATGGGATTTCTTTTCTTCTTATTTAGCTATGTCGCACTGAAGTATAACAACCTTTGCTAAAGACTTTTTTATAACAGAATGTAGCATGAACACAAAAAAAAAAATATTATGGTGATATTGATAGCAAAAAACACTTATTTGAGTTCCAACTAGTTTACGTTTGTTTTTGATCCAAATTTTTATGCAATTATTATGACTTTTGAACACAACTGTACTTACTCGATTACATTAAGGGCTATAATCGTATATTTCCCTTTGGATAAAGTAACAAGACAGGTAGGTTGTGAGTTTAATTATCTGACGAAGGATATGCTTTCAATAGGAACATTATTAGAGAAAAAAAGGCTTTGAACTCAATATGAAATACATAACTATATTAGGTAAAAAGTGTGTTATGATTATGAATCATTTAAGTGAGTTACAGAAAAAATTGCAGGCATTTTTGGGTTGCCATTTCCAATAAATTATTTCACAATTTTGGGCGAAATGCAATACCACCGAGTGACTAGCATACAAAATACGTTTTGACCTCAATACTTAATACTAAATTATTTAATACAGGTGGTATGTATGTGTGTGCAGGACATATGACCCCACCAGGGTATAACAACAGTTAGGTCCAGAACCAGGCCGATTTAGTAAATAAATCTACAAAAAGCTTTTGGGCAATCTTTTTACTAAAATGGCACCTTTTTGATTACAGTTCGTAAACCTAAGCGTACTTTATAGATTGGTAATTTTTTTTTATTGAATGTGATACTCACATTTCGTCCCGTAGATGGAAAACCTCAAGGTGTAGCATTTGCCCCGTATAAAAATTAACGTACCTGTAAAAGTAAAACGAATAATTACTGCAAATACATTTTGATATCTATTACAAAACTATTTGAAATTAATATAACATACTTGAACAAGCATAATAATAACTAGAAAATAACGCAGGGGCGGCTTTGTTGCGAGCCATTGGCGAGTGGCGACACCGCGTACCCTGATCCCAAGGGGCTAAGTGAGACCCCTGACCCCCACCCCCGGCTTGCCTTAACTGGCTGTCTGGGGGGTGGAAGTCGCAAGAGCTAAAAACCTAAGCTCCAGGGTGGAAGTGTTAAAGGGCATAACGCCGCGAGTAGCGTTCAGTGAAAGTGCAGCACACCTCTCGACACCCTAAGCCACCCACACCAATGTTGCTTCCTCGGCACCAATATGCGGTAGCAACTACAGGAGACCTATTTAGTGGGTGGCAAGTCATCACCTGCCTCAAGCATTTTGCTATGAGTCAAAATTGGCAGGTGCCGTTTTTTTATTCAACAACCAATGTCACCATTCATCAAAAGTTCACCATAATAGCCCAGATTTATTTTATAACTGTTTACGAAAAATAGTCAATAATAATGCCATACCATGCCTTGTCTGTTGTAATAATTAATCATGTATTCAAAAGGGCCTCTTGGTGTTAGTTTCGGCCCCACCAATGCCTTCCAAATGTCCGGGTTAGACCCAAGAGTCTAAAGACATAATAGAAATACTAGAATGTTATGAAACAGCAAGTAATTTTTTTTTTTCAAATTTTGTAGATTTCATATTAGGCCAAGATAAAATGAAACTTTAACGTGGAATCAACCTGAATTCGAATGTTCCTGAGAACAAAAACTGAGTCGAAAATAAGTGCCGCCAAAATGTTAAGTACTCAATTTAAATTATTGGCCGAACGATATTAATATTGGATTGTTTAACACGTTTTAATAATTCCTAATATTGACGCAAGCATAATTTACTATTTTGTTCTTTATAAGGTAATATTTTTTACTTTTTTTTACCTATCTTGTTATTTGAGTTAAATAAATATAATGTCACTCTAAATAGAGAGTAAAAACATGAAAATACATGAATTATAAAAAAAAAAAACATTATAACTATTAAATAATCAGTTATAACAAATCATTTCATCGGAATTAAATATGCTTTTTGTTTTGTGTGTTTTTTATGCAAAATATTGAATGGGAGCAGATATACGATATACTTGTCTGTATGAAAGTTATGAACGAGATAATTATGTAAAAGAGTTTCATAAAGTAACAAAATACTTTGTGATAAAGCTTAGGAAAATCTTCTTTGAGGGAGCTTTCTTTGATACATAAAGATTCCGTGCCCACTTTTCTATGAGAAAACTGATTAGTATTAAATCTTTTTATGGAAATAAAAACGATCTGCTTAGTAAGTAAAATTATTCAGCGATTTTAATAAATATGTTGGGTATAATTTCAACATTAAAATTACTGGATATATTATGCTATCATAATAATGATTTCTATTTCCATTTTGGTTTAATGATACGTAATATAAAATGTTAGTATAATTAATATTTTGCTTTGCTTCCGGTAAGGCGCGGCGCAGGAGGCGTAGGTCATAAAGCGATCTAAAGTATAACAATTTAGCAATCGCAAATAGCACGGTATGATTTTGCATATTTACGACTTAAGTATAGAAAAATAATAAGCAGTTATAATCCAAAATTAAATACCTACGTGCCAATATTTGGATCAAACAAAGTTATTTTAAATTTGAATTTATACAGACGTTCAAACCAATAAATTGCTTTTTTACTTCCTCACGTTCAGCTACACGTGAAAGGATCTATAAAACAGATCTAGAGACCGAAAACGAGCTAAAAAGCATTGGATTTACAAAATGAACTGTATGTGTGATCAATAAAATAGATAGAAACGTAAACCACGTTTCTATCTATTTTATTGATCACACATGAAGTTGGGCGATGTCCGTACAATGCTGCAAATTTTAGAGATGTTAAACAGGGGTGACAAAACGCATTCCGCTTATTTAGATAGATATAATTATATAGATCAACTCTTTATTGTAACATACAAACTTAAGAAAAGATAGGCGCAGGTAATATAAAAAAAATGCTTCCTCATATTTTTATTGTTGGATAGGCTTGCGCTTGCTCCCGATGGCTAGTGGCGATGCGGTCTAGGGTGCAACGCGCTTGCCTATATAGAAGATTAAAACATCTTCATCAGATTGATTAATTCTCTTGAAACATTTAGTCTGAATGTCTGTCTGATCCCAAGAGTTTACGATTTCACCAATGACATGAAATTTCTAAAATATTAATAAAAATACAATCAACATGTAAGTAAATCATAAAATTTGAAAAAAAAAAAAACTGAAGGGCGTAGTAAGAAATAAATAACGCCTAACGATCACATACATAGATCCTGGACCCTAACTAGGAGTCCCTGTATCTAGGGATCCAGGAACTACGAGGAACATGGTCCCACAACACCCAGACACAAACCAAGTATTTGCGCTTTTTTTTTTCGGGCACAAATACTTGTTCTGTCGCGGGAATTGAACCCACCACCTCCGGGTTATGAGCCGACCTGCTCAACCACCACACCGCGGAGGCTGTCAAATAAATGATTCTGATTTATCAATACTTTAAATCCTCCTACAAAACCGAAAGTCAATACCAAAAGTTTCAACAGTAGAAAGTAGAGTCTCGATTTACTAGATTCTTTCTAATATAAACCTACATCTATTATAGTTATCTGTGACGAGAGAGGGGTCAGATTTATAGGGACCGTAATGTTTTATGTCTCACAGACAAATGGCTTTTACCCCCATTTTGCTCCTAGTTTTATTCCAACATGGCTTCAACTAGGTACTAGACGAGAAACCCGCTAATTGAGTATGTAGAAACTTTGATGAAGAGGTTGTATTGTGGATAGAAGTTTTGTTCCATCCAATTACTATGTGGGTAGTAGAGATTTGCAAAATGTTCTGCTGTGTTTCTTTTTTATTAGTTTGAGATAGCGTTAACATCTTTATCCTTTTATTTTAAATAATATTTAATTTATTTCACAAAATCCACAGATAGGGTTGGTCTTGTATCAACCCACCTGTGCATCAGCTTCTCCCATCAAGATAGGGGAGGGGGGTTGTTTTATTGACCATGCTTGGAGGCAAATGCTCCTGTTCATTCCCCGGATCCTGGAGCATTTTCATTTCCGCCAATTTTTGCGGAAACCTATAATAATAATATATTGTGGAAAAAAGAAAAAATAGCAGTTCTAAAGCTTGTTTATTCTAGTGCATTGAAGAAAAATACAGCAGTGTTGGGAAATCTTTGTTCCTGGCACTACCAAAGGTATTTTCAGTGTGTGTACATATATTTCAAATTCGAACAAAGGTCGCCCGAGCGTGTCTGTTCGCTTTCCGGGCCGTTGGACTCGGGGCAAGGCTCCAAATTCACATCCAAAATACATTATTGTACACCTTCGTATATACCTAATTCATGCAAAAATAACCCTTACCTACATTTTATTACGACTTGGATTTTAAAAACAATTTGATTAGTCTTGTGAAATGTTCAGCCAGTTCATTTGTGTGTTAGAAGATAGGTAGATTTTAAGCTTTAATGTTTATATTTAGAATTGATGCGACCTTGTAAAGAAATGTTCTCGATTGGCGACCACGAACTGGAACACGCGATAGTAGAGCGATCAAAACCAACCGACCATCTGAGGGGCCGACGTGATCAAAACCAGAGGAAGTCATAACAATAAAGCGGCATGCAGCTGCTCAAATTGGCGATTTGAAAGAGGCCAGGTTAATAATAGACGGCATCCAATTCATGATGAAAATGATGATCTTGTAAATGTGGATTTTAAAGGTAGATTTCTCAAACGCTCTATAAACGAGTAATAAGCAACAGGAGCTATCGTCGTCTCCTAAGATCATATAGCATAACAAAAAGTCAATCGTGGGTGATTGTCAAGGCTTACCTAACTCTTGTTGTATGACACCAATCAGAACAATCGGCTTCAGTGCCGTAAGTCGCACAAGCCAAGTAAGTAGCAATCCTTGAAATTTCAGAATATTATTGTACAATATTTAAATAATTTTGAGTAGGGTAAAGTAAGATAAGCAGGGTTATTGTGAAAGAGGTTGGGATTACCTTTTTCAAGATCATTTCACCTGAATTAAGATATATAAGGGCGTTTTATGAAGTTAATTATGCTTTGAATAGATACCTAAACATATTTGAAATATAAGCAATTTGATTTAGACACTTTTATTTCATTTCATTTCACTTAACTGGAACTCTTAACTAAAAGTAGGCAAAAATATAATTGTAGGAATCACAGAGAAAAAAAAAGGCTTCCCCAGGCTTTGTTTCATAGCTCTGTGGTAGGGATGGTCTAGAATCTTTTTTGTTATTGTTGGGCGTTATTTATAATTTTTTCATTTCCGTTTCCTCACGAAAACATGATCATTAACTAAACCAAAATTCAATAGAATTCCATCTTACTAAGATCCTCGCTTACAGACAGCAAAACATTGCATAATGAACTCAATGGTTTTGAAGAGAAAGTCAACTTTGCCTTTGCATCTTTTACTCGTTCAGGAGCCAAGCGCCATAATTAGTTACGGAACTCGTGCTTTGCTAATTTAAAACGATCTTTACGTATCTAGTTACATAATGTTGCCAGAGAAGAAAACTCTTCCTGAGAAGTTGCCGAACTTATAGTTTAGCATATTTAATAGTCTCATCTGGATCTAGAGACAAATAAGCTCAAAGATAAGGCTGGAGTTTACATATATAGCCTAGCTGTGTGGATGCAGCTTAAGAGCAAAACGGGTTGTAAAATGGTCTGTTATATTATTTTGTCTTCTAGACTTGGTCCAGAAATGTTTTTATAATGTAAGGGCTCTCACGTGAACAAATTATTGAAGTCTTATTTTCTCAACTTCTAGTTAATATGGGATAACGATTGCCTTAAATAATAGGCACAGACCGCAGAAAACTACACAAATTTACAGATTTTCAAATATTCAAATCACGGGTTTATATTCCGTTTTCGATTCAAATTTTTCCTTTACAAATATAATCCGTGAATTAACGCTAAGCAGACGATACTGCTATATAACTCGTAAAAATAGTTTTTTTTTATTGGTACTAGTCATTATTTCATGAGTCCTGGGGGCAACCACAACGTCTTATAGCATTATTAGTTCAATATAACTTCAATCAGCCAACGCAGTTTTGATGACGTCACGTGAAATAGTTCACTCAAATACAACTGTCATGTCATACTTTTACATCATGTTGACACTGACGTGCGACAGTGATAATGCCATATAAAAATGTAGACGTCTCGTACACACGCAGGAATACTTTATAAGTTCATGTTACGAATTCAAACAATATTATTCTAACCTTGAAATAATAATGCCATGAAATATGATGGTTTTGTATTAGTTTGTGGTAGCCCAGCTGTGCTTTTATCAGGTAGAAGCCTTTAGACTAAATTCCGAATTCAACTATTCAGAAATGCAGTGCCGTCAGTCCCCTTAATTGGTGGTCAGATTGGACAGAACAGGATATTGTGCGGTTGAATGGGAGCGGACGGCGAAATTGAAATATTTCGACCGCTGGATAGTGGCTTGCTACGGCTGTCACTTGCAGGAGGAGCATTGGACATATATCATTGAGATATTTCACTTTAAAGTCTTCAGCATAGGCTGGCCCCCCACCACGTGGACCGACGATCTGGTAACACCGCGGGTAGTCGATGGATGCACGAGGCAAGCAGTCACTCAAGGTGGAGCTCTATGGGGGAGGACAACGTAAAATGACCCCTCAAGGGGCCGGGGCCAAGAGGCCGTTTAGGAATTTTATTATGTATTTTGTGTTATAAGCACTAAGTAATAAAGTCATGAAAAATTGCAAACTATACAGGTCAAAAATATTTCTTTAATCAAAATATCTATCGACAGAACAAGCGTGGCTCAGCGGTTTGCACGTCGACGCACCGTGATTTCAATGTGGATGTTTTGTATTAGTCTACAGAATATCCTGCCTGACGTACGACTCACGTTCATCTTACGTACATCTTATACATAACGTTCTTCTAAAAATGATGGGTCAAATGCATAGATTTATATAATTATCAGGATATGCCCGAAGGAGCATTTTATTTTTTCAAAATGGCGTGGGAGAAGTCAGCGCCATCTATTAGATTTCGCGTGAACAACGACAAGTTGAGAAAGTTATGTGCCTATCACTGCCATTATGTCCGTCAATGTTTATGTCTACAATGATTATTCGAAATATAAATTCGATTATTTTGTTACAAAACAGAGTGTAATATTGAAAATATTGAATTACTTGAGGTAAGAAACTTGGTCTTTCTTTTTACTGCACTTTTGAGTATAGATTGTGCAACCCTTCACAATACAACTTGGCATATTTTGTTTGTGACATTCGACCGATGCCTTCTAACTTCCATCACAGACTGAGCGCTAGTGGATGCCAATCTGTGAAATTGGCTCCCACTTTGAAGCGACGTTTTAACCTGTCATTAGGCTTGTCCTTAATATATATGTCTATGGGTGCTCAATAAAGTATTATTGTACCTATTGTATCGTGCAGCGATGGATACTGAATCGAATATCAAGGTGTACAATCTATTCCGCAAAAAAGATGAACTCATCGCTACCATAGCAATATAACCTTTATAACCAAATCATAAAGTCCAAACGAACAATTGTGGGCAACCCGTTCTTTGATTCAAAACCTATGAAATTTTTATGCACCTATCAAATACGGAGCTGCCTAAACCGCTTACATAGACAACGACGCATTTTACTGGCTATAATACCATACTGTTCGGATTCAAATTTTATCTATGATTTCGTAGGGATTACATATTTACAGAATTGTTTAGAAATACATTTACGTGTATCTGATTGGAATGTATTTTGTTTACACTTTTCACAATGTCTTCTTGCTTATCGCATCTAATTATAAGCAAGGATAAAGATGCTGAAATAACCTGATTGCAACACATTATTTTGACCTTAACTTTGACTATAATATAAAATAGGTAGTAGATATGAAAAATAATATAATAATGTTATGCTAATTTCAAACTACACTTAGTACGTAATAATTGATTGACTGGTTCAATTTTTAGTCTTCATAAAGTGGTTTTTTTTATTTTTATATAAGGTGAAGTGACGAGCTAGTCATCCGTCTGATGTTAAGTGTCATAGCAGTTTTTTCAACTGTTGAACTTTCTGAACAAATCTTACTGTTCAAATCTTATGGCTCCCGTCAACAAAATTAGACGAAATGTCCAAAAAATACGTCCTCCATCTATTCATCTCCAAGTAAACAGAAAAGCCAATAAAACCACAACAAACAAGTGCAAATAAAACCCACGTTTATAGCACGATAATTTACAGTCGTAAATAGCATATTTCATTTTACACAGCACCCATGACAGCCAGTTTTAGGGGTCAATTTTCACGTTTTCGCACCCATTTTGTCGTTGACGTTATGGCGTTTTTTTGTAGTCAGCTTTTTATGTGAAAGCCTTTGTGTAAGCGGGTTTCATAGGAAAACCTTGCTGATCGTATAGGCACATTATAGTCATATTTTATTGAAGTTTCAGCACATGTGTGAGCACACTCTGAATATTTATTCCACGTTATATGAGTTAATATACTTTTGTTGACACGGTTTCTGCATGGTCCGGTTATTATTCAACTGCCAGTCTTTTTTGACTTAGTGTGAGTCCTGGTATAAGACCGACCACCATATAACTTCCCGTGGGTGACGAAAGAGTCGGAAGGGAATATCCTTGAAATAAATAGGCAGCGTTCTACTGGGTCTGCATTAAAATTTACTGTTACCACCATGATGTCTCCGAACCGTGGTTTTTATGCCCACCTCCTCAAGTTCAGCAGTGGACGCCAAAAAAGTTGATGATGAATCATCATCATCATCAGATGAAGATCATATAGAAGCCGGCCCTAAGGATGATCCATCACTAACACTGGCACCGAATATACCATACCACCCAGTCTATTATGAAAACGTTACATCAAAAATAAAATAACAACACAATATTAACGGATAATAACAACTATACAGAGGTCGCCCGAAGAATCCAACTCGGCTGGGCAGCGTTCGGGATGCTTCGGCCCATCTTTTTGTCCAAAATACCACTAAGCCTGAAAACAAAAGTTTTCAATCAATGTGTGTTGCCAGTGATGACTTATGGAACTGAGACGTGGTCTCTAACTGTTGGCCTCATTACTAAGCTCAGAGTCGCGCCACGAGCTATGGAGAGAGCAATGATCGGTGTTTCCCTGCGAGATAAGATCCGAAATGAGGAGATCCGCAGGAGAACTAAAGTAACTGATGTAGCTCTTAGGATTAGCAAGTTGAAATGGCAATGGGCAGGCCACATCGCTCGTAGAACTGACAACCGATGGGGAAGACAGGTTCTCGAGTGGCGACCACGATCTGGAAGACGAGGCGTAGGCCGGCCCCCCACTAGGTGGACCGACGACCTGGTGAAAGCCGCGGGGAGCCGATGGATGCAGGAGGCGAGCAGCCGCTCTAAGTGGCGCTCACTGGGGGAGGCCTATGTTCAGCAGTGGACGTCTTCAGGCTGTTAATGATGATGATGATGATGAACAACTATACAAAACTGATCTATCAGACAGCAATAGCGGTAATATAGTCTGTGGAAATAGTAAGCAAAATGTCCAAAAAATTCTTACACTGCGTGTCATCAACCTCTACTGGGCCATTATTCCGTATCGATTCCTTACTTCGAAACCACGCGAATTCCTTGTCTTACATAAGAAATCTGCGAAACTGTATTTTCTATGAAACGAAAACAAAACCGCGTGAAATGAATTTGGAATTAGCGCGATTTGACTGTCAAAAATCGTATGTTTTACCGAGACGCGTTCCGAAACATCAACACATCAAAAGATATGACCACTTATGTCAATATATTTTATTCAAAATAAAGATAACTTTAATATAAAGTGAAGGTATATCTGACGCTTTGACACGATTTGAACAAGACACGATAACGACGTGGTTTCGTATCGTGTGGAATCTGTGTTTCCATAGAGAATAACCGCCCTGGAAAACGGACCTTCACTCACAGAGAGAGTGTATAGGCTTTGGCCAATGAGACACACATGGGATTTTTTAATATGATTGTTTCCACACAATGTTTTTTCTTCGCCGTTGCAGGAGCAAGCGAGTGCAAATTCCGAACACAACTTGAAAATACACTCTGATAAAAGTCTTAGCTCGGATATACGCACAAACGGCACGAATCTTTAAGGGTTTCTTGGTACTAGGTTCCGAAAACGAAACCGTAAAAAGGACGGCGTAAAGTTTAGATTAATGTCACATTCATATTGAGCGCGGCCTTTATTTACGACTTCGTATTTTGTGACGAAACCAACACAATAGCAAACTGAAATCTTGTTCTACTTCTGTACAATAAATGTTAGTGTAATCCTCTTACGAAAGGAAACAGTCTTTGTTAAGAAAATATAAAGAGAAAATATAAAATGAAGTATCTATCGAATATCCTGAAAATGGGTAGCGTATTCTCGTTAGAATTTCTAGTTTTCTAGTTAGATCTTCTGCGATCACCAATATGGCTGCCAAGTGTGGTGATTAGGGGAATCCCCTTCCTATGTTCATCAGAAAAAAAAACATTCGTTCAAGACATTCGGTTCGGTTTTCTTTTTTTTAGTTAACTTTTTTCAGCAGATTTGTGAGATATCAAATGCAGATCGAAGTTATTAACCAGAAAACTAAGAGTACTGAAAGTATCTGTAGAAATAGCCGTTGGAGTAAATAGAGTGGAGACTACAGACCTATAATATTCTCTATTTTAAATATTTTTTAGAGACCCGTGAATTATTATTGAAAGACGTAGAGGTGGATGCCCTGCAGCGAGATGGAGCGATAACATAAGATAGCAATTGAAAGACGCGCCCATCATGACCAGGCCTATTTACGAATGTTACATGGTTTTTTAGTAGCTTGTATCCAGCAGTGTGACGATCATCATCATCATCATCATCATCATCATCATCATCATTAACAGCCTGAAGACGTCCACTGCTGAACATAGGCTCCTCCATGGAGCGCCACTTAGAGCGACTGCTCGCCTCCTGCTTCCATCGGCTCCCCGCGGCTTTCACCAGATCGTCAGTCCACCTAGTGGAAGGCCTACGCTGCGGTCTCCGGTTCGTGGTCGCCATTTCAAAGTGTAAATATAGCTAATTTAGGTCAACCTTTTTTATATAATTGATTGATGTTACTAAGCTGGCGACCATAAACATTTGATGTAATATTTCCCGAAAATCCAAAATTAGGTATTACTCAGTGACATTTGACGCGGCGGCACGCGCTATGAGCACCGTAATGGCGAACTTTATGGAATTTTTATGATAAAAGTAATAAAACGTATAATCACGTCACATCGAGGTGTCGTATGAAAATCCCTTCCCCCATGAGCTATAAATGGATATGTTCTGTTATGATGTGGTTAATTAAATAGATATCTGTGTAGAATTTTTAGTTTTTGGTAAATATCCCGTAAGTACTATTAAAAACGTAGAATTCTTAGGTTACTTTTTACAGTTTGACAGCCTCCGTGGTGTGGTGGTTGAGCAGGTCGGCTCTTAACCCGGAGGTGGCGGGTTCGATTCCCGCAACAAGACAAGTATTTGTGCCCGAAAAAAAAAGCGCAAATACTTGTTCTGTGTCTGGGTGTTGTGGGACCATGGTCCTCGTAGTTCCTGGGTCCCTAGATACAGGGAATCCTAGTTAGGGTCCAGGATCTATGTATGTGATCGTTGGGCGTAAAAAAAAAAAAAAAAAAAAAAACTTTGACAGGGTTTTTCACCCATGGTAAATCTACACTCCATCTAATGTAAGAATGCGTTTGACAGCTACAGGAAAATAGTCAAAAAACTATATTAAAACATTTAAATGTTTCATTATAGCTAATGTATAATCTACTGCCACCCAACCAATAGAGTTGTTGGCAAAAATGATCCCAATTTTCAGTTTTTGTTTAGATTTTTACTATTTCATTATAGCTGTCAAACACATTATTACATTAGATGGACAATTTGCTACAGATGTCCATTGGTTACGGTGACCTCTTCCCATCTAGAGGGCCGTGTGGTTACCTACTTACAGCATAAAAAGATCACCAATAAGCCTCCATTCGCCGATTCTTCCATTCATCCTTTTCCTTTATCTTTTCCCCCTCCCCTTCTCTCTTCCTTCATAAGGCGTAAAAACTAATTTCAGCTAATAATTTTCCAATGGAAGCTAATGAAACACGTAGGTATGGTAATAATATTTCGTCCTTCAACTGTTTTAGTTCACGATCAAAAATGTTTTCCAAGCTGCTGTCCACAGACTGCTAGCCAAAAACTTTTGGCATCCACCACCACGGCATTGTATCTAATGGAAAAATAGCTCGTATATCTAGATATGGTTTTTATAGTCAAGAAAATTTACAGAAGAACTGAATCTTATGAAATAGGTATAAAAACTATTTTAAGATGACTATTAAAAATTTTATATTATATTTACCTTAAATAGGCAAAATGGCATCTAATCACCTTGTAATTTATTAACAACGTTACAATTTTATATAATTATATCTTTGACGAAAGAGGCCTGGGTCCTATGTCACGGGTCTTGAGCCTAGTATGGGAAACAGGTGCTCCATCACTTTAACTTGTTCATCTATTTTTATGCCTAGTAAAATTTTCGTTTCATTTCATTTTTTTTTCATTTATTTTTTCATTCAACTACTTTTTTAACAAATAGTTGAATTAATTTATTTATCAGCTGTATACTACAAACGTTTGTGTAATGAACACAGGTATTTGGTCTGTATCTGGCTGTCATATTATATTCCATGTATGTATTTCCAAACAATAAGTATTTTTAAGTATTCTATCAGTTATCTGGTTCCTATAGTACAAGCTACGCTTAGTTTGGAGCTAGAAAGCGCTGTGTGAAATGTCAACATTTTTTTTTAATATCTCTCAGCAGTGGCCGGACATTCATTTTATGTCTACAATTTACAATATAATTAATGTAATACAAACAGATGCGTAGAGGGTTAGTTGCTGCGTAGACTCGATCTTTAGGTTACGAAGGTCTACAGTAAATAGCAGTAAAGCATTTTCTACTCTACGACTACACTCTTTGTAGGTGGTATATTATGTTCCAAATACTGGATAATACGCTTCCACAAAAGTGTACTGGTGGACATTCGCGGAAGCCTGTTATCTGAATTTTTCCGCACCGACCATGGTACAAGACACAAAGGGCATTTTTGTACGAAATGCTTCTAAATCCCCTAGCCATGCCCAAACAAGGAGTGATGATCCAGAAATCTTCACCCAAAAGACAAGTTCTAAATATTATCAGATTTAAGGTAACACAAAAATCCCCATAGGTTAAGACGATTCGTGTATGCACATGCACATAAATTTAATAGAGTAGATTTAACACTCTCTTACCTCAGGCGTAGGAACGAACTCGTCTTCTCTAAATCTGTGAATAATTCATGGCGAAGCGCACTTATTGCATTGAATGAATGCTCTACCCTATCGAAGAATGGTTCAAGTGTTTTAGCGGTTTTCTGTGAAAGAGTAAACTAAAGAAAATATAGAGGATTTCTTTTTGCTAGGTATAAAATTAATGATTTAGCAAATTTATTTTATGAGAATGAATGACGTGACGAGCTGGTTGTTCACCTGATGTTAAACAATACGGCCGCCCATAACAGTTGCAGTGTCACTCGAAACTTTAAAATAATAAAGTTTAGCGTGACACTGCACTGCACAATTCATCCTGAGACATTACACAGTCTGGTAATCAGATTACTACACTGTGTAATCAAGTCATAAAGTCTCATTTGCCCAGTAATTTCACTAGCTACAATGCCTTTCAAACTAGAACTTAGTAGTGCTTCCATAAATACTGTCATCATCACCATCATCATTATCATCATCATCAACAGCCTGAAGACGTCCACTGCTGAACATAATCTCCCCAAAGAGCGCCACTTTGAGTAGCTGCTTGCCTCCCGCATCAATCGGCTACCCGCAGCTTTCACCAGGTCGTAGATACCTAGTAAATAATAGTACCTACTATGATTTTTTTTATAATAGTATTTAGACTTGCTTTTGAACATCCATAAAATCTACTTCTTTAAGAAAACAGTGCGAACCACTCGTAGTGTGAAACGCCCCATTACCCACACTAAAATTGATAGGTTGTAAAGATTTTTTTCGTCCCTAAATACTTTTTTAGAGTTAAATCTAACAATATATTTCTTTTATTCTGATACCACGTTCCAAACTTTATACATCTCTATATACGATAATATAGTACAAACTATTACTATAAACTGTATACATACATTACCCGCAAAATATACCCGACATGCCCTTGAGATTCCCTCGGGGTACGTACAGAATCCTTAAGGCGGGGAAAATGTGTTGGGGTAAAGCTTGGGGGTAAAAGTAATCTCAATATTGAAACATGAAATTATTACTATGGTTTGGTTTAACAGATGCTTGATTTTAAACTACACAGATTTTACTTAAAGTTTTACAGGTAATAAGGTATTTTTTGTTTGAATGATGTGACGAGCTAGTCGTTCACTTGATGTTAAGTGGACACGGCCACGGCGGCGGTGTATTATATTTGGATTCTATAGGTTTTCCATGATAAATATATATCTATTTAAAATAATATCAGTGAATATTTAAAATTAAAAAAACATAAAAAATACTTTAAAATAGAATAAAGTTGTGTTTAAAAGAAATTAGTTAGAATCATGCGTGTTTTTATTTTTAATAGAGTCTGGCACAGCTAACTCTGCAGTGACAAATTTTAGAACACCCAAAAGCTTTTTTTTAATTATATATATATTTTGGCTCCACACATCGTGTATTTAGCCAGTGTCAAGTATTATATTTTCATCGTGTCATGAAATATTTCACGCAAAGTCATGTCTTAGTCATAGTCATAGTCCAGTCTAAGTCCGGTAGTCATAGTCCAGTCTAGGTCATGCTCCAGCAAAGTGGTGGCAACTTTACTAGAAGCTACTATGGAGTTTTGGAAGCAACACGAAAAGTTACGTTTCACCACATTATATCACTTGCCCTCACTTATGCTCGTAATTCAGCACTTAATGCGTAAAACGCCACCTATTTTAAACATTAACACTGGAAAAAGCAAAAGTTTTTGAAAAATAATACAATGCAACTACGTGAACTCTGTCGCGTTCCCGCCAAAACTCCAAATCCCAAAAGCTTTTTCATATAGCAATCAGTTTTGTCATTTTCATGACATGTCAGTGTATTAAACAATCTCCGTCTAACCACAAAAATAATTTTAAACATCGCTTAGGTACATGTTTAGTTAGACAGCGTCTAAAAGTTAAATGCTCCTTAAACAGATGTTTTATTTTTGTCACTAGAAAACCAACACTTAAACACTGTCTAACTCGATCCACATTTTTTAAATAAGGTGACATTATACGAATCGTTTCATTCCGCGCAGAACTCATTTTTTAAATCCAATACATGTTAGCGTCATAGCTGTGACCATAGAAAAAATGGAACGTTATTAGCGTGATGTTTGTCTGTGTGTGTGTTATGGTGACAGCGACAGTTAAACACCTCTTAAACTAAGGGTTGAGTATGTTTAAATTTTAGCACGTGTTTAACGCCCGTCTATCTTAAACGAGTGTTAGGCGCGGATTTGTGGTATGGAATTCATGAAACAACTGTTCAACAAGTGTTTAAGGCGCGTCTAAATCTTTTGTGGTACGACGGTCTGAATTTTCTCATTGGTTGTATTTTCAAGAAGAAGTAATAAATAGGTCAACCAAGTAAAAGAGTAAGGCTGAGTTGCACCTTAATCATGGTTAAAGTTACGGTCTTATTTTGACTTTAGCCCGCCCTGCGAAGCGTAGAACGGTTATAGCTAGCGTTAAAGCTACTGTAGGGCTCTAGGGTTAAAGTTAGCGTTAAAGTAAGCTGGTGCAACTCAGCCTTAAAAGTAAGTATGCACTTTGCTACTATATACAAGATTTTATATTACATCAATTTGAAGGCACTGCAGAGTTAGTTTTGCCTGGCTTTGCCAGACTATAGGCTTGTATTCTTCAAGAATAGGTCGTTTATTGTTTCTCAGTTGTGCGTTTCTGAGAGTTTTAGCTGCAGAGTACACAGATGTCGCTACTACCGCTCGTAGCATCAATGCTACGAGCGCCTCGTAGCTCCATAGAGGCTACGTGGCGTAGCGAAAGGTGTCATGGCTGTGGGGAAACATACTAGGGTTGCAGAAACATGTAGTAGTTGACAGTTAGGGATGATTACTACAACATCTTGATGGTTTTTTCATACTTCTAATTTTCTTTAGAAAATGTATTTTGCTTTTCTGTATTAATTATTTTTCTGTAATTAAATGTATTATAATGTGCCATTAATGTTTTATATACGTTTATTTATCATTATTAGAAATGCAATTTAGGTAAAGGTACTTAAATAAAGATTTTTGGATTAATTCCTAGGTGTTTGGTCACTTTTCAATGCAAATGTCTCTTACTCTATAGCCGATGGTAGGTACTGTTAATAAAATCTGTGGCCGATACAAGAGCGCTCATTCATTCATTCATAGATACGGCAAAAGGCATCATGGCTGCTGAAAATAGTACCAGGGTAGCATTAACAGTAAGCAGGTGGAAATGTTCGAATTGATTACAAAATGTATTTTCCCTACTACCACTCTTTCTCCAGTGGTATACGTTTTAAATGTTTATCTACAAGTATTATTAAGGCGCTAAGTAATGTACATTTTCCCAATAAAAACAAAACAACTTAACCTTTTTTTTTTTTTAAACCAAATTGTTACTTTTACTACAAGTTGATGTACTTAACCGATTTTGTTCTTTCTGTGGGACTAATATCAAAGTATTTTTTTCTTGTATTTTAGCTTCACGCATGTATTTAGCCAGTGTCAATTAGTATTGTTATTTTTCATCGCGTTACACAATATTTCACGTAAAGTCAAGTCTTAGTCACAGTCTTAGAAGTCATAGTCCAGTTTAACTCAGTTAGTAATAGTCCAGTCTATGCCCCAGTAAAGTGGTGGCAATTTTACTAGAAACTTCTATGGAATTTTGTAAGCTACACGAAAAACTGGTATCTATATTTCCGGATAAGGCTTTCCTAATTGTTATTAAATATTAATCATTATTTATTATAAAATTATACAAACTCTTATTTTCATAAATAAACTTTAAATGACAATCGTACGGAAAGAGCGATATGTCAACATTAATAACCTACCCACGGAACTCCAAAAAAAAAGAGTTTTGGTCCATTCGACCTCAGAAATTTCGCGCAGAATTGGCTTCGGTCCATTCGGCCCTTGGGACCTGTAAAAGGTTGGCCATCCCGAAACTGTGTCCGAAAATAATAATAAAAATGAAAATGTACATTGTGAGTGTCGTATCGAATGTGATGAACTTCGGACGTGGGGGAGTCAGTCTTATGGGAGGCGGTTCCTCAACCCCACAATAAGAGAGGTGTTATAAGTTTAACGTGGGGTGGGTCTCTGCCTGTGCAGTCGCTCAGTTCTAGATAGATAAACGAATAATAGATAAACTCCTAGATATATAAAATTTTCTTTTTTTTTATAATATAATGGGCCCGCCCCGCATTTGGCCGCAATCTCACCTTATGGAAAGAAGGTTTGATAAGTTTAGACGGTATTTATTCTCAAAAACTTAAATAATAAATAACATTAAAGATTAATAATACCTACTAAAACTAAGATACTAAATACAATTAAACTATTTTATAAAACTAAACTACTACTAAATTTAAACTATAAAATTAACAATATCTATAATACAAAACTAATCTAACAAACCACTACCAGTAGGCAAGATGCCCAAAATGCTGGCAACATTGCCACGTTGAATGGCAACGCTCAACCGTTGGGCTAAGTAGAGGCCAGCATTTTGGCCACGAGTTGCCTCGACCAGGCGTTTGGAGTATGGTGAGGTGTTATAAGTTTAGTGATTTGTTTCTAAACAATGCGATTAGAGCAGCGTACCAGTGTTGCGACCTTAAAATAATGGCTACCGTTGCCTCTGCATATTTTTGGAATGTAAAATTGAGTTACGTGCGTTTTTTGGGCACCTTATTTCCTTTAAACAGGTACAATAAATAATGAATAAAAACAAATGAAAAAAAATATTATTGTTGTACATTAGTCATAAAGTAAAATTAATAAAAATACTTTGTAGCTGCACGCCAAAAATTAATTATAATTAAATTTTGCTAAAAATATCAAACCATTATTTGTCACCATCCTTCTTAATTTTCCTAAATTTTCCTATATTTTGTAGCACCACCGCTACGAGCAACGGCTACGAAGCGTAGAGGCTTCGCAGCCATGGACAAATGTACTAGGGTAGCATAAACAAGGAAAAGCTTAAAGAAAATGCCATTGCCATGACAACCCGTGGAAAGCGGTTGGGGGAAGCAGAAGTGGATAACGGGGTTCTAACTCGTGGCTATCGGATAAAATAGGATTTCTGGATATCCCGATTAGAGCGGAAAAAGTCTACTTGGTACCAGGCGATCAGAAAGAAGTTGGAGTTCTAAAAACTTAGATTGAGGGTTAGATATGAAGAGGCGGGCATCGTAGGCGGAGCATATTTCCGCATGCGCAAAAGGATCAAACTTAATTGTGATAATAATGTGAAGCTAAAGAGGATGAGTTTCAAAAGTTGTGGAACAAATAACAATTCTGAATAATCATCTGATCCTTTATTATCAACGTTTTTTTTAGTTTTAATCAAAATAAAATCAAGCGGCCATAATTATTATGTTTACAGACATGGTGTCCCATCCGGTACAAACGAAAAATAGCCCGAACTTGAAAAAAATGTAGAAATCGTGTCTAGAGTCAAATGAATAGTGTCCCACTAGTTAGTGTCCAGTGTATTCATTTGGCCCAATACTTCGCCAACACGCAATAAATGTCCCTTAATAATCTTGCGTTTTGCAGAAATAAAATAATTCGTAAAATAGCCCGCGTTATTCCGTTGTATGGGATGAGGCATCTGTACTGTAGATATTATATTATATGGGGTTTACAGTATTCTATTTGTAACGAGACAGTTCTAGGTATGTGATTCTTTTATAGATTTTGATGTTTATAAAAGCGCCATCTACATGAAAGGCTGGCAAAAACAACTCTACTTTTTCCTCATACCTATTAAAATAACTTTAAAGATGGTAATGTTTTCATCTCGATAGTGTAAATGGCTAATTTAATGATAATGCTCTGTGCCCCAGATAATATAATAGCTATGTAAATTTGCAGCTATGTTTTCAATAGAAATGTTAACTGTTAGAGTAAACCATATTTATTACAGCGTCACCTAGCGGAATTAGAATGAACGATGAAGTTGTTACCACGGTCGAGTTGCTTAACCTTTCCGAGCTCTTATATTATGCTTGTACCTTCAAAGCTAACGTGATGTCAATAGAAACTCATAGATGGCGCTAAAGTAAAAATGCAAAAACGTTGATAATTACTTTGAATTTTGGATTTTGCCACAACCATGTCACGACCTACATAATATTCAGGCAGATAGGTACCTACCTGCCTACACTTAGGTAGGTGAGTAAGCAGAATCATTGTTTTATGGGGAGTCATGATAATTTGATTAAAATTACTTTCATTTTCTGCACTGACTGACAGATCTAAATTGAGTTTTAATGAATTACCTGACAGACAATTTGTAAAATTACTTTGATATCCCGAAATTTCTAATTCTACGTAAGTAGGTAGTGCATCTTATCAATGTAGAGGAATTAAAAAAAACTGATTCATACTTATATCTTGTTTTGGATTATAAATAATGCTATTTAGCATTATCTATTATTATTTATTTAAGTTATCAATGTACATCTTTTGTGCAAAACCATTAAATAAATAAACCCAAAAATTTATTTATTTATTTATTTATTTATGAGAAGATCAACAGCTAATACATTTGTTATATTGTACAAGAGTTAAATTACAAAAAAAGGCCAATAACAGAACTTCCTTATAATTTTACATTTAATAAATTATGCTCGTCTCTCCAGCGAACGTGTGTGTGTGTGAGGTGTGAAGTGTAGGGGTAAGTGTATGGGTTGTGTGCGAGTGGGGATGATAATCTTAAGAGATTATACTAGGAGATAATTTATGTTCATAGTGTAATATATATTATATTATAATATAAGTGAATATTAAAAGTGTGTGTGTGTGTGTGTGTGTAGTGTTTTATGTCCTTATGTATGATTGCGCCTATTAAGGACAGATACAGCTGTATCTTCGAGGGTCTTAGAGATCTGGTACTTAAATGAGGGTTTAGAGGTGGCATAAGGGTCTAAATGTGAGAATTTATTATTATAAGTTTTGGATAATCTATTAATGACGAAGTTATTACCAAAAAAAAAAAAAATTGAGAACAGGCAATCCAAATTTTAAAGTCGGTTTAATAGAGATAACATACAGGGTTACAGGAAAAATTGTGCTAGATCCGCTAAGGGCGTGGAGTTCCCACCATTTCTAATTTATTTCACTATGAAACACCCTAGCCTAAACTTATAATATTATTTTTAGATATCCGTTAGAAAAAATACAGATTCAAATATTTTTTTATTTCTTAACTTTCACTTGTCTACTATAGTCTATTAAATATTATATTATGTACTATTTTATTGATTGACGTCCCAAAGCATCTTATTACACATGTAAAAATGCAATAATAATAATAATAAGACACACAAAATATTTAAAAAAAAAATTAAAAGTCGAATATTTCGAAAAGGGTTAAGTTTAGGCTAGGGTGTTTCATAGTGAAATAAGTCAGAAATGATGGGTACTCTACGCCCTTAACGGATCTAGCACGATTTTTCCTGTAACCCTGTATAACAGACAAGGTTTGACGTGTAAGTGTTTATCTAGTTTAAGTAGTACTTATTATTGTAAGTAAGTATACCTATCTACGTTGCTTAGACGTAAGTAGGTAGGTACCTATCTATTTAGTCGAGTCCCAACCGTTACAGCACTTTTTGTAAGCTCCTTCAGAGATATTTAGCAGATGAACAAAGTAGGTAAGGGATACAAAAACTTGCAACTGTGGAAAATATTACCGTGGGAAACTTGGTCTGGGAATTGTCCAGTGATGTTACATTGGAGGCTTGGAGACCAATTGCAAACAATTGCATGGTCGTTGTTCTTGTTCTACCAATTATGTTGTTTCTCTTGTCTCTTTTGTGGCTGTGCAATTAGCAGCAAATGTTCCATAGCCTCGTTTTCCTGATTGCAAGCCCAGCAGAGAGGACTATCTTTGGCGCCGATTTCGAAGCATAACCCAAAGGCTTCGGGTTTAATTCCCGCCACAGGACAGGCGCAGAAAAGCGCAAACACTTGTTCTGTGTCTGGGTGCTGTAGGGCCATCGTAGTTCCTGGGTCCCTAGATACAGAGAATAATAAATAAATAACGCCCAACGATCACATACATAAATCCTGGACCCTAACTAAGATTACTTGTATCTAGGGACCCAGGAACTACGAGGAGCATGGCCCCACAATACCCAGACACAGAACAAGTATTTGCGCTTTTTTTCTGTGCACAAATACTTGTCCTGTCGCGGGAATCTAACTCGCCGCCTCCGTCTTATGAGCCGACCTGGTCAACCACCACACCACAAGAATGCTAGGTCCAAGTTCTATGTACCATTAATGTGATCGTTAAAAAAAAATTGTCGATGATGTATTTGGTTCAAGATGATTATTCTAATGTTTTTTTTTCCCTTGCAGTAAACGAAGGCCATATTTCATTGCAATCTCTAAAAGAACTCCATAAAAATAACTCAAAGAACCCCAAAAATCTCTCTATCACGAATTCTTCCACGGAAAATTCAAGCTATGCCCATAATGACGGCTATAGACACCAATACAACAATGGGATGAGAACAAAGCGTATTCTCATCTGAAGGCCTGATGGTATTAACCCGAATAATAGATGAATAAATTGCTTTCAGGCCACGAGGCTGGATTGAGGAATTCAAGTGTTTGCGATTATTTGGGAAAAGAATAATAAACCCGTATTTTTGTGGCTCCTAATGCACTAGTTTCCGCTCGCAGTTTTACGCATCCGTGTTCCGTACCCAAGCGAACCCTATTACTAAGGCTCCGCTGCTCGTATCTGTCTATCTGTCTGTCTGTCTGTCCGTCTGTCACCAGGCTGAATGTCAAGAACCATGATAGCTAGATAGCTGAAATTTTCACAGATATATTTCTGTTGCCGTTATAACAACAAATACTAAAAAAGAGCTCCAATAGGGGGCTCCAATAAAAAAACGTGATTTTTTGATCGTTTTCATAGATAAAGAACCCTTCATGCGCGAGTCCGACTCGCACTTAGCCGGTTTATCAATACTTTTATTGTATTTTTCTGTGCACGAGATATTTTAATTAGACCTTTGACCCATAAGAATCGATCACTAAAGCTCCAAGAAGTTTAGAGAATTGAATCGATGAATGTTATATTCTGAGAAATAGTTTCTTACAAAAAAATACTCCATATTCGTCATAAATAAACTTAATATTATTGCTTCTTAGTGTGTTTACAAATAAATCTCATATCTTTTCAATATAGCGTCCTGCAGATGGGAAAGTGAATATAATAAATCAAACGAATCTGGCCAAAATCTAATTTCATTTTAGTGACACAGAACAAGTATTTGCACTTTTTTCCTGTAAATAAAAATACTTGTCGTGTTACGGGAATCTAACCCACAGCCCCCAGGTTATGAGCCGAACTGATCACCCACAACCACCACAAATGCTGGCGATACTTAAATCATTACTATATTTGCTTCAGATTAAATGACAGTCTTTAGGCTGTTAGTGATTATGATGGTGATGAAATGTTATTAGTTACTTATGGCGTTTTTTTAAATAGGACGGTGAATATAAAAAAAACACTAAAATTACTAACGGCTTATGTTAGCGGAGAAGCACTATAACTTCACGATTTTGTCTGGTTAATCCACTTCTACATGTTATAGTTGTGACGATGTCATCCTCCTTCATCATCTTTCAGCTATTCACCTGCTTTCTTAGTTTTCGCATCAAATATTGGCCTCACATAATCTAGATTTAAATTTTAAATTAGAACATTAGTCGCATTCTTTTCATTTTCCATACATTTTCGTCATTCTTCATTCAACCGCCGAGGCGGACAGTCCTCGTTTGTGCTTAACCAATTTTCATAAGATATCTGTTACTAACAGTTTAAAGTGCTATTTGTACCTCAAGTTATATTGTTACTACTAGTTGTTCCGTAAAAGTTCAATTGGGAACAAGTAATGATCTTATTTTCAGCATTTTGGACCATAACCACCTTAAATTATTGTTATACGCTACAATAAACCCAGTTCACCGAGATCTACAGTTTCATTTCAATAGTTCCGGATATCCCACTAGTACCTACGTGTTCCCGTGAGAGTCCTCCCCTATCTGAGCTACCGGGAAGAAGCTTTGGGGGACCTCCGGGACACAGTAATTGTAGAACAGTAGAAAAGTCATGTTGTAAAAGTTCGCCTAACTAAATTTTTACTAAATATTTTGGTCACGTAATCATAAGGTACGTATACGAACAGTACACACAACCATATCTCATTTCGCGTTGCTGAATAATTTATTTTTTCATGCATCTCTAACGGCCGAGGATTCTTTGACATACAGAGACGAAGCAGCCAGCAGTGAATAATCTCCGTACAATCGATAATCATCTGCTTTCCTGGATTCCTTTTTCATAACCAATAATGAACTGAAAGGGAAGAAAGGTTTTCGAGTGGCGAACACGAATTGGACGATGTGGCGTAGGCCGACTCCCTACTAGGTAGACCGACGATCTGGTGAAAGCCGCGGGGAGCCGATGGATGCAGGAGGCGAGCACTTGAAGTGACGCTCCCTGGGGGAGGCCTATGTTCAGCAGTGGACATCTTCAGGCTGTTAGTGATGATGATGATGATGATGGAGATAACCAGTTACCAAACTTATTATAAACGCTTATGGGCTGTACACAAAGCCTTTTATTATCTTAAGACTAATTCGATATGTGGCTTCTCAATTACCTACCTATATGCTCTAAAACGCACTCATAAACTGAGTTGGTCCGATCAAGCCATACCACAGAAAACTAAGTGCCACATGATAAAGATCCTTCACGGACTCGCATTACACCGTTTCGTGAACGTATCCCGTCATCATTTACCCCACATTTCCGCTTATTTCACTTTACAAATGTAAGGGATTCCATCTGACAAGCGTTTTGTAGAATGGCGTTGGAACATATGCGGGTCGTCCGTTTATCTTTGTGGCGGGTTTCTTATTCTTCTAGTTTGTGATGTTTCTTGTAAATGACTCTGTGAATGGCTTCTGTAAGTTAATTCTACTGGCAGTACTATCTTAGCTCAAGTTCAGCTATATTAACAAGCTGTGGCAATGTACCGATAGACGTGTTCTGGAGTGGAGACCGCAAATCAGCAGGCGTAGTGTAGGATGACCTGTAGCGAGATGGAGCGATAATGTAGGTACGCAAGGTAGCTGGCAAGTGCAAATTTAAAAATAGAGCCGAAGACCGGACTCTATGCCTGTGTGCTTCATGTGGGAGAGGCTTATGTTCAGCTGTAGAAAATAACACCCAATGATTACATCGATAGATCCTGTGGGATCCGCGCCAGGATTTTCACGGGTCCTGGAGGACTAGGAACCCAGGAACTACAAGGAACGTGGTCCCACAACACCCAGACGCAGAACAAGTATATACTTGTGTTGCCTACAGTTAAAAACTAAAATAATAGACTTAAGACAGGTGTACAAATTTATTTAACCTAAGCCCGTCCTATTGTTGTGGTCCTAGCCCTATCTACCGTATCTATATACCTACTTGTTCTGTGGTAGTTTTCCTGCCTATATTAAAATGCTAGGTACTCTATGTTTTCCTGCGGTTTATTACTCTGTGAAACCTACCTAGGCAGACTAAATACCCCTAAGTTGACCCTGAGAACGATAAACAAACATTTTTATTATTAAGATACAAACAACGTAACTTAAAATAGTCTTGATTCACGGACGAGACTTGATGCTGACTCCAGTGGGTGCTGCCACGGAGATCAGGATAGCCAGGGAACACGTGGATGGACAGCCGCTGCGTGCAGGATGCCCGTTGACACTGGGAACCGGGAACCGGTGACGGTGGCGTGCTTGAGGCTGAGGCCCCGATCCAACGTAATCAGGGGCGCGTGGTCACGCAGCTGACAGCCGGTGCCGTAGATATGGGGTGCCCGTTTGCACGATGCAACAGGCCGCGTGCTTCGCGGCCTAAGCCACGACCAGATAGGGTCAGGGCGCGCCTGGATGCGCCGTGACTGGCTGCGCGAAGTAAGGTGCCTGACGGCACCGAGGCAGCCACAGCACGCCTGTGCTCTCGGCGTTGGCCCAGACAGGACCCAGTAGAGGAGCGCGCTCAGATGCGCGGCAGGAAGCGGCGGAGATTGTGGCGTCTGGCAGTTGCCACGGGCCTGCTCACGACACGACCAGCGAGCGTGCCTTCCTCTTCTCAGGCCAGGACAGAGGGTGATCGACCCGCCAGCCGTTGCACACAGGAGTCTGTGAAAAGAAGAGGTGTGGCCCTCGGGGAGATCCCTACGAGGCCAGAGCTTCCTCTTATAGGAAGATTATATAGAGAATAAAGGTTTCACCAATTACTCCGGAGGTGGTTCTTAGAAAAGCACTTTAGATAACGCACGTCACCCGGATAGGGCTAACTTTAAGCGACTCGCGAAACCCAGGGGTAGGGTTCTAACGAACTTGCTGACTATTTTAAAGAATTTTTAAGGAAACCTAAGTATTGTACCTGCCTATGTTTATATAATAATATGGATATTGGTTAATATGTAACGTAATGGAGTACGTACGCACATAATTTCAATAATCTACATCTGTCTGCATTTGTTTAGAGTTGGAACTAATATCTAATTATTATAACCACCATAATTATACCTACTACCTATATAATAAGCACTGTATCTATATATTATAGACAATGGGTAGGCATGTATTTTTATTTCTTTTTTTCGTTATTGTTTGTTATTTTAAATATAATTAAGTACTTACCTCATAATGAAATTTGCATTGCATAACAAGTTTTTTAAAATGATTGTGTAGGAACATGGTTTGTTCCATCCATAAGACTTTTCTCAGAGATCACATTTAAGCCTTAGAATATTTTAGCTAAGTGATTGATCAGTTTGACATAGTTAATAAGTATTTATATTTATTTATTTATTTTATTTATAACTTAACTCAATAATAAACATAAAACCAGGTGGTATGTAGCTAGTTACATAATTTGTTAAACATTTCTGAATTTAGTATGAAACGGAAGAAATCTAAATTCTTCAAAATATTAACCTACATAATGTGTTTTGGAACAAGTACCATAGCTATACATATACGATACGAGTGTATATAACCATGTATATATATTGACTGAATAGTGTATGAAGTCAAATTAATAGCTTATCACAAATTAATTTTATTGTAAGCACCTATACGCTCCTACCTACTACATTATGATAATTTAAGTATAAGAAAGGAGTCAGTTGAAAACCAGCGCTGTGAAGCTTGTATTCACAGCATTATGCTGAACTTGCTCCTTTTGAGCAAATTGATAACATTATCTACCTTTTTGTTAATTTTACTGTATAACGAGCATTCATAAAAGCCCGCCAAAACTCGCTAGCCAATGCGACGTCGCCTCAGCGCTGCGTCGCAAAAGTAGTGCCACCCCGCCCTCTGGCGGTAGTCGGCCGCATCGAAAAAAGAGAATGCCCGCTCGTTACTTATAAAAACATTGTAATTTTAATTTGTGATTGTAATCTAACTTGTTTCTGCTATTGATAGATGACCAAGGTGTTTTTTTTTATAAGGAATAGTTGTCCTTTTGGCGCCCATAAATCTTATTTCGTAGAAAGTGTGTTTTTTTCTATGTGACTGACGCTCCCTCTTACGAAAATGGCTGCCCAACAACAGGGCCCATAAAAAGTGGCTAAGTGCAACAACAATACAACAACAATCGTGCGAACTTTGTGTGAAAATAGATTTGTGAAACGCGAAAATCATGCCAAAAACACGTAGCAAAATGGGTGAATCGCCGCAACAGTCGGAATTTGTTGATGCCGCGAGCGAGGAAGAAGACGCGCCGGCAGCAGCGACGCCCTCTCCAGCGTCCAACATCAGCATCTCCATCAGCGAAATGGCTACGTTGATGGCGTCGCTACAACGCTCCCAAACCGAGGCCCTCGAGCTCATGATGAGTCGTGTGCTCGGTCCTCGTCTCGACTCGCCGCCCGCATCCACCTCTACATCCACTCCTCAACAGCCATCGCTCTCTGGCAACTTCGCCGCATGCACATCGCGCTTCGGCGGAGCGCCGGGCGAGTCCGTAGATAACTTTATCGACGCTGTGGAGGCTTTTAGAGAGTGCAGCAGCATTAACGACTTCAACTCACTGCGAGGATTGTCGATGCTATTGACGAACGACGCGGCGACCTGGTGGTTAGGTGTTAAAACGACCATCTGTTCTTGGGATGACGCTATGCAGGCGCTTCGAAACGCCTTCGGCGATATGCGCCCCCCTCACAAAATTTATCGGCAATTATTTAATAACCCGCAGCAGGACGACGAGAAGACAGAGATATTTATAGCAAAAGCTAGAGCTCTGCTGGCGAGGCTTCCGAATGGAGACGTTCCCGAGCACGTCGAGTTGGATATGACCTTCGGACTTCTACATCGACGTGTACGAGTACGTCTTCGTCGCACTGATTTCCGTACATTCGACGAGTTATTAAAAAGAGTCCGAGACATCGAGGATGCCGTAGATGACTATGAACGCCCTCTTCACACAAAGCGACCCGCACCGCAACCACAAGCGAGAGGCACCGCGGAATCGAAACAGCGTTCGCCTCCGCCATCTGTAAAGTGCGGCCAACAAAATCGAGTGCCGGCGCAGTTGCCGTCGCCGCTGGCGCATAGCGCCGCGCCCACCGTTAACGCCACCGGGACTTCAACGGGTCACCGTTCCACGTATGCCACCTTCGAGCCTTCGAAGCGACCCTCTACCTCTACGAGCTCCGCTCCTACGTCATTTTGTGTTTACTGCCGCATAAAGGGGCATTCACGTGACGAGTGTCGAAGGCTAGCCGCGAAAACAAAATATAATGATAACATAAACACTAATCCTGTGAATGTGCCATCTTGTTATCAGTGTGGGGAAAAAGGGGTTTCTCGATCGCAATGCCCGAAGTGTAATCGCGAATATTTATCTGTAGATGTAGGTTGCACCGACGACGTCGCATTGGTACAAGCGAGTTCATTGACCCCTCGCTCACATAAAGGTAAAACTGATCAGGTGAGTCTTTCACAAACATTATTTTCATCATACCAAAATGATAACAGTACTATTGTTGCTATGGATTCCCCCTGCAGTGTTGGTTCGTTTCTGACCTCCAATGATAGTTATAATAATAATTCTAAACCTAACATTGTTGTTAACGACCCTCCGGAATCAAATAATAGTATTTCTTATTTACCTACCGACTTCAGAGTAGCCATCCCGGCATTGTTCTGGGCAAAATCAGATAGGTGTGACATTTTCCCAAATGATTTCAAAACATTAATGCAGGATGATAATAGAAATAGTGCACTTAGGTCTTGTAGGATACCTGAATGGTCTAAAACATATAAATTGAAAGAAAATGATTCCAGTTTTGTGCTTTCTGATTTTAGGAATGTACTACCTTCAGAGTTTATGTCAGATTCATGTGTATTAATTGAGAACAAGTCTGCTTACCAGTGTACTCCAAAAACTATGGTGTTCAAGTCATCAGTTGGACATAGTACACTTTTATCTGAAAGTGACTTTTATGATCAAAAACTAAAAAGTGATTCACGGCGCAACTCAGACAAACTGCCTACAGACTTGTATAGGACAACAACACCTAGTGATCAATATCATAATGACACATTTTCTAGGTCTTTGTCGCTGCATCCAGTTTGTGACCCAGCGGAGAGCAGGTTCGTGAAAATTCATGGTGCCAACAAGCATACTACCTCACCTGCTCCGCCTGGTGGTGAGTTCTGTGATGACACAGGTAAGTTTTCACAATATCACCATAGTGATAGTACTGGTAGGGTGACCACGATATCGGATAAATTTTGTGGGACAACCAACCAAAGTATTTGTGATGATAAAGTTGGGATGAAAAATTATCCAAATAGGGTGACTGTGTCACCGGACATTTTGTTGTCAACATTAAACATTAGTCAACATTGTCAAACTCTGGAGTCACCCACCATGCATATCAGCCGAAGACCAACTTTAGATGTTGAAATTCTTGGTGTGCAGCATAAGGCTTTACTGGACACTGGTGCTAAGAGTGGTATCGTAGGTTCGGGTTTACACAGCCTTATTCAAGAAAATAATTACCCTTGTAGGAATGTCACTAAGTGTGTTAGGTTAGCGGATGGATCTGCACTGAACAGACAAGTTTTATTGACAGATCTTGAGGTAAAAATTCAAAACAAGTCTGTTTGTTTGGAATTCATTATATTTCCAGAAGCGCAATTTAATGAGACACTATTGGGTGTAGATTTCATCACCGCTGCCGGCCTCATTCTTGATTTTTCGAAGTCAACATGGAAGTTACCTCACAGTGATCATACTTATTTATTGCAGTACGAGGCTTCCAGCACTAGCACAACGGTCTGTGCCAGCGACTGCCTGCGCGAAGATGAAGGCGTGATGCTCAGTCCTGAAGAACGTCAGCATCTTGCAGATCTTCTGGCGCAAAACGGTGACCTCTTCGCAGCAGGGGGAGCACCGACCCCCTATGCGGAGCATCGTATTGACACTGGTAACCATCCACCTATTTCTGTCCCGCCTTACCGGGTCACTCCGGCCAAAAGGGAAATAATGAAACAAGAGTTAGATAAGATGATTAATGATGGTATAGTGGAAGAGTGTGAATCGGCCTGGACCTCACCTGCTGTGTTGGTCCCCAAAAAGGACGGAGGGGTGCGCTTCTGCGTAGATTACCGCCGTCTTAATGCATGTACAAAGACTGACAGTTACCCGATTCCACTTATTGACGACTTACTTCAGTCCACAAAACGGGACTGTTTTATGACCACAATAGACCTAAAATCTAGCTACTGGCAGGTCCGAATGTGTCCTGAGGATCAGGACAAAACTGCCTTCGTCACACCCTTCGGAACATTCAGATTTACTCGAATGCCGTTCGGTCTTAAAAACGCACCGTCAACTTTTCAAAGATTGATTGATCGGTTCCGTTCCTGTACTGCTTTAAAGGATGTGACTATATTAGCCTATATCGATGACCTCTTGGTTTTGACCCAGGGTACCTTCCAGGAGCACCTGGAAGACCTGCAAAAGGTGTTCGACCGGCTACGACACTTTGGTCTACGTGCAAACCGGGATAAGTGCCACTTCGCTCGTCAGGAGGTGACTTACCTGGGCCACGTGATAACACCGCAAGGTATCAGACCAGACCCTTCCAAGGTCGACGCCATCTTGAAAATGAAAGAGCCAGGTAACGTCAAACATTTAAAATCTTTCTTACAAACCTGTTCTTGGTTTCGAAAGTTTATTCAAGACTTCTCTAAAGTTTCTGAGCCTCTCACCAAACTTACCCGTAAATCTGAAGTGTGGAGATGGAACCAAGAGCAGCAGCATGCTTTCGACACGCTCAAAACAAAATTGTGCCAATCGTCCATACTTATCCAAGCCGATTACACAAAACCTTTTCTGTTGCGGACCGACGCTAGTAACTACGCTATCGGAGCAGCGTTGTTGCAAGGAGAAGGTAATGATGTAAGACCAATTGAATACGCGAGTCGTCTACTAACTACTGCGGAGAAGAATTACTCTACTACCGAGCGTGAGGCTCTGGCAGTTGTCTGGGCAGTAGACAAATTTAGAGGCTACATAGATGGTCATCCCTGTATTGTAAAAAGCGATCACCAGCCGCTCAAGTGGCTTTTTACTATTAAGACGCCAAGCGGCCGCCTCATAAGGTGGGCCCTCAAATTACAGTCATTCGACCTCTGCATCGAATATGCGCCGGGGAAGGTGAACGTCTTGGCGGATTACTTGAGCAGACCAACCTGTGGGAATGATTCTGCTTGTGACATTTGCTCGGTTACATTCGATTTTCCCCAGACCTCTGCGCGTGAGCTACGAGCAGCGCAGCTGAATGATCCTGAAGTTTTGAAGATCATCAATGATCTGGAGAAAGATGATGAACTCACTTCCAATCGATGGCTGGAGCGCGGATATGTGACATCTCAGGGAGTTCTTTACCGCTACGACCCGGATGCTGAACACGAAGAAGCTCAATTGGTGGTGCCAAGCTCCATGAGGGAAGAGATCCTCAAAGAACTGCATGACTCTCCCACTGCCGGACATCAGGGTATTGAGAGGACATTACACCGCCTTCGTGAAAGATACTTCTTCCCAGGTATGCGGAGATATGTTACCGATTACCTGAAAAGCTGCATAGAATGCCAACGTTATAAGGCCACAAATCAGAAACCGCCTGGGCTTCTGCAGACGCCTGTCCTGCAACAGAGATCTGAAGTCCTTGCAGTCGATCTCTTTGGTCCCCTACCTGATGGAGACTTGGGGGAGCGCTGGGTGCTGTTGGTCGAGGATGTGGCTACCCGGTGGGTCGAGCTGTTTGCGCTCAGAGACGCGACTGCTGAACACTGTTCCCGTGTTCTCATCGAAGAATACTTTTTGCGGTATGGATTTCCACGAAGAGTCATATCAGACAATGGCTCACAATTCATATCTGCTGTCATGCAGCAATGCATGTTTGTCTTGGGTGTTAAACAAGATTTAATTCCTGTATACCATCCAGAGGCTAATCCCGCTGAACGGAAAAATAGGGATCTCAAAGTTCAGCTGGCTATGTTGGTTAAAACGGAGCATCATGAGTGGCCCAAACATTTAGGCCATGTACGGTTTGCTATGAATAGCAGCGTATGTAGTACGACTGGTAAGACTCCATCTTACTTAACTTTCGCCCGAGAGATGCGCACTCCGCTGGATGTCAGTCACGACTTACGAGGGATCATGGACAAGGAAAACTTCGTTCCTCAAGCGACACCCTACTTACGCTCGTTTGTTCGCAGCTTGCTGGACATACGAGAACGCGTGGAGAAGCAGCAAGATCAGCGGAAGGATTTAGCTGATGTAGCACGACGTCCCACTCCTAAGTACGAGGTAGGTGATTTAGTGTTGATCAAAACACATGATCTCAGTAATGCGTCTAAGCGTTTGACTCGTAAGTTCATGCCTAAACGCGATGGACCATATCGCGTGGATAAGATAGTCAGCCCTACCACGTTTATTATTTGCGATTTGTCTAATCGTGTCATTGGTAAATATCACAGTACGGACATAACTCCCTTCACACCTTCGCCCTCTCAAGAGGAAAATGTCACTCCTGTCATGCCTAAGCAGCGCCGGGGTAGGCCGCGCCGGTCTCATAGGGTAGAAAATTTTGATCCCAGGTCGGAAACGGGACGCTCTCCCGACCTGGAGGGGGAGTCTATAACGAGCATTCATAAAAGCCCGCCAAAACTCGCTAGCCAATGCGACGTCGCCTCAGCGCTGCGTCGCAAAAGTAGTGCCACCCCGCCCTCTGGCGGTAGTCGGCCGCATCGAAAAAAGAGAATGCCCGCTCGTTACTTATAAAAACATTGTAATTTTAATTTGTGATTGTAATCTAACTTGTTTCTGCTATTGATAGATGACCAAGGTGTTTTTTTTATAAGGAATAGTTGTCCTTTTGGCGCCCATAAATCTTATTTCGTAGAAAGTGTGTTTTTTTCTATGTGACTGACGCTCCCTCTTACGAAAACTGTTACTTGCGTCTTAAATGTATTGATGTGCTCAATAAACTCATTTCTTTCTTTCTTTCTTTCTTTCTTTCTTTCTTTCTTTCTATTTCAATTTTTCCAAGAGCTTTAGGCAGCTAGAGATTTCAAGATAATACCAGAAGTAGACTCAAGATGAAACCGCATGATAGACTGCCCATGGGAGTGCCCATGTTCCGTTTATATACCCTGGACCAGTCACCAAGGCATCATTCCAAAAATCTGAAAATAGAAAGGAAAAGTGTTTGAAAACCTGTCATGATTTTAATGATAGCTAGTATTCAAATAGGTCAAAGCGTGAGGTTTAATATAAAAACCTACACACGCTTGACGAAAACATATAAATCCTCTCGGACAGAATCTCTTTTAGCGATTTGGCAAAGTCAAAATGTGACGTATGTCAAAAAGATAAATAAACCTTTGAAACGATATATCACTGAAACCAATGGAAGAAAAACGATGGAAATCATATGAAAAGCCCTAATAAATTCGGCTTAACAAACTGTGCAATTTGGGACGAGACCCGTGAGGTAAGTTGAAAAAGTAATTTCATCTAAAAACACTCGTAATCGAGTGAAAAGCGTAGCGAAACAGCACGAAAGGTGATCCTACGATCTGTACCTATCGCTCCACTGCCAAAGTAACCCATACCGAAGCCTTTAACCACAATTTTAGAACAAAGTTTATTGAAGAAAATAACAACCTAACATGAAAACGTATCTAACGTCTGTAATAGAGCATTACAAGCTTTTAAATCATTCCAGGAGCCTGCACGGGTTGTCCGGCGTACTCTTCATGGAGGATGAGGCGACGTCAACAGCCAGATGCCTAAAATACTATGTAAAAGGACTGAGGCGTAGGGGTAACCCTACAACTTGCGCTTTTTTTCTGTGCTTCATTATCCTGTCGCGAGCATCAATCGACCTGCTCAATCATCACACAACTGAGGCAAGAAAGAAAAAAAGAAAAAATCAATTAGTTCTGTGACTAGACAAACTTTCATTTCTTAAAAGTATACCTACGAGGGGTATTCGACATACAAGAAGTACAAGTTAGATTATCAAGGTGAAATAAAGCGGGGCTCATCGCCCTGAAAATTTTCTCTCGAAACAGTTGACAAGCGATTCGTCATTATTAAATTGAATTGACAACTCTCAACTTGTGGTTTTATGAGTGTGACCGAGCGTCCTCTTGAAGCTTCCGACTCAAACTCTTTCTTTTATTCGAGTTAACATTATTATTTGAAATAAATTTATTGTAAGTATATAATTTAAATATGCAACCTTGAATTTAGTTACGCTACTCTAGATAAGTAATTTATTAGGTTTTAATCGTCATCATCATCATCATTAACAGCCCTAAGACGTCAACTGCTGAACATAGGCCTCCCCCAAAGAGCGCCACCTTGAGCGGCCGCTCGCCACCTGCATCCATCGGCTCACCGCGGTTTTCACCAGATCTTCCGTCCACCGGGTGGAGGACCTGCCTACGCTGCGGCTTCCGGTTCGTGGTCGCTACTCGAGAACCTTTCTTCCCCATCGGTTGTTAGTTTTACGAGCGATGTGGCCTGCTCATTACCATTTCAACTTGCTAATTCTGAGGGCTATATCGGTGACTGCAGTTCTCCTAGGTTTAAACTAAATAAAATAAACTCCAATTTTTCTGAAATCATTGGTACTTAAACCGTAACTATAATAATCTTTGAAATGATGTTCGGAATTCCAAGAACAGTTTTATTTTATTGAAAACCAATTTCTTCTAAAATCTGTCTAATATCCGTACTTATCAGAATCTCCCAAGCAATAACTCATTGTTATTTTAAGCCTGTAATAAACCAACGAGTACCACAATCCCCCAAATTCAATTAAGCGACAAGACAAGGTGGGGTAATTATTTTCGCGGCCACAAACAATATTTCAGGGGACTTATTGTGACACGACTGTCTGATAAATATAGAAAAACAGGTATAAAATTTGAACTTTGATTACTTAATAAAGTAAAATAAATAGAGTATATATTTTTTGTAGTTCAGGAGGGTCACCACAACGTCTTTTAGCATTATTACTTCAATCATACTTTAAGAAATGGCATAAAAGTAAGAATATTGTAATGTTGTTGACGCAGAGCAGTTTTGTTGTCGTCACGTTAAATCGTTCACTCAAATACAACTGTCATGTCATACCATTAGTCATGTTGACACCGACGTGGGACAGTGATAACGCCATATAAAAATGTAGACGTCTCGTACACACGCAGGAATACTTTATAAGTTCATGATACGAATTCGAACAATATTATTGTAACCTTGAAATATTAATGCCATGAAACATAATGGTTTTGTATTAGTTTGTGTCAAGCCTCCAGGGGACTTATTGTGACAAGACTGTCTGATAAGAATATTTAAATATAGAAAAACAGGTATGAAATTTGAACTTTGGTTACATAAACTGAAAGAATCAGTCAGGTGATTTTCTGAAATCCGGCAGGATGTCACTTTTCACCTTTTTTTGGGGTTACGTACCCAAAGGGTAAAGCGAACCCTATTACTAAGGCTCAGCTGTCGGTCTGTCTGTCTGTCTGTCTGTCTGTCTGTCTGCCCATCTGTCCGTCTCACCAAGCTGTATCTCAAGACACGTAATAGTTTGTTGAAGTTTTTACAGATGATGTATTTCGGTTGCCGCTATAACAACAAATACTATAGGTACACGTCTTGATTCATTGCCTTATGCTGTTGGTCTGTAGAGTGTGAAACAAACTCAAAGGCGGCTGTGAAGTGCGCTGCAAGCCCTCCGCATGCTGCACTTGCCGCATTTCTCTCCCGCGCACGTTTTGCTACTGCGCATCGTTCCGGGTCAACTTCACAGCCGCCAATGAGTTTGAATCGCACTCTACCGACCTTTACATCGTCACCAGGCACTAATCATAGACATTAATTGTGAGTTAAATTATCTTGCTTATCGGACTTAAGCTGTGACATTCATTATATATTTTGGAGCATCTATATAATCTCAAGAAGTAACATAACGCGTTATGCACTTAAACAGTATCGACTAGCGACCGTTCATTTCCCTAAAAATTGCTATACTTAGTATACAGTAATTATTTAGAGCTCAAAGTCGCGCAACGAGCTATGGAGAGAGCAATGCTCGGTGTTTCCTTGCGAGATAAGATCCGAAATGACGAGATCCGCAGGAGAACTAAAGTGACCGATGTAGCTCTTAGGATTAGCAAGTTGAAATGGCAATGGGCAGGCCACATCGCTCGTAGAACTGACAACCGATGGGGAAGAAAGGTTCCCGAGTGGCGACCACGATCTGGAAGACGCAGCGTAGGCCGGCCCCCCACTACGTGGACCGACGACCTGGTGAAAGCCGGCGGGGAGCCGATGGATGCAGGAGGCGAGCAGCCGCTCTAAGTGGCGCTTCCGGGGGGAGGCCTATGTTCAGCAGACGTCTTCAGGCTGTTAATGATGATGATGATAAATTATTTAGATACGTTGTTTATTAAGTTTTACAGGATTTTTGGTTCGTAGACCTTATTCTTTGACGATGTGTTGAAACGAGTCTTGGGATATCTTTTAAGCATATCATTCGTTCAGCCAATTCTTATTTATTTTTGAGGTATTCATAAATTGGTGAAACATCCCGTTTCGACCTTAAATCGCTGATTTCTCAAAGTATGGGTAAACTAACTAACACGTTCTTGATTTTTATTACATAAAAGAAACCTCAATGACTCTACTGATACTTAAATTTAACCGTTATTAACCTTAGTCGACGAACCAATCACCCTGTATATTACCTGTTGTAAGCTTCTCTCCCAAACGATATCGCCTTGACACCACACTATAATAAACCATATATCTGTCAACCTAAGGTAGAATTTGCTTCATACTTTGCTCGATAGTAGAATACCAATGCCTCCGTAATTTCTGAAACGCGTTATGAGTAACTAATTGAGTGAAATATGCGCGAAACAGGCACGGTGCGTAATAATTTTTGAATAAATTAAATAGATCTTTTCGAGTACTCCACTCGATATATAATATCTCTCTCTATATTAGAAAAGTTAAGCGACAAGTTGAGCTTCCCCTGGTTCACCTCAAAATATCTGGGTGTACCACGGGTAATTATTGTTTCCCGTAGTCCACCTATGTAAAACTTAATTAAGATCCTGGTTTGTACTTTTTGTTTTTTATTGTGTATTGTGTTACTTATTGTGAAGTTGAATAAACGCTATTCTATTCTATTCTATTCTATGTAGTTAATTATTATATCATGTTTAGAATGTATTGCCCGTAGTCCACCCTGAAAATGTATGTACCAAATGTATTGATTTTTTGCGATTCTAAAAACAAGATTTGCAAGAACCTACAAAAAAACTAAAACTAAACTAACCTATTTTTTTTTTTAGAGGTCTCTTCCCTTAAGTGTGAAAAGGAACGACGATTGTCGTAACACTTTTTTGATTGAAGTCTGTCCGGCTGAGTTATATGCAAACCTAACCTCAGCTTACAACCGAAACCTAACCTAACTTTTTTCAATTCCCCATTTTTATTGTGAAATACGGTAGAGAGAGTGAAGAGGAACGATGTTTGTATGAACACTTTTTTGATTGAAGTCTGTACAGCTGAGTTATACTCTAACCTAACCTCAGTACAAACGAAATCTAACCCAACCTTACTTTTATTTTCAACAGATCCCTCTTTTTCGTGATGAAATCGGGTAGAAAGAGTGAAGAGGAACGATGTTTATATAAACACTTTTTTGATTGAAGCCTGTGCAGCTGAGTTATACGCTAACCTAACCTCAGCTTACAACCTATTACAATTTTTATAAAACCGTAAACTCAATAAGCACAGATAGAATCTTTGATAGAGCTCTACAAATAAATAAAGCCCATCTCCCAACTCAGATCATTTAAAACGACCATTCCATAATCTTTGATCACAAATTCATTTAAATCATCTCTTGAATCGATTCCATGAGCCTATTTTAATCATGAAATGAAGTAGATTTTCACAATAGAGAGTTTAATTAAAAACGCCGGAACCTTTATTTAATCAAACAAAATCTCAGATAGATGGATGGATGCTTTTTGTAACAGAGGAGTATTACGGCACTTTTGAGTGTAGTCAACACATCAGTGATATATCACTTATACTAGATTCGTCACTTAAGCTTTGGTGCTATATACTTCAACCATATTTTATAGGCCTGTTGCAGTTTTTATTGTATTTCCGTGTGGTCCCTACACCACAAACCAAAACTATACTTTTTAGTATTACATAGGGGATTTTTAGATCATTCTTTCGTCTTCTTATTATAGGTAGGTGGTCAGTCCTGTTGTATCAATTTTTGGGCTCTCTTAGGCTTCCGACTTACCTTATCTTCATTTGATGTTAAATGCATTGTAGCTAAAGTTCGTACCCCGCCCGACTATTTGAAGAGTTACTTGGTCGGTATATTTCGTTCTTAGTTATAGAAATATTTCATTGATATTTAGCTTCCGCTTTTTACTCATCTGTGGTACTAAGCGGGACAATTTTGTTTTCATTTTAATCATATCACACATATTCATGGTCTACTGAGATAAGTAGTCCATGGTGTAATGAAAATTCCTTCAACGAGAGAAAACCGCAATCGGATTGCGTCACCGCTTGAATTAATTTTCGCGATCATCTTTTGTCAAAAGCAATGTTCACTTTTGAATAATATTCCCAGGTTGAGTTAATAATGATTGAGGCTTAAGGATTTATGGATGTACTTTTGCTCAAAACTTAAAAAAGATAAGCTTTAATACCTTCGAACTGAGCAGATTTTTTTTAATCATAGTCAACTCAACTTTCAAACGAACAATAAGAAAAAATTAAATTGTTTCAAATACAAAATGAAACAAGAATAGTGTCAGTGTGTGTTGTGTTATCTAGTGTAGTAGTGTGGTGTGTGTAGTGTAATGTAGTGTGTAGTGTATTGTTGTTAAGTAAGAAGACAGACCCGTGTTCATCGATTTCACTATCTTAAACCTCAAAAAGTAATAAACTCTTTCACAAAACAGCTTGGTTTCATTAAAATGAGTGCACTTGATCATTCTTCGCCAGCAACTATGAATATTTATGAAGAGACTTCTGTTTTCAGAAAATACAGTTTCAGAAGCTGTATAATGTCAAGTGACTGCATCGTGATGGATGGAGTGGAATATTTTAGAGCGATTGTGGGTGGCGAGTTACTGGAATATATTAAAAAAAAAATACATCATAGTTTTCCACAAACAACAACATATTAATACAACTAAATCGACCGACGACGTGGTCAGAACGATGGGGAGCCGATGGATGCATGAGAAAAGCAGCCGCTCAAAGTGGCGCTATTTGAGGAAGTCTATGTTCAGCAGTGGATGTCTTCAGGCTGATGATGACTTATGTACCTAAAGCATCACAAAATCCAATAAGGCAACCAGTACCCATGGAGCTATTAAAAAAGAAGGAGGGAATCTCGACTGATCCGAAACTGAAGCACCCTTAAGAAGCCGGAACGCTTCGTAAGTACGAGCGAAATACGCACACACTCACATCATATGCAGCCGGTCGCCCTACTTTCATCTGACACACATATGTAATATGTCCGCCATTTTGGGCTTCAGTTCGATGTCAATCAAAACTCAATCCTACTTTTTTTTATTTCATCCATGCCTGTACCTATCTACTCACTATTAACGTTTTTAAAAGTTCAACAATAATATAATTGTAACAAAATCTTTTTTTGGGGCGCTCTTACATAAGTATTAGATTAGCAAACGTACAGTTATCTACGCTTGCTTGCTAAATGTTGGAAAGGGCTCTATAAAACCTTTGCTTTTGTCACCAGCTAAGTACACTTGAATAACCTCACATTTTACACTGGTCTGCCTACTGGAAAGCAAAAATAGTTGATTCAAACGGGGCATCCACTTAGCGGCAGACGCTATGATATACCTACACAAACAATATGACGGTCGTAAGTACAATGAAAGTATTTTATCGTAGGGTTTACTCGGGCTTGCCTATGACTACGTCTTGTAATCTTACAATGTTGGCACAAGAATGTGCAATAAGTTGTAAGTAGAATATCGTTTCACTAGTAGGTAACTAAAATTTTTCAGGGTTCCGTAAGCAAACAATTTAAGAGGCTGGTGCATGCGTCAAGCTCGTGAGCGGGCGCTGCTTGCGGGAGTTCTGCTCGCGGTGTATGCACAAATCAAAATTCAAAATTATAAATATAAAAAAACACCACAAAAAATGCAAAAAAACAAAAAAAAAAACAAAAAATAGGTGATTTTCCCCTCCTGTATTGTACTTGTTCCCTAAAATAAAAATAAATAAATAAAAATATTAATGATATTAACAAAAAGCACGGACGCAGTTCTGCGGTAATGCCAGATTAAATAAAAAAAACAATTTAAGAAAGTAAAAACGCCGACGGTAAAATATATAAATAAGGAATAAGTACTAAAATATTATTGTTATTAAAATGTTATTATATTTTACCTACATAATTTGTGTAGTAAAGTCTATTTTTCCCTGGCTGTATAATGGGTGAGTGACAGAGACGAAACGAAGGCGAATAAAACACGCTCTAAACTGACAATTACCGTTGTAACTTGTAACTTTAAGGGTCCGTCTATTAGGATCCTGTTTTTCCCTTAAACCTACGCGCTATAAATAATTTCAAACATTTTGTTGGTGTAAAGAAAAAATGAAAAGAGTTAATTAAACCCTTTTAAAAGAATGCCCGATTCTCAAATTATTCAAATTAATTACGTACCCGTTTAATTGCCGGGTTCACATTACGACAGCTGCTTTTAACACGGCCATTTTGGTTTACTTTAAAAATTACTGGTGAAAATATGGAATTTTCTTAATGTACCCAGGGTATTTAACGTTAGTGTTGATGAATAATTTATAGCAGAATTTGAGTGAGGGGTAGATAATTTGGTTTTCCCATCTGTCCTTCAGAAAACGTCTGCTGCTGAACATAGGCCTCCTCCATAGAGCGTCACTTTGAGCGGACGCTTGCCTCCTGCTTTTATTGGACATTAGTTTTTCATGGTCTATTTTATTTTGCTTTTTTTCGTCTAGCTCCAAACTAAGCAATGCCATAGGAAGCTATGGGAAGCAGATAATTGATAGAATACTTAAATACTTTTTGTTTGTAAATACATACATAAAATACAATATAACACCCAGACACAGGACAAATATCCATGTTCATCACACAAATATTTCTCCTGGGTGGGAATCGAACCCACAACCTACAGTTTTGAAGGCAGAGTTACTACCAACTGAGCTATCAGTCCCGCGGTGTTGACCATGTCGATGCACCTAGAGGAAACCGGGCTACGCTGCGTCTTCCGGTGTTAAAAATCAACAAAAACTATTATTTTAATCTCTATAATGTTTTATAATATAAAAAAACCCCATTGAGTTATGTTTTAAGAACACATGGTATGTATTTAAGAAGACTTACTTAAAAAGTTCTTATTTATTTTTAGACAATACAGAAATGCCCTTCTTTCCTTAAAAATAAATAACAAAAACAAATTCCAATGAAATTCGTCGGATTCCCTAATTGTCGTGTAATCTTCAAACAATTCGAACAGCCGTTGATTGCGATGTCACCGCGCGTGTGGAAGCTTCATTACCTTCTGACGAATGAACAGCTGATGGTGTTAGTTACTTCCCATAAACTAAATTAAGTTATTAGTTCTCTTACGAACTTTGTTAGTGAAATGTTAGCGTTAATTGAGCATTCACTTTGGCGGTAGGTAGACAAAAGTTATCTACGTAAACTAAAAGACGGTAGTAGCTCAGTTGGTACTATCACTGCCTTCTGAACTGAGGGCTGTGGGTTCGATTCCTACCCGGGACAAACATTTGTGTGATGAACATAGATGTTTATTCTACGTCTGGGTGTTATATGGTATTTTATGTATGTATTTACAAACAAAAAAGTATATAAGTATTGTATCAGTTATACACAAGCTCTCATAGTACAAGCTATGCTTAGTTTGGGGCTAGATGGCGCTGTGTGAATTGTCTACACATATTAATTTATTATTATTGTATTTTTTTATGAGAAATATGTCTTTTTTTTGGTTTTTTTTTTTGTGATGTGTAGTTCACCTGATGTTAAGCGACACGGCCGCCCATAACAGTTGCAGTGTCACTGACTTTTATTATTTGTTAGGCTTGCGTTTGGCCATCTAATGTTAGCACCAATGTGGTCTCAAGGATTTATGGTTTAACCAAAATATTTTATTCATTTATTCATTTTCAGTGCACTTATTGCAGTGAAACTAACTGAATTATGTTTAGAACACACACAACAGACCAACAGTTTAAAAAAGAAAATTACCTTTTATTATATTTAACGATAAGAGGACGGTCTTTGTACCTACCTACTACTTTTCGTAAAAATCTTTACTCGTTAGATATTTTTGTAGTATCTTAAGTATGTATTTTGATGTGCAATTAAGTATTTTTCTTTTCTAATCTATATTTTTCAAAGTTGCTGTGTTCAAATTGTCACGTGTTTTAATTATGGTTTCTATTGTTATATTGAATATACAAATATCAATTTATAATTAAGTAAAATAGCTCTACTACACACCATTGTCTATCTACCTACTTCTCTTTTACGATTTTCAACACGCCACGATTTTTTTATTTTATGGTGTTGCAAGGGTTGTCACCATCTGACAAGGATCCAAGTGGCAATTTACCCCTAATTTATAGGAGCGGGTCGTGGAACAAAGTTACCTTTAGAAATAGGAAAATTGTATTAGGTCCTTTTGTTTAAAGTGCTTTTTAAAACTGGTAAATGAAATATATATTCAAGTTTTATTGTTTTTTCTTTAAATTAGGTATGTGTGAATTCGTAATGTAGTAATGTTTCTAGGTTACAAAAATATTGTTCGAATTCATACTATGAACTTATAAATAGTATTCTTGCGTGAGTGATACAAAAGAACAAATGACAATCTATTACTATACGAGAGGACGAGACGTCAACATTTACTATTAACATTATATTATCGTCAAAATTATATTATTATCATTATTATTATTATTTCAGTGAACGATTTAACGTGACGTCATCAAAACTGCTCTGCCTCGGCAACATTACAGTATTCTTACTATTATGTCATTTTTCAATGTATGATTGAAGTAATAATGCTATAAGAGTTTGTGGTAGGCCCCCAGGTATAAGTACTTATCTTTTTCCCCGAAGAATAGCTGCTAGTACATAAAACCGCATAATCAATCTGTTACAAAATAGTTTCTCCTTTCGCTTCCCCACTTCACTTTATACGAAGCTTTTACGACTTTCTCACACAAAGTTACGAAGAAAGTACATTTTCACAAAGGAAAGGGCGATGGTCTTATCAATGTTAGAAAAGGATACGACTATGGCTTAACCATCAGTCTAGTACATTTCTCAGTAGACGGAGGAGAAAACTACTATACCCATCATAATCATCATCATCAACAGCCTGAAGATGTCTACTGCTGAACATAGGCCTCCCCCAAAGAGCGCCACTTTGAGCGGCTGCTTGCCTCCTGCATCCATCGGCTCCAACCAGGTCGTCGGTCTACCTAGTGGGGGGCCGGCCGTGACACCGTGAGTCACCTCTAGATTTTAAAGCAGTACCGCAATAAACAAAAATACAGTTGAATGAAGTACTTATTTATTTTTTCTTTATTATTAGTATTTAGGTAGTTACGTTAGTATAATTTTTCTAATAGGTTTATTATATGTAAGTGTTGAATAAATAGAATTTATCTCTTTTCAGAACTTATTTCTCGTTGAAGGTTTTATAGGTCAAGCCTACTACCATTCACTTAACAGCACAAGACACTGATGGTCTCTGTGGTTTAGTGGTTGAGCAGGTCGGCTCATAACCCGGAGGCAGCGAGTTCGATTCTAGCAACAGGACAAGTATTTGTGCACCAAAAAATAGGGCAAATAAATATACTTATTCTGGGTCAGGGTGTTATGTGATCATGGTCCTCGTAGTTCTTGGGTCCCTAGCATGGGGTCCCATCAGGTACAAACGAAAACTAGCCCGAACTGGAAAAAAATGTAGTAGTGGGTGTACTAGTTAGTGTCCAATGTCATGTGTGTTCATTTGGCCCAATACTTCGCCAACACGCAATAAATGTCCCTTGATAATCTTGCGTTATGCAGAAATAAAATATTTTGTAAAATAGCCCGAGTTATTCCGTTGTATGGGATGAGGCATCTGTACTGTAGATATTATCTGGGGTCCCTAGGTACAAGGAATCCTAGTTAGGGTCCAGGATCTATGTATGCGCTCGTTGGGCGTTTTAATTATTCAACTAAACTCATAAAACCTGCTGAGCTCTCTAAAGATTTCCTTACACAACAAATTAATGTTAGTATTTCGCAGATTAAACAAGTCGCAGCGATCCTACCTCACCTCGTGAAATACTCCAGAGAATAATCTTTTATTTAATTTAGTGAGGGAACGACTGCTAGGGCCATTGTCTTTGTAATGAATACTTGAGAGTGTATACAAGCTTTAGGGAACGCTTAAAGGAGGCTTGTTCAAGTTTTTGTTTCATATTTATTTTTTCTGTTTACGTAATGAAGTTTTGGACAGTGGTGATGTCTTGTTTTGAATTTTCCTAACATTAAATAAATGTTGGTCTCTTCTAGTTAATTTATTATTCAATTTTTATGTTATTTCTTACTTTTTCAATTGTGCTTCCTTATTCCGTGGTTATGCTTATTAGGTATATCGCTGTTGACATTTTAGAGTATATTATTATGTTACTCTGAAGGCGTATATAATTATTTTCATGCCTTGACCTTGCTTATTGCTATACGAGTATGCGCTTACTCGTCACCAAATACCTGTGTCTTTTTATGTTTTTTGTTTGTGTTTTTTTGCTACCATTTTTTATTGAAAAATATGTGGTCCTTTATTTTCCACACAACCTTGTCGAATTAACCACTAACGTATCAGATTTGCGATGGATGCAGATTCATTTTTAATTCATGTTTCATTTCATTTTTCATTTAATTTTTAATATAAATTTTCATTTAATTTTCCATTTCAATTTAAATTTCATATTTCATTTCATTTTTAATTTCCATTTCATTACATTTTAGCAAACAGCATAGCAATAGCAATTAGCATGCTAAGACTCGTGAACTAGCATGTTTATGAAATTTACGCAAATTTGCATTAATTGCCATCGCTAATGCTTAGTGTGAGTAGTAGCTCTGTCTGTCTGTTAACTTTTCACGGTTCAATCACTACCGATTATGCTTAAATGGACTTATCTAAGAGACTGAGGAAGGGCATACAAACTATCTTGATTCATCATCATCATTTGCATTATCAACATAATACAATTTCTTCTTCATTGGTGTCTAAGTAGGTATAATAGATCTTAAGAAATTCAATAATGAAAGTACATATAAAAACATACATGAAGTTTCATTATTTGTTATTTATTAGTCTCTGTGGTGTGGAGGTTGAGCAGGCCGGTTCAGAACCTAGAGATGGCGGGTTCGATTCTCGCAACAACTTAGCTTTTTGTGCACAGGAAAAGTAACGCAAATGTTTGTTCTGTGTCATAGGTGCCATGGAAACATTGGCCCTCTTATCTTGTACCGGGAATCCTATAGATCCGGGATATATGTATGTTATCGTTGGGCGTTATTCATTATTATTTTAGAACGTTTCAATAGAGTTTATCGAACGAACTACAATTTTTTTTCATCGCTGTTGAATCGGGCGACACCACAGTCACAGTTATAGTAAGTATATTGTACGCAGGTCTCATTTGTCAGACATCTCGCTGATAGAGCCGAGAATGTAGAAACGACGTGATTATCCCAATGGATGTCGTTACCGTTAGTGTACTTGCCTCCCGCTCCCTCCCTTACAGGACTGATGTACAACTCTTCTCATTATTCAGGTCATCGTGACAGCCTAGACAGACTGCCTGATAGGCAACAATAATGCTCATCTGCACTAACGATTCGACGGCTTCTAGATTAATAAATAGTAATAAAAATTAATAATAAATATGTGTGGACAATTCACACATCGCCATCTAGCCCCAAACTAAGCATAGCTTGTACTATGGGAACCAGATAACGGATATAATACTTATATACTTTTTTGTTTGTAAATACATACATAGAATACAATATAACACCCAGACGCAGAACAAACATCTATGTTCATCACACAAATGTTTGTCCTGGGTAGGAATCGAACCCACAGCCCTCAGTTCAGAAAGCAGGGATACTACCAACCGAGCTATCGGGCCACTTATTTCTCTAATGTGCACCCGAATAACGCCCAATGATCACATCCATAGATCCTGGGCTCGAAGTCTGCTATTTTATGTCATGTGTGATTGTGTCATAATGGTTCATGAATGGTACTATAATGACAGATTTTGACACTAATGCTAGTCTACGAACCATAAATAGACTAGCATTAGTGTCAAAATCTACCATGATGACAGATTTTGACACTAATAGTGACTACAAACCATAAGTAGACTACCATTAGTGTCAAATTCTGTCATTATGGCACCATTTATGAACCATTATGATACAATTGAAATAGCAGACTTCAGGCCCTGAACCCTAACTAGGATTTCTTGTATCTAGGGACCCAGGAACTACAAGGACCATGGCTCCACAACGTCCAGATACACAACAAGTTTTTGCACTTTTTCGTGTGCACAAATATTTGTAGTCCTGTTGCGGGAATCGGACCCGCAAATGAATTTTTTTTTATTTTTATTGATGGATAGCCTTGCGCTTGACCACTATCTCATCTGATGGTAAGTGAAGACGCGGTCTAGGATGTAACGCGCTTGCCTAGAAGATACCTATTCACTCTCGATTTGAAGACTCCGCGTTACAGTAGATAACATTTAAAAAACTATTTTATGATAATTTATTATAAGCACGTAACTTTGTTCGCATATAGCAATCCCGGCCTGCGTCTCCGACATGAGTGATTTACTTTCGGGAAATCTGAACAAGTATAAACTGCTGGAAAATTCGTCTAGCCCGTTTAAGGTAATGTATAATAGTGAATAATTTTACTATTTCTATAGCCAAAAAATTAATAAGTTGATAAAAAATAGTTCTTGTAGGTGTTAATTATATTCGGATTAGTTATTTTCGAGAAAAACACTATCCTAACTACGAGTATCGTGTCTGGAAGGAAATTAGGGCTTAAATATGTGAAAAAGGAAGAGACACCTTTTTAGTAGGCTCACAGCGTTACGCAAGCTGAAATGCACTTTATTGCCCGGTAGCTAAAGTCGTTATTATTTAATGCCCTTGTGGCCTGACTCTTCTCTACATACATTATTTAGTATTTCGTTGTTATCTGAGAATACCTCCATTTCCCTCGGCATGTACTAATGTAAGTTTCGCCTGTATTAATGTAGCTCATCACATTAGACAAGTCATCATGTAAGTGGGTCTGTATTGTTGGGGCTTACGATTTGTTACCTAGATCCTTACCCAGAACGATTCCCCTAATGCTTTGAGACAGTTTATGCTTTTGTTCATGATTCAGAAGATTTGTTAGTGTGTTGTTTTAGAACAATTGACGATCGGCAACGTTACCTACTTCACCACTCGAGAACCTTTTTTCCCCTACCGTTGTCACGAACCGTAAAACACAGCGTAGGCAGACCCCCCACTAGGTGGATCGACGACCTGGTGAAAACGGCAGGTAGCTGATGGATGCAGGAGGCAAGCAGCCGCTCAAAGTGGCGCTCTCTGGGGAGGCCTATGTTCAGCAGTGGACATCTACGGGCTGATGATGATGATGAACGTTACTTCGGCAGCGTTGTGGATTATAGCATACACTCTTTTTGTGAGAGAAGAGAAGTTCTGTGTCCCAGCTGTGAGAATGAAAGTGTTGGGCTGATGAAGAGAAGGATATAAAATATTATAAAATGTAACAGAAAATAAAACTTTTTGATTTTAGTGTCAATTTGGATAGAGCCAAAAGTTTAGTTAGTGGTGTGTTAGTTTTGGATTTGGATGGATACATGTTTGTACTTTTTGATTCTTTTGAAAAATGTTTCGTGTTCTTATTAGCTACTTTAATTCGCCGTAATTTTTACGCCTAAAATTCGTAAGTTTAGATGGCTATAACCACGAAGACGTACGAGCATAGTTTTTTATCGTGTAGACAATAAATGGATATGAATAAAACATCAAAATCTGATAAAATTTAGGGGTAGAAAAGTAATGGCGCTTTTTATATTGGGACGGAGGTAAACTAAACAAAAAACCACCAGTGACCAGTGGTCAAATGCTATGCCTATAAATTATAAAAAAATACGCTCTTCAAATAGTACGTACGTCTAGCGTCACAGGGATTAAACTTGCAATAAGTATAGTTTTTTTTTTAATTTTCATGAGTTCAACATAGCAATTCAGGAGCCCTCAGCGCTGAGCCTCGACTCAACCAACTTTTATTTGAAAATAGCGTCATTGTTTCTGCAAAAGGTGTGAGCTAGGGGAGAACTTTCCGTTCTATTTTCAAATAAAAGTTGGTTGAATCGAGGCCTCAGCGCTGAGGTCTCCTGAATCGCTATGCAGCAGCTAAGCTACCGTTAGCTACCCCACAAGTACATAGCGATACTCGAAACACCACAAATACGGTTATAAAGGATTGCCTTTTCTCCAGTCATGCATGTGCCTACCATTTTCACGTTACACGCCCTATTAAAGTAATAGACCATACATTCCAGTCTACCCTCAATTTCTTTAACACGTCGCCGGCGGATTACGCGGTAAAGTGTTTTTATCCCCGCTAAAATGAAAAACGTCCTCGCTCAGCTTCTAAGCCGAGAGCGCTTTGAAATATATAATGGAACGTCAAATTCAATTGATGCTCTGAGGCATGCAAAGTTATCCGTGCTTAAGATGTTTATGATATAATGGAGCTCTTGAAATAAGCAATGAGGAAAAAAGCATATCTTATTCTGGAACTGACTTCGGATACAGTCTATGATTTTCGCGTTTTTTTTTTTTTTTTACAATTTATAGGGTTTGATAAACGTACTCAGTTAATCCAACCTCTTCCTTCTTACATATTTCTTCTGGTTCCTTTGTTCTTTTTTTTTTCTTGAGACCACTAATATCATATAACATATATAGGAAACATACGTTTTCATTCTTATATAGGGCCACATCTCTGTCAGCTCAGGATGGTATTTTGGTGCTCTATCCTTTTCAATAGCTCAACAAGAAAAGGATGACAAGAGTGCTATCGGCAACGTCAGTGATGTGAGGTGACAGCATTCCTGCTATCCATATATCTCGCTCTGGGTGGGGCCGATCCTGAAAGATGGAAAAGGATAGAGCGTAGGTAAATACGATTCCGTGCTGACAGATGTGGCTCAACCCATATAAATGCTTATGGTGTTTTTGTCCATAGCTTTGCAGACATCATGGTCATGCGCAACCTCGAACTCTCGCTCTTAAAAAGCGCCGAGATCATTACAAAATCTCTTTATGGGTATTCCAATAATTAAAAAAATATCATCGTCATCATCAACAACCTGAAGACATCCACTGCTGAACACAGGCCTCCCCAGAGAGCGCCACTTTGAGCGGTTGCTCGCCACCTGCATCCATCGGCTCCCTGCGGTTTTCACCAGATCATCAATCCGCCTAGTGGGGGTCTGCCTAAGCCGCGCCTTCCGGTTCGTGGTCGCCTCTCAAGAACCTTTCCTCCCCATCGGTTGTCAGTTCTGCGAGTGATATGGCCCGCCCATTGCCATTTCATATTGTTAATTTTTAGAACAAGAAAAATATATACTCGCTATCAATTCCAATCACGCTCTATCATGCGTATTCTTACCCAAAGTCGGTTCACAGAGACTTTTCACTAATGGAAAATTTTATTACTGGGCACGATATTGGGAAATTCCGTGGATCGCGAGAGAATTGTCTCGAATCGATTGGATGGATGGATGGCTTTTAAATTTGGGAGACTTCGTTATTCAATTTAAGGGAAAATATTTCAAGAACCTGACGTTATAACAATATTAACAATACAATATGTAAGACACGTATAAATTGTAAAAAAAAAATATTTACTTACTCAAGTGTGACTTTGCGGAAGTTCATCAATGCAAAATGATGTAGAAATAAATATCTTTTGTGATTTCGCTGAATCAATTAATTAAATCACTTACCTATTTGGCTGGTAAGTACCACACAGAATCATCAAGAAACTTAAAAAACATATACAATGCAAAAGGCACACATTGTGTCTCAGTGATTTAATAAATTCATGATAGTTTTAACTAAAACTTCTAATAAATACCCTTCGTTTCTTAAAAAAATGTTTAAACTTTATAGCAAATACATATATTTTAAAATCCAAAAACTCATGACAAAAAATCTTTTAAAAGCAACCGTAGAAATAAAACGACTAACTAGAATTGTACGATTTAGTGATAGTCGGTTAAATTAAACTCCAATGCACCTCCGATAAAATAATTAATTATATTAACACTGATTTGTAAGACTAAATGAGACTAATGTAAGACTAATGTATTAAGATTTCTACGCTATATGATTAATGATTATTAATGAGCACGATCTATCGGCGATGCGACTGCGAACGAACTCACCATCCGCGGGTCGCGGGCGCGATAGTTTATGAAAATGCTTATAAGGTAAAAGTTGAAAATTGCCAATAATACAAAAACGTACGATGGCTCGTACAAGAATCATATTGTTTCTACAATGCAAACGCAGTCAAACGTACGGACTCCGCAATCCGCATACACCAATTTTACTAAACCCGGGGGGTAAATTTGATTCGGTCGGCCTAGCTTTGTGGTCTGTAGCAAGTGAAGCTTTGGATAAAGTTAGTTCATTACTAAAATATATTAGGTATGCTCTGAAAACGTGTTGCATATAAGTTTGCGAGCTTATGTTAGAACATACGAAAGTATTTGCTTATTTCATAATCAATCATGAGTTCCGCAGGAGAACTAAAGTGACCGATACAGCTCTCAGAATTAGCAAGTTGAAATGGCAATGGGCAGGCTCGTAGAACTGACAACTGTTGGAAGAAAGGTTCTCGAGTAGTGACCACGGACCGGAGACGCAGCGTATAAGGCTGGCCCTTGCTATTTAGACTGGCGACCTAATTAATACAACAGGCAGCCGATCAAAGTGGCACCCTATGGGAGCAAATGCAATGTAGACAGTTCACCCCGCGCGCGACATTCCTAAATCGCTATCTTCCTACAAATTGGTAATGCCGATAATATTTGTACGTTGTACATCTTAATACCCCAACTCCAGCTTAACTTTGAGCTACCAAACATCTATGTTTAAAATTTGCAAGGCCCTCGAGGCTGAATTTAATTCGTCGGCCGTAGTCCAACGCTTGTGGAACCTTGTTTGCAGAGTTGGACAATTAGCGAGTCAAAATTTGCGCTGTACGTGTCACATTGCCAGTGGAAAAGAGACTCAAGCTCCATGTCTAATGTATGAGAGAGATTCTGTTTTTCACTAGCAAATGTGTCGCACGTTACCAGTATAAAAACGGTAGGTAAATCTCAATGCAAAAAAATGTATTAAAGCTTGTTTTTTCACGGGCACTGTTATGTCGTACTCAATTGCTAATTAATACGAATAAAGTCACACAAAGGTTACTGTAAATGTAAATGTATCGTCCTAGGTATATACATAATTCGCTAATGAAACTCTCTAATAGGAATTGATTAACAAAAATGTTAATGATTCTACAATTGTATAGTGCAGAGGAGGCCTATATAACTTTTACATCTAGGTAGCTTTCCTGCAGTTTAAGTACTTAAATCAAAATAACCCAGCCGTCCACCAACACCAATAAATGCTACATATTAAATACAGTTTTGATACGAAGAAGTTTAAGTTTTTTTTTCCTTCTGGGTGCTTCACACTGCATAGAAGAAAAAGAGAGGGAGAAAGTGAGAGGGAGAGAGAGAGAGAGAGAGAGAGAGAAAATACGACAGTCCAACGCAATTTCTATCTCCCTCCATGGCACTTTTTGATCCAGTGGCTACCGCAAGCAATACTCGGCACGAAGTGCAAATGCTACTACTAAACATATTGGTAATTATATATAACGTGAAATAAACAACGAACAGTATGACAAAATCTGTTCATTCCCAAGCCAGCTGTTTCAATGTCTATCAATGAGGCAATTACCTTAACATAGTATTTCAATTAAGATTAAAATAGGCATGAAATTATTTAATCAAATGAATTGCTCTGAATCCGTTACATTATCACAAATTCGTAGTACAAAAACATAGTAAATCAGAAATATGTCAACTTAAAAATACTGAACTCTCATTGATTTAAAACAGCCGATGATCAACTGGCAACAAATAATAACGTATTTTTATTTTGTCATTTAACAAACGTACGAGAAAACTGGATGTTAGCGCTTTGTGTGACAGAGATAACGCTCTACAAAGTTAGACCAAGTGCTACCAGTACTTACTTATCAAATGCTTACATAAAGATAATAGTTTGATTTGTAAAAGGGTGTTTTTATTTTTTTAGTATATTTTCAAGGATCAAAATGATGTTATATAGTAAGACAGCTCAATTGTGAAAAGACAGTTCATGAGTTCACAACCCACTTAAATCTAAACGAGAACATGATAATTATGCCATTCAAACCTCCCAAAAATCACTTACTTAAAATACGATCGTTTAAACGATTTTCACAGACCATAACAACGTGGTAGCTGCTCCTATTATACCGCCCAATGAAAATAATGAATTGATATTTCCCGTTCATTCCATTTTAAACCCTAACTGTACCTACAATAGGATCGGGTTCGGCTTAGCTGGCAGTTTTGTTCGAGCCACCTTTGTTATGTGTGACCCGAAGCTTTATCTGGATTTTTGCTGAACTCACAGTTCAGTTACTCTACTGAAATTTGATACAGCACCGGTGTAAATTTTATGAACCTGGAAAATTTATTTTAGTATTTCATGTTTAGAGCTAGAATTTTTAGTGAAAGTAAATGTTTTTGTTTTCTTGATAGTTAAAGGGTTCTATAGCTTATAGATAGATATTTCCAATGCTGGAAAAAGTGGGACGTAATATTACGCGTGTGAAGTTGCGGGCAGCACTTTTATTCACAACAGCTAGTACGGAACATTTATTGGTTTTAGCCTCCTATTCTTGGTGGTATTGAAGAAATGTTCGTCGTGTTTAACGATTCTTATTTGTTCTCGCCTTCGCATGGATTACGATCATCATTTATTTCCGCCTCGTGAGTACCGATCTTCATTATGTTCTAGCCTAATCTATTACTCATTGTTGTTAGAATATTAGGTGATTCGTTATTTTGCTCTGGATAGAGACTGTTATTTTTTCCCTGCACGTATCGAAATATATAATACCATACTTGGACGACCTTCCCCTTGTCACCTAAAAGTCGTATCCAGCAAATAGCATTCATCATCTGTTACCTAATTTTGATTAGGATTCAACATAACGAGTTACAACAAATAATAATATATATAAGGTAGATGTAGGTATGTTTTAAGACCCATTGGGAAGTACCTTATCTACCCACAGTTTTTTTTTTGCTTCTATTCCCGTGCAATCGAAGTTTTCAAATAATTCACAATTATCAAAAGTCATATTTATTTTTCTCGATAAGCGTTTAGTAATATTACAATAATTATAATCAGTTATAATTTGTTATGCGCTTACAAACATATAGCTCAGTGAGTAACTGATGTCAATGTGGCCATTACCAGATTGGACCATTGATAAACGATATCCATCAACTCAATGATATTACCTTCACACCCACTCGTTTGTGAACGAAAATCACAAATGTCACAGCGGTTACAAGGGTACATGGTAAACGTGATAAATATTAAAGAGATAGAAGTCATTCTGTATTCCGCACTCATTAATGTGAGGATGTGACAAAGGAACAATTAGCAGATTGGAGTCATTCGTGCTGGGATTAGGGAAACGGTTTGACGAAATGTACAAAGCAAAATGTTCTATAAGGAAACTGTGCTTGATTGCGTAATTACTGTCATCAGTTTAACTATTAAAAATACTTTTTAAATGGATGCCAGTAGCATTAGCGTGAGAATGAATTCCTTTAACAAAACTTTAGAAAAATCCTTAAGGCAGGTCAGCAGTGCATCATCAGGAGATGCAGGTATCCATAAATTACAGCAGCGACCATTTAATTAACCATCAGGCTTTCTGCTTATAAGACACTCATAATACATATTTAAGATCTAATTTTGAATAGAGTAGTAGTGACAACACGTGACCAAAATGCTGGTCTCTATATGGCGCAAAGACTAAGCATTGCCATACAACGGGGCAATGCCGCCAGCATTTTGGGCACATTGCCCACTGGTAGCGGCTTCTTAGATTAAGTTTATTTACTTTTAGTTTTAGATCAATCATTTTAGTTTAGATTTAATTTAGTTTTAGTCCTTTTTTTAAGTAGGTATTAGGCCTAATTTTGAAGGCTTTAGTTGACAGTTTTAAAAATGCTAAAAATATATCCGTCTTTTACATTGCCGTCTATTTGACAAGGACAGCAACATTTTAGGAGTTTTAGATCTGTCAACTAAAGCCTTTAAAATTGGCCCCATTATTAATCTTTATAGAATAGAATAGAATAGAATAGAATAGTTATGTTATTTATTATTTAAGTTGTTGAGTAAATAAATATATACCTATGTTGAGTAGTAGTAGTTGATCAAACCCTTCAATGACTCAAGTGAAACAATACCCCCGAGTAAGTCAATTCCTTAGGCACCTAACTGAAACAAAGTACATAGTTTACTTTAAGTGCTAGCGCAAACAGCCGTCGTCCCTGTAATAACTGAACTTTGGCACTAAAATTACCATATTGCACCTCCAGACGATGAAAGTTTGATGTATTGTCTCAGATATTATATGGATAGGGTGGGTTTAATGATGCAAAGTAACGGTTAGGTTTTATGGTGGTTTCTTATTGTAGTTGTATCCAAAGTATTTGTGTCTTAATAGCCAGGAAATCGTTTTATGAGCTATGTTATAATCAATTCCTTTAAAAAGATCAGTTATGAATTTGAATGAGCAAATGTTTACTTACGAAATGATGATAAATAAATAAATAACACCCAACGATCACATACCGCAGATCCTAGACTATTAAGATCTAAAGAGTCGCAGTGTCTAGGGACCCAGGACTTATGAGGACCATGGACTCATATAAGGCAGAAGGGTTCTCAATTCCATTACAGAACAGAGTACCTTTAGGTACATCGCTCGCTACATTTCTTTATTAGTGTTGGTTAACTGGTTGAATTTTTCTTTAACCTTCCGTAACCTACAATCGTTCATGCCGCGCTTCTACTGACATAATTATTATTAACTAATATGTAGACCTGGAAAGTAATGTGGCTTACCTATAGTCATTAAAACGTGCTAACTCTGAACCTTGGCCGCTAAATACATTTTGTTATAGAATTTGTCGAGGCTGAGTATATACAAAGTATGTAATTGTATTATTACATCATAAATAAATTATTGTACTCTAAAAGCCTATACCGAGCGTTGATCTCATTGGGGAAAATGACGAACTTATTATGAAGACAAAGTTGCAAAGTATGCCACGAACATGTATGAGAACTCTGCGAACGCGGCGAAACTTTTAGATGACATTTTGGCTAAAAGAATTATATTTTTTATTTTCGGATTATAAACATGACTTTTATGGTGCAGAAATTTTAAATTAAAGGCTAGTTTAATTTTTTAGATAGTTTAAACAAAATAGAAACTGTTATTTGAATACAATGGAATGCTATTTGCTCATTATTTTGGCAAGCTTTACCTCCAAGTATATCGGAAACGCGACACTTTAGGGTCCCATGTAACATGGTAGAGCTCGTGTTGTGTTTATGTCCCCTACCCATTGTAACTATACTAGCTAAGTATATACATCTGGGTTGTCTGGAAGAGATCGCTTTAAGCGATAAGACCGCCCATTGTGACACTTAGTTATAACAATTCCCACTAAAATTTTCTGTAAAATTGAGTTTTCAATAAAGAGTTTATCTATCTACATATAAATCTATAATTATTTTAATAGTATCATTCAATGCGAAACCTTCAGCAAAATATAAAAAGGGCGCGGTGGATATGCCAGCTTACAAAGAAAAATGTTCCAAAGCCCTTTGCTTCCAACAGCTAAGTTCTACAGGCCTCTAATCAGTGCGGGGCATCGAGAGACGTCACTTGCAACTAGGCTACGAACAGTGGCTTTGAACATCTCAATCAATAGCCACTAGAGACTGGTCTATCTACTTGCCTGTTATATCGAACAAACAATAATAGAACAAACAAACAATGCCGTTACTAGCTTTTGATTGGACAGTTGTTCTGACACCTTGATATTGACCTATCGGTAGCAGATAGTGTAGCTAAACTAATTGAGAAGCTAGGCTTGAGCAACGTTTGTTCGGGTCTAGATGCAATGGGGTGGCTTGAAGTGGCGCTTTCGAGGGCACGTTATGATAATGGTCTTAGTTGTTATATAGAACATTGATCGTTAAGCCATGACAGTGGTCATAATCAATTAAAATAAAAAGTATTCCGTTCTTTTTTTAACTTTTGTTTCTGACCAATAAAGTCTCGGTTTCTATCTGTCTCTCAGAGCTGACGCGTATTTTTATTTCCGACACAGAAACTTCTATAAATATTATAAATATTGCCTTAATTTTTGCCTAAAAATAGTACCTATAATAGTAAATATAACGATTTTGTAGACCACGATCCAATATAAAAAGTATCAACCAACACTGTCATCTGCATGCATAAAGCTACTACTCTCATTGTTAAACAGCTCCAGGCAACGTGTCGGGTCGGCTCACCATAATTGCGCCGGGGTCATTAAGACTAATGACCCTTAGTCAGAGAGCAGTAAAATGATCTTGAAAAATATTAACTAGCCGCCCCAAGATTGAGTGTCGCAATTATTAACGCCGCAAAGTTTAATTTAACGACGAAAAAGGGCATTTGAGGGTGTAAAAACGCAATAGATTTTTGTACAACCTGTTTAGCAAATCGCTGAAATCTTGGAAATAATACTGGAATGGCGCTCAATTTTTGGGTAATAAATTGTACCAAGCCATACAGGCGTGTGTTAAAAATTTATCTTCTAAATTAGGTTGGCAACGATGCTTGAATTATATAACACGAGCCAGCTCGCAGAGCAATATTCGAAGCTTTTTTCTGCCTTTCATAACATGATATTTTGCAAATTGAATCGCAGCACACTAACTTATATTATTTCTTATGTTTTTATGAATTTCAACACAATAGGTACATTTTAGCTTTTCAGTTCTTTTACTATTCGGTGAAGTCTCTTTTCTCTTCGTCGAAGCGGCGGCGATACTTGACCCTATAATTGTTAATGAATCAAGTGATAATGAATGTGGGGAAGATTGAGCACGTCTGGCGTCTGCCGAGATTTGTTCTCGACCTACTTCTGGAATAGAGCTCAACTGAAGTAAATATTTACTTATAGAACATAATTTTTACATGCCTGATTTTTCGTATTATCATCATCATCATCATCATCATCATAAACAGCCTGTAGACGTTCACTGCTAAACATAGGCCTCCCCAGAGTTTGCCACTTTGAGCGGCTGCTCGCCTCCTACATCCATCGGCTCCTCGCGGTTTTCACCAGGTCGTCGGTCTACCTAGCGGGGGGGGGATTTTCAGTATATTATCCTACATAAATTAACGATAAAAATAAACACAATTTTTTTTTTTAACTCGAGATAAAGTTGTTGTTCCATTATGTAAGTATAAATAGGGTGAATCCTGTGTGTTGGGCAAAAATACTTTCTGGGTAAGCGTGATATTCTTCAACCTTATCTGTATATTACAATGTGAGATTTAGTCACAAAAAAATGGCAAATTCAAAAAATCTTACTTTGCAATTTATCATCAATTTTATTTTCCACAATTCGCTTAGAAAATCTTTAGAAAATAACTTCACAAACAAGAAAGAAACTCTTTTAATTAAGTTCCTTTCGGCCGTTAATTTCTTGAATGGAGCACCTGACTAATTAAGAATTCTCATTAGTCATTAATTAGGGCATTAATTCTCTTCAACAGGGACAAGTTGTCTAACTTGGAACTTCACGAATTACTTCGGGAATATTTTATGAGGTTGAAGGTGAGACCTTTCATATTGTGTCTGTAAATTGTAAATTTACTAGCCTCTAAGCTCTCTCTAGCGTCTAAACTTTAAACATAAAAGTTTGTATACATAATATGATTACAATGCTTTTTTTTAAATCGTGGGTTGTCATTTGTTCTAAATAAAAAACATTGCTCTGACTGTTAATTCAAGACCCCAAGGCATTGCAGAGAAAAATATATGACGGGCATACCCATTTACCCATATCCCATATCTACATCGTAAAACTGAAAGGTTCTTGCAGGCAAGGTCAGTGTCGTGTTTACGGCTGATATAAAATGATTGAAGTATAAGATATAAGGCAGTGTTAGGCCGCAAAAATTCACACATCCATTCTATTGGAAGAATATTATCATCAACAGACTGAATAGGTCCAATGCTCAACATAGGCCTTCTCCACTGAGCGCCACCGAATGGCTGCTCGCCTCTAACATTCGGCTAGTGGCCGGCCTACGCTGCGTCTTCCAGTTCATGATCGCCACTCGAGAACCTTTCTTCCCCATCGGTTGTCAGTTCTACGAGCGATGTGGCCTGTCCATTGCCATTTTAACTTTCCTAATTATTGTAAGCTATAAGAATAATACCACCACCACCACTGCTTAGGTGGACCGACGACCTGGTGAAAACCGCGGGGAGCCGATGGATACAGGAGGCGAGCACCCGCTCAAAGTGGCGCTCTCTGGGGGAGGCAATGGACATCTACGGGCTGATGATGATGATGATGATGATGATGATGATGATGATGATAAGAATAATATAATCATGGCTAACTAAAAGCTTATCAGTTAACATTAATTTTGACGCTTGGTAAATGAAATCTTGAATCTTGAGCGGGGTTTTATCTTGCACTAATTTTCTGCCTTCATAAACAATTTAATATCATAAGTTCAACAAAATGCTTGCCAAAAAGGTTAACATAAAATAGATGGAGCTTATAATATATTCCTTGCACTGTGTTGCAGAGGTTTCGTAATACCATGTAATTTATTTAAAGTCTAGACTGCAGCTATGCTGAGATCGTACCTACCTAAGAGCTTTACTTAGCCATTTTCCTCTATATATTTTATGTATTTACACCGACCTTAGTATTGAGAGCTAAGGTTCATGTGATGATGTGATACTGGCTGGTTCATAATAAGAGAGAATTTTAGCATCAATATTGATTATTACAAAAGTTCACGTCCTCAGCCCTGAGACATCCAACTGCTTAATATAGGCTATTAAACGCCATTTTAGACGCTTAATGCCATATAGCAATATTACCACGTTTGGCTGGCATTGCAGTAGATCAAAACGCGGACCGAGGACAATGCTGTTACCCATTGCATATTTACTCTTGCGGTACCTATGGGAAGAGATGGGGTGATCCTATTCTTGCACCGAGACCATACGGCATAAAGAGTACTCTACAGCATACAATCTGTCGTTCGATTTGTCAACTCAATCATCAGCTCGTAACGTGTAGAGGCAAGTGGCCGGCTCCTATGACGCAAATTGCATCGCGTGGAGGCGTGTTACAGCTCCCAACCTACAGGGTGTGTCGATAAATTGAGTGACGGTTTGCATGGTGTATCAGAGGCCAAAAGATGCACGTGACACGATGGCGTCACAATCTTAAAACCGCCACCAGAGGGGTTTATAGTGGTATAACAAAATAGATCACATCGTCGCTTCACATCAAGTGAAATTTTAGTCAAAATCTAGCCTAACATAAATAGGTGACAGGGAAAAAAAATTACTTTTGTCAGGCAACTTTGAAAGACTCCAGAATAAACCACTGCTAGTTTGCTGCTACTAAATAAAGTAAATAATCATCACACCCAAATCTGCCTTATCTCTGTAGTACCTACGTTATACCTTTTAGCCAGATTGGCAATTGCAATGAAGCCCGGAACTGAGTTGGATGCTCCCATCCCTCATTTGCTTAAATATTTAAACGCAATCATTTTAGGGAGAAGCGGCAGCTAGTTAGTCCAGCTTAGCTGCAATAGAACTTAATACTAAATTCAAATAGGGTACGGTCAGCAATAATTGAAACTGGTAAACTTACACGATTACGTATGAGAGAAGAAAGTTCTTTACTTAAAACCAGTGCGAACAAAAAAAAATCTATTAAGAACCCTTGAAACGAATCTTCTATGAATCAAACATATTTAATAATTCAGTTTTATTTCAGTTTTATTACACGTAAGTAGGACACAATTTTTTTTAAATATACACTACCGATTATTGAAGGAGACTACTCTAGTCATTGCTGGTAGCCTGGTAGGTATATCAACTAAGTTGTAACGAATCTCGAAAACAGTTGCTATAGAAGTAAAAAAATCTTTGTTGAAAACCAGTTAAAATCCATAATAATGGTCATTAGATAGTCATCAACTAATTCCGTTTTACATAAAATAAACAATAATACCTTATCCCAATGAATAGGTATTTGCGATATAAAAGGAAAGTAAAGGGTACCGAAATAATTTTACTGTAAGCTGGTAATACCTCAAATATTTCCTTATCCTCAAAAGGATAAGCTAATGTTAATCCTTCGGTCTTTAGATATTTAGAGAATCCATACTTTGAATTCGAATTTAGGTATAATATTAGGTAATATATTGTCTGCTACTCAGTCTAATACTCTTCTCGAAAAACATATCGATATACCAGTAATAATCATTTATACTAGTCATCATGAATCATGAATTTTTGATTGACATTGTTTTTAATAGACATAATAATTAATAAATGTGTGTAGTTTTACCCTAGATTAATAAATATTAAATACTTATACATTAAAGTCGCGATTTTCATAAAGTAGGTTAAAAATAAATGCAATAATAAAAGAATTAGTAAATCCACATAAAAAAAAATTTATACAAATATTATTGATCTAGTATTATTATCTTTTGGCAATGGGCAGGCCACATCGCTAGTAGAACTGAAACCGATGGGGAAGGAAGATTCTCGAGTAATGTAGCGTAACCACAAACCGGAAGACGCAGCGTAGGCCAGCCCTCCACTAAGTGGACCGACGATCTACTGAACCGCGGGGAACAAGGATAGATGCAGAAAATGAGCAGCCGGGCAAAGTGGTACTTTCTAGGGGAGACCTATGTTCAACATTGGACGTCTTGAGGCTGTTTATGATTTTGATGATTATTATTAATCTCAATATAATTCAAGAATTCAGCCTGTAAGTGTAGATAGATAGGCTATGCGAAAGGACATTAGATAAACTGTACCTAGTTTATGCGTTCCAAAGCCACAGAATCTTATGAATTAATTATTTTGCAACGCGAAATGTAAATATTACATCAATAATATTATATAATAATAAAGCAGAATGAAAATACTCCAAGATTTGCATACTTGATAAGGCTGGTACTGGTCCAAAACACAACCAAATTACTTATAACTTTTTCAACATTGGCTCATGTTTACATAAAAATTTATTCGCATAGACTGGAAGACATGGGCGATCTAGTTAACATGAGTTATTTTTTACATTTGATGTTAAATAATTTAATTATCTCTATGTATAACTTATTAATCCCAATTTTGTTAATAAATTATTATTTTAACTTTACTTCGTATTTTACGAATAACATCACAAATATAATAATTCATTACTACGTGCTCCACTTTAGACAACTTCGGCACTTACCGATGTTGTCTAAACCTAGGTGTAAATTATGTAAAATCAACATTATATATGTTTTTTTCTTACTTTAGTGACCGCATCTCCCGGCCTATCATAACCCTCATTACCTGACGAAACATGGAAAGTAATGTTAATATAAACATTACATTTCCATGTTCCAAAAAAGGAAATCTTCACGGTTTTTGCCCGTCGGGCTCTAATTTGACATTTTTCAACGTCAACACAAAAATGCCTCGTCATAAATTTTGCCGTAATCGATCGTCACTCGCAAGGGAGAATTTTGACGTTTCTATCATTTTTCTTTAGAGAATATGCTGAAGGCAGCATAACGTATATACGGGAAGATAAATAAACGGTTCTCTGTACCCTGAGTCATCAAAAATGGGCAAAGTGTCGCCCACACACGCAAACCAACCTACCTATACACTTTAGCCTTATCATCATCATCATCAACAGCCTAAAGACGTCCACTGCTGAACATTGGCCTCCCCCAGGGAGCGCTACTTTGAGCAGCTGCTCGACTCCTGCATCCATCGGCTCCATGCGGCTTTCACCAAATTGTTGGTACACCGCATCTTCCGGTTCGTGGTCGCCACTCGAGAACCTTTTTTTCCCCATCGGTTGTCAGTCTTACGAGAGATGTGGCCTGCCCATTGCCATTTCAACTTGCTAATTCTAAGGGCTATTTCGGTCACTGTAGTTCTTCTTATAGGTGTATCTTAATAATGTAAGTACAACAATTTTTTTTTAATTTTAAACTGTTACTTTAATAAAACAGCAAGACAACTTTCTTTACAGCAGAATTCTTCAGATAAAACCTATTAACGAGAAAACAAAATTTGATACCACCCTAAAAGCTTCCTACAACTAATCACCCAGAGAAGATCCTTCACACGTCGTTCAGTCGTTAGCAAGACAAGCTAACTTTGCCGTCGCTTCTCCCTTTTTTCTCTTCAAATAAATGGATATCTCTGTTCCTAGAGTGGAAAGTTTAGTTAGTGTGCAGTACACATAGGGTCGTATTTCATCGTTAGATGGACCTGCTTCGTAAACTATGAAAGATTTAGTGCCTTGGTTAGAGCTGAGTGCAGTTTGCCCTCGGACTGTTTAAGTTTACTTCAATATGGATTCTCGAGAAAGTACTGGCGTTTAGGAAAAATGTTCATTGAGACGAATTTTAGCCAAAAAAAACATTTTAGTGTTGACCAAAATGCTGGTATCTATGTAGCTCAAAGGCTAAGCTTTGCCAATGAATAACTGCTGCCAGTGTTTTGACCACTTTCCTAGCTGGTAGCGACTTCTTAGATTAAGGTTATTCATCGCATTTTCTTAAACTAAATGTTCATAAAGATACCAAGAGTTAAGATTTTAAAATAAAGCTCGTGTCTAAATCAAGTAAAAAATAACAAGTCAAGATTTGCTACTAGCGCTACTTATGTGCTTACTTTTATGTATTTTATAAAAGGCGAAAGTGTTATACGTAGGTATAGCAGGAGGTTGTATAGGCAAATAAAGTACAAGGCTTTAGTTTCCTTCAATTTTGAGAACCAAATTTAGTGAAATGGATCAACGCACGGCTTGTTTCTAGAATTACAATTATTGACTAACGGAATAAATATTATAATTAAAATTTAATATTCTGCGAGCAAGAAGAGAAGAAAATATAAAATACCAGTGTACTTTAACGTTACTATAAACTATGGAAGGTAAACTACTCATTTGATTGCGCACCGCTTTACTTGCAAGTATAGTACGCAGTTAACTATAGTTACTGCCGTTTTAATGGTTACGAAGGTAATTAATTTTCAATTAAATGTGACCGAGGAAAAATCGATTTTAACACGACCTGACCTGGCATACTTGCCAAGAGCTATGGTGTTTATAATTTAACTTCATTAACGAGATTCTGTCAGCCATCGCTTTCTCCATAGCCTTCATTCAGGTTAAATGAGAAGTAAACCCGCTGTTATACCTTAAACAAATTGTGTTTACGCCGTTTTTGGCTCAAGTGCCGAAATTATCTTTAATATTATGACGCTATTTTTCGACGGTTCAGTGTCCCGTTTCAAATTAGGCTTAGTTGCTATTTGCGTAGCGGATTAAGGTTTATTTTTGAGTAACGTTTCATAGTCAAGATTGTGACCCAAGATTTTTACTACATAAGCTGTCTAAATAGTTGCGCTAACATTAACGCCACTATAATATTTTGGTAAGTGTGCGATGGAATTAAATGAACTAATTCCCTCATATCCATTCTTTCATCGGACTACAAGGCGCACAGATACTCGGCATCTGTAAATATATCGTTAATATTTCTACAGACTGTTATTTGACCGTAACTTTAACCGTGATGATCATGGAACTGAGCCTAAATGTTTCACATCAAACTTTATAGTGTGACTTTATAGTCACAGCAAATGAGTGAAATACCTTGCCGTCGTCCTTGTATCCAGCTAACTATACCTGGGTGTCTTCAAGTCAAGATTGACCAGGTATCTTCTAGGCAAGCATGCACCATCGTCATCACTTACCATCAGGCGAAACAGTGGTCAAATGCTATGCCTATAAATTATATAAAAAATATACCTTATTTTGTATTGAAGCTTTAGCACTAGTAAATGTTTTAGACAAGAATACATCATCCAGGGTGAAATTTAAAGTAGGTACAGTCTGCAGTCAATACAAAATATGTTGCGCCATTTAACTATTGTTAAAATGACGTCATAATTTAACGATAACCAAAACCACACCAAATTGCCGAGTAAGCAAAGCAGTTGTTATAAAGGGAAAAATATAACATATTATGCTGGTTAAACTCATGAGTAGGTAAGATTAATAGGTAGGTAATGTTATTATTCATTATTAATATTTCTTTATGGACATCTTTAGGCTGATGATGATAACTAATACCTATAACTGTTACCTACGTTTATGTTTTTAGGTACTGAAAGTCACCTGCATTTCGCCCATTTTGAATGCTAAATTGTGCATGTTTAGTCTAAAGGCCGATGGTTTGAGCCACACAAATCATATGGATCTAGATCGCATCATTATCCGACTAACTTATAGCCAATATCACCTCCAATGTTCTGACGTTAGTATTGATGTATTCACCTCCGTGAAAACCAGACCTATAATATTTTAAAACCGAAACGTAGCCGTTTTTGGGAATTATTTACAACACGGATACATGGAACCTTGCCAATTCACGTTGGCACATAAAAAGGTTTTCCCAAACGCAATTGTGCATATCTCGCAGATTGAATTCCGAGAAATGGTGAATTCAGTCGAGGGACCAATCTTTCAAGACTAAGGTCATGAGATCCGAAACCTCAGAAATATTGCTTGAATTATTTCATGCTTGCACGGTTCAGAGGGTCGGGGTGTAGCCCGGTTCTGCATAAACCCGGATATTGACCGGATTTCCTTTACCCGGGTCTGACGCTATTTCCGAAAGCGTTTGTGTAAGGACGGACAAATGCCTTTCCGTGATTCTATGAACATGGTATATTACAGCAAAAAAACAAATTGCCTTAAATGCCTTTTTGCTTATTGCCATGCCCGCTACTTCTATGCTAATAAAAAGCTTATCCATTTAATAGGCATGATGACTAAAATTTTTCTTGCTCAAACGGCCAGTGACGTCAGAGGAAGGTCGTTCATAGTACCTCATTACTAAGCTGTGGTAGCTTTCATACAATTTCTTCGGCATGTGACGTCACGAGTGGTCTTTTCATAGTAACTGTGGGGGCGCTCTGTTTCGCGAGAAAGGGACAGGAGATGCCTTCTGTAGAAACTTTAAAAGCTTATTGCTCCGTGATTTATATACCGATTTTGCTTATTTTTTTAATTATTGCATTCATTTTTAATCTTATTTATGAAAGTTATATTTACTTGTTCATTTTTAATAGTAGTCATCACGCCTATTCGATAGTTACGTTATTTCAAAAACTTTTTGTTTAAATATAAATAAATTTGTGTGGACATTTCACGCAGCGCCATCTAGCTAATTCAAAAACAATTGAGCGAACCTAAATAGAGTACACTTTTGACTACTCTGGTGCGAATAATTCCAATAGTTGTTATTGCTACGAAGTGCTACGCGCATGTACGCTACGTAACAGCTACGCCTAATATTGTGTAGGGTATTTTTTTGTTTTTATTTGTATTTCACCTATAAGCTTGCAAACGAGACGGATTTGTCCCGGGTAGGAATCGAACCCACAGCGCTCAGTTCAGAAGGCAGTGCTACTACCGACTGAACTATCGGGCCCGTCAAATGCCAGTTAGTCAGCCTTTTATCCCTTTCTTGTAGCAACGTGATTGCTCATACCCACACTTTTTCAAGTCGATCACTCACTGCGAACAAATATTGGTTCAGGATCCTCTTGAGGAACCCCATTTCGTAATCTTTGTATTTTTTTAACGACTTCGTTAAAAGCTAACGGCTATGTTGTCGTTTTTAGACAGGATGCTGATCCATCCAAGTATTGAGTACTTTGGATATTTACAGTTTTACATTATTTATGATGATGCTTTTTTATATATTTTCAACTAATATTATTCAACTCATATTATTATAGGAGACATAAAACAGTTAAGCAGAAAATTGTCTGTTATTTTAAGTACCATTAAGTACATACATTTTATTCCATTTTTAGATAGGAAATAGGTACAACTTAAAATAAAATAAAAAATTGAAAAAAAAAAACAGAGTCAATTAATTAGTAATAGTTGTCACATGTTTTAGGAATTATATGATTCTTAATTCTTAAAAAAATTCTTAAGAATTACCTAAAATATCTTATCGTCATAGCTCTGTAGGCCTAGCACGAATATTTACGCGCGCGTAAGAGTAACTTTAACGTTAAGCAGTTGTATGGCATTTGATAAGCACCCCATACAACTGCTTTACGTTAACATTACACTTACGCGCGTAAATATTCGTGCTAGGCCTACTGTAATAGTAATGTAACGAAACTCTCCTACTTTGCTATGCTGAAGCACCAATGTGGAAAGAAACCCAAAACAGAAATCGTACAAAACCACATAAAAGTTCATTTCTAAAAATAACTAGGTAGTTTCATTTTACGTGGAAAAGTCAACCACGTGGCTCTTCCGAAATTGGGCTTCCGAATTATGTATGTTGAGCGCCGAATACATAATAGTTACTACGATATATCTTGCTTTTCCAGAAATAGACTTCTATATTTCATTTCAAGTTGCTAATTCTAAGAATTATAAATATAGTTTTCTAGCGGATCACTTCATTTTGCATCATCAAGATAAGAAACCGGATATCTAAAAAGCTGATCAAGTGCTAGTACCACTCGTGCACAAAGGGTTCCGTACCAATATCTATCAAAACAAGCAAAAAGTCACGTTTGATTTATGGGACCCCTTAAAATGTTAATTTTATTTTGTTTTTTAGTATTTGTTGTTATAGCGGCAATAGAAGTAGGTACATCGTCTGTAAAAATTGCAACTGTCTAACTATCACGGTTCATGATTTATCTGTCCGTACGTAAAGATGAACAGACATACGAACAGCGGAGCCTTAATAAAAGGGTACGTAACCTTAAATTACTAGGTGGTAAGACTTTTCTGAAAGTTCGTCTAGGTAGGTACCACCGCTTTGCTAGTTATTCTGCCGCCAAGCAGTAGTGTGCAAGGACTACTGTGTTCCGGTTTGAAGGGCATTGTAGCTAGTGAAATTACTGGGCAAATGAGACTTTATGATCTGATTACACAGTGTAGTAATCTGATTACTAGACTGTGTGATGTCTCAGGATGACGTGCGCAGTGCAATGTCACGCGAAACTTTATTATTTTAAAATTCCGAGTGACACTGCAATTGTTATGGGTGGCCGTATTGCTTAACATCAGGTGAATGACTAGCTCGTCACGTCGTTCATTCACTCTCATAAATAAAACCCTAAAAATGAAATAGATATTTTTAGTGACATCAGCTGCTGATGTCACTGTCAAAATCACTCGTGATGCAATCTATCGCCTTAGTGAACCAAATGAACATGGATTCTTTCACAGATAAAGAAATGATTTAAAGAAGCAATCAGATTTGACAAAATATTGAGTAAGTTTTGTAATTAAAATTATTTTAATATTTCATCAATTATTTCCTGGCTTACATTATAAAATTAAATTGTCTATTTAAAACTTCTTTCATACAAAAACTTGTAATTTTTATCTGGAACCTTTCAGCTATCTCCTAAAACTTACACTTGACGATTCGTTTCAAATAAAGCCCTACTTCACTGTAAATAATCCTATTCCTTAAATATCTTCAGGAAAATCATCTTTAGATTTTTCATGACGAGGTATTAACCAAAGCACACTGTAGCAACGAAATTGCATCTTTAAATCTTAAGAGTTAAGGTTCAAATTAGAAAAGCAAAAAATCCTATATAACTATAAAAAATGTAATGTAGCTGCTAGAGATCGTTATATTAAAGTCGAAATTGTCCATGCTCAGAAACGCCGAAGGCAGATAATGTTTTCTTTTGTATTGAAAGGCGTTGTTTTTCATATCTAGTTAAAGCTATGACGATGCACAAAGGATGTGTCTAATTAACTAAAAGAAAAAAATAGAGACTTTTTTTTTAAATTGCCAATTAAAACACAGTATGTATTGAACCATAATTTATTAAAAAAAAAATAACAAATAAAATAATAAAACCAAAATAGATCTAAAATAATATATTAAATAATAATTTATAATGATTTATTTTCTTTTTTATTTTTATCCATGTCTAGTCATAAAATGTGTACTAAACCTGCTAAAGTGTCTAGATTATCTCAAAGTTAAACATTTATGATAGCATTAGTTTTAATTAGATAACTTGCTAACTTGAAGCTTAAAGCTCGTACCGTAAGTTAATTTTAATCATATTATGAGGTTTACAGTACAAGGCAATAAGTTGAGTGTGTACACAAAACAAGTGTACTCGGTAGATCATAATCACATATTGAGCTTACGCATACATAGATTAATATTCGACAGTCAACGAAAATTGTAGAACTCAATAAGGTTGAAATTCGTAGGATCTGCGTGACAATAAAATTACTGAGAAAATTAGACTAAAGTCCGTTTCACATGCATACGTTTAAGCTGTATGGTTAAGGTAATAGTAACTATATTTAAGTAAGATTATAGTGTGACAAAGCCTAAATACCGTTTTAGAAGCTCCAAGCATAACACAAAATGTACTAAGCACATCATTAACATAAACCTTTAATACAACAGCCCTCGACAACAAAGTGTTGCGTTTAATCTTGCCGAGGAATACAGTTGGTTTATCCTGGTTTGATCCCCTAGAATGATCCCGTGAAGGATTAAAAATATTTAATATACTAGTTATAACTGTAAACCTTGCGAGCACAAACGGCCTTGCAACCACCACGCGCCATGATGTACTTATAGCTTATAGTACGGCCAGAACTCAAACCTTGCGGCCATATATCTGGACAACCTCTTGACCGATTCTGTTCATATTTAAAATACTTATATAATATTTGGTGGAAATAGCGAGTGCTCAATTGTAATGAGCACTCGGTATTTCTACCAAATTTTACCAAATATCTGCAGCAAATTCTCTCTATTTTTGGGGCACCCCCATCCAAAAGTTGCCGACGACTAAAAAAATTATCAACCTGTTGAACCTGTGTACCAAGTGTCATCAAGATTCGTTGACAAATGCGAGCTGTACGAGTACGTACATCCGGACAGGCGAAAGCAAATTTTGGCAAGTTGAAGCAGAGACTTTCGCTCGGTCAATAACTTTTATTAAGTTACTTTTATGTCTACATTTTAGTTTGCTTCACTGATCAGAATAATCTAAGGAATCAATATTTAAATCTTACATTCGATGAGATACGCTCTACTCTGCGTTAAATTAATTCTTTTGTAATATGAATGAGCACTGAAACAAGAATTAATAAATAATTCATTGAATAAATTATAATACACAACCAACTCGAAAATCTACTGAAAAACATCTTCTTCAACCGAGAGCCTTTTTGTACCGAACAAAAAAAAACTGTTAAATTTATGTTCATAATTTAAATATATCCCAATGAATCTGAATGTCGCAGAGATAATTAATACAATTTTATTTTTAATTATAATACTTTTTTTTACTAACCAGTGAAATAAAAAAAGCTATAGAGCTCACGAGTCTGTCTTTACAAAGCATAAAACTAAAAACGGTTTGCTAAGTTTTCAAACCCTATGGTTTCACCATTTCGGCAAACTCAAAACTAAAAGGTATCTTTTAGGCAAGCATGCACCATCGTTCACGTCATACCTATCATCAGGTGAGATAGTGGTCAAATAGCGGTGATAGTGGTGATGACTTATGGAACTGAGACGTGGTCTCTAACTGTTGGCCTCATTACTAGGCTCAGAGTCGCGCAACGAGCTATGGAGAGAGCAATGCTCGGTGTTTCCCTGCGAGATAGGATCCGTAATGAGGAGATTCGCAGGAGAACTAAAGTGACCGATGTAGCTCTTAAGATTAGCAAGTTGAAATGGCAAATACTATGTATAGGTATAAATGACCAAAAACCCTCCCACAAAAACTGAATCTACAAAAAAATCCATACAATTATCAAACCTCATAAAATTAAACGAGAATCGGTTGAGAAATTTGACCTGTAAAGAGAAACTGTTATTAGAGAAACCTGCCTCTAGGTAGCTGGAGAAAAGTACTTATTCTTAATTTCTTACCACTGTTTTAAAGTTAATTTGGTAAACTATAAAAAGCCATGTATATTTTAAACACGTTCACGCAACAAACATAAACTGGTAGTTCTGCTTTCAATTTATTTACTATCTAATATTAGGTTCTCATGGCCCCCAGCACCAATCGTGTCGCAATATCCGCCGGCATATCTGTATTGAGATGCCTCCGGAACCGCTGAATGGGCTTCCTGTAATGTAAGGAAAATTGCCGAGAGGTACGTGCTATATGCCTATACAACCATTAAATTTCTGCTTTGCTGGAGAACGGAATATAGTTGAAATGTCAATTTGTTTCAATGGAAACCTTATACCTGAGGCAGCTTGTGGTTTACCCTGCTTTTCGTCATAAAATAAGGGTGAATCTGTAGTACACCCCTACGCTGACCACCCACCAAAATGCTCTATTAATATCAAGGTTCTATCGTCCGATTTTAGGGCTGTATGTTAGTCAGTCACTTAGCCTTAGGTAAATAATGATAAACAAATAAATAACGTTCAACGACCACGTAAATAGGACCATGGACCACAATAACCTAAAACTTAAACAAATACTAAGGTATTGCGGGAATCTAACCCGAAGTTTCCAGGTGTAAGTCGACCACTACACCTCAGAGGTCACCATACATTTAAAGTACATTACATATACGCTAATATTTTTTAATGTATTTTTTTAATTTTTTAATAATTCATCATAGGTTCGTGTACTAGGTATAACATGATGAAATTAGTAACATAATTATTAGATAGTACTAAATGGTACCAAGGTCCTCATTAGACTTCTAAACTACTTCGGCATCTGACTGTACAAAAGCCTACTTGCCGTTCTTTCATTACTTGTATTGGTAGTCCACCAACGCGCTATTGCATCTGCTATTCACAAATTAATTTACCGGCCACGGTTGCCGCTGGCACTCTCCGATTTCATGCTCTACTTGCCTCCCACTTATCGAACTTTGCAGCCTGTACAGAAGACTAGGCTTAAAAACTACTATTCGAAAAGAGGCGTAGGGTTTCTCGACAAATGCGCCTGAAATGGGTAATTTAGGCGCACTTAACAGTGACAAAATGGTTTTTCTCATAAAAGGAGATGAAAATCAGAGTGCGCCACACGGTACTTAAATTGTTTTACCTCGAGCGATGTACCTACTTTGAATCCTTCCTTACGAATAAGATTCTATTTTAGGATTCCCGCTACGCTGGGGATTCTACGCTACAATCCTTGCTTCGTTTGGATTCAAACAATCGCTCTCGCCATAAATACATTACTTTGAACTCCTTTGACACAGTCTAACTATTGTATCGAATTTTGTTCTGACACCTTTAAGTCTTGGACTCTCAGAGGCTCGTTGTCGAGCCGCTATATGTATATTCTTATTCTATTGTTATGAAAAATGCTTGGTATACCAGACATTAAAGGAGCAATAATTAGGACGGCTTTTGGTGAAATCTCTATATCCTGGACCTTTTGTTAGGCATACATAGACAGCCTTCTTACAACCTTCAAAATCAATCAATACATTACCTAAACGAAATCGACCATCGGGATTTCAACCCACGTCTTCTACAGCTCATCAGGTAAGATGCTTAGCTGTCTATATTTCATTAATAATCCTTTTATAGGCTTATTATCTTCTATAACCAGATATTTCATCCTATAATCAATCTATAGATACAAAGCTAAGAAGGCCTTGGTAATAGCTTCACGTAAGCTATCAAGTGAACAAGCGATGGGCGGGAACGACTGATTGGAATCCAATTCTGGTCTTTGGGTGCGCAATAATATCTGAGGCATGTACAGTATGAGGATAAAAGTTTCCTCACTTGTAAATTAATTAATTGAAAACGTTGACTTTTTAAACTATTCTACTTCTTTTTTTTTTCTTATATTTTGGCTCCACACATAGTGTATTTAGCCAGTGTCAAGTATTATATTTTCATCGTGTTATAAAATATTTCACGCAGTCATGTCCTAGTCAGAGTCATTTGAGTGAACGATTAAACCTGCTCTGGCTCTGCAACATTAAAGTATTTTTACTTTTATGTCTTCTGTCAATGTATGATTGAAGTAATATCGAAGTTATAATACTAAAGACCTTGTGGTGACCCCCCCCCCTGGTGTCAGAATTTTTAGGCCGCCCTAGGGCTTCTGATTTGGCTTAACGATTATTACAAAGGACATACGAAAAAATGAACCCTACTATTCGACGACTAAGTTAATTTTTATTCAGATCAAGGTTTTGTTTCCTTGCCCTAAGGAGATTGATAATTTAGAGATCCCAATACATTTTGTAGAAATCGATGCTTTGAAAATTAATATTCATTAAGAAAGGAAATTTTCTTGTTGGTTTTAGTAGGTACGTTTTCTTTTCTGTGGTAACTTAACAAAATGAAACGATAATTATAATGACTATTTTGGGCACTGTAATGAGCAATAGTGGGGGCTAGAGGGATTGACCTTTTCATTTCGCGTCTATAATAAGATACAGTAATACATGGTAGCATATTATTGAAACATTATATATTATTATATACAAAAGTAGAGTAAGGTATAATGAGTCTGGCATTCTCAAGTAGAGATATTCGAGGATAATTATGCAGATTTTTATTCATCATCATCATCATCATCATCATCAGCCCGTAGATGTCCACTGCTGAACATAGGCCTCCCCCAGAGAGCGCCACCTTGAGCGGCTGCTCGCCTCCTGCATCCATCGGCTCCCCGCGGTTTTCACCAGGTTTTCGGTCCACCTAGTGGGGGGTCTGCCTACGCTGCGCCTTCCGGTTCGTGGTCGCCACTCGAGAACATTTCTTCCCCATCGGTTGTCAGTTCTGCCCATTGCCATTTCAACTTTAAGGGCTATATCGGTCACTTTAGTCCTGTTGCGGATTTCCTCGTTCCGGATCTTATCAGATATTTTTTATTATAAAATCCAATTTATAAAAGTGTTTTCTTTTCTAACATAATATAACTCTAATACACACGTGGTGGACATGAGGATAAAGTAAGTATTATTTCCAGATGAAGCATTAATAACTAATTTAAAACTTACCATCCAGTACTTTTATAGGTAGGTACCGAAAAAACTCGTATATTACCTGCAACAAGAACAAACTCATTAATTTATAACTAATGTTTTTTTTTATCGTTAATGGCAAAGTGTTTTGAATTGAATAGTTTTGCCTGACTTTAAGTGGAATATTTTGAGTAATTAATTGTTTATCTATGTATAAAAATCTCACATAACGGGTATCTTATTTATTTATTTACCATCATGTGAGGCATTGGTCATCAAATGGTATCTTATATAATTAAGTAAAATAAATCTGTAAAACATAAATCATGTGTCCTAATCAACTGTAAGTCGTTCAAAGAGAAATACATTTTACAAAGGCGACGGAATGGATAATCCATTTGGCTGAAGGTTGCTCATTAAATTAGTTAAACTAAATACATTAACGCCAATAAAATATACGTAAAACGTTCTAATGTAATTTAAAAGGTTCCGTCTGTCCTAAGACAACAAATCTCTGGCTGATCGCTATTTCAGCTTCAGAACGGATGTGATGTGGAGTGCGCAATTCGAGATTTTGAAAGGGTAAAGTTTATTGGATGAGAAAGGTTGGTACAGAACAGATCCAATATAACGGCATAGATAAAGATGCAAATAATCTTATAACTACGTAAAAATTTACAGTATGAACACTTTTATAAAATTATTAGTGTAAAATAGTCCAGTCATTATAGTAAGTTCACCTCGGAATTAGAGATACCAGCTGTAAGTCTGTAAATACTTGTATATTGACACCCTAAAAGTTGTCTCAAAACCTACATATGGTAGGGTGTAAGCAACTATTAAATTTCAAGGTCAAAGGTCACAAAAGGTTGTTTTTTGCGCTTTTTTTGGAAATATCTCATTTGGGTTTTTTGCTATTTGTATTTATGATCAATATTTTAGAATACAAAATTCTCTACAAATTTTGTTCAAAAATTTTTTATAAATAAAACTGGGAAAAACAAGTAAACTAATTAAGCGAGCAGAGCCGAAAGACAAAAAAAAAAATTCAAAAGCACTAATTTAATTTAAAAATCAATTATGCTATGCACTCAGCTCGATGTGAGAACTAAAATTGACGCGCTGCGGATTGTCGGGATCGGCTTCCAGCACTGTGTCGCCATCCCGCTGACTCGGCATCTGGATTCTCGTTACTGCTCCTTGTGTAATAAAAGTTTGTCACACTATTGATGCAGTTTACGTGGTTGAGAAATATGTAATTAACTTGGATTACAAATTTGGCAACCCCTCTAGTAGACGCATAAATATAATATCTCAATCAAGTCACATTTACAAACAAAAAATAAATCAAACCCTGGTTATCCGTTTGCCACAGACAGAACACACATATAATATATTATGAAAACACCCTCGTTAAAAATTGTCCAACGTTGCATCATACGTAGCCGAAGTTAACCAACCCAACCACCATCGTTGAAGTATCTATGCATAGCCATTCATGGGGTTTTGTCTACGTTTATATTTCGTACTTTTTTATCATTCATCCGCATCCTTCAGTCTGTCCCTAAACGCTTTGCATGTAACTGCAGCAAAACATTTGGAACTCAAAAATGATTCCAATCACGATTATGATCCCGTAACGTAACATTAAAAATGTACGAAGAGAAAAATAACGAAGAAAAGATAGAGTTTTTCAAATTATAGTAAATCTCAGCAACGCTGCTTTACTTTAGGGTTACACTAAACATTTTTGAGCTCTATAAATATTCAACAACATCACTGAGGGATTTATTTCACAAAGCATTTCATCTGTATCTTCCCACCGCAAGCCGCGACGACGTGCCCTAAAAAAATAAAATATTTTGTTGCCAGTTGTATGAAAAGCTTGAATAGGAAATGTAAAAAAATCTGCCTGAAACGCTTTCGTGAATTTAACTGCTGTATAAAACTTCGGTTTAGAGAACGGATGAAGTAAGCAAAGTAAATGTAAATTGACGGGCCCGATAGCTCAGTTGGTAGTATCCCTGTCTTCTGAACTGAGGGCTGTGGGTTCGGCCCAGGACAAACATTTTGTGTAATGAACATAGATGTTTGTTCTGCGTCTGGGTGTTATATTGTATTCTATGTATTTACAAACAAAAAAAAAGTATATAAGTATTGTATCAGTTATCTGGTTCCCATAGTACAAGCTATGCTTAGTTTGGGGCTAGATGGCGCTGTGTGAAATGTCCACATAGATTATTAATGTAATAGTGGTTTATGATGATGGACCTGTATAAAAAGAAAGTTCTCAGCAGATCCACATTTTCAGAACTGGTTCTTATGAGAAATAAAATTCTCACTGGAACTATTATGGATCTGGATGATGGATCTGTATAAAAAGAAAGTTCTTAGTAGATCCACATTTTCAGAACTGGTTCTTATGAGAAATGAAATTCTCACTGGAACCATTACGGATCTGGATGATAGATCTGTATAAAAAGAAAGTTCTTGGTAGATCTACATTTTCAGAACTGGTTCTTATGAGAAATGAAATTCTCACTGGAACCATTATGGATCTGGACGATGGATCTATAGAGAATGATCTGATTATTCATATCCGTAAATATCGTGACATGGAGCTCGATCGTCGATCGCATAGTCACTTACCCTGAGGTGAGACCGTATGAAATTTTAGCGAACCGTTGATTAAAAATAATTGTTTTTTTGCGTGGGATACTCGTACAAGTCACTACTACCTAACCCCTAACCGCCAAAGAAGAGACAGGGGAAACAGAAGAGTCATCAAAAATTTTGTGACATAGGTAATTATGTATATGAAAAATTTGCTGTTTTTATCTATTCTATATTCTATCTATTCTATCTATACATATAATAAAACTGTAGAGATAAAAAAATCTGTAAATGCAAGATATCGAAAAAAAAATGACACAGGTTGGCTTGAAATTTTTCGCTGATCACGTTAAACTACTTTTTAGACATTTTGTCTGTTTGTTTGTTTGTTTGTTTGTTTGTTTGTTACGGCACAAGTCCGAAAATACTGAACGGATTTTCATGCGGTTTTCACTAATAAGCTTAGAAAAACCCGGCGCAAAACATAGGATATATTAAATTTTATATATCGGTAATCTCTTTTTGGTGAAAATGATTAAGATTTCATTATGAAACAGAACGGGATTTTAACAAGATGGCCGCTTCAAGGCCTCAAGGTAAGGTTTTTGTCTTATATTTTGGCTCCACACATAGTGGAGGTATTTAGCCAGTGTCAAAAGGTAAGTTATATTTTGGCTACTAACCATAGATGATAGAAAAAAAATTTTACTCTGCTGCACTGCTACTGACGGTAATTTTATCTCGGGTTTATCCGGATGCACAGATTAAAGAAAAAAACTCTGTTACTATTATGGCACGGCTTCATATACGCCCGAACCTTCGCTGTTGAGTTGGCGCGCAAAAACATCTCTGTTGACTATCCTCGATGTTTTTGTAATGCCCCAACCTGGACACACAGTCAATTTGTTTGCCTGCTGCGCGACCGACGTGGGCTAAATAAAATGGAGGAAGCAGTAGCGTTATATTGCATGTCGGCGAATAAATATATTTTACAAACTGTGAGAGTATTATTTGTGATTACAAAAATAAATTGTAATAGTTTTAATTTATAATTCCTTATCAATATGAAGTAAAACCAATTTTTTTTTATTTGTCTTTTTATTTGTCTTTTTATTTGTCTTTTTATTTGTCTTTTTATTTGTCTTTTTATTTGTCTTTTTATTTGTCTTTTTATTTGTCTTTTTATCTGTCCCTTTGAATACGGACCACGGTTATTATAGTGGCAACAGAAATATATCATCTGTCAAAAATTCAACAGTCTAACTATCACGATTGATGAGTACATCCTGGTGGACAGACCGACAGACAGACGGACAGCGGAGGATTAGTAATAAGGATTTACTCTTTGAGTACGGAACTCCAATATTTTTGTATTTCATTCTAAACAATCCCCACTGCACTAAGCAATAAGGAAGTAATTTAATGCATGTTTTACAATAGTAAATAACAATTGGTGCGCCTGCATTACCGGCAGTGTATCACACATTTCGGGCTACGGCGAAATACAACGCGCGATAACTTCGTCTGCGCTCGATGCAATGCAGATTAGAGAAAAACAATGTGTTCATTATGTAAGTACCTATACCCAAAAAAATCATATGTATTTACATATAGATAAGTTTTTTCGTTAATCTGTGGTCTAAACTAAAAAAAGAGGATAGGTATGAGCATGACAAAGAGAACAAGGAATTTAGAAAACTAAAAACTTCTTAGACTTTTTTTATAAGTTTTAAGGCTTCACGCGATATCATATTTAGCCAATATTGAAACACATTTAAATTATTATTCATGTTTTCGATTTATTGGGTTCTGGAGAGGGTAAAATTCTTTTTTGGCGATCTGGTATTATGTATTAGTTTTCAAAAATCTACTACGCGTTACCATTCGAAATAAGTATTTAAAATTGTATTTATAGTACCTATAGCTTAACCTTTAGTAGTAACATATTCAGTAATCTGTGCCCATTGACCCTTGCTTTTGCTACGCATTGTAAACCCTTTTTTATTTTGGCATTAGAAAAAATTTGTAATTAGCCAATGATAGGAAGTATTTTATGAAAACTGTTTAAAAGGGTAGGTACTTAGACTTTTTATAATTATTCATAAGGCTTCACGCGATTATCATACTTAGCCAATATTGAAGCTTACATTTTTATTAAAGTTTTCGATTTATAGGGTTTTGGCGGGAGTAATGTTCTTTATTGGCGATCTGGTAAAATGTATTATTTACATGAACTTACTACACGTTACCATTCTAATTAGGTAGATAAAATTATTTTTGCGCTACTGCTACATTCTTGATCAACCCCAAGGAAGTTTTAAGGTACCTGGGGGTCTAGCAAAGAAACCAACCACTAACGCTAACGCCAAACGCTAACTCCAAAATGTACTAGGATGACATTTCGGAAATCGCTTACTTTTCCACAGCTAATGTCATTTCAATACAGTTTTGGAGTTAGCGTTTGGCGTTAGCGTTAGTGGTTGGTATCTTTGCTAGACCCCCTGTAGTACTTATAGCTACTTAAGTTATATACCCTTATCATTGCTACGCATTTTAAACCTTTTTTATTTTGGCATTAGAGTAAGCCGGAGGTGCTATTATTTGTATTTAGCCAATGATACGAAATATTTGATGAAAAATGTTTAAAAAGGGTAGGTACTCAGATATAATAATTAATATGTAGGTATTCATTATGGCAATAAAATTGTATCCTCGAATTAACAACATGGCACGTAACGTTCGTTCGTTTTTGATTTGTTCTTCTTCTTCTTGCATGTTGAAATAAGTTTTTAATAGTTGAAATATTTTAGATCTGTGGGCTTTTAAATAAACCACAGGAGCAGAAAATGATTAATTACTCGGTTACTTCCAGAAGGTTATAGTTATAGCAGGTAAGTAACTTTGGGTGTTAGTAATAATTATGTAATGACGATTTAACCTACTTCCTCACTTTCATCACTAGGTAGGTATGTTGGGAATGAGACAGCGTGGAAAATAGTGGACATAATAATAATTATAACTGTCGATTCTTTAAGGAGTGGTGGTTTAGTATTTGTAATTCCTAATTAGTATTAAGAAAATTAATTATGTACGCGTCGTACAGGTAAATGCATATCTCCAGCAATTTATAAACTTATTATTGACACTGGCTATGTGTAGGTAGTTAGGTACTCAATTCGTATGGAACCAAACTTAAGAAGGTAAAAAAAATGTGGTAAATGGAACAAAAAGCGCGCGGATAATAATTATGTAAAATTGAGCAAAACAGGAGCATCGTGTGTGATTCTTCCATATTTTTCTAAACTGTACTTGCCTGCTTAGGTAACTACTACCTAAACAAAACTTACTTAAACTTCTGTTAAAGACCTGAGTGAAGTGATGATGATTTCTTTTTGTTGTAATATGAAGAGGTACTTATAAAATTGTAGTTTTTTGTTTGGAACTTCTTTTACTGTTATAAATCTATATTAGACTCAAAACATTTAATTTTAGGTAATGGCTTAAATAGCTTCCACTCACGGCTACGCTTGCGTTATACCTATAGGTACCTATGCTAATACAGGTTACTGTGCTCAGCTTCGAAAAGATTTATTGGATTTTGTTGTTTGGTCCGAAATGCATGATCCATTATTAGACTATAACGTAAAAATAACATAACACAAGCGTACGAAGCCGCGGGCAAAAGCTAGTTAAAAATAAACCTGTCCCGACGACCTTTACAAATAAAATTACGTTTGAATTAACTATTCACAATCCACAACCTCGACAGCCTCCGTGGTGTGGTGGTTGAGCAAGTCGGCTCATAACCCCGGAGGTGGTGGGTTCGATTCCCGCGATAGGACAAGCGCAAATACTCGTTCTGTGTCTGGGTGTTATGGGACCATGGTCCTCGTAGTTCCTGGGTCCCTAGATACAGGGAATTCTAGTTAGGGTCCAAGATCTATGTATGTGATCGTAGGACGTTATTTATTTATTATTTATTACAAGAGATAAAATGTTCTCATCTTTTTACAAAGCCCACCCACTTCTGTGCACAAAGGAAAATTAAACAGTATTTTGCATGTAGAAATAAATAAATAAATAAATAATATATAAGATGTGCAGACATTTCACACAGCACCATCTAGCCCCAAACTAAGCATAGCTTGTACTATGGGAACTAGATAACGGATATAATACTTAGATACTTTTTGTTTTGTAAATACATACATAGAATACAATATAACACCCAGACACAGAACAAACATTTATGTTCATTACACAAAATGTATGTCCTGGGTAGGAATTGAACCCACAGCCCTCAGTTCAGAAGGCAGGGTTCCTACCAACTGAGCTATCGGACCCGTCAAATAAGTGACACACGTCCGTAATAAAACACGTACTTGCTTGAAAACTACATGAAAGTTTTTGTTGTAGCTATTTCAAATTGCACTAATAAAATTTTAATTTTAAACTAATACTACTATAAAACAATATAGTGATTACTTGATATTTTTAACACGAGAATAAACTTTTATTTGAAAGTGGCGATCAATCACAAACAGTTTGACAAACCTAACCTAGGTTTAAGGCATATTGTACCAAACAAGCTGTATCTTTTGATGTTAGATTAATAAATAATTAAAAGTGATGCACTCTAGAAACTGGTTACCTAAAGGTAACTTGAATTATCCAAGTACCTACACCACAAACAAACATTATTACATTTTCAAAAGAAAAACAACTAACGTGTGGCCTGTCCTGCTGTGGCCTGTGCAGCTATATCGTCTCTTTAGTTCGATCTTCTTTAGTAAATTTTGCTTTTACTATAATATCGGACATAAAACAACAATTTCCTGCGGGTTTAAGTCCCAGCTCTTGTTATATCCCAATTAACCGCCTGCTTCCACTCCTCGCCCTAATGACGCGCGCCGTTGAGGGCGCTTATCTTTGTGCGCCGTAGACAGCACGTGTTGACAGTACCATGTTTGTGCTTGTCTACCTTTTGAGCGCTGGGTAAAGAGCTTGAGCTTGAAATTTGGACAGGTAAGGCTGTCAAGTTGTGTGTAGTGCCTGCGTCAACTAAATCTAAAAAATTGCTACTTAAAATCTTCGTGACAATATAAACAGTTTTTATTATGGCGATAATTATATAGTAAACCATAAAGTTGTTAAAATTATAGTGTTAGTAGTATCATTATTGGTATAAGCCTGGGGAATCGATGGATGCAGGAACCGAGCAGCTGCTCAAAGTGGGCAGGGAGGCATATGTTCAGCAGTGGACGTCTTCAGGCTGTTCATGATAATGATGATGAGTACAGATTAATTTGTAAAGGAAAAATTAGGATCACGAGCGGGGATTGAAACCGCATCCATCCGGGCAAGCCGGGTGATTACGCTGAACAGGCGATACTGCTATAATAATATAAATATATGTTTTTTTTTAATCTTCATTTATTTAGGAGGGTTTGGTCTTTACAGAACATGTCACCTTCATAGGGCACTCTATTCACTTATCTACGCTTAATACCTGATGAGTATCATTATTGTAGCAGATCATAGCTATAGTAGCAAAAAGTGAATAAAGAAGGAGCTAGCCTGCAACACACGGGTGTTGTAACCTAATTCAATGTGATCAGATCCGTAGGTACTATCATTGTTGTAAACAATTTTGAATTGGATTCATAAAATATCAGCTGTGGGCATTGTTTGTCCAGGCCATGGAATAATAATAAATAATAATAAATATGTGTGGACATTTCACACAGCGCCATCTAGCCCCAAACTAAGCATAGCTTGTACTATGGGAACCAGATAACTGATACAATACTTATATACTTTTTGTTTGTAAATACATACATAGAATACAATATAAACACCCAGACGCAGAACAAACATCTATGTTCATCACACAAATGTTTGTTCCGGGTAGGAATCGAACCCACAGCCCTCAGTTCAGAAGGCAGGGATACTACCAACTGAGCTATCGGGCCCGGGAATGGATGGATTATGCGTTGGAAAGGCACATGTTATTTTTAAATCTACAACATAAATCACTCGTATTTACCGCTTTATTTTATTTACAAACGTAAATTTAGTGTAAAATTTTTGCCACAAAGCGTGCAATGTGTCCTGCAAAGCTCATTTTATAAAATGTAACCCGTTCTTTTAAAAATTAATTAAAAGTTGTGATGCGTTATTTAAATGTTAATACTAATTTAGAAACTAAACGACGCCATATAAAATAGCAGTAAAGTAAATAAAGTTATAAAAATTATTACCATTTTCTTTTTCATTTTTACTATGTGTGTAAGTTATAAAATAAATATGGAGTTTTCTGAACTTATTATTTTATTATTATGTGCGAGTATTTGTAACTTTTTCCCAAGGGTAAATGTTTTATTCGTTGCAACCTTTTTTCAGGAGTGTTCCCAACGGGTTATAAATTGTAATGTAATTCAATTTAGAGGGACTCGTTTGAAACCCACCACATAACAATGCTATTGTTAGAAGAACAAGGAAGTGTAATTTCCATGGAAGTATGAAGTTTTTTTTAATAAGCATAAAACCGCAATGTGTGCTATATTATATTATGTGTATTATTCTGTTATGGCGGCTGTGTCGCTTTACACCAGGCTGATGACAACCTCGTCACGTTGTTTACATAAAAAAAATGATACATAATTTACAAAGTTATACATAATTTTGTTATTGCAAGAACAAGTAGTTTGTATCTGTTTTTTTTTTATGGGAATGAATGGCATGACGAGCTATTCGTTCACCTGATGTTAAGCAACACAAATAGTTGCAGTGTCAATCGGAACTTTAAAATAATAAATTTTCTCGTGACACTGTACTGCCCACGTCATCTTGAGACATCACACAGTCTAGCAATCAGATTACTACACTGTGTAATCAGGTCATAAAGTCTCATGTGGCCAGTAATTTCACTCATGCGATAATCAGTTAGTAATTTTCAATGTTTTATTTGATACCATAATATATGTTTGGCTATTCATTTTCAGACTATTATTGAATACAATTCGTACTAGGGTACCATCCTACTACATTACTGTGTAGTGGAAATTTGTCTTTTGATCCTCGCTATCAAATTTGAAATGGGCGAAGATAAAACACGGAGTAGTCCACTGATAAGCAGTATTTATTAATAAGTAAGAATTCTTGAAGATTTAAATGACGAAACTCACCGGTGAAGATTAAAACACATTTCAGCGTTGACTTTTCCTCGCATTATAACTGCTTGACGGAATCCGTAAAAGCCATTTGGAAAGATAAGTCTTATTTATTCTGTCAATAAGCGAATACTTCACCCCCTGAGAGGGTTCCGTAGGGTTGGTTATAAATGCGCGGAATTTCGTAATGAAATTTTTAGGACATCCCAGCCATTAATGCCGTGAAAGGGCTACTACTAAGTGTTTTCGAACTAGCTTTTTGCATTAGAGTTACGTTACTTTAACGTTATCTTTTGTAGTTTTATTTTATGTGTTTACTTAGTGTTTGAAGACTAAAATATCCTATTGTAAGGTACAACATTGATTTCGCTATAGTATCATCTATCATCATCATTTAGCAATGCATTGCATTTCATTTAAGACTAGTACTCTATTTTTGTTATACCTACTCTAAAAACATTAGCGGTGCCAAAATTTGCTGGAGTTTCAAAAATAAAAAGTATTATGCACCATTATTAAATCATGATAAGTTATTCTGCTGCCAAGCAGTAGTGTGCAAGCACTACTGTGTTCCATTGTAGCTAGTGAAATTACTGGGCAAATGAGACTTTATGACTTAATCACACAGTCTTGTAATCTGATTACTAGACTGTGTGATGTCTCAGGAAGACGTGCGCAGTGTAGTGTCACACTAAACTTTATTATTTTAAAGTTTTAAGTAACACTGCAACTGTTATGGGCGGCCGTATCGCTTAATATCAGGTGAACGGCTTGATCGTCACGTAAAACAATCACATAAAAAAAATGAAAATAGATTATGATAATAAATAAAGCAAACCTTATCCATAATATCATGTATCATAGGTAATATAGGTAATATTTTCATCAATTTACGCCAACTTATTCTTTGGGCAACTTTCACTGCGGTCGCTATTATTAGATACTTGGATGGGTGACTGCTATACACAAAAAGTACCTTTTAACAACTGAGCGCTGTACCGTACTTCGGAAGGTATGTTAAACCGTCGGCCCGTTTGTTATCGTAAAACAAACAGGCAATATAGTCAAGTCACCGATCCTTTGCTTAGCCTGAAAATTTTGACACCAGACCCTATAGCCTAGTCTACACCAAGTTTTTATTATAGTCCTGAAAGTTTTAGCAACCAGCGGGATATGAACCCGCACTTTCCACTCACCGGATTGGATGCTATAAATGAGCTAATACAACTGAGCTATGGTTACATGACCGCTGGCTATGAAAATCTTTAGGACTAACTATGTGTTACCGACTAAGCAGTAGGAATGATTTTTAAATCCTACCACTCTTTACTTATCCTATTTTGGAATCTTAATAATATTACAAATTATTAAAAATTCGAAAATGTGTGTAGTTAAGAAAAATAAATAAAAAACCTTCACATCTTTTACAGTTAATTTGCTCTAAAGCTAAAACGATAATTATGTCTTTTAAATAAGCCATCTCTTTACTCCACCGGTCCCGTCAGACTAATTATCTCCTGTCCATACAGTTTATAATGAGTTCGTCTACCACCCCTGTCTAATTAGGGACCTTGACTTACCCCTCGAGGTTTCACTCACTATTTTTAACTGCGGACTACAAAATGTTTACTAGGTGGTAGGACTTAAATAAATAAATAAATAAATATGTGTGGACATTTCACACACTTTTCTGCAAAGTTCGTCTAGGTAGGTACCACCGCTTTGCCGGTTATTCTGCCGCCAGTAGTTTGCAGTTGCAGTAGTGTGCAAGCACTACTGTGTTCCGGTTTGAAGGGCATTGTAGCTAGTGAAATTACTGGGCAAATGAGACTTTATGACCTAATTACACAGTGTAATATGATTACTAGACTGTGTGATGTCTCAGGATAACGTGCGCATTACAGTATCACGCGGAACTTTATTGTTTTAAAGTTCTGCAACTGTTATGGGCGGCCGTGTCACTTAACATTTATGGTTAAACGGCTAGCTCGTCACGTCAATCATTCTCATTATAAAAAAACACCATTTCACCAAGACCATTTTTTTGTTTCAATAAAGTAAATTACTTAAAAAATCTGTTGCGTTTATTACGGCATGGTTCTAAAATGATTTATTAGGGAGACTAACATTTTGTAAGATATAAAAATTGTGCTGCTTCTGTTTAATAAAAAGGAACAGGTACCGTGAATCTGTAATGAAGGAAGACTTGTAATGTCTGGTAATAAAACGGCGTTAATGAAAATTTTTCGAAATTAACTTGGATTTTTTATGTAATGAATTTGAGGGTAGAACGGAATTAGTGCTCAAGGTATTTAAATAAAAAAGAAATTGAACGATACTTTACGCATTATGGTGAACTGAATCTAAAGTTCTAGTCAAGTTTCACTGTGTATAAAAAAGTGCATTTTCTACGAATTAAAGAATAACACAAAACAAATATTGTGCTTCAAAACTTTCATACCTAAATGGTATTAAAATTTACAGCAAATGAGTGGAATACCTAGCCGTCATCCTAGTTTCCTGATAACTATAACCAGTATCTTCTAGGCAAGCATGCACCACCGTAGGCATAAGAGCCCATCAGGTGAGACCAACTTATACTACTCTATGGGTGAGACAGTAATCAAATTCTATGCCAATAAATCATAAAAATACTAAGTAAGTTTGTCAGTTATTCTGCCGCCAAGCAGTAGTGTTCAAACACTACTGCGTTCCGGTTTGAAGGGCATTGTAGCTAGTGAAATTACTGGGCAGATGAGACTTTATGACCTGATTACACAGTGTAGTAATCTGATTACTAGACAGTGTGATGTCTCAGGATGACGTGCGCAGTGCAGTGTCCCGCAAAACTTTATTATTTTAAGTTCCGAGTGACACTGCAACTATTATGGGCGGCCGTATTGCTTAACATCAGGTGAACGACCAGCTCGTCACGTCATTCATTCTCATAAAAAAAAAGTATTTAATGACAACAGAAATTTCAGTATCAGTCTGAAACCCACGTACCAGTAATAACACAATTAATCAAAGGAGATCAATGAGCGACAGATAGACGGAAAGTACGATCTTAGTAGGGTTGGGGAAAGCATTAATCACTGGCCTCTTCTGCTTGTGATGCCTAGAGTTCGAGACTTGACAGGTTTCAGATATCGATATCAAGTACTAACTTGATCTTGTGAGTAGGTATCGATATCGTAATATTGAGTATCGAATCCTCAGCTATTCAGTATTATTAGTCCTCTGATATTCAGATATACCTATTTTACTTATCTACTATTGGTTAAATATGAATCACGAACAGGGGAGCTTCTGGCAGAGGGAAGTTCTATGCGAAAAACTCATTACTGTATTAAATGTGATTCACTTAGGTTATGACTTTATTTTCTTTGCCAGTGCTATTAAAATTCAGCGATATTCAAGAATTGACGTTATGACTATAACTAATGCTTCTATAGGTCGGTAGAGACTAACCCAACACAATTTTTCTGTATTATGATACCTACCCAAAAATATATAAGTATTGTATCAGTTATCTGGTTCCCATAGTACAAGCTATGCTTAGTTTGGGGCTAGATGGTGCTGTGTGAAATGTCCACACATATTTATTTATTTATTTACCTACTAAATAAAATCTTGTACTTGTCGAATTTCAAGTATCGAGTATTGTGTATAAGTGTCTATCTCTAAAAAATATCGATAAACACTCAAACCTAGATAATACGAACGCCGGAAGAAAATTGAATCTTTGACACCAATGGCATCAGTCGTTTTTGTTTGAACGCTTCTGATTGTCATTGTTTTTGTTTGAAATGCTTTTGAAAGTTAGGCTTGTTGTTTAAACAGGCGTTTGAAATTTCAATTTGGTTGGATTTATTTGTCGTGATTTGATATTGTTATGTTTGTAGCATTTCATTGTGGTGTCAGTTTGTATCTCTAGATTTGTTAACATCGCTCTTTTTGTTTTTGACCATATAATCCGAATATTTTACAAACACTAAGTCATCATCATTATCGGCCTGAAGACATCCACTCCTGAACATAGGCCTCCCCCAAAGAGCGCCACTTTGAGCGGCTGCTTGCCTCTTGCATCCTTCGGCTCCCTTTGGTATTCACCAGATCATCGGGGGCGGCCTACGCTCCGTCTTCCGGTTTGTGGACTGCTGCATATGGAATATCAAAATGAGCCTCTTCCATAGAGTGTCACTTTGGGCGATTGCTTGCGTCTTGCATTTATCGGCTCCCCGCAGTTTTGACCAGGCCTAGTGAGAGAGGCACGGTCTACGCTGTCGTACCTACTCGAGCATATTTTTTCAAGATTAATTATTGCGGTATGATTTGTGATGATTTTAATGAATGAGTGATGTTTAATCAACTGTGATTTTGAGAACAAGCTGGGTACGGAGTCCTGCATGACTTATCTTTACAATACCAACTTGATAAAATTAAATTGGCGAAATTCCAGGTTAATATCGCCAATTTTTTCATAATAATCCTAATAGATACGTTTCATATATTTTAGACATAACAGAAATATTTAATATTATTTACTATCTAACTAATTATTATAAAATCCGCATAGACATTCAAATTAAATTCACCCTCATAATTATTTCCTATATTTCTGCCGCAATAATGAAATGTTCCGCAATTAAAATATTCCGGCTTGTTAACGTTGATTTAGTTAATTTAATTGTCATAACATCAAATACCGACATTCAACCATAAATGCTAACTGAGGAATACTGTAAATTAGACAAGTATGATAATTATCATGATACAAAACATCATTCATCATCATCATTAACAGCCTGAAGACGTCCACTGCTGAACATAGGCCTCCCCCCGGGAGCGCCACTTTGAGCGGCTGCTCGCCTCTTGAATCCATCGGCTCGCCGCGGCTTTCCCAAGTCGGGTTATACAAAACATATTTTATGAAAATAGTAATAAAATCATTGACTATCCCAGCGACCCGATCTCCACAAAGATGCATTCGACACTAAAAACTCAGGCGCGTATCGGTATACTCTGATAAATAAATAAGATCACCAAAGAAAGTTAAATTCACCAAATCTTCCATTGAGTTATGATAATGATATTAGTGAAAGCGTCATTGTTCAATGTTATTTTTTATAAATACACTTAGAAAAGTCCACCAGCCAGTCATCATTGCTTTAAATCCACATCGCCGTTAAAGCTCTAACTTTTACAGCTTTACTGCTAAATATAATAAAGCTACACGCTACCACATATAAAAAGTTCAAAGGCGAGAAGAGGTTAAATCCACCAGAAAATTAATGTATCGAGCCAAAGCAAGTACAAAAAAAAGGTTACAGATTTTGCTGCAGCTAAAAGCGACTGCTAAAAAAACTGGGCAAGCTACCTGTGCCACCGTGTGTCGGTGTAATCAGGCTGAAACCGCGTAAGCCTTGCAGGCCTCTGCGGCGATACAACATGTCTACGTATATGGGGATTTACGATATAAAGACTAAAAATGTGGGGATTCTGAAATCTGACGGCCGGCTTTTGATCTTTTTGTATTTTATGACTTTATTTTATTGTGTAAAAGTATGGTTTGGACTTGGGATGGAAGACTGTGTGTGTACTGTGTGTGCACAGACACAATCACTACATTTTATTTATGTGCGAGCTATTTTTCTTTTGTGTCTGATGAGACCCCGTGGTATAGGTTATAAATAAATAGCGTCCAACGATCACATACATGGATCCTGGACCCTACCTAGGATTCCCTGCATCTAGGGACCCAGGAACTACGAGGATCATGGTCCCACAACACCCACGCACAGAACAAGTATCTGCGCTTTGTGTTTTCCGGGCACAAATACTTGTCCTGTCGCGGGAATCGAACCCGCCGCCTCCGGGTTATGAGCCGACCTGCTCAACCACCACACCACGGAGGCTGTCGTTAGGTACCACTAAATTACTATAATAATAATTATTGTCGTTTTTTAAAGTAAAACCCATGCTTAGGTAAGTATATCTAAAAATATATTAAAGCAAATAAATTAAAGCGCCACTAATATTTTTAGTAACTGTCATAATACTAATAAGTTTTCCTTAGTGAAAATGTTAGTCTTCACTACTACAAAATAAACAAACAAATAGAGAATTTATAAAAATGATCAAAATCTACTTATTTAAAAAATACCGCGTATCCAAGTCTAAAACTGAATAAATAAACAATAAAATATGTGATTCGGTCAAACAAGCAATTGACAAGCATTGTTGTATCGAATGTTGACTAAATATGAAAATTTGGGGTCGCACCGGCCTTCGTCTTTTTGTAAGGGTTGTGGTCGATTGGCGGCCATTGTTCTTTTTTAGGTAACAAGATTGTTAGAGGCTCAATTTTAAAAATAACTAATGCTAAAATACCAACCATGTACATATTTTATGTATATATTATACTGTTTTAAGAAATGTCTTACAAGGGCTTGTGATTTAAGCACAGTGCATGAAAAAAAAAGCGTCACTTTTTTCAGTGCCTTGTGCCTTTAAGTATGTCGCTATATGCCTAGATAGCAGGTTATATCCCTACTACTACTAGGTATTGGTATGTATTCCGATAAACATTGCACCACTACAAATTATTCTGCCCTGGGATGATTCTTAAATCACTTAATAGATGGCGCTACCAACACCGTAAGTTGGTTGTAAAGGTGAAGGAAAAATTCGGACATGAGACCACTTGTCACGGTAGCTTAAGTAAAGCATATCGCGGCTTGAGGGATGGATGGATGCGGGTTCAATCCCCGCTCGTGATTCTAATTTTTCCTTTACAAGTTAATCTGTTGATTAAACTGAGCAGGCGATACTGCTTTAAAAATCATAAATATTGATTTGGGAGGCGTTATCTGTACAGCATTTGTGTTGATGTAACTTGACCATGCTGGTTGGGATGATTCTTAAATCACTCAATAGAGTGCGCTACCAACCCCGTAAATTGGTTATAAAGGTGAAGGAAAAATTCGGACATGAGACCACTTGTCACGGTAGCTTAAGTAAAGCATATCGCGGCTTGAGGGATGGATGGATGCGGGTTCAATCCCCGCTCATGATTCTAATTTTTCCTTTACAAGTTAATCTGTTGATTTGTTGATCATAAATATACATTATTCTGTATTTTTACAAGATATACACGAGATTTCCGTGACTATACTTATTATATGCTTATGTTATAAGTTTGGTGACACACATGATTAAACGGATTTTGATATGTAGTGTGTAATGAATGATAAACCGGAGTAATTATCACTACTTTTCGACCCTATACTGCACGAGCTAGTTTCATAGTAACGTAAGTACTGTCACAGTGAGCTGCGTCAACTCTCGACTCAGATGGGGAAGTAATTGCGTCCGACGGCGCACAATAAACTTGAATAATAGCCTTCAGCCGACTCACTAATGATGTGGAACTTCTCAACTGTTTCATACTTCTTAACGAGTTTGTGATATAGTATACCTACAATATGGGAAAATAATATAAAGGGAATTGGTAACAAACTTGCAGGAATATTCATCATCACCATCATCAACAGCCCGTATATGACCAATGCTTAACATAGGCCTCGCCCAGAGATCGCCCCTTTGAGCGGCTGCTTGATTCTTGCATCCATTGGCTCCCCACTGTTCTGATTAGTAGGCCTAGCACGAATATTTATGCGGGAGCAAGTGTAACGTTAACGTAAGGCAGTTGTATGTCATTTGATCAGCGCCCCATACAACTGGCTTCCGTGAATGCTACACTTACTCGCACGTAAATATTCACGCTAGGCCTACAGGTCGTCGGTCTATCTAGTTAGGTCCGGAATTGGTCAGGCTGGCAGCGTTATCATCGGTGTATTATCTGTTATCATGATTGATAACAGATAATACACCGATGATGATTTTGATGATCAGCAAGGTGATGATTTATGGGGAAGGTCTATAATCAGCAGCGGACATCTTGAGGTTGTGATTCCTGTGTGTGTGAGTGTGTACATATGAGAAAATACAAAACAATCTATACATCTGCAGATCATGCACTTCACTCCAATCATCATCTGTATTACTTACACGAAGCTGCTTGTGAAACTCAAATTTCAATCATTTCCTTCCACTACTATGATGGGACACCCAATGAATGAATACTATGATGGGTGCCCGCTACAGCAAAAAGTATTTAGAACTGAGCGCTACCGTGCTTCGGAGGGCTCGTTAAGCCGTCGGTCCCGGCTGTTGTTCTAAGACAATAGTCGTTAGGCCAAGTCAGAAGCGTTTGGGTGGCCTAAAAATTCTGACACCAGGGCTGACCACTTTCCTACACGAGAAGAAGATCATTTCCTTACGAGTAGTTTTTGTGATTTGACGCAAGTGATCGTTCACTGGTAAAACACTCTCTCGGGAGAGGTACGTACTCTTGCAATTATGATGACTTAAAACAAAATGCTCTAGCAAAACATCTTTAAATAAGCAAAAAACCTACAATCAAAATTCGCATGTTAACTAGTCAGTTTTTTAATCCAAGCTCAGACTTTAAAATCTGAAAGCTAAGATCCCCTTCAAACATAAATTACTAACATACAAAGCACAGTGAGATAGACTATTAAAATTTTAATCCAAAAACTGAAATGCCATAGCTGTAGGTGACGTTATTAAAATTCATTTATTGCCACATTATGCGGCTGCGTCCTGAATTTCAAAATGAGATTCCCGTACCCTACGTGATATCGGGATCTTTATCGCCCGTGAAAATGTTCTGTAGATACCATTGGGATATACTTACCTACCTATTTTTATTGAGAAGTCGCAGATGTTGGTACATTACCTGATGCTAAAGTGATATCCATCCAGAACACGGGTCTTTATGTCTAGATCGGCCCTTTTTGTTACTTTAGGTATCTTTGTTTTACAAACTCCGTATTCCTCTGTTTTCAAAACAATTGAATGTTAACTGAATTTGTATAGGCTATATGTGTAAGTAGTTTTTAGTCCTTTTTGTTATACTTTTTACTCTAAAACAAATAATTAATATTTTTTGTTTTTTTTTATGATTTCTGCTTCACCATATACCTCGGTCCGTGCTCTTTGTTAATATTATTTATTTATTTTAATTTTAGTGTACTCTAATAGAATACGGGAGGGACAACATTTTTTGTATTTTTTTGTTTTTTTTTTTGTTTTGACTTGTTTTTTTTTCCATAGAATAATCTAATATTAGGATCGAATGAATAGGCAAAGTAATAACAATCTAATAATCCTTCAAACGTATGTTGTCTATTAGTAGGTAATAATAATTATACAGTATGGAATAAAATGACCGTGGTTGGATGCTAAGATTGGTGCCTTTAATATTGATAGCAAATATTACTATCATTTCTTTAGGTATTTTAATTGCGAACTACAATCAACTAGAAAAAGTTTTATATTATTTTAATTACTCAACCGTAATAATCCAAACATCGGCAGAACTTCAAAATTTCATGGTTAGCAAAACTGTCCCCTATTTATTCCTCCCATATCGCCCACCCACCCGTATGGAAGGTCTATTGATTCATATTGCTTGTTTCCGTTTCGATGAATGCGGTCCAAGCCGGTGGAATAAGAGCCTTTAATTTATCATTTGGGACAGAGGGCTAACCACTTGCCTCCACGAGAATGTATAGACAGGATGGAAGTACCATCGGAAAACTTTAAAAATAGTGAAAAAACTAATACAAAATGAAGAAAAAAAATGATATTGAAATAAATTATAATCTCAAACACAGAGCAAGCAAAAAATACGCTTAATAGCGGAAACGCGGAAGCGTCATACTTTTCATCTGTGGTCTCAAACATAATAAATAAATATCATTGTAAGCTTGATAGATATTAAATTAAAAGTTTAATGGCACAAAATTGCAAATTATTTCAACATTAATAAATATATGAAAATTTGTTGGAAAAAGTTTAATGATTTGCGAACAAAAAAAAATATTTTAAGCGATGGAACGAAAGTTTTACGTAAAATCTAAAAATAACAAAATAATTCTTAGTAATAAATATGAATACATGTAGGTACAGACCTAACTTCTGTACCTGTAACTTCTGTTACTAGATGGCGCAGTAACGACGTATTTCAAACATGGTCGTAATTTCAAACCACGGAGTACAAGGAAAAGTCAAATTCAGTTGAGCTAATCACAGAGTACGTTGTCGATTTATCGATAGAAAGCCATTAGAGTATATGCCTTCCATAAAATAAGGATAGTTTACTAAACTCGATACATAATTATCTTAACAATGACAGAACGTAAAACCCACATTTTAACGCCATCTATCGGATCTTCATAAAATCACAGCATTTTTTTAATAAAACGCCTCATTGCAGGCCAATACCTAATAAGTATACTAATACTAGAAAGGACTCAAAAATTTTATAGATTCTTGTCAGATAAAGATTTTCTCTAATATTTTCTTAGCTTTTATTGCTGGTTTCTATTAGGTACGGCTGGCTCACTTAAGTTCCGTCAGGTTGATCGCTAAAATATCTTATAGGTACAGTTACAGTAACGTTATTATTTTTGAAAAACTGGTTAAGCAATAGGGAAGACATGAAATAAAAGACGTTTTTGAATCGATACGTGGATTACATGACCTCCGATGGAACAATAAAATTATTTGTTATTATGAAAGACAAGTCTTATTTTTTTCTCCTGTAAATTCGCGTCTAATAAGGAAAATTCGGTATTGAATTAAGAGGTTTTTAACTTTTCTAGTTCCTAGCCAATTAATGCCAAAATCACTCACGTACCTAGCGTGAATAAAGCACTGGGAGAGGCCTAGAGGTTCGCAGTTGGACTTCTTCAGTTCGGGTTATTGATGATGATGATGATGATGATGGTGATGATGATGAAATAAAACTCAAGTTTAGTATTCACTTTTTTGATTTTCCTTTTGACCTTGCTTTATTGGTGTCTATTTTTTGCATCTGACTGTATAGAACTGTGTGGGAGAACGTGACTAGAAGGCAAAATTTTATTTTTATTACTGAGCTTTCATGATACGTGCGTTATTTCAAGTTAGTGGTATTATCGTATTTATGTAAAAAGTGTGGCCATTGCGTATACAAATACATGCTTGATAATATATCAATTTTAATACCTACTATACGCAGTGCAGTATTAGGTATAAATACCAGATACCTATAACAAAGTTCCGAGTGGTAAAATTAATATTAGGTGAACGACTAGCTCGTTACGGCGTGTCGAACGTTAACCTGCCTGTCTTTAGATTTCCATTACTGATTAGCCTGCTTTTTTTTAATTTAGGTAAAGGGTAGGTGTTATATTATCTGGGGTGAAGGTAAGCGGTATCGAATCGGTCAGAACCATGGGGAGCCGATGAATGCAAGAGGCAAGCAGTCGCTCAAAGTGGCGCTCTTTGGGGGAGGCCTATGTTCAACAGTGGACGCCTTCAGGGTGATAATGATGAAGCGGTATCGTAGAGGTAGGTAGGTACCTATTATACTAGGTATTAGTGTCAAAATTTTAAAACCACCCGAAGTCTTGCAGCTTGTCTCAGAATAGGTAAGCCACCAGCAAACATTGCTTTTTTATGTGAATCTTATGAGATCACAGTCATGGTCGTTTACATGGTGTTAAGTGCTACGGCCGCCCATAGTAGATTGCAGTGTCAATCGGGACAAAGTTTTGCGTGATATTGCACTGCATCTGTCATTCTGAAACGTTACATAGTCTATTAATGAGATGTGAGATCAGATCATAAAGTCTCATTTGCCCAGTAATTTCACTAGCAACAATGCTCTTCAAATCGGAACACAGTTGTGCTTGCATACTACTGCTTGTAGGTAGAATACCTAGGAAAGCACTGGTACATACCTACCTAGACGAACTTTGCAAAAAAGTCCTACTACCTAGGTACCTAATAATCTAACTTTACAAATATTTTTACTACTAATGAGAATTACATATTAGAAAATGTATAAAAAATAATTTTAATTATTGTTTAAGTTTATAATCATGCTACTTAGATACTTAAGGCTTTATTGAATCAATAACGTTGCTTCCTTCACACAAATTCGTGTAACTTGGTAAGAACTTGATACATTTCCATCGTAACTTATCGATTGTGTAGCAACTTCTGCGTAACTACTTTGGTTACGGATCTTGTGATTAATGATCTCATGAATGACATGCTAATCCTGATCCCTCACTATCTTAAAGTCAAATGAAGGTTTGAATCCCAACTCTCCAAACTTGATCGGGACTATATTGATCGATGACTTCATTGATAGTAACTATGTAGGTACTTACTACCTATGCCTCGTCAACAAAAATCTAGAATTAAAATGTATAAAATTACCCTTGGTGTAAAAGTTGGTTGTAAAAGGGGACATGAGATCACTTGTTACGCTAATGCGGTGGCTTTGTTGGATAGATGGATGCGGGTTCAAATCCCGTTTGTGGTTCTAAGTTTTCCTTTCCAAATCAACGTTCTTTGAGTATTCAAAATTTTCCTTTATAAAATAAAAAAATATTGCAAAAACTATTGAAAAAGTAAAAAAAAATATGTAACAGAAATCAAAATACAAAATAATTTATTTCTTATTTGTCTTAATAGGTAATGGTTTATTCAGGTATACTAGACTAATAATTACATAAAAATAGAAAAAAATCTTTATCTCTATCTGTTTGTTTTCTTTTCATGGTCAAACGGCTAGATTTTGATGCTTGGTATATGAATACTGATAGTATGAACCCTGTAAAGACTAAGGGCTTCGTTCTCTATATTCGATTAAAGTTACGATTACCTAGCCAGTGAGTAATACTGATCGGGACGTAAAGGACGCGAGTAGTTCTTCCCAGTTTCACGAACGATAACAGAGATTCATTTTCTACTTTCATTAGCTACTCAGTGGGTAAAAATTTAGGGTGATCTGTAGCAACGTCAACTGTTCATTTCGTTCGTTCAATAGTCATCCTGACTGCTGTCAGTAACGCCATTTTGGGTTCGTTTTTTATTTTTTTTGACATGTTTATGTGCCAGCTATGTGTTGCGGTGCGGTAAGTGCCCTTCAAAGAGTATTTATTCCCTACCTAAAAACAGTAAGTAGGTTAAAGATTTACTTTTACCAAAAGGGGTATCAACTAATTAAATTAATGTAATGAGGAATGTAATAAGTAATACCTATAAGTACCTGAAATATTGTTTTATCTTGACGCAATAATAAAAATTAAAACAACACAAAACAAAAATATCATAATATTATATAAGTATTTAACATATTATAATTGAACAAAAACTTTTAAGTAGTCATCATCATCATAATCATCAGCCTGAAGACGTCCACTACTGAACATAAGCCTCCTCCAAAGAGCACCACTTAAGCGGCTGCTAGCCTCCAGTATCTATCGGCTCCCACGGTTCTGAGCGGACTGTTTTAGTAATTAAATACGATTTCTATATTATAGTATGATTTTTATATTCATAAGTATCTGATCTCGAAATAGAAACAGGAATAGTCGATGTTTTATAGCAGTAGCGTAATCAACAGGGTTGATAGTTTTCAGTTCCGTAGATTTCAGTATTTGTGGCATGCAAACTATAATAATAAATTACCAACACATGCGAGCTTGCAACAAGTTTTGCTATAGCCGTCGGTTAACCATACTAATCGGCAGCTGATGTGTCCTGTAAGTAGCAGCCTGGTTTACGGGTCGGCTAGCGCTACTCGGATATTCTGAAATTCGTTACTGCAGTTACAAGTGAATTACGTGGTGGCTAGCCAACTCGGAACTTTACTCGAATATAGAGGACGAAGGCCTAAGGGTAGTTTTTTTCACCAATAGTTAGGGTAACTAATGGTTAAAAACTCTAATTAAATCTAACTAATGTTCAAAATTTGCTAATTTTTAACCATTGGTTAAAAACATTGACAACCCATGGGGAAGAAAGGTTCTCGACCACGAACCGGAAATTAAGACACGCAGGTGACGATGAGAATCGTAACAATGAGAACGACCATCTACATATCCACAACCATAACTATAACATACATATTTTTCTATAAATAAAAGCGTAACTGCTACTGACACCTGTAGACGTAAACAAAAAGATAAGAAAGCGTTATGAAAATGAATGTGTGTGTGTGTTTATATACGGACACGGTTGCAATACCTGCATGGGATTTCTACAGAAACTTTTTACAAATAATTAATTAAAATAGCCAACATACGTAAAAAGTAATTACAATCGAGGTCGTTATTCCTTTTCATGTAAGGTTGTCTGGAATAGATCGCTCTGAGCAATAAGGCTGACAATTGTTACAATTTTGTTAAGTTTGTTGTTTGTTAGCTTTTAATTATTTGTGATGGGGTGTTTCAATAAATATTTATCATTATACTCAAAATCCATGGTAGTCGATATAGAACAACCTCTACATTGTATCAAATATTATAATAGGTATCGTATCCCAAATCAAACAACAAACCGTAAAACCTCGTTGCAATGTAACAGGTAGATTTACACCTCAATTTGCCGAGATCGCACGTACAGGCGCAATCGAATCCCTCGTTGGCAGAAATAGGGAATACGCGACAAGAACAAGATAGTCTGGGATAGACAGGCCTATACGTGTCCGGGGGTGTTATGTATGGCTCAATTTGTGGCGGCTAGCGGTGTCGGCGACCACTCAATATTTTTGATGATTTTTATAATATACTTAGGTGAGTAATTTTTCTTGTTTTGCATACGTGAAATTACACTTGAATGCACAGATAATTAATACCTACAGTACAGATACCTCATCCCATACAACGGAATAACGCGGGCTACTTTATGAATTATTTTATTTCTGCATAACGCAAGATTGCTATTGTATGTTGTCAAGGGGGCTAAATGAATACACTGGACACTAACTAGTAACGCTCACGACAGGACCACATTTTTTCACGTGCGAGCTATTTTTCGTTTGTACCTGAGATCTTGTGCCTGAAACCTCATCCTGACATCAGCAAAGTCTATTATGATTACTTAACTGTGAAGTGAGATCATAAAGTCTTATTTGCCCAATTATTTTACTAGCTAATATGTGCCCTTCTTTTCGACACACAAAATATAGTGCTTGGAGGCATTATAACTGCACAACCAAAAAGTAATATGGGTACTATACAATAAATAGAAACACTCGAAAACCAAAACTTAGCATTCCTCATTTAACCCTCCAAAAAAGAGTGGCTCAACCTATTGAACCATGTAAACAAACCTCCAACCTCGGTACAAATCTAATAACGTTCTCTCGAAGCCAGTACCTTTTCTCCAGTCCCCACTCGACACTGCAACCCGGCCCTTAGTTGCCACTTGAAGCATCTAGAGGTCAGATATTGGATATTTCTATTTTAGTACCGATCTGTTTATTGCGGACCGTGTTTATGCTCTATGGAACGGAAACATTCAATTTAGGGTGGTCAAGCTATTTTACGCCTGAATTTTAGGCTGAAAACAGGGTGCTAATTAAGGTATTAGGGTAGGCTAATCAATATTTATCTCCAACCGATGACTTAGGCAGAACACATCCACTGCTAAACATAAGGGCACTTTGAGCGACTACTCGACTCCGCATCCATCGGCTCCCCGCGCTTTCGACCAAGATTATTGGTCCATCTAGTGAGGGGCATGGCCCACGCAGCACACGCTGCATCTTCCGGTTCGTGGTTGCCACTCAAACGAGAACCTTTCTTCCCCATCCGTCAGTCCTACCACCATATTGACTTGCTCTTTTTAAGAGCTATTTCATGTCAATGACATGTTCATTCACTAGGTGGTAGGACTTTTCTGCAAAGTTCGTCTGTAAGTACCACCGCTTCGCCAGTTGTTCTGCTACTAAGCAGTAGTGTGCAAGCACTACTGTGTTCCAGTTTGAAGGGCATTGTAGCTAGTGAAATTACTGGGCAAATGAGACTTTATGACCGGTCTAGTAATCTAATTACTAGAGTGATTGGTGTCTCAGGATGACGTGCGCAGTGCAGTGTCACGCGAAACTTGTGACACTGCAACTGTTACGAGCGGCCGTGTCGCTTAACATCAGGTGAACGACTAGCTCGTCTCGTCATTCATTTTCATAAAAAAACCTTCTTTGCGAATCTCCTCATTTCCTCATTCCAGTGTAATGGTAATATAAATATTTCAGATGCCTAATAGCCCTTCACGTAATGGTATGGTCTTGCTTCACCTGCTCCGCTGAATTTTGTATTTCGCTTTTAATAGCTCCGGAAATTGGAATTGTCTGCCTTTATCAGATGGTGGTGCATTGCTCGTATTATCTAACTGTCATTGAATTATTTGGTGATAAAAATAATTGCCTAGGTAAAATGCTATAGACTTGCATATGTTATTCTGGGCTTATATATGTGGACCTAATAGTATAGTATGATATTTATCTATGACCAAATTATTCATGGATATAAGACGTATCTACAAATAACGAAAGAGATGTCAGTGCGGCACGACGTCGCGTCGGCGTCAAAAGTAGATAACGCCTGATTTAAAAAATGTAGTAAATAAATGCGCAAGACTCTTTAAAACTCTGAAAGACCGACTTTAAAAAAAAGATCGTTCACTTGCATTGGTCTCATTAGAAACCTGACATGGAAGAATCATCATCATCATTAACAGCCTGAAAACGTCCACTGCTGAACATAGCCCTCCAGGAAGCGCCACTTTGACTGCCTGCTCACCTCCTGCATCCATCGGCTCCCGCGGCTTTCGCCAGATCGTCGATCAACCTAATAGGGGCCAGCCTATGCCGCGTCTTCCGGATCGTGATCGCTACTTGAGAACCTTTCTTCCCCATCGGTTGTCAGTTCTACGAGCGATGTGACCTGCCCATCGCCATTGGAAGACTCAACATGCATCCTAATGAACATTCTTACAAGAGGGTCAATAAGTAACAAGTAAGTAATAATTGATGTTCATACAACTTACCAAGTTATGAGCTAGGTACCTAAGCTATTATTGTTTTCTATAATAAAACTGCTGAAACTGATAGCTATCAGTATGAAATAGCTAGGATCTTCCGTCCTCTTGTTAGCGTTTTAGCCAGGCACTAACATGCCGCATCTTATTATGAAAAAAGTTACGGCACGATGTTAGCAACTAAATAAATAAATATAAATAAATATGTGTGGTTACCTAAGTCCCGCTATAAAAGCAGCAAATACATACAAAACATCAAACCAAATTCTCTAAATACATCTTACGAATCAATGACTCCAAACCAATGAGCAAATTTGACCCAACTCAGAATCGATAAAGTACTTTAATAAAACCCATTCTAGCAGCTAAACGCTAAACTTTAAAAGGCCTACAAAACTACCAACCCATTTTAGTTACTACACAATTTTCCACTTGAACTACAAATACGTCCCGAAGAGTGGTTCGCGAAGAAAGTTTTTATTTATCAGTTGGAACTGGCAATATTGTTTAAGAGAGCCATAAACGTCGAAGGGCGCTTGAAATGGAGAAACTTCGCTGTTAGATCCATATTCTACCGGTTACATACGAGTTCTGAAAGGTAGCTGTTTGGGAAAAGTATCGTACACCGTTTTTGTCGTTAGGTAACAGACTGTGGTAACTTAGTAGTAGTATCAACCGTGGGGTACTATCCAACTCTCGCCTATGTGTAACTTAGAGTTACCGAGTTTTAATTACTAACAGTTTTAATTATAAATCCTTAAATATTGTCTTTTGGACTTGTAATGTTTAAAAATGTTGGTAGATTTAATTTGAGTAAATTAAGTTTCATAATGAAATCATAAAAAAGGTATATTTAGCTTCAATGGTATATCGTATTTTATAACAAAGCCGTTTCTAGTTAAATAACAATTTTCGGAATTCGATAATTCAAATTTAAGCGATTTCTAACTTGAGCAAAATTTGGTCTCCAAACAGACATAATAGCAAAAGGTAATAATATTTTATTTTAGGAACTGAAATCGAAGAATATTAATGTAACGCGGAACGGGAATACTCTAGAGACCACTTCAAACTTCAAGGTAAAGTATAAATGAAGTGAAAGTGTCGTAACATTTAAACGAAAACCAGATTTAGAAGCCTTTTAATTAATGATAATCAACTTCATTTGTTTCCTGATTTGACAAGTGAGTTATTTCGATGATATAAAAAGGTCCTCAGTTGCGAAATAATACATCATTCTCATTGCATCAGTCGACGTAGTCGTAACAACAACAAATCTATCAAAATGGTTGCGAAGGTAAAGTACCAAATCATTTTTCATAAATTTATAACATCTATTTACTTTCGGGCAATATTTAGATAAAATAGATACATATTAGGTCTCAAATCATGTAGCCAACCTTCTAAATTTATGCGGCTTAGTTACATAATAATAGTCTTCTTATTATTCGTAATATACCCAGAAGGATTTAAAGCAAGGATTTCATTTCAGTACGTCACTTTCCTCGCGCTTGTCGCCGTAACTTCTGCCAGCAACTTCAACAGCTTCTCATACAGCGTGGCGGATCCGTATACCGGTGACTTCAAGAATCAGATTGAGGCACGTGCTGGCAACAACGTACAGGGCCAGTACTCGCTCCTGGAGTCAGATGGCACACGCCGCACTGTGGACTACGCTGCTGGCGCCGAAGGATTCAATGCTGTAGTGCGCAAAGACCCCGCTCTCATTGCCACCGCTCCGATCGCTGGCCCTCTGTCCTACGCTGCTGCCCCTATTGCCGCTCCGCTGCCCTACGCTGCTGCCCCCATCGCCAACCCGTTGTCTTACGCCGGTGTTCCCACCGCCAACTTCAGAGTACTCGGTTACGGTGCTCGCATTGCCACTCCTTACGCCTACTCTCGCTACCTCTACTAAATGGAATGATCACTTCATTGTAAATACTGGCTGTAAATAAATGTTTTAGTACCTTATTTTCATTTTTCCTCCTTTATTTATACCACAAACTCTATTTATCTTACTAAGTAGTAAATAATATTATTAATAAAAAGTAAAACTGACTAATTTCCTAACGGGCACTGTACGTGGTCCTTTTTTGACATAGGGATGTACTGATAAATAATTTTCAAAACTCTCCGGCAATGAAACCAGAAATGCGACGCAGTCGTCTTAAAATACCTTCAAAGTTGTGCCCCAAAGGCCTTTGAAGTTCATGGAAGCAGTGAAGGTTATCGCTCTTTATGTGTTTAAAATTTCTTGATTATGTTGGGAATGATTTGTGGTATTACTTCAGGCGTCTAGAGAGAATTTATTACAGTTTACCGGCACATTTGTGGGTAAGTATTGGAATTTAATTTATAGATTCAATATTAAATGGTTATAAGTTAATGAAAAGTTTGCTTAAATGGGTATTTGCATTGAATTTATTTAGTCAAATAATATAATTATTAAACGCCCAAAGTTATAATTTACTACTCAAAATACGGCCAATTTTCAACTATACGTTACGTTACGTTAGTGTAGGTATTATCCGCTCAGGCGCTTCAACCACATGTGCGGCCGGCATCGCGCAACGTGGACCGCTCCCCACCACAATTGTGGCTTACAGCTGATTGCGCTACTAGGGATGGCAATCAATTTTTAGAGGTGTCACTCGACTAAAATTGAAACTAGTTGAACATCACTATCGAATAAAGTAAAAGTCTCTATAGTTCAGGAGAAAAAAAAAACGCCTCAGTGTAAATTGCATCTCGCGCCGAGCCGGCGCGCGCCGGCGACCGAGTAATTTCCTTTAGGTACGGCGGAGCGTCAATTATTATGTGTAGTGTTGTTGTGTGTGTTTTTTATACTGCAACACACGTAAAAATGCATTTGTTTAGATAGCCAAGTAATGCTACTTATCAAAACTAGTTTTGAAATTTTAAAACACTGCTTGGTTTATTCGTATAAACCGTAAATATGCAAAACCATACCGCGCTATTTGAGGAACGCTTTGGGACCTACCTACGCCTGCCGCACCGCGCCTGAGTGGTTAAAAGGATTTGAATATGCTCATACTGTTCCAGCTTAAAAAATTACACTGTTTAACTCATAGACATATATTAAGGACAGGCCTAATGACTGGTTATAGGTCGCTTCAAAGTGGGAGCCAGTTTCACAAATTGGCATCCACTAGCGCTCAGTCTGTGATGGAAGTTAGAAGGCATCGGTCGAATGTCACAAACAAAATATGCCAAGTTGTATTGTGAAGGGTTGCACAATCTATACTCAAAAGTGCATTAAAAAGAAAGACCAAGTTTCTTACCTCAAGTAATTCAATATTTTCAATATAACACTCTGTTTTGTAACAAAATAATCGAATTTATATTTGGAATAATTATTGTAAACATAAACATTGACGGACGTAATGGCAGCGATAGGCACCTAATTTTCTCAACTTGTCGTAGTTCACGCGAAATCTAATAGATGGCGCTGACTTTTCCCACGCCATTTTGACAAAATAAAATGTTCCTTCGGGCATATCCTGATATATAAATCTATGGTTTAACTGCAATTTAGTCACAGTCATAACACTTATACTCAAAAAAGTTAATACGCGGTTTAATAAACTAATAGGGAACCTATTATCCAACTTTATAAGTATCACATTCGTATTTAGATCGCATCTTAACCAGGACTGCCTGTATCTACGGACACAGGTACTACGAGGACCCATAACATCCAGATGCAAAAATAATATTTACACTGGCTATTTTTTTACACAAATATTCATCTTAGCGCTGGAATAAACCCACAGCCTACGAGTTATGAGACAAGCTGCTCAATCAAGACTTTGCACAAGCTATTGACATGAAATACGGAATTAAAAATTTTGTCAATGTTGAAATATGTTTTCAAAATTATTATGAAGATTTATCGAGACAAAACTCATAATTGAAAATAAAATAAATCCACCGAACGGAGCTAGGAATTTAAAGCCATCATTATATTAATCTTAGAAGTCCATGAATAGTGCAATAAATCTATTTTTCAAAGAAATACTACAGTTTATATTATAAATAGGTATTTATTATTTACACACACGTACTCAGGGGACTTAATAATGCGTGTTTATCTAGCTATAATCACCATACCGGAATCACGCATGAATTTAAAGCGTTTCACGTATTTATCATGGATGGTTTAACCGGCAGCACATAGTAAATTTTCTTATTAATTAATCAGCATTTGTGTTCCTGTTAATTTGGTGGAATGTTTGTTTATTAGCTAATCATAGCAACAATACCTACGCCAAAGCTTAGTTGATATTGTTCTATATACAGTGTGTACTTTTCTAAAAACTGGGTACGTAAATTTTAGTAAACTATTGTAAGGCAATAACAACGTTTAGGCACAGTTACTTTAACTGCAAAAACGTTTTCAATTGAACTTAGACATGATAGAATATTTTTAATTAATCTCGTAATCACAATTATAGCCAAAACGGGATGAGAAAATTAAATGAGCTGAACAAAACCGCTGTGGCTTGAAGCAGCTATCATCATAATAATTTTATTTTAATTAAAAAAAAAACAAATGATTTGTTTTACTAAAGGCTTACCATACCACCTAATGGCGACCTTATGCCGCTCAAATACATTGCGTTATTATCATTGTTTTAATTATGAATAAAGAAGGCATAGTACTTTGCTAAATAAAATAAGGAATAAGGTACTAAAACATTTATTTACAGCCAGTATTTACAATGAAGTGATCATTCCATTTAGTAGAGGTAGCGAGAGTAGGCGTAAGGAGTGGCAATGCGAGCACCGTAACCGAGTACTCTGAAGTTGGCGGTGGGAACACCGGCGTAAGACAACGGGTTGGCGATGGGGGCAGCAGCGTAAGACAACGGAGCGGCAAGAGGAGCAGCGGCGTAGGACAGAGGGGCAGCAATCGGAGCGGTGGCAATGAGAGCGGGGTCTTTGCGCACTACAGCGTTGAATCCTTCAGATCCAGCGGCGTAGTCTACAGTACGGCGCGTGCCATCTGACTCCAGGAGCGAGTACTGGCCCTGCACGTTGTTGCCGGTACGTGCCTCAATCTGGTTCTTGAAGTCACCGGTGTAGGGATCCGCCACGCTGTATGAGAAGCTGTTGAAGTTGCTGGCAGAAGTTACGGCGACGAGCGCGAGGAAAGTGACGAACTGAGAACAAAGAGGCTTAAATAAAATAAACTATTGGGACAAAGTGACTGAGCAAACCAAACTGTTTACAACCAATGGTTTCAGTTTCAGGCGTCAACTGTGTTATTTACTCATTTGTTTTCATTTAAGTACTGTTAGAAATTTAATTTCATAATTGAAAAAAAATATGAATTTAAATAAATTGTTGAAATACCTTCGCAACCATTTTGATAGATTTGTTGTTGATGCGACTACGTCGACTGATGCAATGAGAATGATATATTATTTCGCATCTGAGGACCTTTTTATATGATAAATTATGCGCCTACTTCTCATTATCAGGAAGCAAAAAGAAGCTTTCATCCTATTTATAGGTCGAATGTGGTTCTTGTTTATCTTATACCTGCACGCTTTCGTGTTTTGTTTCTACATACGAATCCTTGAAGATTATGTAAATAACCAAATAAATTTATTGAGAGTGAATAGGTACTCGTTTAGTCGCGCATAATTGCTGCAATAATTATTATTATAAGCGCCTAAAAATAAATAATTAAGTCTTTCTGATACACATAATATTATCTACCATACTTATACTTCTTACAAACTTCCTACAGTCAGTCAGAACTTTTAGACCACCCGAAACCTTCTGACTTGGCTTAAACAACATCCTTTTATACTAAGGTAATCCTTGGATCACTTAGTTGCTAAAACGAACTAACAGTAGATGCCTAAGCTCAGGTTAGGATCATTCAATCTCTTCTCACGAGTGCTGTAGTAAAGGACGGCTAAAAGGAATATCCAAGAAATGGGCTGCAGCATAACATTTTCCTCCGCGGTTTGCATTACCATCGAATGCGATTGAGATGCCTCCCAAGCGTGCATGGCTGCATGCTCTGTAATGGGAGAAGCCTGTGTTTAGCAGAGGACGTAAAAAGGCTGGTCTGTGAATACCAACCTCAGTAAAATCAGAAACAACCTAAACAAATTCACTTCTCAAAACTAGTATAACTCGTGACAGAATAAATATGTTTGGAAAGCTCCTGCCAAACCACCGCCGGCCGGCACCTGACAGCCGGACTCGGTATCCTTTGTCAACTGGGGAACAAGCTTGGGGCGCTGACCGAAAATTGGAAGAGTTAGACCTCGTTTTCGAAACTTTTACCTTGTTAAACAGGCCCTCAATTCTTATGTTAGAATATAGCGCCTGCATGTTATTTTTTTTTACTTTAATTGTAATGTTTATTTATCATGCTATACTACCGTAGATATTATATTATCTGGGGCTATACCATGGCAATCAAGGCACCTGATGGTAAGTGGTTACTGATGGAGTTGTGTATATTTATACTCTTTGCTGGAGCCTATGGAATAATTAAAAAAAAGTTTAATAAGAATGCACGAGAATCTAGTTTTCTATAGTCAAATAAAAAATCATTGATTGGGATAATTTAGATTAGAATTCAGAACGCAAAAGTTTTATCACAAAAAACAACATCGCCTTCCTTCAATTTAAAGAGCAGTTAAATCCGTTAATGTTTGCTCACATTTTCCTCCAGCTTTATAAAATAGACTTAATTACCGTTTGCGAAAATTAAATAGTAATTTACGCAATCTACACCTACGCTCCCAAAACTCGGGCTACGTAAACAAGAAAACTCTAAAACAAAGATTAAAATTGTCAGCCAACTTTTACCTTGTTAACGTAGAATAACAAATGGGGGCCAAAGGAGATCGTTTGTAAATTATGACGACGTTTTGATACAGGCTCGGGTGTTTGTGGAATAAATAAAAATTAAGGAAATAAGAAACACTTAATGTTGAATTACCTGCTTATACGCCGTAACATAATGACTTCAATTACAGTTGAATTTGATTCAGCTATGACCACACGGCCAATAATGGATCATGAGGGGACCACCCGATCTCTTCCCGGGGGTGCCGTAAGAGTCGGCTAAAGGAATATCTAGGGAATGGGCTAGCATTTTCCTCAGTACATTAAAACATTCTGCGATCACCAATCCGCCAGCAAGCGTGGTGAGTACGGCAAATCCTCCCTATAATAAACGTCCAAAGTGGCGTTTTTTACGAGAGGCCTATGTTAGGCAGTGAGCGTCTTCTATCTGTTGATGATTAGTTTAACCTACAGTTTAAACTGTAGATCCATAATTATCAATCACATATTTTATAGTCATTCATTGGCCTGACTCCGCTGGCTCTGCCTGAATAAAATCAAACCCTAAGCACGACTTCGGTCAATCTTTTACACAACGCAGTGCTTCATAATTGAATATAATATCACGAAATTACAGACATAAATAAGAAAAATTACTAATATACCGAACAAATACTTTACTAGTGAAAATATTACCCTCATCTGTAAGCTGTACCTTCGAAGCCGAGCTTTTCCCCTTTTTCTTCCATACGACTTGAGTCAATAAATTACAGTACACCGCTACCGCTTGTTTCCATTTAACTCGATGGATTCAATTGTTTTTATCTACACAGGTTACATTTATGCTGTAGGTACTGTAAATGGTAAAGGTAGCGGTAAATTAATTTCGATTTCGAATTAAGAATACTAATAATAATTATAATATAGACAGACACTCACAGCGCAAACAACTGGACGTAGACTTTAAAATAAGAGGAAGGCACGTACTAAAAAATGATTTTTGAATTTCAACACCATTCAGTTTTTTTTTTTATGAGAATGAATGATGTGACGAGCTAGTCGTTCACCTGATATTAAGCCATAACAGTTGCAGTGTCACTCGGAACTTTAAAATAATAAAGTTTCGCGTGACACTGCACCGCGCACGTCATCCTGAGACATCACACAGTCTAGTAATCAGATTACTACACTGTGTAATCAGGTCATAAAGTCTCATTTGCCCAGTAATTTCACTAGCTACAATGCCCTTCAAACCGGAACACAGTAGTGCTTGCACACTACTGCTTGGCGGCAGAATAACTGGCAAAGCGGTGGTACCTACCTAGACGAACTTTGCAGAAAAGTCCTACCACCTAGTGAAGTGACCTAAGTGGGGTCAAAAGAGTAAATAACCATTGTATGAAAAACCTAAACAACATGACCTATCGTTTCGAACCTTGGCACACGTACAAAGAAGTATAAACATAAAAGAGATTTTATTTTTTAGCTTTTCGACATTCAGCCTTCAAGGGGGTGAAATAAGTAAATAAAGTTAGGATAGAAAATTCAAAAAAAATTACCGTGTCATATTGATAGTTTACGTGCATAAAGAATATGAGTAGGTACTTACAATAAATAAATATGGGTCTCAGTAATTTGTGAATTTCATCCCTTAAAGGGGTAACACGGTTCCCAAGAGGTAGTTAACGTAGGCGAAGCCGCAGGGTAGTAGTAGACAACTAGCAAGATGCTGAGCCGACGCCCATTCAATACTTGTTTTTTTTTTGTTCTTTATTTGTATCTAGTTCATAAGCTTATTAATACAACTTTTCTTGTATCGTATCTTTAAGCAAGTATTGAATAAATGTATTTCTATTCTGTTCTGTTCTGTTCTGTTCTGTTCTGTTCTGTTCTGTTCTGTTCTGTTCTGTTCTGTTCTGTTCTGTTCTGTTCTGTTCTGTTCTGTTCTGTTCTGTTCTGTTCTGTTCTGTTCTGTTCTGTTCTGTTCTGTTCTGTTCTGTTCTGTTCTGTTCTGTTCTGTTCTGTTCTGTTCTGTTCTGTTCTGTTCTGTTCTGTTCTGTTCTGTTCTGTTCTATTCTGTTCTATTCTGTTCTATTCTGTTCTATTCTGTTCTATTCTGTTCTATTCTGTTCTATTCTGTTCTATTCTGTTCTATTCTGTTCTATTCTGTTCTATTCTGTTCTATTCTGTTCTATTCTGTTCTATTCTGTTCTATTCTGTTCTATTCTGTTCTATTCTGTTCTATTCTGTTCTATTCTGTTCTATTCTGTTCTATTCTGTTCTATTCTGTTCTATTCTGTTCTATTCTGTTCTATTCTGTTCTATTCTGTTCTATTCTGTTCTATTCTGTTCTATTCTGTTCTATTCTGTTCTATTCTGTTCTATTCTAGTCTTAACAGATCTAATATATAAAGCTTCAATGTCCTTGGAACTACATGAACAAGATAACATTTTTAAGTACATTTATCCATCAGCCTTATACTGCAATAAACTAACTCATCTACTTGGACCACTCACTCACTCAACTATGTCACCAAAAAATGAAGTCTGCTCTACCAATACCAAAGCTTCTCACTAAATTATCTGACAGTACGCATTCGCGTATTTATATGAACATACTTCGTTAATAGAACATACTTGCCTAAATTACACTCTCCCAGTTCCCTGAGTTCCTGTTGTAGATATTAATCATTATCCAGTATCCGCGTGAAACCACCAAGTGTACCTACAAAACGTCACATCAGATGCAACAACATAGTCTTCTATTATATAAAGGCTTTGTCCCAACTGGGTGACAGGAACGTATAGCCAAAGTCGCAAAGACTTGAAACTTGGAGGCAGCTTTCGTTTATGACGTAGATGCGTAATAAATAACAAAGGATTAATCGAAATTAACCCCCAAGTGGCCACTACCCATAATAACGCGTATATCAGACGTCTTACTGATCGCAGAAACTTTAATGAGACAAACGCTGCTGCCTAGTCTCTGTACAATACATCGCAGAAGTTTAATACAAATATTATAAATATAATATTGTATTCTATGTATGTATTTACAAACAAAAAAGTATATAAGTATTGTATCAGTTATCTGGCTCCCATAGTACAAGCTATGCTTAGTTTGGGGCTAGATGGCGCTGTGTGAAATGTCCACACATATTTATTTATTATTATTTATTATACACGCCAGAATCAAATTGCTTTTTGGTAGGACATAAGGTCGCAGCTCATTACACTAACGCGGTACCCAATTCGCACCGCCTCGCCTCGAGCGGTTAGTATTTTTTATATGACCTTGTATAGGCATGCGCTCATTACATCAACTCTATCGTCACCGGATCGCCTCGCTCGCAAGCTGTCGTGTCCACGCGCGGATGGCGAATGGACCACTCAGTGACAATTCGCTTTGATCACGCGACGTTCACAAGTAACATCACGTCATCCACCCGTGGACTACCTGTCGACGCCGAGCGACAAGGCGGAGCTAGTCGGGTGCCGGGTTAGTGTAATGAGCTGCGACCTTTAAACGACGACACATCTAATATTGGTTCACCAACCAACCCTATTTTATGCAGTTGTCTCTAAACATGTCAAAGTGACAAATCCCACAGCCGTCGCCCAACTTCTAAATTACTAGCTTCACAACCGTGACAGTAGGATTAACAAACTTTATTCCCACGTCTACGCCTTTTGAGAGTAAATGTCTGAAACAAGGATCACGAGAAGTACTGAAAGTTGGTAATAAGCGAAGTTCACTGAATCGAATCTAAATTGCACGATGTTGAAGAGAAATCCACTAATCTGACCAATCGGGTTTGATTGAAAATATCGAAGTATTGAAATTGAAACTGGAGACGCATCCAGTACTGTAATTTTTGTTAATAGAGCATATTTTATTTATATTTTTGAGAGCTCTAGTCACACAGAAACACACAATACACTACCATAACTAATAATTATAGATGTATGTAGTGTTGTGTGATGTCCTGAATAAATTAATAATTGTATTTTCTTTTTTTCTTTCTCTCTTCTTTGTATAGCAGTGAAATATCTATCGCTTTATTTTGGGTAATTTGGTTAAATACGCGTCTAAAAGTTAATAGTAATTTAGATAAAAATAACGCTTTAGTTTAGTCGAGTATTCGCTGTTTGCTAAATGCTCCTATTAAAAATATTCAAACGAGACCTGTCCAAATACTTTGCCTAGCTAACTTCAAACTATGCAGCAATACTGAAGTGCCTTTAAAAACTATTAACACAGCTAAAAGTTTAATAACAATTTGATATACAAGCAATGTAATTAAATAACTTTGTAAAAGGCAACGGTCTATTTTGTTTGCTCCGAGCGACAATGTTTGATAGGCGAGTATTATTTCAGTGTAAAACTAATTTCAGTCACGAAATGTTTGCTGGGTCACCTGTTCAAAGGTCTGGTAAATAGATTAACTGTTATTTTAGTCCTAGAAATGGTACTCGCTATTAAATTAGACGACTGGAGTATAAGGGGAATAAACGTTTAGATGTAGTGTTTGGTTGACGGTTTACTGGGAAATCTCTTGTTTACATTGGTATTTATCCAAAGATATTTCAATAGAGTACTCTTTGAAACGTTTTGGCTTTAACGTAATTATGTTTAAAAAAGGTATAATTTAAAATATCGCGCGAATCTTTATCAATATTTCACTTTAATCTTGAGGTAACATATTCAGTAAGTACCTATTTGTGCTTCGAGCCGAATCTTATGAGCTTTCTATTAAGCCGTAACCAGTTATGCTCGCTTACGGCTCATTAGAATAGTTCGTTTTTAGGGTTCCGTACCCAAAGGGTAAAGCGAACCCTATTACTAAAGCTCCGCTGTCTGTCTTTCTGTCTGATCGTCTGTCCATCTGTCACCAGGCTGTATCTCGTGAACCGTGATAGCTAAGAGTTGAAATTGTCACAGATACAATTATATTTCTGTTACCGCTATATCAAAAAATAAAAACCAGAGTGCAATTAATATTTAAAGGGGTTCCCATACAAGTAAAGTAATTTTTTTGCTCGTTTTTATATATAATGGCACGGAACGAAGGGTTCTTGCATTTGGCCGGTTATTTGGTAAAGGTTGAAGATGAATCTTTTGTAAAGTGCACTTTTCCAGACAACATAACCCCTCTTCTTTATTACTTAAGGAGATTACATAAAGCAGCGAGCTTTTCTCAGTTTTTTGAACCGCACAAAGTCGTTAACCTAAGTCTTGATCACTGACTGAAATATATTTCCACTGCATTGAAGGTATTAGAGGTTATCAGCTCCATTATTCATAGTGTGGAGTGAGCTGAACCTTGAACAGGGTGGCCACAGAGAATTGAAAAAAAAACCATTGTCACACGCATTATTTTTCATGCACTGTGAGTGTGGTGATATGTTCACGAGGAAACAATGCAAAATTTAAACGAGCCTTACCTAAGTTTACAATATAGTATATCATGTTATAATTTCTGCGATCTTCAAGCCGCCTGTCAAGCGTGGTGGTTATCGCAAACACCCCTATAATAAGCGTCCAAAGTGGCATTCTATGGGGGACGTCTACCGGCTGATGTGTATGCGATATTGCAATCTTACAAGTTGTGGGTTTTGGTCATAACCACTCAGGCACGGTGCGGCGGGCGTAGGTAGGTCCCAAAGCGCTCCTAAAATAGCGCGGTATGGTTTTGCATATTTACATTTTATACGAATTGAGCTATTGGGTGTTACTTTATCATCCAATCTCAACTTTGGCTTGTACATTGAGCCCAAGGCTAAATTAGCTGCGAAAAAGCTAGGTATCCTAGGGAAAGTGCGGCAGTATTTCACATCAGAACAGCTCTTAAGCCTTTATGTTGCGCAAGTCAGATCCTGTGTGGAATACTGTAGCCATCTCTGGGATGGTTCTGCTAAATACCAGCTCGAAGCCCTGGACTCTATTCAGAGACGAGCCAAAAGGCTCATTGGTAACGATGCGTTGGTTGAAGCTAAGCTTCAAAGCTTGGGACACCGACGAAAAGTTGCCAGCTTATCGGTTTTTTATAGGCTATATTTTGGTGAGTGTGCGATGGAATTACACGAACTAATTCCCTCATCTCCATTCTTTCATCGGACTACAAGGCGCACAGATACTCGGCGTCCCTATATCGTTAATATTCATACAGCCCGCACTAAGCGTTTCGCATCAAACTTTTTAGTGCGAACAGCAAATGAGTGGAATACCTTGCCGTCGTCCTTGTTTCCAGATAGCTATAACCTGGGTGCCTTCAAGTCAAGGGTGAACAGGTATCTTCTAGGCAAGCATGCACCACCGTAGGCCGCGTCGTCACTTACCATCAGGTGAGACAGTGGTCAAATGCTATGCCTATAAATAGTAAAAAAAAAAAAAACTAAGCAGTGTATTAAAATTTCAAAACTAGTTTTGATAAGTATATAAGCATTACTTGGCTATCTAAACAAATGCATTTTTACGTGTGTTGCAGTATAAAAAACACACACAACAACACTACACATAATAATTGACGCTCCGCCGTACCTAAAGGAAATTACTCCGTCGCCGGCGCGCGCCGGCTCGGAGCGAGATGCAATTTAGACTGAGGCGTTTTTTTTTCTCCTGAACTATAGAGACTTTTACTTTATTCGATAGTGATGTTCAATTAGTTTCAATTTTAGTCGATTTATAACGAGTGACACCTCTAAAAATTGATTGCCATCCCTAGTAGCGCAATCAGCTGTAAGCCACAATTGTGGTGGGGAGCGGTCCATGTTGCGCGATGCCGGCCGCACATGTGGTTGAAGCGCCTGAGCGGATAATACGATACCAAATCTTGATCGTATTTCTAGATAGGTTTACAATAACACCCGAGTTTAATTATTATGGTTTGACTTAACCACAATGTGCAACTTTATCTCTTGTGTACAGTACATTAGCTTTCACGACTGCCATAACTGTGTGCACTTGCTCTTAAGCGCAGATTGACCTCATGGTTTAGTTTATGGAGTAAAAAAAATACCTATGTTTATGAAGAAGTTGTGGTTTTTGTTACTGTGCTTCCTATTATTTAACGCTTGGCCCCGCCCGGTGATGCTGTAAAGGTCGGTAGAGACCAACAGCATTAGCCCGTTCAAAAAAAAAGGTTCCGCTTGGCAGTAATAGGTTTCTTTTTAATTTATTTACGAATTACAAACAAACGGATGTCCCACCAAAGTTAATGGTGACCGTTTTGGACATAAGTGTTATCAGAGACACTGGTAATAATAATAAATATAATAAATATGTGTGGACAATTCACACATCGCCGTCTAGCCCCAAACTAAGCATAGCTTGTACTATGGGAACCAGATAACTGATATAATACTTATATACTTTTTTGTTTGTAAATACATACATAGAATACCATATAACACCCAGACGCAGAACAAACATCTATGTTCATCACACAAATGTTTGTCCTGGGTAGCAATCGAACCCACAGCCCTCAGTTCAGAAGGCAGGGATACTACCAACTGAGCTATCGGGCCCGTCATCCTATTTTACTGATGATGCGCTCATACGTACTTACGTAGGTTTATTAATATTATGACAAATAGTGTTTGGTTAATATGGTCTCAATGTGAGAATAGTCCATCTTAGCGAAGGAAATATCCAGGGTACCGAGGAGGCTGGAGAACTTCCTCGGTACCCTGGAATCTACTGCGATCACCAAAACGCCTGCCTGAAAGTCGAGGTTATGGCAAACCCTATTGTAGTGTATGGGACCAATGATAGACTACATTATACTGAGTGTATTGCTTGGGTACCGAAGAGACCTAAGCGGGACTCGTCTCAAGCGCGCGAGCGTCACGCGTCACTGCTCAGTCTCACTGGAGCCGTCGACTGGGGTGGACGTGTCCGCGTCTCTGAACCGGTGTCGGAGAGACACTCAACAAACACTACACCTATGATTAGCATCCATAGTGACATTTTATGGGGGAGGCCTATGTTCAGCAGAGAACGTAAATAGGTATTCTGTTGATATGATGTGTGATAGAAGATATTTCAACAGAAATGAAAACTTAATAATAACGGGCGTTCATTCTCCACTAATTTTTTCATCATGATACCTACTGCTAAAGTTCGTTCATTGAACTAACATAGTTCAATGTTATCTTTATACAAAAAAGTTCAAAAGAGTTTTAGCGTTCATTAAAATGTTTTCGAGAAAGAAATTGTAATATAATTTCTAAATATGTACGCTCTGTCTTATAAATAAAATTACAATCATAACAGTCCAGAATTATGTTTAAGAGTAAAAGCGATATTATTTTCATCAAAAGACGGAAATTTAAATTTAATGCTAACAAGTAATTACCTTATAGTGTTTTATTAGGTATTTTGAAAAGTGCATTGATCCATTTTTTATGGATAGTTACAAGTCCGTAAAGTATATTAAATTTGTTTGTGCATTTTTTCCTTATTATTTCTCTAATAATAACTGTATTGATTGCCGCAGATTGAGAGAAATTGAGTAGTCTTTACTTCGTCTGCACTTTGTGGTAGACAGGATAGATCATATCCGCTTGTTATTTTTGGAGTTATGCTATGATTCTGGACTCTGGTAACTGGAGCAGATATGCAAAATTTCCTAGACACGCCACATACCTAATCTAGGCCATAAAATAGCTTTAACGATCCCATAAATCTAAGTGTTGGAGAATTGATTGCCCCAGACTATCTTATACACTTTTACGACATGCTTTTGGTTTGTCGTCTGCGATAAAAGACGCGTGAAAGAGTTTAACGTTCATTTCGTCTGACCAACATTGGCGCCAATGCTGGACAAACTCCAAGTAAAAATGTCATCCTAATATTTGAGCCAAGTTGGTTTATATCAAATCAAATAGGCGTATGGGGACATAAAATTTATATGCAGTAAAGTGTTTGCGAAGATATTATTTATGTCTTTACGGAGTAGTAAATTTTAGTGAGCCATTAATTACGTTAGTGGTCTTGGGTACTATCCACTTCTGTGGTTACGTAGATGTTGTGATGAGAGCATTTGCGCCAATAGTATAGGGTTATTCGGAGGGTCTAACACTAAATTTCAGTGAAATAGGAACTTAATTATAACCAGATGAGGCATGCAGAGGTAGATTATAAACCTTAGTTTTTTTTTAATAAAATCAATATTAATATTTAAGATTTTTATAGCAGTATCGCCTGCTCAGCGTAATCTACAGATAATTTGTAAAGGAAAAATTAGAATAACGAGCGGAAATTGAACTCGCATCCTCAGACCGGTGTGAAGTACCTGGAGTTCTAGCAGTTTTTTGCATATGATAGGCCTTAAAAAGCTTCATCGAATCGTTATTTTCATTTTCTGACACATTTCGACTTTTCATAGTAATGTGTGTAGATTTCGTTCGTAGAACCGACCATTTACAGAGCTTTTAATTATTTCTTCATCTCTGATGTACCTGGAGTTGCAGCAATTCTTTGCATATGATAGGCCTCAAAATGCTTCATTGAAAGCTTATTTTCATTTTCTGACACATTTCGACTTTTCATAGTAATGTGTGTAGATTTCTTTCGTAGAAACGACATTTTACAGAGCTTTTAATTATTTCTTCATCTCTGAAGTACCTGGAGTTCTAGCAATTCTTTGCATATGATAGGCCATAAAAAGTTTCATCGAATAGTCATTTTTATTTTCTGACACATCTCGACTTTTCATAGTAATGTGTGTAGATTTCGTTCGCAGAACCGGTCATTTACAGAGTTTTTAATTATTTCTTCATCTCTGAAGTACCTGGAGTTGTAGCAGTTCTTTGGATATGATAGGCCTTAAAAAGCTTCATCGAATGCTCTTTTTCATTTTCTGACACATTTCGACTTTTCATAGTAATGTGTGTAGATTTCGTTCGTAGAACCGACCATTTACAGAGTTTTTAATTATTTCTTCATCTCTGAAGTACCTGGAGTTCTAGCAGTTTTTCGCATATGATAGGCCTTAAAATGCTTCATCGAATGGTCGTTCGTAGAACCGACAGTTTACCGAGCTTTTATTTATTTCTTTATCTCTGAAGTACCTGGAGTTGCAGCAGTTCTTTGCATATGATAGGCCTCAAAATGCTTCATTGAAATTTTATTTTTATTTTCTGACACATTTCGACTTTTCATAGTAATGTGTGTAGATTTCGATCGTAGAACCGACATTTTACCGAGCTTTTATTTATTTCTTCATCTCTGAAGTACCTGGAGTTGCAGCAGTTCTTTGCATATGATAGGCCTCAAAATGCTTCATTGAAATCTTATTTTTATTTTCTGACACATTTCGACTTTTCATAGTAATGTGTGTAGATTTCTTTCGTTGAAACGACCATTTACAGAGTTTTTAATTATTTCTTTATCTCTGAAGTACCTGGAGTTGTAGCAGTTCTTTGGATATGATAGGCCTTAAAAAGTTTCATCGAATGCTCTTTTTCATTTTCTGACACATTTCGACTTTTCATAGTAATGTGTGTAGATTTCGTTCGTAGAACCGACATTTTAAAGTTTCTAATTATTTCTTCATCTCTGAAGTACCTGGAGTTCTAGCAGTTCTTTGCATATGATAGGCCTTAAAATGCTTCATCGAATGGTCATTTTTATTTTCTGACACATTTCGACTTTTCATAGTAATGTGTGTAGATTTCTTTCGTTGAAACGACCATTTACAGAGTTTTTAATTATTTCTTCATCTCTGAAGTACCTGGAGTTGTAGCAGTTCTTTGGATATGATAGGCCTTAAAAAGCTTCATCGAATGCTCTTTTTCATTTTCTGACACATTTCGACTTTTCATAGTAATGTGTGTAGATTTCTTTCGTTGAAACGACCATTTACAGAGTTTTTAATTATTTCTTCATCTCTGAAGTACCTGGAGTTGTAGCAGTTCTTTGGATATGATAGGCCTTAAAAAGCTTCATCGAATGCTCGTTTTCATTTTCTGACACATTTCGACTTTTCATAGTAATGTGTGTAGATTTCGTTCGTAGAACCGACATTTTAAAGTTTCTAATTATTTCTTCATCTCTGAAGTACCTGGAGTTCTAGCAGTTCTTTTGATATGATAGGCCTTAAAAAGCTTCATCGAATGCTAGTTTTCATTTTCTGACACATTTCGACTTTCATAGTAATGTATGTAGATTTCGTTCGTAGAACCGACCATTTACAGAGTTTTTAATTATTTCTTCATCTCTGAAGTACCTGGAGTTCTAGCAGTTCTTTGGATATGATAGGCCTTAAAAAGTTTAATCGAATGCTCGTTTTCATTTTCAGACACATTTCGACTTTTCTTAGTAATGTGTATAGATTTCTTTCTTAGAACCGACCATTTACAGAGTTTTTAATTATTTCTTCATCTCTGAAGTACCTGGAGTTCTAGCAGTTCTTTGCATGTGATAGGCCTTAAAAAAGCTTCATCGAATGGTCATTTTCATTTTCTGACACATTTCGACTTTTCATAGTAATGTTTGTAGATTTCGTTCGTAGAACCGACATTTTACCGAGCTATTATTTATTTCTTCATCTCTGAAGTACCTGGAGTTACAGCAGTTCTTTGCATATGATAGGCCTCAAAATGCATCGTTGAAAGTTTATTTTCATTTTCTGACACATTTCGACTTTTCATAGTAATGTGTGTAGATTTCGTTCGTAGGACCGACCATTTACAGAGTTTTTAATTATTTCTTCATCTCTGAAGTACCTGGAGTTGTAGCAGTTCTTTGGATATGATAGGCCTTAGAAAGCTTCATCGAATGCTCGTTTTCATTTTCGGACACATTTCGACTTTTCATAGTAATGTGTGTAGATTTCGTTCTTAGAACCGACATTTTACAGAGCTTTTAATTATTTCTTTATCTCTGAAGTACCTGGAGTTCTAGCAGTTTTTTGCATATGATAGGCCTTAAAAAGCTTCATCGAATGGTCATTTTCATTTTCTGACACATTTCGACTTTTCATAGTAATGTGTGTAGATTTCTTTCGTAGAACCGACATTTTACCGAGCTTTTATTTATTTCTTCATCTCTGAAGTACCTGGAGTTGCAGCAGTTCTTTGCATATGATAGGCCTCAAAATGCTTCATTGAAAGCTTATTTTCATTTTCTGACACATTTCGACTTTTCATAGTAATGTGTGTAAATTTCGTTCGTAGAACCAACATTTTACAGAGATTTTATTTATTTTTCATTTTGAAGTGTCTGGAGTTGTAGCAGTTCTTTGCATATGATAGGCCTCAGAAAGCTTCATTGAAAGCTCATTGTCATTTTCTGACACATTATGACTTTTCATAATAAGTGAGTAGATTTTTTCGTAGAACCGACATTTTACAGAGCTTTTATTTATTTCTTCATCTCTGAAGTACCTGGAGTTGCAGCATTTCTTTGCATATGATAGGTCTCAAAAAGCTTAATTGAAAGCTTATTTTCATTTTCTGACACATTTCGACTTTTCATAGTAATGTGTGTAGATTTCGTTCGTAGAACCGACCATTTACAGAGCTTTTAATTATTTCTTCATCTCTGAAGTACCTGGAGTTGCAGCATTTCTTTGCATATGATAGGTCTCAAAAAGCTTAATTGAAAGCTTATTTTCATTTTCTGACACATTTTGACTTTTCATAGTAATGTGTGTAGATTTCGTTCTTAGAACCGACCATTTACAGAGTTTTTAATTATATCTTCATCTCTGAAGTACCTGGAGTTATAGCAGTTCTTTTGATATGATAGGCCTTAAAAAGCTTCATCGAATGCTAGTTTTCATTTTCTGACACATTTCGACTTTTCATAGTGAGTAGATTTTGTTCATAGAACCGACATTTTACAGAGCTTTTATTTATTTTTTCATCTCTGAAGTGGTAGCAGTTCTTTTGATATGATAGGCCTTAAAAAGCTTCATCGAATGCTAGTTTTCATTTTCTGACACATTTCGACTTTTCATAGTAACGTGTGTAGATTTCATTCGTAGAACCGACTATTTACAGAGTTTTTAATTATTTCTTCATCTCTGAAGTACTTGGAGTTCTAGCAGTTCTTTGCATGTGATAGGCCTTAAAATGCTTCATCGAATGGTCATTTTCATTTTCTGACACATTTCGACTTTTCATAATAAGTGAGTAGATTTTTTCGTAGAACCGACATTTTACAGAGCTTTTATTTATTTTTTCATCTCTGAAGTACCTAGAGCTGTAGCAAATCTTTGCAGATGATAGGTCTCAAAAAGCTTAATTGAAACCTTATTTTCATTTTCTGACACATTTCGACTTTTCATAGTAATGTGTGTAGATTTCGTTCGTAGAACCGGTCATTTACAGAGTTTTTAATTATTTCTTTATCTCTGAAGTACCTGGAGTTCTAGCAGTTCTTTGCATATAATAGGCCTCAGAAAGCTTCATTGAAAGCTCGTTGTCATTTTCTGACACATTTCGTCTTTTCATAGTAATGTGTGTAGATTTCGTTCGTAGAACCGACCATTTACAGAGTTTTTAATTATTTCTTCATCTCTGAAGTACCTGGAGTTCTAGCAGTTTTTTGCATATGATAGGCCTTAAAATGCTTCATCGAATGGTCATTTTCATTTTCTGACACATTTCGACTTTTCATAGTAATGTGTGTAGATTTCGTTCGTAGAACCGACAGTTTACCGAGCTTTTATTTATTTCTTCATCTCTGAAGTACCTGGAGTTGCAGCAGTTCTTTGCATATGATAGGCCTCAAAATGCTTAATTGAAATCTTATTTTTTTTTTCTGACACATTTCGACTTTTCATAGTAATGTGTGTAGATTTCGTTCGTAGAACCAACATTTTACAGAGCTTTTATTTATTTTTCATCTCTTAAGTGTCTGGAGTTGTAGTAGTTCTTTGCATATGATAGGCCTTAAAAAGCTTATTGAAAGCTTTTTTTCATTTGCTGTCACACGCCTACTTTTCATATTAAAGTGTCTAGATTTCTTTTGTAGCCCCGAGTTTTTTTTTTTTTTTCACACCAATGAAATACCTGAAATTTATAAATTTATACTCACCTGAAAGGCTCTATAGAACCTTATCGAGAAATTTTGTTAAAAGTGTTGACTTTACAATTTGGTCGGGTTATCTCAGGCCGCTCACTTTAGGCCGCTAACTTCACACCGGTCATCCTCAGGCCGGGTATATTATTAACTAAATTATATGTTTAACTAAAATAAGAAAAAAAAAACAATATTATAATAATCCCACTGTGGATTAATCAAATGACTTATTAACTGAAACTCCACTTCAAGTCATTAAAGTTAAGAAATGATAACGTAGCCGTTTAAGTAATGACAGTTAAATTAGTCGAGTCAAGTGAAATGTTCGACGTCAATCGAAACTTTAATTTTCCTAAGTCATCAGTAAACTCAAGTTTAATTTAGACGTTAATTATTTGTTGGAATTTAAATGAACTTGTTAACTGTTTGTTAACCCAACTCTACTTAAGATATTGCCTGGAGTGGTCTTGGTTCAGACGAAGTTTGGTCGTACCCAATCTTTTGCGGGAATCACGATTTTGTATCGATGAGTATCTAAATTAATATTAATTACCGCAAAGGCAGTAAGCAAAGTGGCGCGTCCTGGAGAAGGCTTATATTCAGCGATGGACGTGTTCAGGCTGTTATTGATGATGACCGCAAAGACTAAATTTAGCAATACGAATTTAAAAGCTGGCTTAGGCAATATGAAGGATTTTTTCACGGTCTGCATTATGATATACTGCGACTCTAAAGAAACCTGGCAATTGCGGTAAATATGGCAACTCCAATGCAAACGGCTATGTTTCAGAATAAATAATAGTAACTATAATGTTTAGCAGTATGTGTGTAGCGACCACAAACCGAAAGACGCAGTGTAGGCCGGCCCCCCACTCGGTGGACTTACGACCTGGTGAAAGCCGCGGGGAGCCGATGGATGCAGGAGGCGAGCAGCCGCTCTAAGTGGCGCTCCCTGGGAGAGGCCTATGTTCAGCAGTGAACGTCTTCAGGCTGTGAATGATGATGATGATGATGATGCTATAAGATCTTGTGGTGACCCCCCTAGTAAAATCCGCGAAAGCCGATGGATCCAGGAAGGAGGCGAGTGGCCGCTCAAGCTAGCGCTCTTTGGACGAGGCCTGTGTACAGCAGTGGACGTCGTCGGGCTGTTAATGATGATGATATAAATTTTTGGGGTCATTATCAGTTTGGGGATTTATTCATAGTTTATTCGAGAGCTCTACAATGTACGAAACCCTTTCCTTCCTTTTCAACCAGCACTACAACTCGTTCCACACTACACAAAGGTTAACTGGAAGAAAATGCTACTTGGCATTAAGTTCGCCTATGTACTTGATTTACTCTTGTGCAATAAAGCATTTTCTATCTATCTATATATCTACGAAATGAGCTGCATCATGACGATAAAGTTCTTGAACTGGAAACTCTTAAACCAAATTTGTGCGATCCTTACTTCAAACCCTATTTTCGTACAAAAATCAAAAACATTACAGACCCTGGTGAACTATAAAAAAAAGATAATATGAAAAGAGCACACATTTTTGCTATTTATTTCTAGCTATTTCACATCCACTACACTTTTGAATAAATGGTAGAAGTGAAAAAAATCCATATTTTTTAGAAATACACGAAGACGCAGTAGTCATTTTCAATTTGTCCTTATCGCGAGTAGGTATCAAATCCTTTAAACTTTACCATAAATCATAAATTTACAACCAACAAACTGCACAGTCTACATTACCATAACTCAATAAACTACCTAAAAAGTACAAAATAGTGTTATGGAGCCTGTAATTAGTTCATCATACAATTTACGTGATAGATGGCGGGCGCTGCATCAATCATTCAGAGGCATTTACCGCTCTAGTGCTGGAACAAAACAATAATTTGTTTCTCTTTTATACCACTATGATTATTACAGACGTAAGTGATACCTAACTATTACTGTAACTCGTAACCTACCTTCATCAAATAATTGCTTCGCGGTAACTTCATACGGTCGTTTACTTCTGCCTTATTCCATTTTCATAATGACGTAAATATATTCCGTAAAGTGACGATTAAAAAGATATTAATAATATTTAAATACCATCAGAAATCTTTTTATTCCAATCCACTATGCATCTGCAACTGCTCGGCAAACATAAATAAATATGAGGCTGATGCTGAAGTGGTCGCGGGGTTTTTAGGATTCCACACCCGAAGGGTAAAGCGACTAAGGCTCCTCTGTCCTTCTGTTTCTCTGTATATCTGTCTATCTGTCTGCCTGTTTGTCTGTCACCAGGATGTATCTCATGAACCATGATAGATAGACAGCTGAAATTTTTACAGATGATGTATTTCTGTTGCCATTATAACAACAAATATCAAAATTAAAAAAATATTTAAAGGGGCTCCCATACAATAAACGTGATTTCTTTGCTCGTTTTCATAGATAATGGCATGGAACCCTTCGTGTGCGAGTCCGACTCGCATTTGGTCGGTTGTTTAGAGTGTGTGATGTCACGGGATGACGTGCGCAGTGCGCAGTGTCACGCAAAACTTTATTTAGAGTTTCGAGTGACACTGCAATCTGTTGAGTGGTTATGAGTGATGGCCGTGACGTTTAACATCTGGTGAACGACTAGCTTCGTTTACTTAGTAAAACTCACAAAGAAGATAATTTGAATTAGAATTTGAATTATTGTGTGTCTCCCGTAGAGTAGGTATATTCTCCAGCGCTTAGAGGATTTAGCCACAAGTCATGCATAAAGCCGTCGCGGAGAGAAGTCAGTAAATATAAACAAAAACAACCAACTTAAAAGTTTAAAACAGGAGTTTCTTGGAGTTTGCTGGATTAACTTCCGGTAACTTTTTAGATGTAATCTTCCAACATTGATTATTTATTTGAATAAACTGGATACTTTCCTTCTAATACATTATTACTTATCAAACATAGCATATTTCACTATGCCGTCAAAAGTTCCATCCTCGATTCACTGAAGAAATATTGACATAACATAACATTACTGGCCTGTATGCCCTTGTTCCAAGTTGCTTTAATTTAGCAACAGTTCTGTTTGCCTTCTACTCTAGTGGTTGCATATTAAACCGGGAGGGACCCACAGATTATTATTAAGTCACTTTAGGGTCGGGTTAGGGTTACCCTCGCGCATAATGGGTAGGTCTACGTACTTAGTAATAGGTCACTCAGGACTTCAGGAATTAATTCTAAATATGCTTGGACGTGTCAGGATATCATAGAGATTGTAAAGAGTTAGATGAGAGACTTTCGTGTACATTAAATACATAAATTACTATGTCTATGATGAATTTATGCACTGTAGCACAATATAATAAAGGTTTCCATCCACAGCCTGAAGACGTCCGCTGCTGAACATAGGCCTCCTCCAAAGAGCACCACCTCGAGCAGCTGCTTGCCTCCTGCGTCCATCGGCTCGTCGCGGCTTTCACCAGAATTTCAGCTACTGGGTGGTTGGGTCTTCCAGGTTGTGGTTGACACTGGAGAACCTTTCGAGAGGTCTTAATCAACGCTTAGGTGGACCGACGACTGGTCAAACTGTGCGGAGTCGTTGAATGCAAGAACCAAGCAGCCGCTCAAAGTACCGCTCTGTGGGAGAGGCCCATTGTTCAGCAGTGAACATCTTCTGAACGATCACGATCAAATCTAAATAAATAAAATAAAAATGAATAGAAGGATCATGGTACTTTTACTCTCAATCATACAAACTAATGCATCCAGTGGAATCCAGTCCAATGCATAAGTCAGGCCGAAACTTTAATGGTATTTGATTTCCATATCAAAGTTGGAAACGTGCCGAGAGATGTAGCCCTGTACCGTTTCATAGTTGTTTTCTGAGAATAGACTCTATCTGCATTATACTATTCTATTAAAGGATAGGTCTTGGACTAGGTGATTGGAATCACTTAAAACTCCTGACAAAGGTTTCAAACCAGCGGTATAACACCATAATTTGATTCGATCACGTTTTTAGGCATAGACTTTGATCTATATAATACGGCGAAATCTGTGTTTTTAGGATACTTTTTAATTTTTCGATTCCTCCCATCTCCTCTGTTTATTTCCATTTTCATTTTCATTTTTTTTTTTTTTTTCTCCTATTTTTATTCCCGCATTCTTTTTTTTAGAGTATTATAACAGCGTAAGCTACGCATCAGTGGCACGTCTAGTGTTACAGATGTACATGTAGGTGATCTTCCCTAGGAGGGCCGTTTGCTTGTTTGTTACCTATGGCATAAAAAAAACACCCTTTGTCTGCAATCTAATACGTTTTCACTAATGAGACACGGGAGTTATCTTACATAGAGTGAGTGTAGAATAGACCATTGATAATCCACCATGCTGTCCAAGTGTGGTTTGGTGGATGACACATGTTCTTGAATATGCCGGTTTCCTCACAATGTGTTCAATCATCGTTGTAAGAGTGAGGGCCAATTCCCCACATAACATGAAAAGGCATTAGTACAATGCAAAGTGGGGATTGAACCTGAGTCTGCCAGTCTAACACTGGAATTCATAGTCAAGGCGGGGGCTCCTCTAGAGGATGATGCAGTCGCTGTGCGGCAAATTCTAGCTTTATGCTTTTCATAAACAAAAGCAGCCCCCAATCTGGCATGATCCGAGGTTGAATGCTGATTGTCCTAATTTCGTTAACCAATCGGTCCACTTGCTTTCATTTCGTGTTATTTTATTATTTTGTGAAGTGTACGTATACGAATAAGGTATATCGGTACAGTTTCTTCAACATTTACCAGTTAAAATAATATATTTAACACAAAATAGGCACACAAAATATACAAAAAAAATATTTCTTTTAATTTTTTTGTGAGTGACGGGTGACATTTTGGTGCGACTTTTGATAGTTCAAAAGTCGCGTCAAAATGACACTCGACAGAATTTTCATAGACACTTGATTGAAATCGTAGAGTATTTAATTAAAATGCAGTTCCATTAGGGGTTTTTCCAGTGATTGTTTATGAAAGTGAAAGAAGAATGATTACGCATTTAATCTCTAGGTAAAAGTGGGATGATAGATTTTCGGGGTTTGTTCAACCTTTGTTTATGAATACCACTGTAAGTCGCACGGGTTAACTGCTAAGCCACACTACTCACTCACCAAACAGTTATTACGTTGCTATAAAACTAAACGTCAGCCTGTACGAGATTAGAATGGCCCTCAAACAGCTTAAAAACAACAAGGCGCCAGGTAAGGATGGAATTACGACCGAACTTCTGAGAGCGGGTGGTAGACCGGTACTTATAGTCCTCCAGAAGTTATTCAATTCTGTCATCCTTGAAGGTACAACGCCGGAGGCATGGCACAAGAGCGTGGTGGTGCTCTTCTTCAAAAAAGGTGATAACACCTTATTGAAGAACTATAGGCCCATCTCGCTCTTGAGTCATGTGTATAAGCTGTTTTCGAGGGTCATTACGAATCGTCTCGCACGCAGGTTTGATGAATTCCAGCCTCCCGAACAAGCCGGTTTCCGAAAAGGCTTTAGCACCATAGACCACATCCATACGCTACGCCAGATTATACAGAAGACCGAGAGAGTATAATCGGCCGCTATGCCTAGCGTTTGTAGACTATGAGAAAGCCTTCGATTGAATCGAGACTTGGGCGGTGCTGCAGTCCTTACAGCGATGCCAAATTGACTATAGGTATATCGAAGTATTGAAGTGTTTGTACAGTAAGGCCACTATGTCAGTCCGACTACAGGACCAGAGTACGGAACAGATCCCATTGCAGAGAGGCGTGAGACAGGGAGACGTTATTTCTCCGAAACTGTTCACAAACGCATTGGAGGATGTTTTCAAGCTCTTGGAGTGGAAAAGATGTGGCATCAACATAAATGGCGATTATATCCCTAACCTTCGTTTTGCCGATGATATAGTCATAATGGCGGAGTCGCTCGATGATCTCAGCACCATGCTCAACGACCTCAGTAGAGTCTCCCGACAGGTTGGTCTTAAGATGAACATGGACAAGACGAAAATCATGTCAAATGCCCATGTTCCACCTATACCGGTAATTGTTGGGAACGATACTCTCGAAATTGTCGACAAATACGTCTATCTAGGGCAGACTGTCCAATTGGGTAGGTCCAACTTCGACAAAGAGGTCGCCCGAAGAATCCAACTCGGCTGGGCAGCGTTCGGGAAGCTTCGACCTATCTTTTCGTCCAAAATACCACAAAGCCTGAAAACAAAAGTTTTCAATCAATGTGTGTTGCCAGTGATGACTTATGGAACTGAGACGTGGTCTCTAACTGTTGGCCTCATTACTAAGCTCAAAGTCACGCAACGAGCTATGGAGAGAGCAATGCTCGGTGTTTCCCTGCGAGATAGGATCCGAAATGAGGAGATCCGCAGGAGAACTAAAGTGACCGATGTAGCTTTTAGGATTGGCAAGTTGAAATGGCAATGGGCAGGCCACATCGCTCGTAGAACTGACAACCGATGGGGAAGAAAGGTTCTCGAGTGGCGACCACGAACTGGAAGACGCAGCGTAGGCCGGCCCCCCACTAGGTGGACCGACGACCTGGTGAAAGCCGCGGGGAGCCGATGGATGCAGGAGGCGAGCAGCCACTCTAAGTGGTGCTCCCTGGGGGAGGCCTATGTTCAGCAGTGGACGTCTTCAGGCTGTTAATGATGATGACGATGATAAAACTAAAAACACACAATCACTAAACATTGTAACTCAACAACCAAAACCAGTACAATTTTATTTTATTTATCCAGCAACCATATATTTCTTCGTAACATAAAATTAAAGTAAACACCGTCTGTGGATATCTCTTCTAAAATACTGAATAGTTAAAACGCTTGAGCTCAAAGTAGTACGGAGCCTCAAGGGGCTTGTAGTGTTAAGTCCCAAAGGATGGACATAAGCTGTAAAACATGGTATTAAGGCGCCGAATGCTCCCAAATCGACTATTTTGAACGTGATTATCTCAAAACGTATACCATTTACAGGATTGAAAAAAATGCACGTTATTACTGGTCATATCTTCTTTCCATATGCCGAAACCAAAATACGTTTACGAAAAGTTTTCTCGATAGAAAAAAATCGTGAAGTGACTACAAAATCATTCAAACGTCCTAAATGTTACATTATAATAAGACACCCCATTGAAATAAATCATAGTGATAAGCTAAGTTTCAATGCATCCGTCTATAAGCTTATTTTTTTTATAACAATAAGCATTTCTTTTATAACTAATTATTTGTACCGAAAAGTGGAAAAGTCGAAGTGCAACGCAACGTAATCGCCATATTTTTGCTATGCATAAGGCGACCCTATGAGGTAAAAAATAAGTTTCAAGTTTGTCTGCTGTAATAAACGTGCTCGCATTGGGTCCTGTCAGGGCCTTAACAGTAACGTAAAGTAGCAGCCACAAGATCAGCAATTTTATGTACATCCTAAATAATTAAGTTTTTGCACAAAAAAATTTTTACCTAAGAAAATACCGGATATTTTATGGGACATTCTTTCCATTTGCCCTACTTATATATTATGTCTATCGGGAGAACTTTTGATCTGCAATGTATTGTTATTAATACTTCAACCAAAGGAGGAGGTCTGTGTGTTGGTAACATATTCAGTAATCTGTGGTGTTGGTATGTACGTTTATTTTTTTCAATATTTGTCACAAATACTACGTCAAAAACTGATTTATGAACCGACAATATTTTTATTTTCATCGTTTTTCTTTTAAATTTGTCCTATATGAATTTCATCACAATCAATACAGTATTTAATTAGTTTGAAATTTAAAAGAACTGAAATAATTCGTCACAAAACTACGTCTCAGAATAAAAACAATTTTTAAAAGTTATTCATCATTATCATCATCATCAACAGCCTGAAGACGTCTACTGCTGAACATAGGCCTCCCCCCGGGAGCGCCACTTAGAGCGGCTGCTCGCCTCCTGCATCCATCGGCTCCCCGCGGCTTTCACCAGATCGTCGGTCCACCTAGTGGGGGGCCGGCCTGCGCTGCGTCTTCCGGTACGTTATTTAAAAAAAAGTTATTATTATCCAAAAATGTAATGTCTTTTTAATAACATTATATGGTTTATCCTCGCTAGATCTCTGTTTCTATACATATTGAGACTATTAAAATTGATCTCTAAGATGTCTCACATCATAATTACTAATTATTGTTGCATAATAATTACGCATTTACAACAAGGACGCGCATAAATTCCCATCATATTGTAAACGCCGCTAAAGTGTTGAATTTAAAAAAAAGATTAGCTATTAAGCAACTTTGAACGTTTTGTTCACATCTGTTCCATTTCGTTTTATAAGCATTAGGCATTTAACCATAAATAATGAAGTAGGTATCTTCTTTTAACGACATGCCTACCATTAACATCGAACTGGTATATTAGCAATGTACCCATCAAAAATGCCAGACGTAATGAAAGCTTATCATATATTCAACGTGAAGAACACCTGTTCAGGTAAAAAGGTTTTTAATGAAACACACTGGTTAGGAAAAAGTAGCTTTGAAATTTTTTAAAACAAAGTAATTTACAAAAATCAAAAGCATTCCTTTTTTAAACTTATAATAAAACATACCTGGTACGGAAGTATATCTCCTCATCGTAGAATCAGGTCAGCAGTCGCTCAGGGTGAGCAGCTCATCAGCAGACCAGGCACCTGCGACACAAACACTCACCACTAATAAACACCTGCTCGAAACACTGACAACAACCTAGAAAAAGCTTAAATAAGTGATGAGAACAAGGAGAAAAGTCAGGATTAAATAAGACAGGGAGGATGAAAGGATTCCCAAGAGGAAACAGGAAACGAGATTAAAACATTATCAGAAGTCAAATTTCGCGCGAAACTCATCCACGTGCGCGAGTATTTCCGCTCAACTCGGGAACGAACCGTTTCGCGGGCGGGCGGCTGTGCTTCTGGGCGGGCGGCACCTAGGGCGGCCGTTGGATGGGCGGCGGCGGCGCGAAGCGGACGCCCTCGGCGCGCCTGATACCAGGCATTCAGAACCCGCGAGGAGTAATCCCACCACGTGCGTCGCGACGCTCGGCGCATGCGCGAAGACACTGGGGAAAGTTGGAGAAAAGCTCACAGGTGCGAGCGGGATGGGTGGATCCCAAAAATAGGGGAGCGAACGCGAACAGTCTTGAATCTAAGTCGGGAAGCGCCAAGCAGTCTGAAAACTTGGCAGTGATTTCCATGTGTGAGTGTTTTAGAAGCACACTACTTTATACGAATTAGTTGCCTAAGTGGTAACTTGAAACTTAGAAGTTGCAGCTTAGACGAAAGCAGACTAAACTTGTCTGAATTTATAATACGTTGGTTCTATATTTGAAATTCCAATTTTTACAACAAAGGTTTTAAAATAAGAACAGTGATGCCACCAAGGAACTTTTACGTATACTATGATGCCACTGCCAGAGATTAAATGACTCTGAAATATTATGCTGTGAACTAATACTCCGACTGTACACCTTCTACCTACATAATAATATAGGGCTGGATATCTGTCGATTTCAATTGACGTAAAATCTCGTCGACCGTTCCAATTCAATTCCAACTCGAAACGTGCATAGAACAGCCTCTAATGAGGCTGTAATGGAATTAATTTACATTTTAAAGAAGTCTATTTGCGTATTTACATGAAAGCTTCATGAAAGTTCATCGAGGAAAGTTTGTGCGTAGAAAAGTCAGCATAACATTGTTATTTTGAATTATTAGAATAATATTTTGGGTAATAGGGGCGTTTCACACCACAAATGGTTCGCACCGCAGTGTGAATCGACCTCTGCTATTATAACACTTGGCCGATTTGGACCGCGGTGTGAACCACCTACGTATTTATTTTCGTTTGGGACAATCGCACAACTATCGAAAGAAAACAAAATATTTTACGTTTTGGACCCTTGTACTGGCGTGTAGAAAATGCTTAGTGCAAACAACCTAAATACAGAAATGTCAACACAAATTTTATACAAGGTGACCTTGAATTAGTATGTTATCCCGAAAGGGGGTAAATCTACACCCTAAGGTAGACAATGTTTCTTCTAAGACTTTACTAAATTAATGGTTTTTCACTGAAAAAACGCCATGTAAAGTTTACGTTCAAAAATAGCCTTAGCGCAGTTGGGTGGTTGAACTTCGTCCTTAACCGAGTGCACATAAATGAGTTTAACGACCTGTGTTTAGAAATGAATTTATAGTATCTTGTTAACTCTCGTAGCGATCGCACGTGCAATTTGGCGAGTGGATTTATTTTTTACCATGGAGGTTTCGAAACACCCAGTTTCAAGTAAGGCTCTCACAACTTACTTCACTAGGTGGTAGGACTTTTCTGCAAAGTTCGTCTAGGTAGGTACCACCGCTTTGCCAGTTATTCTGCCGCCAAGCAGTAGTGTGCAAGCACTACTGTGTTCCGGTTTGAAGGGCATTGTAGCTAGTGAAATTACTGGGCAAATGAGACTTTATGACCTGATTACACACTGTAGTAATCTGATTACTACACTGTGTGATGTCTCAGGATGACGTGCGCAGTGCAGTGTCACGCGAAACTTTATTATTTTAAAGGTCCGAGTGACACTGCAACTGTTATGGGCGGCCGTGTCGCTTAACATCAGGTGAACGACTAGCCCGTCACGTCATTCAATCTCATAAAAAAAAAAAAAAAAACTTGTAGGGTATCATGGTCCCAAGCCCCCCATTTCGGGATAACATACCAATTCAAGGTCACCTTGTAGAACTCTTGAATATTACTCCCCAAAACTGAAAAAAAATAAAGTACATAATTTTTTTTATCCGAAGCCGTTCTTCTAGAAGAATTAGTCTTATAGCGACACATTATTGCACATGCATTGATTTCTGTCGACTCTAGCAAACGCAATGCATGTCGCGAGTAGAGTACATTAGTCGTCACCCCCCCGGCACGCTAGGTAGTCGTAGGTCGTTAGCATAGTTTGTTATAATATCGAGCAGAAAATATAAAAAACCATCGTAACTATCTGGTGCTTTGATTTGCTCCTCATCGATTAGGCATCAGGTAGTTTATTAGTATATTTATGGTAAAGTCTTTATTTTTATTTTAGCAATCGAGTTTATTTCACCTCGTAGGTAATAATAGGCATGGTGATAAAAAATTTTTGTTTGCATAAATTAATAATATTCCTCAAAAGATAAACATTTGTGAAAACCAAAATAAAATATCTCAAAAAATGATAAAGTTACAAGCATTTTAAAAACCGGAATAGAAAGAGATAGCTCAAACGGCCAGTGACGTCAGAGCAAGGTCGTTCAAACTAACTCATTACTAAGCTGTGGTAGCTTTACATACAATCTCTTTGGCATGTGACGTCACAAGTTGGGGCGCTCTTTTTCGCGAAAATGGGACAGGAGATGCCTACAAAAACATTAAAAACTCCGTGATTTATTTACCGATTTTACTTATTTTTTCAATCATTGCATTCATTTTTAATAGTAGTTATCATGCCTATTGTGAAAGTAAAGCAAAACGCAAAATCTCATTCTTAACTTTTGTTTATCGTAGTTAATATTAAGCTCATAAACTGTGTATTGAAATTGTAAAATCCACATCAAGTTTAGAGTTTCAATCAAATTATGTGTCTCGCTTTCCTGTTTGATTTTAATAAGCGCCAATGTGCCTTAAAGTGGTGCTATTGGAATTACGCCTGTATTGAGGAGGTTTTCAGAACATACTGCTAAATGCTCGGTGGCAGATTCATAACCTGAGAGTATCATCCTGCCAAGTCAGCAATGGAAAATTCTTTATGCTAATATCACGATGTTTTTTTTTTCTTGAAAGCTCAAGCTTATTACAAGATTCGAACTTATTACATAGGTCCACCACGCCGACTTATAAAATTCAGACTTTATTATACCTCAAATTGTTACCGTTATATTATCGTTCCTACTCGCACATAATAACCTGTATTTTCATTTGTAAGGGAATGGTGTATTCTTTAAATAAAAAAAATGTCTCAAAACATGAAACCTGAGGTCACTAGCAAGCAAACTGAACTCGTCGCTTATCGAAAGTTGCTGGTCTTTCACCAGAAGTTTTCCCCAGAACTACAGCATATCAGGATTTTAAAATAACAGTCAGATGAATATTCATATCACAGAGCAAACAACGCATTAGACTTGAGGCACCTCTAGTGTTATTGATGCCCTATGGCTACAATAACCTTTTTCTATCAGGTTGATGGAAATGGTCATCAAGGGGCTGCTTGATCAGGGATGCTTGTTTGCTACTTATATGACAAATAAACTTGGACCAAGTCAGTGGCTGAAAATGACAGAAAATAATAATACTTATTATCTTCTTCTTCTTCTTCTTCTTCATAAGCCCTTTTTGGTCCATTTCTGAACATAGGCCTCTCCCATCTTCTGCCATCCTTTTCGGTCTTGTGCCTTGGCCATCCAGTCATGACCTTTGTGTCCTCTTATATCGTCCACCCATCGCTTCGGTGGGCGGCCTCGTGGACGTGGCATACTTATTATACTTACCAATAAAACACACTAATAAATAAGATGCCAATCCAACTCAATCCGTCAATTGATATATAATAAAGAGTTGATAACTTCGTCTATCAAATTTCAAGGGTGGCCGCGTCAATCTTACAGGTGGCTGCACACACGCAAGCTCACGCACACTGACGCACCTTTCAGGCGTATCCCACATACTGTGGGGAAGTCCTTGCCTCTCACGTCGTGTGATATCCTGGTAGTTCTAACCTTATTCCTGAAGTTTCAAGGAAATTTCGACTGACTTAATGAAATACTTTCGTGATTTCTTTCTATCCTATTGTAGACTGAATAGCATTTTGAAATGCTGTAAGTATTCAATATTGATAAATAAAGTAAGCGTCTCATACAATTTTTATTGCATCTAAAATAAAAAAATCTAAAACCGCTTTGTCACTTTCCATCAGGTGAGACCATGGTCAAATGTTGATATATAAAATCTATCGTTAATTATAAATCTTTGATAAAACAATATTTTTATTTTTTTTTACTTTTTAATTTAGGTGTAATCATTCTACAGTGACGTAGATATATATTTCTTTAACATTATGGATCTAAAAGTATTGACAAAATAGTACATCAGAGTAACAAAATATAAAAAAATCTGCATTTATAACTCGTACAATACGCAAAATTGCAAACGATGAAAACAAAATGGAATGATTTCTCTAAACGCCTGGAGCTCCTTACAATCAATCACCACCACCTTGCCTCCCCACCTATTACAGGCCCTCCTCAATTTTCAGCTGACATGACAGTGACAGCCGCATGTCAGCTACGTCACCGGTTCGCTCCCGCTCTGAAAGTACCAGGCGATCATAACACATGTAGGGATTTACGACGCCATACAGAAGCGTACAAAATATAAGCACAGTCTAGTACAGGTGCGAAAATAGAACAAGCTCCCACGGTGTTCAGAAATAGCGTAGCGCTGCGCCGAGCTTTTTATAGCGCGGTGGCGCCCGCTTGAGTTAGCGTTCTTAATTTGAATTTTATAAGGCGTTACGGTTGTGTCAATTTAATTTTTAAAAATCATTTAGTTAGGTGCGTTAGTTATAGAAGACAACTATATCTATTGTGAGAACATCTATTGTGACGATAACGGTCCTATGAATAAAATATACATAAAAAGATTATGTATTTATTAAAATGTCACCAGTTAAGTCATTCAACCATTTAACAATTGACAACAACAAAACTCACCATTTTCATTTTTGAATTTTACGCTCTATATAAAAAAAGTACCTTCATTGTTACTATAGGTATCTATTTAATAATCCATCTTTCTACCCAACAAAAATCGTACGTCACAGTCAAACAGCTTGAACGATATTCACAGAAATGCAGTTCAATTTCCAACTCAATGAGACACGTGATAAGATTCAAAATCCTTTGAAGGTAATGTTCATTTAATTTATTTATGTATCTCAAAACAAACGTAGGCTGCCCTTTCTCCAACCAGGAAGTTGGTGCAAGGTTACCTCCGTATATGTGAAATGTCACACACCTGTGTAGGTGATATTTGTGAGTAGGCTAGGTACTATAACAACGTTCAATTTATGGGACGAATAAATTATCTGGGGCTTTACTTGATTCAATTGAAGACCTAAATTGAACCGCTACAGTACGAATTATTATTGCGATATTCACTTCAATGGCCTAAAGTGAATCGCTACAATAATTTGTCACTAGGAATTTTGATCAAACACATAGAACTGACAGTCAACCGATGGGGAAGAATGGTTCTCATGTGGCGACGACGAATAGGTAGGCGCAGCGTAGGCTGGCTCTGACTAGGTGGCCCAACGATCTGTAGGCCTAGCACGAACATTTACGCGGGAGTAAGTGTAACGTTAACGTAAGCCAGTTGTATGGCATTTGATCAGCGCCCCATACAACTGACTTACGTTAACGTTACACTTAGTCCCGCGTAAATGTTCGTGCTAGGGTCTCTGGTGAAAACCGCGGGGAGCCGATAGATGCAAGAGGCATGCAGCCGCCACAAAGAGGCGGCTTGCCTACGCTGCGTCTTCTGGTGTGGTGGGTGCGTCAGAAGCACAATGCTAAACAAATCAAATCACATTGACATCAAAAGCTAGCCTTAATACCAGGATTTTGTTCCATCTCGGCAAAGTATCACCAAATGACATATTTATTGCTAAAAACTGTTAAAAAGAAATAAATAGCTTTTACGCTATGCTTAATTTTATCTTTATTGGGGCATTATTAGGAAGTTACTGGTATCCCTGCAATTTCATTATTCGACTACTTTCATGAAGAATAAACTGGGAAATTACTGAAGCGACCATTTAAAAACACGCAAGGGCCTTTATGACATTTATTATAGGTACTAAACCTTACAGAAATGTAAAGAGTGGGATTTTAATACATGGCTATTTTTTCAAAGATCGCATGCAGGGACTAGATACCAGCATTGGTCCCTAACTAGAACTCCCAGAATTTGGGGACGCTGGAATACTGAGGATCATAGTATAGTCCCACAACACATTTTAACCGATTTAACCGCGGGGTTATTACGTAACTTTTGTAACAGGCGTAAATTTCTCAATCATCGCTGTCAAACATGACTTTGGCAGCGAAGTGACGTTTGACAGCAATCGATGAACTAAAAAGTGTAAAAAGTTCATTCTTTTGTTTCCATCTATTGCCGTTCTGTTGCTAGTGGCGCTAGTGTCTAAGGCCAAAGTGTTTTCTAAGTATTCGATGTCGCATTGCTAACTGCTATTGCTGTTGCAATTTTTACGTAATACAATTGCCGATGTATGATAACACGGCTCGGCTCTGACTCGGGAATCAAACTCGGTGGCACCCGGATTATGAGCAGACCTCATCAACATTAGCAGCCTGAAAACGTCCTCTACTGAACATAGGCCTCCCCAGGGAGCGCCTCTTTGAGCAGCCACTCGCGTCCTGCATCCAACGGCTCCCCGCGGTTTTCACGAGGTCATCGGTCCCCTAGTGGGGGGCCGGCCTACGCTGCGTCTTCCAGTTCATGGTCGCCACTCAAAAACCTTTCTTCCCCATCAGTTTTATAGCATTCCACCTTACGAGCGACGTGGCCTGCCCATTGCCACTTCAACTTGCTAATCCTAAGAGCTATTATCGGTCACTTTGGTTCTCCTGCGGATCAGACCAGACCTGCTCAACCACAATACCATAGCTGATGCCTTTGTATCGGGCCTTTTTGGACCACCTTCGTATTTCTTTCACAATAATTCGCAATTAAAAACACAAAATACGAAAACCTTGACGAAAACGGGTACGTACTTAAAATAACCACATAACTCATTAATACAAAGTAATTACAAATTATTTCGATATAAATGATTTAATAGTTCTAGTTCCATTAAAAAACCAATCACTGTAAATGCCACTTGTTACGTTGAGTTCTTAGATTACTTTTATTTATTAGAGCAAAAACTAATTTATTTGAGGGTGTAAATGTATTTATTTTAATGGTAAAGCATCACGCGTGAGCAACATGTCGGCAAAAACCTGATTATAGTCATGACCATGGTCCTTGTAGTTCCTGGGTCCCTAGATACAGATAAACCTAGTTAGGGTCCAGGATCTATGTATGTGATCGTTGGGCGTTATTTATTTATTATTATTTTATGTTAGGATTAAATTTATCAGGTAATTTATCTACTTTATATGATCTTTTTCTGCTTGTCAGAATGTCTCGTTGTAGTTTGTAGTAGGTAGTAAAATAAAGCAGACCAACTTTCTTGCAGAAAACTTTTCAGCAGACGACAGTACGTTTATTATTAGAGTGTAAGGTTGAATCGGTATGTCAGCTCATCACCATCATCACCATCATCATCATTATAGTCACCATCACCATCACCATCACCATCAAGAAGACCAACTTTCTTGCAGAAAACTTTTCACAGACGACAGTACGTTTATTATTAGAGTGTAAGGTTGAATCGGTATGTCAGCTCATCACCATCATCATCATCATCATTATAATCACCATCACCATCACCACCACCATCACCATCATCAACAACCGCCAGCGTTATTCGTCATCATAATACCTCTTTGTTCGTCATAAGATTTTACTTAGGTATATTCTTTACATGGCGCGTGGCGCTCAAGGCCTATGTTCAGTAGGTTAAAAAAATTACTTAAACCTTATTGTATTGTGATGTCGTGATGCAACATGGGTTTAACGTAATAAAATCTACAATTAACAAGAACAAAGAGAGACAGCTGATTCATAAGCACCACTTGTAGACGGAGCTTGTCTTGTGCCGGATATAACGACCTTGGTAGACCTTACTACTGCCTTGTTAATAGTTATAACTCAAATAATGTACAGTTGGGAAAACATTGATAGAATAGAATATAAATTATCTCTTCGTAATATTGACATAGAGATAATTCATATTCCCCCCACTAGGTAGACTGACGATCTGGTCAAATGCGGGCCTGTAAAATTATAATAAAAAATAAAAAATCTGCAATGAGATGATGGATGCAAGAGGCACATAGCCGCGCTCAAAGTAGCGCTCTGTAAGGTAGGTCTATGTACAGCAGTAGACGTCTTCAAGCTGTTGATAATGAATATTAACAATATTATATATATTATATATATATAAGTGTGGATATTTCACACAGCGCCATCTAGCCCCAAACTAAGCATAGCTTGTACTATGGGAACCAGATAACTGATACAATACTTATATACTTTTTTGTTTGTAAATACATACATAGAATACCATATAACACCCAGACGCAGAACACACAAACACAAATGTTTGTCCTGGGTAGGAATCGAACCCACAGCCCTCAGTTCAGAAGGCAGGAATACTAACAGGAACAACCCTACCAACTGAGCTATCTGACCCGTCAATAGTATTAAAGTCAAAGTGCAAGCTTTTGCGTAGTTTGCTTGTTTGTATAGTTTGTCTGTGTTGCTTGTTTTTTTTCGTTATTTATTATTTTTTTGTATGTAGTAATGGTTGTCGATTGCCAGATACGTCATGAGCCAAGCGCCAGCCATCGCTACTACATGGTTAGCTCGTCAGGTAAAGATTTTTATTAATTTTTTTAGATTGTCACCTCAAGAACATTTTTTATATAATTTTGTTTTCTCTAATCTATTTTTTTCTGTTGTCGGTACGAGTTAGCCTACAGTCCGCATTCCATCAAAATTGCTGAATCACTCGCAACCTTTCAATGTCGTTGTGAATCTAGGTATATACTTAGTAACAATCTTATTTTGCAACTCAGTAAACTACTACTATAAGTACTATAAAGTGAAGTTATGATTTTTATTTCTAGTTCTCCTTTCCCGTTTTTTTTCTATGTTCTATTGGCTGAGCCATGACCTTGGCTACTCTTGCACTCGTTTCATGTAGAATTTTTATGACCGTAATAGGATCCATTTGGACCTCATTACTTCATGAACTATTTAATATTTCCAAGCAATATTACACCATTAAGATTACTGCAGAACCTTATGGAATGCTTAGGAAGTTATTTTCAAGACCAAACCTATACCATAATAAGTATAACTATTACAGAACTGAGAGTCAGTGGTCAGTCTCCCAAGTTATGCGGAGAGTGGTACCATCTTTAGTCTTCATCATCATCATCATCATCATCAACAGCCTGAAGAAGTCCACTACTGAACACAACTCTTCCTCAGAGAGGTCTATTTTGAGCGGCTGTTCGCTTCCTACATCTTTCGGCTCCCGGCGGCTTTCACCAGATCTTCGGTCCATCTAGTAGGGCGCTGGCCTAATTGTGACGTGTTCCGGTTCGTGGTCACTACTCGAGAACCTTTCGAGAGGTCTTAATCAACACTTATCAGTCTAAGAAGTATCATATGACTCCTTTATAATAGAAACAACGTTTAGTTCAATTACAAAAAAAATGATTTATGTGTTATATGCATGTTATATTGTTTGTTATTGACAAAACTTATGGCATAAGTAATATGAATGCGAATGTATTTATTAATGAATATATAAATCGCGTAGTTTAATAACCACCTGGTCATAAACGGACAGACAGAATGACAGACAGACAGCGGAGCTTTAGTAATAGTGTTTGCTTTACCCTTTGGGTACGGAACCCTAAAACCGATTCTCGTCTCCTATTATGTTATTCCTTAATTTACTCACATAAATGAAACAACTAATTTAAAGTCTATTTACTTTTAAAAAAGGCGTTACTATAGATATTTTAATACAAATATCTCCTACAAATATTAGTTCTACATTTTACCACCCGCAAATACAACTTGGTACTATCGCATCCACGTGATCAAGATGAGTCGTTCATTCACTCGTGCGCATCAGGTGTTTGTGTCAATGACCTTTGATGAGTCGGTAGTGTAATAATAAGGCATTCATTTTATTTTGATGTTCGAATAAAATTAAACGTGATTTTTCATTCATGAGTTTGAGTGTTATTGTGTCATCAATGTTGAAGCTATTAACAAAGAACACAATGAAACGCGTTCAGGTTGAAAGTTTACTTTTTTCTTTTCTTCTTTTCACTATGAGCGGCTGCTTGCCTCCTGCATCCATCGGTTGGTTGGGGGCCAGTTCCTGCGGCTCATTCCCTGAATATTCCCTTAGCAAGTTCTTACGGTACCTGCGGGAAGATATGGGGTGATGCTATTCTTTTGCCAGGTCCATACGGGCGTCATCATTCGTAGATAATTTAGTTTCATGTTTATTTTTTTGCGTGTAATAAGTTCATGTAAAAATATGCAAGGAAAGCTTATTTTAAGCAATAAGATTACATACCCTAGGCATTGCATACGTCTTAGAACTTATTGAAAAATAGTCTATTTTAAAACATCTAACATTTATTACCTGAACTTTGAAATAGATCTTTATCGATAAAACAAATAGCCCCACTTAAAAGTATTTGAGTGAATAAATTGCCGTATAAATAAATTGAACAAGAATAAAGTAGAAACGCGAAATTAATACTTAGTCCAGCAAACATACAAAGTATGATCTAAGAGCTTACTGTTTTAAAAGTAAGGTGCTTGTGAAACAAAGGTTGATTAATAAATACAGTGTAGTCTTTTCATCAGCCTAAAGACGTCTGCTGAACATAGGTTTCCCAAAACACACCCCAAAAAACCCCTCCCTGTAGTCGTTTATTGATATCTAATTGTTAAAACACAGAAGTGTAATAAAAATATTCAACACACTTGTGTCATAACAATAAATTGAATGAATTATTATTGGTCTTTCACGGGGTTGTCTCCAAGTATTGTTAAACATTTCAATTATTACCTTCAAAGTTTAAACCTTTTTATCTAGATGAATACATATTTTTAAACCTATTAGGATTTTAGGTTCTAATTTAGAAAAAAATAAACATCAGTGATGTATAAACTTTTCATTAAATTAACCATAGAAGCAAAACATAGTTATTTAAAATTAACCTATAATAATATACCACCTTATCCTCAAAGCTAGGCGGCTCTCCGCCACAGCCTTCAAGTTTCGAACGACCTTAACCACAATAGCTTGCCAATTTTACTATTGCTATTGGCATTCGCAAATTGGATTTTTAGTAAATTACCTTTAGATATTTAGCTTGTGGATAATAAATAAATGATTTGCGTTTATAGACAGCGTTTATCGTCTGTTTCCTTGATTTTATTGCGGTGATGCAACTTATGTTTGATCTGATGGGATATTTTCCAGATCTCTTGTCGTTGTAAAATTTGTTTTTGTAAACATTTGTTTCCGTAGTTCCATAAATACTCAACTTTTGAATTTGATCGGGTTCCCTTTCGTCCCTTCAGCTATCCAGACTAGCGTAGTGTAGCGTGATTTGGGTGTAAATATAGTACTTATATCTAAAAGTCTGTTGTGTTTGAGTGGCTTTTTCCGGACGGCAGAATCCATTTGGATAAAATTTTGCACACTTAGATTATATATTTATTTCAGAAAACTTTTTGGTTTCCGCCTTAAACGGGTATGGTAAAAGTGACACCGTGAGCAACTTTAGTGAATTCATAAGTTGAGTACTTACGTCAGTTACGGCTGGTGCCAGAATTCGGCCATGGCCTGAGATGCAGTGCGTATTGCGGTACAAGGTTCAATGCCACGGTCACTCGTTACGGATGAGCTCGTTATATGTTACGCAACTACCTATAAGTAATGAAGTTTTTGAACTCCGTATGAACTTTGAAATTTAATTTTAAATTTATTTGTTAATAAAGATTTATAAGTTGAAACCGTTATAACAGTATCGCCTGCATTAGCGTCATCGTCAGATTAATTTTATTGCAAAACAAAAATAAAAAAATATTTTAAAGAAAATGTCTTACAAAATAAGGGGCATATTCAAAGAATACTTTATTCCAACGTAGGTATCACACTAATCACACTAATATCACATCACACTAATATTATAAAGGCGAAAGTTTGTGTGTGGGTGTGTGTGTTGTGTTTGTTCCCTCTTCACGTCGTAACGGCTGGACGGAATTGGATGAAATTTGGAATAGAGATAGCTTATATACTGAATTAACACATAGGATACTTTTTATCCCGAAAAAGTAACCCGTTCTCGCAGGAAAGCCTTACAAACTTAACTTTGTCAATAAATTTTCATTAAATTAATTTAATTAATTTAAATATGTCTATAGTATGTACTGACAGACATAATTTATGATCCCAGACGCCTAAATAAATTCTGTGCATTATCACTTAACTTCAACATTACTTACGCTTGCGCTTTTGGTACTTCTAATATATTTTGTTTGTAATATAGCAAGCGCGTTTGTACCTACTGACTAACATGTAATTCATGTTTGAATAGACACACGTGTAATTTGAAATACAATACGGCAATGAAAAAATTTTTCGCGCTTGCTGTCGTTCGCGCTTTTGGTACTTCTACTATATTTTGTTTGTAATATAGCAAGCGCGTTTATACCTACTGACTGACATGTAATTGATGTTTTAATTGCCACACGTATTTTTTTAAATACAATTTGGCAATCATAAAATTTTTCGCGCTCGCTTTTACTCGCGCTTTTGGTACTTCTACTATATTTTGTATGCAATACAGCAAGCGCGTTTGTGCCTATTGACTGACATGTATACTTCATGTTTAAATAGCCACACGTGTTTTTTGAAATACAATACGGCAATCAAATAATTTTTCGCGCTCGCTGTCGCTCGTGCTTTTGGTACTTCTACTATATTTTGTTTGTAATTTAGCAAGCGCGTTTGTACCTACTGACTGACATTTGTAATTCATGTTTGAATAGTCACAAGTGTTTTTTGAAATACAATACTGCAATCAAAAAATTTTCCGCGCTCGCTGATACTCGCGCTTTTTGTACTTCTACTTTATTTAGTTTGTAATATAGCAAGCGCGTTTGTACCTACCGATTGGTATGTAACTCATGTTTGAATAGCCACACGTGTTTTTTGAAATACAATACGGCAATCAATGCAAAAGGAGTTGCCTATAATTTGGTTCTGCTTGTCGGTGCAACCGCTAAACATAAACAAATTTCAATTAAATATTAAATTTGGTTTACCACATAGGTTTGCTATGCATGGGCTACTTTTGATCCACGGGTGAAACCGCGGGGTGCAGCTAGTAGAAAATAAAAATGAAAAAAAGCCTTAAATACGAAATTACGTAGGTACATTCGTACGCCTTAGTAGTATGTGAATCGAATTTAAAAATACTTTAGTAAAAATAGCACATAAATAAACACGCAGCACATTATAATGGTATTTATGTGTCAGCTTCAAGAAATTGGCTCAGGCTATAGGTTTATCCAATAAAGTTTTCTGAACCAGAAGGATAAATTTTGGTATTCGGCAGATACATTGAGCCCTTTTGCTGAGGCCACAAGTAAACGCGATATCAAAATTACTCTATTAATTATTATGTAAAACACCAAACAGTGCAAGCCAAGTGATTTTGTTTTTTATTATTAAACGTGGCGTCACCTGCTGGAATGTGTCGGTCTACGATGGTAGATGCTTATCTAGAAGATAATAATATAATAGAATAAGATTACAATAAGAAATAAGATTTTTTAATATAGGTAAACGAGTCTACAATCAAGGTGTCTGATGTTTAGCGACATTCCTGTCTATCTGTGGCTGTGCCCAGAATGAGTGAAACAAAGTCCAAATACTGAAAGCAGCATCATATTTCCTTAATAAATCTAAGCCATATTAGAATGATGTATTGGTGTAAATGATCTGGCAATCTAGCTCGGATAGCATTTAGATAACGCTCCAGTTGTTTCAGACACTCGATACTGTTGCACATTCGGGATTGATTTTCATTTCAGTTGCATATAAATTGTGGCATTTCTGTCACCAAACCATACCTCACTCGACTATCTCAGTGAATACATTAGAACAACTGAAAACATCTTAAATCAAATCACCATGATGAAGGTAAGGAAATTTAATAATCTATGACCTAAGCCAATATTTTCCCATTCACTTAAATGTAGATGTTTTATGTGTAATATTTTAAATCGATCATCCTTTTTAAATCTTGTATAATTGGAAAAGGGCATAAGATAGATCAGTAAAGATCATTGGCAGCTGCTGAACAACCCTGCTAAAGATTGTTCTAAAAAATGTTCCAATTATTTTAAAACTAGTCGAGAAATCTTTATCCTTCTGCCCTTACCATTTCTGTGCATTGTGTTTAGCTCTTTAACTCCCATCGACCCGATATCGTACACATATGCATTGTTATTCAATTGTCATCTCAATGCTGGGATTCCAGAAGTCAGGGCAATATTTATCCACTACTTATGATCAATACTTACTTATTATCTGGTTCCCATAGTACAAACTATGCGTAGTTTGGGGCTAGATGGCGCTGCGTGAAATGTCCACACAATACTTTGTTAGCATTCAGATCAACCTCGATAAAGCTGGTTATTTATAAATACTAAAAATAACTAGTATCATAATTCCCTTCTCACCGCTCCAAATACAGCAGTTAACATAAACTTGTTTATTTACAGTTCGCAGTACTATCCGGTCTGGTTCTGTCGGCCAGTTGCATGGTATTGCATCAACCTCAGATACCTCCGACCTATAGACTTCAAGGACTGCAATATGATACCCCAAACTATAACTTTGCGTATGACGTGAACGATGCTTATACAGGTGATGTTAAAAGCCAGCACGAAAGCAGGCGAGGTGATACGGTTCTAGGACAGTATTCACTGCTCCAACCTGATGGCGTTAGAAGGACTGTTGACTACAGAGCCGATGAGCATGCTGGTTTCCGCGCTACCATTAACAATGATGGCAGAATTGCTCAACATCAAGCGCAAGCACAAGCACAAATACAAGCACAAGCCAATATTGAAGCGCAGAGGTCTAGCTTATCACCTGCTAACCTTGCGGCCTACTGGCCCGCTCCCACACAAAGCCCTACTCCTGCACCTGCCGTAGCTGTGTCAAGATCATCCATAGTTCAAACCTTCACTCACGGCAACCACAACCCATGGATCTAAGTCTCCAACAATCGCAAGAAAGTTGTCAAAGGAAATGCTTCGAAAAGGGACACTGATCTTTGCATTTATATTTTAAGCAGTACCAATATCTATGAGTAAGGTCCCGATTGTCCGTAATTGGCGACCGGACCCGGTGGCCTTGTAACTTTGTGCGCGACCACTAAAGGAAATCAGCTTAGTAATATTAATGCGATATAAGTTTTGTGACATAACTCATAATTATTTTGTTGTATAGTTTATTGTGATATGTGTATTTGATTTTATAATGTATGTATATTATATGTGAATAAATATTGTGCAGTTGAATTTCATTTTGTTTGAGAATTTATGTAGAATATTTTACTGACTAAACTAGTTGTCGTCAATTAAAATATGAGTTGGTTTGCTTTGAACATGCATGCATGCAGTTACTCATATTTTTAAAGATTCAGGAAATTGATCAATAGAATATCGCCTAGTACTTATTTTAAATGATCCTTTGTAACTCTTTAAACGGTACATAATTGGCATCATCATACATAGACTTCCACTGCTGAACATAGGCCTCCCCTCGAGAGCGCCACTTTGAGCGGCTGATAGCCTCCTGCATTCGTCAGCTCCCCGCAGTATGATTGGCATAGTTGTGGGTAACTACCAAATTTTTAGGAGACGTATTTGTAACTACAGTAGGCCTAGCACGAATATACGTGCAAGTAAGTGTAAGGCAGCTGTAAGTCATTTGTTCAGCGCCCCATACAACTGACTTACGTTAACGTTACACTTACTTACGCCTAAATATTCGTGCTAGGTCTACAGTATACTTAGAATATTTTTGATAGGATGGTATTTATATTAAGCAAGGGTGATGGTAGGTAATGATCGTATAAATATATCTAAAATTAATACCAAATTACGTAGGTAGGTAAATCTTACTGGGGTCGAAATTACTATGAAGGTACTATAAAATATAAACTAGTTCTTCAACACGCATTGTTTACTATAGTAAGAGACCTTTATAACATCGGTGCATCGGCCATATATGAACTTGACTTTTATTTATTTCCTGGAATTTTTATTTACAACAAAAATATTGAAACTATAACTGGAACAGTGTTGGATGATATAAAAAGGAATAAAGATCCGAAAGAAGCATCACAATCACTGGATTTACCATACCACCAACACAACATCTTCAAAATGGTTGCTAAGGTAATCTCGAAAATTAAGTGATCCTAAAATCGTATATCTATTTAAAGAAAAGTGGCTGGTATTGTCTGACTTTTTTGCTGTTTTTGTGGCTACTAAGTTTGTCATCAAGGCCAGATCTAAGTTCATTGAAACCCAATTCTTCAAACCCTTGTCTATCCAATTTTTACAATTTAATCTTATCCTTAATGGTCATCACTTTAGTTCCGTTTATTTTTTGTCCATTTCAATGCGTCAAACAATTTATTATTTTTATTCTTATCCTTGCCTCCTACTGTGATAAAAGGCATTCTGTGATTGATACCTATTTGTATAGATCTAATTAATTCAATTCTCAAAACGTGTCATGAAATGTGCGAGATAATAAAACATTCAACACTTTACCAAGCAAATTTTGTTTCATGTTATTGATAATTTTGACTTTTCCGTCCTTCAGTTCGTCGTCTTCTTCGCGCTCGTCGCCATGGCTTCTGCCGGCAACTTCAACAGCTTCTCATACAGCGTGGCGGATCCCTACACCGGTGACTTCAAGAACCAGATTGAGACACGTGCCGGCAACAACGTGCAGGGCCAGTACTCGCTCCTGGAGTCAGATGGCACGCGCCGCACCGTGGACTACGCCGCTGGCGCTGAAGGATTCAACGCTGTAGTGCGCAAAGACCCTGCTATTTTTGCCGCCACTCCGATCGTTGCCCCTCTCACGTACACTGCTGGTTCTCTTCCCCTTATCGGCGCTCCCTTTGCGAAATTAGGTGCTACCATTTTAGCTGCTCCCATATACTGAAAGGACTGATTTCTTGGATTAAATTGTAAATGTTGGCTACTCATGTAAATAAAATGTTATGATTCCCTAAATACTGTTTTACAACTACACGTCATTACCTTCATAATTTTCATCATTGTTTAGCAATTATCCATCATTGGGCTTAAGCTTGCTCCACTGTGCATCATAATAAATAAATGGTTGTACTAATAACTAAATGGTTAGGTAGGTGACCTTTAACGAGACTTATTTAGTTATATAGGTTCAGTTCATGTAAATTGTTAACGTACTCGATATTTGGTGTAGGATGTAGTAGGTGTGTAAAAAACGTTGGACTTAGGTAATTTGGAATTATTACAAATTCTACAGATTTAACTTTTGACCACCAATTTAATTTTCGCCACAGTAATGGTTATTGACTGTGTGGCCGAAGATGAAGCAAGAAATAGTATTTTATTTTGAAGTTCGAAGTTAATTTCATTCTCATTCCCTGGCAGAACTTACAGTAAAAGTGGAATCAAATTTTAACAATTTTAGTAGGCATTTACACTTACTTTAAACTATTAACTTGTCTATTTTATACAATAACAATACAGGAATAGGTAGGTAGGAATACTGTCTAGCTAGCTCTAATTTAAAAGTAGTTAGGGTACAAATAATTTCGTAGTTCATAATATATACTGCACTAGCGCCAATTAACAAGCTTACTTTGTAGGATCTCTTAATTATAATTTTGCAATCGGAATCGAGGAGGTTCATTAGGATTCAAACTACTCAATTACTAGAATTTTCAGAATTTATGTATTACTAGTACTTGTAACATTATCAAGGAGCAAGGATTTTAGAGTCGGTTTTTATAATTTTGCACCATGTTTTAAGAATGGTTGAAACATTTTGGGTATTAAATTTTCAGCTCTATTACTCTACTACCGTATCAAATGGCAGTTTGCCATAAATGCACTAATTATTTACCGTTATTATAATCCTCTTCATATCGTAATATATCTTAGGGTTTACTAGATATCAATCATCATCATCGTCTACCTTTCTTATGATAATTAATGACGTGACGAGCTACTCGTTCACCTGATGCTTAACGTTAAAGTTTATATCTTCTCCACTCATTTTTGTTAGAAAGAATAGGCATGATGACCAAAATTTTTTTTTGGTTAAATTAATAATATTCCTCAAAAGATAATCTTTTGTGAAAACAAAAATTTCATATCTCAAAAAATTAACAAGTTACAAGCATTTCAAAAACCGGAATAGAAAGAGATAGCTCAAACGGCCAGTGACGTCAGAGGAAGGTCGTTATAGTACCTCATTACTAAGCTGTGGTAGCTTTTCATACAATCTCTTTGGCATGTGACGTCACGAGTGGGTTTTTCATAGTAACTGTGGGGGCGCTCTGTTTCGCGAGAAAGGGACAGGAGATGCCTCCTGTAGAAACTTTAAAAGCTTATTACTCCGTGATTTATTTACCGATTTTGCTTATTTTTGCAATTATTGCATTAATTTTTAATCTTCTTTATGAAAGTAATATTTACTTGTTCATTTTTAGTAGTAGGCATCATGCCTATTAGAAGTAATCTGGACCTATTATTCCCTTAGCGCATAATTATTATCATTTTTCTCACAGCCCAACCATACTTGTTTCGGAATTACTAGACATAAATCTTATATAGCGGTTTATTTTAAGATTTAGTAAGAATCATGTAGTGGTAATAAATACCAATTTTAAGCATATGAAGTTATGTGATATGTAACGTAATATTGCACCATACGAGTGGTCAGTGGTCAAGCACTCGCTGGTTCCGCGTCGCCTTTGACGAAATTGAATTAAAAAACCCTCACTCGACGTGACCTAGAGGCGGTTCATGTCTTTTACTTCCTATTATTAGTACAAAACGATTGTACTCGACCCGTATAAATAGTCCAGTTCAACCCAGGAGTAATCATTCGCAGTCAACTGTGCAATATAACATAATCAAATCAAAATGGCAGCTAAGGTAATTATTGAACTTTAACAGTGCAGTAGTTTTCCAAATAAGTGTCGTTGTTTTAGTGTCTTACTACATCTTGTGAATCAGGAATAATGTTTAGTGAACAAAAACCTTTATAAATTCAACGCTCAAGTCAACATAAAAAATGTTCAAGCTAAATGGTCCTAAAACATTAATAAAAATTATCTCACTTCTACAAAGATTAATTGTACCAGGAAGTGATTTTTTTAAATAGAACACTTTAAAAGTTTTACGTTGCTTTATGGCGACCGGTTTAATAGGACCCCACCTACTGCTAAAATAATTACAATTCAGTGCTAATTACGTCAAAACTTTTAGTATGTTAAATTCACCGTCATCATAATAATTATTACAGAAACGCAATTATTAAATATGGTTTATACCTCTACGTCCTTGATAATAAACAGGCAGTAGCTTTGTATTAGTATCTCTTGTCTTTTTTTAATCGAATTCAATATTTCAAATGACATAAAAACAGCTTTTGTCATAGATCCAAGTTGTGAGGGATCCAAAAATGCTACAAGTTTATTAATAAGGCCGCTAGAATTAGAGGCCTATATAAGTTCAGTTTTCTCTGCTGAAGCTCGGGTCTTCTCATACAGAGAGTCTATGCCCTAATTATTATTCTAATTATCAACATTGTCCCCAGCTAGTTAAATTTTCTACCCCCTGGGCTCATAATCACGGTGCTTATCCTGTAGTCATCCAGTCTTGTATGACATATTATAAAGCCATTGGCACTACCGGCTATAGATTTCCAGCGCCAGGACTACGTTGAAATCATCTCGCATGAATATAGGTCCATGAACCTACATACTATGTACCATAACAACGTATTAATTCTTATTTATATTCCACAGTTCGTCGTTGTCGCTCTCCTGGTGGCTGCCGCTCAAGGCAGTGCGATCCACGGTGGAGACTACTCCAGCTTCTCTTATGGCGTGTCGGACCCCCACACCGGTGACGTCAAGAGCCAGCACGAGACCCGCCACGGAGACTCTGTGGTCGGCCAATACTCCCTGCTGGAGTCTGATGGCACCAAGAGGACCGTTGACTACGCCGCTGATGCCCACTCTGGATTCAACGCGATCGTGCGCAAGGACCCCGCTCTTATCCATGCCCCCGTTGTAGCCCACGCCGCCCCCGTCGTAGCCCACGCTGCTCCCGTCGTAGCCCACGCCGCTCCTTTGGCCTACGCTAGCCACGGTGCTGGTCTGGGTTACGCTGGCCACGGTGCTGGTCTGGGTTACGCTGGCCACGGTGCTGCTCTGGGTTACGCTGGTCACGCCGCTCCTCTTGCCTACGCCGCCCATGCCGCTCCTCTGGCCTACGCCGGACATGCCAGTTACGCCGCACCTCTGGGGTACGCTGGTCATGGAGTCGCTCCTCTCGCATACTCCGGACATGGCGCCGTCGCTTATGGCGCCCACGGACTCTATGGCTCTCACCTTGGCTACTCCAAATTGTACTAGATAAAATAATTATAGATATTTATGTTGTCTGTGGACGATGAAAGTGCTGCTGTGATTGAATAAATGTACATACTGCGAACCCATTTTATTTATTTTATTTGTCTACAATTAGGTTTTATTTACTGTTAAGGGATGCTATCGTGTTCATTGTTGTCGGATTAGGTAGATTTTGTTAGGAATAGTAGAAAATTCTATTCATTTTTGATGAACTCAATGAAGGTTATAAAGGAAAGGCAGTAAAATATTGACCATCATAGAAGCTAATATATGATGTTAGAATAAAATTACTCCACTACCTCCCTAAACCAATTCTCACGTGATTATCCCAACACATTGGACATTATAATAGAACACTAGGCTTTTACAATATTATTTCCTAATTCAATGCACTTGTGATAAAATTTAATGTATGCGATAAACAATTTAATTACTATGAAGCGAGGGAATGTACGCAACTACGACCTTTATCATGATCTGTTTACTTATTATCTACGAGAACATCGCAGTAAAGTGCCTTCTATTAGAACGATTAAAATAATCTCGAAATCTAGAGCAAGCTTTTACAGTTTCAGACCTAGTATTTCATAGGCCAAGTGGCTTTAGTCTCTAACTAGTACAATACCTAATACCAACTACCACTAAAAGCAACACTAGGTATACCTCTACAAAAATATTTGAATGGTATACTGGCCGCATGCTCTAAACTAAACCAGACGTTAGATATTGGCTTTAAGTTCTTGAAAAAGTATGTAATGAATAATCTTAAATATTTTTAACAACCATGGGGTCCCATCAGGTAAAAACGGAAAATAGCCCAAACTTGATAAAAATTAAGTAATCGTGCCTAGAGAGTTACTAGTTAGAGTCCAGTGTATTCTTTTGGCCCAATACTTCACCAACACGCAATAAATGTCGCTTGATAATCTTGCGTTATGCAGAAATAAAATAATTCGTAAAATAGCCCGCGTTATTCAGTTGTATGGAATGAGGCATCTGTACTGCAGGTATTGTATTATCTGGGTAACAACTAACTATAATCAAAACCACACGTATGCAACGCATTTCTAAACGATTCTAGCTCACATGGTAGTTTTGTCGACTTACAATCCATGGGTCGTGGATTCAAATCCTGCTATGATCTTTCGTTTTCGGTGAAGGAAAACATCGAAAAAACGTTAAACGAGCATTTATTATAATACAAAACTAATAAAACAGAGAAATAAGTGTACATACTTGGTTTAAATTCGATTTATTTAATTTAGGAACGGCAGTCACAATTTTTTTACCAGCCTAACGGGGTATTATGACCCAATTGCTCTAATCCATGAGCACCCAAGGCACCATTTTCGAGAGGTGAGGCAAGTCCACCATGAGGAAGACCACTTTGGGACCAACCCGCTTGAGCAAGACCAGCTTGGTGCAGACCGAATCCTCCGTATCCACCTAAAGGCTGAGGAGGGTTGTGAATGATGGAATTCGAGTATGAAGAAGAGACAGGGGCTCGGTGTCCAGCAAAACCCAAACTAGCGTGGGGACCTACTAAACTAGCGGAACCAGCCAAACCAATGGGGCCAGCCAAACCAGCATGTCCAGCTGGTAAAACATTATGAAGACCATCCAAGGCACTGGGACCAGCTAGACCAGAGTGCAGGCCAATAGGACCAGCAAAACCAGCTTGAGGGGCAGTCCAACCAGCCTGCGCAGCATGTGCCAAACGTGCAGTATTCGCGGCTTGCGCTACATGTGCTGCGTTTGCAGCTTGAGCGGCATGGGCTTCGTGTGTTGCTTGAGCAGCTTGAGCAGCATGGGCAGCTTGAGCAACATTTGCAGCTTCAGCTGCCTGAGCAGTGTGAGCAGCGTTTGCAACTTGAGCAGCATGGGCAGCATTAGCAGCTTCAGCCGCATGTGCAGCTTTGGCAGCTTGGGTCTGAGCTATATGTGCAGCAGCATTAGCAGCTTGAACTCTGTGGGCAGCCTCAACAGCTTGAGCTTGTTGGGCTACATTCGCAGCATGGACAAGTTGGGCATTCTTGGCGTTGTTAAGATGAGCGTTTGCAACGTGAGCTAAGTGAGCATTAGCGTTTTGAGCTATGTGAGCTGCTTTTGCTGCCTGGGCTAGCTGAGCGGCATTTGCGGAGTGAGAACCAAAGTTCAAAGAAGAGTGTCCTAGGGCACCAGGATGAGTGAGGGCTCCAGAATGGCTAAGAGCACCAGGATGACCTGCCAATGGTGAAAGAGGGCCATGGCTCAAGGAAGCTACAGGTCCATGACCTAAAGATGCAATAGCAGCCCCAGGGGCATGCCCAGCAGCGGCAAGAGCACCATGTGCAGCACCAGCAAAAGCTCCAAGAGCAGGTTCCTTGCGTACGACCGCGTTGAATCCAGAGGCAGAGTTGGCTTCGTACTCTACCACGCGTTTGGTTCCGTCAGACTCCAACAGGGAGTATTTGCCGACGACACTATCACCGACTCGCTTCTCATGCTGATCCTTCACGTCTCCGGTGTTGGGGTCTGATACTCCGTAGGAGAAGCTTGAGTATCCGCCGCTGGCTCGAACGGTTGCCACCGCAAGAGTAAACATGACGAACTGGGGACAAAAATGAGATAATTTAGAAACCAAACCAATGTTCGACCCCTTTAGTCCAATGCCTTCGCCTTAAAACTTATCTGATAGTTCAGTTTGTTTACTTGTATAGTAATTTTGAAATCCGAATATTGTTGTTTTTTTTACCTTAGCTGCCATGATGCTATTGTGATCTTCTTCGACTTCGTCTCTCAACTGACTTGACCCTTGTTCTCCCCATATTTATATTCACACGAAATCACTGCATTGTAGTTTTGGGGGTCAAAGTAGGAAATCTGCACTAGATTTGCTCTTCTGTCGAAACATTGCTTTCAGAGGTTAATGAGAATCTGAAATGTTCATTATGTAAATTGATTACACTTAATTATTATGTTATACTACAACAATGAATGCGGCTCGGCAGCGTCTTTGTTAAAGATTCAGTTAGGGATTTATAATAATTATGCTCTTTGGATTCAACTTGCAATAAAGGATTGTTAGACGAAAATCGGTTAATTCGACCCTTTGAATTAGATGGATTCTTTAAAACCAATCTATTAAAGCTATCTACTAGTCAATTAAATAATTAAGCAATGTCGACACCTAGATCACAAAAAAATAATATTAAAATAGTCAGCTTTGTTTACGAATCATTACAACAATGATGAGCTAACTCTTATGCAATTAAAACTTTACACAAGTGCGTATGGTATGGAAAGATCTTAGATTACTCGGTTCCTTGAAATTCCGTAGAATAAAGAGGATTTCCTGGCAACATAGTCGACGAATTTAGCTATTTATCATATTTTTGACTTCAAGGAACCTAATTAATGATTGCACATCGTTGGGGTTGCCCAATATAAATAGGCAAGAGGTGCCTGTTAATCATCAGTTTTGTGGTAAACAACGAACAATACAAAATGTTCTCAAAGGTATTGTGTTCACATGTTACCTAATTGTGAACGTAATTTTTTGAATTAGAACCATTGTGTTTATAAAATTCTGCCTGTTAAATTTGTGTTGCGAACATATTCTAACGTAGTCTCATTTAGCGTTTAAAATTTTACTGTATCAGTGATTATGATTAAAAAATAGTTAGCCATAAAACAATATTGACGTAACCAAAATTACTTCAAGAAGCGCCTTGTTTATAAACTCTTCTCTATCTTAAAAAATGTATACATGTACATGTCAATAGAGTACGCACTCTATTTCGCTGTGTTTTTTTCTAATCTTAATTCGTCAAAGAGTTAGACGAACCAGACAAACAAACAGAAAAAAAATCCCTTTTATATGATAGTAGGGATAAAAATTAGAGGAAGTAGGAATAGAGACAGGATAAGTTTTAACACTATATTTTCTCCACAGTTTTTCACCATCACCCTCTTTGTGGCTGCTGCCAGCGCCAGCGGAGGCTATTCCAGCTTCTCTTACGGCGTAAACGACCCTTACACTGGAGACGTCAAGAGTCAGGATGAGAAACGAGTAGGCGACAGCGTCGTTGGCCAGTACTCTCTCCTGGAATCGGATGGAACTAAGCGCGTAGTTGATTACTCTGCCCACCCTGTCACCGGTTTCAACGCTGTTGTCAGGAAAGACCCTGCGTACGGATATGCCCAAGCCCATAATACTTTGGGATATGGATCTCATTCACCCTTGGGTTATGGGTATGGAGCACAGTCTGGTTTGGGAGCTCATTCTGGTCTAGGATATACTGGTTCGTTCAACCACCATTCAGCTCCTATCGTCAACGGACTGGTATCACAACTCGCAACTTCTCTACCTTATGCTGGTTATGGAAACTCTTTGGGCTACAACGGATTGACGGGTTACTATGGAGGTCTCTCATCGCCTTTGTCATATAACTATGGAATGAACATAGGTTATGGCTCTCATCCTGGGTACGCGTCAAACCTTGGTTATGCCACCAACATCGCACATGGATATGGAGCGTACGGTGCGCATAAATATGGAGCAAAACAAATATGGTAAAAATCTTCTTTTTTATTCTTTGTGGAAGTTTGTAACAAAGTGTAAATCGATTTTTTTGTTCATTATAGGTATATTCTCATGGTGCATTCATTTTAAAAAAAAAAAACAAAAATATGATAACCGTAATAAATCTTATATTAAAAGTAACCAACGATATTTTTGAGTTTTTTTTTTAATTAAAAAATTAATATTTAATCTTAAAACAAGGTTTTGCTAAACATAGGTATACTACGTAAACGATTTCAGAATAAAACACAGGACCTTACTATAAACTATTTCTGTTTAAATAAGTTAGTTAAATAAGTTCAATCTAACCGAAAACCCAGCTGCTTTTAAAATGTCAGAACATTTTTACCTACCTATGTACATATTATACGGTAAAGGCTGGGGCCACACTACCATGATACATACATCGTGGCGTACACATTGTTTTCTTAATTATAGCCATATCCCGGTAGTGTAACACCAGCATAAGCGGTAATGTTTAAAAAATTGAGAAACACATTTTACATTTAAAAATAAAAAATAAAAAATGAAACAACATTATCGTGTGCAATTCGGCTAATAATAAACTATAAGATTATCTATAATATTGGGAAAGCTGTAAGGGATTGTTGTTGGTAAATGTATGTGATAAATTTTTACCTAAAAATATTATAATATATTAAAGTGGCGTGGTCGTTTTACATACAGGCCACTTATATTTTATGGTAACAAGTTTAATACATTAAAGCCGAGAGCAATAATAATTCAAGTCTTCAGTACAACACTCAAGTACAGCCATAAATATGTCACCTGTTTACATTATTTGGTGTTCGAAATGTTAACATTTTCTAGAACATTTCCTGGTTAGCTTACGAGATTAGATGATTAATTTTTAAAGATATTAAGATTCTCTGGAGACTACACAATTTTTGATGACTAGAAAAATTGATCTATTCCCATTTGATACACAAGGACAATTATTTGATCAAACATTTCTCTAAGTTTGTAACATTACACATAAAGTAGTGAAAAAGTTAAGAGAATACGAAATGATCCAAGAATATCGAAAAAACATGACTGTTTTATGGTGAAATACTTTTTACCCTGTAAATTACGGTAAAAATATTTTTGAGAGCGGTGGGAGTGGATACGACAGTATAATTACGAATGTGTTAAAATATTGGTTTCCGTGCAGTTCCGTGCTTAATAAAATTTTATAATTATAGGTACATATCATAAGTACCTACTGTGTGTTGATCTCAGGCGGACCTATACCTATTTAGTATTTAACAAACTTCCATCATGACTGTCATTATCAACATCATCATCATCAGCCCGTACATAGGCCTCCCCCAGAGAGCGCCGATTTGAGCAGCTGCTCGCCTCCTATATCCATCGATTCCCCGCGGTTTTCACGAGGTCTTCGGTCCACCTAGTGGGGGGGGTCTGCCTACGCTACGCCTTCCGGTTTGTGGTGGCCACTCGAGAACCTTTCTTCCCCATCGGTTGTCAGTTCTGCGAGCGATGTGGCCTGCCCATTGCCATTTTAACTTGCTAACTTTAAGGGATATTATATCGGTCACTTTAGAGTTTCTGCGGATTTCCTCGTTCCGGATCTTATCTCGCAGGGAAACACCGAGCATAGCTCTCTCCATCTCCGTTGCGCGACTTTGACCTTAGCATCATGACTGTATACCCCTATAAATAATGTATTGCATTATTCTATGAGGATTAAATAAAACTATAAATTTTACGCTGGGCTGTAGTCCGTGGTGACGTTGCCTTGGGCTTACGGCAAAATGTGGAGCAAACGCATAATATTTCTGATAGAGATCTTGTTTTTAAGCATCTACACCAATTTAACATATTATTTTAATTATGTTACCTAATTATACTCAACTTCATAATTTTAATCAAGTAGTTGATTACACTTCATCAATTTAAAATTTTGCAAAAATAAGTTAGTGTCCAAGCTATAAATCCCGACTGAGCCCGATCTTGAATCGGCATGGAAATTATATACCTCAAGAAACCTATACCTACCGGAAAATAAATAATTGTAAGCGTATTATAATTCGTGAAAATTATAGTAGGTACCTATTACCTATAACCATTGATTAAATAATTGTACGAATTACGAGTACCTATAACTAATTATAGGCCTAATGGTTTCACTCGAAGTAAGTAATTTTCAGGAATAAAATTGGATTTGCTAAAGACCCATGGAGCGGAGCATAGATGCTCTGTGTAAAAAGAACTGTTCGGACTCGATTCACCACGGACAACTCAAAAACTAGCATCGTCAACGCAGGTTATAAAAGCACCATATGATTCCCGATCGCCACCCGGCAATCGGAAATTTATTCCCATAAAAAGCAAAGCCGAAAGCTGCAAAGCCTTAAACACAGGCGTAGAGTGGCGCGTTTGTCAGCATTTTACAGGATCAATTTTGGGGAATATGCCCAGGAAACAGGAAACAGGAAAACTTCACAATCTTATTCCACCGTCTCCATTCCACCACAGGACCACGCGGCGGGGGGAAAGTTTCCATCCCTACGTTGTAGATTTACCTTTTGCTCGTACGAAACGCTTTGCTGATTCCTTCATTGTACGTACAGCTAAGGAATGGAACTCACTCCCGTCGTCGGTCTTTCCATCCACTTACAACTTATGTGTTTTAAAATCAAGAGTAAATAGGTTATTTCTGGGTAAGCGTGCTCCACCTTCGACCTCATCGTCACTTACCATCAGGTGAGATGTAGTCAAACGCAAACCCATTGCAAGTAAAAAAATAATATCCATATCTCTTCAGGGCATGGGCAGCAGCAGCCTCATCGGTACACTAAAACCTTCTGCAATCACCAAACCACCTGCCAAGGATGGTGCATGGTATGGTAATGGCGAGCTCCCTTATAATAAGCGTTCTAAGTATACCAACCATTGATAGAAAGATCACTAATGACTTGCTAAAGTTGCAACGGCAGGATCTTAGGCTTATAGTTGGCCTCATCACTGGCCACTGCAATTTAAACTATCATCTGTATAAGACTGGGGCCACGGATAGCCCCCTATGCAGAGGGTGCCTGTAAGAAGACGAGACTGTGGAACACGTACTGAGATACTGCACAGCTACAGAAGAAGCCAGATACACATCAGGAATGTTAACACGAGTAGACACACAACAGTCTACTCAGGACCTTTCGAATGTCTCATCGTCATTACTCCAACACCCATCATCAGTGCCACTGGAGCAGTTGTGCCAGCAGCCTAGAGCCACACTCCGTTATTTGAAGGAGTTGGGGTGGCTCGGTTAGATGCTGGCAGGGGGAAATGCACAATACACCCCTAGCGGGACGTCAGTGCAGGACTTAGCGCCCCCATTTTGAATAAGAATAAAAATAAGAAGCGTTCTAAGTGCCTTTTTATGAGGAAGGCCTAAGCTGTGTTCTGTGTCTTCCGGCTGATAAAAGTGTGAAGCTGAAATGGGACTGGGCGGGGCACGTGCCTCAAATGCAACCAGCTGAGCTCACATTGCCACTCAGCCTACAGATGGGCGGCGACATCGTTGGCGCCCCCGCAATAAATGACGTCATGCCTTGTGTGCATTTTAGCCTGAATGGCCAAAACTGTCTCAAGGGAAGCAAAATGATGAAAAAATAGAAAGAAAATTTGAAAAGCGATATAGGTACGATTTTTTTTAATAATCTTTTTTAATAGAAGTTTAGTCATTATTGACTAGGTCACTCCCGTTTAGGTAAACCATGGTTAAAATGATAATCCTGCCTATAACAAAAAGAAACTATTTGCAAAAAAACACCTTGATCTGTTCTGCTCATAAGAATGTCAGACCTCTTTTGATTTACAATATTACAGTAGTTGCATTTATAAAATAAATAAAAATCTATTTTATATGCACCATAACTTTGAGGCTTGATATTATTCCCCGTACATCTTAAGTTAAATTAAACCGCATCACAAGCAAGTAGGTACCTTCTGACCTTTACCGCACTTTAGTATGTAATGTCATTTCTTTTCTTTTACTGCACTTCTCATCAACACACGCACGGCCTTGCTCTTCCGGATCCGTCATTACAAATTACGCATGTAAGTTTTTAGGGTCCCGCGCGGTAAAAATGAAAACCACAAGCTCATAATGAGCGAACATATTGAACTATTTAGCTGTCCCTTTTTTATAAATTTTTATTTCTGGTAAACGATATAAATAAGAAATAAAATAAGTTGAGAACGTCTTTATATTGTATTGCTCATTCTACGGTAGCTTTTTCTGCAAAATGTATAATAGTAACTGCTATATTGTACCTAAGTAATTATCTATCAAAAAACGTCGAAGTTTGATGAACATAGGCCCTTCCATAGAGCGCTACTTTGATCGGCTACCTGCTTCTTGCATCTTCAATCAGAAATTCCAATATTCCAGTATTTAATGGCTCATGTAGTTTATTAAAAATAACTAACATTAATAATATTTATAATTGTATAGCTATAGAACTATAGCAGTGAATAAAATATGAAACAACACATAATATGTAGAATTACTTAGATCTTTAATTAATTACTTCATTGTCATGCTCAGTTAGATGAAAAAAAATCTTTAGTTGGTTTATTTCATTAACAATAATGCACGATATCAGCAAAAGAAAATTAGGTTACAGATTCACAAATACTTATTGAGTTATACTTATGACCTCTTTGAGTACCGCTGTAAAAATTTTTACTCGTTTATGTATTTCATACGGAACCAATGTCGAATATTGGTTATGTTCCCGACACATTTTTAAAGATCACCGCGACCATACTCGCCACGCCCTCGCGTCCCAGCTTCATATAAATACTGATGCTTAGCTTCATCTGTACTCACTCAAGTGGAACTCCTCAGTCTAACGCAATGGCAGCTAAGGTGATCTATTTTATAATAAAATTAGTGAAGTGCGTCAGTGATTATCGGAAACTTGTTTGAAAATTATGCTCGAGTCGAGTCAATTGAGCGAAACTGGATATTTGTACTGAGCACCAATAATCCCTGTTCTGTGGCAGTTTTTTTGGCTTATCACATCGCAATTATGCGATGTGATAACCCAAAAAAATAATCAAAAGCTAAAATTCTGTTTAGATAATAATTATGTGTTTGTTTTAGTTCCGCGGTAAAAATGTATAAGAAAGACACACAATGTGACACAACTAAACTTCATACAATATCATTTATCGTTTTGTAGTCAACTAAATTCAATATGTCAATTAAGCCACGACAATAATAGCAAGTACAACTCATTCTAAATATTACTTACCTACTACAATAAAAAAGTGAACTGCATACTATACCTACTCACTTAAGAAATCAGCCTAAATTAATGAATTGTTTGATTTATTTTTCGACCAATAAAATTAATAATAAATGATTTAATTACAGAATAGAGCAAATATTTTTGGGTTAGGCACCTATACGATTCCTAAAACCTATCAGACTGTCCTGTTTAATTAGGTACCTACTTCTGTTAAACTATCAAAAGACATGCCATCCTTTTTGTTCCAGTTCGTCGTAGTGCTCTGTGCGATGGTGGCCGCCGGCCAGTGCTCGGTGGTGCCCGTGGTGCGAGCAGACGCCGACTACTCCAGCTTCTCTTACGACGTCGCGGACCCCAGCACCGGTGACTTCAAGAGCCAGGTCGAGACCCGTGTCGGTGGCAACGTCGCCGGCCAGTACTCTCTGCTGGATTCTGACGGTACAAAGCGTACCGTCGACTACACCGCCGATGACGTCAACGGATTCAACGCTGTCGTCCGCAAAGATGCCGCTGTTGTGTCTGCCCCTGTTGTTGCCGCAGCTCCCGCTGTTGTTGCCGCGCGTATCGCTGCCCCAGCTGTCGTTGCTAAGAGCGTGGTCGCTTCCCCCGTCGTGGCTGCTGCCCCGGCTGTAGTGGCTGCCGGCGCTTACAGCCCTGCTGTGTATGCCGCCTCTTCTCCTGTTGTGGCTGCCCGTTCCTTTGGTGCCCCTGTGTACGCCGGATACCCTGGATACGCTGGATATGCCAGCTATGCCCCTAGCGTATACGCCGCTTCCCCCTACTCTGCGTACTCCGTCGGATCTCCTGTATACGCAGCTCGCTCCGTATACGGTTCCCCCCTATCTTACGCTGCGTATTCCGCCCCCGTGTCCTACTGGTAAACTCGAACGAAGCCTTGCTTCAAGGCATTTAGTTATAAGCCACGACGTGTTTCATTCGATATGTAAATATTGTTACTACTTTGTACATACGTGTATGTATAAAATAAAATGAATTTTATAAATTTATACTTTGATTATTTATATTTACCTACACATAGTTTTATAGAGTTGCATGGTACCTAATGTCGCCATTTTAGATATTTTAAATCTTTTTAGGTGGACTAAGTATAAGTACTGTAGGTATTATATTATCTGGGGTATAAGTAAGTATTTTGATTATGAACATACTTAAATGTGGCAAATTAATACCTACATGGCAATATAATTTAACTGAAATAGATAATTGCGAGTATCAAAACAAAAGGCATGGAAATTGTCGCCTTCATTAGCATAATAGCAATGATTTTTAGAGCAGCACACTGATAAAACAGCACACCTACTACTTAGACTGAGTGTGCTCTTTTCAAAATCAAAAGAGGAATCACAATGTGCCTCTTAAATACAACTTAACAAAAATATTTTTTTGAGAATATATCAAATGTTAAGTACATTCTTGCAAACAACTATTTTGTAAGTAATATTGAATAATTGGTAAAAATAATCAATTATTTTTAATTCTTAAACAGTATTCAGATAACGAACGAACAATTTTTTAAATAAAATTTCGTTGCTAGATTACTGATAAGTAGTAGTTCTAGGGAACAGCCTCGTGAGCATAAAATTTCAATCATTTTCAACAATTGCTTTTCTGAACTCAGACCACACGTCTTTACACTACCTTTCAAATGCTCGGGCTGGTGCTCATGATGTCTTGTCTCATAGAAAGGAGATGACTGAACGCGCAAACTCGACTCTTGAAGTAGTGTCTCACTGGGGCGCTGATAATCTAGTTCAGTTTAACGCGTCTAAAACTCAGAAGTGTGTTTTTTTCGCGATCAACTTGACTTACTCGGCGTGCAGATATCCTCTAGCCTAAATTACGGACGTTTTATAGAGTTTAGCTAAGACGGCTGCGAGAAAACTTGAAGTACTGTCTAAAGTTAGGCAATACTTCACACCATCCCTGCTCCTACGGCTGTACCAAGCTCAGATAAGAGCCTGTATGGAGTATTAAAGCCACATATGGGATGGTTCCGCTAAATACCAGCTTGCTTCTCTGGACTCCATAGAACGTCGCGCCAAAAAACTCATCAATGACGAGGTGCTGGTTGTTCTGTATTTTTAAATACGGAACCCTAAAAAGAAAATAAAAACACGTCAGTGGTGATTTTGGCACTTGACATTTTGAAAACGAAAACTCTGCTGTTTTATTTAGATTTTCTCCTTTATTTTTATTATTTAGCTGTTGGTTTTTATACTATTTTCTCACGCGGCGATCTTCTACACTGGTTATGGGAAAACTGCACCGACGGAGGGTGGCAAGTCTTTCGATTTTCTGCCGGTTGTACCACGGGGAGCCGCAAGAGCTGCACGAGCTAATCCCACCATCTCCATTCGGCCACAGAACTACGAGGCGCGGAGAGTCGTTTCATCCCTATGTAGTAGATTTGCCAACTGCCGCACCAAGCGATTCGCTGAGTCCTTCATTATGCGGACTGCTAGGGAATGGAATTTGCTCCCGTCGGTCTTGTTTCCTAACAAATATAATTTGGGTCTTTTTAAGACAAGAGTGAATAGGTACCTCATGAGTCTGCGTGCTACACCTTCGGCTACATCGTCGCTTTCCATCAGGTGAGATGTAGTCAAACGCAGGCTTATTCTACATAAAAAAAACATCATGAGTGTTCTTATTTGAATAACAGCGTTTTTTTTATGAGAATGACATGACGAGCTAGTCGTTCACCTGATGTAAAGTGACACGGCTGCCCATAACAGTTGCAGTGTCACTCGAAACAGAAATAATAAAGTTTCGCATGACACTGCACTGCGCACGTCATCCTGAGACATCACACAGTCAAGTAATCAGATTACTACACTGTGTAATCAGGTCACCAAGTCTCATTTGCCCAGTAATTTTACTAGCTACAATGCCCTTCAAACCAGAACACAATAGTCCTTGCGCACTACTGCTTGGCGGCAGAATAACTGGCAAAGCGGTGGTACCTACCTAGACAAACTTTGCAGAAAAGTCCTGCCACCTAGTAAAAGCGTTGAATAAGATTAGAATTGAGCACCTACCGAATTATTCTGCCTAATATCAATCACCGAAATCCATAGCCATAGCAAACTTCCCCTGTTGTAGAGGAAAATACATTATACACCTTGTACATGACGGCAGAAAAATTATTAAAATTGTAGAAACTGTACCGAGTCACGTCAAGATTACCTACTTGAAAAATACGTCCTGTAGGTATACTTATAATTATGTTATATAACATTAAATTATACCAACATCACGTGTGGACAGATGGAAAAAATTACAAGTTGAAACCTGGCTTCGTTGGTCGGTCAATAAAGATATGGGCATAAAAGTGTAATCTAATAATTGTGCGAAATAACGTCCATAAAATTTCATTAATGGAAGATGTAAATGTTTACAGGGTAGTTGATTTTAATATATATTATGTGCGGCTTACCCTACGTCAGGGAAATACAATCAGTCATAGCAAGCTTGGTGTTTTATTTCAGCAGACTAACTTTATCTACCTTTCATAGATAACAAGCACACAGTGAAATTTTGGAGCTTTCCTAAAAGCTTCCGTTCCGATAAGGCCATTATTTATAAAGCTTAGGATATAGCCAAGTTAATTGTGAAGTACTCCGTGCCATTAGTAACTGTCTTCCAGGTAGCTCTAGTTCAAAGCTGCATTGCATTATTGATGAGAGAGTTAAGACTGATAGCTTTCATCAGAATCTGAGATACAATTGCCTGTGTATGTCTCTACAGTTTAACGTAGCTTAACCCACGTGTTTCAATGAAGAGCAATTGATCAAGTTTGAGGCATGATTAATATCCGATGCAAGCTAATGCAGAAGATTCGACTTATTACAAATACGATGTAATTAAAATACGATGTAATTGCCTGCCGGTGTACTCATGACTATGTTATTAATTAACTTTCGTGATACGGGACCAAAATGTTTTGTTTTTAATTCTGCAGATGAAGCTCCGATACTGTAGGGTTTCGATATTATATAGAGAAATCAGAAAGGTAGGTATAGATGTCTAATGTTCTGTTACAATATTTTTGGTAAAGTAAAAATCAGAAGTAGATAGTTTCACTTTTTATTTTACATGCGTACTTAAAAATAAGTATTTACAAACATGAACAACAGATTACGGGTATTGGGTGTGACTGTTTACCAGTAGGAAACGCGGGCAGCAGGGGCACCATAATGGTAGGCAGAGTAGGCTGAAGGGTAGGCAGCGGAGTAGACGGAAGGATAGGCAGCGGCAGCAGAGTAGACTGAAGGATAGGCAGCGGAGTAAACAGAAGGATAACCGGCGGAGTAGACGGAGGGGAGAGCACGGGCAGCTACAACAGTGGGCGCCGCAGCAACAACAGGGGCGGAGACAACAGGGGCGGAGACAACAGGGGCGGAGACAACAGGCGCGGCAGCAACAACAGGGTCTTTACGGACAACAGCGTTGAATCCGTTCACGTCATCAGCGGCGTAGTCAACAGTCCTCTTTGTGCCGTCAGAGTCCAGCAGAGAGTACTGGCCGGCGACGGTGCCACCGACACGGGTTTCGACCTGGCTCTTGAAGTCGCCGGTGCTGGGGTCCGCGACGTCGTAAGCGAAGCTGGAGTAGTCGGCGTCTGCTCGCACCACGGGCACCACCGAGCACTGGCCGGCGGCCACCATCGCACAGAGCACTACGACGAACTGGAAAAGAAGAATGGAAACATGAGCGGCATCTTTAATGAACGTGTCGCACGTAGCAATTGAATGAATAATAATAAACAATTGATGGATTGTAAGATTGATGAAAAGATGTATTAAAGTGTTTGTCAACAGAAAAATATTTGAAACACATAGATTTTTTGAAAATGTACTAGGGTTAATCCGTGCTGCCATTTTTTGAAAGGAACTTACTGTTTTTTAAATGCTTTCTATAGGTTTTATCATGCTTAAAAATTGCGAATCTTTTAGGTGTACTTACTGCAGACGGATTATTACGCGGATTAGGCTTTGAATTTTAAGCGCAATGTTCACGGTCATTCATAAAACCCAAGTCCGCATTCTCTTTCATTAGTGTTATTTTGTGTTCTGATCACGTCAATGCAAGTATTCGCTTTACATTATAATTCTAGACATACATAATGCCAATATTCTTTTAACTTAATTCTATCTCAACTCCAGAGACATACACAGTATAAGTGTGAAGTAGTAGTGTAGTGAAATTTAGTCATGAGACTAAATTAAATGTATGAAACTCGATTAACAACTGTTTGAGTGAAAAGTGAAGAAAAACATAACTGTACCTATTCATGACTAAAAAATGTAAAAATGAAACTAATACAAAACACGTGACTAAAAATATATGAAATAAACGAAAACATTACACTTTGTAAAAATCGGCATCAATTGTAAATAACTATATAAAAAAATGAAATGAAAAAAAAAATTAATAAATATGACTGTGATTGTGAATGAATATGGCTGTTTTTAATTTCTCTACATTTAATTGAACCTACCTTAGCTGCCATTTCTGATAGGTACTGAAGATATCCACAGACTGAATACCTACCACATACCGTCTCAAGCTTATATAGGTGACCATCGTCCTGTAAGCTCATACGTATGACTAACAACTAGACATTTCCCATACATTACATTATAGTACCATATCGCTTTAATGATTCCAAGAGAGTCCATTCAAACTTGAAGGTTACCGTAAATGTATTGGTGTGACAAAGATACGAACTGTTAGTGTGTTTTGTGTTGTGGACAGATTACTGTCACTAGTCGAACTTGAAATATAGTCCGGATTCTCTGTACTCAATACTGGTTCCAAATTTTAATGAGCATTTTTTTTTTCTAATAGATCATCAATGTTCATCATTATGATTTGCATATTGAATGATATTCCTTTCTGATAACTCAATATCTTTCGTATCCGAAGTTCCGCAGAACTATGAATTGGAACTATCTACTAGGTCGAGATAGGGAGGTATTTTTTGCCACATACATATGCTTATAAAAGAGTAGAGGTATTATCTAGCCAAGGATGTCTCAGCATGTCTTTGATATCTGCTTTTACCATCGTCAGTCGAGAAAAAAAATGTAATACACCAAGTTTCGGACAAAGTAGTATAGAAACTGGACCAAGGTTTTTTTTTTAAGTTTAAGAAGCTCAAGCATGCTCTGCATAAGTACCTACAATGACCTATATAGCTGGTAATTTTGATAGAATAAATCACTTTGCGGTTTCATCCAAAGATCACCAATTTCCTTCGAGACATTCTAGATTTTTCTGGGATACTTCCTTATAATTTTCCTCAGCAGCTGGAAAAGGCGCCCTTTGCTGCGAAAAAACAGTGTACAAATTGGTATTTTGCACACTGCGTGAGACAAAGTGATTTTTTAATATTAAGACTTTGCGGTAAGTATATTAAGCCAGTTTTAGGTTACATTTATGTAGATTTTTGGAGAGTTTTTTTTTCTTTTTTTTTTCTTAGTCATACTTTACTAGGTAATGTAGTACCTACGTGTAACGATGTTTTCACTGTTGAGTTGAAAAGTTGTATGTGCTACTCGAGAGCAAAGTTTTTGCATCTTGTGCCTTTGAATCCCTCGCTCGCTCAGGATTCTAACCTAGAATCACTCGCACGCTCGGGATTCAACATCAGCACTCAAAACAAAAATCAACTTTGCTCTCTTGTTGCACAAATAACTGAAAGCATTTCTCGCCATTGAATCTTTATTTATAACATAACGTTAAATAACTATATCCTATCCTATCTTGGTAATTCAGCTGTATCGTCTATTTAGGTATTACCTACCGAATGACAAGAACTTCTGCATTCGGTGCGGATTTCCGTAACGGCCACCTGTTGTTGCCCGGAAACTCCAGCCGTAGATTTCCACGGAGTTCTGGCTAGCTCGTGGGGGTGGGTCCGTTTACACTCGTGGATTTTATACTCGGGCGTTATTAACCAGGTTAGCTACCTAAATGTTGTTCTAGGGGCGCCACCAGCACAATAGTGCTGGAATAACAAAACGGGGTAAATATGGTTCACCTCGGTTATTATTTCTAGAAGTAGGTTACATCAATTGTGGTACTAAAATTAGGATTAGTGAAAATGTGGCCTGAAGGGCATCCTATTCTTGGTCTATGGACTCGAATATGTGGTTCTTATATAAATAAAGAAAGTTCTTACCAAATAACACTTCTTAGCTTAGTTTACAATATGCTTTCACCGAGTGGGAGGGCCCTTCCCCTGGTGAGGCCTCTTATGTTAACCCCTACACGGTCACAACACCACTTAACTCGCGATAAACGTTCTGTAAAGACGCGGGGTCGACGCACCGATGTAGGGTGACACCAAATTTAACACAACACTGGTTACCTGGGAGTTGGTATCAAAAGCAGGGGTTTCGTCCCTACCTAGAACATTGAGACCACAACAACCGTTGACGAAGGTGAACCTTTTCTTCTTAAATTCTAGGTTAAGGTTTTGGAGCGGCACTCTGAAACAAAGCGCGCGGTGTCAACACAAAATTTGGGAAAAGAAGAATAATTCTCGAAATGAGAGAAGCGGGACAATAGAACTTACCGGCCGCTCCATTAATTCTTTGTTTTACTAGTAATCCTGGCGTCGTTTTTTCAACGCCATGCCTGGCGGCCATCGGGCGCGGCCCGCACGTTGTTTGTCCAACAGCATTCTATGACAAAATATCATGAATCAAACCGATGAAAATACTGGGGAGTGGGACGTAGGCCCGAAGAAATGCTCACCTTTCTTTTTTAAGAGTTCTTTCTCTGTTTCCACGAATTAATTTAGTTTCTCCGGCTAGGCCTGGTGCCAGCAAGATAAAAAAGGAAAGAGGCCTAGACAGCCTGGATCATATATACGATACCACCTTCTTGCAAAGTACTCCATGGGTACCAGTCCGGCTACCAAACGATACAGATACGTGTTTCTGAGAGAGATCTTGGGGCCCACAGCCGGAATTCTCCGGCTGGTGTGAGTTAGCAACGAATCTGTACCTTGGGACTAAAGTAAACCAACTGAGACCGCCCTAAAGGGCTTCGGGGCGAGCCACGGAAATATCAAAACTGGATCGCGTATCGGTTCTTGAGTACCTGTGACGAAGAGTATATAATTTTCTATGCATTCTACGATACCGCTTTCCCGCACCCACGGTATCTCTCTTTTCTGAAATGTCAATGTCAGTGTCCACTGCGTAGTTACGTCAAAGTCATCTAATCGCAAGAAGATGACAAAAACAAAATTTAAATAACAATTAAATAATTATGTGATCGAAAATATCCAAATGAAATGTTTATGCGGCAACAAAAGAAGGGCATGGTGTCTAGTGCATCATGCTGGCCTGCAGTTCTGGAAGTGGTCACAGTTCAAAGGAAAAACAGTGATCCTAGCGGTTCAGCGAATGTTGTCATTGCAATCCCACTGCAGCTTTCCCCACTGCTGGGACCGTCTGCTTGGGCTTCTGAAGACGATTCTCCCCTCAGGTAACCGAGGATATTCTACCATCATCGAACTACTACGCAATTTAGCACAGTTGCATAAGTGACATGCAACACTGTATAACATCAAATGATCTTTCCGAATATTTATCATCTATTCATTATATTAATAGATTTTTTTAAAGCCTCTATAAGAAAACTCCAACGAAGAACACTTAAAGAATACTTTTTGGTTTACTATCCGCACATAATAGGCATGATGACTACTATTAAAAATGAACAAGTAAATATAACTTTCATAAAGAAGATTAAAAATGAATTCAATAATTGAAAAAATAAGCAAAATCGGTAAATAAATCACGGAGTAATAAGCTTTTAAAGTTTCTACAGGGTGATTATTCTCTATGGAAACACAGATTCACACGATACGAAACCACGTCGTTATCGTGCCTTGTTCAAATCATGTTACAGCGTTAGGAATACCTTTACTTTACATAAATTATTTTTATTTTGAATAAAATATATTGACATAAGTGGTGGTAGCTTTTGATGTGGTTGATGTTTCGGAACGCATCTCTGTAAAACATGTGATTTTTGACAGTTCAAATCGCGTCAATTCCAAATTCATTTCGCACGGTTTTGTTTTCGTTTCATAGAAAATAGAGTTTTGCAGATTTCTTATGTAAGACAAGGAATTCGCGTGGTTTCGAAGTAAGGAATCGATACAGAATAATGGCCAGGAGGCATCTCCTGTCCCTTACTCGCGAAACAGAGCGCCCCCATAGTTACTATGAAAAATCTACTCGTGACGTCAAATGCCAAAGAGATTGTATGAAAAGCTACCACAGCTTAGTAATGAGGTACTATAACGACCTTCCTCTGACGTCACTGGCCGTTTGAGCTATCTCTTTCTATACTGTAATGTAAAAAAAAATAAAAAAAAATATAAAAAAAATATTTATTTATCTATATTTTTCATTATATATCTATATAAGGTATAAGGGAGGCAAAAGGGTATCGATGATAAATCCACTTCAATATAAAAAAAAGAAAAGAAGGTCCGGGCGCCAGAAGCAACTTACCATCAAACAAAACCACAGGATATGTCAGTCGCAGAGACCTTGGCCATTAATCACAGGGACGGGGAGAATATAAATGCCAAAATGTCCTTTACTCTATATTGTGACTTTAAATTTGGTATCTCATTGGGGAGAGTCTGGTTTTAAATTTTGAGTTAAATCTACACTAAAATAGACAAATGTTTACTAGAATTAATTTAGGTAATTTTAAGCTAATTTAAGCTAAGCAACATGATAACGACGACGCATACTCTTTAGAAAGATTTTAGTTTCAAAAAAATGAAGTAAATCATTATAAATTGTTTTTTTAAATTTTAAAAGGTTTCAAAACAAAGAATATCTTAGCTGCGACACTCGGGGAGTCTTCACAAGGGTTCATCAACCACCACACGGATGCTGCCAAGACCGCCAAATCTTCCGCGATGAGACGTCTTCACTGAATCATTTCATCGGAAAATTGCAGGAAAAAAATACGTAGAATAAAAACTGGTACGAAAAACCGGTAAGAAAAACGTAGGGGAAAAAAAAAAAAAAAAAAAAACGCCATAGGCTGCAACAAAACAACGCACCCATTAATCCAAGTTCATAAACAAAATATAAAAATTACTGGCCAAAACCTAAACATCGAAATATATCGGAACTCACCGTTTTTCTTCAAAAAGAATTTAAAAGAGTGTTCAAGTTTGCCATAACGTGGCCTTTAGAAAACTGATGTCAAACCTGAAACAATTCAAAGAAAATATTGAAAAATATGACTCGACGAAGATGTCGGTTCAACCACACCTCAATGGAATAACTTTGAAAATACTCACCATCATAAAGAAATATTGCCAAAAACTCCCACTTGGCCCGTTTAGAAGGCGTTTTCCACCCATTCTAGGAGGAAAACTCATATGATTCCACTAATTAAATGGAATTTAAACAAAATTGAAATAATGCATTATGTCGGTCCAGAGGGCCGTAGAAAAGTGAGTCTGTCAAAAGAAGATCTCGATGACGTGACTCTGACATTGACAGTTCCCAATGCAGATATGACGGCTCCGCTACCACAACAGCGGCATCGAAAAACGATCGATCACAGAATAACCAAGAAAAATAACGCGCCAAAATTCAAATTTTAAATAAAAGTCGAAATATTTTTAAATGTTTTATTATTCCTTCAAACACTGTAACGAGGGCTAAGAAAACTCGTTACAATACCGGTTTTTAAAATGCTTGTAACTTGGTCATTTTTTGAGATATTTAATTTTTGTTTTCACAAATGTTTATCTTTTAAGGAAAATAAACTATCCAAAAAAAATTAGTCATCATGCCTATTATTAATTGCGAAAATTTTAACCAAGTCATGTTCAAATAAAGAAAAAAATAATGAAACATGCGCCACTAGTTACGGTAATTACCATACAAAATATCTAAAATTAATTGCCACAAGTAGATTTATAGCCCCAACCTGTTAGGGTTGTATACCTACCTGAGTTCTCAAAGTCGACTAGATTCTTCATAAAATGTCAACGTAATGTTAGCTAGAATAAAATCTATTGCGCTAATGTTATAAATTCAAATGTTTCTTTGTTCTTATTTTATATCCATTTAAGTAATAATCGTAGGCGTAGGCCGGCCCCCACTAGGTGGACCGACGACCTGGTGAAAGCCGCGGGCAGCCGATGGATGCAGGAGGCGGGCAGCTGCTCTAAGTCGCGCTCCCGGGGCGACGCCTATGTTCAGCAGTGGACGTCTTCAGGCTGTTAATGATGATGATGATGATGAAGTAATAATCGTCTTATTCGATCGTGATGAAAATAAAATCTAATTACTGCCTGAAAGTAGATTCACTTTAGTATTACCCCAGATAATAATATAATACCTACTATTACATTGCAAAAGTCATCAGAGAGCGTTAACGAGATAAATTCGATAAAATTATTTATATTCTTAGAGTTAAATGGACAATAATAGAGGTCATGGAGCTTCACATAACGCCAACTTTATAAGTTTCAAACTTAACTAGAAGAAAGAAACTGATAGTTTGGAGAAAAAGTGGTTAGGTATGAATTATGCTTGAGTCTATGAATCTGGTTTCATAGTCAATGATATGAATTGATTGGTGCTGAAGTGGTCATCAAAATATTCCTGAATGGAGAAGTTTTTCCAACAAGAAAGCCTTCGACAGTGTTTTTAAAAGTGTAAACGCTATAAATAGTTTCAAATATAGAACAAACATGATCGTGAGATCATGTAACTTTGATTGCATAATATGTATAACAGAAGTTTCTTTCCGAATTTGTAAGTTTCCATTTCATTGAAGTATGCACTTAAATTGTGATAGGTATAGATACTGTCAAATCCATACAAATATTTAGCGTGTTTTTTTTTTCTTTTATTTTGGCTCCACACAGTATTTAGCCAGTGTCAAGTATTATATTTTCATCGTGTTATAAAATATTTCACGTAATGTCCTATAGTCATGGTCATAGTCCAGTGTAAGTCATGCTCCAGCAAAGTGGTGGCAACTTTACTAGAAGCTACTGGAAGCAACACGAAAAATCACGTTTCACACATTATATCACTTGCCCTCACTCATGCTCGTAATTCAGCACTTAATGCATAAAACGCCACCAATTTTAAACATTAACACTAGAAAAACAAAAGTTTTGAAAAATAATACAATGGTAGATCTACTTAGTTAGGTACCTATATCAAATTGTAACGAACCAATTTTCTTTTCCTTCCGCGTTATTGTGTGCAGCAGTTAATATCAATATATTTATAATTTATGGATCCTTGTTAACTTATAAGGTAAGATTTATATTGATAAGTTCTGCATTTATATATTAATATATTCAATGATGAGTTTTAAAATTTATGGCATCGAAAAAAGAATCCATGTGGTTTTAAATCGAACCATATCGAAATTATTCTTGGAAAATAATCTGAGGAGGTTATCAATATTAATCGTTTTGCTTCGGGCTTTTATAACATTGTAGGTACGTCTCGCCACCATCAAAAAGCTCCTCCACATAATATTTTGCAAGGTTGGAGTCTTTCTCTACCTGGTACGACAGCTGGCGTACCGCAGGGCGGCGTGCTATCGCCACTTCTTTTTGCAATGTTCATTCATTCGATATCTCGACATCTTTCTTCTTCCTACCACCTATATGCAGACGATCTTCAAATCTATCATAATGCCCCTCTTAATGTCAAATAAACAAAGCCATTGAAGCAACTAACCTTGACCTGTATCGCATAGACAAGTGGAGTCGATCTTTCGGACTAAAACTTAATCCAATTAAAACGCAGGTTATCATCTTGGGCAGTTCAAGGATGATAGCTAAAGTGGATTGGCAGACGCTTCCTAGTGTTATTTTTGACGGAGTGACCATCCCATATAGTGAGTCTGTCAAGAACCTTGGAATCATAATGGACCGCCGTATGAGCTGGGGTCCTCAGCTGGTGGCAATTAGCTCCAAAATGTTTGCCGCGGTGGCTTCTCTGAGAAGGCTCCGGAATTTTTTACCCACGGCCACCAAGATTGCGCTTGCACATTCTCTGTTGTTTCTCATTTTGGACTACGCCGACGTCTGCTACCTCGACCTTACGGAGGACCAGCTGAATAAGCTTGAGCGTTTACAAAATCTCTGTATTAGGTTCATATTTGGCTTGCGCAAATATGACCATGTTTCTAGTTTTCGTGCAAAGCTCAAGTGGCTACCCATACGACTTCGCCGAAATGCTCATATCCTTTCTCTTTTGTACAATGTATTGTTTACTCCTTCCACCCCGCGCTATCTTAAAGAACGTTTCCACTTTATGCACAGTTGGCACGCCTTGTCTCTTAGGTCGTCGGAAAACAACGCTCAAGATGTCTTCACATCACAGTATCTTCTATGATCGTTCCTTTACCATCCAAGCCGTCCGTTTGTGGAACGCTTTAATACCTCTCACTGTTCGACGAGCACCATCGTTGCACAGTTTCAGAGACCAAGTGAAAAAGTTTTACTTGTCAGTGTGAGTTTTTTATCTGTATTCATCATTTTGCTGCATTATAGTTTATAGCTATTATAATATTATTGTGTTACTTGTTTAAGTATCCACAACATTATATATAAGTAAGTATATGTAGATATCATATGTGTGTATATTATAGAGAGTTAGGCATATTACTTAAATGATTTAGTATGTTTATTAGATATTTTATTTATTTATTATGTAGTAGACATATTATGTAGTTATGCACCCCGTCTTATTACCTATTCGAGAAATCCTCTCCATCCAAAGGTTGCCTGGAAGAGATCGCTTTTAGCGATAAGGCCGCCCATTGTAACACTGTTGTAAATCTAGATTTCCTTGTGAAAATTTATTATTAGGTGTGTGCAATAAAGAGTTTATCTATCTATCTATCTATCACGCACGACTTCTCCAGAGATATTCCAGAAGTATATAAAAAACTGGCCAAGTGCGAATCGGACTCGTGCACGGAGGGTTCCGTAGCATTATCTATAAAAACGAACAAAACACTAACTCTTAATCTATTTGAAATAGCACTTGATAGGTAGTATAGGTACCTAATGAATTAATTTGCCTAAAGTTACATTTGTAAAGAACGAAATGGCGCTTGCACTCGACATTTAGATGAACATTTAGAACAAACAAATCCTTCACATTTGAATACAATGTCACAATAATGTGTCCTGTATTTATCTTTTATCTTTATCTTTTAATGTTTATCTTTGACGGGCCCGATAGCTCAGTTGGTAGTATCCCTGCCTTCTGAACTGAGGGCTGTGGGTTCGATTCCTACCCAGGACAAACATTTGTGTGATGAACATAGATGTTTGTTCTGCGTCTGGGTATTGTATTGTATTGTATTATTGTATTTACAAACCAAAAAGTATATAAGTATTGTATAAGTTATCTGGTTCCCATAGTACAAGCTATGCTTAGTTTGGGGCTAGATGGCGCTGTGTGAAATGTCCACACATATTTATTATTTATTTATTTAATGTAAGGGACAGTGAATAAAATTAAGTAAATACATATTGTTTTTATGTTGATATTTTCAATTTTGGTACTACGTAAAAAAATTATGATGATGAGTGTGGATGTGAGTAGTGTTTATGAGTTTAAGCGCCATCTACTTAGCCACGCTCAAACTTCCTACAATTTTACTCGTTGCTAAAATAATAAATTTGAGATGACTTTCATTCGCCGTATTCTACATGAAGGAGTTCCCCAAATGATGACCTTTATAAGCCAAATAGACGATTGGGACCAACCACCGACCTAAGTCATATTTCCCTCACCTTGGACTAGTTGGTGTAAAATCTGACCGTGTGGATGAGGGTTGGTGCCTTCATTCGGTCGCCAACCACCATCCCCACGGTCGGATTTTTTATTATTGTAGATAATGTAGGTACATTACAAACATTACCTACAATAATAAATAATAATGCGCAAAATACACGATCGGGACCAACCTACCTAGGTGCCGATACTTGAGGCAGCATGTACAATGTACATACATAGGTACCTATCACCCGCGTATCTCTACAATATTTAGTTACAACCTATGAACCTCTTTGAAGTCGAATTTCTAAAACCTTTTAATACCTACATAACACCTCTAAAAAAAAATAAAAAATTACATTCCCCAAACATTAATTAATTTCTACCAGTGGGTTCTCTACGTGTGGTTTGTTTGTTACTTAGATACTTGTTTTTAGGTAGGCACTAACAGTTAGTCTAAGCGTTTTCAGAAACAGGTGTAGCGCAGGGATCCATATTAAGCCCTATATTATTCTTAATCTTTAATTATAAAAAGTAATTATTATAAAAAGGAAACGAAGTTGCTACATATGAAATAGCGAATATTAATATTATATCCTATCAAAAATTGAAATAAGTACCCATAATAATAATTTAGGCGTAATTTATAACTATCAAAACTAAAATGATGCAGTGTGATTTCCTGTAAGAACCTTATAGGTGTTGGATGATGATTGTAAAGACAAAATGCAATGTCCATCTCATATTTTCATAGCCATACGCCTTACGGTATTTTGCTAAGGCTCCTTATTTCCTCCTATGTAAAAGTAACGTAGCAAAATTCATAGTACCTACCTACAATGCGAACAGCTATACCGGAATACCTTAACTATATCGTGGGAGTCTTCAAGCCAAGAGTAAATTTATCAGGTAATTATATTCTAGGTACCTATATGTACCTAACTTTCTGTAATAGTATTAGATGTCTGTGGTACATAAGCATCTGCCATAGGTAGGTATAGATACATAGATGAAAGCGTGGCTTTGAATTAAGGATTTTGAATGACGTTGCCTAATGCGTAAGTACCTATGATTTTCATCTATTTCTTAACATAATGACACGTTACCCGTAAGAAAAGGATGAAAATTGGTAGGTATACATCTAATGCGTTTATGCAATCACTTGAAAAAATATTCTAAATGTAGAAACGTATGCAGCATTGCATACCTACCACAATAATTAAGCTAATTTTAAGGCACTTCTTTCAATGCCTAGGTAAAGGTAGAGGCAACTCACTACAAATGAAACAATCCTACATTGTTATTTTAGCAACATTTTTTATTAAGAATTCCACAATGGATCAAATTTCTTCAATATATTATCTAGACCTATTCAGATTGTATGTAGGATGTGTGATTATAGGTACTGTTTTGTCTTTATCCTATTTTACGCATTTTATAATTAGTGCACAAATGGACAATTAATTATAAATACCTGTATTAAAAATCTAAAGCCCACTTCTTAAAGTGGTTTACCGCGTTAAAATCTTAATTAAACAGGTACTACCGATTAAGCAAGTACCTAACACTTATTTAGGTTTCTTGCTTTGCGGCATATAATAATTATTCTGATCAATAATATGGCTTATGCATGGACATAACCCTGAATGTTGACTTTTTGTGTACTTGGCATTGTACTTTTAAATTATCAATTTTGTACTGAATTCTGTAAATATTGTATCACATTTTTTATTTCTTTTTTAATGTAAATATTCAATTTTGAATGTAACATCTAAATAATGTTGCTTTATATAATGTCCAAACATAAGCCTCAAACCTAAAAGAAACTTTAAATTAAAACTGAGGAGATCACCTTAGTATACAATATTATAATTATATTTAAAGATAGATATATTAAAATTAACATTTATACTTGTACTATTTTGTATTTAATCTAAACCGGGTAAATTATATTCTATTGATATTTACATGGAATTTCAGGCAATTAAATATTATTTACATAACACGAGATGTGCAGTTAGAGTGAAACAGAAATTCTGTAGTGATTCCATCCAAGATGCACAGAAAAAATTATAGACACTTGTTTAAAAAAATGGCAAAATCCTCAGCAATTTCAAGCTTCCTCATACAGCAAACATAACAGTTACCTACTACGTTCCACATAATCTAACAGAATACGACAAAATGTTACCACACTAAAAAATTCGCTAGACTCGGCAATATTACCAGTTAACACATTGCACAAATAAATTCCGCTAAATATCTTTAAATTATAGTTCTTTGTCGTGGGCCCCCCAAATATTCCCTATTAATTCGTATAAGCCGTACAGGCGGTTTGGGGTGACCGCGACGTAAAAACAAACAAGCATTTTGTGGTCTAACCATCATTAGGTCGCTCGATGTCAATGACATCAACCCCCGTAGAAATCGTAGTTTTAAATGAGTTTTGCTCATTATTTCAATTACTGAGAAATGAAAGAAAATATCAATAGTAATCATCAGCTTTTGCCTAATGTCTAACGTACTTATATTTTTTGATAATCCTGTCCAGAAATCGATCAGGGGTAAAGGTTAGCCTTTGCGTTGCTTGCAAGTACTTTAGTTTCTACGAGGGCAGCTTGTCCAACGCCAATTAAATTAACTTATACACAATGCAGTGCTATTATGTACATTCAACCCGCATCCTTCTCTACACCACTTGCTACATTTTTATATATAATACAAAAAAGAAGTAAATAATAAATTTCTAATGTAAAATCACAAGTAGTGCTATTCTTACTGTTAAAGAATTATACATTCTTCCATTATAATATATATAAAAAGTCGCTTAAAAAAATCACAGACAATCACTTTTCCTTTACAGACATAGACCACCGAACCGATCGTTTCTTCTAAGCATTATCTCGCTACGTACAAAAACCCTACTTACTTAGTTTTACAACCATCCAGGTTTCCATTCGACTAAACACCACCGCTGCGGCTTATTCCGACCACTTACTTTGATGTTCACTATTTTATTTACCCTCGCTTTTAAAACAAACAAAACATAATCATCCTAAATTATTATTTTAGCCCATCCCTTCAAACCAACGCGGGCTGCTGTACATAAAGTATTATTGTTTATAATTTGTACTTCCCACGTAAACCTACACTAAATTAATTTAACTGATGCCTCAAAATATACGATTTGGCAACACCACATAAAACAAATATTTTTTTCTTTTTTTTCCACTTTTTTCTTTAATTAATTTGTACTGGCAGTAACTCTTCAAGACTTCAGAAATTTGTACTTTAGTTCTTTCCTACAGAGTGCTCGTTGTTTTAATTTTATGCGTAATTATTTTAAGTTACACTTACACAAAGATGACACCAAGAACATGTTTACGCGACACCGAGACTTACCTCGTTTTGAACTTAACGAGAAGAGATGAAAAGATTAAACATTTATGTGTAGTATTTTTAGTGAAATAATGTTTTATATACAGTCATGTGCGACTTTAAGAAATGTCACCCTGATGGTAAAACATCAATTAATTAAGAAACATTAATGATCTTACGAGCCAGTTAACATGAAAAGATTAAATTCAATCAGCAATCAGATGTCATCAACCATTTCTCTTTCGGTCCGACTGTGATATTATAATCTAGTGAAGAAGTGAGCATTATTTTATACTTTACATAACATTAAACGCGAGAAAACATTTTTTATCAAATTCGTAGAGAGATCGAGGCAATCTCGCGATCGACTCAATTTACGTGCATACCCTTAAAATATAAAACATCCAATTAATTATAATTACTTAAATATTTCCTGTCCAGATAAGTGCAACTATAATATACGGTACGAATAATTAGGTACTTAAACGTCAATTCCTTAAATAATGTATTTTAAATATAATACAATAAACGTTTAACACGATGGACGGGTGTAACTTGTCGAATAAATAAACAAATAAAATAGAGGAGTAACGAAAGGAAACAAAAATAAAATAACCAAAAAAATAATTTTGTTACAACTTTTTAATTTGCAGAAACCTAACAAACAATATTCATCATTTTTTTCATCTCCTTAAAACATAGTAACATCTATGCAAAACAAAAAAGTAATTGGGAAAAAGTAATAATAATAAAATTATGTTTTAAAAAAGGTTTTATACTCCGGAGAGTGAAGGAAGGTACAATTAGATTACGTTGTGGTGGCGCTTGAGACCGATCTCCGTTTGGGTTGTGCTATGATGAGGTACATACATCAATGAGATTGTTCATCTAGCCTAAGTAACAACTTACCAACTAAGCTTTAGACCGTCAACTCAGCTCTAACGAGCTCATATAGTTCAAGCTGTCGATGTATAATCCTTTTTTGAGCATACACTGAGTTGAGAGCACAAACTACCTTGCAGAGATTCAAGACATTTTACTACTGCTTACAATTACGGCAACGAAATAAAAGTTAATGAAAATAGCACAAAAAATTAATAACACAGATATTGTTAAACAAAATAATACAGTTTGTCTTAGGTTTTGATGGCTGTTTAGTGCAATAGTTACAAAACAAATTAATTGAATTTGTTACAAAAGCAGATGAAAAGGTTGGTATTTATAGTTGAAATACTACAGTTGAACCCTGAGGTAGCGTATTTGTACTTAATTTTTAATAACAAATAAACTTATAATCTAAAAGTATTTATATTTTTTCTTCATATAAAAATCTACTTAGAAAGCGTACTTAAATTTAGTTTTTATTCCTCGAGGTAGATAAACTTATACTAATAAGACTATGTGGTATGTTACACTGACATTATTGTGGTAAATTCTTAGAACTGTAATATTCAATACTGAGAGAATATGGCACTTGAGTAAATAACGATATTCAATACAGCATCACCTTACGCTTGTAAGAAATTCCGTTTTATTTCCAAATGCCATATTTTCTTAAGCCAAGTATACACCACATAGTCTATGTGACGGCAGAGGGTCACCATACCCGTAATAATCTTTGGCTTTACCATCACGACATATCGCGATTAATTTACATTACAATAAACCTTAACGCTAACTAAATAATAAACTTGCATGACAGTACCCAAAAATGATGCAACTGATTTAAATGCATGCTCTACACAGAAAGAAAAAAGCTTAATTGAAATTATTAGTAATTTAAAATGGTACAACTAAAGAACTACTAAAATCAAGTCGAAGTGATTATCTGATCGATTAATAAACATTTAGCCATCGTACAATTAAACCGAGTTGTTTTGTAGAATCATACGAAGCAAACCAAACCAATATAATTAGCTACAACTGTTTGGAGATCGGTTCAAGCTATATGGAGGTTGCAATACACCGACTAAATTGTGAATTTGCCTATCACATCAAATATAACATTACTACTATTAGGGACCACCTAATAATTATGTCCTCTAATTAGCTTTAACAATGCCACAACTTAACTTAGATACGTCATCCAATACCCGATTCATGCGATCAAAATATTACCGATAAACAATTTTGAATGCACGACATATTCCCATATGAATCAAATTGACCAAACGTTGATAAACTGTAATCTACGTACCTTATTAAGATTTAGAAAGAAGCAAATCTAATTATTGATTTCAAAATACAGCGAACCCTTAATGCCATCGCTTACATAATGCAACCTTTTCATAATCAAACTCAAAAACCACATGCCTAACAAAAATATTCAAATAAAAAGCTAATAAAAACGTGATGCATTAATGCAATTTCTCAAATTACGTATCACAAATTAAACATTTCATGTCGAAAGAAATCACAACTATGAATTTTGAATTCATAAGAACAAAACGTAAATGACAAAAATAGAACATTTTACAATAATGAAACAAAATGCTAACAATTTTGTAATTTTAACATAGCAAAACATTTTTGACCTAACATTAATACACTTACCGAAAATAATGCCAATATAAATGAAACGTAAAATTTAAACATAAACTTACAGTTGCATCGATCAACTGAAACTTTCAAAATTAAAAAGGTCTTTTCTAAACCTCTGACCTTTAAACAGAAATTTATTGCAAGCATTGCACAGATGATAAATGCAATGATAAAGTTACGATCAATCGACTTTTATTTGATGTTTCCATCGTGAATCTTCCCAAAACATTCCTGTCTCCAATAGTCAAATTAAAAATCCGTATAGATGACAGCCACTTGATATGCCCACAAAACCTATTAACCCTAAAATATTGTGTTGTGTGCGACAATTTTGTAAACGCAAATCAGGTTATAAAAGTATGCATAAGCTATTTTCTTGGAAATATTAATATTTATTAATTTTATAGAGATGAGAAAATATATTACATGTTATTGTGTATTGAATACCCACTTTCGCCACTTTGTACTAACGTTCCATAACACATCTTTGAATGATTCAAGAAATCAATATAGATTAACTCTAAAATAGTATTTGGAAAATAGTTAAAAAATATCAATTCAAATAGGTATAGTGTACAAAATACAGGTTTTTAAATAACCCGTCATTCAAATCTAATTAAATAAATCTGGTAAATTCACTGTTTTAGCTTCTTCTGGTCTATTGATACTGAAAAGTGTACTTGTTCAAAATAATATCCACGTAGTTCTCAACTATAATAATAAAATTGAAACGTGTTTACAGATTCTATTTAACGGAGTTTTTATTTACTATAGAATATTATTTTTAATTATATGAGTGTGACTTCTTACAATGCATGTGGTCATTAAAATATTACATGCACAAAAAATATTATTGACTGTGTTGACTGTGAAATATATTGTAAATATTTTCTTGAATTCTGTCAAAAACTACGTGGATAATATAATGCAAATACAGCTTGTAATTTTTTCTTCTAATTTACGTAACCACCTTAAAGATAACTAAAACGCTGTCTTTTCAAATGGTAATAACAACAGAAACTAAAATATTTATAAAATATGTCACTGAGCCTTTAGTAAAGCATTCCTCATCATGAATATATTTAATAACTGTACCCTAAAAATATAAATATAATAATAAATATGAATGCAACATATTCCTAAATATCAGGAATAAAACACACAGTCGCTACATTCACACTTAACAAAAATAAATAATACAAATGTGAACTTAAAATTGAGGATATTTGGCACTGCACCATCTGCTGTAACTAAACCCATTATAATTATTGCAGCTGAGCGATTACACGCGGACGCAGCCGGCGCCTACTCAACAAAATAATAATACAAAGGCACCGACACACGCCCCTACAATTAGCATTTAAATAATTATTCTTCATAATAAATCTCAACTGGTTGCACTTGAAATGACTAGGAATATAGAAGTAGTAAGTGGCCTTGATCTAAATGAACTACGATAGAAAAACAACGATATAAACGGAATGTTAAAATCGATACCACTCCTGAAACATATAATATTTGGTCTCAATAGTAACACCCGCGCGGGCGAGCCCACGAATTACGAACGACAGAAATGGATTTGTTACACTTTCACACATCGAACCTTACATGCAAAAATTTTAACACGATTTTTTACCTAACTACTTATGTATCTAGGGCAAATTGTACTTTGTACAAAACTAAAACCGTTCATTATTCACTGTACAGTAAAAAACTGCTGAAACTCTACTTTCGTATATTCTCGCACTTTATCGCTTTACTCCAATACGACAATGTGGCAAATGAGAAAATATAAAAATAATAAAGCCCGTTTGCTATTGTATCACAGATATGTTGAATAATGTAACTTAAAACAGTAATGTTTAGACAATTGTCATAAAAATGAAAATAAAAAATGCGAGCTTAAAAATTAAATATTAAAGGAAAATAAACAGAGGTAGTTTTGCCACAGTGCGCTATACGCATGTTTCAACCTAGGCCAAGGCAATTTACAACATTCTCCTAATATTTACATACACTTAGCCTATGACCATCAGTCTCAACATCATTTCTAAGATCCCTAGCTCAGATAATTTTTATAAGCTATGTCATACTCGACCGAGAGCTCAAAACTAAATCGACAAGGTAACTTTTATTTTCACAGTCACTGGATACAACTAAGTTTGCAAAATAACCAATTTTTCGCGATGAGGATGCAATAAGGTACGTTATGTTTAAAACACGGTACCGGATAGAGACGAGTACTGAGCAACCATTCATAGTCACACTTGAATATTAAATTAAGTAACAATTATCGCACAATTTCCAAAACCTTAAAAAATCTTAAGATCAAATTTGAGGTAGATACTGTTACATAATATGCATCGAGGAGGTATTTATTGTTCCAACGTTACACACAGCTGGCACGGGCGCGGGTGACCAAAGACATTCAAAATTTTTATAGACCGACGGAAAGGTCAGAGCTAAGCTATTATCAGACGGTTCATCACTGGCTTCAGTTTAGAGTCAAACGCCACGATGACTCGATCCATAAACGTTGCGTAGAAACGTTACCAATGACGATGCACCACCGGGATAAACGAGCGTAACTCCCCATCGCCGCCGGTCCAAACACCGATCCTAATAAAAATAGATGAGCGATAGAGGTAGATAATACAGTCACCCGGGCCGGGCTGAACGAGCAGAGGTAGTTCGGTTGAAGATAGAGCTAAGATGGTTGGTATTTACTGCGTGTGGTTGGGGAGCGGGCCTTGCGTTATGTGCGGGGTGACCTGGTGGCGGTGCTCACGCGCGATGTGCCGGCGCACCGTATTGTTGCGCGTGAAGGTGCGCGAGCAGTGCGGGCACGGCACGCGGATGCCCTGGTGCCGCTGGCGAATGTGCGCTCGGAGGTTGGTCTCGTATCCATACAGTCGTTCGCAGTACGGACATTTTAACTTCTTCCCTGAAATGTTACACGAAATATCATAATATCATCCAGGTACACAAATCACTTGCGGGTTCACTTGCGGATTGTAAGTTTTTATCAATTCAGTAATAATTTAGTTACTTTTCACAGTCTATGTACAGATAAAAATGCTCATGTAAAATATAAAAGGTTACATTACAACAATAAATATTTCTCTATTTTAATTTTATTTTTGTATGAATATTATTTGGTAGAACTTATTTTTTATATCAATAGTAGTAAACTGACCATGTGAGCGTTAGAATTTCTTAGATTCTCGCGATTTGAACATAATTGTATACAGGTAATATTTTGGCACGATAAGTTCTGTATGAAACGTAAAACCATGCGAGCGTTAACATGAATAAAGTGACTATGTAATGTTTTGTGACGTGACTGTAGTCTTACCGTCAGGCGTAGCGATCCCTCCAGACTTGCTGGTAATAATCTTAGTGGGCCAAATATTATCAGGGCTTGGCTTAGCTGGCTGTGGTGACGTAGTGATTGGCTTCTCGTGGTAGTTAGTGGCTGGCATGGACGTCGCGGGCGGTGGCGAGTTATTGTAACTGGTCGCGTGGTACTCGTTCTCACTCTTCACCCGTAGATCTGTAACAATCAAAATCTTTATAAAATAAAGTTTCGTGACTAATATTATGAAACGAAATGATAATGTTTCCAGCCATACGATACTAGCCTAGTGGCTCTGTTTTTTGATCATGATTAAAATGTTAGTGATGACGAAATGAGTGCAAGCTCAGGGTTTTAACTCTGATAGCAACAGTTGTTAGTGCGCTTGCGATTTAACTATCCTCGCCCCTATAACGGGCCGTTACAAACCTTCGGCACCTTGGTCGTTAGAGATCCGTTCTATCATTTCGTCGTTGGCCGAGGCGCTGCGTTCGTATCCGTTGTTCTTGATGGGGTTGTTGAGAGTGGAGGTGCAGTCCGGGTTGTTGTCTTCGTACCGCTGGGAGGCGCCGGGGGACGAGCGAGTGTCGGGCTCATCGGCCACGCTGCCGCAGTGGGACGATGATGAGCTTTGCCTGAAATTTACATTTTCCATTTTTTAGATAATTACTTAATTAATATCGCAAATAGGTATCAGAATTGCGTTCCCAAGAACTTGGCGTCGATATAATATTTTTTATTTTCAGAAAATTAAGGAGATAATTTATATAGTAATAAAGGCAACACGTGACGCTTAAAAGGTTAGTTTTTTAATAATAAACTGCAACTCTAAAAGTTTGTAAAAACATTGGTCGAGCACGTACCTATAGTTCCTTGCGTGTGGACTTGGTGATGGCGCTGGTTTTGGCGCAGCCGGTCTGCGATGAGATCCTCCATGGTGAGGCAGATGTAGTGGCGGCGGATACCGCCCCATGCTGCCACTTCCACCATGCATTGGCATTCCATAGTTGGGCATAATCGGCGCAAAGGTCGCGGTGTGTTGAGGCGGCCCTGACTCCTGCACCTCACAGTTTCCTGATGCAGAAACTGGGCTTGTCTTTATGCGAGTTTGGTGACGTTCGCCGGTTTGCTGGGTCTGTTGCTTCACCCAAGCGTCTTGAGACATCTCCATCGACAAGCCTTTGACCTGGAAAAAACGTTAACGTACTATTTTATAATGCAGATTACTTTCCTTATTTTGAGAATCAATTAATAAAGTATAGCTTTTTATTATGCACAGAAACCGCAGTTAAACGTTTTATCTCCAACAGTTTATCTAAATATTATGTACTTATTAGAATACCTCCTACATTTCAAATTCACGTGATCTAATTAAAAAAGTAAAAGCCGTTTAATGTTTAACTTAATTAGTCGAATGTTGACGTTTGCATAACTAATTCATAATTAAAATCTGCACTGCCGTGCGTTCGTCGGTCATTCCTTGAAATACGTACGGAGATAAAATAATTATCTGTTATTAAATAATAATAATAATGAATTTCTATAGAAATATTGTAAAAACGTAGGTTTAACTAAAGTTTTCCAATTCAAAACATTATTCAACATATTTATGCATTTCAACTGATAAATAAATGCTTGCAAATGCTCAATAAGTAAATGTGGCCTTCTGAGTGCATTGATCCCAGAAGTAAGAAATTTTGATTGCTTGCCGAAAAATAACATCCGTAATCAAAGATCAAATGTCAAATGGACATTTGATGGGGATATAGTTCAATGCCTACATTGATATAAAAATCAAAACAGTAGGCACTTTTAAAAAATTATGAGAAACTTAAAAAAAAAACTGGCCAAGTCCGAGTCGGACTCACGCACGAAGGGTTCCGTATCTATAAAAACGAGCAAAAATAATCACATTTATTTTATGGGACTTATTTATTTTATTGTTTCTTTAGTATTTGTGGTTATGGCGGCAACAGAAATACATCATCTGTGAAAAATTTAACTGTCTATCACGGATCATGAGATAAAGTCTGGCGACATACGGACAGACAGACAGAGAGACAGATAAACGGACGGACAGCGGAGCCATAGTAATAAGATCCGTTTAACCCTTTGGCTACGGAACCCTAAACACCCCAACTAAAAAAATGCAAAGCACAAACCTGTAGATTTTCTCCGCTCTTCAAGAAGCTGGACAGCGCATCCTGGCTGACGTGGACTTCCCCCTTGTACATAAACTCAAGGAGGGCCTGCATATTGTCAGCCGAGGTGGCCTCCAGGATGACGTAGCATGCCCCAGCATGGCTAGGTGGTGCTGTATCGAACAGCTCCTGGAAATGCTTGCTACATGCTGCCAGGATCACCTTGTGTGCTTTGAATTGGCGACCTGCAAAAAAGAGATAAGATATGTTAATATTCAGCACTACTAACAGGATATGTTAATATACTAAGTACAGAATTAGAGTTTGAAACTATGCGTACATAAATTAATGTTAAGGTCTCCGAAGATGACTGTATGTATATGTAATTTAGTGTAAAAGATTATAAATTATGTTACTAGGTGGTATTTTCTGCAAAGTTCGTCTAGGTAGGGCCACCACTTTGCCAGTTATTCTGCCGCCAAGCAGTAGTGTGAAAGCACCATTGTATTCCGGTTTAAAGGGCATTGTAGCTAGTGAAATTACTGGGCAAATGAGACTTTATGACCTGATCACACAGTCTAGTAATCTGATTACTGGACTGCGTGATGTCTCAGGATGACACGTGAAACTATATTATTTTAAAGTTCCGGGTGACACTGCAACTGTTATGGGCGGCCGTGTCGCTTAACATCAGGTGAACGACAAGCTCGTCACGTCAAGCATTCTCATAAAACAAAATATTTAAATGATTTATGTTTAGAAATAGAGTTTATAACTATTCGTAAATAAATGTTAAGGTCTCCGAGGATGACGGTCTCCTAACTCTATTGACAGAAAAATATTATGAAGATCGCGATTGAAAGGCTGGCAAGTCACACTGTTTTTGATTATATCTTAGTGATAAAGAATTAAACCAGTTTTGTTTATTAAATAAATATGTGTGGAATAAATAAATATGTGTGGACATTTCACACAGCGCCATCTAGCCCCAAACTATTGTTACTGAGATACTTTAAATTATCAGCAACATCAATAAATATCTCGGGAATTTTATAGAGATCTATAAACTTGAGATTTCACTGAGGTTGCTGAGGTTTTGAGTGTATTTTACAATTGAAAAGTTGGTTTTTAGCTTTGCTAATTAGAACAAACACTGAAAAAAACCGGCACTTATCTAATCGCGTTGACCCCATTGTCTATTTTTATTTCAGTTGATTATGTTAACATCGTAAGTCTTCCCCCCACGCAATGCAATAAACCATAAACAAAAGTCAAGGCAACTCTCGGCGGTCCCAAAACAATTTCGTGAAATTAATTCGTATCGAATGGGAATGGTCTTGAAGTGACATAGTGATAAGTCGTCTATTAGAGCAAATATTTCGACGTTTATATCTTATCTTCTATTACAGATAGTTATAAAATACACAACTGACTAAACGAAAATTTTAAAAAGTAATTTAAAAATACGAAAAACGAAAACAAAAATACGAAACTGAAATACAATTACAAGCTAAGTTATATTAACATGCCCCTACATTTAACAAGTTTAGCATGGAACCTTTATGAAAAATTGAGAATCCTCTATCTTTCAAGTTTAGTCATATAAGTATAAATTGTTTACAATAGTTGATACGTTCTATTCAAGCGCGCAACGCATTAAGAAATAGGTTTAACATTACTAATACAACACGCTTTGGATCAATGGTCAATGATAATGATAATAAAAATGTCACCATTCATCTAAAGCCACAATAGCCCAGATTTATTTTATACTTTTATACAAAAAATAGTTCATAATATGCCATACCATGCTTGTTCAGTTTTAATAATTAATTTTATATTCAAAAGGGCCTCTTGGTGTTGGCTTCGGCCCCACCAATGCCTTCCAAATGTCCGGGCTAGACCCGAGAGTCCACGCAAATAATAATTAGATACTGAACTGAAGAAACGGTAGGTCCTCCTAATGGAACGATTTTGTTGATATTTTTTTGCAATTGATCCCAAATATATTAATTAGAATCCGCATTTGATCCCAATATAAAATCTGGATGTAAAACATGCGATATACGCTGCCAGAATAAGTGTTTCAAGTTGAAGATCTACTGATATTGTGACCGAAATAGAAATAGATAATTTTTAGACCAAAATAATAATAAAATAAAACATTTGAAATCTGTATAGTTTTATTAAAAGTATCTGTATCACCAAATACATTTGAACTCTGAATCGTAGCATTGCGTTCGTAGCCTCGCAGTTAGTAGACTGGCGAGTAGTTAAGTACTATCCGTACAATGCGAGGCTCCTATAGATAGCAACGAAGTACTCACACAGTTACGTCACAGCGAATAGCGCGGAACAAAATACGGTTGGCCTTGAGTTGCTGCCGTATGCGCCGAGGAAGGCTGTTCACACACGTGACGATTGATGCGACTTGACACTGTGATACTAACGTATAATGTATAATTTGTTTCCGAAAATTGCAAATTGCTTTTAGGGGCTTACGTTTTAGCGCATTTAGAACGAGTATTTGAACACATGTATCGCAATGTTGGTAGTCGTCTGAATTTTCTACTTCTTCTTCTCGTGTAGGCAAGTGGTCAGCCATGGTGTCAGAATTTTCAGGCTGCCCAAACTTTGACTTGGCTTAACGACTAGTCTTACGATACCAGCCGGGACCGACGGCTTAATGTGCGCTCCGAAGCTCGGTAGCGCTCAGTTCTAAATACCAACTTTTTGCTGTTGCGGTCACCCATCATAGTAGTGCTTCGTTATGAGGGCTAATTTTGTACTGGGTAGGTACTTGTGTTATCTACCACAATTATATAGTATAGTTTAGGTACTAAAGGCAGCCTGCGGTTTTATTTGCATCTTCATACAATATCCGCTTAGGAGTTTACTTTTCAAAAATCCTTTCTTATATTTCATCCGTATGCCAAAAAAAAGTAGAGATCCTCAAAATATCAAGTTACTTAGTGAATTCCAGCGATTTGGACAGCACGGTTGTTGGCCAGTCAGTCAAGTCAAGTTGACCATTCGGTCAATTAGAACGAAATAATAATAATATCAAAATATACATGGATATTTTATACGATAAAATTTTAATAACTATTGATATTATTAGTGCACAAAATGATTTTGATTATAATGCCTATAACGTAATAACAAGTTATATTTTATCATGACGCATTGGTTCTGAAATGAAATTGCGGTCAATGCACTCAGCTGCCGTTTTAGAAGGCAACATACATTTTTCCTTAATATTTGTGTAGGTACCTAAACCGCTACCAAATGCAGATATTCTGCTATTTTATTGTTGTGGATATTTAATACTATAGTAGACTATAGTGTTAGTTACATGTTTGACCAGATTTTCTAATAGAACATTGACCAACCACAAACAAACTGCAACTATAAAAAGTATTAGAATGACTAATATTGTCTTATTTGTTTGTTAACATTTGCAGTCAGAAATCATCCACATTAATATTTTTCACTAAAATATCAACGTATTTATTTGGATAGTTATATATGTAATTAGGTAATATTGATTCAATTAATCAATTTCGTTTGTATCTTAGTGAACGAATGTAGAGTAAGTAATGAGGTATACTTTTTTTAATATCACTATAAAGTTTCTGGTAGGTTCTTCTTTACCATCAGCTACGGATCGGAGTTTTTTATTCTGCATTGTATCAGATTGCTTGCACCAGTAGTGGGAAACAAAACAGCTTTTTTTAAAATCACAAATTGTTATGGTCTTGCTATGTAAATATTTGATATTAAGCACTTTTTAATTTTATGTGCTTAGTATCCACAGTGTCGCGGGGAGGCGATAGATGCAGGAGGTGAGCAGCCGCTCAAAGTGGCACTCCCTGGGGGAGTGCCTATGGTAAGCAGTAGACGTCTTCAGGCTGTTGATGATGACGCTGATGATTTTATGTACATAATCTCATTTTGACTTGTATAAAGCTATTTGCAATAAAATAATTTGACTTTAACTTTATCTCGCTCTTTGCTACTAAGGCTTAGTCGTAGGTAGGTCTTATCACACTTGCTAAAAACAGCCTATATGTAAAAAAATATTTTGACTTTGACTTTATGTCGCCCTTTGCTAGTAAGGCTTAGTCGTCATTGTGCAGCCAGCCTAAAGTAGAGGCACAACGTTGCACGACACCGTTCCGCTCCCAGACTCCGCCTACAGATTCGTTCTAAACACTTCCTCGTGTGTGTTTTTTACTTATTTTCGTTAAATCGATCGTTGCATATAAATAAGATTTTTTATTTGTTTTCAAACGAAAAATTCCATTTAGTTTATTTACAATACTAGATTCGTGGAGGCCGATAGCACAATGGTATCTTCACGTTAACATTTTACTACACTTTCTAGTGTTTGATTCTGAAAATACATTTGATTGATTTAAAACAGCATTCTTTACTCAATGACTTAATAAAAGAAATGTGCTTTATGTAAATAAAGTTTATTGGGAATTAATAAATTGTACTGAGATGCTATAATCGGGACTCAGGCTATTTCGCTGGCTACTAACAGCTAAGTGATTGTAGAGGGCGGAAACCCTAAGATACAAAAAACTAGAAATTGAAGTTGTCGTATTTTGAATGCCTATCAGAATAACCTTGGCGTTGAAAGACAATTATGTTAGATGACATGAAGAAAAAAAAAGAAAGAAAATACATTTATTCAGAACATTAGATAGAGGTACCTGAAAATCCAGTTATCTATTTACGTATATTACATACCTAATAGAATTTTGTCGAAGCTATAATAAAATATACTTAAGCTTTTAAGTGAATGAAATCTAGAATTATGTACTACCAGATAAATTCAGACTGCGACATATACCAGATAGTATAATATGTATTCAGATTACGACATATCATAAGAATCCGAACGTTAATTAACATACCTACCTAAACCTATTATTGAATTCATCATAGCAGTTAACAATGTAAAAATATTATCAATACATACTAAAATTTGCATCAGATGACCTACATATTTCTATTGTTTATTGATTTTACCCAGAATTACCCCAAATTTACCTTATCTGCATTTAATTCTCGGACTATTTTATAGTTTGTATTGTTTTAATATGAGATTTTTGGGAAAATACAAAACGCCATATATGTACTAGGCGGTAATATTTGTTTATACTATGGATATTATGTGGGCATCATATGGGTTCTTATTTGCGGTTATTGTTTGTTTAAATAGGTATTTTAATCGGGTGCATATACTCGGGGTTTAACCAAAGGACGCAATTCTATGGATCACATCATGTCAGCGTAGCAAAGAAGGTTGCGACCACAAACCGGAAGATGCGGCGTAGACCGATTCCACTTGGTGAGCAGACAATAACCGAAGGATGCAAGTGGCAAGCAGGCAAGAGGCATTCTATGGGGGCTAAGTTTAGGACATCTTCCAGCTGATGATGAAGATGATGATGATGATATCACGCCAATGAGTCAGATCTTCGGATCTTTCCTGCCTTCTACTACTAGATTGTAAAGACACTTATCGTCCCTGATTCATGCAAAACACTAGACAAAAAACTCAGGCCAACAAGCAATTGAACCACTTCTCGATCTATTCTCGATTGAATCTACTCACCCGTCTGGCGACCAACTATTTACTAATCTGTAATACGTGGCTACAAAATACATAGTGACTGCTATCTTGTCTGTAACGTAAATATTACTAGTTGAAAAATAAACTGCAGATTTGCTCCAAAAATCCGAAAGGCAGTGATAATGACAGGCAAGTAGCTGCTCTAAAAACCCAACAAACGAATCATCGGCAGCTCTGAAAAATCCATATCACGTTCTTACTATTGTCTAATCTGTGTCGCTGCTCCAAAAACTCCATACCTTGTAGTGACTGGCGTTTAATCTGTGGCACAGTATAAATAAAACCTAAAGCCACCGCGGCTGTGCACACAAGATAGCGCTAGTGGGTCTCCAAATGAGGCCAATGTCAGAGGTGTTGCAAGCGCGGGCGCAGCGTCTCCGGCTTCCTCTTCACAAGCATGCCCTGTTTCATGCATTCATACTTTACAGTTGTACAGTTGAAATATAGAGCTAAAAATAGTTAGCACGTCATAAGTATAAATCTTCATTATAGTTCGATACAAAGCCCTCATACAATGAGACTCCTCTAAAGATACGTCTTTGTCTAAAGCTATTAACCTAAAGTTGCTGTACTCTTCTAATAAAGAGAAAATGAAAATGATTAGGATATTTTTAATGCAACACTGGATCAATTCTGAATGTCTAAAATCCCCTTTAAAGAGAAAATGTTCTTCATAACACTATAACGGTTCTCGGCAGATTTGCACGGTGCTTATTCAGTCCAAATATCGTCAATTTTAAATTAGTAGAACAATTATTTAAATGATCTAAAAATGTAAAATGTAAATTATGTTAAAGAAACTGCGTATCTAAGTTATGCACTCGCAAAACTAGTTGCGAAACAAAGTCCTCGTGTGCAACCCACTTTAGTATTTAAAACTCGTTCTGTTCAAAGGCGAATAAAAAAGTCATTTCATTTCTAATTCCTCCGATACGTTGCATGCTGACCTAGATTGTAATAATTTATCGTCACAAGAGCTTGACTACAGGCCCCGGTCTTGCATTCGACCCGTGCGTTAGAATATAGGCCACAGCATGGATGACGTAGTCGAGGTACTTGTGATGTTTTAATTTTAAAGTGCGTTCGGCGATTAGATGATAGCTGTGAAACAAATGGAGTGTTTTAATTTTGTAAATGTGTTTTATTATACATCTTTGTGGTGTGTTAATAGTAGAATAGAATAGAATAGAAATCATTTATTCAACACCAAATGAATTAAGTACAACAAATTTACAAAACAATTATTATAACTTGACAATCAGTGTTGAATGGGCGTCGGCTCAGCATATTGCTGAATGTCAGGAACATCCAGCGCTGATTTTCAGCCTAGACCCAGAGGGTGGCGGAGCGAGTGTACTATTCAACGAGAAATGTTACATTTTTAATTATATTGTACACCTTTATTATAATGATTAGAATAAAGATATAAATAATACTGCATAAGAAAACTAAATATAAGTTAAACTACACATATAAATAAATAACATAAAAACATATATATATATATATATATATATATATATATATAGTACACTTTACTATAACAATGTTTCACGGAATGATCCTTTACTTAGGATGTGTCGCACATATGATGGATTAACCGATCCCAGAGACATGTTTTCATGTAGTTTTATATCTTTTAAGTTTGCTGTCAATAGTTTCTTTAAGTAATTAATTTCTGTTCTTTACTCGCTACTACATAGTTAATGTAACGCAAACACTTATTTAAGCTGTGTACGGTTATTACTGGACTTTAGGTTTATAATGCTGTGTTAACGTTGGTGGTGTAAATTGTATAATAGCCTTATGTCTGTTACCGAACCAATTGTAATAAAATAAAATAAATAATATCTGTGCGATTGTTATTTATTTAAGTTTAGTTACTTAACAGCTGATGACCGATGGGGAAGAAAGGTTCTCGAGTGTAGACGCAGAGTAATCTCCTCCTTCGGTGGTGGTCAGAACCGTAGAGAGTTATTAGGTTCAACAGGCAAGTAGCCAGCCAAAGTGGTGTCCTATGTTCAGCAGTGGACGTCTTCAGGCTGATGATGACGTAACAGGTCAGCGAATTAGTTAAGTGACACACAAAAAAGATCAACAATTCAATAAGATCAAGTTTGAAGCTTGATTTATCAAGTGGAATTAGTTTGTCTAAAAATGTTGTATGAACCAAGTTGGGAAAAGAAAAGGCACACCTGTTTCAAGTCTTATGACTCTCCTCAATACATTTCTATGCTAAAATGGGCAGGTATATTGTAGCTAGTTAGTGTGTAGTGTAGTTAGTTTTTATTATTGTAGTAGTTAGCTTGAGTAATAAAGGCATAATGCAAAAAAAAAGTTAAATAATTATTGGGCATACGTTTGACAACATTTCATCTTATGTTGCCCATTAAGTTTTTACCCACCCAGGTTATACCTAAGAGGAATTAATAATATTGGAAGAGCTTTCCATTCATTTCCCGTATGTATTGTATGTATGCATTGCATAATGTGAATTCCCACAGATTTCCCGTGGGTTTTTCTTCATATCATATTTTTATGTTAAATAAAAACATTAACAATAAAAAGTTTACAATAGAATTGAGGGCAGTGAACAATAAATATACCTACTAGTATTGTTAGTAATGCAGTTTGGTTGAAATAATACTGGAAAATGAATAAATCCTGTTATGATAAAAAATTTAAAACCGCAAATGTTATTGCACCGAATGACGAGATATCTAAACAAACATAAAGACCATTGGTTCATGCATAAATTGCAAATACCTACATTTTAACATCAAATCGTTTCATTTTATGGTTATATTATAAATTATTATATAGCATTTTATGACTGTCTATTAGTCATTAAATAAAAGTACGAAAGATTAAACAGTCATTTTTTGTAGCGCACGTCGTCCTACATTCTTACAATTTATAGATAGGCAACTGTCAGTCCGGACCCCAACCGTGCACTGAGCGTTTAAATGGGTCATCGCAGAATAGATGAATACGACTGGTCATTTAAAAATCTGTGTGTGGCCCTATTCTAGTTTAAAAGGGAAGAAGCAATAGAAGAGGTGTATAAAAAACGTATTGCATAGTAGGTTTAATAAAGCTATGCATGTTCTAGTTATAAAGTAGAAACATGACTGATGATTATTGCACCAAGCATAATATAATAACGAGTGCGATAACTGCAAAAATAGGCCAGGTTCTTAAAAATTCTATAAACTATAACCGAATAATGAATAATAATAATGGAATCTCATATAATATAATACCTACAGTACAGATGCCTCATCCCATACAACGGAATAACTCGGGCTATTTTACGAAATATTTTATTTCTGCATAACGCAAGATTATCTAGTGATATTATTTGCGTGTTGGCGAAGTATTGGGCCAAATGAATACACTAGTGGACACTAACTAGTAACGCTCACGACACGATCACTAACTTTTTTTCAGGCTCGGTCTATTTTTCATTTCTACCTGATGGGACCTCGTGAATGGAATATATGAATGTCAATAATTATAATTATATATATACTTATATGCCACAGGTACAGAGTATTTGATAAAAAGAATCAAAGTTGAAATTAAAATAAAGAAATCACTATATATAATTTCCTTCATTTATTATTATGTAAACGGATAACTAAATACCCAGTCTTATTATAAAAATGCATTATACATACACAACAACACACCAAACAACGTGGCCTCAATTTATCAAACAGTGCGTCAATTTGTCGTAGTTAGCTATGTCCTTTATGAATAATGATTATTATACTTATGTCACCCCCAAATGTTTTTATTGTAATGTAAAGTCTGGCAGCAAGCTCGGCTGTTTACTTTAACTGTACTTATTACAGTGATAATAACGAGATTTATGAGTTTTTAAATCATGGACGTACACTATTACATTTAGAAATGTTACGTTTTTGGCATATTAGGTAGGCTGGTTTTTGTTAATATTCAGCTGAATAATAATCAAAGTTTTCATAACTCGTGTGTTGAATCAAATATTATTTGAATTCGGTAGGTATATTAATAGAAGGTAAATCGAACTAGCTTTTAACAGCACTTCCGATGATCCATTGCAACATTTTATATAAAAGAAAAACAGGTTTGAGAGTTTGTCTAAATATTAATATTATGTGAAGGGAAATTTTTCGGCATCCGAAATCTTCGAAATTGGATTCCAACAGCATATTACCAACCTACAACCAACTCGATTATAGGTATTTGCATTCGTACAGGGACAATAAAAAAGGATATTGAATTCCACCGTCCCAAAAATCATAAATCAAAAATTCGCAACCACCGCCCAACAATTTCCCCTACCAAGCGCCCGGACCGAATTCGAATCCAAAATCAAATCGAGTTGCCCACCTACGCCGCGCCCGGATGCAAGTGAGAACGACGTTAGGGAGGCTCCACTCTCACTAACCCCATTTCCCACCCACACACGCGTTCGGTGTACATGACAACGCATCCCCAGACGGGTGGTCGTGTTTCAAGGTCGGTGAAAGCCTCCCCCGGGCCCGGCAGAGCGAGACGGCCAAACGCGCTGCGGTGAAGTGCAAGCGAATGCGGGAGAGAAAATCGATTTTGCAAGGGGTAGGGGAAACTAGGTGAAACGCGCTCTGACGTGCGCCGGGTATTGAGTAGTGGTTGCAATTAAAATTTTATGACGTTTTCGCTTTTCCCTGAAGGATGGCAACTTTTCGCACCATAAAACATAGTTTACTAACCGTATTCAGAGAATTTTAACGGTTATTGTGAAACAGAAAAACGTAATTTTGGTTGAAATGCCTAATTAACTTCGAAAGCAAGCTATTTACGAATTCTTGAAACGAAACTACTAAACTCTATAAAGTGTTATTTGAATAAATTAGGAGTTTAACGAGTACCTGGATATTAACTTAATAAAACTACTTAGCACTCATTTCATTGAGCGACTAAAAGTTACGACCAGTTTAACAACACTAATACTAGTACGTTAGTTTTTTTTCTGTAATTATTACTTGCAGTTTTTATATGTACTCGCAAGTATCTTTCACACAGCGCCATCTAGTCTCAAACTAAGCAATAGCTTGTACTACAGGAACCGGAATCATTATTTAACGTTCACATTAACAATCATAAGCCGGTTCAAGATACGTAAGTATTTAATTAAAATGATTGCCATACATAAACATACATACTACTATATCTGTTTTACATCTGAATAGAGCCCCTTCAATCATTCCATCCCTCATACATGGCTACCTTCGTTACGGCAAATAATTAACTCACCCACCCTGACACTGCATAAGATCGATTTTCGCAGTTCGCTAACAACTCAATCATCTCCCCGAGGGGATGTGAAAGTACCTCTCAACCCTTCCGTATTCTTCATTAACGTTAATCGATACTTGCACACACTCCCCTCGCTTGTAATTAGTAGGCACACTAAACATGCACAACTACGAAATTCCCCGGGCCTAGCTGTGGCTTCTACATGTACGTATAATGCACTGAGTATAGACAAAAGGGGGAAGGGAGAGGCCTGCGGTACACCTCCCCCCACCCCCAAGTGGGTCGGGATCGCCCGCTGGGGGCTCGGTTTGCCCCCACCTTACACCTTGATTTTTCAAACTGTGCGTGATGTTTTCGAATAATTTCAGTACTTGCAGGACCGGATAAAAGCCCTTGTTAGTTTTTAGTATGCTCGTTTTGGAATATGAGCCTTGCCGTAGTGAGTTTTTGGCTTACATTTTTCGTTACGTTTCAGTATTTAACCTTAGTAGGCATAATATGAAACTATGGCATTAAAAATGCTATAACAGTTTGGATTTAGATCTTAAAAGATTAGGTTAGCCGCTTACCTTTATTTTTAATCTAAGTACCAATTGTAATTAGACCTTCGTTCAGCCTTAACGCTTCCCTGATAGTAATTTGCAATTATTCTGAATAAAAATTTAACATTAAGTTTTTTAAGAAGTTGGCCTTCATTTTTATTGTACTTTTAATCTCCTTACGGCATCCACAATAGCACGTCTAAATGATTAAAATAAGTATATCTAACTAGATCATTTACTTAAACGTGTACATCTACATAATAAATAATAAATAACTGAATAGTTACAATAGCGCAGTTTTTTTTTATGGTATTATAGTCGATAAAAAAACGGGGAAATTTAAGGCCCATACAAGAACCAACGATAAAAAAACTAAGTTCACAAAATAATCAATGCGGAATAAGTTATCGCTTTTTTTGTTAGTCCCTATGCATATGGCTTCTGCTAAATGTGAATCGTTTCGTTTTTTGTGGACCAATTTCTATAAAACTTTGCACACCGATTGCTTATACTAGCGGGATTTGAATAGAATAATTTCTATCCAGAAAAATTAAGACTTTCAATGGGGAAACGAGTAATACCGCAGTGCTTCTTAGTGCGTCGTCTAGTTCATTTATGAGCAATTCAGAATGTACATCCTCAAAATCAAATACATTTTTATAAGCCTAAAACGCAGTCCTTAGCTATTAAACATCTGTCCATTAACGCTCGCCAGCTATGTAAATTTAGATTTCATTATAATTCAATTCAATACACGAATTTATCGATCGTAACATTGGCTATAAATAAATCGTAAAAAGGTCTTTTATTACACGTAAAACTAAGCGTTAGTTAGCGATTATCAAGGATCTAAAATCTTGCACGAAATTGAGTAGAGATATTAAAATACATTAAGAATAGTCCTTACGAATAAGGCAGGTAGTTTACGTTCACATTTTTATAGGATATCTGGCTCCCATACTATAGTACCCCGTATTATGGAGCTCCTGTACTCTTTTTCCGAAAACATAAGGTTTACAATGTACTTATATAAGTTTTCTGTGTGTTGTGGTTTGTGTGTTGTGTGTTTAATAACTAATCGATTTATAGTAGGAAACAAACTTTCAAAAACATTTCTCTTTGCTTCAAAGCACTGGAATAACAACCTGGTTTCACGCACAGTTTATCAGTTTTTTGCGATCACTCTTAATTTTTAGACCCTGACCAAGCAGAGGAGTGTTGTAAGTTTAATGTGTGTTTCTGTGTCTGTGACATTGTAACTCCTTAACAGATATTTTAATTGTTTTCATAAGAATTTGGACAAAGTTGATAACATAACTCCTGTATTACAAAGCATAAATATGAATGTTTATCCATAAAGGAATTTTCAAAGCCTTATCAACAGATGTTACGATTTAGGTTCTTGGAAATGATTATATCAAGATATTTTTAGCTACGTTCAAGAAAATCTGCTTAGCCATTTAATGAATATCCTCCTTTATTATTGTCAAAGATAATATTTTTCCCCATCCTAATAATATCTAAGCCGCGGGGAGCCGATGCATGCAAGGGGCGAGCAGCCGTTCTAGTACTGGAATTCATAGTCAAGGTGGGGGCTCCTCTAGGGGATGATTCAGCCGCTGTGCGGCGAAGTCTAGTTTTATGCATTTCATAAACAAAATTAAGTAGCTCCCAATTCCACAATGAAAGAAGAATTATTCACAATTCAACCTCTATGTGAAAGTTGAATGATAGATTTTGGGGCTTTGTTCACCCCTTGACTATGAATACCAGTGTAAGTGGCGCTCCCTGGGGGAGGCCTATGTTCAGCAGTGGACGTCTTCAGGCGGTTAATGATGATGATGATGATGATGAATAATATCTAACAAATAGGGTATTCTTCATTTTTGTTTGTCTATACATTTTGCTCCATTCACGTAAACCTTCGAGTAGTTTATCACAAATGCACTTATCGCGTATCTATGATAACGTATAGGTTTTGCTACTATGCTTATCTTTGACATAGACGAATTCGATACGATACTATTTCCGAAAAATAGATATTTTGGTACAAATCGATTTGTTTTCGATAAATTAAGGTAGTTTTTGTAATAAAAAGAAGCGGTGTGTTATTTAAAACTACTTTTAATTTAATTCTTTATTTTAATAATCAATTTTGTTAAATATTATCTGTATTGCATTCAGAATACCAGGGCAATTCTGGTAGCATGTTTGGTACGCTATGGTAGTAGGCTTATAGAGCCTTACGACTGGCTTTTAATATTAATGAAATGTTTTTAGTTAGTTTAGCTAATAGCATTCAATGAGTTATAATCATCATCAATAGCCTGAAGACGTCCACTGCTGAACATAGGCCTCGCCTAGGGAGCACCACTTTTAGCGGCTGCTCGCCTTCTGCATCCATCGGCTCCCCACGGTTTTCACCGATCGTCAGTCCACCTACTGAGGGGCCAGCCTATGCTGCATCTTCCGGTTCGTGGTCGCCGCTCGAGAACCTTTATTCTGTTAGTTCATTTAAAATATTCCTTTCAGTTCTACGAGCGATGTGACCTGCCCTTGCCATTTCAACTTACATTTATTAGTAGTAGTTGATCAATGAAATAGTTACCCAATTTCAAAAATCCTATTCTCGTAAATCAAATGAACCAAAAACCACTACTAAAATAAATAGCGTGTCAAATAAAATAAGTAGAGAGCTAGGAGTACGAAAAACAAACGCTTTTCAAGTCCTCTAACACTGTAACATATTCCAATGCCAGAATATATTATATAAAAAACATGCCACCCCTAATTTGAATAACTGCACGGAATTCACGTAGGGGGGTGAAGCCATGGGAATGATGCAAAAATCGCGGCATTAAGCTATAATAAGGACAATGGAACACGAGACAGTGACTGTGCTCCGCATAAAATCCTAAGTGGGTTTACGCATGGTTTCGTGTACAATTTGGAAATCAGATTTATTATAAAAAGCAGTGAATTAGTTGTAAATAGTATCAAAACAACTTCAGAGTTAAAAATACGATGGAAAATATAAATAATACATAAAAGACCAAATTTAGACATTTTTGGAAGTTTTCTGTACGCAAGAAAATAAATTTACATTAAATACTGGAGTCGATTTGTGAAAAACAAAAAATAAGCAGTAGTTCAGATTTCATATTACGTAATATATCTCAGTTAACCTACACAAATACAATAAACGCAAAAATTCAAATAATCCCAAGTTTATTAATAAATTTTTCTTTAGTTCTCCATAAAATTCAACATCCCATTTTCTGACAAAAAATTGTCGCCATACCATATCCATTTCGTCCTCAATAACCGTTACACAAGTCTAGGCAACATCCTAGTTCTGTGTCGATAGCTGAAACGCGTCTGTGGAGGTGGGGGGTGGGAGGCTCAGGCGTGGGTTAGGCGTGGGTGGTGGGTGGTGGAGGCCGGTTGCTGCGCGACACATATAGAGGGCGGTCGATAACGAGGTTGCGCTGTGATGCGCTCACCGGCACCGACTCGAAAATTGGGAATTAATCTCGGTTCGATAGGTAGAGGGATTTGGAGCACGCTTCCTCCAGATGAAAGTGAAACCAGAGGCCTTTGTTGTTGGAATACTTCGTGATATTTGCATGGAACTCGAGTAGTTTACCTATAACAATACTGTTAGGAATGACTGTAACTGCTAAAGTTACTAGATTGTGAGGCTTAAAAATGTAGACCGCAACTTTATCGAAACAAAACTGTGTGAATACTGGTCAAATGTAAAAATGTAGCGCTGACAGCAACGCATGACTAGCCTTTCGCTGCGATCACTACTATGATGGGTGACCGCTACAGCAAAATGTGGTGTTTGCAACTGAGCGCTACCGTGCTTTGGAGGTCACGTTAAGCCGTCCGTCCCGGTTGTTAGACAATAGTCCTTAAGCTAAGTCAGAAGCCTTTAGGCGGCCTAAAAACCCTGATGCCAGGGCTGACCTGCAAGAGAAGAATGAGGAAGAAAAGAAGAACAAGTTAAAAAAGCTGTGGACTTGCAGTACAAATCATCGAATGACAATGAAAATTTCAGTACAAATACAAAGTATACATAAGGTTCATAGTTATAGAAATAATAATATATTCTATCCTAGAAATTTCCTTTTACGGGTGAGTTAAATTACTTCGCGTATAGCTATATCACAACTGTACTTTACAGGCTTCAAGCAACATCGATACGAAGGAAATAATAACCAGCAGGGAAGTTAAGTGGCCATGTCAGAATGAAGGCGTAACGAGGATGCGATGCGGCCATGCGGCAAACAAGATTCCTTACCAGGGAAGTGCGTGCGCTGAAGCCAGCTGGGGCAGAAGGGCATAATTGCTAAATTACTGCTGTTTATTGGATATATTTTATCTCACAGTTAATCTACTATTGTTATTTATGAAATCTACATTACATACATCATCCCTCCTCTTTACGATAAGCGTCCTTTTAATATGACTGGTGTTTATATTTAACGCACCTCAGGTGAATTAAGCCTCATTATCATCATCGTTAACAGCCTGAAGACGTCCACTGCTGGATATAGGCCTCCCCCAGGGAGCACCACTTAAAACGGCTGCTCGCCTCCTGCATTCATCGGCTCCCCGCGGTTTTCATCAGATCGTCGGTCCACCAAGTGGGGGGCCGGCCTACGCTGCGTCTTCCGGTTCGTGGAGTTAAGTTTACGAAGCCTCAGTAGTGGACGTCTTCCGACTGGTGGTGTGATGTGTGATGTGATGTATTATCAGCCGGAGGACCTCTAGGCTGAACAAAGACCTACACATTACGCTTACCAGGCGTCTTAGTGATCGCAATTCTACTAATTGCGAATGAAGATTACAATGTAGACCAGGAAGAATGCTGCTGACAATCCCCTTAGCTTGCTTTTACGGTACTCACGGGAAAAGAGTGATATTACTATAAATAAACTATAAACTAATCAACGAAAAGGAGTAAGCGCACTGGCTGACTGGAAGGTGTCAATAAAAATAGATCGTAAGAAACTATAGGCTTGACTTTTTTAAACATGAGAATCAGGGGTTAGCTTTTATGGCGTAGTATAGGAGTGTACGAAGAAAAGTTTTTAGAAAATCCGTTGGAAAATCTGAACTATAAATGCAACTCCTGTGGCACCTCGCAGCTTTAACGTCTATTGCTTCTCTATGAAATAAACGCCATAATGTTGCATAAATGTTTCCAAATTATAAACAGTAGGTCTAGTATCTACGTATTTCTGTTTCTACGAAATCCAAAGGCTAATTTTATCTTTTAGGTATAACTGTGGCATGTGTAACGTATGGACACCCATTTAAAATGTAAGTTTAGGTAGCTTATTACTTTTGTTTATATGAAATGTTAAGATGCTTTGATCTCTTATTCGGAATTTTAAAAGCTATGCAAAGCTTCTTTCCTTTATCTCTTTGATTTATTAAAATCATTTTATCAAAAACTTATAATCGACGAAGTAATTAAAATATTACGTGTTAACAAATATTCCACAAAAAGTTTGACTTATTGATTTAGTAGCCATAAATTATCAAATTTTATCGCACCGTACATAAATTAAAGTATCATCTTTTAGCAATATTTTATACACTTTATAGTACCGGTTAAGAAAACCTGTCGCCGATTCTTTCATCTCGTTAAACATTGATAGATTTGTATAAGTAAAGCATCAAACTACACTAAAGAAACTAAATATAATATTCTTTAAATGGATTTTTAATTGTATACCACACTTATCTGTGACTAGCTCAGATAATAAAACAAAATATTTTTTTGCAGGTATCTGCAACCATAGCTTATCAATTAGTGTTTATTTCTTTGTCCTAGCGGTCTACGTTTCGTAGACATTAGGATTTTTGGTACAGATCCGGATCAACCTGCATTCATTGCTCGCGAATGTATTACGTCTGGGTATCATTTGGCAACAAATTTTCACCCCAAATCAATATAAAGAGAATTAAATTAATATAATTTCTTAGAATTTATATATAAGAACAAATAGTTTCCGTTAATACCACGAATAGCGAGCGTAAGCCTGCCTACTAAAATTGTTTTCAGCCTCGGAGGCCTTTAACTATAAGCCTATTCGAGAAACCTCCCCAAGTGCAAACTTCCTTACCCCTCCCTCCAGGTCTCACAGAGCGACGGGAGTCACCCACCCTCCTAAGACACCCCTTCCACACCAAACCCACCCTTTGCGTCTAGCACTTGTACTGAACGACCTCGAAAACTCGGGACCAAAGAAAAATTCGACGTTAAGAAACAGTTAACAAATGGCCTGCAATTAAACGGCATTGTTGAGGTTTAAGGTCAGATTATTGTTTGCAGCCTGATGAATTTTTCTTGCCTTTCCTTTGGCAAAGTTCTTATAAAAGTGCGTAATTTAACATTGTGAGCGTAAATGTTTTCGGTGGAGTTTCCCGCTTTGTTATTACGATTGAAAGCCAACTTTGTGAAGGAAGCACGTGAAGAGCTCCTTTGTTCTTACGGACCGCGTTATGTAAAATCAAAAAGGTTTTTTTTAAACACGTGACGTGAGCTTCGTATTTATTTTTTGAAGTTATGACGCTATAAATATTTTGCTGCAATGATTATTTTCCAAAGGGTCAATGGAATCAATACACCGAAATCCAGACCAAGACGAACGTTACTGCCCACTTCTTGGACATTCCCTTAGCGGGCTCTTACTGTACCTGCGGGAAGAGATGGGGTGGCCCTATTCTTACGCGAGAACCAGGCATGATTCAGTCGTATGTCGATTATCAAATTAAAAAAAAAGCAAGAAGTTTATGAACATGTAACTAAATACAACGAAGTATACCGCAGCGAAAACTGGCACTTCCAGTAAAAGCCAGTTCCATTTTCCTATTCGCTCTTATCATAAAATGATCAAGTCCGCAGTTTTGTTGGTCTAAACGTAGACCGACAAAGGGAACGTGACGTTCTGTATTAACGGTGGTATTTGAATAAATATACCTTTGCTCGCGATGCGTGCATGCGTGCATGCGTGTTACCTACACGCTGATTCATATAATTGTATACGCAAACGTGGGTACCAATCTACGTGAGCTTTCAACATACTGGCATCTTTATGCTCTTGCGGTTTAGATGGATAGTTTTCAAGCTATTCAACAGAGATCCGCAGGAAAACTGATGACCATTTATCAGTTTTCCTGCGGATCTCTTAGAATCTTAGAATCAGTAAGTTGAAATGGCAATGGGCAGATCACATCGCTCGTAGAACTAACCATAGATACGGAAGGAAGATTTTAGCGCGTAATTGTTCTGGTAATGAACATCGCCTGCCATCCTGCACGAGCAAGAGAGCACACGATTACAATTGCCACTAGACTTAACGTGGTAAGGGTACTGGTCAAGGATTCAAGAGGCAAGCATCTTGCTGTAAGTGGCGCTATGTGGGGGAGACCTATGTTTAGCAGTGGACATCTTCAGGCTATTGATGATCCTTACACAATATGCGAAAGCAAAATATTCATGTATTTTTTGTGCGGCTTTTAAGTCAAAACAGGTGACCCGAACTAGATGAAATGTTGCACATAATGCCGAACTCAGTTATAATCAATTTTATAACAGAAAAATTAAGAGTATGAGAGGAAAATCTGCGATTCGTCTTATACATATAAGAAAATACCACAAACATGAAAAACAGACAAAAATAATAAATATAAAAACGACAATAATATATAAGTAAAGATATTTTCCGTAATAGATACTGCCTTGATAAATTACAGTAGAATAACACACATATTGTTATAACTTAAGTACTACAAAAACTTGTAATGAATCAATTAAAATTTAAGCGAAACCCACTAAAAGCTAGTTTTTCCTTAGTGTGTATTAGCTGCACAAAATTAACCAATTGCGCATGCGGACATGATCAAACATGCATTCGTCACTAGTTTTGAATTTAATTTTAACCATTAATTCATTACCTTGGCTTTTGAAATGCCAACAAACTGTAATTGTAACTAAATTATTATAGAATACATTACATTACATTAGAACCAGCTAAATGAATGAATTTAATTTAATTCTAGTTTCAACAAGTATGTTTTTGTACATCCGTGAGAAACAGAGTAAATTATTGCAAAATGAAAAATTTTTGATTGAAAGATGTTTGCGTAGCTGTAACCAGGCTTCTTGTGAATGTGATGTCTTAGACTACAGATTACTATATATGTTAATACTTAGCTAAGACTTTGCGTGAATGGACCTACCTCAGAAAGGCCAATTTAAACAAAGAAAAGTATTTTCATAATCAGTAGTTAAAAATTAACAAAAAAATCACAGATGAAATAGAACTATCCATTTTGGTATCTGTAAAAATTTGTTTCCGTATTTGTAGAGCTACGAAAACCCGAGAAATGATATTCGAAAATATTCAAAACAGATGCGCAGATGTGCAAAACAAGCAAAAGTTGCGTAAAACGGGGGAAAACAAAACAATTTTCGTATGCGGAATTGATAAAAAAATGCATTCGTCATTTGTTTTGAGCTGGGTTTCAACGAAAAATAGATAACCTCGGTTTTATTGCATATGTACAGTTTTATCTCAACGGCACGTGTAAGCGAGTTCGATGTATTTTGCATTTAATAATTAATTATCTTTATTTGTGCGCTGTTATTTTTCTTTGTCAACTTCAAAGAGGTTGTAACTTGATGATATTATAGACTCAAGTATACCTACTTAACACGCGTATATTAAGTTTTATGACCTTATTGGTGATAGTGCTGCTGTGCCATTTCCTATAAAACCACGGAATTGTTTATACCCTAGCGCGGGTGATAGAATAAAAGAGTAATTCATTTAAGTTTAGATTTATTTTATTTTTAGTCATTTTTAAGTAGGTATTATTTTTGTTTAGCCTGATAGCTCAGTTGGTAGTAGCTCTGACTTCTGAACTCTGAAGGCTGTGGCTTCGATTCTCACGCGGGACAAACAGTTGTGTGTTGAGCATAGGTGTTTGTTTTCTGTCTGGGTGTTGTATTGTATTCTATGTATGCATTTACAAACAAAAAGTATCTAAGTATTATATCAGTTATCTGGTTCCCATAGTACAAGCTATGCTTAATTTGGGGCTAGATGGCGCTGTGTGAAATGTCCACACATATTTATTTATTTATTTATTTATTAATCTTTTATGTTATTTTTTTTTTCTTAATTGTTAAGAATAAAGTAGGTACTCCTCTCTTACAAAAAAACCCTTCATCTATAGTTTACTTGACTTGTATTGACAAGGAGTGTAAGAGGAACATTTCTGCTTAATTAGAATTTATTTAATCTAGTTGCCTAATTTGAATACTATTTCAACTATTTAATTTGTGTGTATACTCTGCGTATATGGGCGTTTATACCAAGAAAAAAATAATGGGGGGCGAATGTAGCCCAAGCTAGCGAGTAATAGCTTACCGGTATCCCGTACCGCTTTCAACTGACGTGCCGTTATGGTTCAAATCCCATTCGGTTTCTCCCTCTATCCTTTTTACCATGGAGAAGAAAAACCGCCAAGAATAAAAAAAAATTGTGTTTCATTTAACAACCTGCACCTGGCTGGTATATTATGACCTGCACTTTCCCCTGAGAGATAAGGATAACGTGCACAGTGTCACACGAAACTTTATAATTATAGAGTTTCAAGTGCATAACATATAATTATTTATAGTATTACCTACGAGCCGCCATGACACTTAACATTAGGTGAACGACATAAATAACCATTGAAAAAAATTTTTATCGAAAGAATTTGTATTACGTGAATTAATCCGATAATTATATTAGACGACCAAGATAAGTGGCTTGCTATTTAAGCAGTTGATAAGACAGATGATGATGATGAACACTAAATAAACAATAATTATGTAAATGCACAAAATTATGCATTCAATGAACCACAATCCCCCGATAACGAGTATCGCAAATATCGTGAGCTATAAAAAAGTGTAGCGCAAAAATTATCAGCAGGACGGGTTCAACGACCTTTTTATCAATTTAGCAAGATTTCGCGGACATGCATGCATGCCCCATTACATACGCGATGTGATAACTCGTGATACTGAAATTTTATTGAACTGTTACATAACTGAGTCGTCAAGGGCAATTTCAAACTAACACAGGATAATAAAAGGTTGGTAAATCCATAATAAAATCAATTTAAATGCAACGGGACAACGCTACCAGCATTAGGTAGTGTAAAACGTCTGTATATACAAAATGTTTTAGTTGCAGAATAACTATGTAGGCAAAACATCATAGTAACATTATGTCTGGATTGCAGAAAGACTATGTAAGCAAAACGTCAAAAGTAAACAAATTATGTCTTAGTTGCATATTGACTATAATAGCAAAACGCCTTAGTGTCACAAAGACTGTTTAATAAAGACTAGATTTCAAAAAACTTGTCAGTTGCAGATTATAGCCGGCCTCCCTAATTTATTTTTAATCAATACGTTCCGTTGCTGAGCAAAAGTCTCCCCTAAAAATATGAAATTATAATTGTAGCAGTTTGAAATAAGGCTTACAACCAGCAAGTAATTGATAATTGAAATACTAACTACTTAATAAGAGTTAATGAGAGGTTATTACTTATATATATATAATTTATACATAGGGAACACTAATTCATAATACACATTAACAAAAACATACATATCCCGCAAACATCCATGTTTTTGTTTCATAATCTAGGTTACTGTTAGGATTAAAATAGGTATTGGCATGCAAATATTAATTTAAAATTTATGTTTGGCTTTGTAAAAATTCAATACTTTATTTTTAATGTAGACCTAGATTACATTTAGGTTAAGTAATCAGTTGTACTAACTACTAGTTGTGTAACCTACTTAAGGCTTTATCCTTTTGTTTCTGGCGAAAGAGGCCTGGATCTCATAATACGGGCCCTGAGCCTAGTGTGGGATCCAGGTGCTCTAATTAATGTATATGTTACCCACTTATGCCTATTTTCCAAATAAATGTATTTTTCATTTTTTTTCAATGATCACGTATTTTCTCGAATATTATAAATGATGACAAATATGAAGAGATATAAGTACATATAAGAAAAACATGAATCCTTGAATTCATATAAACTGGTATATTTATACACGCCTATTGTATTTATGTAAAATCCTTGCAAATATGCAAAGCTGAAACGGAGGAATTATTACTATGTTAAATCTATTTTTACGCATGGAAACTGCCGCTTGAATTTATTTCAAATTGATTTACGCGTAGTTTGTGACCTTACCGCAGATCTTCATACTGATAATGTTATGAACTATGCATAATACTGTGTTTTGAATACCTTGTGCAGATAAAAATAGCTATTCAACTTGATCATAGTCATAAAATGAGTTTTATGTTTAGTATACGGCTACTTATATGGGTTAGTTCCAATATATTTCCTGTTTAAATAGGATAAAGAAAACTTTAGATTGCGGGGATCGTGAATATCATGATGCTCTATTTCACGGATCCAGAATTTTTATAATAATAATTTAATGATTTAGATATCAAATAAATAATGATTAATTCGAATCCGAAATATACAGGGAAACAATTTGTATTTCTCTTTGGCTATGTTATTATATGCTTAACAATGACTTTAATTAAAGTATTTTAATATAATTTGCATAATAGCTAAACATTATTTCACTTTTTTTTCAGTTGTAATTTTTTTATTTCTGCTTTGAATTCTAGTCAAACTCCAGAGCCACAAGAAATGTTAAAGATTACTTACCCTCGCAGTAAAGTGTGACGTCAGCGAGGCTCTCCGAGTTCCAGAGGTTCGCGAACGAAGTGGCCAGGTTGGAGCCGAAGCTGTTCCATTTCAAGCAGTACTGCTGCTGTTGGGAATCCATGCCCGGGCCGCCTCGTATACCTGCCCTGTAACAAGAAATTAACGGTCAAAAGAAAATAAATAGATAGATAGATAAACTCTTTATTGTACACACCAAATATTAAATAATAAGTCACAAAAAATCCATCGATTTACAAGAAGTGTGGAACAGCCGGCGACCTTATCGCTAAGAGCGATCTCTTCCAGGAAACCTTTGGATGGAGAGGATTCATCAATGTCGTAACGGACGGGGTGCACATTAACTTTATTGCATACCTACTAATAGTTACTTGAGTAATCATCAAGTCAAGAAAATCAACTTCATCAAATACATCAAACGTATAGATATTAATTAATTTCAGGTGGACATTATGACGAGAAGACGTTTTGAATTGTACATTTTGACAATTCTAAGCGAGTACAAGTATTTACAAGAATCAGATGCGGCCAAGCAGTACCTAGTGTTTGAGACGAAGCCATTTCAATTCAGTAACGCAAGTATTCTTTAAATCCTATGATAGCATTCTTTTTAATATCAGGGTCCTTGGTTGTTCTTTTTCTTATCCAAACAAAATAAACAAGCAGCATGATCATGATAAATAACTATCGTAAGCTCAGAAAAGCAGATCTTTTTTCGTTAATTAATCTAATAATAATTAACTAATAATTGTCTTGAGTTTTAGTCGTAAGCACAAATATAGTTGTGACAGCTAGAGTCTGTGTCGAACAGAATGGCGGCTGTGAAGCCAGCGCGATACACTGCGCAGTAGCAACATTTAGATTTGCGCGGGAAGACGTAAGTGGTGTGTGCAACGCACTTCACAGCCGCCTAAACGTTTGGCGCGGACTCTACATGGCTTATAGCTTGATAATCATTATAATAAATGTGAAAAGAAATTAAAGTTCATTTTTTATTATAATGTGACTAATGGATTTTCCCCTGTATTTGAACTAAGTAATTATATCCAACGAGAAGTGCAAGAAAAATTCATATAGGTATCCCAAACAAAACTCTTTCAATCCCGATATGCAAATTCTTATTTTTCAACTTAATAAAACTTTACCTTATACATCGTATATATTATATCCGAAAAAAGATAAATCATTCAAGAAAACCCAACGTTCATTTATGATTTTCATTCAACGAAAATATGAGTTTGCTTTTCATGTATACGGTCACAAGCTAGACTTTAGTTCTCTCGGCTTTATATTAAAAGTTTGGTGAAAACGCCGACTCAACCCCCTCAGCATAAAGGCCATTTCTATAATTTTATCGTCCCGGATGGAAGGTCGGCCGAGCCACAAGGTCGGGTGAACAACCTACACTCTGACAAACTTATTTTCCTGCCATAAATCCGTATAACAAATTGACTCGAAGAAAACCAAAGGAATAGGAGCTAAAATAAGAAACTAGCGCATTTCGGAACGCAAAGTTAACTTTGCTAGGTTGTATGCATGATCGATGCTGGCTCGGCTGATGAATTCATAATGTTGGCGGCACTGGACATCGTTCTCACGCGTTTTCAGGTGAGGGTAATGTCATTATTGACAGGGGTGGTTTTAGAGGGTTTGGAATTTTAAAGCCTGCCTATTTCGGAGAAATTGAAAACGCTCCCTTAAATAAACGCCTTTCGTTATAGTTAATTCATTACGAAATGTTTACTAAAAGGTGATTTACAATCGTGACAACTAGGCAACTATGAACAGAGAATTTGACCCTAGTAATATCTAGGTTTAAATTAAAAATATCGATGTTATTCCCTAAACATTTCTAGTCTATAGTTTGGCTGTTATTTCATCTATGTTACTCTATTAAGTGACAATACGGTCGAACTGGCACGCTGTTTTGAATAGACACCAGTCTTCAATTGTAACTAATTGAGGCGCTTGGTGATAGACATTTCAACAATGATAGTGTGACGTTTAGGAGATGGTTGTTTTAAACGCACAACCTTATTGTTATGGTCTCCTAGGATTCTATATCATTGATACTAAACAAATCTTTGAAAAACAAGGAAGAAATAGTAATCTAGTATTGCTTAAGTTACCTTATGGTTTATATGGATCATATTAAAAACAATTAAAAAATAGTAATTTATCAATCTTTAATTTGACAAGTCAAACGCTTGATTACGATCAAATATTTTGGAGAACATGGTAATCGATGCCTATTTTTCAAGGCTACACGTCAGAACTAAGGCTCAGTTATCACGTAATAGAGAAGTTACTTGATTAAGTGCAGATGCAAAGCCGGCAGGTGGCGTTTAGTCGCTGCAAGTGCCGATCAATAGCGATTGACCTCGTAACCTGTTTTCCCCTATGACACTACAAGTTTAATGGAATGGTGTCCCGTAATTGCCGGTTTAATAGTACCAACTTTATATTAATTGTATGTACATCCGTACTGCCTTGAGTAATTGTGTAGGTTTGTTATTTCGTTTTTAACGCATGCAAACTGAAACTGTTTCAATAAGAAGAATAGTAAATGTCTCCCTAAATCAAACCTAAAAATAAGGATAATAGTATAACCTTTTTGATAAAACCTTTTATAATAAAAGACAATATTTTCATAATCAATCAAATAGAGGTAAGTTGCGTTGAAATGGCAATGGGCAGGCCACATCGCTCTTAGAACTGACAACCGATGGGTAAAAAAGGTTCTCGAGTGGCGACCACAACCGGAACACGAAGTTTAGGCCGGCCCCTTACTAGGTGGACCGACGGTCTGGTGAAAGCCGCGGAAAGCCGATGGATACAAGAAGCGAGCAGCCGCTCAAACTGGCGCTCCCTGGGAGAGGCCTATGTTCAGCAGTGGACGTCTTCAGGCTGTTAATGATGATGATCTATTTTGAATACGTATTTTATGAAATTTATGTTGAAAAGGAAATCAACAAACCGTTGATTTTTATTATCAATTGCTTTATCGTAAAATTAGAATAGTTTTATAGATGCAACTACTGTTTCATAATGATAACTCATTATTATATTAGACATGGAACCTTCAAGTTTCTACTAATCCTCGCAGAAAAAGAAAACCGATAAAAATAAAATATCATTAGCGTTAAAAAGGTAATAAACTACACAATCTTATCGGTTATATCAGAAACGCTTTAACATTATAATTTTATCACTCGTAATTTCCTCACCTTTTCCTCTTCATCATGAACGATGCCCACTAGCAGATTTAAGCTGTTTAAACTTTTTATTAACTACCCGTCAATTTAAATGTTCTAATTAAACACAATTTTGAATGACTAATCACTATTTTGATGACTATTCGTATGCAAGTCGCGCGCGAAAGCCTCACGTTTGGTGCACCGAGATCCAATGCCGTATCGATTGTTCGCATCCGAAGCCTAACTGTATATTTGCATGCGTGCACGTATAACCCCACTCTATTCTGAGCTCTCGTAGATAGACGAGCCAACGATATAATCACCGATAGGGGAGGCCAGATTACGCTGGCGAGTTTGGAATTTTGGACGACCCGGTTCCGCTATGCATTGCACGCGCAGGCGTACTAACGATGCCCCCAAGGGGGGCAGGCGGGAAAGAGAGGGGAAGTGCAGTGAGTTGCGCAAAGAGCAGCGGTCACTCTGCAAGTGCCATAGAGAAAGTAACAGTGACCAGCTTTCTTTGTTTGGTTGTAGTTGCTATGGGAAGCTCTTAATAATGCATTGTTAGAGGTCGATTGATTTTTTTACTATAATTACGGAGTTTTGAAGACGTTTACATGAAAATTGTATGGTTGGAAAAGCCAAACCAGATTCTAAAATTAGATAGCAGAAATTCTATTTTGAATCTATTAAAATTCAGCTGGAATTCGTTTAAATGTAAAAAAGATTGAATGTTCGTTTCTTTGTAACTCAACGTCGCTTTGTTATAGCTGAACTGCTTTACATATATAAAAGTTAAATATAGTGCGAATATATTGGTTACCACTATACAAAATAGTACAAGAATACATAGTGTTTTTCTGGTAAAACATTTAACTAAGGATTTTCTCGCTAAGCACTGAAACACTCCACTTGGATTACTTTTGATTTTAAAAAACCAACTGAAAATGTACCCTCTTTTTTTTGAACGGGCTAATGCTGTTGGTCTCTAACGACCTTTACAGCGTCACCGGGCGGGAAAATGTACCCTAATGGGTATAATTGATTATTGCGCTACGCAATCACTAATCAAATTTTTTTTCTGAAGTACCCTATAATTGCATAAGTACTTTATATTTATCCATGATGATGTAATCACCGGAAAGGCGTATCTACTTTTGCATATGTTTCTAAATAATTGATTGCTACATTAATGCTAGATGATAAGATTACGTATCTGTTATTAAAATTAGGTGAGAACTAATTAAACTTAGCCTAAAAAACAAACAACAAAATTGATAAAAAAAACAATCATTTCCGGTTATATTATTATGATTTTTCAAACTTACAATATAAAAACTTAAATATTCAACACAACAACTTGTGATAATTATGTTTATATTTTATTATTATGTTAATCTTGCAAAAAAAGGAAACAATGTGTTGAATTAACTAAACTCTTGGTTCTGGGTTGCCTGAAAGAATTCACTGTAATTAGTTGTAAATCATCTTTACAGATTATTCCTGAAATATAGTGTTTTAATAGAACTTACCTATCTATAAATTTTCTCTTCAATTTACCTCTGCTTGAAAAGAAACAGGACAAAAACCTTTATAACTACTTTACCTTAAGCTTAACGCATATTATTTGCATAGCCAGGCAACAACTGGAAAACTCTATATTTCATACTCTACGCACATAACGGTACCAACAAAGGCCTGCATCGACCGCTCTACCTATAGATACATCATTGCACTCTATATTGAATCCCCCCAACTCCCTTTCATTCCCCTCCCGGGCCTCTAATATACCTATAGAGTAGTTAGAGATGTAGAGATTGATAGCATTTGGTTTTGTAGAGTTTTGAACAAAGGAGAGTTTGATGATGAATTTCTACGGGTACCTATTTATAACGTGAGCTCGTCCACTAGCGGCCGCACTTTTTGACAGTTATATTTATAAGCTATTTATTTATTGTATGGGGAAATGTAAATGTAGAGTCACTATTAAAAACAAACTATCTACATTTCAAAAATGTCATGAATTATAATTAGAGATATTTAAATTTTTTTCACAGGCTATCCGAATAACTCTACGTTATTTGTTTTGTGAGCTTGTCAACTTTTTGACAGATATCAATATTCGTTATAATAATAGTAGTTATAATAGGTAATTGTTATTATCTAAAGGTATTTTATAATTATTATGTAAATGTAGAGTCGCAATATCAATGACATTACATCAGTTCTCTTTATTAGTCATAGTCATAGTCATAGTATTTTATTCATAAACAAAATTACAGTTTACAAGTCCAAATAACAATTCAAAATTTTATAAATAATAAAATCAATAATAACGATAATCTAATCTAACTATTAAAATCTATCTTAAATACTTATACAAATATATACAAGAAAAAATAAATCAGTAGTTAACTACTTTATTTCAAAAATTCGTCAAATGTATAAAACGTTTGCTCGACAAGCCAGCGTTTCAATCTTGATTTAAAGGATGTCAAGCTTAGAGCATCCGTGATGCTATCCGGTAGCCGGTTGTACACAGTTGGTCCCATAACGTGTGTCAGCTTGCTGGACTTAGACAAGGAGCGCGGGATAGCCACGAGCTTGTGTGCGTTTCGCGTGTTATAGGAATGGACGTCGTTATACTTTTTGTACAGGTCAGGGTGACATCGCACATACACTGCCACCTGATAGATCAGGATGGCAGGCACTGTAAGGATCCCCAGTTTCCTGAAGTATGGTCTCGCGGAGGTGTCTTGGCGCACCCGCACGAGGGCCCGTACGGCACGCTTCTGCATCCGAAAGGCGCGCTCCCAGTCCGCGGCGCGCCCCCACAGCTCCGTGCTGTACTGCAGTATGGAGTGCACCGTGGCGAAGTAGCACCCTCGTGCCACCTCCACGGGGACCACTCGGGATACCCGCCTGAGTGCGAAACATGCGCTCCCCACTTTGCCGCAAATCTTATCTATATGGGTCTGCCATGTTATGCTTCTGTCGATCTCGAAACCAAGGAACGGTATTATCATGGTAGGTGGTCAAACGCGAACCAATTCCACTATTACCACGAAAACTGACATGATGTGGGTTGTAGGCCAAGGCTACGGTATTTTTTTTATATCGGACTCAAATAGCATTTGACCACAAACTGATTAAACTATTTTCCCACTGTACCGTCAAGGGAATGTTCAGGATGCGAAGAAGCCAACAATTATGGAATTAGCTTTATTTATTTTTAGCCAAAATAGTAAACATTTTAATCTCTTAATTATGGACACTAACGGCCTTGTAGCGGAAGAATAGTTATTTAGTGTTTTGTTTCTCTGTAACAAGTTTGAAATAGGCAAAGATAAAACAAGAGAAAACATTGAGTAGGTATTCTATTAATAAGCAGTTCCTACGAGTAAGGAGGTGAAGCTTGATTAAAGATTGGATACATATTTCCACTACTTACTTGCATTTTTTGTAATATTCGCTTATTTCAGTCAATTGATAGAATGACATATATGAAATAGGTTTTATAAAATGCGAACCAAAACCTTTAATTATTCTGTACCTAAGTCACCATCATCATCATTAACAGCCTGAAGACGTCCACTGCTGAACATAGGCTTCCCCCAGGGCGCGCCACTTAGAGCGGCTGCTCGCCTCCTGCATCCATCGGCTCCCCGCGGCTTTCACCAGGTCGTCGGTCCACCTAGTGGGGGGCCAGCCCACGCTGCGTCTTCCAGTTCGTGGTCGCCACTCGAGAACCTTTCTTCCCCATCGGTTGTCAGTTCTACGAGCGATCTATGTACCTAAGTACATTCTACTTATAAAAAACTACAATGCCAACATTAACTTCGAGTCATCATTATCATCAACAGCCTGAAGACGCCCACTGCTAAGCATAGCGCCACAGAGCGCCACTTTGAGCGGCAGCTTGCTGCTTACATCCATCGGCTCCCCACGGTTTCTACCAGATCGTCGGTCTACTTAGTCAGCCGACTTACGCTCGCTGCATCTTCCGGATCGTGGTCGGTACTATTCAATAACCACATCAAAATCAGCTTTAACTTGGGAAAAAGACATAAGTAGTGTTAGTAAAAACGGAAATCTTTGAGTAGGATAAAGCTAACTCCTAATAAAAGCGGCGATTCATGCGCAGATCATTGTCATCATTCATAACTAGGTCAACTGGTCGAAATGCATTCTGCTCTACTAGTAGTCGAATCTCTCTTTCTACCATCTCACTCGCACTCAATTCTGATACGTAGGTTGAAGAGAGACGGCTACAGTCATGATAATGTCGCACGCATGCTGCGGTTACGTAGAAAGGTGCGTCCAATGCGGTTATGCTTGTATTTTACTATGGATTTCTTTTTTGTAAAACTCGAATTTTCGTATTTTAAGCGGCAGGATCTAATCCCTATTAATAGTTGTTTCAAAAGTGAATGTTGTCTATTTATTTGTGTGTATTTTATGCTAAAACGACTGAATAGATTTGGATGAAGTTTGCACACAAAATGATTAAGCAACCGAGATAACTTTTTTATCATTAGGTACTTAAGTATATTTTGTGTGTTTCTTAGAGTACAATAGAGTATGCCTCTATTCTTTTTTATTTATTATTTATTTATTTATTTATTATTACTGCATTCATGTACATCATTAGAATAGGTAACATACAATAACACGTATTATATAATACACAAGATCTTAAATAATTAGGTTGGTAGGTTGACATGAGCCCTGGAAGGGCGTTTGCAAGTAAGTATGTGTGAGTCAAACCAAAACAATATTATTATACATCAGTCAATTCTATGGTACATACATTATATGGTAGTCTATAACATTTATACCTATTGTTTTTCTTTTAATCTGCTAATTCTGTTAATTTTTAAATTGTTTTTATTTTATGAATAGATGGTATGTAGTAGTGAACGAATAGTACAATCTTGGAGTCTTCAAATCGAGGTATCTTCTAGGCAAGCGCGTTACACTCTAGACCGCATCGTCGCTTACCATCAGGTCAGATAGTGATCAAGCGCAAGCCTATTAACAATAAAAAAAAGAATATACGCCATAAGTCACCACGCCGGCCGGGATGTTCTCATATGGTTTATGAATATACCGTTGGTTCCCCACACTTTTTTCTGCACTGTTGCAAGAATTACAATTCTAGCCCGGCCTACTACCAACGATTTTTCTTGTTTTCTGGCATCGTTGAAAGTCACTCGAGTAAATGCTAAGCCATCCTGGCTCTAGATAAACATGAAATACTTTTAAACCCGGAAAGAAAATCATATAAAACGTAAGCTTTATGGCCTCTTGTATTATCTTAGCTCTAAACACCCATTTGGTCCCTTTTCTCCGCCTCGAAAGTACTAAGGGCGATGCGCAGTTGCGCAAGCGCATGTCGCAACCATACGCTTTGTGAACCGGTCCGCGGTTCTCACACGGCTTATCAGATGCATTTTTATTATGAATATATTGTACAGTTAGGTTCACAGTTTAGGAAGTAGTAGGTAACTACTGACTTATGATATTTGTTCTGTCTTTATAGGTCTATGTTATCTTTGAAAATGGAACTATTGTGAGATGGATTTCGGGGCTCTCTCCCTTCCCATGGGTGCCATAAAACCAGCCAAAAGAATATCCAGGGAATGGGCAGCAGCATGTACTACGGCGGCATTATAATCTACTGGGCGGTTATTCTGTATCGATTCCTTACTTCGAAACCACGCGAATTCCTTGTCTTACATAAGAAATCTGCAAAAGTCTATTCTCTATGAAACGAAAACTTTTGGCTCCACACATAGTGTATTTAGCCAGTGTCAAGTATTGTTATTTTTCATCGTTAAAGAATATATCACGTAAAGTCCACTGTTATAGTCATAGTCCAGTCTAAGTCATGCTCCAGTAAAGTGGTGGCAACTTTACTAGAAGCTCCTATGGAACTTTGGAAGCAACACGAAAACTCACGTTTCACCACATTATATCACTTGCCCACACTCATGCTTGTAATTCAGCACATAATGCGTAAAACGCCACCAATTTTAAACATTAATACTGGAAAAAGCACAAGTTTTGAGAAATAATACAATGCAACGACGTGAACATTTCCGCGTTACCGCCAAAATTCAAGAAGTAAACTTCTATCAATCTGCACTTAGCCAGAGTGTTGCATTATTACATACGTTACCTCCCTATGAGAGAGGGCCCACGTCTCAGCTGAGAGATCGTCATGGCAATTGGGATGTCTGATGACCATGATGCATATGGCATCATCGAATATTGGAACAAGCAATGATTCTGGATTTCTAAGTCAATAGGCTTGTTTCTTTGGTTTCAATCAGTCTGTAATTAGTGACGACGCGACTTTCGAGTAAAATCAGTATTTTTTTGGACTGATGACTTATGATTATTTTAGAGAATGTAGTGGCTGTATATACTAAAAACCATGTAGTATCAGCTGGCAGAGTAATGAGACTATTTAAACAGTATTTGCTGCTTTTTTTTTGTTAAAAATCTCACTTTATTACTTTAAAATCTTTTGAAGTAGTTAATAAAATAAATAATGTATTAAAATGTATCGTCTCGTTGGCTTTAAATTTACTTTTAAAACTTTTTAATCATTTTTAGTATGAATTTAAAACTTCTTTTGTAAAATACAATCCATTGAATTGAAGAAAATTCGCAATAATTGCAAATTAATCAAATTGGCAACAATTCGCAACGTAGCGCGTAGCCCGTAGACATTTCGTAGAGGCTCGTAGAGGTAAATGCAGTATTGCAATAAATGCATCGTAGACGTGCGAAAACGCTACGCCACGAAATTTTGTGATAACGATTACGTTTAGCGTAAACAAGCGTTTGCGAAGCTTTTATCAATGGAAATCAGAGAAAATTTTACTTGTTCTCAACTAGTTATTGCGTGTGGTTTTGCCTGTTTTAAGAAATCATTGTAGAATTAGGATATTAAAATTTGATTATACCTTACCTACCCAATTTTACAAGATCGCAATAATTATCTCATCACCACGCGAATTGCTTATCATTTTAAATGAATCAACGCCATAGTAATCCAAATATAAAAACGTAATTTTTAAAACCTAAGCTTTAATGCTTATTTTATATTTTAAGCCTAGCAACAACCTCATTAAGCAGAACCTACTTTCAACTTCCAAATTTCGAAAACGACCGCTGCATAATACTTATTCATTATTCAGACATCTAGGTCCATGCGTACAAACAGAATAAAACATGCGTGTATGCGTGTAGTTAGCATTGCAAACAAAAACTTTCTATTGCATCGCTTTTCCGGCACGAAAAGCAACGTCTAGACGCTATTTCTTTTGTAACTTTGAATTAGGCTTGGACTAAACTAACTCGTATCTAAGCTAGAGACATAAAATTGATGATTTTGCACTTAAGTTTTAGAGTTCCTAAGTTTGTATTAAACCTTCAACGACGTGCCTAACTGCAACGTATTTGAGCGAAAGAATGGAACATATTACCATACAATCTGGAGCTCTTCAAGTCACGATTGAATCTTCTACATATACATGTACCACCGTAGACCGCATCGTCACTTTCCATCAGGTGAGATTGCGGTCAAATGCAGGTCAATTCAGTTATAAAAAAAAACCTAGAAAGATAAGTGCAAACCTAAGAGTTGTTAAACAGTTGCAAACCGGCATAAATACTTTTGCCAGGAACTATCTACCACTACTTCATACAAACTAGTAGCTAAGCTAGTAACAGATGTACTAAGAACTAAGCTGTGCCACGGACGTCCGAACTGGTAACTAAGCTGTGTGTCAAAATAGAAAGTTGCAAAGTGCAGTGTCTACGCACGTAACTCATACCAGAATCGAGTATAAAACTATGTTTACCATTAATCATCACTGATTGGTAGATAAATAAAGTCGTGGGGAACTTCGACTTTTGACATTTAAAGCTAATCTATACTTATAATATCCATTCACTAAGATATTTTGATCTTTGATCCATTCTCTATTATTATTCTTTATTTAGGCCCCATGTTGTAAGGAATGAAACTTGCTTCCCGGTATTTGGAACGGTATTTTCTTTCACATACAATCTAGCTGTACTTATTCAAGAGCAGGATAAATAAGTATCTTCTGAGTAAGCGTGTTCCACCTTAGGCTTCATCCCCACTTACTATCAGGAGAGATGTGGCCAAACGCTGACCCATTAACAATAAAAATGTAGAAATAAAATATGGTTATTTATTTGTATCTCTGTGTTTCTAGTAAACGATACAATACAATTACTAAAAACTAAATTAAATCTAAAATATTTACTTACCTAAAACGAAAACTATCTAAACTTATAATATACACTTATAAATAAAAAAAACCGCATTTAAGTCGCTGTCTGTGGGTAAGGTGCCCAAAAAGCTGGCGACATTACCTCGTTGAATGGCCAAACTTAGTCTTTGACCGAGGTAAGAGCCAGCCCTTTGGTCACCTGTAGTTTCTATTGTTTCTATTTGTAACTTAACTGAAAAGTGTTAGAATGATTTATTTGCTTAAATGTAGGTATATATTGTAGGTGTTTATTGAGTTCAGCTTCGATGGCTTTTGTTATTTAGCAAAGATATTTTAAAGTTTGTATTTACCCATTTTTCTAAACAGAAAAATTATAAAAACAACTTTTCTATAAACTTTATTATCGTTGTAAAACATTTTGAAAATGTGCTGGATTAAACTGAGTGAGTGAGTATTTACGCTCGGAAACAGAAAATATTAAAATTTTACGTGCTCGTTGTAAACAAATAAATAAATCCAAATATGTCAAGCGACCATAATAAAATTATATTACCTTACGGTTACCTTGGCTAACTAGTGGGTAGCATAAAAGTTACTACTTGACACATTGACTTACTATAAAATGGACAAAGTATCGAGTCTAGATAAAATACTGGCGTGTGATATTTTTAACTCCACTATTTACTCCATAGAAAGTAGAAATATTGCAAATAAAAAGGTAGGAAGGTTCAATCAGCATTACGGGATCGTGATGTTTTTAACCTTATAAACAAACTACAATGGGACATGTTTAAAAAAAAACACTTTATAAGAACTGCTCCTTGAGGGCGTTATTAGTGTCCGATGCTGTGGGACACACTGAGGTACTTTAAAATTTATAGTTCAAATCATAAAATAACACGAATAAAAAAAGTAAATAAATAATATTAAAAGTCAGTTAATAACAGTTTAATTAAAATAGAAATTTAATTCAAAACTTGAAAAATATGTGAATAAACCACCAGCTTAATATGTAGATACTTGACCGGAATATAAAAAAAAAATCATTGATTTGAATTTTGAACTAAAAGTGCAAAGGTAAATTATAAAGATGTATGTTTTATATTATAACCTTAGCCTTATTCTATATAAAATGTTTATAGCATAATCAACAAGCATTTTTCAAATTTGAACCCGCATCCACCCGCCCTTACCTTAGGCCCTTACTTTGGCTTGACCTTAATTAAGACCCATTCAATTTATTTTATTTAAAAAATCTTATAATCAAAACTAACCTACATTTTTAAACTATAAAAGTTATTCAATAGAAACTACATCTGCGCGCACGCATCTCGTGTCACCGCGTGCACTATGCCGCCTTTCACTTATGCAGCTTGAAAGCGCTGTGTCTTACCTCTCTCTTATATAACGGAACATGGTCCCTCATTAAGTAATTAGCTTCTACGCGGCTGCTTCGATACTGTTCTTTAACGTACTTCTTTAAGTTATATTGTAAACAAAAAAGTGTATCGAAAACACTAAAGTGACCGATATAGCTTTTAAAATTAAAGCAAGCAAGTTGAAATGGCAATGGGCAGGCCACATCGCTCGCAGAACTAACAACCGATGGGGAAGAAAGGTTCTCTAGTGGCGACCACGAACCTGAAGCCGCAGCGTAGGCAGACCCCCCACTAGGTGGACCGACGTTAGGTGAAAACCGCAGAGAGCCGATGCACGTAAGAGGCGAGCAGCCGCTCAAAGTGACATTCTCTGCGGGAGGCCTATGTTCAGCATTGGACGTCTTCAGGCTGTTGATGATGATGATGATGAGATACTATAAGTTACTGAAATCATTTGAAAAGTTCGTGTGAGTGAGTGTCAGTGAATGAAGTGAGAATGACTGAGCGATTAAGTATCTCAGTAAGCTATTGTAGCTGTCGTCGTAACAAATCAACTGAATAGATACAGAAACATACATCGTCGAAATATTCATTCTTAAAACAATACTTTAACGTCTACCTCAACAAACTTAGAACATTAAATATAACAACATTAATTCAGAAAACAGCAATAAACACGGTAAGTAACTCTTTGTCTTAATTACGGGCATTCAGAAATTGTCGGTGAGTCAATTAACGTCTAAACGCCTCTTTAGCAACAAACCTATGATCAAAAATAACCATATAAGTACCTCTTATTACGAAAGTAGGTATAATTTACACTCGAACACAGGAAGTCGTCATGTTTTCAATTAATAGATGCCATTAAAAGTTCCAGGAGTAATAAAAACGTTGCGTTAAACTTGATCAATCATAGCGAGTACTTTTCATGGATGACAACTTTCGTTTGATTGCGTAATAGAGTAAAATTCAATAAATATACGCCTTCTACCGAGTTATTTGCATGGTGAGAAATCCGAGATTTATTATACTTGTTAGGGCAACGCAATATGCAACCAATGATTGTAGTGTGTCGACGAAGAGACGAGGCAAATTCATTATTATGATATCAATTTAGGCCAGTTAAGTAGTTTGAGGCATAAAGCCTAATCGCCCCTTTAAAAATATTAGGTCAGCATATTCAAATTGTTTGTGCATGTAGTTTATTTATCTACTTGCAAAAGCATTTAGTTAATAGCTATATGCCTTAATTTGTATTAAATTCATAAATTAATACTATACAGGCCACATTTTAAATGATACTGAGAATTTATTTTTGTGTAAAAAGAGACATTAAAGTCCCTTATTGGATTCTGTATAATTACATACCTTTTCTTTTTTACCGTTTTGCCTTTTCCTTTCCAGTTGGAATCTTTGAAATGTATTCTAACTTTGCAACAATAAAATCACGCCCTTTACATATTCCTAATAATTTCTAAAGGATATCACCCACCCTTCCCTTCCGCATTGAAATCACACTTGCCTAAATCTATTGACCATCTTCCTTGGACAATGAGAGACACCGTTCCGCGTAGGGTGACCAAAAAATAAAGCAACAGCCGGACTTCTCTGAATTTTGAAAGAAAATAATCCTTGACCCAAATTTGTCCTTCGTGTTTGAATGGTATACCAGTTTTGGATGTGTGTACCAGTTTTGGCTGTCCCACACAGGTTAAATTACGCATTGTTGTTTTGCTGACGGTAGTTTCTTTTTAGAACAGTCTGATTTCTTATATTGTTTACCCCGTGGTTTTATCCACGATTAAAGATTTGTTTCATTTTATAGGTTCTAAAAAAATTCTGGTGCTAAATATTTTCTTTATTGTACATGCGCCATCAAAAATGTACCCACTACTTCCACTTTAATACCTTTAATCTGATCCCTCAGGGGACTACACAGAATTCCCCTATTTGACTATTTGAAGAATATGTGTGCAATTCTTCATCCAAATCAGTTCAGCTGTTCAAACTCAGCTTCGATCCTTCAGCTCTTTTTATGGAATACTAGTTCGTCTAGGTAGGTACCTACCACCGCTCTGCCAGTTATTCTGCCGCCAAGCAGTAGTGTGCAAGCACTACTGTGTTCCGGTTTGAAGGGCATTGTCGCTAGTGAAATTACTGGGCAAATGAGACTTTATGACCTGATTACACAGTGTAGTAATCTGATTACTAGACTGTGTGATGTCTCAGGATGACGTGCGCAGTGCAGTGTCACGCGAAACTTATTATTTTAAAGTTCCGAGTGACACTGCAACTGTTATGGGCGGCCGTGTTGCTTAACATCAGGTGAACGACTAGCTCGTCACGTCATTCATTCTCATAAAAAAAAAATAAAAAAAAAATACTAAAAAAACAATTAATTATTTTCTATTTTAACGCCGCAATTATTGCGATCAAATTGTTTTGTTAAATAGCCAACATTGACTAACACCTTTTATTCTTCTCGTAAAACCCACAGACTAATAAACCAACAAAGAGTTAATGTTTCACTTTCATAAAAAGTAGGGATAGGGATAGCAAAATATTACCGTAGCTATAAAAAAATACGTCACGCTTTTGCTTTTTTATGACAGCAGTGTCTACTCCAGTGTATGCATACATTATATTTAATAACTATGGGCTATTATTACACCATAATTATTAACAGGCTTGAAAATGAAACTGTTTTAAAAGAATCAGATGTTAGGTTTTTCACGGCCAAGAGTTTAGCATTAATTTGTTCGCTGGTTCGCTACGCTGTGGTCGTAACCAAAGAATAAGGTTTTGGTGAGTACAGAAGTATCATTGTATGTAGTTATAGCTACCTATTTATATTCTTAACCAATGGAACGACGTGCAATAACAATGGAATTACAATTTAAAGTTGCACAAATGGCGTACGTCTGACATGTCTACAATAATTGTTCAAGGGGGCAACCACGTCTTATAGCATTATTACTTCAATATTACTTCAAGCATACATTGACAAATGACATAAAAGTAAGAATATGTACTTTAATGTTGCAGAGCCAGAGCAGTTTTGATGACGTCACGTTAAATCGTTCACTCAAATACAACTGTCATGCCATACGTTTACATCATGTTGACACTGACGTGCGACAGTGATGACGCCATATAAAAATGTAGACGTCTCGTTCACACGCAGGAGTACTTTATAAGTTCATGGTATGAATTCGAACAATATTATTGTAACTTTGAAATAATAATGCCATGAAACATTATGGTTTTGTATTAGCTTGTGGTAGCCCAGATTATACTATTATTATTAGTAGTATAAAGATGATATCGAAAATTATTTCAAATGAAATTTTATTTCTTTTTATTTATGTGCAATTTCCAGATTATTTTATTATTCTAAGGTTAAATAGTACAATTAACATTTACCCTCAAACTGAAATATCGGCCCAATCAATCTAAAAAATATTTCCTCTAGTTTTAATGATTACACAGACCCTTCTTCACGGCACAGACACAGATTCAGATTTTAATAAGTCCAGGAAAACTTTTTTCATTATTTATTAAGGCATAATAGAATTTCGATAAGAATCAACGTAGCGGACATAAGCATCTATTTAAACATTGCACGCGCAACGCATTGGCCTTGGACCTTACGTAACTGTCTGAGAAAGCTTCCAGGGAGGGCGTCCTTGAACCCCCTTCACCCCCCCCTGCCCCCCCCTTCTCATATAACACTCCATCACGAGGACCGAGCGCAAGGACAATCGAAAATGAGTATAATAATATCGAGTTTGATGGAAACTCCCGAGATTCATTTTCAAATAGTTGTTACTTAATATGGAGTTAATTAAGTCTATTTTTTAGTTAGTTTAGTATATTCACGCGTAGAATTTTATTCAAATATAATTTTGACGTTTCGACCAAGTTATATTGTCCGTGGTGACAAAGGGACATAGTATAACGGTGTCATTACAGTTGATTCGGTCTGATTTTATTTCTTGTATGAAACGCACAACAAATGCATCATATTAGATTGATAGATAATTTCTTTATTGAAAAAACCATTTTAATATTTATTTTTTTATTTATTTATTACTTTTTTACTTTGTCTTTTTTTCTTTTAATTACTTTTTTTTAAATATGATATTTTTTTTTTTTATTCACTAAAACACTAATTAGTCATTTATAGCTGTGCATTTAGTCATCAACACGCACATGGTAACAAAGACTGATCGTGTCATTCATCTCATATTTAGTCTAATTTTATTAATAACCACACTGAGCATCAGTCTTTTACGCGGGCTCTTTTTATAGAGAACCAAAGAACAATCAATTATTCTCTGACGTAAAACAGAATAGAAAAAATTGGTAAACACCTTTCGTCGCCCAAAAATATGCCTAAAAATCTTGAAATAAATTATTATCATTATCGTATTGCTTGTATTAAGCCAAGTCTATGTCATTACATTGCCTTGCAACTGCGATAAAAAAAAATTCTAATCACCCACTATCTCATATGTTAGGGCTAATATAAGGTTATCATTACCAATATTGCAAAGATAATGTAAGCATCCCGCTTCTAATCAATTCGTAGAACATGAATTAGATGTTGTTGTCATTAAAAAGGTGAGCAACTATCATTGGCGTGAAACACGGTTGCTTTACACTGTTTAAGGATAGTTGTAACTGGGACAAAGATATCAGAAACAGCTGATTGTTGATAAATATAAGCGAACCGCTTGACATCTAATCAGCTGACTGGTTCTAGCACTGAAATATTATAAATAATCGTAACACTACTGATAAAAGATGAAGACTTCGTATAATGTTATTTTAACATTTAACTACTTATTAACTCTCTGGAGAATTTAAAAATTATATAGTAGTATATTATTCATAACTACCTACACAGGTTTCCTTTTACTTGCTATAAACAGAAAACACATTTTCTTGACAACATCATTATCGGATCTAGTAATATAAGCACAAAGTAAACGAATCTGTTTGATGTTACATATTGAACGAGCGCGAAAAATTAAATTATTCATGAAAACGAATTTTATATACATGACCTAACCTCGCTTCTGTGTTTAATAATCTATGACCAAATAATTGAGTTCGGAATTTAAAAGTGCGTTCTGTCAACTGTCCTGCGCTCTGATTGGCTAATGCCGGCGTGACGTGCTCGGAAACGTAGGTCCAATCGAAGAACCGACCTTCATAGCACACGTATGTCTATATTCTGGCTTCTCCGTGTCCAATTATAATGCCTTATTATTCGAATAATAATTTAATATTCCGGTGATATCTTCCGTTGTTGGTATTGGTAACAGCTTTATATATTTAGTCTAGCGTTCGATTTACGCATTTAATTGTATTTAGAATATTTCTGCAAAATAATATGCCTAACTCTAACAGCTGACTTATTCGTTATGTGATTGAACTAAGATTCAAACAAATCAAGACTAAACACTACAAAGTAACTTTTTTACTGTATCTAAATTGGCCGTATCTTCAGTACCTACACTATATTAATTACCAACGTGCTGTAGCACTCGCAAGCTTGCGTCCAATGACATACGTTTTTATATGTAAGTAGAGTAGGTATAGTCTAGATTTAAATTGTATAACCGAGGTCTTTGAACTCTAGACTCAGTTTGAAAACAATCAGCTAAGTCAAACTTTTAACTATGAATAAAATAGTAAAGTAAAAATGTTATTACTTTGTTTTTATCTAATAAATATAAATAAATTGTAAGTTCATAGAGTACTCTAGGTATAGAAACTAGGTACGTAATTTTTTTCACATCTACGTACAACTATATTGTCAAAAAATGAACAGCTTTATATTTAGACTTGTATAGGGGTGCCCACGACTCAATGCCGTAATTAATAATCTTTTAATTCCTATTGGGTTCCATTAACCTTATGTACAGAAACAATTCCATAGTAGTTACACCCCTACGCTGATAAAGAAAGATACTCTCAAGTATCAAACTGGTACGTCCAGTGGTGCGTATCGTTGTGCTATCTGTCAGTCAGTCAGGATAAAACGGTATTATTAAAATCTTTTGATTAATTGAATATTTTATACATTGATGGTTAAAATAAAAATAGTGAATAAAGCTGCTAGTTATCAACAAAATCTAGGTATCACTAATAGTGATACCTAGATTTTGTTGTGATTCACTATAGATCTATTGGAAAAATGACTCTAACCAATAAAAAGTAGAGTTCCATTATGATGTGAGCGTAACTTTAAAAAAGTTTCGACTCTATCTGTATTTTATTCTAACACTACCGTAATGTGTTTTGGTAACATTTTCAGTACTCTATCGTGACTGCCTTCATAATAGAGTCGGTAGAGCAGCTAATTGGATTAGCCACGTTACAAACTCCGGTTAATTAGCAAGTAATAAGCGTTTAGTAATATGAAAGAAATATAATTTTGAATTGAAAAACATGACGAAATCATTCCTGTTTTTAAAGATATAAAAAAGGCGCATATTGTTGTTCTGTTTAAGTCTCAATTAAGTACCTGACCCAAAAACTACGAGGACCACGGTTCTACTACAGTCATCTTAGTTGTTTGGCCTCTTGATCTAAGAAATCGTAGAGTCCACGATTCGTGTGTGTTTGTGTTTCGTGTGTGATGTTTATTTGAGTAAATAACATCTTAAAAGAAATTACCTAATACTTTTTATGATATGATCAAACAGGGTAGCTTCTGTTTACGTATGTATTTTACAATCTTGTTGTTGCTTTAAGATTTGTACCTGAAAAACTCTAATATGGATGCACGAACTGTACAATGCAATCAATTCATTCATTGAAAATTTTCTAGGTGAGCGATGCTCTACTGCAAACCACAGTCGTCTAACGAAAGCCAATTTTATGTAAAAAAAATTGGTATAAAGTTATAAAAGACACGTTATTAAACAGCGCGTTAATGACCATGAAGCTGCTTTGAATTAATTAGCCACTAAGATATCACTGTGCGTGTAGGTATTGGTACGTTTGTTACGTTTATTTAGCTATAAAGAACAACGTTTAGATATAAACCTACAAATCCTTGGCTACAGTATGTAAATGCGTGTGTTCTTAGCTAAGGTAAAAGTGATTTGCTAAGTTTCACCCTCTGGGCGAAATAACCACTAAATTGATCGACCAGTGGATTGTTCCAGTGGCTCAAACTGGAATAGCCAGCCCTTATCTTAGCTTCTTAGTACATTACGCGAGTGAAATTGTCAATTTGAGAAAAATGTGTAAGTTTGTTGATATAAATTAGAAAGAGCCCCAAAAACTTCTCGAAAACAATTGAACACTATTAAAAGGTACATGGAAGATTTAGATCTAGGAACTATATCAACACCCAATTTAATATGAGTGTGAAAATCGTCGAACCGAATTGAATAAATGTCCCGAATGATGACAAGTACCGACAATACAAAGACAGAGTTGTTTAGAAGCCGACTATTGGACGTAGAATGAATAATAGTTACTTTACAATTCGTTATTAGACACTCGCACTAACCGGCTGGGTATTATGTTTACAATTGACTCAGCCATCTCTTAGATACACGATAATATTATGAAAGCAAATTAGATAAGCAGACTCGCAGTTTGAAACGTCGTTGCATTAACCGCTCCAGCTCCAACCGATATTCAAATTATCAGGCTTGGTAACGCACAGTAACCTCGAACGGGTTGTCGAAACATTGGGCCGTATCTGAAGGGCGTAAGGTCGAGTATCGAGGAAGGTAGCATAGAGGCGCGAGCTTAGGAATAGATGTGGACTGCCGTGTGCAGAAACGCACACGCAATAGAAGGCGGTTAGCGATGACCGCGGCCGCGCGGTCCTAGGTGCTAATAAGCCGGCCATGGGCGGCACGGGGCCGCTTTGACAGTTTCTATGCAAATGTTAATGCGTTGCGAGACCAGTTTTCGCCTCGCGGAGCGGTTCCGGGCCCGCTCTTGCGCACAATCTATTCACGAACACAAATCTAAACCTTAATGTTGCCAAACTTGATTTTTTCCACAAATTCATTAGAAATATAATTTTACAACATCGCAACGCGCGCAGTTCGCAGGGCTCTACGAGCGTAGGCCGTCTATGGCGGACGATTCACGTGAATCATAGCAGATAACGCACTCGTAGCTCGTAGTTACAGAGAAATGTTAGAAACCGGTCTGCTGAGATTGCGCAGAAAGAATTAGTGATGCAATATAGTCTAACAAAAAGTATAAGATACGGTTGTCTCATTATCAAGTTCAATAGCCTCGAACTGACAGCACGTGTATGCAAAATTTTCGGGGACAGTAAGAAACTGCGCAAAAACATCCTCTTGCTAGAACATTATAAGGTGCAAACTGCTCTACACCCTCGCACCTATTAAAATGTATAGAATTCCTCGGGGTGTCAACACATATTTATCAATGACTCGATAGCTCCATACCTACCTACTTTAAAACCATTCAGATTGACTTGCAAATGAGGTTACTTGCGACACATTTTTCTATAACCCTAATGCGGTTTCCTGGTCGCGCCCAATGTCCTAGGAAGCTGACCTCGCCGAGCAGTTTAGCTAAAAAGAAGAAAATCGAGCAATACTTTCCTCGTATCCATAATGTATATTCCAACAGTCCTTGTATCGTATCAGAAAACCATCAGCGCTCTTATGAGCTATGCACAAGTTTCATAGTTCGGTACACTGAATGTGCGTCGCGTTGCGTTCACTAGTAACACACTGGGTTCACTGGAGTGGCGTGCGGCACCGCGCGATCACTTCCGCATGTTGCAGCGGCGCGCGCGCTCGCTGGCTAGAATGCCGTTCGCGTCGCTCCTAGTCGTGGGGAGCCTCGCTCGCGAATGCGACCGCCGAAAACTCTTCACGCGGCCCGAATGCAGAAAATTCGGACGCGCTGAGTGGGGGACGCTCTACGACTATCCGAAACTTGCGCGCGTACGTGCAGCGCTTCGCTATGAAAAAATCCAAGGTTAACGCGCGCGATGCCAAAAAAAGACTCACGCAAAATGAAAAAAGACGGCTAGAGCGGCGCCCCTCGCGGGCCCTCGGAGTCGCCGGTGCACCGACTCTGCACGCTGCGAGGCCGCTCCGGGCCGCATTCAGCACGGCCGTGCTCATGTACCGTAGGATGTACTTACTACTCGCCGGCTAATTCGATAGCGAAACGATCGGTGAGGTGTGCTACAGGAACGGTAGCTACGAGGACTTATTTATTGCATATTCAGGTGTTTACTTTATTTCAGATCTTTACTGTATATGGCACAGAACACTATCAGGTACTCTTACGCACGTATAGGCATACTACAATATGTTCCATGCTCTGAGGTGGTGGTAGCACCTTTGGGGTTTGTTATCGGCATACGTATACTTACTAAGAGTAAAAAACTGTATCAATGACTTATTCTACCATAGCGCAGGTATTTATTTTACATTTTTAATTGTGATGTACCATTCGTTTCACGGTTCTCGACTTCGTGCGCTTTTCAGAAAATGAAACTGTTGGTTTTAATATTTCAGTAGATATTTCGTCGTGAATGAAACCTATAGGGTAAATATTTCTGGGATAAAATACCTAAAATAGGTAAGCGGTAAGTTGGAGCTACGTTAAACAGGATAAAATAGACTAATATGAACTTACCTAGCTGAAACATAGCCGTCACACAATTTTTTTTCTATGATTAGTTTATTGTTGTATATGATTATTCATTCGTTATTTCCTTTAAAGGCACATTTAATTAATATACAAATATTGTGAATACCCAGCATTACACAAGTATGTGACTATATTAATCACTAATTTCAATGGTTTTTTTTGCGGACCAAAAACCAAATAACAAATTTATATTGCGGACACAACTTATTCAGTTCAAGTCGTTTAAAAAGGTGTTATTATGCGTTCCTAAACGTAAACTTCCACAAGAATTATCGACATGGCGTCTCTACGATAATAGTCGCAGCAAATTGTTCAAACAGTAACGCGGCGCGACCTCGAATATTTACTACATTGCTTCCGTAATAAGATAAAATATACTTATTAACTTTTCTGTATCAATACTGTATTATATTTCTATATAATTTATAAGGGGCTACGTGCCTAGAGAATCATTATTTATTATTACTAGCCATGATCTCTTACTGGTGGGCAAAGGCATGCCCTAATTTTAGTCTTCGCGATTAAGGGCATTATGGTCCAAACCGGGCAGTGGAAATTAAGCTCACACCTTTATCTGGGTCTCTCGTGTCGTTATCTGACGGTCTGTGGTGTTCACATCGCCGTCATAGCTCACAAGTCATCTGGACATGCGGCAGATTTGGCTGGCCCAGTTTCACCTTCAGGCAGGAAAATATAACGCTCAGACACAGAACAAACATCGATGTTCATTACAAACTTTTGTCCTGGGTGGGAATCGAACCCACAACCTGCAGTTTAGAAGGCAGAGTTAATGCCAACTCAGCTATGAGGTCAGTCCTATTTGAGTTGATAGTATGAGGCCGTTCTGTGTCTGGGAACCATAGTCCTTACAATTCTTGTATCACTATAAGATACAAGGAATCCCAGTTAGGTTTCAGGGCATATATGTATGCCGTCATTGCAAACCGCTTGAGAACCTTATCCTTCATGAAATTGGTCTCAATGTGCGTATTAGTACATAAAAGATTACCTAGATTGCAGTTCTATTGGGCCTCTGATATCTATCACTTGTTTTTTTTACTATGCAACAAAAACAATAATGTACATGGCGTTTCCTTATCACGAACGCAAGGCCACCTGAATTATGATAACTGTTGAATTAGGATACAGGATGTTCGATTTATCATCGCGTACTATTTGATATTCTGTGGCAAGGTTGTGGTACATAGTTCCGTTGCGGTCAAATGATTGTGTCACAAAGCATAGACCATTTCCTAGAGCGTGTCTGATTGCCATTTGATGTTTACTAAAGTATACGTTAATGAATAAAATAAATTATGTATTGTCACTTTCAGAAAATTCGTTTAACTGAAACCAACTTTACAAGTATCAAAAGCTTAGTTTAGTTTTTTTTTATAGTAGTAGTTAGTTTGACAAACAAAGGCATACTGCCAGTTAAAAAAAATTATAAAAATCAATGTATTTAAGTAAGTAAAATGTAACGTGAAAAGCAAAAGGTATTGACATTTTTAAGTAAATCTTTTAGTATGTAATTCCTGAACCAGTAGTTTTGTTCACAATAAATTTCTAAACAACTCCCGACTTCATTTATCAACGCGAAGAGCTAATGCTCTTCAAAGTATGTGTAGTTAATGGTCTTATATGAATTAGTCGTAAACTTATCCAAAAATTACACCTAATAATAGTAGTATTTACCACAGAGTTGCACCACAGAATCGCATTTGAAACTTTTAGTCATACGTTAGAAAAATTCGAATAATTATGGAATATGCATACGTCGCGGCAGCAAAGCGGCACAAAATCTTTGGTCAAAATTTATGAATCAAAAGCAATTGTGGAATCTGGTAATCTACGGCCGAATTAGCAGCAAAGCATCAAACCAATATTGATCCACTTGCGTCAAGTCGGCAAGGTAAAAAAGCTTGACAAATGGGTGCCCCACGAACTTAATAATTGCCAGCGTGAAGTACGCGGCGATCTCAAGACGTGCGTGTAATCGAAGCTCCGGATCGGAGTTGTCTATTCTGCATTGTGCCGTATTGCTTGCACCTGTAGTGGAAGAGAGAACTTTTTTTCAAACTCTTATTGTAATGGGCTTGCGATAAATAGTTATAATATTAAACATTGTGCACTTTGTGATTTTATTTTATAATTATTTAATTTAAGTACCTAACGACATTTGACTTAGTAAAAGTGCTATGAATAGCCTATTTGAAATAAAACATTTTGATTTTGCCTTACACTGCTGACCACACGAACGAAGGAATTTTGAACCACATCGTTACTTACGACAAGAATTGGATTCTGTTTGACAACCGCAAGCGCGTGTTAGACATAGGTTGTAAAATAGGAAACCACAAAACCTATAATAAATGTAAATCTTAAATTATTATGATTGTGATAAGAGACAAACTTACTTTTATACCGCACCTCAATGAGTGGAAACTCGGAAAGTATACGAGCGAGCGCCAAAAAAAAAATTAAACTCCGCCTAATTTCGTTTCATTTCAGTGTTTATATTCAGCTTTGATAAGGTGCTTAAGTTGTTTTTATTGAAGAATAAACAATATGGATGGACCACTTAACGAGTCCTTGTAAATATGCAAAAATAAGAGTGTCACTAACGCGTTGCTCTTCCTATTTACATATTTTTAATTTTCATCACACTTCCGCTAGAGTAAAGGTAGGTTAGTTTTCATAGATGTTATAGATTTTTCACCGATACAGCTCTTAGAATTAGCAAGTTGAAATGGGCAGGCCACATCGCTCGTAGAACTGTCAACCGATGGGAAGAAAGGTTATCGAGCGGCGACCACGAAATGGAATACACAGCGTAGGCCGACCCGCCACTATTTGGACCGACGCCTTGGTTAGAACTGCGGGGAGCAAAAAGATGCAGGAGGCAAGCAGCCGCTCAAAGTAACGCTCTTTGTAGGAGGCCTATGTTGAGTGGACGTCTTCAGCCTCATGATGGTGATGATAGATTTTTCTATTTTGACCTTTTTTTATGCTAATTTATTTTTCGGAAACCGAGTCCCAGTAACTAGTCGAATACGATAAGCAAATTACATCATTATTTTCTATGGGGTACAGTGTAAGTGGCCTTGTAACGAGCTGTCAATAATTAATGTTCCATAAGGATAACTTACATAGTGCCCGATAACCTTGTAGTTGGGTAAACAAGTCAAGCCAACAATAGTGCGTGTTAGTTAACCAGAACAATGGGCAAGAGGTGTGGAATAACGCATACATATTAAGTTTTCCTATATTTCAAACATACTTAATCCATTTTAAAATATCCTTTATTTTAAACATCTTCCACATTAAAATATCCTTTCAAAAGGGGATTAAACCGGTCTCAGTCACCTTAATTTCATGTTGAGAAGTACAAGATTACATATTTTTTCCAGTTCTACATTATCACAGCCTGAAGACGTCCACTGCTGAACATAGGCCTCCCCCAGAGAGCACCACTGGCTGCTGGCTGCTCGTCTCCTGCATTCATCGGCACTCCGCAGATTGTCGGTCGGATTGTATGCTTCCACTTCCGGTTCATGGTCGCCATTGTTTCAGTTAATTCGTTTTTTTTTTGTAATGAATGACGTGATGACCTCGTCGTTCGCCTGGTATAAAGCGCACGGCCACCTATAACAGTCGCAGTGTCATTCGGTACAAAACTGCAGTTTCGCGTGACACTGTACTGCGAACGTCATCCTAAGACATCAGAATAGTCAGATTACTAGACTGTGAGATCAGGTCCTAAATTCTCATTTGCAAAGTAATTTCACTAGCTATAGTGCCCTTTAAACCGGAACATAGTAGTGCTTGCACACTACTGGTAGGTGACAGAATAACTGGCAAAGCGGTGGTACCTACCTAGACGAACTTTGCAGGAACGTCCTACCACCTAATAATTGAGATGTTTAGTTGTTTTTAGTTGTCTGAAGATCTTTATCTAACCTTCACCAACATGAGACCACTGCACAAGAGTCATCACGGCCGCCGATAACAGCTGCAGTGCCAGGTAATTCTAAAATATAAAAAAGCAAATAGAAAACAAGGCAAAAAAGGAAATGAGTTCTAAATTTTTTCATGGCACCGCAATGCGTACTAGACATCAGCACAATGTAAGTAATAGGATTACCTAGACTGGGTTGTATAGTTTCATTTGTCCAATAATTTCACTACAACGCCCTTCAAATCGGAATTTATTTTTTCATACAAAAATACAGCAGTGCTTACACACACTAATGTTTGGCGGAATAATCCATTACTGCGAGCATTTCAAGATATCATACCGGAATAAACCGGCAAAGCAATTATTGATACCTAACCTACACCACTACCTTTTTACCACCTTTATTGGCTTTTCCCTTTTTTTCGCACCTTTTGTATGTTTAAATAAAGAGTTTATTTATCTATCTTTTTATGTCTATCTGGCCAGGCAAACTTTGGAGAAATGTCCGACAATCTAGCCTCCTGTTAGACGATCGTGTAATTACAACAAAAATGAATGGTTTTTATTTTAGAGTATTTCAATAAGCAGCTTACGTCCATAGTTACTGTGGAAATTTTTAAATGAAAGAATTTCCTCCTGTTGCTTTGCTATCAAAGTTCCGTAGTCACCCCACTAGTCAAATTCTTTGAGCATTTAACTAATGGAGATGTGAACGTTGTAATCCGCGTACATTATTTTCTGCCGATTTTTACGGGCAAGGTAAACCCGTATAGTATAAGCACACGCGCAAATCACGCATGTAAACACACGCCGCACACCATCTTAATATACGCACACAGTTATAAGACAGCGTAGTCACGTGTTCAAACGCACACTATGATAATGTGTATAACCAAAAGCGCGTTATGACCAGCTGAGGGGTCTTGCCTTGCCATCTCCATTTTATAATGCTCAAAAAACTAGATAAAAAGGCAGATAAAATGTACTTACGCTGACTTTCAGAGCAAGTTTAATAAAATAACAGCACCATGTACATTTGCAGGGTTAACAAAATTCTTGCAGGGTTATCTTATCATTTTAGGCACGCACACTGATTAGATGGCTGCACCGTTGTACGTCGGTTTAGGCAACATAATAAATAGGTATTCATAAAAAATGTAGACTTAATAGGTGATAGTTATGATAGTTGTGTGTTTTTTTGGTGTTCAATAAAGTATTATTGTATTGTATTGTATACAGATATTATAGGGCGCGGGTTCAAATTCCGCTAAAATTTTAAGGACTATAATATCTTTATAGGTAGATATACCTTAAGTATTGTTTACATTTAAAAAAAATCATTCCTATGAATTATGATAGTACTGTCGGTTCACCCCAATACATTCCCACTGCTGGAACAGGCCTTCCCTCACATGAAGATAGAGCAGGTCATAATATACTACGGAGGCCAAATGCCCACTAGGTCGATCCATCGAACCCACAGCCCTCAGTTCAGAAGGCAGGGTTACTACCAACTGAGCTATCGGGCCCGTCAAATCCGCGTGATTCAGATAGTTATTGTTCACTAGCTTTTGCCCGCGGCTTCGCACGCTTGTGTTATGTTATTTTTACGTTATAGTCTAATAATAGATCATGCATTTCGTACCAAACAACAAAATCCACTAAATCTTTTCGAAGCTGAGCACAGTAACCTGTATTAGCATAGGTATAGGTATAACGCAAGCATAGCCGTGAGTGGAAGCTATTTAAGCTATTACCTAAAATTAAATGTTTTGAGTCTAATTTAGATTTATAACAGTAAAAGAAGTTTCAAACAAAAAACTACAATTTTATAAGTACCTCTTCATATTACAACAAAAAGAAATCATCATCACTTCACTCAGGTCTTTAACAGAAGTTTCAGTAAGTTTTGTTTAGGTAGTAGTTACCTAAGCAGGCAGGTAGAGTTTAGAAAAGTATGGAAGAATCACACACGATGATCCTGTTTTGCTCAGTTTTACATAATTATTATCCGCGCGCTTTTTGTTCCATTTACCACATTTTTTATACCTTCTTAAGTTTGGTTCCATACAAATTGATGAGTACCTAACTACCTACACATAGCCAGTGTCAATAATAAGTTTATAAATTGCTGGAGATATGCATTTACCTGTACGACGCGTACATAATTAATTTTCTTAATACTAATTAGGAATTACTAATACTAAACCACCATTCCTTAAAGAATCGACAATTATAATTATTATTATGTCCACTATTTTCCACGCTGTCTCATTCCCAACATACCTACCTAGTGATGAAAGTGAGGAAGTAGGTTAAATCGTCATTACATAATTATTACTAAGACCCAAGTTACTTACCTACTATAACTATAAACTTCTTGAAGTAACCGAGTAATCAATCATTTTCTGCTCCCGTGGTTTATTTAAAAGCACACAGATCTAAAATATTTTAACTATTAAAAACTTATTACAACATGTAAGAAGAAGAAGAAGAACAAATCAAAAACGAACGAACTTTACGCGCCATGTTGTTAATTCGAGGATACAATTTTATTGCCATAATGATACCTACATATTAATTATTATTTCTAAGTACCTACCCTTTTTAAACATTTTTCATCAAATATTTCGTATCATTGGCTAAATACAAATAATAGCACCTCCGGCTTACTTTAATGCCAAAATAAAAAAGGTTTAAAATGCGTAGCAATGATAAGGGTATATAACTTAAGTAGCTATAAGTACTACAGGGGGTCTAGCAAAGATACCAAGCACTAACGCTAACGCCAAACGCTAACTCCGAAACTGTATTGAAATGACATTCGCTGTGGAAAAGTTAGCGATTTCCAAAATGTCATCCTAGTACATTTTGGAGTTAGCGTTAGTGGTTGGTTTCTTTGCTAGACCCCCAGGTACCTTAAAACTTCCTTGGGGTTGATCAAGAATGTAGCAGTAGCGCTAAAATAATTTTACCTACCTAATTAGAATGGTAACGTCTAGTTAGTTCATGTAAATAATACATTTTACCAGATCGCCAATAAAGAACATTACTCCCGCCAAAACCCTATAAATCGAAAACTTGAATAAAAATGTAAGCTTCAATATTGGCTAAGTATGATAATCGTGTGAAGCCTTATGAATAATTATAAAAAGTCTAAGTACCCACCCTTTTAAACAGTTTTCATAAAATACTTCCTATCATTGGCTAAATACAAATTTTGTCTAATGCCAAAATAAAAAAGGGTTTACAATGCGTAGCAAAAGCAAGGGTCAATGGGCACAGATTACTGAATATGTTACTACTAAAGGTTAAGCTATAGGTTCTATAAATACAATTTTAAATACTTATTACGAATGGTAACGCGTTGTAGATTTTTGAAAACTAATACATAATACCAGATCATCAATAAAGAATTTTGCCCTCTCCAGAACCCAATAAATCGAAAACATGAATAATAATTTAGTTGTGTTTCAATATTGGCTAAATATGATATCGCGTGAAGCCTTAAAACTTATAAAAAAAGTCTAAGAAGTTTTTAGTTTTCTAAATTAGTTGTTCTCTGTGTCGTGCTCATATTCAAGAAGATTCTCATACCTATCCTCTTTTTTTAGCTTAGACCACAGATTAACGAAAAAACTTATCTATATGTAAATACATATGATTTTTTTGGGTATAGGTACTTACATAATGAACACATTGTTTTTCTCTAATCTGCATTGCATCAAGCGCAGACGAAGTTATCGCGCATTGTATTTCGCCGTAGCCCGAAATGTGTGATACACTGCCGGTAATGCAGGTGCACCAATTGTTATTTACTGTTGTAAAACATGCATTAAATTACTTCCTTATTGCTTAGTGCAGTGGGGATTGTTCAGAATGAAATACAAAAATATAGGAGTTCCGTACTCAGAGTAAATCCTTATTACTAAACCTCCGCTGTCCGTCGGTCTGTCGGTCTGTCCACCAGGATGTACTCATGAATCGTGATAGTTAGACTGTTGAATTTTTCACAGATGATATATTTCTGTTGCCACTATAATAACCGTGGTCCGTATTAAAAGGGACAGATAAACTGACAAATAAAAAAAATTGGTTTTACTTCATACTGATAAGGAATTATAAATTAAAACTATTACAATTTATTTTTGTAATCACAAATAATACTCTCACAGTTTGTAAACTATATTTATTCGCCGACATGCAATATATTGCTACTGCTTCCTCCATTTTATTTAGCCCACGTCAGTCGCGCAGCAGGCAAACAAATTGACTGTGTGTCCAGGTTGGGGCGCTACAAAAACATCGAGGATAGTCAACAGAAATATTTTTCCGCGCCAACTCAACAGCGAAGGTTTGGGCGTATATGAAGCCGCGCCATAATAGTAACAGAGTTTTTTTCTTTAATCTGTGCATCCGGATAAACCCGAGATAAAATTACCGTCAGTAGCAGTGTAGCAGAGTAACATTTTTTTCTCTTATCTATGGTTAGTAGCCAAAATATAACTTACCTTTTGACACTGGCTAAATACCTACACTATGTGTGGAGCCAAAATATAAGACAAAAAACTTACCTTGAGGCCTTGAAGCGGCCATCAGCCATCTTTTAAAATCCCGTTCCGTTTCATAATGAAATCTTAATCATTTTCACTAAAAAAAAATTAACGATATATAAAATTTAATATATCCTATGTTTTGCGCCGGGTTTTTCTAAGCTTATTAGTGAAAACCGCATGAAAATCCGTTCAGTATTTTCGGACTTGTGCCGTAACAAACAAACAAACAAACAAACAAACAAACAAACAAACAAACAAACAGACAAAATGTCTAAAAAGTAGCTTAACGTGATCAGCGAAAAATTTCAAGCCAACCTGTGTCATTTTTTTTTCGATATCTTGCATTTACAGATTTTTTTATCTCTACAGTTTTATTATATGTATAGATTTCAATCGATCAACGATTCATAGCCCATTCAAAACATATTTATAAACAAAACAGTTATCATTACACGTAAAAAATACATACCTAATACGACAGCGTAGTTTTGGTGTTCAAACAGTAAGTGCCCATTTCATAAAATCAATTTTTCCCGGCCTATAGCGGACTTGGAAGGGGCAGCAGCGTTACTGCGCATGCTCGTAATGCAAGCCTACAGACCTAAGCCTGGGTAGAGCTAGGTGCGTCTTACTCAATCTAGGTTACCTAGTTCAAAACAGATCGATAGAGCGAGACTAGGCATTACAGAAGAGACAGTGTCCCTGAAAAGGTAGTGAAACCGTCGTTAAGTTCAAGGCTTTCAATTTATTTTTATTGAGGAAAATGGAAGATGTGTACTATATATATGTGTGTGTGTATAAGCTAACGTATATATATTTTGTTTGTTTAGCTTTTAAGTTGAAATAGCTGAACCGATTTTGATGAAACTATTCTTATTACTATTATTATAATTTCCGCAAATAAAATTAATGATTAGATTCCATAAAATATAGCTCTAATAAAAGACAACTTTTTTATGCGTCAACTTTTGTTGTGATTTTCATCAACCTGCACTATTTCATTTGAAACAATCAATTTTATATACATAACCCGCACATACAAACAGTGAAATTCAGTAGGTATCCCAAGGTATCTAGTTTCACCGTTATGCGTGTTTACAGGGACTGAAAAATGACAGAAATAAAAATAAAAGTTTCCACTTCTATTTTGTATTTTATATAACAAAAAAGTTTGATGCTGCATAAAACATGTTAACGGCCCACGCTTTTCATTATGGATATCTTAGACAGTATCCTATTCAAATTCTTTTAAGCGTATAGTCATAAATTTCGAAGAAGTATAATTAATAAAATATGCAAACACTCAAAAAGTCCAATAATTGATTATTCTGCAAATATTAAATCTACTGTACTATTTGTTTTTTTTAATTGAAATCAATTCTGCTGACATAAATAATAACCTCATCTTTTTATAATAGACGTAGTCGAGACTGACGCAGCGTAGTCCAGCCCCCACTAAGTAGACCAACGAGCCGATAGGTGCAGGAGGCAAGTAGCCGATCAAAGTGACGCACTATGGGGGATGGCTATGTTTTGCAGTGGGCGTCTTTCAGCTGATGATGAAGATATAGCCGAAGATAAGCCGAAACTGAAGTAACAGTGGATGTTCCGCCGTATTGACTTCAAAATCGACAACTGATAGGGGCGACGTGGGTTTGAGTAGCGACCGCGTCTTGGGAAACGTGTATAGAATGTCCTCCAGCAGGTACCTACAATGACGACTTGAATTGAGGTGCTGGTAGCATTTTTATGCGAAACCTATTCAGCATTAAAAAAGCTCGGCTCAGTGACGTACCATAGGAAAGTCATAGCTCTAGCAGTAGATTAACATTGGCTGATGATGCTGATGAATGAATATTTATTTTATAGAAATAACATCTCTGATTATTGTTCAAAAATCGAACATGAAATACCAAGCCAGTTTTAAAATTAACTTTTTCCCCACCATTCTGCATGCCAGTACCTACACCTGGTCAAACAAGCGCATGCGTAGTCGTGTACAACATGTACATGCTCACGCAAAGAACATAACTGTATCCAATTTCAAATTCTTCATTCAAAAGGGAAAAGTAACACCAACTACAAAAACATTACTAGTTACACTAACCTATACAAAACATTTTGACTGTGTTACCTAATAGCCGCGAATGACCTAGGCAGTCCAAATGCTGCCTACTACCAGTAGGTAGCGTTACCCAATATGTTGGCAGTTTAGTTACTTTAGCAACAGTAAAAAAAACGCGCCGTAGGATTTGGTGCACTTTACTTGTTTACGAAAACTCTTTACGTGACGAGTTACAAACAATCATCTGGCCCGCCTGAATGAAAATGGTAGTCTATAGACATATACAACAGAAAGAGCGTTGTCGAGGTATTGACAGCTTAGTAAGGCTTTTTGATACCCCTCCATACAACTCCCATTCATCATCATCATCATTAACAGCCTTAAGACATCCACTGCTGAACATAGGCTTCTCCAGAGAGCACCACCTTGAGCGGCTCCTCGCCTCCTGCATCCAGCGGTTCTCCGCGGTTTTCACCAGATGGTCGGTCCACCTAGTGGGGGGCTGGCCTACGCTGCGTCTTCTGGTTCATGGTCGCCACTCTAGAACCTTTCTTTCCCATCGGTTGTCAGTTCTACGAGCGATGTGGCCTGCCCATTGCCATTTCAACTTGCCAATCAACTCTCACTAACTCAAAGTTATTTTGCGTGTTAAGAGTACCTTATGTTGGTGTTGTTTTTAATTTGGTAAATTAAAATTAACCCTGTATAGATAAATTAGTTAACTGAAATCACAAATTTCTGTACTGGACTTATAATGACGCATACGTAATTCTGCCGCCAAGCAGTAGTGTGCAAGCACTACTGTGTTCCGGTTTGAAGGGCATTGTAGCTAGTGAAATTACTGGGCAAATGAAACTTTATGACCTGATTAGACAGTGTAGTAATCTGATTACTAGACTGTGTGATGTCTCAGGATGACGTGCGCAGTGCTGTGTCACCCGAAACTTTATTATTTTAAAGTTCCGAGTGACACTGCAACTATTATGGGCGGCCGTATTGCTTAACATCAGGTGAACGACCAGCTCGTCACGTCATTCAAATACTAATAATATTAAATTGAGTTGTTATAAAACAAAGTTGAATATGGAGTAATTTTTAAGTTGATAAAAAAAAGTTTGTCGTGTTTACGCTCAGTGGATGTTTATCGCGCAGCACTAATAAGACGTTTTAAATAGGTACCGGTACTTCAGGACTTTGGGATGTGTGATTCACTTGCCTACTACCTTTCATTTTAAGCCTGCAATTGCCCTAACACCTCACCACTTAAAACAACTCACCTGTAGGCCTAGCACGAACATTTACGCGCACGAAAGTGTAACGTTAACGTAAGGCCCCCTATTACGATTGCGTCTGCCGCTCAACTGCTGTCAAAGTTCATACAATTTTGACAGCAGTTGAGCGGCAGACGCTCGTCAGCAGAGCTGCTAGCTCAATCGTAATAGGGGGGCAAATCAAATGCCATACAGCGGCCTTACGTTAACGTTACACTTACGCGCGCGTAAATACTCGTGCTTGGCCTACTGGTCTAAAGAGCCAAGAAACTTTTCATAAGTTTATTTAATTTATGAATTTTCGAAAAAAACTACCTTTTAACTAAAAAATTAACTGAAATGCTAAATCAAACACAACAAACCGCTTACTACCTACTGGAGTACATAGACATTTTATTCCTGGAATTAATACATTTTCCGGAATAAATTGACCCGTGGGGTTGACCTCTAAAAATTATTAAACTGGTCATATACTTTCTTACTATCAATTCAATAACAAATCTTTACTAATTAAAACACCCAGATTAAAAAAACCTAATAATTACGGTTCTAATATACCTATTGCAAGTCGCCTAAATACTTATCTATCGTAATGTGGTTATACGCAAGATAACTTTGACCTTTGATAACTAATAAAAAATTGTTATTCACAACATAATATTATATACCTTTGCATGTAACATCTATTTTTCCAAGGTTTCAATCCAAACATCAAATAAAAATTGTTGTCATGCTAATTGTAATTAGGTCATTTCGATTTCAGTCACAGGTTGCCTGGAATAGGCTGCTTTCAGCAATCCTTTTTTGCACTAGTGCGATTTAAATTGTTGTGGTAGCAACTAGTGGAACGTAGGAGCGTTGCATAAACATGGGATTTGTAAACGAAATTCACAAAATATCTCGGTATTTTTGTAGGCACATATTTTTTTTATATTAACTGGTTAGATTATTCACGTTTCGTTTCCATAATAATTTATCATTTTTCAATGAAATTAGAGAACTAAATTCAAATCTTCTTTTTTACATGTATATCAATAAAAAGTGACGCATTTTTCAACCGGCGATGACGGTTTGGAAAATTAATGACTATAAAATTAAAAACAAACTTTTGTCTTTTTCGATCGAGCTCTTTATTCTAATGACAAAAAAGACAACAGTCGGAGTAACTGATCTTTGGATCAGTAGCGTGTAGTATGGTAACAATTAATAAGGCTGAGAGTTTAGTTCTATCGGTTTCCGCTGGACGCTGACTAAGGAAAACACCTATATTTCTATAAGAAGTCTTTAAGACCTAGAGACTTCATAATAATTAGAAGTTTATTGGAATCAGACTCTTTTGGGGTTGATATTTCATAAAACATTTATTAGTACCTTTCTACACCATACAAGGAACACATCCGTCAAATAAACACGAAATCTTTAGGACCTAGTCGTAGAGGTGTACTAAGAAATGGTGTTTAAAAATTAACCCCCAAATAGGTTAAATTGGATCTTAAAAATTATATGAAGAAACGCGGGAGCAACATTACAGCGACCCACCAAAAATTAATGTAATGCCTAATCATTATCAAAAATTAGCTATAACGTTCTGTTCAATCCTGTTGCAATCATTATACTCTCGTTCTATTATAATTTATATGGCTTTGTATTATACTCAAGATGTGTTATTTTCTGTTCACGTGATATTATCTATTACCGTTATCTGTTAGTATTTTTACCTGTTAGGGCACTGTATATATAAGCGAAAACTATTTAAGGCTTTCTTATGTTTATAATCATAGTTTTATTAGCTTCTAAGCAGCTGTTGGTTTTCCATGTATAATAAAATAAAATAAAATAAATAAAATAACTTATGCCCAATGACAGCACCTAAGTTCACACTTATCCCTTCATGACTTAGTGTACTACTGCAACGCGTTAGGTTAAGTATGAATCGTAGCATAAGTATGAACCTACTACCCAAGTAGGTTCATGAAAATTAAGGGCTGTCGATCTTTAGTGCACACGGGGGTCATAGCAAGGCATTTACAGTTACTACTAATACAGTTTTATTATTATTAAAAGAACATGTGTAAGCAGGTTGTAACTTAAAACTACTACTAAATTAGAGCTAAATAAATCAACGTTAACAATAACTAACAGTAAAAATAAAGTTGGGAAAAGGAAAAGAAATGAGAAGAATATAATATTTAAGCAAACAATTCTATGTACATTACATAACATGCTTCGCTTAGCTAGTTTACTCCAACTCCTGGTCAGAACCGTGGGGAGCCGATGGATGCAGGAGGCGAGCAGTCGATCAAGGTGGCTCTTTGGGAGAAGCCTATGTTCAGCAGTGGACATCTTCAGGCTGATGATGATGAGTACTGTGTTTTGATTTGAAGGGCATTGTAGCTAGTGAAATTACTGGGCAAAAGAGACTGTATGACCTGAACACACAGCCTAGTAATCTGATTACTAGACTCAGGCAGGATGACGTGCGCAGTGCAGTGCCACGCAAAAGTTTATTATTTCGAGTGATACTGCTCTACTGTTATGGGCGGCCGTGTCACTTAACATCATGTGAACTTCTATCTTGTCACGTCATACAATATCATAAAAATATTTCTACTTTAGCACAAAATAATGTACAAAAAGGACATAACGCTTTTTTTTTTGAACGGGCTAATGCTGTTGGTCTCTAAAGACCTTTACAGCGTCACCGGGCGGGCACGACACCGGGCGGGCGAGGGAGGACTTAATGCTATGAAAGTATGAATATATGATAAAACTTGTTGTTCATTTATACTCGGCATAAGGTAATGCCAAGTTCATTGGTTACCTTTGCCTTTATTATAAGGTATTTTATATAATACTTCAATAAATTAGCATACAATTTGACTTTATAATAATAATATAATAATAATAATATGTGTGGACATTTCACACAGCGCCATCTAGCCCCAAACTAAGCATAGCTTGTACTATGGGAACCAGATAACTGATACAATACTTAGATACGTTTTTTTTTTTTGTAAATACATACATAGAATACAATATAACACCCAGACGCAGAACAAACATCTATGTTCATCACACAAATGTTTGCCCTGGGTAGGAATCGAACCCACAGCCCTCAGTTCAGAAGGCAGGGATACTACCAACTGAGCTATCGGGCCCGTCAAATGAAATCATAAATAGGTTTCAACTGCGAGAGTCGTACACGTTGACACGTGTAACAAAGATCCTTGGCCATTTTACCAGTTTCAGCCAGTCAATAAAATTATTGCATAAGTATAGAATGTTTTTAACACTTTTACACATGTTTCATACATAATCAGATTATAAAAAATGTTTTAAATTAGGTAATGGAAAGCCTTGGAAGAAGAAAAACAAAAAAGCATTTAGATGTTCTAAGCAAAGAAAACGACAAATTGGCTAAATATAGCAAGCAAGCCTATACTATGATGAGTTTGAAAGAAAGAAGCTCTAGTAGGTATCTTTAACAGCATTTGTTTCAAATATGCAATAGCTACTTATAGACCTAAAGCGAATAAAATAAAATGAACCATCAAGGTTACAAAAACAATGAGTTTTAGAATTCAGTAGTTCCGTTCTGAGAATTCATTGTTGCGTGCTATTATTATATTAAATAATTCATTATCAATATCAAGCGTCGTTTAATGTTCGTTAAATGCCATTTATAGTTTCGTAGCACCGCTAAAAGCAGGTTTCCCAAGTTTCTTATCAAGCCCATTTGCACACAAATAAAACTAGACAATGCAAATACGGATGTACATTGAACTTTGACGCTATACTTGGGAGCTAAATTCTAATCAACTTTCAGTTTTGCTTACAGTTTATGGTCTATCAGGGATCGCGTAGAACTTCGTAGCAAACGATACATGGGGGGCACACTGAACTGTTACAAAAGTCGCCAATTCCATTTGTGCTCAAGACTTTAAGCTTTTAGGTTAGACAAGGTAAAACACAATATACCAAAACCTCATCTACCCGCATAAAACATGCAAATACACAAAACATCACACATTTGATCGTTCAATAAAACAAGTTTTCTTACCGCTTCATGAATTACGATTGTCTTTTCTTTGAAACTGAATAATTCATGGGGCACGTTGTCATACGGCCTAGTTGCAGAGCACTAATGGGATGAGCGGCTGAGCCGGCCGGCACCGGGTACTCACGTGATGACAATTTCAGGCGGCCATCAGGTGAGCGGATAGCGCGATAGGAGCGCGGTAGCGGCACGAAGCGAGCGTGGCCGGAGCGGAGCGACGCGGGGCTTACTCGGCGCTAGGGCCTGGTGCAGCGGCGCCGCGGACGCGCGTATCGAGGAAGGAAGTCCCGGCGAACTGTCAACGGCGCGGAAATCGGGCGGCGGAGAGCGCAGCGCGCATGCGTCGCGCGCCCGTCAACAGCCGCCCTGCAGCCACTCCCGCCTCGACGGGTGGCAGCAGGAGAGGGCCGCACCAGCGCCTACCCTTTAAATCGAACGTCATATCCCACCACGCTGCCACCCCGCTGTAATTTCTGAAAAGCGCTGACTACCCCCCCGCCTGCCGACCCTAAAAAATGCATTGCGTAACGGTTTTGTAAATTTTGCTGGTGAATGTTTGCCCAATCAATTACCTACCTGCTTTAGGTGGCGTTAGTGAGTTGGTGGACTCGTTATTGGTTGGCTGCATGGGTTACATGATTTTGATATCCAAATTTCTCTTCTTTTTTTGGTTGGAATTATCGTAGTAATTTGACCATAGCTATCATTTAATGCTACGTATATTATTTTTCGTATTAGGTATTACATTAATACGTCGTCGTAGCTAATGCTAATTAGCACTATGTTTTTGATATCAAAATACACGTTTACCAAAGTCCAAGCAATCTTATGAATGATATTCGCAAACCTGCAAACGTACGCCCATGACATTTTGGAGACTTCAAGGTGAAAGAATTAATTTGAATTCAGTTTCGCGCGCTACGTGAAAATTAACTGGTTCCTGAGGCGAACGCACAAGTCAAGAAATCTTTTAATAGAACATGTTTATGATCCGTTAGTCTATTGGGCACATCATCATCATCATCATCATCATCATCATCATCAACAACAGCCTAAAGACGGCCACTGCCGGACAAGGCTCTGTGGCGCCACTTTGAGAGGCTGCTCACCACTATCGGCTTCCCATGGCTTTTACCAGATCGTCGGTCCACTTAGTACTAGTCGGGGGCTAGCCTACTGCGTCTTCCGGTTCGTGGTCGCCACTCGAGAACCTTTCTTCCCCATCGGTTGTCAGTTCTACGAGGGATGTGGCCCGCCCATCACCATTTCAACTACTACTACTCCAGTACTTACTACAAATTCAAGCTCTGAAGTTGCCGTAATGGTCAAGGAAAACCACTAACTGTATTTCCAGACGCACGCAGTCACTGGAAAAACCTAATTCAATAAAACGAAGGCTTTTAGAGTAGATTAAACGCAGTTCCGAAACTACGTAAATAAGTTGAAATTAATAAAATATATAGAATAAATTGTTATAATAATAATAATACGTAATGAATATTACGCATTTTCGAATACGATTTTGCAGGTGGTTTGTATGTATGCGGCCTGCACGCATTTTATTTTTCGTAAAAAATGTACATCTGTGCTTCTCACCTGACTAGAGTTTTCTAGAACAAGATGTAAGTTTATTCGTATATAGCAGTATCGCCGTGAGACCACTTATCACTGTAGTTTGAGTAAAGCATGTCCTGGCTTGAGGGATGGATGGATGCGGGTTCAAGTCCTGATCGTAGCTAAAAGGTTTCCTTCACAAATTAATCTGAAGTTTATGACGACATAAACGACGACGAGCTAATCATTAACCTGATGTTAAGAGCAACCACCACTCATAACAGCTGCAGTGCCACTCAAAACTCTAAAATATATTCACGCGATTCTGCACTGCGCGCGCATGGCATCTTGAGACATTAGCAGTCACGTTCCGGGTGACACTGCAATTGGAGCAGCCGTGACACTTAACACCAGGTGAATGACTAGCTCGTCACATCACTTGTTTCCATGAAATAAATTATAGACCGAGGAGAACACTGGCCGTTCCCGTTATATTCCCTAAGCCAGATCTTACACCCACGGGAAGAGATGAAGTGGGTCCTAGCGTCGGGACTACACAGCACAATATTATAATTAAGTCACATTAGAAAAATATACATCAAGAATAGGCATGACCAAATTTAATCGCATAATTTAATAACATTTCTCTAAAGATAAACATTTGTGAAAACAAAAATCAAATATCTCAAAAAATGACAAAGTTACAAGGATTTTTAAAACCGGAATAGAAAGAGATAGCTCAAACGGCCAGTGACGTCAGAGCAAGGTCATTCATAGTACCTCATTACTAAGCTGTGGTAGCTTTTCATACAATCTCTTTGGCATGTGAGTAGTGGATTTTTCATAGTAACTGCGGACGCGCTCTGTTTCGCGAGAAAGGGACAGGGGATGCCCGCTACAGAAACTAAAAGCTTATGACTCCGTGATTTAAATATCGATTTTACTTATTTTTTCAATTCTTGCATTCATTTTTAATCTTCTTTATGAGAGTAATATTTACTTGTTCATTTTAACAGTAGTCATCATGCCTATTGTGGTTATTTAGTATAGTAGGTAATCTAAGCAAACGAATGACGTGACGAGCTAGCGCAATGCGTGCGAGCGTGTGTACATAACTTATCAGATTTTGTGAATCGGATGGAAGTTAAAAAAGTTACAAACCCACAAACTTTCCCTTTTATTACACAGCATAGAAATGCAGATGTAGATGTAACTAATGCATACTAGAAGAATTTTTATTGATTTCGCACGTCACTGAAGCCCGATTTCACTTTTTCTATTTAACCTAGTCGTTAAATAATCGTTCACATTAACTATTAAATTTATAGCAAAAGCTGTAATCGATTGCGAAAATTTGTAAGCTTTTTAATATTTAGCATGTATTTTCATAACTTGTTTCTAAGTGGTCGATTAAAGAAATCTTGTTAGTGAATCCGTAGTGCACAGTCGTTATGGTTTCTATGTAATTATAACATAGTTATAGCATAATAGATAATACCAGCTATAATAATATAGCCTCTTCGTTTGCATAATAGCGGGATGCGGACCGCTATGTCATACCCCAAACTTTTCCATTTCTCTTTCTCCAAAAACCTAATTCAAATTCAGATTTTAAGAACATTTTTAAAACAAAAAATAGCCAAGTACCCACCTCCTCCAGCCATTCTTATTTTCTACTTTTATTATTTTTAATCGCATTTATCAACGGACTGTATTTCATTTTTAAAGGTATTATGATAATTATTGCAATAATTACGTACATAAACCTATTGCAAAAATTTACAATTTTTCTCATGCAATGGTGTCAGGTTCGTAGAATATAGAATATATGTAGATCCATAATATCTATACTCATACGCCAAACAATGTGATCGTTCTGCGTTCCATTTTTATCACAATATACAAGGCGTACTTATAGAATGTCGCTAATACCTTTTCAATATTTAACCGTCCAGCCCTCCGTCAAACAAAGGACTGGCCCAGCGAGAATGGGGTCATACCGGCTGGCCAAAAAATAATGCATTGGTTGTGCTCTTTCTGAAATAGAAGCCGATATTTAGGTCAAGCTATGCGTTCGTTTTTGTAAGGGCACGACTACACCTGATAAACATTTCGCAGATGTAGCTAACATTGGGACGGGAAAAGAATCACAATAATTTTGATTGAAATAATTTAGATGTAAGTATAATACTCTTATATATACAGCCATGTTACCAGTCAAACCAAAGATAAAGTTTTCCTGGCAAATTTTCCTTTACTGTATTGATTAAGTGTAAGTTCCAAAATAACTTGATAAGTCATTTCTGCAGAGCCCAGTGGGGTTTGAACCAGGGTACGTTGGTAATGTCGCACGGGTTACCGATGAGCTACTCTGACTCTTGATGATTAAAATATTTAACTCCTGCTGATTAAAATATGTATATCGTGCTGCAGATACAGTCGTACTATTGGCTCAAACTCACAAAGCAAGCTAAGAAGAGGATATGCTCAATTTTAGCGTGATAAATTCTAGAGAAGCAAGAGAACTAAAGTAACCCCACCGGCGCGTCTGCGAAGCGGCAGCGGCAGCGTGGACAACGTGAAACTATGCGGTAACCATAGATCTATATATCAGGATATGCCCGAAGGAACATTTTATTTACTCAAAATGGTGTGGGGAAAAGTCAGCGCCATCTCTTAGATTACTCAGGAACTACGATGAGTTGGGAAATTAAACGCTGCCATTATGTCCGTCAATGTTTGTTTACAATGATTATCCCAAATATAAATTCGATTATTTTCGTACAAAACGGACTGTAATATTGAAAATATTGACTTACTTGTGGTAAGAAACTTTGTATTTCTTTTTTTTGCACTTTAGAGTGTAGTTTGTGCAACCCTTCACAACACAACTTGGCATATTTTTTTGAGACACACGACCGATATCTCCTCACTTCCAACACAGACTGGGCGCTAGTGGATGTCAATCTGTGAACTTGACTCCCTCTTTGAAGCGACGGTTTAATCTGTCATTAGGCCTGTCCTTATATATATATGTCTATGGCGGTAACCATCGCTGCCCGCGGAATCGCGCTGCGACCGTCCACGAACACGGGCAGCGATGGATACCAAATGGCCGACGCTGTCGTGGCTGAAGCTTTAAGCTGTCAAAATCAGTAGTTATACATTGCCAGGCTACATCACTCACAGAATCGACAACCAATTAGGAAAAAGTTCTCGACTGGCGAACATGAATTGGAAGACGTAGCATAGACCCACTAGGTGGACCAACGAGGTGGTATTAGAATTTCGGTTTGGTTTTGTCTTCTGTTTTTTTTTCTAACGTGAATATATTAAGATTTACGTACGTTAGAAAAACCTAACTACGGGGTGCTGTTGGATGCAAAGACAATTCTGTTCGGCTGTTCAAAATAGCGTTAATGGTGGTGGTACCGCACTATTTCTGTATGATACTCGTAAAAGGTTATTTAGATAATGTTTTGATACAGTTTTGATACTACGTTTTATTTATTTTTATCTAGCCTATTTAACAAAGTATGCACCCGAACACCCGCGTCGAGTAAAAGTAGATCACATGGCCCGATTTTCGCCTTACCGTATCGTGGCCCACATTGCTGTTATTCTATGCATAACATTACTGCAATGAGGCCAGAAGAGATTCTCACCTACAGGAATCATCGTGTAAATTAGAGTAGAGAAGTAAAAAAGAAAAAAAAAATAAAAAAAATTTAATATTACCTATGTTTAACGTTATAACTTTTAAGACTTTCGCGACTTGAAGTTTATAAAATTAAAACGGATTTATTCGCGCACAGTTTATCAATTTGACTTACCTCGACGTTTAGACCAAGTAGCTTTGGTTTCCCGTCTTAAATTTATAATATGTGAACTCAATAAAGCTTATTTTGATGTAGAGGATGGTTTGAAATAATCCTTACGATACGATACAATACAATACCATACCATACAATACAATACAATACAATAGAATACAATAGAATACAATACAATACAATACAATACAATACAATAGAATACAATAGAATACAATAGAATACAATACAATACAATACAATACAGTACAGTACAGTACAGTACAGTACAGTACAGTACAGTACAGTACAGTACAGTACAGTACAGTACAGTACAGTACAGTACAGTACAGTACAGTACAGTACAGTACAGTACAGTACAGTACAGTACAGTACAGTACAGTACAGTACAGTACAGTACAGTACAGTACAGTACAGTACAGTACAGTACAGTACAGTACAGTACAGTACAGTACAGTACAGTACAGTACAGTACAGTACAGTACAGTACAGTACAGTACAGTACAGTACAGTACAGTACAGTACAGTACAGTACAGTACAGTACAGTACAGTACAGTACAGTACAGTACAGTACAGTACAGTACAGTACAGTACAGTACAGTACAGTACAGTACAGTACAGTACAGTACAGTACAGTACAGTACAGTACAGTACAGTACAGTACAGTACAGTACAGTACAGTACAGTACAGTACAGTACAGTACAGTACAGTACAGTACAGTACAGTACAGTACAGTACAGTACAGTACAGTACAGTACAGTACAGTACAGTACAGTACAGTACAGTACAGTACAGTACAGTACAGTACAGTACAGTACAGTACAGTACAGTACAGTACAGTACAGTACAGTACAGTACAGTACAGTACAGTACAGTACAGTACAGTACAGTACAGTACAGTACAGTACAGTACAGTACAGTACAGTACAGTACAGTACAGTACAGTACAGTACAGTACAGTACAGTACAGTACAGTACAGTACAGTACAGTACAGTACAGTACAGTACAGTACAGTACAGTACAGTACAGTACAGTACAGTACAGTACAGTACAGTACAGTACAGTACAGTACAGTACAGTACAGTACAGTACAGTACAGTACAGTACAGTACAGTACAGTACAGTACAGTACAGTACAGTACAGTACAGTACAGTACAGTACAGTACAGTACAGTACAGTACAGTACAGTACAGTACAGTACAGTACAGTACAGTACAGTACAGTACAGTACAGTACAGTACAGTACAGTACAGTACAGTACAGTACAGTACAGTACAGTACAGTACAGTACAGTACAGTACAGTACAGTACAGTACAGTACAGTACAGTACAGTACAGTACAGTACAGTACAGTACAGTACAGTACAGTACAGTACAGTACAGTACAGTACAGTACAGTACAGTACAGTACAGTACAGTACAGTACAGTACAGTACAGTACAGTACAGTACAGTACAGTACAGTACAGTACAGTACAGTACAGTACAGTACAGTACAGTACAGTACAGTACAGTACAGTACAGTACAGTACAGTACAGTACAGTACAGTACAGTACAGTACAGTACAGTACAGTACAGTACAGTACAGTACAGTACAGTACAGTACAGTACAGTACAGTACAGTACAGTACAGTACAGTACAGTACAGTACAGTACAGTACAGTACAGTACAGTACAGTACAGTACAGTACAGTACAGTACAGTACAGTACAGTACAGTACAGTACAGTACAGTACAGTACAGTACAGTACAGTACAGTACAGTACAGTACAGTACAGTACAATACAATACAATACAATACAATACAATACAAAAACTCTTTATTGTATACCACAAGAAATAATTAATGATACATAACAGCTTATAGTAGGTATTACAATCGGCGGCCTTATCACTAAAAGCTCTTCCAGGCAACCTTTGGATGGACAGTATTGGTTGAAGTAGGAGTAGACGGTGGTGTACAATAAGAACCTATACAGAAAAACAATAATAATAATAATATGATGTAAGAAGCTTATGGGAAAAACACCCTGACTCACCATTTACGTTCTTACTTGTCTGTAATGTATGTTACTACCTATTTTGGAATTGACTACCGTCGTAATATGCTAGACATAGGCCTCTCGTAAGTGTACGCCATTACGCTTGGTATTCGGCTTTTCATATTCAATTCTAAACACAGGTCAACGTGTTACACATTCAACTGATCGCAGAAGACCTTAATGTACCGATTCCCTGCCCATTGTTACACCCATGGGAATAGATGGGGTGGTCTTATTCGCAAACCGGGACTACATAGATAAGTCCTATCTAATTCTTCCACTGATAGGTACATGATACTAATCCCACAAAATATTATTTTGAATCCCATCTAATCCCAAGCGGCCATGTGTTTACGTAAAGCCTCAAGTTTTCAACATATTATACCTGAATGAATACAAATTAAATGCCAGAAAATTTAGGGCATCGGCGTCAGCCTTATACCTTTTCACTGGTGGGACACAGGCAATACGGGCATACTTTCACAGGGAGAGTGGAGGCCATTATCCAACATTAGCCAAGTGGGTGGAGTTCTTAAACATCCAGATTCTTCACCACGTTTTTCTTCACCATTCACGGGGTCCCATCACGTACAAACGAAAAATAGCCCGAACGTGAAAAAAAATGTAGTGATCGTGTCGTGAACGTTGCTAGTTAGTGTCCAGTGTATTCTTTTGGCCCAATACTCGCCAACACGTAATAAATGTCGCTAGATAATTTTATCTTGCTTTATGCAGAAATGTAATAATTCGTAAAATAGCCCGCGTTATTCCGTTGTATGGGATGAGACATCTGTACTGTAGGTAAGGTAACTACTATTTTAATATCTGTGGTATTATATTATCTGAGACCATTGGAAGAGCGAGTTCATTTCGATTGACCATGGGTGCATTCAAAGTTGCAGCCCGAGGACCACCATAACTGATACCTATAATGTGTCCAATGACACAATGTAACTGCTTAAGTTACTCTTGATAGTGTCATATTTTGTTTGGCACTTGAGCTGGATATGAAACGTTGGTGGTCGGAATATATGAGTAGAATACAAGTAGTCTAGCTTGATTATCACAGTAGATTATAATGCAATTTCTATTTCAAATGCAATTTGTAATTTCTTATTGGTCATTATGGTTAATGATAGCCAAGCATGATGCTATGGCAAATACCCTAATGGTTCAGTAGTGGACATCTTCTGATGAAGTAATGAAGTGAAACAATTTTTAGTACGGCAATTAAAAAAAAACAACTTGATTAAATAAATATACCCCTATTCCCAACCTATCGGAAACCTTTCGATTCGAAATCTACACTCTTCATCTCTTTCATCTACATTTAGAATGAAAGAGACTGAAAGTGTAGATTTCGAATCGAAACGTTTCCGATAGGTTGGGAATAAGGGTGCAGAGCCGCGGTCAACCCGCAATCACCGCACCTCAAAGACCTGAAAGACTCCATGCAAGTTTACCCGCCACCCAGCAGAACATAAATTGATATCTAATAGGACAAAAATTAGCCTATATTGGTCTCGTGCTCATAATTGCCATTTTTTATAAAGAATTTTTTTAGTACAAAACGCTTTGTCGCTTATCGGGTTTCCAAAGTCCTTTTAACGTTAGTTTTTCTGACTTTTAGTCTTGCTGCAGTTCACTCTGCATTTTAGACTTTCTGATTTTTAGTCAATCTGCCTCCATAGGCATTTTGCTTTCTAGGCAATCTGATCATAAAAGCTTATAAAGAAAGAGAAGTCCTTCTCGCGCTGGCAAGTGGTAAGTTGGAGTACCTAAGTACCTAAATACTAGTATTAAAAATTTGTTTTCATTTTTTTATGCTGTTGCTACCTCGACAGGTTTACCGGAAAATATGTCCCGAACTCGGATGACTCCGGAACATCTTGTCACCGCGATTTAGAAATTGGTGCTTGAATGTGCTTGATGCAATATGCCATCTATGTAAAAGTCGTCGAACTAATTGAGTAATTATATACTATCAAAATCAGAACGGGAGTTTAGGCGGGAACGCGGAAATGTTCACGTCGTTGCATTGTATTATTTCTCAAAACTTGTGCTTTTTCCAGTATTAATGTTTAAAATTGGTGGCGTTTTACGCATTAAGTGCTGAATTATGAGCATGAGTGTGGGTAAGTGATATAATGTGGTAAAACGTGAGTTTTTGTGTTGCTTCCAAAATTTTATAGAAGCTTCTAATAAAGTTGCCACCACTTTACTGGAGCATGACTTAGACTATGACTAAGACTTGACTTTACGTGATATATTCTTTAACGATGAAAAATTACAATACTTGACACTGGCTAAATACACGACGTGTGGTGCCAAAATCTAACAAAAAAATCAGAACTTCCAGAAACCTTGAAATACCGAGGTACCGACCCGTCCTCATCTCAGGACTTAGCACCTTATATTTCGACAACCTCGACAGATTTTTCTCATACTCGAAATAATTATTTAGAATTGAATACCCACTATTTCTACCAAATATTATCAAAATCAGCCGATTAATGGTGCCGCAGCAAACTTCCCCCATTTTGGGGCAAATACCCCTAAAATCGAAAATCGCCCACGACTAAAAAATTCCCTGGACCTGTAGAACCTGTGTACAAAGTTTCATCAAGATTCGTTGAAGAATGCGACCTGTACGCGAGTACTTACATCTGGACAGACGAAAGCAAATTTTGGCAATTTGAAGCAGAGACTTTCGCTCACTTCGTTCGCTCGGTCAATTATGTAAAGCTCTAGCCAAACCTAGCTTAGCTCTACGGAAAAGCTATAAAAAGGTTAATAAATTATAACCGTTTTGTGCGAAGGTATCTAAATAACAAACAACAACAAAAAAGAGGTAACAAAAATTCAATCAACAAAACATTCCTACAAGCTACACTCTAATTGAGATTTTCCTCCTTTGCAAAAGGTGAAAGTAATCTTTTCATTGTTTGTGCTTAATTCTATTGAAATGATCAGGTTCCGTATCTGTGACAATTAAAACTGCTCTGTGGCAGGACTTAGTCATATGCATGCATAGCAAATTAAATAGCAAATCCTTTGTTATATAGGTTATTTTTTTTTTTATATTTTGGCTTCACACATAGTGTATTTAGCCAGTGTCAAGTATTATATTTTCATCGTGTTATAAAATATTTCACGCAAAGTCATGTCCTAGTCATAGTCATAGTCCAGTCTAAGTCAGGTAGTCATAGTCCAGTATAAGTCATGCTCCAGCAAAGAGGTGGCAACTTTACTAGAAGCTTCTATGGAGTTTTGGAAGCAACACGAAAAATCACGTTTCACCACATTATATCACTTGCCCTCACTTATACTAGTAATTCAGCACTTAATGCGTAAAACGCCACCAATTTTAAACATTAACACTGGAAAAAGCAAAAGTTTTGAAAAATAATACAACGCAACGACGTGAACTCTTCCGCGTTCCCGCCAAAACTCATAGGTTAAATTAGTCAACATTTTAAGATTAGTGTTTGTTTATGTATAATTATAATAAAATCAAACATACTGTACCTACGTGCATTATGTGAACAATAATTTTGTGGTTTTGCATGTGTGGTCATAGGTTTCACGGAACAATATGCGGACAGTATGACCGCGATCAACAATACCTACCGATTTAATTAAATAATATTAATATTTTCTGTTACTTTGAAAACCAACCGGCTATATACTAGATAGAACCCTGCGAAACCCCGGAACTTGTATCAACAACGATAAACTCCAAGTGATTCTGCTAGAGGATAAAAGCTTCTTGACTTCTGCGAACAATTGAAATTTCTTGTAATACTTCTTCCCACAGATGGCGTTGTCCGCAAATTTCTAAACTTTGTAGGGGATGTACTAAAGGTACCTACTCTAGGTTCTAATAAACTGAAATAGGTGGCATGTCTATAACCACACTATGGATATAAAACTGATTAGCATTTGAATACATTGTGTTGTTTTTTGCATGTGATATTATAAGCTGCAATTTAAATAAAACACAATTCAACTATTAAGTAATCTAATTTTTGGAAGATATTTTCTTAATTCCGACGAGACCGAACGGCACTTTAAAAATAGTTGAACGTGACAGTCTTAATCAGGAAAGTGACTTTAATCAAAATTCAACAAAGTCAAACGTTTGCAAATTCTCATCACGGTCACACTGTATAGCGTTATCTATGCTATTGCGTGCATGTTTAAAATAATGGCTGGGGGCAGGAGCGGGGTGCGCGGGGCAGGGCGGGTCTACGCGGGCAGCGCTTGCATACAATGCCGGATCGCATCCCGGGCAAACACCGCGGCACGTGTAAGCCCAGTGCCGAACTTGACATTTCAGTATTTATATGCAGTTTTGTATTGAACCGGATTAAGTAAAATTTATTTTTTTGCATATTCATTTCTTTTGTTATTATAATAAATACATGTTTATCTGTAGAGTGGAGTACTATTGATTTACAGTTTTTTAAAGAGCAAGCCGGTATTAGTGTATACCGCAGAACAGGTAAATAATGAGACGTGTAAAAGTAATTTTTTTTCATCATCAGGAGCAACAGCCTGAAAACCCACCCCCAAACACCTACTACCTCCGCCACCAAACCATAAGGTAGCTGAACATATACTGGGTGTAATTGAATTCATTGGCATCCTTTGAAACTAAGTACCTACTCCTAATACCGGTTACGTCTGGACCAAAATTTTTGAATTCTAACACATTGGTTAAGTAATAATAATAACTCCAAAAAATGGAATAACTTACTTAATCAAACGCTATAATACAAAATATAATTAATATAATGTAGTACTGTTTTTAATTAGTACATACAAGGTATAAAAACGTTTAGATGTATCAAAATCATCCGTGCCAACTGCGTTAGGCGCCGCGGCAATCTTCATGATTTTCAATAAAAATATTTTCATTTACACTCTTTACTCTTTAATAATCATCTATAAATGATGTACTATCATGGGCTCAATTTATGCTAATGAATTAAATTACATCCTGTATATAGGCACCGCATCAAAGCGTCACTTTATGCGGCTGCTCGCCTCCTGCAACGATCTGCTCTTACGAATTTTTCCCTGCTCTGAGGTAAATACATAATAAGTGAAATCTGTGAGTAAACACTACGTAATTTTAACTTTCATAAGTAGTTTCAGATTCAATTATACTTGAGAATATTTTTCAGTCAGAAAGTCGATCTAGGACCTAGGTACATTGAGAACCTAAATAAAGGTAGGTATTAGGAAAAATGTTTGCCATCAAATATCACGGCACGTGTAACCGGTCAGCCTTTATGCATTTTCGTGGAAAAACCTTTGAAAACCATCCTCATTTTATAATCGCCTAGGGCGGATTGGTGTGGGCGGGCGAGGGAGCCACGGCGGCTCGTGCAAGCCTCCCAAGCGAATTTTGGCACGTGTACGAAAGTTACTGCATAGAAACCAAGGCAGGTTTTAACGTTTTTTTTATTTTTACCACAACCGTTAAGTTATTGTGGTGAAGGATTGTTCAATGCTTAAATGTAGCTTTGACGCTAGATTCAAATTTTGGCTTCAGGCTTGAGTTTGACAAAGTTCATAATACATTTTAATTGGAGAGTTAACAGTTGGATCTTATCCTAATTAGTATCATTATATTTATCAATTTTTTTATCTGTATATATAAAGTACTACATATAAAAATAGCTAGTATAAACTATTGTTACTTTTAGGTGGAAACTTTCCTCTGATAATATTATAAGCGATATGCATGGGGGACCAATCAATCAGTGGGATAGATGGCTATATAGTTTCTAGTTAGCTTGCACCTAAACTAATAATATCAAGCGAAGTATAAAACATTATACTGTATACGCCACCACAGAATACATTATAGTACGCAACACTATAAAAACACCATAGTTTTTAGTTAAATTCAAGTCATGCCACGTCGGAGTACAAGTTTAATCTCAAGGCCATTTATGGGAACGTGATAAAATGGCGACCATTACTTTATTTTAGTGATAAGCAAATATTTCAAGTACGAGCCTGCAATCGCATTGTACGATAACGTCATTTACTCACACACTAAAGCGCATAGCCGAATTTCACGAATATATTTTCCTATTCTGCCTCGATGTGTGCAGCGCAGTGCCTGTGGCGGAGAGACGGCGATACGGCAACACGCTGAAGCGCGAGCGAGACCAAACAGGCTTATATAACGCATTATTTTTATAATTAACAGACAAAAATTGAGAGATACGGCGGTGCGACCCTGAACGAGGACAGTGATCCCGAGAAACGAAAATTTGCACAGATCGAATGTGGGCGGCCTCGAACGCTGCACGCTACACACACAGACAGCTACGCAGACATAGACGCGGGGAAAATTCTCGACTTCCGCGTGTGAACCTACCACTACCAGCCGAGGCTGTTCTACGCGGCCTATATACATGCACCCGCCCCCACACATCGATCGATGCAACCCTCCATGCCCTAATAATTTTAAACTAGATCGAAATCGAAACCGAAGTTTATAAAGACGTTATATTTGATGTAGATACATAAAACGGCAATTTGAATAACGTGAATGGCTCTTCACTGTAGCAACAAGTTACAAGTCAGGTTTTACAGCAGTTAGGTAGTTGATGAATTTTAATAAAGAAGATACCTGCGATGGGTATTTTTGTTAAGTTGTGACATTAAATAAGATTTGATCAGTATTTAATTGAAGCTCCATTTAGTGCTCTATTAAATCCTCTCCTTCTACACACATACATAGATATTTAAAATAACAAATAGCATACAACAGTAACAACAAATATAGGAATTCGTTTCAAAAGTAAACTATGCTTAGGTAAAATAACGCTTTATAAATTAGTTCTAATTTTGTAATTTAAAAATTGTCTTCAATTCTCGAAAGAACTGTTTAAATAAAAATCAAAGGAATAAAATCTAAACAAAATTATGTGTACCTCCTAACTAAAAACTTTACGAAAACAAAAATAGCTCAGCTCTCAGCAAGCTTCAAAGTAACTTGACTAGGTTAGATGTTATAGGTACTTCTTACCTACGATCTTATCTTTAAAGTTTCTGTGAAGGTTCGACTTCAAGGCGAAGCAACATAGCAAACTTAGAAGTTAGAAACTTCCTTAGTAACAATGGAAGACGAAAATAAAATTAAGTAAATAAAAGTGTGGCAGCCGGCTGATCATTGTTTGGAAGTTTGGAATAAATTAGTTAAATAATAGACCAAGTAAAAAGTACTACATTTATAATTATTATTAATACGAAATTAGCCAGATGATGTTATTTTCGCTATAAATAGGCCTTAGTCTTTTTTTTATGAGAATGAATGACGGGACGAGCTGGGCGTTCACCTGATGTTAAGCGACACGGCCGCCCATAACAGTTGCAGTGTCACTCGGAACTTTAAAATAATAAAGTTACGCGTGACACTGCGCACGTCATCCTGAGACATCACACAGTCTAGTAATCAGATTACTACACTGTGTAATCAGGTCATAAAGTCTCATTTGCCCAGCAATTTAATTAGCTACAATGCCCTTCAAACCGGAACACAGTACTTAGTGCTTGCACACTACTGCTTGGCGGCAGAATAACTGGCAAAGCGGTGGTACCTACCTATACGAACTTTGCAGAAAAGTCCTACCACCTAGTAAAACTTTCAGCGACATTGTCACTATCAGGTGCAAGGTGAAATGTGGTGGACCGCTACCCTGTCAAACTATATACATAAACAAAATGAAAGAAATACATTTCTAGAGTTCTGAGACTTGTATCTACTATGCTGTTATTCAGTAGGTACACCTGTATTTTAGAATAAATAAAATAAATAAATAAAATAAATATGTTTGGACATTTCACACAGCGCCATCTAGCCCCAAACTAAGCCTAGCTTGTACTATGGGAACTAGATAACTGATACAATACTTATATACTTTTTTGTTTGTAAATACATACATAGAATACAATATAACACCCAGACGCAGAACAAACATCTATGTTCATCACACAGATGTTTGTCCCCAGTAGGAATCGAACCCACAGCCCTCAGTTCAGAAGGCAGGGATACTACCAACTGAGCTATCGGGCCCGTCAAATATTTGTTTATTTATATTTATAGGAGTAAGACGGAACTAATAACCTTTTTATCAGTCATCATAAACATTATGAATACGCCTACTACTGAACATATAGACTGCCTCCATGCAGTACCACATTGAGCGGCTGCTTGTCTGCATCTATCGACTGTGACTAAACCGTTGGTCCATATTATAGTGTGGGCCGGGCTAGGTTGCGTCTTCGGTACGTAGTCGACACTCGAGAACCTTTTTTCCTCATCATTTGTCAGTTCTACGAGCGATGTGGCCCACCTTTAGTTCTAAAAGCTATATAGATTTTTTTTTCAGTTAAGGGCCAGAAATTGCTATATAATTAGTATCAAGGAATCTTGTACTAAAATTACTGGTTTTCATGCAATTTTAACGCTGGTGAATAATCTTTTCAAAACCGCTAATCCTCTCTGTGTGAACAACACAATTAAATAAATCAAAGTTATATAACTTATGAATGTAATGTTTTCTGAGAGATAACAGGTTTTCGTTTATTTTTATCAATCTATACTGACTGTGGGTTATCACCGTTTGGAACTTGCGTATGCAAAGAAATACACATTTACGCAAAACATCCGCCAAATCGCGTAGATACAATATTTAAGTGACTTTTAGAGGGCAAAAGTTTATTCAACTCTATGCATTTATATTTATAGTTATTTTACGATTTGATCAAGTTATGTCGGTGGCAACTATCTATGTATGTACATAAGTAGCGAAATATATTTCAGTCTTGCATTTTAAATCTGAGAGTTTTTAAATTCATTATTGTGGTCGCAATTTTAGGAACGAGTAACGAATCTGTCGGAATTTGTTTCTAATTACCAAAATTAGAATCAATAAACAATAACTGTTATGATTGAATCGTTTTAAATTTCATTTCAATGCAATGTTTAAACTAGCTAGAATAAAAAAATAAAAAAAATAGTGTGATGGACATTTCACACAGCGCCTTCTAAAGCTACACTAATATAGGAAGCAGATAACTGATACAATACTTACCTAAATATTTTTTGTACGTAAATACATACATAAAATTAAATATCACACCCAGACACAGAACAGAGATCGATGTTCATCACACAGGTGTTTTTCCTGAGTTCAAAAATCAGAGCTACTACCAACTGAGCTATGAAACCAGTCAATAATTTACGAAGAATAGCAGATCTTTGGACACTGCCGCTAATCATATTATAGCTTCGATTGCTACCTTGAACTTCTAATGACAAAAAATATCGGCATATAACATGCAATCTACCGCGCAAACCTTGAGGGATCAATATTGTCGGCATTTGCTTTGCTTTTCAAACTTACTAACAATTTAAAACAAAATAAAAATAAGTAATGCCCAACGCTCACATACATAGATCCTTGACCCTAACTAGGATTCCCTGTATCTAGGGATCTAGGAACTACGAGGACCATTATATTCCCACAACACCCAGCCATAGAACAACTATTTGCGCTTGTTTTCCTGTGTGTAATTAAGAAAGAAAGAAATAAATAAAATACATTTATTCAGGATACTTGTCCTGTCACGAAATTGAACCCGCCGCCTTCAGTTTATGAGCCGACCTGCTCAACCACCACACCACGGAGGCGGTTCACCCCTTCGTCGCCGCTCAAGACACGTCTTGAGCGACTCGGAAGATCCTATAGAAGCCGTTGTTTCGGCTGCGCTAGGATCACCGGACCAGTCTAGCCCTTCTGGCTCAGGTACCGATTTCGACACCGGAATAGGATACCAGCGTAACACAATCAGACACCGACCCCGCCGGCGAGGTCGGCGTATCACCCGTAGGTTAGCTAGAATGGTCGCGACTTTCCATAGGGTCCACTCCTCCAGCGGACGTAGCCTTCTCGATCCTCTTATCCCGGCAACAGCCCAAGCCGAAGCTCGCACCCTAGGGGTGCCCTTGAGCTAGTTGCCCCACGTTTGTCGGCTGGGTGCCTTAAGCACCTGCCCTCCCACCCGGGACGTAAAGGTCGGTAGAGACCAACAGCATTAGCCCGTTAAAATAAAAAAAAACCACGGAGGCTGTCAAACAGACGGACGGAACTCAAACCTAATCATTATTGAAATAAGAGTTTGTACACTTGAATGAGTCCATCGATTCCTAAAATAGTTGAATACTGTATTTCAGAAGCTAAGGATTCTCCCATAAGACTTCAGTAATTACTTTACAGGTACTGATTCTCAAGATTCTCAACAGTCGAGAATCAGCACCTAGGTAAATACTGAAGTCGCTATGTTACTGGCTTCAATAAAATGGAAGAGGTTCTATATTCGGTTGTGTATTTGGTACCTCTTTCATTTATGACTCAATTTAGAAAATTCCTTTTTTATTAGAAACCATCGGTACGTATATGCTGTCGGATTGGTCCTATAGAAATTTCATCAAAATCGGTAATTATGTTTTTTAAATAAAAGCTCTAAAAAAATCTTCTATGGTGTTTTGTGGTGTAACCCTTTTTTATAAAATACTGTTCTATTGCCTTTTTTAAAATTTGTTATTTCTAGTTACATTAAATAAATAAATATGTGTGGACATTTCACACAGCGCCAAACTAAGCATATAGCTTGTACTATAGGAACCAGATAACATTACAAAGGACATTAAAAAGGTACTTTACATAAAAAACACCTTAAAACTAGGATATACAACAAAAGGCAGTATTAGAGTGATATTATTTTCCTTCTGCTGTTTACGACTGAACTACTTAGAACGCATAGAAAAACCCATACATATGATTCATCATCATTTCAAATCTGCATAAAAAGGCCTATATCCAGCAGTGCATCGATACACATAGGCCTCTTCTTTACAACTTCTCTTTTTACTTTTTTATAAATCTGTGGAACACAGAAATTGGAAAACATACGCAAGGTTAGACCGTAAAAGCTTTTATTTTGCGATACGGTATAATTACCGGGTCCTACCTATTTCAACCACGAAATTGGTAGTTTTAGATTGTTTCCAATTTCACGTCGTCGATTGAACTGCCGAACTGATGAATAATATATTCCACTAGGCTGATATATCGATCTATCCTTTAATAGAGCCATGAGTGTAAGGAAAAGTAATTACATTGGAAACGGTTGTGCGGGGATTTAAATCATTCAAAATCTACCATGTTAAATTAGTATAAAGGATAGTGTTTAAGTTTCGCAATATTGGCATTCGCATAAACAAACTTAATGTGAAGTTGTGATACAAAAAATATTTTGTTAGTGATAATTTATAACCCTATTTAGCGCTCTATTCTAATGTTTCCTTCTACATAAACGCGCAATAAATAGGAAAACAAATTCCAATTAAAGTACATGTCAAAATCGCTATGAAATGTACTTAACTAAATAAGTATATTCGCAACCACGGCGGTCAGACATTGAAATTATACCTCATCAACATAATTATTATTAAATTAATTATAATCTACTAGCTTTTGTGGTATTTGTATTCATATAGTAGTTAAATTAAATCATTGGATACTAGGCTCTTCTCATAAAACCTACAAAAACAACGTACTTATCAAGTTTTAGTACTTGCTACGGGTCTCAAAAGATCACGTTTCAACAGCACCTACGTCGAATGAATTCGATGGATTTCAAGGACCATTTTTGGCAACAAGCCTTGCGGATTGGAGATAAAAAGCAGTTCCTTAAACATGTTAGTGACATCTTCGCTATTGCCAACTGCAAAACAAAAATAGAACCAAAATAGCTGCACACACCCGCGAGAACAAAGGCTCAAACGCCTAACACAGGCAAAATGCCTATTCATTATAATAGATGCGACCTCCCAGATTGCAAAGTCGACTATATGCATAGTTAAGGCCGAACACATGCAAACATTCTAAGGTTCTCACACAAAGCACTCATGCAAAGATTAGGTCACACATGCACGTGTTGTTCACACATGCAAACATAGGGCCCCATACATGCATACTCACATTCCGAATCTCAAGGCATCATCGATAAAAAAACGGAATGAACTTGAAACTTGGCCATGAACTCGGCTAGCACGTTGGCTGACGTCACCTACCAACAAAACAACGAACAATTGCATAACATTAACCATACACTTCCTTGTTGAAGTGTAATTAGATTTGCAGGTCATAAAAACTGTACGCAAAATATTTATTTGTCAGTGAAACATTTCACGAAATCGAGTAATCCAATCACTTGAAATTTCATTTAAACAGCTCGGATTAAGTAAACATAACTAAATTCTCTAAGTAAATTATATCCATTTCACTTTTGATAATTATAATAAAAATTTAAACTTCTAATAATATGTAATGAGTAATAATTTTATAACTAGGTACCTACCTAGGAGCACATTTCTCAGTCCTTACCATGGAGTAATTAGATTAATGAATAAATGTTTTGCCACTCTTAATAATATAATTTATAATATTCCACGAATTAAAGTCAAATTAGCCAATTATTACGTTGTTATCTTTAATTTTTGAAACACAGATTTTACACAGATTGGTTGATTAAATTCACTAAGTAAATTTACAACCTATTTTTCATATAGATTGCATTGTTCACAGAACTTCTTGATTGAAGATGTACAGGCACGTTTCGCTTCTAGTTTTATATTTCTATCCCTATTTTAACATTTATATGTAAAACGTTGTCTGTTTGTTTGTGCGGATTTCATACTAAAATGACTGAATTGATTGGGATAAAATTTTGTATACCGGATGGTTATATTACCGTGGTTAGCATAAAGTTTGTTTAAGCCGAGAAAATTACGAGTCCCCGTAAAAAATGAATAAGTTGTGGGTGAAACCGCGGGCAGGGCTCTAGTAAAACATGAAATACTTTTACTTCAGGAAATCATCCGAAACGAAAAGCACTGCCAGTTGGAAATAAAAGATACTTAATAATTACTTTGAAGATTACGGAAGCATGATGAAATCGTGTTTTTAAACTGTGCAATGAGGATTCATCATCGCATAATATAACAGCGCATTACGTGTGTCACGTTTTTGGATGTTCAAAATAATACGTCACTTGCAGTATAAATATTACCATCAACGCTAAAATTACATTATGAATTCAAATACAATTTACCTGCTAATTTACGTTGCTTTGCAGATATACCTGGTATAGTCAAAGCAAATTTAAATTACTATTATCGACTAGCTAACCCATCCCGGCTTCGCACGAGTTATTTAGTTTTATGCCTAATACTGGCCAAAGGTAGAAGAGAAAATATAAGGGAAAGGAACTGGATGAAACGTAAAAAGGAGGCAGTGCTGGAACTCTTCACCGTTGGAATTGGACTTGTTACAGTTTTATTATAAACATTAAGAAGTGAATTAAAAGAAGGGTGGGGTTAAAGATTAAAAGGGTAGAGGAAGGGTAAGTATATACTAAAGGAAAAAAAGAGTAGCGTAAGAGTAGAGTAAAAGAAAAGTAGAATAGAAGAGTACATGAAGAGTATAGAAAAAAAAGGAAAAACAAAAGTAATAGAAATCAAAGCTGATGTACGTATTGTTTTACTTACGAGTTTGTAAGTAAAACAATAATGACATTTTTTCTCTTAGTTAAGTAACTTCTAGATGTGTGTCGAATGGCAGTGGGTAGGCCACATCGCTCGTAGAAATGTCAATCAATGGGGAAAAAGGTCCTCGAGTGGAGACTACGAACTGGAGGACGCAGCGTAGGCTGGTCCCTCACTAGGTGGATGGACGACCTCATCAGAACCGCGGGGAGCCGATAGTTGCAAGTGGCAACCAGCCGCTCAACTTGGCGCTCTTTGAGGGGAGCCTATGTTCAGCAGTGGAAGATGATGAGGATGATGAACTTCTCGATTACGACAAAGTTTGGATACTGCAAAGTTTAGATACAATGTGGGTACAATACTTTTTCATCGTTCATACTCTTTTTCTTTCTCCCGAACTTTCGAATGACTGAATGATCGTGCAAAATTTGAATGTTATAAACGATGCTACATAATATAAATATTGCATTGTACTAAACACTAATTACGATCGGATTCTTTATCATACCAGTGGCGTGTCTAATACCAGCGTGGTTCTTGATTTGCACATTTTCCTTACGTATTATTCAACCCTTGGATTCTATTGAGCAGCAACTCAAGTGTTGAATGATTAAAAGAGTCGGTAGTCCTAAAGATTCTCACTGATATAGCTGCATGAATTTAGGTTGGTGACTATAGAGTCTTACCCGGTAGAAAAGACAAACACAGGTTCAGATCCCGTTGCCTTTTTTTGACACTAGAAATAAAACAAGTCTTTTACCCTCCTAGAAATGTTTATTCATCTGAATCTGTTTTTTTTTTCTTTTCAGTCATATTATTTTTTTTTATTTGAATTGAAAGAAATTAGGTTAATTGGTGATTAATTTAACCTTTTGTTTTCTTTTGGCTATAATCTCCTAAATCTGTTGTTACAGCGACTTTTAATCGGATTATTACCATAGTTGTTTTCATTGAGACATTGTCGCTACTACTACTGATAACATAATGATAACATTGTATCAATAAGGAACTGCCATAACCCTAAAATGACGATGCAACAAGTAGCGAGCATATTAAATTAACTCACGAAATCGCAGCCAAAATCAAACCTTATCAATTCGTCATAAAGTTTGAAATAACATTTGGTTTTATAAGGAAAGATGTTCAGATTACGTAATGGACTTGAATCAACACTCACGGTCATGGTGTTTTAAAGGTCAACCAGTGATTCTTAAAGTAGATACAGTATAAGCTAAAAGTGTCATGTTTTTTTGTTTGGGCCCACGCTTTTGCAAGCAATTCACTTGTGCCAGTTTTTGTGGCTTGCTAAGTACCAGACTCAATAGCTATCGATGATAGAGACTGGTCAAATAAATTATTCGTCCAATACACCTACGTTACCAAAATTACATATTTTACACGTTGTTTTAAAGCATAGATCAAAGGAGCGTCTATGGTCATAGAATAAGTACCTACAGAAGGTATGTTACCAAACAAACACCGTCTCAAAACGTAGGCTACTTTTTTTGGTACTTTAGACGATTCAAGCAATAAAATTAATACCGGTGGAAAGTCACACCAGAAAACATCTTATGCTACTTTTTTGATGGACTGTGGCACGGTTTTACCGCGAAATTATCATTCAAATAATTTTCTGGGAGCTCTTCACAGATATGACCACACAAACGTTCGTACGGTGCCATATATGGCGCCAAAAAACGGCTTAAATTTTGCACATGTATTGGGATTCTATAAGTACTTATTCTATGGTCTACTATGGTACATTTATTTATTTAAGAGCAGCATAGTGTAAACAATTTTATCAAGACGTAGTAATGTGAGACATTATTTGTGTTTATTGAAAGTCAACATGTCAACAATAAAGTGGATAATAGTAAACAATGGTGTATTGGTTGTAAACAATAATCGTAAAAATTAAACGCAAGCGTAAAATAACAAACTTTAATCTAGAGACTAAAGTTTAATAATTTAATTCCAAAAAGTCTATGCACCTTCAAAGAGCCCGTCAAATTGCTTGTCGAATAGAAACTAGGTCGAGCAGGGATGGAACCAGGACGCATGTTTCAATATTAAAACTGAGAGAGGGAGAGAGAGATCGGTTACTATATTTTTTGCCAGAAAAAAATATTACAAACAGTTTTAAGGTGTATAAAATTCTTAGTTCTTACAACCTCTGCAACTTAAGTGTACACGAAAAAAACGAACCTACTAAAAATACCCATCGGGTTTTCTACCACAGTAGTGACTTGTGTACCTATTCTCTGGTATAAGGTTACATGGTTTTAGTCCTGAATCTCCATTTAACTTGACTATTTCATACATAGTTAAATGTCTTTAGAACTTTCATTATTTTCAATATTTTTTATCATCATCACCATCATGACTTGTATTGCTCCACTGCTGCTGGTACTACCACAGTACACCCCCTCCCCCCAACCCCCAAGCCTCCTGCAAGTGGTCCTGCAAGGTCAGTAGGCGCTAGTAACACAGTGTAATCGACGCTACTACTATCGGAGTTGTCTATTCTGCATTGTACCAGATTGCGATTGCTTGCACCTGTCGTGGAATGAGAGAACTTATTTTTTTTTTTTCAAACAATTTTTGTAATAGGCTATCTATTATATAGTAACAATAATTGACACTGTGCACTTTGTGTTTTTACCTGCTTAGTAATTATAATGATTTAATTTAAATTACTTGAAAAAATGCTATGAATAGCCTATTTGCAAATAAAACACTTTGATTTTGATTTTTTGATCTTAAATAAATTGTCAATAACTAAAACGGAATAACACACCCTCGTAAACACATTTTAATTAATGAAGACATTTAAATACATTGTTAATAGGGCTGTTTTTAACTTCTATGTCAACTAATCCACGGTGACGGTGACTCTCAAAATCGGCGGAACGGTGCTTGGAATTAAATCGTATAAGATTTTTCCCCAAGATCTTATACCGAGTACTAGATATGTGTACCACCATACCAAGGTGTTATTACGACCATACTTCTCTACCAGTTTCTGATTGTTCTGTTTCTTCGCCTTCTCATGAACCGTTTGCTTACACCTTGCTGGCCTTCGGTGGTCTTATCTCGGGGAATTACCATGCTAAGAATAAAACGTTTTCTGCATAAACAAACACACACACACACACACACACTTTCACTTTAGTTGCAAAGACATTTGGAAATCTAAATTTTCTTTCAGAAATCTTGAGCAAGAGAATCGGTTGAAAGCCGTGGGATCTTTTCTACTCCCCCAGGTAGACAAGCAGTTAAACCAACATTGAGACAATATTCCTCTATCACTTATCACTGAACAAACACACCCGGCAAATATTACTCGATGGAATATTTTGATGCCAACAATCAATAACCCGGCGGCGGTGAATCGGGAGCAGCGAAGCCTCGTTTCTATAGCAACCATCCCTTTGACGGATTTCCCAGGGTTGCTCTCTGAGCCCAGATAGGTACTAAATTTAAGCGAAATCAGGGTTTTAATATGCGAAACATCAAGATTTTTCACAAAGGCTGGAGGGGTGGAACGGGTTGGACACTTGTCGCTATTTTTTTCCTAAAAGTTCTTTTGCATGGAGATGAAAAGGCTTTGGTTTTGGGACTACAATTCCTATACGTACCTATAAGTAAATAAATAAACTTTTTCCAATTTTTATTTGGATATTTACAGAATTTTTGTTTTGGTGCGTTGGTGGACAAAGGCTTCTGCCATGGACGTGAAAACAATGTGCGACTTTGTTCTAAAATTATAACTAATGTTCTATAATAATACGTATCTATTGTATATTTAAAATAATATAACTAGAAAAAAATTTAAATTAAATTCACAATAGACGTTACAATCAACATTATTCATGAATTATGACGTCACTGAACTGCATTATTCAACCTACTGTAACGATCCAGGGTCTTTAATAATATTTCATACTAATAAGGTTCATACTTAAAATCGCGAGCTAGCAGTCTAAAATGTGTCAAAGTTTTTCAAAGGATTTCAGATTGGGAGATGTCAGTTGTGATTAGAAAAGGAAAAAAAAGATGGCAAAATATAGTTTTTTTCCAGATTTTATAGATTTTTTATTTTCAGATAGTGGATTATTAAAAGGAGAAAAGATGTTCATCGAGTGAGGAAAACCAATCAGCAAGAAGGAACGGAGCAGTTCTATTTACAAACAGGAATAATGAATTATTACTACTTAAGACCATCAGGTTCAAAGGGAAGTACTTCGCTATATTTAGTCTGTGGAAATTGAAAGGTGAAATCTTCTAATTCATTGTTTAGTAGGTGTAGTGCTTTAGTATTTGAAGATATACACGGACGGAAAATGTTTGCTGCTGAGCGAAGCGCTTTCCTGGTAGGTTGATGTTGAGTGCAGATGCTTAGTGTAGGACAAGAACGACGTGGGAAACACGCCGAGCGGGCGGATTGATGATGGTAGAAGGTTTTAATGTACAGAACGGAATGCGTAGAGCTTTCCTTGTAGGATGATGTTGAGTGAAAATGCTTATTGTAGCATAATATCGTCGTGGACATCACGCTGATCGGATGGTCTGATGATGGCAGATGGTTTTAATGTACAGAAGGGAAAGCCAATGATTTTCTTTGCATATTTCCTAGTCGGCAGGAGCTTAGATGATGTTGAGTGTAGATGCTTATTGTAGCACAAGATCATCGTGGACATCACTCTAGGCGAAAGGATTGAAGATGGCAGGGGATTTTATTGTAGAAGGGAAGCTAGTGCTATTCTCTGCACATTTCTTTAGCCGAAAGAAGCCTAGCGTTATACACAAAGAAGATGAAAAGAGCATCCCCACGTGGTGATGTAAAACATCGTAGATATTGTATTGATATGAGTTAGTTCTAACTGGAAACTTTGACTGCTGCATATTCCGTGTTTAATGTTGCTATCCATTCTAGTGGATAATATTGTTTTACAGACACTGCATAAGTAGGTAGGTAATCCTTTAGTTGCCACAGGTGGAGCGGACGGAAGAGAAATAGAGAGCGTATTCTCACACATTGACTGAAGCAAACCTCACGAAAGTGGATTAAAAAATCATACTATTTTAAATACAATGCTTTTTCACGAAACAGGAACTTGGAGGAGGAGGAAATCTTATTTCTCAAGTGGTTTTAGAAAGTATCACGACTATGTATGAATATCGATATAGTTTCAAAATAGGTAATGTTTTTATGCATCTATTATGTAATAACTTGGAATTTAGAATAGAGTCTTCCTTAGTATGTAATAGGTATTTATCTCAATCAAGCTAGTGCGACCACAAACTGGAAATTGCAATGTAGGATGCTTTCATTAGGTGGACCGATGATCTGGTCGAGCCGTGGGAAGCCGATGGAAGCGGAAGACTAAAGGCTGCACAGAGTGGCATGGGTTCAGGATGATGGAGGTGATGATGATGATGAGGTTTGACCTGGTCAGAGCCGTGGGAAGCCGAAGGAAGCGGAAGACTAAAGGTTGCACAGAGTGACATGGGTTTAGGATGATGATGATGATGATGATTATAATGATGGTGTTGATGATAATGATTATGACGTCTTTAGGACGATAAAGATGACGATGATGATGATGATGGCGATGATGATGATGACGTCTTCAGGATGATTATACTGATGATGATGTTGAGGGACGAGATAGGCAAAGATCTTATAAGATAAGATGCAATATATTTATTTATCTCAAATCTATGGGCATAGTTCAGTTTGGTGAAGTTTAGATTTGACATTGTTTTAATGAATTTTCAATAAAATTTAACTTTTATTTTACAACAAATTTATAATATTTTTCAAAAAGTAATTATTGTCCTTCGTATTTATATGGGTCAAGCATAAGCAGTACCTGTTAGTGACTCCTTACCACACGGATAGGATAGCTAATTGTATAAATTCGAATGAGAATAACATCTTGTTGATAAATGATATCAATAATACTTACAATACATACACTTTGTTCTACGGATCAAACATAACTTTAGCATATTTCATTATACTGAAATACGTCTTAGATATATGGATGATTTCTATGAAAGTTCAGGAGAAGCAAAGTCAGCCTGAGAATTCATAAACGGTTCAATGTCTATAGTATACAAAATATATGCATAATATTATTATAATATCAATAAATACGGGTATGGAAATGATTAGGAATAAATGAAATGAAACGAAATGATCTTTATTTCCGACACACAATATCGCGAAAGGAACAATATAACACGGAACATAAAATAAGAAACTTATATAAATATACTAATTATACTCTGAAGCGATATTGCACAATGTCAGAAACAGATCCCGGCTCAGCTCAGCATACAACTTATTATCATTGTGTAATTACTCCGAAATAAATGTCCTGAGTTTTTATTCAACATTATTAATCTCCATTTCATGTCGGCCGAATCTTCGAGAGAGGAGCAGAGGTTCCACACGGCGAGGTTGCGCATAATGCATAACCTACGGACTCTTCTTTGTAGGACGATTCATCATGACATGTCTGATTGTCATTCTTCGAAACTTATTTAAAAGGTCATGTGTTTTCTTATCGATAATAGTATTTAATCTCGACGGTAGATGTATTAACTCTAAATGTACAGTTTTCCAAAATATTATATCGTATCGTAACTCGACTTTATAATTATTGTAAAATCAAATATTGTAAAACAAACAAATATTAAAAAAAAAGATTAAAAAAAAGATAAACCCTGAGGAGTTTCTTTGGGCTTCTTCTCAATCAGGAGTAATCGAAGTTTCCGGATATATTTTTAAAACTCAAAGTTAGTTATGAACTACAAAATAATTCTAACATTTATTTATATATTCTGAGTACTAAAATTCAATAAAAGTATTCTGGTAAAGTAAATTCTAAATTCATAATCGTTTGAAATAACTTTCTTAATAAATAATTTGAGTTTTATTTATGTTTTTATTTATTAATCTTTAATATAGGATACAACATAGGAAAGTTAGGGTAACGAATTCTAGTCTATCATCGTCGATGACCACTTTAATAAACCAGATTTAGGTTTTGCATTAATTTATAGTTAGGAAATGGAGCTCAGTAGACGGCGTCATGGTAAGCAGAAGAGATTTATCATGACTTCGCTAATATGGTTAAAGTAGGCGTAAGGAAATGGTAGAATGTGGTTCAAGAGTTCCTAAAAAAGGGTTCATGCCGCGTTTTTAGTTATAGAAATGCTTGCAAATAATATATAATAATAATTAGGTATAAATTTGACATTATTTAAATTTAAAAGTTATGACAATGTATTATATTATTTTAGTATTATTAAGCATATAAGAAACCACCTATTATAAATTTGCACACCAGATAATTGGTAGATTAGGATGATCATCATCATAATTATTATAAGAACTAAATGTACCCTTTTTATGCAAATAAATGATTTGATTTGATTTGAATGGGTTGTAAGCATTTCCGGTAGAAATGATAACATTTTTGTACTAGTGGGGAATCTTGGACTGAAAAGTTGGTAGTGGGCTAAATTTGGATTTTATATTTTTAGGTAGTATTCGTTTAGATATTCTGATATATACACTTGAAGTATGGTTCTGAAGTCCAATTATAGGAAGTACTTCAGGTTTTCTAAATTAGGTTAATATGAGTATTTTGTGGGGATTTACGTTTTATTATTTACAGTGGATATAGGATTAGCACTCATCATAAATTTCGATTACAATGCATAGTACGAGAATAGATATTTTAATCTACTAAATTATCCGCGTATAGAGTCAGTGTTAGTTAGGAATTGTCTCACTACTTTAAAAGGATTTGGATTACTACATTATCACAACGTACGGGTTCTACCACTTTTAGGAGACGATCACTTGGCCATATCAAATCTAAAACATACAACAAACTTAGGTTAAACTTAGATTATTTCTAGGTTCTTTTTATCAACAAACTTAGGTTAATTTTAGGTTCTTTCTATCGGTATTGATTATTGCTAGCGGTTAATTTCAATTCATACGTATATTTACATTTAGCCATTAAAGTTAGTTATTAAAGATACAATTAGATGAATATAGAGGGGGTAGAAAGTAGGGGGGATAGGGGGGGGGGGGTTGTTACACTACCTACCAGAGATAGAACTCAAGCTTTAAATATATTGAAAAACAATTTATTTCAAATTATCCACTTTGTGATCATTGGCATTATTAAAAAAGCATGGCTTCGCTATTAAAATCAATCAATAAATAAATACGACAGCTTCCGTGGTGTGGTGGTTGAGCAGGTCGGCTCATAACCCGGAGGCGGCGGGTTCGATTCCCGCGACAGGACAAGTATTTGTGCACAGAAAAAAAGAGCAAATACTTATTCTGTGTCTGGGTGTTGTGGGACCATGGTCCCCGTAGTTCCTGGGTCCCTAGATACAGGGAATCATAGTAAGAGTCCAGGATCTATGTCTGTGATCGTTGGGCGTTATTTATTAATTTTTCAAAATTTTTACGACCTGCCTGCGGGGGAGACCAACAGAGCGCCACAGAGCGCCACTGAGTGGCTGCTCGCCCACTGCATCAATCCATCTGACCTGATCGTCGCTCCATCTTACTACGCCTACGCTGCGTCTTCCGGTTCGTGAACCTCGAGAACCTTTCTTCCTCGTATATTTTCAGTACCATACCGTAGTCTATGGGTCACCTAGAACACTGGAGGTGTCACCAATGCGTTGTAGGACTCTTTTAATCTTTCTTTTAAAATGTGCCATGTTATACTTCTGCGGCCAAACTACGGAAAGGAAGAGCGCGTGGATCGAGTCTTGTGGTTACCACGACTCAATAATATGTAGATCAGACAGTTGCGTTACTTTTTCACTTTATAAAACACATGTTGTACCCATTCAATACATATTGTGAAATTCAAATACATATAACAAGTATTTGGTAAACTCGAAGCATGCGCGAAATAATTTACGATAATTTATTATCAAAGAGATCTCTAATGCATATTATATCGACGTGGAACTGACAAGGTAGATCTAATTCAGGAGTTATCTTACTTTAAGACTGGATTTGCATGAAAAGGTGATTGATTTTAGTTTCATGCCTTTTTCATCAGTTCGTCCGTCAGATCCATCATCATCATCAACAGCCTGAAGACGTCCACTGCTGAACATAGGTCTCCCCCAGTTAGCGCCACTTTGAGCGGCTGCTCGCCTTCTGCATCCACCGGCTCCCCGCTGCTTTCACCAGATCATCGGTTCACCTAGGGGGGGCTCACGCTGCGTCTTGCGGTTCGTGGTCGCCACTCAAGAACCTTTCCATCGGTTGTCAGTTCTTCGAGCGATGTAACCTGCCCATTGCCATTTCAACTTGCTAATTCTGAGAGCTATATCGGTGTCTTTAGTTCTACTGCGGATCTCCTCATTTCGGATCCTATTTTGCAGGGAAACACCGAGCATTGCTCTCTCCATAGCTTGTTGCATGATTTTGAGCTTAATAATGAAGGCCAACAGTAAGAGACCACGGCTCAGATGAGACGTATAAGATGGATCCATGTGGGTTTATAAATACCACACTTGACAGGTCGAAGATGTTGATGTACCGAGGAGAATCCTGCTGCCTATGCCCTGGATATCTCTCAGTTGGCTCTGGCACCAGCGGGAATAAATGAGGAGGGGTAAATAAAATGACACTATAATAACATTATAGTGGCAAATACCTTGCCGTCGTCCTTGTTTCCAGCTAACTATAACCTGGGTTTTCTAAAGTCAAGGGTGAACAGGTATCTTCTAGGCAAGCATGCACCAGGTTAGACAGAGGTCAAATGCTATGCCTTCCTCCTTTTTTTATTTCTTTTTTCTTTATTTAGCCACTACGCTTACTATTTGGCTACTACTATAAGCCTTAGAAAATGACACCGTGAACGAGTACTACATACTATTGCATACCTAAAGGTAGGACTTTTATGAAGTTTTCCTCATCAGGTCTATGTTTTCCTTCATCATTCACTAAAAGCCTTATTCTAAGAGCTACGCTTATTGTTTGGTAATAAATCTTTTAAACTGCCCCATTAATTTAAAAAAAAAACATATTTGAAACGTTAATTAGTTAAATAATGTTTTGTCTTGGTTGTACTGCTATAAACTGCACTACGCGAAAATGGAACAAAACACATTTTGTCGAATGACGCGCAGTTTCAACATAAATAATACCGCTGTACTAGACCTGAAAACATTATTTCACCACAGTCCGATTAAAGGCCGAGATGAAATAATATTTTGTCAGAGATAGTCTGTTTTTTCAGTAATTATTACCTACGTAGGCATGGAGGACAACGTCAATATTTATTCAGGTTTTTATAATTTCGATAGGATTCAAACAATTGTCAAGTTTTATTTATTGAACTGTCTATTGGGACGTTTAATTTAGTCTGTAAAATGTATTGAATGTGTATTGAATGTTTATAAATAAAATTGTAACCGGTTTTATATGCAGACTCTACCTAGCAACATCGAGTTACCCCTTTTTTCTAAGGGAAACTTAATTTTCCGAGATACTAACTAGCCTATTTTTTTTGCTAATGTCAGCATCACGCATATAAAATTTTAACCAAACCGTTTCATCCGTTTTGATGTGAAAACTTTCCCTTTTGTTTATGAGTATGGGGGTGGGGATTATTAGACACCGTCACAGGCCGGCGCCCGACTAGGTGAACTGAATGACGATTGATTCAACAGCACGGGCACCCTATGGATGCAGGGGGGGAACCAGCCATCCAAAGTGGCACTCTGCGGTTTAGGCCTATGTTCAGCAGTGGACGTCATCAGATTGATTATGATTACAGCCACAGAGCGCAAAAATAAATTTCTTTTTTTAGCACTCTATTATTTAACACACATTATTCATAAAACCGTTTTATAAATAGTCCCATCGCTAATAAAAAAATATTCGAATAACCACAGCCTTCGCATCTTTCTTGACTAAATAACTTTATTCAGCAGGCAATAATAAAGCAGCTATAAGATATCGAGCGAGTCATCAAACTACACATATAATTGATTCAAGCGGTATCACATAGCATTCTTAGCTACAATCTGTGTTGAATATAATGTGAATTATCGGTGGGTGAGTAGTTTTGGGAGGGAGAGAGTGAGAATGGGGGTGTAGCCACAACGCTACGAGTGACTGAGCTTCGGTGTTTGTTCTACATTTCTACGATATCATCATCATCATCATCATCATCATCATCACCATCATCATCATCATAATCATTAACACATCAGCCTGAGGAGGTCGACTTACTACTGAACATAGGTCTTCCACATAGAGCGCCATTTTCGAGCGGCTGCTTGCTTCCTGCGTTCAGTGTCTCCCTGAGGTTTTGACTATGTGATTTTCGGGTTCCTGATCCCGAAGTAGCAAGCAACCCCGCAAGCCTATACTACCAGGTTTTTACTGTAACTGAATTTAAACAGCCGTAAGTAACTTTATACGAATCGTGTAGGTGTAGGCGTAAGGGTCTATGAATGTGTGGGTAACAAAACAAAACACAAGCGAACACAAAAGTCGAAGTTGAGTCACTGTCTAGTAGCAACAGTAGTGAAGGCGGAGGTAGGTACAAAGTTCGGGGGCCCAACGATTCGCTCGCAAATAGCAAGCTGCGACTTGGCATACTATACTTCTCTGCCAGGGTCGGACTGACGGATAAAGACTTTTTGCAAGTATTTTTTATTTACTAACCGATATTATCACGGAAGACTTATTAGTACCTGCTGGTTATATCTTAATATTTTAAACAGCGGCCGGAAAAAATAGCGACAATTGTAAAAAAAGAAACAATTTCTAAATATATTGTAGGTCCTGCATAGTATTTGTCTGCGAGACCATTCCATTCCATTTTCTGATGTTCAATAAAGTCACCTGCTTGTTTGCTACTAAGCTCATTAAAAAAATACTATTCAAAGTATGAAACACATTATTGAAAGCTACAATGAAATTGGCAGCTAAAAATTAGAAAAGTAAGATCTGGATAGCTAGCTAAGATTACAAACATATCAAAATGACACATAAAATTATAATAAAATAATTCTAGGTGTATATTTATTTAACATCCATTAATTTTTTTAATGAGTAGTTAATTAAAATACTCTCTAATTATTTGCTTAATTCTACAATGGGTATCAAGTCCCAGCCGACCTCAAATAACGTCGAACAAACTCCGAACCTAATTAAAATATGTCTGAATAATATTTAGATATCAAAGTTAGGGCTCATTTAGGGCGTAAGTAACGTAAATTACGTATAGGTAGGTATGCCTAATCTACCGGTAGCCCCTGTTGATAGCCTAATGAATTTCAGCACCAATTATCTGAATCTAATATATTTGAATTTAACTCTGCTTTTTCATTATAATGTAAGAATATTTTTAGGTAGGTACTTCTTACTTTTTCCTCGTTGTGATAATAAAAGTGTGATGTATCGGAGGGAAACAGTAAATGAATATATCTATTGGAAGCATAAATTCGGTAGTGATAAGCCTATTAACCAGAATCAATTTTAAGTGGAAAATTGTTATAGATATGTTGCCTCAGAATCACAACCACCTGACATAATATTCGTTGGCCTTCAAGTAAAGATTTGGGTGCCATTGAGGCAAATTGAAAAGAGCTTGTAATAAGCGTAGGTAGCGGGCGACGGTGGGTCGGGGGGTAGCGTCACTATCGCGACGGGCCGGGTGGCCCGGTATCGCCATGGCTACGCACCGAGTGCGGCCCTGGGTGGCCTTGCAGTGGAATGGGGAGGGCAATAGCCCCGTCTTGCAAGTCGCTATCAATCCGCGTTCGCCGACGCTCTAAACACCGCGTAGTTCCTACTAATGTACACTCTAATAGCAGAGTAGTGAATTTCTCAAGGCCGTCGCGGATTTTTATTTGCATTGCATTTTTGTCGGTATTTACGTGACCGATGAGGTGCGCCGGTTTTTTGCTGTCGGTCTATTATCGAATTCGTGATCTCTATCACTATTTGGTTTATTAAATACTTAATGTGTATATTTGACGAGCTTTGCCAATAATTGGGTAGGTATTAGGTAATTGAAAATAAAATATTTATTTCATTTTGTAATATTATGAATTTTATAATACTAATAATTGATATTTATATAATTTATTGTATTTATCCCTAGCCTGAGAAGATTTTATTAATTATGAACGTATGTATAACTGACCAACTTCTACGTTATTTAGTTATCATTTTTTTTTTTGTATACTGACTTGTAGATTTTATAAATAAAATAGATGTTACATACAAAAATAGTATCCGATTCTTGAAACCTTTAATAAATTGATATTATGTATAATTCAAACTCATAATAAGTAACTATTTATTATACTAGTCTAGCCTATTTGTTATTTAGTTTGGTTGTCGTCGTCAACGGAAACCCTCAAAAACGTCTCTAGGACACCTTACAGCTGGCTGATCTAATCTAATAGATATCACTGAATTCCCACCTCTACTGCTACGTGTCAAAGTATATTATTCTTAGTAAAACGCATGCCAAATTAATGCGACAGTTTAACGAAAGAAAATATTGGATAGTTTACAACGCTGTTTCAGACCGAGACATGCGTTTGGAAATCTATGTCGGGGTAGTAATGTATTTGTGGAAATTTGTTATCGTCGTTTTCCAGGCTGTGGAAGTTAAATAGAAGGCTCCTTTGAAGTTTGGTCTGGCGTGAGCTTCCGTGCGTGCTTATAGCTAGTTTTCCCAAAATTCAGGCCGACCTCGATTTTCAGGCTCATGCTTCTATAAGTTATTCTGCCCTGCATACTGGGGTTGGCTTTTGAAATGTTTATTAAAATACGTCTATTTTTTGGTTGGTAACCGTTTTTAATTGAAATACTGAATTTAATATTTTTTCAGAACAATAATTGTACTATGAATAAGAATAAGAATAAGAATAAATTTATTTCTCAACATAAAGGGTTACAGAAAGATTATAATTTTTATACGTTGGTATCTTGACGAGGTTTACAATTTACTATGACCACAACATCGCGAAAAATGTGATAAATATTATTGTAATAAATATATATATATAATATATAATAATATATAATATATAATAAATATCAATACCACGTACTGCTTGCATCCCCCCCCCCCCCCACCCCGTAGTCGATAAGGCAATTCAGAAGCCTCTGGGCGGTCTAGAATTATAGCACCTAAGCCGTGCCTACGTGATATTAAGAAGACTACGTAAAGCACGACCAATCAAGAAAATGATTGTATATCTTACAGAATAATTAGCGTTGGGACGCAGCTTGTCGGTAAGGAAAACTAATCTAACAAGCAAAAACCGACATTTCTTTTCCAACCTGTTAATAGAAATAACATTCTCCATTCAAGTAAAAATCTCAACAGAAATGTGCCCTCCATTCCGCTTTTCAGAAAGAAAATTCTTTTTCAATAGCAGAAAAAAGCGCGTCGGAAAAATAAAAAACTCAACGAAACAAGTTAGAGCGAAAAAATCAGTTTATTTATTTTGACGTTCGGTCTTTCACTTTTTTCAAGATCATTTCAGTCACAGTCCGCTGAAACTAGGAAAATCATTTTATAAATATTTCGATACCATTCATTAAACTACCTAAGGATGTACCCAATTTCTAATTCTAGTTGGGGGCGGTGAGGCCTGCACTGACGTCTGCATGGGGTGTATTGTGCATTCCCCCTGCCAGCCTCTATCCGAGCCAGCCCAGCTCCTTTATGTAGCGGAGCACGGCCTTGGTACCCAATTTGTATTATGTTGAATTTATGTTTTATGTATTTATGTTTGGATTTTATGTTATTTTTGTAGCACGTTTTGTCACAAATATCAACAGCCAGAAGACTGTATAAAATAAGCCTCCTCCATAAAATGCCACTTCGGACGCTTATAATAGAAAGAATTTACCATTAACACCATGCTTGGCTCGCGGCGGTAAATATCATTCCTTAGCCGGCTCTTACGGGATCCACAGGAAGAGATGGCACGCACACACTCACATCATAGGCAGCCGGTCGCCATACTTTCATCTGACACACATATGTAATATGTCCGCCATTTTGGGCTTCAGTTCGATGTCAATCAAAATTCAATCCTTCTTTTTTTATTTCATCCATGACGTAGGTATTTAAAAAACTGGTGTGCAATACAGTCAATTTCCATATGTGTCTTCAAATCTAGAGTAAATAGTTTATTTCTGGGTAAGCGTTCTCCACCTTCGACCTCATCGTCACTTACCATCAGGTGAGATGTAGTCAAACGCAAACCCATTGCAAGTAAAAAAAAAAACATCTTTCTACATTATTATCGTGCCTTCAACTCATCACTGCAGAGGCAAATAGTTCTAATCTTCTTAATGACAACTCCTTCTAAATACTATTAAAAAATGTAATGCTGTATTCTAAAGCTTACATAAACAGCCAGAATTATATAAAAAATATAACCTTATGGAATGCTCACTTCTAATATAATTGTAATTTTCTGTTATTAGTTGCAATAAGCCTGTGTGCTTGCGTAATAATTTATTAGTGCAGTATTTTATATCACTAGGATAAATGTACACTAGTGCGTATATATGTTGTATATATTTAAAAGAATAATAAAGACCTTTAAAAATTGAATTGAATTGAATATCAACTCCTGAAAGTATTTACACTGTAACCATACAGACTCAGGTTATCCCCCGCCCTCCATCAACCCGCGTTAGACCAAGCGAAACGGTGTTGTATTTGACAAAATGCTCTAGTTACAATATTATTCCAAAGTTACTGAAATGACAGGGAACCTTTGGCCTTTCATTTCAAGCCCTATTCAAGCGCAATTTTTTGTCTGTTCTACATTAAAATGACTAGTTACGGGCATTTATCAAAGAAACTGACTTTGGAAATGCTAAATTCCAACCTTTGAAAGTGACAATTAAATGACGATTTGTGTAATTTGGAAAATCTGTACCTTAGTTGCAAATACCTGGTTAATCTTTCAGATCATACATTTCATATGACAACCAATAGGGAAGAAAGGTTCTCGTGTGGCGACCACGAACCGGAAGACGAAATGTAGGTCAGCCCCCCACTAGGTGGACCGACGATCTGGCGAAAGCCGCGGGGAGCCGATGGATGCAGGAGGCGAGCAGCCGCTCAAAGTGCGCTCCCTGGAGGAGGCCTATGTTCAACAGTGGACGTCTTCAGGGTGCTGATGGTGGTGATGATGACATTTCATATTGGAGATTAGTTATGAATTGTGTTTTAGGATTCTACGGAAATGCAAAGGACATTAACCTCTGGAATACCTGATGACAATAGAATAACAATGCATGCGTGTTCTATCTACAAAATTAGTCAAAGAGGAGAACATCTATACAGTAATTGAGTTTTTCCATGTATTTCCTTACTAAAAGACACCACAGGAACCAATTCCACGGTTCACCAAACACAACCTCCCTAAATCAATAGAACATACCAGTTTAATAATTCACGAAGTTCAAGCAGTTTTAATTTGAATCTGTATAGGCTTTGCTAGGGTACCTACCCGGTGTTTGCTTACCATTAATATTCGAGCTCATGTTGGAATTAAATTGGCGTGTTGGAATGAAAAGACATATGCGAACATTAATATCTCTTTGTCTATATACTTATACTTCCTAATAAATTACCTACAGGAAGTGATGGTATTGGTATAAAATCAAAAGTGTTGCTATGTGAAACCAACTGATATTCCTATATCTGCTACCCTAATATTTAAATGCGAAAGTTTTTGTGTGTGTACGTATTTGACTTATAGAATATATTATATGTGTGGATAAATATGTGTGGACATTTCACACATCGCCATCTAGCCCCAAACTAAGCATAGCTTGTACTATGGGAACCAGATAACGGATATAATACTTATATACTTTTTTGTTTGTAAATACACACATAGAATACAATATAACACCCAGACGCAGAACAAACATCCATGTTCATCACACAAATGTTTGTCCTGGGTAGGAATCGAACCCACAGCCCTCAGTTCAGAAGGCAGGGATACTACCAACTGAGCTATCAGGCCCGTATTGGTAAATATCTATCCGATTTTGATGAAATTAGAAAAAACAATCTATGTTTAGGTTCTGGAATAAAACATATTTTATGTACCTATTATTTATCTACGGGTGAAATAGCGGGGAGCTTCTTAATAAATAAAGGAAAATCAATAGATATTTTATTTTTTCGTTTATGTACTATGCTAAGGAACAAAGGATGCTCGAGATCCAGACGAGGTTGTAAAGGCGAAGTATTCCGTTGATATCTGGAGCAAAGTAGTGAGTACGCGTTTTATTACTAGAACCAATAAAGGGGGGCGTTACATTTTTAAAATAATATTGTTAGTATATTGTTTTGTTTTATATAATTATGACTAGCGAAGTATTTTTATATTCGTATTATTTCCAAGTGTGAAGACTTTTTAACTTGTTTGCCATCCAATTTTATTGTTATTTAGCTTAGAATAAACTATAGTACCACACCAGTACGTAGTAAATAAATAAATAAAGCCCTCCTTGTACATCATTTTGTGCTAAAGTATAAATAAGTACATATATTTCATTAAATTCATTACTGTACAGAGGTAGTGCTCCTTAATAAGAAAATAACCTACCAAAAATATCACAACTCCAAAGATAGCTTAAACTTGCAAATTGTTTGCTGGTCTTATTCTGAAGGTAACAGATTCCGTAGTTAGTAATTTAAATATCCAACTGAGGAGGTTCTTTTTTGCTATTTTTATGGTATAAGCCAAAAAAATTGTAAAACTTGCTTAAACTTAGATCAGCTCATTATTTTAACTTAGTTACTATTAAGCTGTATTGCACGTGTTGTCAAAATCTTGAATTAAAGCATAAGTACCTACTTACGCACGTTTAGTGCATCCTCATTCATTACAATAGAGGTAGAATGCCTAGCCCATACATAATTTTATTTGTTAGAATTCGTAACCGACAACCTAACTGTTTTTTGAAAGATACTTTGAGAATAACTAATTTATCGACAACATTTTTAAGTCTTCGTAAGAAAGATTAATCCTTATTGATAGTCAGATGCTAAATTGTAATTAAAATCACAGAGCTATTAATTTAACGCCGAGTACCTAACTAAGTAGCAGTACTAACGAAAAAAATCAAGGAAGAAATCGAGGTTACCCGAGAGATTATTTTTCTTATAGAAAGGAAGGAAAAATTTCGGAGAATTTCATTCAATAGCTAATAAGAAAAGGAAAAAAAATGTAATTGATCAGGAATCCAAAGGGTTGGAGGTGTGGAACCGTCTAGACGGAGCAAAAGGACGGGGTTTGATAAGGGTGCCTTGGACGACCTTGACCTTTACACCCTTAAACAAATGAGGCATCCCCGCACTCACATATTTCCATGTGTTGCCGCGCATCACACCATTATGAAAAAACATCGCTATCATGGGGCTACCTCCAAATGTGCGGGAGTAATTAAAACCCCAACAGCTAAATCGAACGTTAAACAAAGGATATTCTGTCATGAAACCGACCTAAAACATTCTATTTACCCATTCTAACGAACAAATTTACGGGTTAGTGATCGACATTCAAACAAAATACGTCCAATTACTTATCGTGGTGCGGCCAAAGGAACATTTCTGTGTAGCGCCGCCTTTGAACACTGTATAATTGATATTGAAGGCTGTAGCCAGGTACGAGCGGAACATAGGTCCTTAAAGCCTTTGTGATCGACATATCAATTCAGCACCGGACTGCAAAAACAAGAGAAAACCAGCGGAGTTCAGACGTACGAAAGTAAGTTCAGCGAGTTCCTAAACAAAAAGAAACTGAAATAAACAAGGTCGGGAATCAACGCCGCCGTCGCCGCCGCCATAAAGACCGACGGCCGTCCTTGAAAACGGGGGGTTCTTACAAATTGGGTTATTACAGGGCGTGGGGGTAGTGTTGGGACGAGGAAGCGAGAGGTCGGTAGGCTTGTTTCGGGGGCGAGAGGGGGACGCAGTGCGTGTGGGCGTACCTCCGCTGCGCCACCCGGCGCCCGGCACGCCTCTCCAGGAAGGACTCCCGCTCCAGTCTGGAGTTCCGGCGCCGATCATTATAATTACTCTCCAAGGTGAGCCGGGAGCCTGCAGCCCACCGGCAGCCTAATCCTGGCCCGCCGGGACGCGCTGATACCGCCCGAATAACGAGCGCCAAACATTAAAAGCACTCAAACATCATCTGCCTATCCGGACGATGCCAATTATGGACTAAATTGAAAGGTACTCGCACTTTCTCGAGCACTGAGCTTTATTAATTTAAATTAGGTTTATAACAACTAGGATTGAACTGTGCTTGAGAAAGAACTAATTTGCTGCTGCAGTATACTAAGTAGGTGGATATAAAATACTTTAAAACAAGTTTCTAACAAAGCTTTGTAGAGACTCCCTCTTGTAATTACCCCCAATGTATAAGGAAGGGACTATATCTTGCAGGTGTTCGGGCAGCTGCAAAGTCCCCCTGCTATTGGAAGGACAGCATTATTATATCATAGACAAAATATGCAATAGATAATTTAATCTTCAACGTTATGGCACGTGACATTTTTTAAGCAAGGCAGTGGCCACAGATACTGTAAGCTGTGGCTTAGCCTTATTAATTTCTGCTCATTATGATTTTCATGTCAAGGTATAACAGGCTCGACTAGGGCTTGTTCTTTCACCTTTTGAACCACCCAGACTTACAAAATTCAGCAATGTCAAATGTTTTGTCCCAAGTTATCTTAATCTTAATCTTAACACGATGATGGCAAAAACTCCTGCAGAAAAAGGGTGATAAACCCATTTAGACAATATTTCCTCTACCACATTTAATTTCTTCAATAACGAAGAAACTATCTGAACCGCTCTACCGTCTTAACGTTCCAGTAGTTCGTTCCAGTTTTGATGTTATATTATAAACCACTCCATACCGCATATTCCTATAGCGATAGCACGATGACGTAACCCATGCGACTTGGGGGCCAATTTATGCGTGAGCATCGCACCTAGCAACATAGTATGTAGAAACTCGAACGATAACACAACCATTCAACGGTGACCCTTTGAACGCACCCACGCTCTTTCCACATCAAAGACATACAGGCTAAACAGAGAGCTCTACATTAAATGGGAGGTTAAAACAGTTGAATGCTAAATCAGAGATTCTCTCTAATTAGAGGTTTTGTTTGATCGGTTGCAAATCTGCGTATCGACGTGCCCATGATAGATGTATAAGGCTGTTGACCCCGGGTACATCTGTTTGTGACAGCACGTGTTAGGAATCCATTCGCTGGGGGCATTAAGGCGCAGTCGCGAGCAAAAAACGGTCATTGATAATCGAGAAGGCCTGTAAACTGTAATTTTCTGTAAGCACTTGTAATGCTATGTTGCAGAAAATTTCTCACTTGAGTTATGGTTCCAATTACAGGAATGAGTTGTATTAATAGGAAGGTAAGTGATGTATTTTTGTAGCGTCAAAATGTTTATTCATTTAGCAAAATTTAACAAGACGCTGATATTGTTAAGGATTATTCTCTCAATATTTAGTATCAATAACAATTAGTAACAACGCCAATTAGCAGCATTTTAATTCGCTACAATTATCCTTATCGCTATGAGAACATTTTGGGCAAGGAATGAAAGTAACACCATTAAAAAAGAACGTAAACACTGAAAGATTATCCTTTCCACGTGCCTACGAGGTAATATTAGCTTTTACCTTATTGCATTAGCTTTTTTACTTTTTTATTTAGAATAAAACATTTATTCCTCAAAATTAATTGGGGCTCAACTGTCGGGAAAGGAACATACCTTTTGAATTTCAAAATATTTTGTTGTAGGTACCAGACGCTCTTTAACTGACATGTACCTATTGTGCGCTTAAGGGTTAAAGTTTATGCCAATTATTCCAGTGAAATAAATAAACATAGTACCTAAAATCGAAATAAAACGTCTTGGTACCTACTTTATAAGCACAACTAATGAGCAATTGTCAAAGCAAAAAGCATGCGTTGGCTCAATAACTCATCTTCAAACACTATTTATTATAGATCATCTATCTTTCAAAGCCTCAAACATCTACTTCTACCCAAACTCGGTCAACTTCGGTCAACGATTTTGCGCAGGCCATCACGCGGTCAACGCTTCCTCGGTAGCCCATCCTAGGCCTCAAGTAGACTGGTCGTTCGATTCACTTTTTAGTTAATGAAATGTCTGATTTGTTACGGACTTAAATCATGCTAGAAAAGCACGAAGCTTTTATGTGTAAATGCTTTTGGTAATAATACGTTACGTGCCTGATATGTGAGGTAATTCAATCAGTGGACATTATTAAAATAAAATATTATAATTAATGACGGGCCCGATAGCTCAGTTGGTAGTATCCCTGCCTTCTGAACTGAGGGCTGTGGGTTCGATTCCTACCCGGGACAAACATTTGTGTGATGAACATAGATGTTTGTTCTGCGTCTAGGTGTTATATTGTATTCTATGTATGTATTTACAAACAAAAAAGTATATAAGTATTGTATCAGTCATCTGGTTCCCATAGTACAAGCTATGCTTAGTTTGGGGCTAGATGGCGCTGTGTGAAATGTCCACACATATTTATTTATTTAATGACACCCTGAGAAATAGACAAGACTAAGAAAAAATATAAAAAATGAAAATTGAAAAATGAAAAATTAGGAACAAACGGGAAATGTACCCGCATCCATCCATCTTTGAAGCCGGGATATACTTTACTTAAGCTACCGTGACGTGATCTCATAATATCCTTTATCTATCACAAATAAAGTAAGTAATAATATATTTTAGTTTTTCTTTTAAATCGCACTATACTTAAAATGAAATATTGAGATTACAGTTGTTTTAAGCCCCCATAGAACATTAATCTAACAAAAAAGTAGCAAGTAATCCTTATTATTACTATTAGTCACTGTCGATTAACAAAAGTGAAGATTCTGTTTAAAATTATAATGATGCAATGTTAGTCGGTAACGTAAAAGTAAATTATTACCCTTTATTGTACCTATACAGTACACCTTTATTGTACAGCAGCCGCTCAAAGTGGCGCTCTTTGGGGGAAGCCTATGTTTAGCAGTGGACGTCTCCAGGGAGATGATGATAATGATAATGATGATGATTGTACACAAGTACCTTCTAGAATGTTTACACTTAATAAAAAAATAACAAAAAATAAACAAAGGTTTTGTTGTGATGTCTTACCACCTCAAAATACAAAGATATCTTAGTTACTTTTCAGCATTAATTTATCATGGTATAAAAGTATTAATTTACTATTAATTAATTTACTTTTTTTTTTATTATATTCATAATAACGCCCAACGATCACATACATAGATCCTGGACCCTAACTAGGACTCCCTGTATCTAGGGACCCAGGAACTACGAGGACCATGGTACTACAACACCCAGACACAGAACAAGTATTTGCGTTTTTTTTTTTCGAGGACAAATACTTGTCCTGTCGCGGGAATCGAACCCGCCACCTTCGGGTTATGAGCCGACCTGCTCAAACACCACGCCACGGAGGCTGTCGAATATCGTCACTAGAGTTTCTGTTAGCAACTTATACGGGATTTTAACTGCATCTTCTAACTCACCGCTTTACTATCTATATCTAAGCTATGGTTGGAGGGGTCTATATTCAGCAATGGACGTCTTCTGGCTGATGATGATGTTGATGATTTATTTAATAATATGAACGCATTTGCAATTATAACATATTATCATCAGTAAACACATCGTCAATTTTAATAAATTAATTGGAATCATGGCTAACAGGTAGTCTCCGCAACATTGTATATAGATATTTACTTTTAAACACCTAACAACAAATTCATTGTTTAAAGTAATAAATACCTATATTCCAAACTTCAATGCCACATGCAAAGTACTCACACAAGTGTTCATATTTTGGCTGAGAACTAATACTCAAAGTTCAATGCACTCGAAACAAAATTGAGTATGCACAAGATAATAGCGGAGTGCGTGCTATTTTGAGTGCCACTAAATTAGAAAGTGTAATCGACTCCTGTATTGTTTCGACAATGAGAAATTACGAGAAATTACCATATTTACATTGAAAAAAAAAGAAGTTTATTAGTTTATTAAGATTATTAGTTTCCGGTTTGTGGTCGCCACTCGAGAACTTTTCTTCCCCATCGGTTGAAGTCATTGAGGTTGAAAACTAATAATTAATATAATATTAAATATACGATATAATATTAAATTAATTAAAATGTTTAAGTATAATTAATTAGGCTGTAGGTATTTTTTTTATCTGGTATTAAGTACGCTAACCGGAAATGTACCGCACTTCTTTTTTTTTATTCGAATGAATGACGTGATGAACTAGTCGTTCCCCTGATGTTAAGCGACACGGTCGCTCATAACAGTTGCTTCATCGCAATTTATCACAAAATAATGTACAGATTTAATGCTATTAGAACATATGTATATCCACCCTATCAACCTGTTGTGCAAGAAATTTCAATAGCGGTGCAATTAAACAAAAACCTGTAAAATATGTAATAATAATAATAATAATATAAAAAATTTTAAAATGTTAATATGACCTACATAATATACTTACTTAAATAATATAAATAACACTTTACACATAATTATAAAAGACACAAAACAAGTTTGATGTTTTTTTTTTCTGTAGACAAATAATAGTGTCGCGGGAACCAAACCTGCATCTTTCGGAATAAGAACTGACATACTCAACCACCACACCAAAACCATCAAAAGCAAAACAGATGAAAATAGAGCCCACTGGGTAGCGGGTTCATTACCCGCGCGTTCTCACAAGCATCTTATGTCACGCCAACTGCGCCAGCGCACAATTATACGCTCCTATATTATTATGTGCTAACTTTTGTAATATACGTACGTTCGCAATAAAAACACTTTGTTAGTGTTAAAGTCGATTTATATCCGCCGTAAACATTATGATGTGTTAATTGGGTATTCTATTGTTTTTTATAAATTATTTGAGTACGAGTTGTATATTTATTGTAAATTTTATACTTTTTTATATGTGTGGGCATTTCGCACAGCGCCATCTAGCCCCAAACTATGCAAAACTTGTACTAATAACTGATATATTGGGGCCAATTTTAAAGGCTTTAGTTGACAGATCTAAAGCTCCTAAAACTGTTGCTGTCCTTGTCAAATAGACGGCAATGTACCTAAAAGACGGATATGTTTTCAGCATTTTTAAAACTGTCAACTAAAGCCTTCAAAATTAGCCCTAATACTTAGATACGTTTTTGTTTGTGATACATATACATAGAATACAATATAACACCCAGATACAGAACCAACATCTATGTTCATCACACAATTGTGTCACAATTTATCAGCGTCAGCGATTTCATCTCTATGCAGACGATTTTCAGTGGGAACTCTTAATTTTATGACAAAGTATTCTACACCCCTATTAATAATCGCGTAGTAGGATTGAATTAGTTACTGCAAGTTTTGTCTTTTTTGTCATTGGAATATCGAACTCGATAGAAAAAGACAAAAGCTGATTTAACTAATCCAAAACGACTCCACGTTTAATAATAAGGCCGCTATGGTATGGAATGTCATTGGTAAGTAAAAGTATTTTTTTTTGCAAATAGCTTGATTTTGAAAATTTTACAAGTTAACATGCTGGTGCAAATAATCCGGCACAACATAGAATAGAATAAAATCGGAAACTGCGATCCAGATTTATGATTAAGCAATGTGTGTGCAAAATTTCATTCGAATCTGTTTACTGTTTTGGTAAACCAAATAAAACGTAATATTAAAAAACGTCCAAGCAAAAATACAATACTTCGCTTTTATATATTAGGATATTAGTAAGTATGGAAAGGGAAAGGCCGATAGGGAATTGTTTGTTGAAACAAATGTAGCCGAGAAACGCATCTGTAGAAGCAGCTACGAATGTGCTACGGATGCACCGATGCACCGTAGCATATGCAGCTACGTGTCTACGATACTACATCCGTAGTAAAGCTACGGAATTGCATGTGCAAAAATATGATTTGCAAGATGATGCGTTTATGTAACTGATTTAATAATAATTAGTGATACTAGTGTGTCTTCAACGTCTTTACTAACCTATCCTCTCTTTCTATAGCGGCTGTTGGGAATTTACAGTCCTAACGGGCATAAAACTTTGGTTTTTGTTAAGGTATGGGACCACTGCTTTGCTAGTCATTCTGCCGGCAAGCTATAGTGTGCTAGCACTACTATGATTTGGTTCCAAAGTTAGATATAGCAAACATCAGATCAATTCTAATTTCAAAATTCATTAATACAGTCATCTAGGTAAATTTATTAATGGTAATGTCCATTTGGACATTTATTTACGAAAAGATCATTAAAATTACATTGAAAAAAAAATGTCATTCTCACAGCTTCAAGGCGCAGGAAACATCACAACTAAAACGTGTACAACAGATGCTGATAAAGTTAATGACTTTTTGAGCACATTAATGGATAAACAGTGTCATTTTTTTTAAATAAGTTTGAAGTAGGTACAGTCGGCTGCCAAAATTAAATAGTAAAGAAAATGTTTATTTAGCTAGACAGATTTAGTGCATTACCCAATATAACGATAATTACGATTATGAAAAATAAGCCAATATTAATGATTATTCAGTTGTTTCCTAATTAATATGCAGGGAGACATGTCAGACAATTTTAAATTTTTCAGTGGGCCTACTGCAATACTGTACATGAAATATGTAATCAACACTTATATTTATTTAAGCAGAAGAATTTTAATTTATCTAATAAATAGCAACCGAGTTTTGAACCCGCATCCATCCATCTATAAAGCCTAGCATACCAAGACATATACTGCACTGAAGCCACCATAACAACAGATCACATCCACAAGCGATTATATTATAAATTTTTATTATATAATATTACATTATAATTTTTTTATATTTATTTATAAAAATGTGCTTTACATAGTAGTAGCTGTACATAATAATATTCTCTTATTATTACTTCATTATCTGTATCAAGGGCGCTGTGACCTATATAAATCAAGATGGCCCTCTATTTAATTGAACCATGTCAAACAATACAGATTAAAGTTACGGTGTCGCATTATAATCTATTTAAATACAATTTCAGATAACCAACGCAGTACAAGTACCTGGAGTTGGAATGAAGATGAGGCGCCAGGGAATAGAAGAAAGGATTATAAAAATACATGAGAAGGATCGCAGCAGAACTAAAGTGACTGATAAAGCTCTTAGAATTAGCTGAAATGGCAATGGGCAGTACACATCGCTCGTAGAACTGACAAACGATGGGGTACGTTCTCGAGTGGCGACCACGGACCGGAAGGCGCGGCGTAGGCCCCTCCAGTTTTCTGGGACAGTTGGGATAAAAAGTACCCGGTGTTGATCCTGGTTTCTAAAGCAATTTGTGTACAATTCATCCCTTTTGGCTTAAAGGCCTCACAGTCAGACAACGTTTCTTTTTCATAATTATACTAAGTTTATTAGGATGTTTATGAACGGAACAAAGTAACAATAGACAGTGTTACGTGACATATTTCCGAGGGAAAAAATTGGCGACACTCCCAATGAATAGATGCCCAAGTAAGAGTCATATCTAAAACCGGTAAAGTAGTTGACACGTTACATTTCGTTGACAAGACAGGTTTCTTTCATGTTGAAATGCGAGGGCCGGAATCGTTTGTGAAGCAAGATTGGAGGACGTTATTTTACCCATAGCCCATAAATACTTTCCTGACAAAACTGACAACATAAATGCAGCTTCAGATATTTTGAGACTATATTAAGCATAAAATAGTGCCTACCATAACCAAGGCACTGCACGGTTTTTTTTAAAATGATAAATGAATGTGTGGACATTACACACAGCGTCATCTAGCTTCAAACTAAGCATAGCATAAGCATATCGATAATACTTATTCTACCAGTTATTTGGTAGGTACTCTGGTACTAATTTTTTAAGTACCTACATGGAATACAATAAAACACCCACACAGAACAAAACCTATATTCATCACACAAATGTTTATCCTGGGTCCTTATTCTCTATCGATTCCTTACTTCGAAACCAAGCGAATTCCTTGTCTCACATAAGAAATCTGCAAAAGTCTATTCTCTACGAAAAGAAAACAAAACCACGTGAAACGAAATTGGAATTTGAACTGTCAAAAATCATAATGTTTTACCGAGACGCGTTCCGAAACATCAACACAACAAAAGATATGACCATTGGTGCCAACATATTTTATTCAGAATAAATATTACTTTAATGTAATGCGAGTGTATATCTAACACTGTGACACGATTTGAACAAGACACGATAACGACGTGGTTTCGTATCATCTGTGTTTTCATAGAGAATAATCACCCTGGGTGGAAATCGAACCCATAGACTTTATAAAAAAAGCGAAAAAAAAAAACAAAAGCTGAAAGCTAAAGGCTATCTACCGTACCGACCTTTACAATGTCAGCGAGAGAAGCTCAAGCCGCGAATAAATCAAGTAAATTCTGCGAACCTTCTCGTGAAAGCCAGTGGTCAGCCCTAGAGTCAGAATTTTCAACCCACTTGGAGGCTTCTAATTTTTATTAACTGTTGTCCGACAACAACATCCGGAAACAACAGCTTAACGTGCTTTCCGAAGCACGATAGCTCTCAGTTCAAATATTAAATACTACTTTTTGTACCGGTCACCCATCCTGGTAGTGATCGCAGCGAACGTTACTTTAACTTATCGGTCGGTTGCTGTGGTAATTAGTATTTTTTACCGCGGATCTGTTTGACATAAACGGACAAGTACAAGTTATCCGATTTTTTTTGCTTTTAATTGAATATGAACGCGTGATTGCGGTCTTGACATATAATCGTAATTCAGTTAGGTACTTTAGCTTTACCTAATTATATAGTGAATACCCATTTGGTGGTCTGAAGGGTTACCTCGTCGTCCGCGTTAGTCCTGCGACGACCATGCGACATCGCCACGCTACCGTTGTTGTTTTTGCACCATCGTTTCAAATATGTTTCGAGTTGCGCAGTCTGTAGGCTAGGAATCCTAGACAAAGACTGTACACTTTAATGTGTCATAATTGTGTCATAAAAACCAACAGGATCACTTTACAATATATATATTTATTCTTGAGGTAATTAAAAATGTATGCCTTATAATTGGGAATGTCGAAAAATCAACTTTCATTTGTTTTCTTACATTATTTTCAAATGCTCTCGTAGAGAATATACCAGTAATAAAATTAAACCTTCGTGCGACAGCACATCCGGAAATAAAACAGTGAAGCTTTCAGATTTGTTGTTGAGCTACATTATTTTTTTAAATAAACTTTAATTATTCTAAATTGTTGCGATTCTAATACGACGTGTAGGTACCTACAACGTGACAAAAAATTTAGAGTAACGAATTCTAGCTCTGTGCAAAAAATACTACACAGAAATGTTGAAATCAAAAGTAGCACAGTTAACATTCCTCAATCAAGAATAATGTTTCCGCTAAGCTAGAAAAGCCTACGAATAGACACAAAAAAGCGAAATGGCTCCGCAAAGGCCACTTTACACTGATCGATTCTATAGCAACACAACTGCAGTTTTGTACTTGAAACGCATTTTTTCGAACTATTTGAGGCAACCTTCTAATTTTTTTATAACTTGTTGATTCAATAAGCGTTGTGGTTATTTTCGCAGTCTACGATAGTTAAACAGTTTTGGTTTTAATGTATTTAATTCGCTGGGCGCTGGTACATTTGGTCTGTCTATTTAGGCCAGGCAGGCTAATACACAGTCAAGTATAAAATAAACAAAAAAAATTAATCAGGTTTAATTTAGTAGGTACAAAGTAATCTAGTTAATTAAATAATTATGAGACCACTATAAAAGTAATTGCATTATTTAAATAATTATGACAACAGCTCATAAGTGCCTACTGCTGGGACCATGGGTGTAGAATCAGAACTGGGACACGAGCCTTAATTCCCTCACAGGTAGAGTGTGATAGGGCATACTCTACAACGCTGCAGTCCCGGCCCTTTCACTCTTTCACTATTCAATGGTCAGTTGGGGATGACACAAACATGGTCATGTGGAATTCCGCATTTGAAATTTGATTGGTCACGATACCAAGTGGAACTTGAACCAGGTGCGTCAGTTTGAATGCCGCTAGAGCAACCGCTGAAGCTCACTGTGTTAATTAAATGCCCTACGCCTTAAAAATTCGCATACTTAGGGACAAATAAAAGTTATAATTACAAAGACTGTCTTATTTTCAAAATAAGTACGTGTTTATTATTAATATTTGTTTTTTTTTACATTTTGTTATTAGTTGTTTTTTTACTTTTTTAAGTACTTAGGTACATAGAGGAATATTTATTTATTTATTTATTTATTTATTTATTCATAAATGCTTGCACACTTACAGCGACGCCAAGACGTGTGACGAGCCAGAAATACAATTTTAAATTATACATGTCTTCTTCTTCTTCTTCTTTAATGGCTTTCTATCGCTTCTTTGCAATAATTCTGCCAATGTCAAGTGAGTAAAATTTATACGGTTATGTCAAGTCAAAGTCATATTTTGTCAGTCAAAACGCCAACAGTAAAATGGAGGATATTTTACTGAAGGCTCTAAAAAGGCCTTTGAAGCAAAAACGACAATGCATGGTTTTATGATCTTGAAACCATTTGTCAACACTCGTGCACGTTCACGAACACTCAACGGATAATAATCCACCCTTATTACACATTAAAGTTCAAGATACACTAGTTTTAAAAAATAAATTCAAAATTCACAACCGCCATTGTCGGATTTTCTTCAAAAAACCATTATACATGTCAATATCAATTACATAATAAGCATATTAAATCTAAGAATAAATGTCATGTCAAAAAGTTAATACACACATTATATAATAGGAATAGGTACATAGACGAATTACGCTTAGGTAGGTACCTATTTCGATGCATCTACGCAGTTTCATCTGCATGGCATATTTGTACCGGAAAAAAGTCTTTATGTTCTCTATATTCTGGAGCAACATTTCCTGACAAAACTGCAATAGTTTTAGCGGGAACGCAATAAATTAATTTTCGCACTGTATTAATTCTCAAAACTTGTGCTTTTTCCAGCTTTAATGTTTAAAATTAGTGGTGTTTACGCATTAAGTGCTGAATTACGAGTATGAGTTTGGGCAAGTGATATAATGTGGTTTTTCGTGTTGCTTCCAAAATTCTATAGAAGCTTCTAGTAAAGTTGCCACGACTTTACTAGAGCATGACTTAGACTGGACTATGACTACCTGACCATGACTAAGACTTGACAACGTAAAATATTCTAAAACTCGATGAAAATATACAATACTTGACACAGGCTAAATACACTGTGTGTGGAGCCAAAATATAAGAAAAAAAAAGATGCAATGCTGCAATATTATCACCAAACCAAAGTGCGCGAACGCGAACTACGTAAATATGTACAATTTCTACACTAAAGGAAGTACGTAACTACTAAATAAGAGTTTCTTTATCATTGCATTGATAAAATGTTCTACTCCGATAAATCCCATGCCAGTGAGCAGCAAAAACAAACAAATAACGACCTTGACAACAAACACACTTCCTATTAATTATTGTCATTTTATTACAATATACTTAGTTGTTTTCATATCCTAATGCATTAATTTAACTTCATTAAAACAAAGTTCAGTAGAAACAATGTCAATGGAATTTTAAAGTAAAGCATTTAGAAGGCCTCGCCCTTGCCCTTTGCCTTGTGAGACGATATTAATATATTATACAAACGCCCACTTAAAAAACGCGGAAATGTAATGTCTACAAGTACCTATATTACACAACGTTTTTGTTAAGGTTTTCTGAACTTTGCAGACTGAATCCAAGACAGGTGTCGGTCGGCTGAATAGAAAACTTGCCAAATGACCGGTCGATTTGGAAAAGCGCCAGCGTAGAAAAAATCAAATATCACAAAAGCAATGCAGCTGAAGTGAGTATAAATTTTACATTCGGACCCATTATCTCCGGTCTACGCAGGACGGCCTCATTATTTTTCGGTTATTTATATTTAGTCAATACAACCAATTGTTGAAATCCGGTCGGAATGTGTTAAGTTTGTTTTCATCACCGTAATACGTAAATACGTAAGTAAGTATAGTTGCTTGTAAATTCCTGAAAAATTACCTGATTTCCGACTATATTTGTCATCTGTGCGACAGTCGGCGTAGGTACGGTAAGGTAATAAATTCAACGTGGTATGGGCAGCTCGTGATCGAATGGGGCCAAGCAGCGTGCCCCCACAGCGCCCCGCGCATAACATCTATTATCCACCTATATTCGAAACGCATCTCACAGCTACGAACTCTCTTAGACTTGCAACGCCATCTCCTTTAATTTTCCTTAAACTTTTAACAGAAGATTTGACACGTACCAATTTTTAAAATCTAATATAATAATTTTGCGAGCGTGACCAAATCGTGTTGTTAGCACCGCGGAAACATTCAAATGCACGTTGAAGGTCGTTTCAGACATAAAGCGATACTTTTTGTAGTGTTATGGATATATTTATGAATAGATTATTTAATTAAGGGCCAATAATTATTTACTTTAAATAATACTCTTATAGGTAATAGGGTACTACCTAATACGAGAATAATAATTAAGCCCTATTTTTTGAAATTGAAAGATTAGCACAGATTAAGTAAATTGCTATTTCAAGCGGGTACTATAGGTACCTACTTGCTTTTTACAAGTTACACAATAATTAAAAAACTAACGTAAAAAATATGTTACTGTGTTCCGCTTTGAAGGGCATTGTAACTAGTGAAATAACTGGGAAAATGAGACGTATGATCCGATCCCATAGTCTAGAAATCTTTTTAGACCATGTGATGTCTCAGGATGACGTGCGCAATGCGCAGTGTCACGCGACACTTTAAGTTCCGAGTGACACTGCAGTCTGTTATGGGCGGCCGTGACGCTTAACACAGGCGAACGACAAGCTCGTCCCGTTATTCATTCTCATAAAAAAAGGAATAATTGATTCGCCCAGGTAACGATATTATTGCTGATGCCGATAAATGCATGTCGGCCGTCAATCTTTTGCCGTCATGACATTCGAGCAGTATAGGTAACTTTTAGAAAATTTAAATCTTGGTGAAATTGTTCAAAATATTCGTCAAAAATCGCAAAATAATAGCGACTAGTGCGAAGTGTTCTTCCTGAAATCAGCTATCTATGACACTAAGTTGCAACTCTATAGGTAGTGTGTTTAGTTAGCGATAAAATCATCAAATCAAAAGCAGACGACGGTTTTGTTTCACTTACCTCTAAATCGGGTAAGTGAAACAAACGATCGCCATAACATCTATCTACATGGTTGAGTCAACAAAACTGTTTTAAAGACTAAAATGACGTGTCGAATTTCTTCTATCTGATATGAGTCGAATTCCTTGATAATAAAGTCTAATTTAAAAATTGCAGCAAAAGAAATGGAATTTGGAGTAAGTGAAACTTAGTTGTGGTGGTCAGGGGTTCTAAACTAGTGGAAAATGGAACAAGATCGTTATGATTTATAATTATCAGATTTTTATTTGACATATTTGGTGTGTTGATTGAAGAGTTTATTTATCCATCTAAATTTATCATTTAATAAATATATTTTAGTAAGCTTGATTGGTTTCGATTAACAATTATTCTGCTCATAGAGTTTAGCAGTTTTTGCGAACTTCACAAACTTTCAAACAAAATATAAATTCTGATAAGTGTTTGGAACTCTTAAGCTAATTTTTTTTAATTTGAATGAATGACGTGACGTTCTTATCGTTCACCTGATGTTAAGCGACACGGCTGCCCATAACAGATGCAGTGTCACTCATGATGCACATGTCATCTCTGGCAAGGGGGAAGTGGCCATATGTTTCTCTTACCCCTGCCATGACTGTTACACTTTCCCAGACAAGTACCTACTTCCCTACTTTTTTCGGTTGTTTGTTTTATGGACCAAGCATGGTGGTAGTCCAGAGCTAAACTGAATAGTTTACTAGATATGATAGGAAGGGTGTTCCACTTACCCCACCGTTTCACTTACCCCACTGGATCTTATATTAATGTAATCTTTGGCTGTGGGCTGAAGATTTAGAAAACATTCCTTAACATCAAAACAAATCGTGTAGAGACCATAAGCATAACACAATGCACATTGAATCGTAAACTTGACTACCTACATTTTATTATTAATTGAAAACTAGTTTAATTACCTAGATCATGCTATAGATGCAGCAACATACAACGCATTAATCTTTTCACATAAAACCTCAAATTTTAAACTACATTTGACTTGGTGGCATAATTATAAACTTTATCATCATTTTTTTATCATTAGCAGCCTGAAGACGTCCACTGCTGAACATAGGCCTCCCCCAGGGAGCGCCACTTAGAGCGGCTGCTCGGCTCCCCGCGGCTTTCACCAGGTCGTCGGTCCACCTAGAGGGAGGCCGCCCTACGCTACGTCTTTCAGATCGTGGTCGCCACTCGAGAACCTTTCTTCCCCATCGGTTGTCATAAACTTTATACCTACTATAAACAAAATTACAAAATTAATACATAGGTACCTACATATTCTAAGGGTGTCTGATTCAGATTTTGCACAAACAATCTTAACTCTATTTCGCTCGAACTCGAAACTTGAAAGGATTAGGTGTACCTACGTTTACCTAAGTGCGATAGATAAATGAAAACACTCACCTGTGACAATCTAGGTTATAAATATAGATGAACACTAGGATAGGAATCACTTTTTACACGTTTATTCTCGATTTTTGCAAAATTGCATGCGCGCGCGACATTTTTCGGTGTTGTTAGAAGCGGGGGAGGGAGGGAGGGAGGGAGGAGCTTGGATTGGACTAGGGAAGGGACGTGCCTTACGCCGATCCGATAGCGTAGATAGATGCAATATTTGTCATCATTAGTGTTGTGAACTGAATACGCAACAGTGAGTAGGTAGGTACCTATTTAAGTTCCTAACAGATCTCGTAATATAGGTAATATAACAACACGTCACCTCAGACTATTACCTACCGCTTACAAATTTACTACGGTACAACTACAAGAACGGCTCACGGACAAAAACAAAACGCAGCTCACAATGACCCTGAATCTTTTCCATGGTGTGCTATAGGTAATTAGTTGGAGTAGGTAGAGCCCAGAGCACAATCTACTCCAACTTAAGTCAATTCTATGGGCAAAGCCCGAAATATCTTTCTAGCCTCGAAATTAAATTATACAAGGTAAATAATGAATTACGTTACTAATATTATTTAATGCAAAGACTTTTTATCCAGACCACAAATACGAAATTAAAGCAGGGCAAAACCGTACACACTTTGGGTGTGATTGATTCTCAGCTGTCAAAATCAAAATCAGTCGTTACTTGGGTGTGCTTTTGAATACATATCAAAAAAATGCCGTCTTGCGTGATAAAACTGTGCCGAAATCACTCGAGGCACGGCTCACAGAAGCACACGATCACAATTCACTTGTAAGTGGCCTTAATCATGTATTTTATAGATTATTTTAATTATTTCTATTTGACGAAGAGTATTTCACATTTCACAATAAAAAGTTGACATGTCAAAATCAGTATTGCCACACGACATCTGAATAATTACCCGATTTCTTTTGTATAGATTTCCAACAGATCCACCCATGTCTAGCTGGGCCCTTATTCCGTATCGATTCCTTACTTCGAAACCACGCGAATTCCTTGTCTTACAAAAGAAATCTGCAAAACTCTACTCTCTATGAAACGAAAACAAAACCGCGCGAAATGAATTTGGAATTGGCGCGATTAGAACTGTCAAAAATCATATGTTTTACCGAGACGCGTTCCGAAACATCAACACATCAAAAGATTATGACCACTTATGTTAATATATTTTATTCAAAATAAAGATAACTTTAATGTAAAGCGAAGGTACATCTAACGCTGTGACACGATTTGAACAAGACACGATAACGACGTGGTTTCATATCGTGTGGGATCTATGTTTCCATAGAGAATAACCGCCCTGATAGTTGGATAAAAGTAGTTCGAAAAAGTCGAAATGAAGATTGGTGGAAACCTAATACTCGCTCAATAATATGTTTAGCGCATTTCTATAGTAAAGAACACACAGAACACAGAAGCGCAATTACTGATAATAGTTTTATTTTCAACTATAGGCGTTCCACGCGCCCACTGTTTTCCCATTTTTAAGGTTATTTTTTTTATCCTAAAATATGAAACATTATTTTGGTTGAGGCCCAGGGGGTCTAGCAAAGATCACAATCGCTAACGCTAACGCCACACGCTAACTCCAAAAATGTATCGAAATGACATTCGCTACGGAAAAGTTAGCGATTTCCGAAATGTCATTTCAGTACATTTTGGAGTTAGCGTTAGTGGTTGGTATCTTTGTTCCTCCTTGTACCTACATAACTGTGGTTCTTTTATCCCTTTAACTTGGTAATATTGAAAAACTCGTGAGTTATTAAAAGAAATGTTGAATAAACTGCTGGTTATACTTAATTTGAATCCATTTTATTAAAAGATTGCATGAGCAATCTATAGACCTTTTTCTTGTCTATAGATAGTAGTATGATGGTAATTAATTTTATTTTATATTTTTTTAATGTAGGCGTTATATAATTTTTATTATTTACATTTTACATCTAGATTTGTATTTAGGTACCCGACTAAATCGGGTAATACTATTTATATGGTATGTTGAAAAGAAGAAAAAAAAATGTGCTCTATGGTTTGATTCATGTTCAAACAAGGTTAAGTATGGAGACTTCGATTCTGGACCTATGTAATAGGGGGAATTCTGTGATTTAATGATAGAAAAAATCCCCCAGCTGCTTAAAGTTTACTAACTAAAATTAAACCACCACCACCACCTAGCGCCATCTATCCGTTTCCCCGCAAACTATAGTGACATACAATGCAGCGCCGCGTCACGCACGAAAATGGTTCATGCAAATCGCGATCCTGAATTGGATGCGCGGCGCCTACGAAGGCCTTCACAAAGGAAATAATAAACACAGTATTAGCAGGATAACAAATCAAGTGAGACTCGCCCGGAGAATAGAAATGGCGCAAAATGAGGCAGGGAACGATACTATCACGTATTTGAACGCATCCGGGACTATTCAGCTGATCCGTATAGGCGGTATCAGTAGGCTCGACTCTGTTACCGATTTTACTACCTAATTACAACTAGGTACGTATTTGTTATAGAAATGCTGAATAACAAAGTAGTAAGTAGATGTACAAAAGCATAGACCACAAATAGAAGATAATTTCATCCGACTGGTATGGAAAAGCCCTTCAGATTCAGATTCAGATTTTTATTGCTTCCATAGTGTACAATAGGTGGAATATAAAATTAAGTCTAGTTTCATATGGACCCCGTCGGGCTTCCTTTTGAAAGAGCTGATTTCATTTTTAGCCGTTTATGATCCTATAATTATTCAAGTGTGGGTTATATATGCTTCATCCTGATAAATGAAATCACCATAGTATTGCACGCCCAAATATTTTTTTATCCACGTGCAGGATTAAACGTTCATGTCATTATGACTGAATAAGATGTCAATCTATTCGTTATTATGGTCGGATGACCTGTTTTTCTTTTGTTTTTTGGGATATTAGTCATTATAGGTAACTATCGTAATTCTAATTGGGTCTTCCAATATTTTCTTGTCAATACCATGTTTCTAAGTTGGTGACTAACCTACCTAATTTGTGAGTGCATCAGCACAATCTATGTGTGGTGTGTGTGTTTTTCATGTATTAGAAATTCGTACAACTGCCTTGGTGTGTTATTAGTTTTTTCATTTTTTTATTGCTCAAAGCGATATTTTACTAGTGATAATAGAAAGGGAAGATAAAAAATATATTTTAAGCACTGGTTTAATGTACTATTTATTCTTTAATTCTGGAAGTAAATAGGAAATAGTATTAAATACGTATTGCCTACAAGCACAGATCCTATAAAACCTACAAGTTTTAGCTGACGGAAACAGATACAGGCACGTCATCACGTCAAGGTTTATTGTGTTCACAAATAATTTAATTAATTTATGCAGTTATCTTTATTTCTTTGCCATGGTCATCTGGTTTATTTCCTATTTTTGGCATTCAAAATTATTTATTCAATATTTAAAATAAAATTACTAATACATAAGTCCCTATTTAAATTACTAGTTATGTTGGCCAAAATCACCATGACCATCTAATCGTAGGTTTGTAGGTAATCGCAACTTATAATTTAACTAGTAGGTATACATATCCTACCATGTTATTCGTATTCTAAGTACCTGCCAAAGTATCATCGATTTTCTCTAACTTTAGCCTGCCCGGGCCGCCTTATGAAAGTGAAGTCATTATTGCGCATGCGAGATGTTTAATCATGCCATGGACACAATTCACACAATGCACAGTTGCACACACATCAGCAGTTTTCCATGCATCTTAGCTTGGTCGTATTTACAGAAACATAAATCAATTATTAATTCTCAAATTTATCATTTAATGACCGAAATCTCGATTTGAACACCAATCGACGAGAGCCCGTGTCTGTTTGTTATCATAGGTACATAATTCCTTATCATCATCATTAATCACCCGAAGACGTTCCCCGACTCGGCCCACTGCTGACCAGCCTCCCCAAAGAGTACCATGCACAATACACATACCTATAATTACCATGAAATATTATATTTATGTGAAAGACTTTATATTATACCATCCAAAATATAATAATCGCTACGCTTTTATAAATAAAGAATTTTACGAATTGAGCATTTCTACCTAGCTAAAATATAAGCCCGCAATCCAGTGCCCGTTATGTATGGATAAAAAAGGATACAGTGCCAGGTGCAGTGCAGGACACATCACGTGAAGTTCATGGGTCCAGTGAGATAAACACGTGACCTTCTCAGAATATAGCTTTTCCAGCTACTAATCTGCATTGCGCAGCGTTCACAAAAGTTGTTCCTACTGCATTTATTTGCACAGTCTAAATCTGAATTTCCTAAAATCTATATGTGGTTAAGTGATGGGACCTATACTTAGAAGCCTACATAGTCCAAAGTTTTTTTATTTATTCTCGTTTTTCTTGCGTGACGCAGCAAAAAGGTTCTCGAGGAAAATCGAAGCATTGGCCTTGAGGGCGAAAGCCACAGGACCTCGAGCGGAAATAGATGCCTTGACCTTGCCTCAGCTGACGAACCCACCGCGCCGGGAACCTCGGTTCTATGAATAATGTTGACTCATTTAGATGGGGACCTTAAACTTGACTTATGGTTGCTTATGTATGTAGGCTACTCAGTAGGTACATAGATTAATCTATCCCATTTTTGCGATTGCGACACATATTATAGATTAGGTAGGTCTGGGTAGGTACTTATCTAGATACCCATTTAATATAAGAGCAGCTATTTGCCATCATCTTCATCGCCACCTTTAAAAAAATTATGCTATCCCAGTCATCACACCCAGGCACAATTACACATAGGTAGTAATTATAATAATTTAATTAAAGTACATAACGATATTTGACTTGTAAAAGTGCTATGAATTTGCAATAAAACATTTTGATTTTTTATGTTGATTTTTTTTTGTAACTAGTGGCCAGAATAACCGATCGTGTTGAATTTAATCTCATGGGGATAGGTATTTGTGTAGACACAATGAGGGGCCCCCTTAATGCTTTCCCCCTTCCGCCTATACGTACCTACCCCAAAATCAGGTAGATAATGTCCAACATACCTAAATAATGGGTACCTAACTACCTACTCCTCGTGATTGATGGAGCGAGTGTGACCCAGCCCAGAGGAGCCGGTGCGACTTCAAACCGAACGCCGACGATGCACCTAAGTTCAAATCTCATGTAACCTACCTAGTAAGTTATGTGCCAGCATAGATTACCGGTTACCAGCATGCACTTTGCAAAATCTTCATACACTACATTAATTTATGTTGTACAAGTGTTGTACCATGTCTTGTTAATGCCATCTATCGGTTTCTTATAAACTATATTTTGTATTTTTTTTTCCGTAATATTTTGGCTCCACACATATTGTATTTAGCCAGTGTCAAGTATTGAATATTTTCATCGAGTTTTAGAATATTTTACGTAGTCAAGTATAAGTCATAGTCATAGTCCAGTCTAAGTCAGGTAACCATAGTCATGCTCCACCAAAGTGGTGGCAACTTCACTAGAAGCTTTTATTTTTTATTTTTTTATGTAATGAGTGACAAACAAGCAGGCGGCCCACCTGATAGTAAGTGGTCACCGCCGCCTATGGACATCTGCAACACCAAGGGCATTGCCGGTGCGTTGCCTACCCTTAGAGAGGACTCTTTTATCACTTTTCTTGGAGCTCCCCATACTGTAGTTATGCGGAATAACCTCAGGAGGAAGATAATTCCACATCTTGCAGGTTGGTGGAAGAAACGACCGCAAGAATCGCGTCGTATGAGATTTCCACGTGTCTACAATATGTGGATGCACTTTTTCACGCTGCCGAGAAGTTCGATAATAAAATCGGGAAGGCGGGATGAGGTTAAATATTTTTTCAGAGCATTCCCCATGATAGTAACGGTAGAAGAGACTCAAAGAACCTATATCTCGTCGCAAACTTAAAGGCTCTAGCTTGTTGGTGAGTTTGGGGTCGTTCACAATTTTAACGGCTCTTCGCTGTAGGGAGTCAAGTGGAAGCAATATGTACTTCGGTGCCCCACTCCAGAGATGAGAGCAGTACTCCATGTGCGGCCGAACCTGGACTTTGTATAACAAAAGACGTTGGTTCTGCGTGAAGTACCGCTTAACTCTATTGAGTACACTGAGTTTTTTGGCAGTAAGACTAGCCTTGCGTTCCAAATGACTCCGAAACTGGAACTCGTTAGTAATGTCTACGCCTAAGATCCCTACACTCTTCGACAAGGCCAGTGGAACACTCTGAAACAGCGGGACTACAGTAAACGGGGACTTTTTGGCGGTAAACACGCACGCTTGTGTTTTAGTAGGGTTAAACTGTACAAGATTTTGTACACCCCAGTCAGAGACTTGCTTCAGCAAGTGCTTGACTTGAGACACAAGTAGTGTTCTGCTTTCCTCGACTTCTGCTCGTGGGGCGTTTGCACGTCCTGTGTAAAGAGCATCACTCGTGCTATCATCCGCATAGCAATGAAAACTGTTAAATTCTAGTAAATCATTAATATGCAGGATGAATAGCGTGGGTGATAGTACAGAACCTTGAGGTACGCCGGCATTTATTGACATGGTCTTGGAAATGGCACCATCAACAACGGCTGTAATTCTTCGATCATTCAAAAAATTTGCCACCCATTTGCAAAGCCCCACGGGCAGCCCATAAGTTGGTAGCTTAGCCAGTAGAGCCTTAGGCCACACCCGGTCAAATGCTTTGGCGATATCAAGGCTAACAGCAAGTGCTTCACCTCTGCTCTCAACTGCTTCTGCCCATCGGTGTGTGAGGTACACAAGAAGATCACCAGTAGAACGTCCCTGGCGAAAGCCATATTGACGATCGATGATCAACTGTCGGTCCTCTAGGTATCCTAAGAGCTGAGTATTTATAACTCGCTCCATCACCTTGGAGAGCAAAGAGGTGATTGCTATAGGCCTGTAATTTGACGGGTCGGTACGATCAACCTTCTTAGGGATTGGGTGGACATTAGCTATCTTCCAGGAAAACGACACAATGCCAGTACTATAGGAAAGCGAGAACAAGCGTGTCAGAACGGGAGATAACTCCGGAGCACAACACTTCAACACTAAAGCCGGAATGCCATCCGGCATCCACTCGATTTTCGCACATCAAGGGACCACAAAGCCTTCAAAACTGCCTTTTGAGTAATGCGCACTTCTGGCATAGAGCTGCCGCAACGAGGCAAAGTTGGAGGCTCAGCGTCCCCATCCTCGAGAGTGGAGTTGGAGGCAAAAAGGGTGGCTAAGACATTAGCTTTCTCTTTTGCACTATGGGCCAAGGAGTCATCCGGCTTTCTTAGAGATGGTAGCGAAGACTGACAAAAGTTACCTTCTGCAGCTTTCACGAGCGACCAGAATGCCCGGCTCCCAGATGGATATTTAGCCAACTGGTCACCTATTCGGCTGATGTGGTCACACTTTGCTTTGGCAAAAACTTTCTTTGTGGTCCTTGAGGCAGCATTGAATATTTTCTTGAAATTAGATGTTTTGGGATCCTTACGAAGTCACGCATCGGTCCAAGCTCTGTATGCGGCTTGTTTAGCGCTGGTTGCGTCTGAACAAGATTTATTGAACCACGGACGACTCCGGCCACCGACACGTATCACAGAGTTTGGAATGAAACACTCCATCCCCTGCAACACAACATCGGTGACGGAGTCGGCGCAAGCGCAAGGATCATTTGACGTAAAACAGAGCTGCCTCCAAGGATAAAATGCAAAAAATTCACGCCAACCGTCCCAGTCAGCTGATCGGTAGTGCCAGACCCTTCGTTTCCCAAAAGGAAATACCTGTTCAGGTCTTGACAGTGGCACAACAGACCTGGCCAAGCAATGATCAGAAGAACCAAGAAGAGCTTCGATCGATACTTGGTACAGGTCTGGATGCGTGGTCAGCATGAGATCCAGCAAAGAAGGTACGTGACTCTCTATATCTGGCACTCTAGTTGGTCCGGTGACCAGTTGAAAGAGACCGTGGGTCAAAGCAAGTTCATGGGCAGCCTTTCCTGCGTGGTCTATTAAAATCGCCGAGAATCACCACCTCCGCCGCAGGATACTGCCAAGAACCTTTTCCACCCCTTTAGAAATGTGCTCAAATAGACTAGTAGTCTCCGCGTCACCGCTATGGGACCTGTATAAGCACGTGTAAATCCGAGTCTGACCTCCATAGTCCACACGAGCCACAAATTCGACAGGTCCGTTGCTTCAAAAGCGTTAAGACGGCGACAGCAAATATCCTCCCGGCACATACACACCCCGTCACGTCGCACAAAAACGTGCTCAAGTTTGTAACCGGGATAGTGCAGATGGAGATTCTATGGAGTTTTGGAAGCGTCACGAAAAATTACGTTTCACCACATTATATCACTTGGCCTCACTCATGCTCGTAATTTAGCACTTAATGCGTAAAACGCCACCAAAACATTAACACTGGAAAAAGCACGTGTTTTGAAAAATAATATAATGCAACGACGTGAACTTTTCCTTGTTCGCGCCAAAACCTCGTGTACTACATACTTAAAAACGGGAGTCTGTAGGCATGGGAATCTGTAGACAGGAATTTGTAGAGTTGGGAATCTGTAGAAGTAAAAATCTGTAGAATTGAATTAATTCCTTTTTCTTTGATAAAAAAAAAAGAAAGAAAATATGATGCTATAAGAAACAACTACAAAAATAAAATGTTATCTGGAATTACAGTTTTTTTCTCTAATCTGTGCGACTAACGCCAGATTTTGTCATGATCATGACATTGACAGTTAATGAGTTGACAGCTGACTGCCGCGCTGACGTTTCTTCATCCGAGCACTTGTGCTCAGCGAAAACTGAAAAAGTGGTTTTGTGGCGTATTTCGATTAGTGTAGCAAAATGACTTCCGTTGTAAGGGCCGGGCACCTGGCACCATACTTCAAAGCTTCTTCCCAGGTGGTAGCCAACGGCCTAAAGCCCGCAGTTGTGGTGCACACGCCTGTAGACAAGTCGATGGTCCAACCCTTGCCAAAAACCTCGACTGTCCACTCTTTACACGGATCCCTGCCGATCCAGGGCTTGAAAGCCACCGTTGGAGTTAACGGTGAGTCTTATACATCTGTTGATTGCGTTGTGGTAGTTATAATTTTGATATTTATGATGAAAATGTGTATTACATAACACTTGTCAATGTATCTGCTTCCAGTGCCAAGTCAGGTGCGTTTTGCCCACTCGGATATCTCGATCCCGGACTTCTCTGCATACCGTCGCAAAGAGACCATAGAACCCAACTTGAAGTCTGGAGAATCTGTTGATGGACGCCAGTCATTCACCTATCTCATTGCTGGAGGTTAGTTTTTGGTTTGTTTGTATATTATCATGTAAGAATACCGAACTCACTATCTTAATTTGAGTAGTAAGTTATAAGGTAAGTACAGCTTCTAAATATTAATAGTGCAAAGCATTTGATCTGTCTATACATCAGAACAACCAGGGTACTCCAAAATTTGTAATAGTTGTATTTACAATAGTTAGTATGAAGGTAGTTCGTAGTTGGTTAACACAATAAATACACTGCCTGCTTTTAAAAAGGATTTACAAAGTGATTTGCTACACTATTTATAAAACATACATTATTTTCTTTATTTGTAAAACAGTGTAGTTTATGCCAATCAAACAACCTAGATACAAAACTAAAATAATAGAAATAGATTGTCTAGTTGTTTGCCTGGCCTTTACACATAGCCTTCTCAAGGAGTTGTTTCCTTATCCCTGGTATTCTTTATCCATAAATATTATCTTAATCTTATTCTAAATCGGGGTGATAAGCGGTACAGAGTAGGTAGAGGATGCACGGAGATCCTGGCCTTAATTAATTGTACCTTTTAACTCCCCCATTCACCCCCTTTTGCCATCTTGCTCCACTTGATGTCCCTCCCATCTCTTTCTCCACTCTTGCAAACTCAATTATAAAGTTGTTTTTATTTTCCCAAATGGTGCTAATACTAATACTTTGATTGATCTAATAAAATAGGCCAAAAGCAGCCAATGTACCCCTCACAGTGAGTTAAAGCAACATTCAGTGGTACTTGGATGTGTGACATGGTATGCTCAGTGCAGTGTCACATGAAACTTAATCATTTAAATGACACTGCAACTGTTATGGGTGGCCATGTTGCTTAACACCCAGTGAACAACCAGATTGTCACATCATTCATTCTCTTAAAAAAGGCATTTGCTGCGAGTGCTTTCATTCTTCGGTGTACCATCAGTTCAGTTCTTATAAGATAACAGTACTAAGCATTTCAACCTTTTGCCAATGTACAGTGGATTTTTGGTATAGAGTAGTGTTTTATTTGTATGATAATTATTATGTAGCTAGGTTAATGAAACCCAAAAATCAAATTGAGTGACTGTTGACATTTGTTTGTGCAAATAAATAGCTTCTATCATTCTTTCTTTCAAATTAATTTCTTATGTCATAATTATCTCATTTCCAGCGGGTAGCGTTGCTGGCGCCTATGCCGCCAAGTCAGTGGTGACACAGTTTGTGTCGTCCATGGCAGCGGCTGCCGATGTGTTGGCCTTGGCCAAGATTGAAATTAAGCTCTCCGACATCCCTGAGGGCAAGTCGGTTACCTTCAAGTGGCGCGGGAAGCCACTGTTTATTCGTCACAGGTGAGTGTGAAACTAGTTTTTCGTGAAATAAATATTTATTGTAAGTGCTCCTGGCATATGTTTTTTTTTTCCTGTTAGTTTGGCTCCACACATAGTGTATTTTGCAAGTGTCAAGTTTTTTTTTTTTTTTTTTTTTTATGGGTATGTGTGACGTGACGAGCTGGTCGTTCACCTGATGTTAAGCAACACGGCCGCCCATAACAGTTGCAGTGTCACTCGAAACCTTAAAATAATAAAGTTTCGCGTGACACTGCACTGCGCACGCCATCCCGAGACATCACCCAGTCTAGCAATCAGATTACTAGACTGTGTAATCAGGTCATAAAGTCTCATTTGCCCAGTAATTTCACTAGCTACAATGCCCTTCAAACTGGAACACAGTAGTGCTTGCACACTACTGCTTGGCGGCAGAATAACTGGCAAAGCGGTGGTACCTACCTAGACGAACTTTGAAGAAAAGTCCTACCACCTAGTAAAAGTCAAGTATTATATTTTCATCGTGTTATAAAATATTTCACGCAAAGTCATGTCCTAGTCATAGTCATAGTCCAGTCTAAGTCAGGCACTTATAGTCCAGTCTAAGTCCATGCTCCAGCAAAGTGGTGGTAACTTTACTAAAAGGAGTTTTGTAAGCAACACGAAAAATCACGTTTCACCACATTATATCACTTGCCCTCACTCATGCTCGTAATTCAGCACTTAATGCGTAAAACGCCACCAATTTTAAACATTAACACTGGAAAAAGCAAAAGTTTTGAAAAATAATACAATGAAACGACGTGAACTTTTCCGCGTTCCCGCCAAAACTCGTATGCCTGTTTCTGTCGTAAGAGCTGTATAAGGGAATGTCCAACATCTCAATTCATTAAAATCTATGATCACCAATATGTCTGCCAAGTGTAATGATTATGGCAAACTCCCTGTATGCTAAGCACCCTAAGTGGCGTTTTATAGGGTAGGCCTATGTTCAGCAGTGGACGTATTCCAGCTAATGATGTGTGTTATTGTATCTAAGTACTATTGCTATGTAGTTACTATATTTCTCTAATCGGTGCTATGGCCCGTGACTTGTAGTAGTTTTAAGGGCGATTTCATACAACAAACGTGATTTTGTTTGCTCGTTTTTATGGATAATGGTACGGAACCCTTCGTGCGCGAGTTGACTTGCACTAGGCTGGTTATTTAGAATTTGTTTGAAAATTGCAACTGTTACGGTTCATAAGATACACCCTGGTAACAGACAGACGGACGGACAGCGGAGCCTTAGTAATAGGTATGGAACCCTAAAAAGACAAAATACCTCCTTCATCCTTTTTTGGAGTTGGTAAAATATATGCATTAATCAAACATTTCCATTGTCATTTATAGGACTGGTGCCGAAATCACAACAGAGAAGGCTGTGCCCGTTGAGTCCCTCCGTGACCCACAGCATGACGATGTCCGCACAAAGAACCCCGAGTGGCTGGTTGTCATCGGAGTCTGCACCCATCTGGGCTGTGTGCCCGTTGCCAATGCAGGAGACTTCGGAGGCTACTACTGCCCCTGCCACGGTTCCCACTACGATGCATCAGGCCGAATCCGCAAAGGTCCCGCTCCGTTGAACCTTGAAGTACCTCCCCACGATTTCGTCAGTGACAACTTACTTGTTGTAGGCTGAGTATTAGACAATTTTATTTAAGTGTAACTTTCCACCATAGAGATCAATAAATGTGATTATTTAATTTATTTATTTTTATTACTAAATCGGACCTGTTAATGTTTGGAATAGTACACCTAGTATTTATTAATTATCAGATTAAATAAATGTGATATGAACTTAAGTTTTGTTCTAATTTGGATTTGATTTTATTCTAATTTGAAATGGGGGCGGTAAGGCCCGCACTGACGTCTCGCTTGGGGTGTATTGTGTATTTCCCCCTCCAGCATCTACCCAAGCTAGCCTCCTCCTTGAAGTAACGGAGTGTGGCTTTGGGGTGCTGGCACAAATGCTCCAGTGTTGGCGTCGCAGATGGTAACGATGATGAGTGGTTACAAGGTTTATTGGTTTATATTTTTTTTAGGTTTTATTTATATTTTGATTTTATTGTCCTGTTGTTGTTGTTAGGTAAAATCTTTGTATCTCTATAATTATTCTATCTAAATCGATGTTTATACAAGGAGTAGTATTTTTTTTTTCAAAACTAATTGTTTCCAAAGGGAAGGAACTACAGGTTTATAGTTCCGTTTATTTTGTACTACCAAACATAATATCCATTCTAATAATAATAGGCATGATGACTATTAAAAATGAACAAGTAAATATTACTTTCACAAAGAGTATTAAAAATGCTCAAGAATATTAAAATGCTAAGCTCAAAGTCGCGCAACGAGCTAAGGAGAGAGCAATGCTCGGTGTTTCCCTGCGAGATAGGATCCGAAATGAGGAGATCCGCAGGAGAACTAAAGTGACCGATGTAGCTCTTAAGATTGGCAAGTTGAAATGGCAATGGGCAAGCCGCGGGGACCCGATGGATGCAGGAGGCGAGCAGCCGCTCTAAGTGGCGCTCCCTGGGGGAGGCCTATGTTCAGCAGTGGACGTCTTCAGGCTGTTAATGATGATGATGATGATGATTAAAAATGAATGCAATAATTGAAAAAATAAGTAAAATCGGTAAATAAGCCACGGAGTAATAAGCTTTTAAAGTTTCTGTAAGGGGCATCTCCTGTCCCTTTCTCGCGAAACAGAGCGCCTCCACAGTTATTATGAAAATCCACTTGTGACGTCACAAGCCAAAGAGATTGTACCACAGCTTAGTAATGAGGTACTATGAACGATCTTGCTCTGACCTCACTGGCTGTTTGAGCTATCTCTTTCTATTCCGGTTTTTGAAATGCCTTTTTTTAGCTTTGTAATTTTTTGAGATATTTTATTTTTGTTTTCACAAATGTTTATCTTTTGAGGAATATTATTGATTTATGCAACAAAAATTAGTCACCATGCCTATTATGATTTTTACAGTGTTTCCTAGGCATATATAGATTTATATATCAGGATATGCCCGAAGGAACATTTTATTTTGTCAAAATGGCGTGGGAAAAGTCAGCGCCATCTATTAGATTTCGCGTGAACTACGACAAGCTGCGAAAATTAGGTGCCTATCGCTGCCTTTATGTCCGTCAATGTTTATGTTTACAATGATTATTCCAAATATAAATTCGATTATCTTGTTACAAAACAGAGTGTAATATTGAAAATATTGAATTACTTGAGAAGTTTGTAAGAAACTTGGTCTTTCTTTTTACTGCACTTTTGAGTATAGATTGTGCAACCCTTCACAATACAACTTGGCATATTTTGTTTGTGACATTCGACCGATGCCTTCTAACTTCCATCACAGACTGAGCGCTAGTGGATGCCAATCTGTGAAATTGGCTCCCACTTTGAAGCGACGTTTTAACCTGTCATTAGGCCTGTCCCTAATATATATGTCTATGTTCCTAGGTCAGATTTTTGGCAATGAGTTTAATTACAAGGAATTTACTGCAAAAACTATAAATGAATTAAGGAACTATAGCTTCAGCAAGTAATGTTCAAAATACTTTCACATGAATGTTTTAAATTTTTTTTTTTTCACTGTTCTCATTTGGGTGATAAGGAAATAGGGTAACAATGGTTTAAGTGTGTAAAGAAAGACGAACCAACGATTTGTAATTATTTTTAATTATCGTTATTATTTTCCATTTCTTTTTATTTATATGCATTTTAGACAGTTACAATCTACGTAACATCTAATATAGACTACTAAAATTTACACACATTTACAGAAATTAACTGGGATTCTGATTTTTAACTTCAAATACATATTTTTAATTGCAGAAATTGATGCATGTCCTACATTTTTGAAAAATCTTTAAGGTAATATATAAATAATAACAGTAAATCAATAGCGTTCAGAAAATCAAATTATTTAGGCCTGATTTCGTTAAAAAAATTAATTAAACAAAAAAACTGTATCTTTAAAAGTTTAAGTAAAAGTCATACACTGAAAGTTGACATCTAAAGTTGAAACCCAGTTTCAGACGATTACTCTTAAAAACAGAAAGTATAGCTAATTTTATAAGTAACCGATTAAAGATTGACACTAAAATGTTATATATACAATGAACGTGGTTACATATTTGGCAAAATAATTTAGTTTTATACAGTATAACCTAATTAACTTTAATCTATATTTCAAATGGAATGATGGTATGAACAGAGCAGTTGATAATGTTCCATTTACACAAATCGGTGTGGACGAGATTCCATAAATTGTGGTATCTACAGAGTTTGAGCTAGATAGAAAGCTACATTTTATGTACCTACAGTTAGAGCAGGTACTTAGTAAATTAGGTTTCTGCCAATCAATAAATATGTGTAAATAGATCATTTCACAAAAAAACATGACTGGTTTTGAAGCCGGTTACATGTCTTTAAAGTCGAGAAAACAGAGCACAATCTTGATAGGCAAATTAACAGATAGAGAAATCACGAGATATGACTAAAATGTTTAGCACATAAAATACGTAACCAGCTTCAAAATATTTTATTGTTTATACATGTAAATAATACCAAAAGGTACGCTTAAGAAAAAATAAATAGATTGTAACTTAAAATTAAATTATTAATTTGTTCGTCCTATTTATACTGGAGTTGAATGGTGACCGATTCGCGGAATTCATGCACATTTTTTTTTTCTTTTTTGTCATTATTAAAACTGAATGATTTTATATAATTATGGCACAAGTAACTTAACGTAGAATCTCGAAGACATTGAATGTCAGGTTTTTGCATAAATCATTCAATTATTAGGCCGATTCTTGACGATAGAATTTTTTCGGATCAATGGTGGATATTGTGGAAAATAATAACATTACCAATTTAACAAACAATTATTGTCAACAAAAAAATTAGTAAAACGTTAGTAGTCTATAGAGACTTGATCCGAATAATTTGTATCGTGCAAGTCTGCCCTTAGTCTTTGTGAATATTTATTTAAGTAATGCGATTTAAAATTTATAGTCAGCGAGGTTTATGGATGCAGATGTGTGAATATAACATGAAATTCATTTTATATAATCTCTCCAACATTTAAACAGTTTAAATATTCATCTTTAACTTTATACACTCGTAGCACTCAATGATTTTGAACACAGATTATTTCACATACAATTGTAGACATATAGTTACATATTAAAATTTTAATTATTATTTTGAAAAATATATATCATTCTCATAGACATGACAAAATATGATTTTAGGAATAGGCACAGTAATATTTGACTAATTTACAGTATACATAAATGAGTATCTCTGTGATACATAATGTAAGGGGCAACTGAATATTTCTTCCCTACGTGTATTTATTTAAATGATAATTTTGTGCGATAAAAAAATGTTAACGTCTGTCAAAAGGTCATTAGAGTATTGTCAAATGTTCATTTTGTCTCGTTTAAAACATAAATCATGGTCCTCCTACTAAACATGGCCTCGACTCTACACAACCATTGAAGCTCGTTATTTTAATTGTTATTAATTGGTTAAACTCTTTTACGTCTATTGAATAGTTCAAAGTTGGTTAGGTTTATGTATTTACATATTATAATTTCTCATATTCTATTTAGGTGATACTTAGATACTTATTATTTGAAAAAGCTTATAGATTAGAATCATTTAGGTATTGAATATTTATTTAATATAATACTTATTTAAAGTGTCGTATTAAAAACACACTAAGAAGCTGTTTTTGCACTAGTTCTCATACAGGGCTATTTTTAATTTACCAAAAACCTTTTCACTGAAACAAACAACTACTATTCAACAATTTTCAAAAATAAGATATTGTTGACAATTATTTTATAAGTAAGCATCATTTTGAATGGGTTGTAGGACTATCTGCTATGTTCGTCTAGGTAGGTACCATCGCTATGTCAGTAATTCTGCCGCCAAGCAGTAATGTGCAAGCACTACTGTGTTTGGTTTGAACGGCATTGCAGCTAATGAAATTACTGGGCAAATGAGACCTAATCGTCAAAGTAAATTAATCGCAATACGGTTCAATACTCAATGAAACATAATAATAAGCTCTCTGCAGCCTGTATTATTGCCTAACAGACAAAAACGGAAACATAACAGTTTAAAGCGAAGTTTGAACTCATTAAGTACATAAAAGTATTAAGATTACAAAGAAAATGGTAGAACAAAAAGTTATTTGTTTAAACGATGTGAGTTATGCCCTAAAAGATTTTTGTTAAATTAATTATTATCCCTATTTATCAGTGAAAAAAAGAAAGGAGACATGTTCAAGAATCACAAAAGTGTTGAGCAAGTCGGCTCATAACCCGGAGGCGGCGGGTTCAATTCCCGCGACAGGACAAGTATTTGTGCACAGAAAATAAAGGTCAAATACTGGTTCTGTGTTTGGGTGTTGTGGGACCGTGGTCCTCGTAGTTCCTGAGTCCTTAGATACATGGAATTCTAGTTAGGGTCAAGGATCTATGTTTGTGATCGTTGGGCGTTATTTATATTTTTTATAATTCAAGAACCTGTCATCCACCCGCACTTGGCGTTGTGAAGGATTATACCTAAACACTGTGCTTGAGAAAAAGATGGCAGCACGTATACTGTGATTGATAACACGTACGTAAAGTTTCAATAGGTAGGTGTAACATTCGGGTTTTAGCAACGACATGATACCTAGTTTTCCGATCACTCAATATGCTTTGGCTTATACTCGTAATATGCCAAACATCGTATCCGATAATTAAAGGGTCGAAGATATTACACACACATATTAGCACAAATCTAATACTAGCATTCGACTCACAATCTATATAAATATTCAACGATAGAACTTTCATAGACTAAAATAAGTATTCACGTCGGTTTGGTAGTAAAAATTAGCCTGTACCTAAGTAAGACAAAGGTTAGGCCTAAACATTTAACGATTTTAACATACGTTTTTTTCCTTTAAGTAATTTAATGAAGTTATTAAATATCAATATTATGTAAAAAGGGGGGAAAATTAACAAAATTAGAAAAGAAGGTACGTTTGTGCGATTTATCAGAAAATATACAAAATGTATTAAGTACTAAATTATGGAATTATCGTCTTTTTTGTTTGTGGTTGTGTAGACGTCACATATAGGTTTATAACGTGGGTTAAGTAGGTGAGAAGACAATGGCGGTTATATCTTACAGCATTCTTGATTCACCGGCAAGTATCAGCTTATTCATATTCTAAAAACTTTGAAAGTATTTTAAACTAGGTAAGGTCGGTGGTATGCGTTTATATACATTGGGGTCAGTTGGCCATCAGTTTCTGTCAGCTAGTTGGTCGCCAGTAAATCAAGAAATAAGTAAGTATATATCCCGAACACGCCCGCATGTTTTATCGGTGGTATTTTTACATACATGTCCCGATTTTTTGTATAGATCGGATGCGCAAATTCATACAATACAATATCATAAAATAATAGCAATTGAGGCAACCTCGACAGTCGACGCTAATGACGTCTAGGTTTAGCGTTAGTACTATTTTCTTTTTGTAATTTGCCTTTCTTTTCGATTGTTTCAATAATCGTCGGTTGTTTATAATCTGTCGGGTGTTTATTTCAACAGTCAATACAAGTTCCAACAGTTCCGCTCGTTTCATTAACTATCGCGGTCTATGTTTGTTTCAACTATCGCCGTCGTTTGTTTCAACAATCGACAGTTTTACAGCAATCAGCGCTTGCTTTAATCATCGACAGGCGTTACATTGGTTTCAATAGGCGGCGCTTGTTTTATCAATCGACAGTTATTTCAACAATAAACACTTGTTTCAACAATCGCCGCTTGTTTCAACAGTTGTCGCTTATTTCAACAATCAACGAGTGTTTCAACAATCGCTGCTTGTTTTAACAGTTGTCGCTTATTTCAACAATCAACGACTGTTTCAACAATCGCCGCTTGTTTCAACAGTCGGCGGTGTAGACAGGCGTGAGGTCTAGCGTGAGATGTCGGAGCGCGCGGTCGCGGGAAGCGGAGCGCGAGGCGCGTGAAGACTTGATGATCTGAAGCACCATCGCCTTGCAGTCGTGGCATACCGCCATTTGCACGCCTAGCAGGCGCTCTGCAGCCACGCCTGTGGCGCTTCGGCTGTACCGTGCTCTGTAACAATGGAAGTCTTGAAGGATGGAATATGGATGGCAGGTTTACAATGAGCAGGCAGGCCCCATCGCTCGCAGGACAATGGGGAAGAAAGATTTTATGGGGGAGACCTATGTTCAGCAGGGGACGTTTTCGTCATTTATCGTCATCATCACCTGAAGACGCCCACTGTTAAAATAGGCCGTAGCGCCATTTTTAGCGGCTCCTTTGCGTCCTGCGTTTCGGACCTCTGGAATTCGGATCTCTTGTCAGAGAAGAGTCGAAAAGTTTTCTTTTTGTGGTCGCCACAGAACCTATGCTCATCGGTTGTCAGTTTTACTAACGATGTGGCCTACCCGCTACCACTTAATCTTCTATTTCCAAGACTGCGGTGACTTTAGTACTGCGGATCTCCTTTATCACTGTAAAGTTTCTTGTAGCTTCTTTACAGATGTAATAATAATAAATGTAACTACGGATCGGAGTTTTCTATTTTACATTATGTCGGATTGCTTGCACCAGTTGTGGGAACGAGAACTTCCTTAGCCTATTTCCTCCAAAAGATTTACTGACTTTCCTCGCATGGAAACTGGGTCTGCGACTCTCCATAGCTGTTGATATTTAGGTGGGTAGTTACCTGCGTTTATGTGTATGTAGCGGAGCGCAAGGAAACTCTCAAGTTTCCGATTCTTCATAGCTGTTGATGAATGCATAAATATTCACCTAAATACCTAAATAGGTAGGTAGTTACCTGCGGTCAAGTGTAGCGTATGGAGTACCGCCATCGCCACGCGGCACAGATAGCTCGGCGTACCCGAGCGCGGAGCCTCCCCGCGAGCCGGGCGCGCTGTGCGCCCTCAGCGACAGGTAGAGTGTGTCTCAAACTTAATGGCGGCTGTTAAGTGAGCTGCAAGCCCCCAGCTCGCTGCGCACACCGCTTAACTCTTACCGTTCACATCTAATTTTTGCTACAGCGCAGTGTTTGGCGCCTACTTCACAGTGGACCGTACTCTACTGTCGCGACGATGACGGGGGTTCGGTGCGCTACCCACGCTGTTCTCTACTAGACTACAGTTAGTTATCTGCGGTCAAGTGTAGCGGGTGGCGCAAGGAAACTCCGAGTCTCTGACTCTCCGTAACTGCTGATGAATGCATAAATATGCATCTATATACCTAAGTAGGTGGGTAAAGTTACCTGCGGTCAAGTGCAGCGTGCGGTGTAGCGACATCGACACGCGGCACGTGGTCGCGCGGCACAGAGAGCTCGGCGTACCCGAGCGCGGAGCCGCCGCGCGAGCCGGGCGCGCTGTGCGCCGTCAGCGACAGGTAGCGCCGCGAGGACGACGGGCTGTTCGGGGCGCTACCCACGCTGTTCTCTACTAGACTCTGCAGTTTAAACAAAATTACAGTTCAATTATAGCTAAGAACCTCTGTTTAAAATAGAAACTTAATATAAGAACACTCAATCAAGTCGCCTTCTAAAGAAAGAGTCAAAGTCAGTCCCTTTTTTTGGTTGGGTTTTTTGGTTTAAAAATAATGTTATGGCAGCTTACCAACCCGCCTTGTTGATTATGACGGCGAATGTTCTAAAATGGAGCAGACCTTTAGACATGGACATGGTCTCTAGTCTAGCTAAATACTTAGATTTAAAGTATGAACAATACCTAAAGAAGAAATGAAAAAGATAGGATATTTTGTTATAGATAAAGAATCAACACCATTACCTTAAATATTTCATCATCAACGACAGCCTGAATGTCCACTGCTGAATCCCCAGAGGGCGCCGCTTTGAGCGGCTGCTCGAATCTTGCATCCATCGGTTCCCGCGGTTTTCACCAGATCGTCGGTCCACCTAGTCCTACCTGCATCTTTCGGTTTGTGGTCGCCACTCGAGAACCCTTCTTCCCCAACAGTGTTTTTTTTATTCAGTTGTCAGTTACACGAGTGATGTGGCCACGTCAACTTGCTAATTCTAAGAGCTAGGTACCTATCGGTAGGTACTGTCGGTGAATATAGTTCTACGGATCTCCTCATTTCGGATCTTATTCGCAGGGAAACACCGAGTATAGCTTTCTCTATGCGCGACTTTGAGCTTACTAAATCTTTGCTAAGCAGGTTTGTCAGTTGTACCTAGATGCCAAACATACCGTGTGGTGGTCCGGTCCCACGAGCCGCGACATCAGGCTCCGTGGGAAGGAGGAGTGCGCCTCGTCCTCGGGAGACGGCAGTAAGGAAGGACTCAAGAGGACCACGGGCACATGCGCAAAGTGTTCTGTTGGTATCCTCATCTGAAAACGAGAAGCCGAACTTGATGAAAATTAAAAACAATAATTTCTAACAGTTTTACGGATGGACACGTTTTGGGTATGGACAGGACATTTACACAAAAATTAAGAAAGAAGATAGAGGGTATGTTTGATTGATAATTTTCTGATGATGACCTTCTCGTGTTCTAGGTTTCCTGATGATGAGTAATACTACATACTAAAACCATTAAATTGAAAGAGATTTTATCGCAGAAGATTCTTGAAATGATAAAACTCACGATGATAATGAATGGACTCACCTTTGAACAACACTTTTGACAGACAGTCTTTTTGCAAAGTTTGCATTTTTGACCCCAAGGGCCGAATATGCCAAATCTTGTCTTCAAACATAAGAAGCAAACCTGAAAAAGACAAAGTGACGTTATTTCTAAACCATAATTAAAGCCTACGTATAATCTACGTGACTTCTACCTATAGTTGACTCCAAAACTGAAAACATCTTTGGAATGATCAATAAGTCAATGCACATCTCGCGCCGAATTAACAATGTATGGAAATGGCAAAAATGACAGAAAGATAATTAGAACGCCTATGCAGTGGAAATCTTTACCAGTCTCTTTCTTAACTGAAATTGGAAATTTCCAAGTAGACAATGCACTGGTTTCTTTTAAGCGATGATGCTGCAACGTCGATACTAAAGTATCACTGTAGTAAAACAAGTGGCGAGCCGATGGATGCCGGAGGCGAGTAGACGCTCGAGGTGGCGCTCTCCGGGGGAGCCTATGTTCAGCAGTGGACGTTTTCAGGTGTTGATGATGATGAAAACGCGTGGGTGAGCACATTTAATATCAAACGAAAGGGACCCCATTTTTTCCTAATTCTGTGGTTAACATTCACGCACCCTTCTCTTCTCAACGTCTTCTTTGACCCTGCCTTCGACAGGCAAGACCTCCAGCTCCGCTTTGGTCAGCACGGACCTGATGTGGACTATTTCTTCCAGGGTTAAGGACAGTCGGTCATCGGACATTATTGCATCTTGCCACTGTTTCTGAAAAAAAATAATACTGATGATCCGATGATATTTATTTATTTTGGTGTCACAGAATCTAAGACCCAGATGAAATCGGTGAATTCTTATCATTGTTTTCTTATTTATATTCATTTGCCTAACTTGAATCAGTTAAGCAAGTTAGGTAAGCATTAGGTAAGTCTAAGGTAAGGTGCTAATTCATTCGCTGGACTTCTTGATTCCACATGCAGGAGGCAAGTAGGTACTTAGATGACAATTTAACTTATTGCGAATTAGATACCTATGGTGATTTTAACTATAACTACTTACAGTGCTCGTTAAAATACAAAATCCACACTTGCAGTTTTTAACTTGATGAGTAGGTACCTAAGTGTTTCCGGTCTTGAATCGGTTTTTCACTGTGGTTATATCAAGGGTTCATCGGAAAATGTATAAACTAAAGTGCGTGCAAGAATACCTGTTATAGTGTTACAGCTTCTAATTAAATAACTAGGTAGATACTACTTACACCACAAATAACTATGACTAGCTACATAGTAATTCATCTAATAGCAAGAAATAGACGCGTAATTGAAAGTTGAAATGCAGAAATATACCACTGAAGTCTAACGAGTGGATTTCCCAAAAACATGTAGCAGGACAACGCTAATCGTGAATCGAGAATCTGAACCTTTCTTGTACCTTCGGGGCTAAATTCGCGTACCATCACCGGTTGTAGGTATATCTACTGCGTAAACAACTCACATGCGAGCCATGGGTGGGGCTGCCACTAACCGACTTGATGAGCTCGTCCTGTAGAGAGGAGCGCGACCAAGACAGCTCACCGAGCTGGCAATCAGCGTCGCTGCTCGCTAGAGATGCTGCGCCGGCGCATGACGCCCGGGATCCGGGCCTGAGAACGGAAATGGTACAGTTACAGTTATGTGTACATACTTTACGGTACCAAGTAGACAGACAGACAGACAGACTCCACCTGGACAAGTCCTGCAGAATTTTCAATGGATCTATGTGGCTATGTGACACTAAGCTGCTTAACACTTGATAAGAGAAAAGCGTATACCTAATCTGAGAATAATTTTTTTTGTCGTCTCAAAAATTAAAATTTTTAGCACATGTGCCTAATGTAAGCAGAAATGTCTCATCAGGGATTGACTAACGCTGTACCAAAAGTACCTACTTATTAGATGTAAAGCGTTACAGTATGATGTACCTATAAAATATGATCAAAATTGGCAGTCCAATAAAGTCTTAATCAGCTTGTCATAAATAGTGGAACGCAAAAGGCATAGAATAACAAGGTTAAAAAATTATATCTGTTTAAAAAAGCAGAATTGTTGTGAAAACGGGTTAACGTAGAATTCCTTACCTGGAATGTGGCAAGGAGTGAGCTCCATCGGTGGGTGGACAAGGAGGGTGCGTGACGGTGTGCCGTCTCATGGACGCCCGCCGCGACGGACACTGGGTCGCCAGGTCGTATGCTGCAATATACACGGTTTATAAAACGAGCACAGAAAATACAAACTAATTTTACCTAACTTGGCTAATGAAGATCATGAATAGCTACGTGCCTAATGCATTCGACTAATGGCTAGCCCTATATAATGTACTTGCTACGTACAGAGGTCTTTGGGCTAGCCTCGGTACCGTGGGTACTTAGTCCAATTGATAAGATATCAAGTGAACTCAGAGCAAGTAAAATATCATTGACTCAGATTGTTTTTGATATTATGTTTTTTTATGGTAGTTTCTTCTATTGCATTTGAGATATTATTGAAAACTATTAGTAGTAGGTACATACCTATGTAGGTACCTTTCTGTCATACACACACCTACCTAATCAATAAGACATATGACCAGTGGTCAGTTTCTTTGGTATCAGGAAATTAATACAGTCAGATGATGAAGATGAAGATTTTTTAACAATATGTTTGTGATTCGATAATATAATGTTTAATTGATGATTTAATATGGCCATTAAAGCACATTGGTAACTTAAACTGAAGCAGCCGAAAAATAAAATGAGTAAAGTTATTTTCATAATGGATTAGGAAATGAATCTATCATTTGTCATTCTGACAGATAGAACAAAATTGTGTTCTATGAACCAACCGAATAATCATGTGTTAGTAACAAATAGGCAATCAAATACAACCAAACGTGAATAAAATCAAAAAAATACATTATGTCAATAGTTACTGAACACCAAAAACATGTGATGTAAGTACCGAATGTTAAGTAAAAGTGGATTAAGAAACTGACAATTTGTACCCACTGGTATCTACTTACGTGCCTTAACGTGTTTAGAAAACGCAGTGACAAAGACAGATGAAGACATTAGGTGGATTATAGTTAATGCTGAAAAATTATGACATTACAGTAATTTTAATACCACTTGATTTAATGAAACTATAGAAACTCTCCGTACCATGACGTAGGTATTCTAGATGGATAATAAAATGTATAGAGGCTTTGACATAAACAGCTGAAAATTAAAACACAGCTTAATCATATTGAAGCAAATTGACGAAACAACAATTTTAGTGAGTTTTGCAAAGCGTTGCGAGCTGCAAATAAAAAGCTGAACATGCTGAACACCGTCACACGGCATGCTACAGAGCATACATTCGAGAGTCTCGTCGCAATACTGGTGGTATTCATCGTGGGATATGTGTGTGCGCGGCGGCGCCCTCGGAGCGCGAGGCGGCTCCTCTGTGGTCACCAGAACCAGGTCCAGCGTCAGCGATGCCAATATAGCCGCAAGGTGTGCATGGAGGAAGGATTCATCATCATCATCATCATCATCATTAACAGCCTGAAGACGTCCACTGCTGAACATAGGCCTCCCCCAGGGAGCGCCACTTAGAGCGGCTGCTCGCCTCCTGCATCCATCGGCTCCCCGCGGCTTTCACCAGGTCGTCGGTCCACCTAGTGGGGGGCCGGCCTACGCTGCGTCTTCCAGTTCGTGGTCGCCACTCGAGAACCTTTCTTCCCCATCGGTTGTCAGTTCTACGAGCGATGTGGCCTGCCCATTGCCATTTCAACTTGCCAATCCCAAGAGCTACATCGGTCACTTTAGTTCTCCTGCGGATCTCCTCATTTCGGATCCTATCTCGCAGGGAAACACCGAGCATTGCTCTCTCCATAGCTCGTTGCGCGACTTTGAGCTTAGTAATGAGGCCAACAGTTAGAGACCACGTCTCAGTTCCATAAGTCATCACTGGCAACACACATTGATTGAAAACTTTTGTTTTCAGGCTTTGTGGTATTTTGGACGAAAAGATAGGTCGAAGCTTCCCGAACGCTGCCCAGCCGAGTTGGATTCTTCGGGCGACCTCTTTGTCGAAGTTGGACCTACCCAATTGGACAGTCTGCCCTAGATAGACGTATTTGTCGACAACTTCGAGAGTATCGTTCCCGACAATTACCGGTATAGGTGGAACATGGGCATTTGACATGATTTTCGTCTTGTCCATGTTCATCTTAAGACCAACCTGTCGGGAGACTCTACTGAGGTCGTTGAGCATGGTGCTGAGATCATCGAGCGACTCCGCCATTATGGAGGAAGGATTACGTGTTTGAAATGCAGTTTGCTTTAAAATATCTTGGCGTTTAACTCCTTCTAAGGCTAGCACTAAGCTCAAGTGTTCGTGTTATTATAGCTCGTAGCAGTATCAAGAAACTCGTTCAAATTGATCTGATTCGTTTTGATTATTTAACTTTTTCCAATATTTCTGAACAACATTTTTGCAAAATTAGCAGTGGGTAATCCCTTACCGGTTCTTTTCCAAGGTTTAGGTGTTTGCTGTTGCAGCGGTGCCGTGTGCCTCGGGAAAGGCTGTGGCGCGCATACTACCGGGCTTGTGCAGGTTTCTGTGTCATCCTCGTCTTCATCATCCTGGAAAGAAGAAGTGGTCTTGTAGTCATCAAGGCAAGCGTTGGAAATGCCTGATGCAATTGAGGGTGAAACTTACAAACTCTTTTGTAATTCCCATGATTTTATAGAGACTAACGGGAGTTAGCTGTTCTCGTGGGTGCGCCTTTAGCTTTCCATTACAGCTACAGGTACAACAGGTAGGTATACTATTCATTTGTTTTTAGTTGTTTTAATTGTGTAATCTTAGCTTCGAAACCCTTCTTTTTAAAGACAGAAATCGTACCTACTTTCATATTCATATTCATATAACTAATCTATTAGTATAAGGACTTTTATCGGCTCCAACGCAACCGATAATGATAATGATTTCGTATCCCGTAACGATGGTTACGAAGACACCACCGTAATGATTATCGGATCGATGCTGTAATGATTACCTACTTTAAGGTACCTACACCACAGAATGATCTGGTTTTCGACCGATACCATAAGCAACCGGTTCCCAGTCACCAGTCAGTTGTTATACCGGTACTGTCAGTTGTTGCCTCTGCCTTAGAGTCTAAGGCAATCGATTGACGACCGGTGAAGCAACGCAGGTGCGTCTCGGCTGCGTTGCGGTTCAATTCACTGTCGTTGATAATGTGGAGTAAATGGTGCTTACAGCGTTCACCATTGATTCTGAATGGTTCGGGGGAATGATCAATGGTACGTTTTATGGTTTTTTAAACATTTGTGTTAGCTATAAACTCACGATGAAAGGCTTCTTGGCCTTGGTTATATGTATACTATTCCTCAGAAAGTCCACATCAGTCATCAAAAATATTACGCTTAAAGTCTAGTTGCAGGCAGCAATGGAATCTTAGTTAAAAAAATACAAGATAAACTAAGCATGAGTACCTACCTACGTGCCTTAATAAGTTGTTTTAGTAGAGGTCGAAGAGTTTTTCAAATAAAATCATAAGGATTAATATAATTCGTTTCATCCAAAGGTATAGGTAAGTATATTACCCACCAATAATGTCACTAGCCTAACGACTCAACTAAATTACATAGAGTCGTTACGCCAGTCTAGATACTGTATAAAATATAATTTATATTATTTATATTTAATATAAAAAGATATACCTATGTACCTACTTAGTTTAAGTAGGATACCTATACTTCGATACAAATTATAGCATAATGATACATTACTACCTGTACTTATTACTTCTATCTTTCACTTAGTTTGTTTCCGCCTCATAATGATCGCAAAAGAAAATTCACGACCGCAAAATTAATCAGTTCTACTTTTACTACCGATAAAATTGTGGAGAGATTTGATAAGTACATCAATAATTTTCGTTTCACTTTATTTCTCTTTGCGAAAATTTCATGGTCGGTGGTGTTCTCGAAAATACATTATAGTGAAGGGATCAAAGTTACGTATACGTTACACCTACATAATGTTAGTACCTGCGTACCTACCTACGGATGTTGAAATTGTGTTGACCAGTCGAGCAAGCGTTTGATATTAAGCTCAGTTGCGTAAGGTTCTATGACTTTCAGGACGAGCAATTTTCTACTTACACAGATATCACAATAGAAAAAATTACTCCCTACCTTACGTTACCTACAAAGGTAGGCACTACAGCATTTGAACAAAATATAACCTTATTAAAACATATTAGTAATGTATTTTTTCGGGATTATATTACTTATACTTTAAAGTTAAATCGGGTCTCTTCACGCACAGAAATTTATCAAAAAACAATTTTTGACTAACCTTGACAAAAGTAGTAAAAAAGTATTATAGGTATTACTTGTTCAACAAAAGGTAAGCTCATCTGATCTACAAAAAGAGAATCAAATAAAGAAAGTGGATCCTTTTCAAAAGTTAGACCGTACATTCGGTAAATAAGAAGTATACCTCCATCAGACAACTCCATAACGTAGCATAATGGAGTGGAATGGGCGACATTCCAGAGCTTTAGAGGTAGCAAGCATCAAACGCGTGTCGTAATCATATCACGGTACTAAAGTAATCCAATTTACGCCTGTTCGTTCGCTAATGAACTGAAATGAAGCCAAACAGCGGAAACCTGATAAAACAAAACATTGCGACCGATTTATGGGAATGGGAAATTATGAAGAGTTATATTAGCCCAGTCTACGAGTGCTCATAAAGGAGTGCATGGAGGGGGGCAGAATTTTTGATTTCATGGATGGGTATGTGGTACTTAGGAGGTAAACATACTAAACTAAAAGTATCCGACTTTGAAAGATAAGCTAAATGAGCAGAGGCACCCGGAAGGCTTCAAACTTTGACATTAATAGCGTTTTACTTAAGTACCTCTAAATAAAAAAACGAATCTAGAGAGAAAAATATTGCAATTTGAAAGTTGGCATAATTACATATTTTTCACTTACCAAAAGTTTTTTAAAATCTATTTGTTGCATTTTTATTAATCGAGAAAGAGACGCAGAAAATAACTGACTTATAATGATTTATATCACATGAACTAAAGCTATGTAATTTTTGAGAAAAAGAGTATCATAGACTAAACCAAAAGAAAGTGCCACAACAACTCAGAAGCGCACGAAGCAACTATAATGATCTAAAACCTAAATTCATAATAAACTAACCCTTGAACTCTCTCGATATCTTATGAGTAGGTAGTAGGTATTAATCAAAGTAGTTTTATTCCTCGAATTTGCATTATAATATAATCGCAAAACCCGAGACTGCAGACTGCAGACTACGTTGCGTTAGATAACACGGAAGATACTGTGGAAGTCCATTTTTTGTATCTATTATTTTACGAAAGTTATAAATTAGTAAATTGGACAAAAACTGGTGATTATAAAAAACGATTGAACTGCAGACTGAGCGCAAGTGGAAAAGTAAAATTAGGTATTAGATATTATTTGTATAGACTATAATAACTATGTTCTCATCTTCTTCTCTTCTTATTTGAGTAGGTGGCTTCTTTCCACGTGCATGCATGCATTTTAGCATGAGTTATTTTTTAACTCTGCTTTGCATTAAACCTACTTTAATACTGACTTAGCTACTTGTATCTTCTTACGTGGACCTAAAACCAGGTGATATCTTAGTGCAAAATGGCTCATGATTAAAAACCCCACAAAATTTAAACATAAAAATAGATATATCTTTATAAATGACATAACCGACTGCTTTAGAAACTAAACTCCATATTTATATGATGACCTTAAGTTTGCTAGACGGATTGACGCTCACTCAGATATAAGTTTACTTCAGTCTGATCTCGACAAACTCTCTACTTGGTGCGAAACTAACGGAATGTCTTTAAATGAAAAAAAGTGTTTTCACATTAAATTCTCGCGAAAGCTTACTCTCACTCCTTCAAAATATTTCATTTCACAAAAAGACATACAAGAAGTAGACAGCATAAAAGATTTGGGAGTCATCCTAGACAGGAAACTAACATTTGTACCTCACATCGAACATATTAATAAAAGGGCCTCTAAAATGCTAGGATTTGTGATTAGGAATGGAAAGATGTTTCGAAAACTAAAAACTAAAAAAATACTTTACAACACCTTAGTACGCAGTATTTTGGAATATTGTAGTGTAGTTTGGCGTCCACATTAAGCGACACATATGCTAAGAATAGAAAGAGTACAGAAAAGGTTCGTTTGGCATCTAGCGCGATACACTAAATTCGCCAGAAGAACTGTCTCATATAATGATAGGCTTAAACATTTCAGAATCGTGTCCTTAGAGTAAAGAGAGAGTATATTGATTTATCTTTTTTATATAAACTGATAAGAAACGAAATAGATTGCCCCTTGCTTTTAGAAAAAAATTGTTTTAGAGTACCGCGCAGATAGCCCAGGTTCAAAATTACTCCTTTAGTGCCCTTAGGAGAACAGTACTAGGTGCAAACTCCCCTATTCCCCGATTTTGTAAAATATACAACCACAATGACACGTTTGACTTGCATTACGATAGCCTTCCTAAGCTCCGTCGTTTGTTGATGGGCTCAGTGGATTCATGATATTAATATAATAATAGTAAGTACTTTCCTAACTGTGGCATTTAAGTTTAAAAAGTAAGTATTCAATTATTATTTCTCGCTAGGGATTGTACAATTAGTATAATTTTAACAGATATGTTATACCTATAAATTAAGGTTAGAATCGTAACAGTACTTAAAATAGTAATTTAGTTAATCTCAGAATAGTGCGCGCTGTGTTTGCCTATAATTGGTTGCGCACATAGTTAATATTTTTAAGCTTAGAAACCGTGTAATCGAAACTGTGTATCAACTGTTGGTGAACCAAATAAATAAAATAAATAAATAAATATATACTTACAAGCATGGATGAAATAAAAAAAAGAAGGATTGAGTTTTGATTGACATCGAACTGAAGGCCAAAATGGCGGACATATTACATATGTGTCAGATGAAAGTATGGCGACCGGCTGCATATGATGTGAGTGTGTGCGTGCCCCGCTCGTACGTACGAAGCGTTCCGGCTTCCTAAGGGTGCTTCAGTTTTGGATCAGACGGAATTCCCTCCCCCTTATTTTATTAGCTCCATGCTTACAAGTAATAGCTCCCTAATACTTAAACATTTGGGTACCTACGTAATGAGTTGCCCTTTTTGTAAAGGGTACAGAGTAACTTGTATAGTAGGCCTTATGTAATCATTTACAGTGGGTATATGCAAAATAAACAGTCTTAGAAATTCATGTAAAGGATCCTTAAGCAGGCTTCAGTAAGTCTATCTGTTTATTTAGCGGGCAGCTGTAGGTAGGTATAAAATTTACAGCGCAAGGTCAAAAACTCCACATAGTTTTCCAACCGGGGCCGGACCTTGAAGACGGTAAGGTGTTTGCACAAGTGTACTGATGTTCTAAATCGAGAACTAAACACTATATTTTATCTGTTTCTGCACTGAATACATAAATAGGTACTAGTACTATGTATTCGAGTAGGTACAGTAACAGTAAATACGGAATAATTAACATGTTCTCTTTAATGAGCGATAGTTTCCTAGAAAGTAGGTACATGCGTAGAGTAGACCTAGAATTGACTGATCTCATTTTGAAGCTTTGAAATGCTGATTACACGTACTTACCTAGATGCAGGTAAATTATAACTTTAAACACCGCATTTAAATGCTAACCCGCTTTAATATTAAGTACAATAACTGACATTAGAATACGATTAGAGTGAGTATATTATAAGAGTGGTATTCGCTGTATTTGTATGTAGGTACCTAGGTAGGTACCTACCTATATCATAACAGGTTCATTATCATTAACAGCCTGAAGACGTCAACTGCTGAACATAGGCCTCCCCCCGGGAGCGCCACTTAGAGCAGCTGCTCACCTCCTGCATCCATCGGCTCCCCGCGGCTTTCACCAGGTCGTCGGTCCACCTAGTGATGGGGGGCCGGCCTACGCTGCGCCTTCCGGTTCGTGGTCGCCACTCGAGAACCTTTCTTCCCCATCGGTTGTCAGTTCTACGAGCGATTTGGCCTGCCCATTGCCATTTCAACTTGCATAACAGATTAAGTGTTGTTTATTTTTTAAGTTTAAATTCGTAGAGAAGTATTGAGTTTTAGCACAGATGTTAAAATAGTAGTACCTACTAGTTTTAGCTAAGTACCTAATGCAATTATTATGCGCGACGGTCACGACATTAATTCTCAAAACATATTAATATACAAGATGACCTTGAATTGGTATGTTATCCCGAAACGGGGGGACTGAGACCATGATACCCTACAAGATGTGAGTGCCTTACTTGTCATAGTCATAGTCATAGTCATAGTCATAGTCTTGAAACTGGGTGTTTCACAAGCTTCCATGGTAAAAAATAAATCCACTCGCAAAACTGCACGTGCGATCGCTACGAGAGTTAACAAGATACTATAAATTCATTTCTAAACACAGGTTGTTAAACTTATTTATGTGCACTCGGTCAAGGACGAAGTTCAACCACCCAGCTGCGCTAAGGCTATTTTCGAACGTAAACTTTACATGGCATTTCTTTAATGAAAAACTATTAATTTAGTAAATTCGTAGAAGAAACATTGTCTACTGTGGTGTAGATTTACCCCCTTTCAGGATAACATATTAATTCAAGGTCACCTTGTATTACGTAGGTAATAAGTGTACCTACTACTATACCGTAGGCCATTTACAATGCACATACAAATTAAATAAATATGTATTTGAGAGTCCAACTAAGAAAAGTTCCGAATTAATATTGTCCAGAAATGTTACATATCAGGTGCAATAAGGTTCTATCGTATAGGTTTTCCTATCATAATCAAAGTAGCTATCACCATATAAAATCCATCCATAATAAAACACTGATTCATAAGTTCAACGAGTACAATACTACCAACCAAGCTATGAACTAATCTGTGGTAAGACGGAGCTTATTTCACACCTCAATGAACCACTACAGTTGCTTACGTCATAAGCAATAGATACAAGACAAGTTTCCTATAAAGGCCTATTCAAATACGCGTGCGGTATTCACCGGTTATAGGGCGGAACTTTTACCGCCTAGGTATAACCTTTTTTTTATTTTGTGATAAAACGCAGTCGCGCGCGGCCCTCGAGGGCCGCTGGGGGAGGTTGTGTTAACAACATTGCGATAGAATGGTGTGAGAACCGCCCCGGTCTGAATAGCCCTTAATAGATACTAGGCAAGACACTTGTACGTTGTATAGAGATCTATTTGTGACAAATGTGGTACAGCAAGTCATCTACTCAATAAATTGGTTCGTATAGATTGCGTAGGCGTCACACCGTTCAATTTAATTATGGCAAATTGAGTTTAGTACCCTAATCAGTAGAGGCTGCCTTCTAAGGAAACTTGTTATGACAAGATCGCTAACTTAATATAAAACTAGAGCAATGTTTAGTTTATTCGTTAGACCTTGAAATAAGAAAAAAACAATAAATAAGTCAAATTAATTCATCTATACTTGGTCTATACCTACCTATCATTTTAAGGGTTATGAGCGGGTTGCTTAAAAAAGTCTTTCGATAACTACAATTATGGAAAACATTGAACACAGAACAGGAACCCAAAATACCAGGTAATAAACTTGCTCTGTAATGTAATGTAAGTAAATAATGAAATCTGTGAATTTAATTACAATATTCAAAGAGAATACCCCACTTTGCAGGCTTCAATGGTTTAGGAACATGTCCAATTTCGCAATTTTGCGTAGCATTAATGTTAGCGTTCAGAAGGGTCTTGTTTCTCTGTTATTAAAACTTAATTGGCTTCCTTATGCAGACTACGTAGAATACTCAAAATGTATAAGAATTTAACACGGCAATGGTGGATATGTTGAATATGCTACTTTGACTAAATTATCCCGTGGTTCGATATTGGAATAACAAAAAGGAACAATGTTGTAGCACTGTTGAGGCTCCGTTCCGGGCACATCCCGGGTAACAAATTTAAGCATCTAATGGGGAAGTCTGAGACACCAAATAGTACTATCTGTGGCACTATAGAAGATGTACACCACGTGTTGACGGAATGTGTGTGGAACGAGGCCCAACGCCAAGTGGTTCTATATAATAGAAATAACGTAGGTGGTTGCAACAGTATCTTGACCTCGCCAGCTTCTGAGGAAGCTGGGATACTGATGGAACTATATCTCTCATTTATGAAGAGCTTAAATGATTGAGTTCCTGGAACGTGTTGATTGACTTACGGGAGTGACAGTCATTTATGACTAAACTCCTATAAAATAAAAAAGATTTAAAAAAAAATTGACTAAGTTACCGAAGGAATGGAACGCTCTTCCAGCAGCAGTATTTCCTCCTGGGTATAACCTGGGTCTTTTCGAGTATAGAGCGAATGCTCACGTGCTCCACCTTTGATAACTTCGTCACCATCAGTTGAGTTTTTGTCAAACGTATGCCCATTTTAGCATTAACAAAAATATACCTCGGTACCTAGTTCAGTTCAGTTTCAGTCATTCCATTCAGAATTTTAGGCTGTCGCCACATTAAATCACATTTAACGGTAGGTATATGGAATAGTGGTAGGTACTTAGTTTTTAGGACAAAAATACAATATCTATTGAAAAAGTTGATTATCCTTAAAATAAGTACAAAAGATAGCGGTCATTATGAAGGTGCACTATGTTCAGCACTAGCATTCGAGTGCCTCCTTATAGGGCACTTTCCAGTCCACTTCCACTTCCTATATAATAGAATGGCAAAGTGCCAAGAAATCTGGTGGAATGGAACTGCCTTGGAAGATAGCGAGAGTTGTTTTTTGATCGCAACGAATTTGTCACGGAACGAAAACAAAGGGTTGAGACAGGATCGGTTTTTTATTCGAGTTATCTGATACGTGAATCAGGACCCTAGGCGGAAGAGTTTTAGGTTTTTATTTCTCTATTTCAAAAACGTCTGATAAGTTTACCAATTACACGAACGAATCTAGCGATCGTTAGCGGCGACGTTTCAATTAATATAAACAATTTACTGCGCAAGTTCTGTGAAAATAGGATTGGGATGTAAGAACGTATTTATTACCAAAGTGGCTCTGTGCCAAGTTCGTATATCATTGCATCTTGCTATCCTCTATAGATAATTAACTATGTATAATGTACCTATCTGTCATGTATATAAGAACCACTAACCAACCCGCACTTATCCCCAGCATCAATCCATGGTCTATTCTCTGTGAGAGATTCCTGGGTACAAAGTAGATGTGGTCTTCACCGGTATGGGACTGGAGCATTTGAGCTATCTGACAGAAACAGTGCTGTCTAAGTACCTAGCCTAGACGAACTCTGCAGAAAAGTCCTACCACCTAGTAAATACAGGCCGTAGTAGAAAATGACACTTTTCCGTTTTAAATAAAGCGCGCTTACCTCAAGATTGTCAAAGTCCACTTTTATAAGCCTTCTCTGAGGCTGGGCGTGCGGAGTGACGTCACCACCACGCCGCGGTTCGCCCCCACCAGGACCATTGCCGGACCCACTGGTCGCTGTAACAAGAAAAACAACCATGAAATAATATCCTTCAAAACACGGGTCAAAACGTCTTCAACCGCTTTCATGTGCCGCCGCTGTCACCACTGGTTGACATTTTTGATTAAAAAACCAAAGAATAATCAATTTTTACGAATTATTGTAACTATTAATTGTTTTTAACTGGAAGTGGTCATCCCCTGAACGTCTACAACAATAGAGACTTCTGCCGATACCTTTTAGGTACCTAGTATTCTTTGACGATGCCAGTTGATTTACATACTTTTGAGAATGGAGTGTAATTATATAGTTGTATGTTGTATTGTGTGTTGATTTGTAAAGAGGTGCGTTTTGAATATTACATCAATTATTATCCGTAATTATCCTATAAATTAATGATCATTAACAGTTGGAACTGGCTAGCTATTAATGATAGCTTATTATTTTAGATTCAGAGCTCATGCTTTTGTGATCGTTATCCATTTGGAAAGGTATTTTCTAAAGAACACGGAGTCTCAGGGGTACCTAGAGGAATATTTTCCTACGTAGCCTTGAGAAAGGCAAAATATTCTCTTAGGTCTGAAGTTTCACAAACAGAAACTTAATATATACGATGAAAGTTTAAAGTTCTACCTAAGCAAAAAGGTCTTTCACTCAACGCATTATTCATGTACCTACTACCTACTCAGCTTTACTCTACAACGAATTCTCAGAGTATTCACTCCTAGAAATAAATATGGAAGCGTAGTAATCTCAGCAAATAGGGAATGATGAAAGCCATAATCCCCCTGGACCAATATTTCGACAGCTCTGATATCCCCTGCGAATGAAAATATTACTTACTAACTTTCGATATTCGCGTGGAAAAGGTCACCGTATCATTTTGCTCTGCTATATTACACCTAGTTATTATTGTTTAGTTTAGGTTTAGTTGAGATAGTAGCTGAGGGATTTGATTAATGGATATTGTTATATGTATGTTTATCTAGTATTAGCTATATTTTATTTGAGTTTTTAGGATTATCTCATATATCATTACCATTATCATTTAGTATACTTAAGTATATAAGTGCACAGGTATCTAGGGTGCCTTTTTTATCGGATGGGTAGAGAACTTTACAAAGCTAGGTACATAATTAGGTCGCGAGGATGTCATGTACTTTTATTATATTAATCAGAAGGTTGGTACTAGAAATAACTCAAAACACGATTTTCTCTAGTAAATTATAAATATCTCTAGTTTCATTTTTCGTGGGTGCTTTGAACTTCACGCAAATAATGATTTAACGCAAACGCAATTTCAATTGAAAAAGTTAAGCATTAAATTTCTGAAACACGATACATCCAGCCTACAGGTAGGCCTTGCACGAATATTTACGCGAAAGTAATTGTAACGTTAACGTAAGTCAGTTGTATGGGGCGCTGATCAAATTCCATACAACTGCCTTACGGTTAACGTTACACTTACTCTCGCGTAAAGATTCGTGCTAGGCCTACAGAAAGCCACGTGAAAAACGTAACCCAGTTTCGTGGCAACGGCCCTGCTTATCGCTGTACGTAATGGGTCATATCAGTTGCATAACCACAGACACGCTCAGCGAGCTTTAAGGGTAAGAAGTATGAACCAAAGCGTAGCTATATCAATACAAGTGTTGTAACGTTATTGATATTAGTCGTCTTTTGTATGTGCGTTCTTTATTCAAATACTGTTACTGGCATGTTCAAAATATTATTATACGCCGACACCCTGATTACAAGTTTGTATAGCTTTGCAATAGAGTTTTGTAGACTAATTGAATTTTCAGGGCTTTTTATTCACTAGTTCTAAGAAACGTTCTGGACAAAATAACCTTTCAGATGGAGTTTTGGCGGGAACGCGGAAGTGTTCACGTCGTTGCATTGTATTATTTCTCAAAACTTGTGCTTTTTCCAGTATTAATGTTTAAAATTGGTGGCGTTTTACGCATTAAGTGCTGAAATACGAGCATGAGTGTGGGCAAGTGATATAATGAGGTGAAACGTGAGTTTTCGTGTTGCTTCCAAAATTCCATAGAAGCTTCTAGTAAAATTGCCACCACTTTACTGGAGCATGACTTAGACTGGACTACGACTACCTGACTTAGACTGGACTATGACTATGACTAAGACTTGACTTTACGTGATATATTCTTTAATGATAAAAATTACAATACTTGACACTGGCTAAATACACGACGTGTGGAGCCAAAATCTAAGAAAAAAAAAACCTTTCAGATAGGAGGCACTACGGAAAAGGAAAGTAACTTTGAGTCATAAACCACAAATAAAAGATGAGCAAAAACTATATTCTCAAGTCGAATCACATCCAATCAGTGGCGGCTAAGTTCGTTTTACCAAAATAAAGGTAACATTGTATTACACAATCCTGACCTATCTTGGCAGAATAAGAAATAGTATAGCGTGCTATATTTTGTTTGACACACCAGATAAACCTGACCTCACTTTATAATAAGTATAAAGATAGCCTGCGAAAGCTATTTACGCCCTGAAACCCTCGTTCGGGGCTTGCTCAAACGTATGCGTCAATTTGTTGTGTCAGAGGCAGAGGGTAGAGCCCATTATCTACCCTTCTCTTTATGTCACACAAAAATGGTTACTTTAGGAGTAGTATTATCAACCTGGCAACTTTTATTTGTTAACTTACGCTCTCTTCGAGCATAAATAAAGATGGTTAAATGCTCAAAGTATGCTTTAGGTAAAAATGTGGGTAGATATTCAAATGGGTCTAAATTGAAGAAAATCTTGAAAAGCATTGTACCTATAAATATACCACGTAAAGGTCAACGTGGCAGGATTTGACCTTTCGACTGTATAATGTACCTACCTAGTATAGGTGTTGCGGACTAGTTGCGTAACTCCGCGGCATTAAACTTACTTGAAATAGTACCTATACTGAAAGTTGAAATAAGCTTAATTTTTGCCATACACAAACCACAAAGCCACTTCATCTCATTTACGAACTCATAGATTATACTGCTAAGTCATTAATCAATTAGGAGGATAAATTGCTCTGTCTGTTTGTCTTCACGAATAACTCTCTGGGCCAGTCCTAGTGAAAGTTGGAAATTAAAATACATCTACTTTTATCAGAAAAGTACCGCCATACTAAACTTTAAGTTTAGCTTATCTATAGAATGCGATACAGAATCGACTTACACCATATTGCATTAAACCGATGCATGCGCCCAAATGCAAAACTCAACAAAAGCTATGACTTTATAAGATCGACGACGACTTATTAACAAATTTCACTGTTCAGTTAAAATGAAAACGAAAACGAAAAAAAAGTTCGCGTTACACAGAAGCAAAAAGAATGATTTACGACTTGTTTGCCCTTCCACCATTATTATACGAAAATTGCCGAACAATGTGGCTTTAGTAGCCTTGGGCTTTATAAGCTCATTGCTTAAGAAAAAAAGAAGTAAAGCCCAAAAAGTTAAAAGGGCAAAAAAGTCAAAAAAACTTTAACTACCCTCAATTGGTACTAGATTTACTACTTTTTAAAAGACTACAAGGCAAAGTTTTCCAAACGTAATTGGTTTGCGTGTCGACGTACCTACTAAAATAGTTAGGTTTTTTAAGAATAGTAAATCTAGTGGTTAATTAAGGGTATTAACGGAAGAAATTCAGTTATGTTTTTACTTTTTGTTTGCCCTTAGGTTTTTGGTCTTCTTTTGGCTGCTAATTTTAGTCGACTGAATATAATTGATATATGGTGGGGTTGCAGTTAAAAAATACCTAAATAACGCCCAACGATCACATTAGTTGACGCAAATAAGTGTACCTTGGTTGTACCTATATTGAATAAAGGATTGAATTAAATTGAATCATAGGTCCTTGACCTTAACTAGGATTTCGTACTTACTATTCAGGATTTGTGTTTATAATTTATAGGCATGGCATTTGACCACTGCCTCGCCTGATGGTAGGTGATGACGCGGCCCACAATGGTGCATGCTTGCCTAGAAGATACCTGTTCACCCTTGACTTGAAGACACCCAGATACCTGTGTAATATGTTTTAGTCTTGATTTAGGAGATATCCAGCAAGTAAGTAAACTTTGCCGTGTTGGTATATTTCCTGCGCTCTATAAACTATGTATTTAGATTTTTATTATTTCTGTCAACGCTCGTATCATAGCATTACGATCACAGATGCTTTGAATGTTAATGTAAACGTTTCATTGCTTTATTTCCTTCATCATTGGCACCGGCTCATTATAAAAAGTGACAACGTGTGAGTTACATTGCGAAATGAGCTTTCACTGCCCTTCAGCTCTGTTTAAGGCATACAAATGAGCAGTGTGACCTCGCATAATATAAATGTACAAACTTACTACACTCAGTGATATCAAACCATTTAATCAATTACCTATTACTTAAATAATAATATAAATTATGTGGTAATAATAATGTTAAAAACACTGTTTTGTTAGTATTATCATTAAATTACTAAATACGGTGGCAATTATTAGTAAGAAGTTTGCAGGGCATCTTCTTTTTATAGCATGAGAGCGGACTTAAATAACAAAAGGATTATCAAAATAAAAGGAAGTAGTGTCAAAAATTTAGCACGGGAGCATCTGCAGGCAATTGTTATGGTTACCTATCCTATATTAAAAACTCTGTGTCAGCACTGTTCTCTTTACGCAAACTATTTATAAAAGGCACCTAATTAATCTATGTCAATAATTTGTAGACCATTAATATTCTTTTCAAAGTTTACCCGATGCTAATATTAACTATAGCTTGTGCAGAATGCGCAAGGTCGTACTAGGCAATAATGAAATACAATTAAAATGATGAATGAAAGAATTTTCTATGAACAAAAATAATACTATAGCAATTGAACGATATGTTTGTATATTAATGTATTATGACGTACGATTGATGTGATAATATATTGTGCATTTGAATTTAATACACTTAAGTAGGTCCGTATTATAATTAATGTAGCTAAAGTGACCGATATAGCTTATAAAACATAAGAAGTTGAAATGGCAATGAACAGGCCATATACTCGTAAAATTGAGAACCGATGGGAAAGAAAGGATCTCGAGTGGCGACCACGAACCTGAAGACGCAGCGTAGGCTGGCCCCCACTAGGTGGACCGACGATCTGGTAAAAACCGCGGGGCTCCCCGGAAAGCAAGAGGCGAGCAGCAGCTCAAAATGACGCCCTCTGATGGAGGTCTATGTCAGCAGTGACTTCTTCAAGCTGTTGATGCTGAGGTCCGTATTACAGAACGATGCTCAGTTGTCATTTTCTTTCATAAATTAATCATTTTGTAAATGAAAAATCTCGCTTTGAGCACCGATCGATGACAGCATCGTTCTGTACTACGGGGCTCAGTCAATACCTACCTACTTTAGTGCGAAAATTTATACTCAAAGCGAGTCAAATGAAAATAAGTTTCCATATTAACTACTACGATGTATAAAAAAAAGTATCAAAACTCTCGAAATTTGCTCAAACTACAAATTTCAAGCTCTAGGGAACGACGAAAATAACTTTGAAAGTAATTTGCTCAAATAAATAACGTGGTTTCAAAGCCTAGCGTTGTTTAGGTTTCCCATTAACCAAAAAGCAAAGGGTGTAGTTAAAAGGCTTCAGTTCGTTTCGTCTGTTTGCGAAATGACGCAAACGGAACGACCTTTGACATTTCGATCATTTTAGGACACAAGGCTTGGAACGCGAGCAATTTTATACCTTTTATTCATTTATTTTTTACTTACCCGACTTCGGTTTCGTCGAAGTTTACGGCCTTACAGCGTACACTTTACGGCATTTATCGGGAAAAAATGTATCTGATATCGATCTCAAGGGTGTGAAACATCAGTCTGGGAAAATTCACCATTTTCGGCGTGAAAATGGCACAAACAAAATCCAAGGAATGGCAGACGAACGAACGGCACTGGAGCTTTAATAGTGGTATTCATAAACAAAGGTTGAACAAACCCCGAAAACCTATCATTCCACTTTTGCCTAGAGATTAAATGCGTAATCATTCTTCTTTCACTTTCACAAACAATCCCTGGAGAAACCCCTAACGGAACTGCATTTTAATTAAATACTCTACGATTTCAATCAAGCTGTTTATGAAAATTTTGTCGAGTGTCATATTGACGCGACTTTTGAACTATCAAAAGTCGCGCCAAAATGTCACCCGTCACTCGCTCACAAAAAAGTTAAAAGAAATAGGTCTTTGAAGAAAATCCGACAATGGTGGTTGTGAATTTTGAATTTATTTTTTAAAACTAGTGTATCTTGAACTTTAATGTGTAATAAGGGTGGATTATTATCCGTTGAGTGTTCGCGAACGTGCACGAGTGTTAGCAAATGGTTTCAAGATCATAAAACCATGCATTGTCGTTTTTGCTTCAAAGGCCTTTTTAGAGCCTTCAGTAATATATCCTCCATTTTACTGTTGGCGTTTTGACTGACAAAATATGACTTTGACTTGATATAACCGAACAAATTTTACTCACTTGACATTGGCAGAATTATTGCAAACAAGCGATAGAAAGCCATTAAAGAAGAAGAAGAAGAAGTTAAAAGAAATATTATTTTTGTATATTTTGTGTGCCTATTTCAATTTTGTGTTGAATATATTATTTTAACTGGTAAATGTTGAAGAAACGGTACCTATATACCTTATTCGTATTTTAAATGTCACGACACTTCACAAAATAATAAAATAACACGAAATGAAAGCAAGTGGACCGATTGGTTGACGAAATTCGGACAATCAGCATCCAGCCTCGGATCATGCCAGATTGGGCGCTGCTTTTGTTTATGAAATGCATAAAGCTAGAATTTGCCGCACAGCGCCTGATTCATCCTCTAGAGGAGCCCCCACCTTGACTATGAATTCCAGTGTTAATTGTTATGAAAACGTCAACGTTAACTCAAATTATAGAATTATGTTTGGTTTTTGTTTATATGTGGATAACACCCCACCATATTATAATCCCATTCGGTGACGCTATACAGGTCGGTGCGACCAACAGCATTAGCTATAACTTAAGTACCTAAGCTTGCTAATTAAAATTACAATAGAATAGTTAATTAATAAAAAAAACTCCATCTTCCTATTAGTGTTATAGAAAGACCGAGAAAGACCACAATTAGCTATTCCATAAATTAATAATCGACGTCTAAAAAAATGGGATATTTTTCTTTAAATTTCCCGCTACTTAATATGAGGATATAGTGAACAGTTAATATGGAAATATCTCCCAATTTTTAACTGAATTGTGGTCTTTCTCGGTCTCTCTATAACACTAATAGGAAGATGGAGTTTTTTTTATTAATTAACTATTCTATTGTAATTTTAATTAGCAAGCTTAGGTACTTAAGTTATAGCTAATGCTGTTAGTCGCTTAGTAGTTAAAGATTTTAGGGCAAAATAGAATAAGCTAAAACGGGTTGGATTAATATAATAACAAGTACAGTTACATGTAAAAACCAAACAACCTTCGTTAAGGTTTACGTACAAAGTTGGCAGCACACAAACGAGATTAATTAGAACCTAGCTCTGTTGTAAACTTCCATACATTGGCTAAATTACATATTATAAAGTCAGTGGCTAAATATTATCTTTAGCAGTGCCCTAGACACCTATAATACCTATCTTATGTACCTACTACATAAGCTAAGTATACCTACCGCTAAAGGCATAACTGTAGTGTAAGAGCTAAATTGAGAAACTGAAGATGGTAAAACGTTTTTATAGGCAAACGATTCCATATTAATGTAGGTAAGTAATGTTGTTATAAAAAAGAGAAATAGAAGACCAAAGACAAACCTAAGTTGGTTTTATTTGTGTTTTATAAATTAATAAATAAATAATAAATAACGCCCAACGATCACATACATAGATCCTGGACCCTAACTAGGATTCCCTGTATCTAGGGACCCAGGAACTACGAGGCCCACGGTCCCACAACACCCAGACACAGAACAAGTATTTGCGCTTATTTATGTTTGTAAAATCAGGTTTTTAAATAATAAAAAAATATTTATGTTTTATCATCATCATCATCTGCCTGAAGACGTCCACTGCTGAACATAAGCCTCTCCCAAAGAGCGTCACATTGAGCGGCTTCTCGCTCCCTGCGTCCATCGGCTCCCCTGGGCTTTCACGAGATCGTCGCTCACGCAGTGTAATTACACAGGTGCTTTTCGGTAATTGTTACGAAATTTTACCTTTTATAAAGGCGAACCAAATATTAATACCTATGTACGTTTTTTGTGTGAGGATGTTTTGTTACATCATTTGATATGCATAAACTGATTGCGTCATTATACTTATTAATATTAGGGACCTATTTACTTTCAATTTATTTTGTGACTAAAGCAAATGGCACCCAATCCTTATCAAGTAGAATTAACCATGAAAATCCTACCAATTATACAATTAGTTCGCTCCAATTATAGCAATCAGATCAATAACAGTTTAAAACCTGTTGTCCTTAATTTGGTAATCACTAAACTTGATTGAGAAGCGACGAGGAGACCGAATTGATTCGTTCTCGAATCAAATTATAAGAAGATTGCTTATTTATAACGTTTTTATGATTGCGGAAGGTTTTGCAACGTATCAGTGCTGGATATAAAGACTGAAAGGATGGGACAATTCTCTAATAAAGTGCTGTAAAAAAACAATCCAGACTATAAATATTCTTACGGTAGGCATATATTATCATCATTAGTGAAACGGTGTCTGTTTGTTTGAACCTAGAATATTTTCATTACACTCAATATATCTATAGGTAGGTATTGCCGTTAAGGTGTCGGTCCTGGCTGTTGTCGTAAGACAATAGTTGTTAAGCCAAGTCAGAAGCCTATGGGCGGCCTAAAAATTCTGACACCCGGGCTGACCACTTGCCTATACGAGAAAAAGAAGAAGTAGATCTTCACATCAAAACGGATGAACTGATTTCAATTGAACCTTCCACACGGGTTGCTTATGTTACCTAAGTATTAAAAAGAAGTCTTAGAAGAATTGGCAAGTTGCAACTCAAACCGGCAAGCCGCCTTCTAGTACCTAATATTAGGTACTTTTTGTGAACGAATGACGTGACGAGCTGGTCGTTTGCCTGATAGGTATCTAATTTGTTTTCAAACGAAATAACCGTAACAAAATGAGAGTATATAGGTATAGCGTGTTGCTGGTTTACAATGCCACAAATTAAATAAGGCAACACCATAAATACCTACCATACTATAAATATTACCGTACTTCAAACGCTCATTCTTTGCCGATTCCATGCACGCTTCAGTAAAATCGAAGTAAATCCACGCAAATCTTAGAGAATATTGAGTTTTGAAAAAAAAACGCACTAGGCAAGCCAGAGGCGCTCAAAAGGTATTCTATATTGGTTTTAGTAGTATAAGCTAATTGTATTCGAAATTTAATAGAAATGCATTTAGCCGTTGCAACGTTAAGGATGTACAATTGTACATGTAAATAGGGCGAGTTCTGTGGAGGGAACAAACACACATAAGCATTTATTAACGTTTTATATACTTATAGGTAGGTACATACTTTTATAGGTTCTTTCACTCAATTCAATCAAAATATTTTCCCAGTATTGCTTACAGGGCTGCATTTTATGCTCACTGCAGTTGTTTGGGAGTTCATGAGTCATGCAGATTCTCGTTATGAACGCTGTTATTATGCACACGTACGAATTCATTTTTATTAAAGTCAATATATAAAACCTTAGATGGATATATATTAGCAATATTGTAATATTAAGTTAATAATCTTCGTTGTTTTGCTGCCTGTTTAGGTAATTCAATACACTTCATTCATGCATCACTTATTACGTTGCTCAAGTTTCGACCAAAGTACCTACCTATATTAAAGGAAACGTGCATATCTACTTATGAGATGCAAAAATGGTTACTTGACATAGCAGGCGCAACGCTGCCCCAGTAGGATTTATCCGAAGCAACGTCCAACGCTGGCTCCTCAGGACTCCTCACTGGCTCCACCAGCCCTGAGACAGGCCTCGTGCCAAGCAGCAAAGCCGCCGGCGAAACCTTCGAGCGACGCAGCTTGACTGAGCTTGACTCCACGGAGAACCACGAAATTTTGTATTTAGAACGATTTCGTTTTCAGCCAGTAATAGGCTTTGACAGCGCGGGAATTGAATTATTTTAAATTAACTTTTTTGAACTTGGAAAGACAGAAAAACGCACTGTTATGAATTTTAAGTCCGTTACTGTAAAGCTAATTATCGATCAGCTGACTCAGTTGCAAGAGTCGCATCAGAACAGGAACACCGACATTGACCGTAATAAAAGAGCTACTCAATCAACCATATGATCGCACTGCGACGTAATTGATCACGCGTAATTAATTCAAACATACGCGAAAATAACTAACAAAATAATGAAGCAAAAATTTCGCGGGCTGATACTGACAATAAATTAAGATACAATTTTAATTTAGCTTCAAATTGTGATGTAAATAGTAAGCGCGTGCTTGACTTGTGGCGGCCGTCGCCATATTGGAAAACTGGGGGTGCTGAAGTTCACGCATGCGCGACAGCCCTAGAGGGTTCCCTTTTAGAAACACCACCCTGTCCCAGCCACAGTGGCGAGAAGAATGTACAGCAAAACCAAAGCGTGTTTATTTCAGGAACACAAAAGACACGCGAATCAAAAGCTTCAGTGGACTGCTAACAAGTCCTGTGTTTTACTTATGCAGCCTATGACTACAAATCTTATGGTTTACTTTGTTTTGGTTTTCCCATGAATAGTTACGGCAAGAAGTTTAGAAGTTAGGTAGGTAATGGTTTCGTTAAAGCTAAGTAGGTACATATTTATTAAAATATCCATTCTTTTTCGATGTAATTCTTGAAAATATTAAAATAATTATTATAAAATCTAGTAAGTAAAAACTTAAAAAGGCATGTTTTGATAGGTATAGAACAAACATTTTCAAGAATCAAAACAAAATTGCGCAGGTCACCATTATTTCTCAACCACACGATAACAAAACACATATTACAGATGTCGAAAGTCAGAATGTAACAGAACAATTGCGCCACTCGATCGTGATGGAATCGAGTTGATTTTAAACCGATAAAACAGACACCGAGTTACCATCGAGTTGGGATAGTTGGGACAATGGTAGCGGCCTTGAAGAGTCGTGAACGTGCGAACCTTGGCGGCCAGCTTTGAACTATTGAAATGAGAGGGAAATAGACAAATAAGTAGTTGGGCTCCATTCTGGCCCAGATCTCGCATAGTTGCAAAGCTGTGAGGAATAAATTTAAATAAATCAGGTAAATTTACGTCCTTCTTATTGCGTTGCATAATAAGGTCTATTCCGGTTTGATACCTTAAAATAATCCCTTGCTGTTCATTATTCAAATGAAATTTCCGGTTGATTTCTTAATCTTTAATCATTTTCTGTTCCGGTTGGAGACCCTGCGGGTAGTTTAAGATTTTTAATGATAACAAAAAATGCAGACGTGAACAAAAAAAAAGTTTACCGATTTAGTATTACTTAAACAGATGGGGTTTTTGAGACAGATGAAATGAAATATATTTATTACCCTCAACAGATAATATAATGTAAGACAAAGAGAGCTAATAACTATTTATGTTGCTATCGAAAGCAAGTGATGAACTTTTGTGCTTACATTTTGTAGAGTCAGAAATTAATACATGTACTTACTGTAGACACGAACATAATAAACACAGCTGATATCAACACTATTCTTTCATAATACTTTCGCTATTTACCTATAAAAGTAAGTACAAAGAGCTGATGCTGGTAGGAATAATAATAGAAGTTAGTACTTCAATGAAATGAAAAGTGGTTCTAAACAAGCAGTTTATTATTCTTTTTATATTCAAGCCCGCTTTGTAAGCTATAGGTATGGTAACTGATTTGAATTGAAAATGGGCTTCTTCAAGAATAAATAATACCAAAGGCTTTTCATACGCTCTTGAGATTTTTGCCAAATATTGGAATACAGCCACGTTTGTATAAATTATGTTATACTAGACGACACAGTTAGGGATCGATTTGAAATGTTTTAGCTTTATTGCTTTATTATATTAGTAAAGAATTAAAAAAAACTTGTAATGCTTATTATTGAGCCATTTAAAAGATATTAATCGCATTAAAACATTTATTTAATTTCGCTATATTAAGCTATCAATAAGTTAAAGCCCCACCACAGAATAGGGGCAATCGTGCTCTACCTTAGACACTCATCTGCTTACTTACGGGAGATGTTATAAGCGTATGACGATTTCAGCATAAAATAGGCTAGTTTACGTAAAATTGTGATCTATTTATTATCAATAAGAACTTGAATAAAAGAACCTGCAACTTCGTAACAAACCTTAAAAATGCTCTACCAACTCTATGAAATACGAAACAAATGAGAGAATAAAAACATAGAATTTCCGTGTCTACATACAAGTGCCAAACTGCAACAAAACACTTGTTTATGATTAGCATATACAAAAAATGAACTAGTTCATTAGCCCACACGAGGAAAAAGTCGGGCCCGCCTTTCCGCTCCCTTCACTGACCCGGCCAGGCAAAACATGAGTGATTCAAAACAACACCAGACATAACTGTAACTTAAAAACAAAATAACAGGCGTCAATATGTTTTGAGTGTTTCAAAAGGTTGTGGTTTTCATTTCACCAATGAAGTCGAATAGGTTAGGTACAATTGACGAAAGCGGTTAAGCTGAAAATAATCACTACCTAATGTTAAGGTTCAAAATTATTTTATTTATGTAATAGGTAAATGACGTGAGCTAGTCGTTCACCTGATGTTAAGCGACACGACTGCCCATAACAGTTGTAGTGGCACCCGGAACACTCAAATGTGTAGTTTAGCGTGACACTGCACTGCGCACGTCAGCAAGACATCAGCACAGTTTAGTAATCAGATTTCTAGACATTGAGATCAGGTCCTAAAGTTTCATTTGGCCTTTAATTTCACTAGCTACAGTGTCTTTTAAACCGGAACACTGCTGCACACTACTGCTTGGCAGCAGAATTTAGCTATTTTTCAATCTGCGCGTATAATAACGCGTACTCTATACTTATACACATAAATAGGGGTCTTTGCATATTTATATTTCTAAGTGAAATCTCTTCTAGCGCATACTATAGTCTAGGTCACAGTTGAGAGGTTATTGGCTGAATGCGAAATCAGTAGAGCAAAACTATTTGAGTTCTAGTTTTAATACCTGTTTAATATTTCTACCGTTTCTTTTAATAATAATGATTATGATAACTAATTTTTTACTTATGTTAATACGTGAATGGTCTCAATTTTAAAAATCAGTTTACGTCACACGAAGGTAAAAATTATTGTACTTAAATAAAATACTTAGATATTTTTTGTACTATTTACGCATCTACTGCTTTTTTGGTTCGAGCTTTCAAAGGAAACGTGATGAGGGAAATTTATAAATTTGTATTGTAAACTAACCCAATCCAACCATTACCACTTCAAGTAATAGGTCCAATATTTTTTTAATTCCCGCGTCATCGCTGATCCTTTTATTTTTCAATTCCCTCGAGTGAGAGAGAGACAGAATTAATCTTTTGAGAATAAAGTGTTCACAATTATACAACCTAATACAACTTCGGCCGGTACTTGATTATTTACTTAGATATTTGTAATCAATAGTTTCATTTTATATAATATTGTCACCAATCATCAGTAAATATAATTAACAACACAGTTTTATAATTATGTAAGAATTTTTAATGATGACTTAATTATTATTGTACCTATCTCAGTTATTATAATATGCTACTTAATAATAGATTGCAGTAGGTATTAAACCTGTATCAAATAGCAGATTTTTCTACTGCAGAATCTAGAGTACAACGCTAACCTATTGATACTTATACTTAAATTATGCTCAATCAAATTGTAAATGTGGATAAAAAAAGATTGATAAAAAAAATACAACTTCGGCGAAAGACTAAGTTTGGCCATTCAACGAGGTAATGTCGCCAGCTTTTTGGGCACCTTACCCGCAAGCAAGAACCTTAAACGCGCAACAGCAACTTAAACGCGGTTTTTTATTTATGAGTGTATTTTATAAGTTTAGATAGTTTTAGTTTTAGATAAGTACCTACTTAGTTTAGATTTAATTTAGTTTTTAGTATTTGTATTTTGTATTTAGTTATTATATTAATAACAGATGTTTTTATCTCTACAGTTTTATTATATGTATAGAAAGCAAATTGTTATTGATAAGTAATTAAAGGTAGTTTCACCTAATATATAAAAACAGTTGCAGTCACCTGCAACAATTGCATCAGCGATGTATGTAGGTAGGTACATACAAAACAATTATTGTTTATTACCATATCAAAGTTTACAATTACCGCCCATTGTTCTCGGGTCTTCCCATCATAAGCAATAGTATAAACATGGGAAAATAGTTTTATGCGGAACAAGAAGCGGACAGATTTTGCAAGTTTGTTTCTGTTGAAACGATAGAGAATAAGAAACAATCGCTCTTGCTAAAGTACTCTAGCTTTGACGAGGGAAGTAAGAGGATGTGAAACATGGTCACGTGACGTGCGGCACTTTTTTTCCACAATCTCCTCCTCCCCACTCCGCCCCATTGTTTACTGCGTTTGACAGTTGACGCTAGTTTTTTTTTTTTTTTTTTTTTCTTATTTTGGCTCCACATTTAGTGTATTTAGCCAGTGTTAAGTATTGTAATTTTTCTTCGTTAAAGAATATATCACGTAAAGTCAAGTCTTAGTCATAGTCCAGTCTAAGTTAGGTAGTCGTAGTCCAGTCTAATTCATGCTCCAGTAAAGTGGTGGCAACTTTACTAGAAGCTTCTATGGAATTTTGGAAGCAACACGAAAACTCACGTTTCACCACATTATATCACTTGCTTACACTCATGCTCGTAATTCAGCACTTAATGCGTAAAACGCCACCAGTTTTAAACATTAATACTGGGAAAAGCACAAGTTATGAGAAATAATACAATGCAACGACGCGCGACGTGAACATTTCCGCGTTCCCGCCAAAACTCTGTTGACGCTAGTTGACGACTGACGTACTAGCTCAAAATACCACCAGAACATGGCGGATATTTTGCCGCAGGGCGGTCTCAAGTGACGTTAGAGACAAATTATTATCAAACTGTAAGTTGAAACGAATACTTGTCTTTTTGTCTCTTTTTAGCACGTTCAAAATGGTATTGTCTAAAATGAAATGCGACTATTTTTGTCCATTCTTTAACAAAGTTGACCTCATAACTATAACATATTCTGTGTAGTTAGCTTGATGCCACATCCTCTTACTTCCCTCATCAAAGTACTCTACGCACCATTCAATCTGTCACGCAATTTGTTGATTTGTTTGTTCAATCAGTCAAATTGCATCGCACGGAGGAGTGTTGTGCTCGACCATATTGCCTCGTGTGGAAGTGTGGAAGCATGTTGCGGCCAAAGACATCTATTACATATAACTCTATGGTTGCAGCTCTCATCCAGCAGATTGACTCAACTAATCGCGTTACGGATTGCATGGTGCATAGAGGGTTTAGAGTCACGATAGCGAAAGTTATTCAATATTACACGTTCAAGTATCAACACTACAAGTAAGGTACGTACAATTTTACGAGCGTCGAGTGACGTGACGGTAATAAAAATGATGACTAAAAATAACAAAGAATTCTTTAGTTTCATATGCACTATTATCTATCTATCACTTAAGATTAGGTGAAATAAGGTCAACGCTACGCTTGCCTGACATTGCATTTAAAATAATTTGATGAACAGTATCGAAAATCCGACTTCAATGTAAAGATGTGAACTAGTAATGATGTGAATTAATTTATCATCTTTATATCAAGTAAGCGATATGAAACTTAAAAAGGTTATACTTCAGACCGCTCACTTTGAGACCGACTTGATCATATAACTCAAGCTTCATTAAACTTGTTTATCTGCACTCAGCAACAGCTATTATTTATTATTGACCACAAAATGTTAAGGTCAACTACTAATTAAAATAACCGACGTGATCGCTGAAACTTGAAAGTTCTCTTCAAATAGATAATGATATTAATAAATCCAATTCTACACGTTACCTTTTTTTAAACTTTATAAACGCATTTAATAAAAGGTAAAATGGGAATATACGTCATAAGTCATTGACCCAATACGTTCCCACAGCTGGGACACTGGCCTTCTTTAAGAGGAAGAATAAACCATAATCAACCACGTTGGCCAAATGCAGCATGGTGGATCAAAATGGGTATCATCATCATCATCATCATCATCATTAACAGCCTGAAGACGTCCACTGCTGAACATAGGCCTCCCCCCGGACTGAACATAGGCAAAATGGGTATACGTTTGACAAATTCTCTCCTAATGGGAAGAAACGACTAACGGATGCTGTCCAGTGGGGCTAGCACGGATGGTAGAAAAAATTGTCTTTCTCCGTGCTATGTCACATTCTTCATACAATTTACTTATCAAGTGGAGTAAAACATGGGAAAGAGAATTTTGTCTACCGTCCGTGCTAACCCTGCAGGAGCACATTTGTCTACAAGGTACATAAAAAATTTGTTTATGCCAAAAAATTATCTTCCGGTGGAAAGTTTTCCGGGATAAAAATTACCTATTAAAAACTTGATTCTGTGTGCTTCTGTGAGTTACATCCAAACTTGCGGGAGAGGCAATCAAACAAACGAACATACAGTCAAAGACTTTTTATCCAGACCACTAATACGAAATTAAAGCAGGGCAAAACCGTACACACCACTTTGGGTGTGATTGATTCTCAGCTGTCAAAATCAAAATCAGTCGTTACTTGGGTGTACTTTTGAATACATACCAAAAAAATGCCGTCTTGCGTGATAAAACTGTGCCGAAATCACTCGAGGCACGAATCACAGAAGCACACGATCATAATTCACTTGTAAGTGGCCTAAATCATGTATTTTTATAAGATTATTTTAATTATTTCTATTTGACGAAGAGTATTTCACATTTCACAATAAAAAGTTGACATGTCAAAATCAGTATTGCCACACGACATCTGAATAATTACCCGATTTCTTTTGTATAGATTTCCAACAGATCCACCCATGTCTAGCTGGGCCCTTATTCCGTATCGATTCCTTACTTCGAAACCACGCAAATTCCTTGTCTTACAAAAGAAATCTGCAAAACTCTACTCTCTATGAAACGAAAACAAAACCGCGCGAAATGAATTTGGAATCGGCGCGATTAGAACTGTCAAAAATCATATGTTTTACCGAGACGCGTTCCGAAACATCAACACATCAAAAGATTATGACCACTTATGTCAATATATTTTATTCAAAATAAAGATAACTTTAATGTAAAGCGAAGGTACATCTAACGCTGTGACACGATTTGAACAAGACACGATAACGACGTGGTTTTATATCGTGTGGAATCTATGTTTCCATAGAGAATAACCGCCCTGATCGTTGGATAAAAGTAGTTCGAAAAAGTCGAAATGAAGATTGGTGGAAAACTAATACTCGCTCAACAATATGTTTAGCGCATTTCTATAGTAAAGAACACACAGAAAACAGAAGTGCAATTACTGATAATAGTTTTATTGTCAACTATAGGCGTTCCACGCGCCCACTGTTTTCCCATTTTTAAGGTTATTTTTTTTATCCTAAAATATGAAACATTATTTTGGTTGAGGCCCAGGGTTAGCGATTGTGATCTTTGCTAGACCAGCAAAGATCACAATCGCTAACGCTAACGCCACACGCTAACTCCAAAAATGTATCGAAATGATATTCGCTACGGAAAAGTTAGCGATTTCCGAAATGTCATTTCAGTACATTTTGGAGTTAGCGTTTGGCGTTAGCGTTAGTGGTTGGTATCTTTGCTAGACCCCCTGTACCTACATAACTGTTGTTCTTTAATCCCTTTAACTTGGTAATATTGAAAAACTCGTGAGTTATTAAAAGAAATGTTGAATAAACTGCTGGTTATACTTAATTTGAATCCTTTTTATTAAAAGATTGCATGAGCTATCTATAGACCTTTTTCTTGTCTATAGATAGTAGTATGATGGTAATTAATTTTATTATTTTATATTTTTTTAATGTAGGCGTTATATAATTTTTATTATTTACATTTTACATCTAGCTAGATTTTTATTTAGGTACCCAACTAAATCGGGTAATACTATTTATATGGTATGTTGAAAGAGGAACTGACATTAGAAGAAAAAAAATGTGCTCTATGGTTGGATTAATGTTCAAACAAGGTTAAGTATGGAGACTTCGGTTCTGGACCTATGTAATAGGGGGAATTCTGTGCATACAGTATAAACTGTAGTAAGAAATAATTTTATAAACATAAGGTATGTGCCAAAGAGTATATAAATTCTTTACAAGTAGGTGTTTTTATTAAAGTGGACACATCAGTTACACCGAGTAACATGCACGACATTAAGTACATTGGAGCTCTATCATAAAACATACAAGTTGCAAAATCTTTGAACCTTCTCTCAACAAGCATTATTATTCCTTTGGGTACCAAATAAACTAATAGCCCTGAATGTTATTATAACAAGGTACTAAGATTTTAACCTCTCAAACGCTATGTTTTTATGTGAAGGCACGTAGGACCGGTTCGCAGATTGACCAGTAAATGCCAGACTTGCACAAGGCTACCCGCACTCTCACGGAAATCGTTGCTGCAAGATTGCAAAATATTTTGAAAACTTTGTAAGGTCGTTCGATAACAGCTTACTATGCTCTGTTTTCAGAGCAAATTGTTCACTGAAAATGTTATTATAAACGAGAAGAATAAATTCAATATTATGTAGGTACCTATTACTTATGGAGATAGGGTTTAATTGCAACTTTTTCTTGAGCCTTCGAAATCGGATTCTGCAATTTTTAAATATAATTCATGAAATCTGTCTCGATTTGTCATCAAAGTTGTGATGTAAAATCTTAAACCATAATTAATAAGTTATCGTATTGCATGAAAATTATAACGAAACTCATTTTGCAAAATTAATTAAGTAATTTACATATGAATAGCGAAATAGCTATATGGTGCAAGAAATAGAAAAAAACCTAATGCAACCAATTCGAACGTGACTAAAACAATTTTTTCAAGTAACTTTACAAACCCAATACTCTACAATAGACATAGATTGATAACATAAAGAACTTAACTAGTTTGTAGTTACACACTATGATTATCGACATGTAGGTAATTATAGGTTGCACAGTTTTTTTTTTTAATTCTATGCCTGTTGTTATCATACTGCACTGTATCAAATCATATTTGAGTTAAAACACAATAGGTACAATGCAATCTAATACAACACAATAGGGACATGTCATTCACGTCTATAAAGTACATCCATTACGCGAATGTAGCAAGATGAATATTGATAAGAGTTAACTTGTTGCAAAGGTTTCAGGCGTACTTTCAGCCACTTTGTGGTTTAGGAAAACAAAGTTACTAAACACTAAGGGCCTTACTTATAAAACGTTTTGGGTCGTCAATGACCTGATCAAGAAAGACGATAAAAACGAAGTATAGTTTTTTCATCGTCTGATAGACGCAAAATGCAAGTAGGATAAAAAAGGACACGAAACAGACGACATAAGACTAGAAATACGATAGCTACGTACATCCTAAGGCTTATGACAGACGTAGATAGGAATTAGATAGACGTTCGTCGTTTTACTTGATAGCGTGCCGTTGGCCTTACAGTCTTAACCACTCACAAAGATTCAAAAGTGCATTTTCCTTATGAGCACATACCTATTTTTTTTTATGAGAATGAATGACGTGACGAGCTAGTCGTTTACCTGATGTTAAGCGACACGGCCGCCCATAGCGGTTGCAGTGTCACTCGGAACTTTAAAATAATAAAGTTTCGCGGACACTGCACTGCGCACGTCATCCTGAGACATCACACTGTCTAGTAATCAGATTACTACACTATGTAATCAGGTCATAGTCTATTTTGCCCAGTAATTTCACTAGCTACAATGCCCTTCAAACCGGAACACAGTAGTGCTTGCACACTACTGCTTGGGGGCAGAATAACTGGCAAAACTGACGGCTTCATGCCATGCTCATCCACAATAACAGTAACACATTCTACTTTTTTATAATGTCAGTTTCTGCTAAAAATGCTGCCAGATCTGAGGAGCAATGAAACGTGCACTGACGCAATAGACCCCATTGTGAGTCGTGAACTAACGGTGTAACTGGAATGTTTGTCCGACACAAAAATGTGCTAAACTGAAATACTGTTGCACTTAAAAACTCTTTGACGTTGGAACCTAGTTTTTATAATTTAATCATTTTTAAAAACGTGATGGGTGACACTTAATGGTATTGCAGTATCAGCCTCATAGACTATTATTGTATAATATCAGCCTATTCATCCCACACAGCTGAGAAGTAGGCTTTATCTCGTATAGGAAGAATCGTATGTCATCCAGCTGTCTATGGTACGTAATTATATACAAAATGTAAAAACATAGCAAATCGTTACCAGGCGACAATGAAGCCTGAACTGCCTGCACCAACCTCTAAACTATACGTATAACAATTTAACCCCCTTGTTTATAAACACTTAAATAGTAGAACAGCTACTCAGTGTTTTCTAGTCTTTTATATTAGCCTATTTCAGATAAAAGACCCAAAACACAAAATCAGTATTCTTCCGCTACAATAAACAATGTTTCTGGTAAGATTAAGGTAAGTATATTGGTTTAGATTACCTAAAATAATAATTCAACAATACTTTCTCAATGACTGCAATGATGACGGATGTTTCACTCCTGATAACAATCATTAGAAACAAACACATTGTAATAGAGATTGCAATAGATTTTGTTACGTCAGCGTGAAATATGTAATTTTAAACAATGATTTTGCAGAAGAACCATGTAAGTAAAAATCGGAATATTTTGTGACTCTTTAATATAATAGAGAAGAGAATTCTCCTTATCTCCATAGTAATTGAATAAAGAAACTACAAAATTTAATACGACTGTAAACATTCTGAAAACCGTATGAACTACCTATTAATAACTCTACCTATTTACATAGTTGGCGGTTAGTTAGGATGTTCTAAGCCTTACTTTTTCTAATAGTGTTAGTTTGTGTGGTTCTCACGCCGAAATGGCTGAACCGAGTTGGATTAAATTATGCACACAGGCTACTTGTATGACCAGCATGAACATATGATACTTTTTAACTCGGATAATAAAGAATAGATCACTACTTCCCCACTGCTCAACTAAATTGCTCAACTACATACCCACGGGAATATATATCCAAGTAAAAAGCGGGTGCAATAACGCGGGGCACTTTCTATGTTATGACACCTTCAATTATAGGCTTTTTTTTATGTTTCTATAGAATAGAGTCATGCCACCAAATGGCAATGAGGAATCTTTGATTAAGTGAAAAGATCAGAAGGAGCATTTGTCAAATTTTTCCTACCGACGAATGAGATACCTGCACAATTGTTTTCCGTTACGTAAGTGTAGATTTATCTCATTTGGCTTCTAAGGTGATATTAATTAACAGTATGTAATTCTATATATCTTAAACCAGTTTTGAGTTTTACGATATCAAGTTATTTAAAATTGATATTTAATGTAATTTTAATAACTGCTTTACACGTATTACTCGATTGTAACCTGGGTGTACATTAAATTACCACAAACCAAACAACAACCAAAAAACACAAATTAAAAAACGGACTCAGAATCAAAATGTAACATACTTTAATATTCGTTTTACTTTTAAAGTCAAAAGAAGGAAAATGTATGCAAATATTGTCGACCTTTAGGCCAGTATAAATTAAGACGGTTCTCTCCAATGAGCATACGTTTTACATTTTAATAAATAAGGCAAATGATCTAAATAATAATCATAAATAAACGTAACATTTTATAATGGCATGCTATATAGTTATGTATGCATGCCAGACATTATATATATACATATATATGTTTATGTATACGCATATATAAATATGTATATATGCCATTGTAAATGTTATGTTTCTTCGCTCTAATAACAAGTTTAAATCGATAAGCCAATATTATAAGCCTTGTAAGGCTATCTGCTAGGCACCAACTTGGCAAAATTCCAAGTGATATTTCCTTGACCAGACCAGTTCTACTATCTACTGAAGAATAAAGACCTCACCGACCTTCAGCGCATAATGGAACTTACGTGCAATCGCTTTCATAATGTTCAAGGCATTCTTTGGAAGCTTTTAAGCCAATCGCTTTGTGCTTCAGTGTGAGGATTACGAGTTGTAAAATACTTGTTAAGAGTTAAGTTGATAGACAACCTTCTCAACACATGATTACGATTTTTGGATACGTCATTGTCTTATCGACATGACCTTTTAAAAACAGCTTCAAGACCAAAGAATTGCGAGCTTTTAGATTATGTTAAAGTTTTGAGCAAACATGTATTACTAAACTAGAAAAAATTTAGTAGTGTCGCAGTAGTGGTGGTGGTGTGGTGTGCTGGTGGTGTGCTGGTATGTGGTATCATGTGATGTGGTGGTGTAGTTTTGGCATCGTCAGTAAAATACTTTGCTTAGTACCTTTTTAACTTCGATTAAATTCTAAAGCTTTAGATTTAGCAATTACCAATAGATGTTTGGTATTTTACAAAACAGCGCCAATAATAGAACAATTTGATTTATTTATAGACACAGTAAGGAACAAGATCTAGTTTTTGACACAGTTTGGTCTTCAACAAAATCTTGGATAGTGATGCACAGTAGAGATTGGTCACGACATTTCCAAACAACTGTAACCCATGACATCAGCCAGCCAGACAGCAATGCACTTTGAATTTATTCAACATTTTAACATCCAAAACGGTGCTTAGAACAAAAACACAATTTTATACATTTCTGCAACTTTAGAATACTAAATTCAGCCTAGTTTCTTAACCGGTGAAGCCAAAGTTCAATGTCTTTTTTTGCGTGTGCTAACCTAATAGCTTTGAGGTCAGCCAGAGATATTAAAATTAATAGATGATAGTCTTGATACTTGTAACCTATAGCTACATTATAGTGAGGCATTGAACAAGCTGGATAGTTTTCACAGACGATAAAATAATACAAATATCCATGAACTTTATAAAGAGATGCAATTTAAGTAATTTAGAAGCCGGTTAACGAACGTCCTTAATTTACTCCCAAGGCAATGCCTTGGGTGTAATAATTGTAAATTCTGACATGACATCTTGATGACGGCTAAATGGATGCACCAACACCTGAACCGCGAGATAAGCAATCTCTTCGAACCTGAGTCACGGAATAAATAATATAGTAAGCAAACCTGAGTTAAGTATAATCAGCCCCTCCTTCTCTATGCGATTTGTGAGTGTGCATTTTTGTGACTGTTCTTTAATATGATTATTGTATGTAACAGCTAACTGTGACTAAATGGAATAAAAATCGGTAGCGTAATTTTATCTCGATTTATGCGGGCGCGTGAAGCACAGGTACTTTATCATAATTATCTCTTTCGTAAAGTTATCGTGATTAACGTGATTTGATCCTTGCGTATCTCAAGTTGTAACTGATTGAGCCTTATAATGTTGTCTATTGTTGTTTATGTAAATGTCCAGTTTCGTAAAACATGCGGGCAAGATTTGCGGTCATAGACTAGGCGAGACAAAGTAGGCCTTAGCAAACTAATAGAGTGCTATATATATTCTGTGCTAATAGTCGCATAAATATGGTAAAAACGATGTAAGAAAGCCAAAGTCGTAAGTGGAATTTACGTTGTTTACAATACCACAGTATTTTTATAGTAATTTTCAACTAAGCAATTAAGAAAGTATACTTTTACCCTACCCGTATTGTCTTTTCTGCCTGCCTGTGCCTATACAAGGCGAAGCGGAATCCAGATAGAGCACTAGCTCCTAGCACGTGCGGTGCGCTAAAAAAGGTGCTCTACAACTTCAGGATCCTCTGTTAAAAAATCTGTTAATCATTTTTTACATAAACCTATATCTGTTATTTTGGCCAATCTCTAAGTGAATGTTCTACTACCAATTATGTAAATTGTTATTGCCCAAACCTGTCAATATTATATTCAGATGTTATTATTTATTGCCCAACGTTTATTGAAAAGTTTTTATAATTGCTACGATATGCACCTTTCATTTTAAATTGTTTTCGAAGATTTGCAAATTTTCCGATTCAGTAACTTCCTGTTTATTATTGATTAATAAATAAATTTACCATTTTTCTAGGTTAGGTAGTAATTTTTATAATGTAAACTAATGGCGTGACGAGTTAGTCATTCACACTGTACAGCGTCACGACTGCGCATAACAGTAGCCCACTCACGTGTCACTCGGATCTCTAAAATATAGATGATACAAGGTACATCACAGAGCATAAAAAAAATGCTTCCTCTCGCAAAGCGTCATTTGTTTCATAGCTCTGTGCGGTACATCATCTAAGTGATACACAGATATCAAAGATTACAAAAAGTCCGACAGATATACGGATAGAATGCATGTTGCATTGACGTAAAACCTAAAAAGGTTTATATTTATTAAGTGATCTTCAAACTTTCTTGCACACTAGGAGGTAAAATAACTGGCAAAGCGGTAATCCACGAACTTTGCAGACAAGTCTACCACCAGCTATAGTGAAGTACCTATCCAGCTAAGTACCTAATAAGAATTGTTACCAAAGTATGTTCACCGTTATCCGATTCGATATAGCAGTTTCTCGTGAAGAAATTGCTCTGTTATTTTTTACCGTCGGTAATAGCAAACCTCGTCTAATTGTGTTTTGTTTATAGTGTAGGACTGGAACAAATTGATATAAACTACTGCAGTATAAAGCTATTCGTAAAACGCAACATTTCGTGCCCTGTTACGACAACAATATGCTGCAGAATGCTAAGTTGCGAAGTTAGCAACATGTTTTGTTTTTTTGAGTTGTTTTAATTTAGTTTTACTTTTGTTTTTTTGCGTTTTGTTTATGTGTTCTAAATTTTCGACCAGATAAACCATCATAGTAATTATTACCTTTTAGATATTAATTGACAAATCAATCGTGCCACACATTTTCACATTTGTATAGAAAATGCGAAAATTTAACGTTGATGACTGTATTGAACTCCAAGATCAATAACTCCACTGGATGGCAGACTCGATTCGAATTCTCCAGTGTAATGGACGATTCGTAAAAACTGTTTATTACCTACTATTATTATTAGAGAGAGAATTTTGTGTTGCAAAAAAAAACCGATAAAAGAACTCCATACCTACGTTACGTGGCTATAGAATAAAGTTAAAGAAACCACTTGCTCACTACTGGGTAGACTCTACCTGCTTCAAGTTTATTTGAGTTTTAGTTAAAAGTTTACCATTGATTGTGCTTGTGTGACTGCTCTATGATTCAGTGTGGATTGAAAAGGCTTAGCCCTAAATGCTTAAGTAGCTAAGTATCTATTTATGTTCATATATCTTATCTGGTAACTTACGTAGGTATATTTCGCACCAGTGAGTATATTTCGTACTTAAACAATACTCGATTTGTTTTAAATATTCTCACGTTGAAACCGCATTACGACCTGCTTTCTCATAAGTTACTGTAATCATTTCGATTATTTCAATACTATTGAACAACACCAAGCATTATTAGATTACTACACTTTTTTTTGATGGAGGTTTGGTTCTGTGCTCACGAGTTGAGTCCTCGGTGTATAGGGGATCGAAACAGCAAATACTGTGTAATTTCCTGGGGGACTGGGTTTCAAGGGGATTCAAGTGGAAATAAGAGGCTGCACTGCACCTTTTTCCCTATAGAACTAAGGCAGGTATGCCTACATGGGAGCTGAAGTAGTTCCTTGAAAGGAACTGCAAAACACAATTAAGAGTTAGTAGCTGCAGAGGCAGAAAGGTTCAATAAGTTCTTTCAAAAGGACATAACAAACAGCCGAAATAACTAACTGAAACCCAAACCGCTGAACTCAAAATTATCCGGGATTTAAAATGTACTTCAAATAAACCATAAAACCACTAACAAAATAAGATTTTCTTTAATAAGTAGGTATATTCTTTTCTATGTTTAGATTTCATAATGGTACGACGATGTTTCAGGACAGAGGTCTAACTCTAGGCAACTATTTGGACCATGAGCCTGGGCAGTTGTCCATGTCCGTCTCTATAAAAATAGTTGAACCACAGGACCCCGCTGATGGACAGCATTGTGGTACAATTTTAAAACACGGTCTACGTGATATATTTTATAGCTGATGCGATGAATGCAAGGCCTCTACTAAATCTTTATATACGTAACAATAAGTACCCAGATCTTAGAAACCTTATCTGTATACTGAGATTTCCTCACATTTTCCAATGTTAGTAGCACAAACCAAGTAAAGTGTTTGTAGCCCAAGATTACACCTAAACGCTGATAAGAACAACGCATTCAACCTAAACTAATAGTATTGGTAACAACACAATACAATATATTATAAAGTCTATTATGTTTCAGTGTATTCCAAATCTATTTGTAATGACCATGAAATTACTGCTTTGTGTATAAATATATTATCAGTATAGTGTGTTGGGGTCGGTTGGGGTATATCAATAAACACAGTTTAGCTAGACCACTATGTCACCAGTGTACTAAATATAATTAACAATTTCCCAATAAAGACAATGCGGTAGTGTAAAGTAACATACTAAGATTTTAAACAATGAAATAAAGTAGTTATTAAAAATATGATATAATAAATACCATGCTACTAGTACTTACGGCTTATTTCCATTGCAAGCGTATTCGTTATAAACACTCCCATGATATAATTAGAGCACTAAACAAAAATACACTAAACCGTTTCAACTGAATATCTTATTTTCACTTAGTCAAGAGTTTAAATGGATCACGGTTCGAACGGGTAGTTTACAGATGAGTTTCCCGGAAGAGACTGATGAGTAGCAGGAGGAAATCCAGTTAACGGTCGTGTAACTATAGGGGTGGCCGGAAGCCGCATAGGAACTTCACGCTTATTTTAATCCTATTACAGTTCACATTTCTGTACCATTGCATTTAGGTATCAGCCGTTATATTAAAGAAAATCGTAGACGGATTTTTCTCTAATGAAAGAAGGCCACCGCACGTCGATAAAGTCGAACGCAGACTGCGGCAAGCATGAGCGCAAGAGAATGTACGTTTTGCTTTGGAGACAGTGTTTCTCAAAGTAAAGGCGTCTGAGTTTTCCTTCATGTAAAACTGAATTAAGAATAAAACATTATGTTGTTTGTTTTACTGTTGTAAAGGATTTTACATTTAATACATAATGCGAATTACTATAACGAAATAATATTTATGATTTGTATAGCAGTATCGCCTGCTCAGCGTATTCTACAGATTAGTTTGTAAAGGAAAAAAGTACCCGTTCGTGATTCTAATTTCTCCTTTACAAATTAATCTGTATAACGAAACACGAAAAACGTAGAAGCCACAGTTAGTTACATCTAACTGTACCTACTTACTGAACTTGAAATCAAATTCTAAAACTTTATTGCACATACCTTATATTTTTAGCACTTTTAAGGTATAGGTAGGTCATTCATTCATAACATCAGATTATATGTTTCCATTGCTGGAATAAGGGCCTCCTCTCAACGGGATAGAGTATAAGACTTTATCCACAATTCTGGCCAAGTGCGGTTTGCTGGGCTATGTCCTTTTAATAAGGTTTCCTCACGATATTCTTTCACGGTTGTAAGGGCGAGTGCTAAATAATTCGCACATAACTTGACTTGAAAGAAATAACGGGAACGAGTGGGATTCAAACCTGGGTTGAAAGTCGCACTGACTGCTGCTAAAAAACACTCTTAAATCTCGTAGGTTTTTAATTGTTTTAAGTCAGTTTTATGTATATTCATGTTTTATTGTTTTTTTTTTTTTGAGTTTACTACATAAGAATATGAACCTAAACATTAAATATTATGAACTTATAAAAATTATGTGTAAGCATTGTGATTTATGATCATAATAGTAATTAGGTATGTGGATGACTATCAAACAACATAAATACGTGATTGATAATATAAATAAAAGATTTTATCAAGAATTTTTCTGAACAGATACTAAACCACTGTCCGGTAGACCAGTTTTATGCAATATGCGACTTGTTTCTTTTGCTATTTTACGCTCCATTGTAGCCCACAAAGAACGTCTACTTCTTATTATTTCTTTTTCTCTACAATAGGTTAGACGGCTTTTTATGAGTTCGAAAGAAAATTGAGTCTCTGTGGCCACTTTTAATCGATGTTGTGATTCTACTGTAATATTCGTGCTGACGATAAAAATAGAACTATTTGACCTTTGAGACATCTAGGATTTATGTAGCAAACCTGACATAATAATTTATTATGATGTTTATAAAAATGCTAACTGTTTGTGCTATAGATGTAATTTTTTTTACGTAAACGAATGACGTGACGAGCTAATCGTTTGCCTGATGTTAAGCGTCGCGGCTGCCCATAACAGATTGCAGTATCACTCGAAACGAATTTATATTTTTAATTTACCATAAACCTTTTAGGACATAATTCGCATCATTTAAATATTTTTTTTTATTGATAGATAGGCTTGCGCTTGACCATTATCTCACCTGATGGTAAGTGAAGATGCGGTGTAGGATGTAACGCGCTTGCCTAGAAGATACCTATTCACTCTCGATTTGAAGACTCCAAGATTGTAATTTTCGGGAAATACAAATGCTGGCAAAGCGTTCCACTCTTTGGCTGTTCGCAATATAAATGTGGATGCAAATATAGCGTTTTAATAACAAAAATAAAAAAGTAAGTAAATGTACTTATGTAAGAAGTTATTACAATTTTATACCTAATTTAAATGATGATATTTTGATGTAGGTACTAACTAGTACCTACCTATGTCCTATGTACAATACAATACAATACAATACAATAAAAAAATACTTTATTGTACACCAAAAAAACACAACAATACACATGATACAACATAAAGAGTGGTAGAACAACGGGCGGCCTTATCGCATAAAGCGATTTCTTCCAGGCTACCTCTGTATGGAAAGGAATAGGACAATCTTAAATATGTGGTATGTAGGTATCTACTGGCTTATCACCTTAATTCCATGTAGAGTTCTAGTTACACAACCCGTTTCTTAACATATCCCGGTCGATTCCGAAGCTCCCAGTGACCTAGACTTAGACATCTATTCACTCTCAACAGACTGTCTGTCGCCTGTCTCCTAAATCTACGACTTCTATTTTTATGTTAAAGGCTATAGAGTCCATAATTCGGTAAACGGGTACTTTTATGCCAGAACAAATGCCAAGTCCTTGGAAAGACGGTTATTACATAACAAGATGCGGCTTTTGAAGATTTTCGCGTTATCTTAAAGAGCAATAAATCCCGTTTTTCAGCTGAAATGTAATTCTCTTTCTGCTACTACTTTTATCTACCTTAGTACTATTTAGGGCACTTTATACGTAATGCCTTTGCTATGGTTTTAAAATGTACCCTTACTGTGAGTTTTCCTTTGGCGCTTTCACTTCAGACGTTTTTATTTTTTATTTTATTTATTTATTTCACAAAATCCACAGATATACAGTATCACTTAATACTAGAACATACATCCAATTATGGATGTGTGGCTGTGGCGTGATGTCCTAAATAAATGTATTTTCTTCTTCTTCTCTACGCCGTACGGCTTTCGAACCGACTGCTTCGAATCCCGCTTAGTCCCACACCAATGACTTTTCCAATTATGTAAAAAGTACGGAATTCGAACTCGCTCTTACATTTACAACGGTGACAAAAACACTGTTAGAAAACCGGCATGTTCGTGAATCACGAAATATTATGTGGGTTATGGCCTGCACTCTCCCAAAGTCCCTACAAAGGTAGCCATACAAAGGTAGCCTGGAAGAAATCGCTTAATGCGATAAGGCCGCCCGTTGTTCTACCATTCTTTTATAAATTTGTATCTGTGTGCATTCTTGTTTATTGGTGTTCATATATTATCTGGGCTTATACTTACTTCTATCAATCAACCTCATTTTGGAAAGCCAAAAGTACCAAAATTGCCGAAAAAAATTTAGTTAGTACCTACAGTTATCACCTACCGTATACCTAAATTCTCAAAAACGTGTTAATACACCATATATTTGGTACGGTATGATGCATAAACATTGAACAGCGAAGACGCGGCACATACAATGAAAGCTGTGACCTATAGAAACGGAGTGACTCACTCCCAAAAATTGCGGTGGGAAAAACCTTATCAACATTTTATGAAACATCTGTAAGAAACAGAGTTTTTGCGGTGTCTGTAAAGATGTATAGATAGTCGGTTTATCTTTCTACTATTGTTCGTAACATATAGGTAAGTCTCGACTCAAACGCTAGCTTATCGAGCAGACCTTCTACAGCTTCGAAAAATTTGTAGAATGTGAGATGTTAACATTATAATGTAAATTGAATTTACCGGCATATGATTTTTATTTTATTATTTATATTTACCTAGGTACCTACTATTTATTATACTTATTTACGACATTTTTAAGACTAAGAAACTAAGAAGTTTATACATCGTACCTCAATGGTTTAAAATGTTACATAAGTTATTTATTACTAGTGTTTTAGTTACTTTAAAAATGACTCCCATGTGTTACATACGTTATTCATAATTAATAATTTTTAAATATTTTTAAACCAATAAATTATTGTTGTGGCCAAGAAATTAATTATGATTGTTTCACTAAAGGCATCCCGCAGTTTCACCCGTGCGTTTCTTCATACAATCACAACTCATTTGCCTTTAAAATCTGTTTCTTTTATTGCATGGGTACACCACTTTGCCATTACAGAATACATAATTTACTACAAGAAAGACACCCTCTCTTTAGGTAAGTACATGATATCACGTTCCTAGGTTAAGCTATGTTGGTTGCATGATTTGTCTATCACATCGATCAATTATTCATGCAGGACAACACCTTTTGTTTACTTCACAGAGCAATAACAAAAAACGCTTTGCAAAGGGTCATATTTCTCCAATCTCTGTGGTTTACATGGATGTAATAATCATCTTGCTGAACGTCCCCATTTACATTATTAATTTTCTGTTGTATTAGGAAAATATTAAATTTGTTCTGTAAAATACTTACTTAAATAATTATTAGACCAAAATTATTAAAAGAAAAATGATCAAGGTAGTCTCGAGTTAAATTACAAAACCTAGAAGTCAAGGCATCTTTGACAAGGAACTACTCATATTGAGGTTTAGAGTAGTTACTCACTTTGACTCATCGTAAATCATCGTCACTTTCAGTTTCGAATCCTTGAACTACATTTTACGAAATAGTTGTAGTAGGTAATGGTATATCCTCCTGCATGATTTGTTCACCGATAAAAATCATTAATCACAACTTGTCAATCCAATTAGTATAATTTTTGTAAGTAATAATTTATCTCGCGATGATCGAAGCCGCGTCCTTCTCATTTCAATGGCTGAATTACTGTTACCTAGCAGACTAATAAATTATAAACCAATTTTAAGAAAAAAAAAATCGTTATTTCTATCGTTTACTATAGGTACTTTTTAAAAATTAAATTTTCACTTCATTTTGATTTACCGAATGAGAAACATCTGATTATAGAAAAACATCGCCTTATAAAAAAAATACTGTTTTTTTTTTATGAGAATGAATGACGTGACGAGCCAGTCGTTCACCTGATGTTAAGCAATACGGCCGCCCATAACAGTTGCAGTGTCACTCGGAACTTTAAAATAATAAAGTTTCGCGTGCCACTGCACTGCGCACGTCATCCTGAGACATCACACAGTCAATCAGATTACCACACTGTGTAATCAGGTCATAAAGTCTCATTTTCCCAGTAATTTCACTAGCTACAATGCCCTTCAAACCGGAACACAGTAGTGCTTGCACACTACTGCTTGGCGGCAGAATAACTGGCAAAGCGGTGGTACCTACCTAGACGAACTTTGCAGAAAAGTCCTACCACCTAGTAAAGTACTTAAATAGTTCAAATCATATGCCTAGAAATTAATCAGGTAATCGTTTGTGCTAAATAAAAATGTAGGAAGTCAAACAATTAAAAGTCCTCTTATTCTTATTAGAGTATTTCAGAACTGCGAGTGCGCACGGATGTTGTAAATATGAGACTGTAGTCACAAAGCAAACACTGAACTTACCTATCGGCTTTGTGCTGTAGTGTAGTTTGGTGACGTGTTATCACACTCCGCTGTAGATGTTTTATGACACATGACATCATTGAATGCCGATAAAATTATCAAGACGACGGAAAGAGCGAGTATGACCCAGCAGTAGCTTGTGCAAAGATCAATCCTAAGTATTCATGGTTCGACTCGAATCCCGGTAACGTGGTAATGGTAAGGTCCACGCTATATCCTTTCCACATGAATGGAATTTACTCTCGCTTTTACAACAGCGCAGGAACGTACGGAAACCACTTGACCAACCCGCGTTTTACAAGCGTGATGGGTAATGGGTAATGGTATGTGATGGCCTGAACCCTAACCCTGTTCCTGTGAGAAAATACGTGGTGTCCCAGTGTAGTGCACCTTTAATGTTGCACCTTTGTGTAATGTACCTACTGTTAAAAAGATAAACGTAAAACTTTGCGAGTAAAGATGGTGGACACCTTCGATAGAATCGTCACTTTCCATGTGAGAGCGAGATCAAATTCTAGATAAGTCCGATGTAATATTATTGACTGTAATGAATTTAATAATAAGTGTAATTGGCAGATTGCCGTTCTTAAATAAATACAAATTATAATAAATAAATACAAATGATGGCTACACCAATTTATAACTATTTTAGCAGAAATATTGATCCTCACTCGTTGCATTACAGTAATAACTACAAATATTACGATAAATCTGATTTAATAAGCACTTAAATATAAACCCAAATAATATAAATGACAAAACAACAGATCACTGCTCAGTAAATAGAATAAATGTATATTTCACAGGCTTTTTGTAGTTTCGAGGGGGTGAGTTCCAAAAGGGGTGTTGTTATCTGGAAAAGATTTTTGATAAGGATTAGGATAGGAAGGATTTTAGGGATAATGAGAAAAGGGAATGGGAAATAGATCCTATAAAATATAATACCAACCTCAAATGGGGTTGCTAACGCATCATCTGTGCTCCTACTATTGCAAATGTTCATAAGTGACGGTGACCAGTTACCATCAGGTGGGACAGCTGCTTTTTTACCAGTCAGGATATTAATAATAACAAATATATAACGCCCAACGATCTCAAGATCCTAGACTCATTTTCTGTATCTCGGGGCCCACGAACTACGAGGACCATGGTCCCAAACGCCCAGAGAGACAGAACAAATATTTGCGTTTTCCGTGCACAAATACTTGTCCTGTCGTAAGAGTCAACCCCGCCGCCTCCGGGTTTCTGAGCTGCCCTGTTAACCACTACACAAGAGGTTGTCAATCAAAACCTATTTTCTGTGTGGATTTAAATTTTGAATCGTGAAAATGTATGATATGGATATCCAGTCCAGCCCGGTTAGCATGCGTACTGCGACAAAATTTTCTTGGATTTAGCTATAGACCAATAAAAGACATTTTTTTATCGAAGACTCGGCTAGCGTTTAGCCACAATCTCATCTGATGGGAAGCAACGATGTGGTCGAAGGCGTAGCACGCTTGTCTAGTTAATATCTACCTAAGTATTCAATCTTGACAACTCGGGGTTGTATTTTTCTGGAAACACTGACCAGGGCTGGACATTCCACACTTATAAATTTCTTATTAAAACGAAGAGTTGACGATTAGTTTACGGATCTTAAGAAATTCAACCTTCTCATGACTAACTTTAGCACGAAGATGACTACTGATGATCCAGTTTCAAAGCAAAAGTGAGGGTACTTACATAACCGCCTGGCGTAAGGTGTGGGCCTCAGTTGCCGTCCAACCTGGATGGAGGCGAGCAGCTTCTCCCGAGGAGTAACTTCCCGCCGCGCTGGTGGCAGCTTGCGTTCTGACGCCTGTTAAAAATGTACAAGCAATTCTTTAGTTGACCATTTGATGGAATATCACGCTTACTGAGGCTCAGCGTCAAATTGATGGTTAAGTAGAGATTTCATTCAATATTTATTCAGACCATTTTGTGAATAAAATCTCGTTAGCAGAGATTCACGACTGAGCGTAGTTCTGTAATACGGGCCTAAAAGTAAAGGTAGGTAACGGGAAAAGAAAGGTAAAGAAAAAAGTTGATCTCGCACGTGATTAAAATTTTTCCTTAGAATAAAGTTAATCCACACATTTTTGTTTGGTTGCTTTTTTTCCATCTTTTGATTCGATGCGTTAGAAAATTGCTTTTGCTATTGTTTGAACCGAGAATATGAGCCAAAAAATTGAAAACAAACATTGCAATATCATTACCTATCTGCACGTTGGCTGTTACTTATGGACATAGCCATATATGAAAAAAAAAACCTGTCTCATGGATCTATCTAGCTTTGATAAAGTATGATGACCTTAACGGATTATTTCTCAAGAACCATGCGGATTTACACACAACTGATAAAATATTTAAAGGCTTTTTTTTTACTCTTTCATTTGATACCATAATCTCAAAAATTGACAGAATTTGGATTTATCCGAGTTTGAAGCGACACACGCATACTCTATCGAGCACCACCAGAATGTTTTTTAGAAGAGGTGTGAAAGTAAAGAATTTAAAGCTGTAAAATCAAAAGCGGCGCCTGTTTGTCAGTCATTCTTTGGATTAAAATTAAGGAGGTAAATAGCTTGACTATAACTATTACTGTTACACTACACTACAATGACTTCGGCACTTATTGTAGATGTTTCTAAACAGTCATGTGGTTGAAAATGGCACGAGGATGACGACCAAATCGTTTATTTGTTAATATTATTTTATGCATACGTGATTCTTATGACATTTATCTGTTAATTATTTAATCATCTGCAAACCCAGGTGAAATGAAACAGATACCTATTTAATAACAACTGATCGCACTAAAATATAATTCCAGTTCGTAACGAGCTTCTAAGTCGCTGCAAGTTTTCTACTGACGCCTACAACAAAAATGGCAGCAATTCTCGTAAAGCGTTTTGCTATAAAATACTTACTTGTTTTGTTACTGAGAGAGTATTAAGAAATATTTTGTGTGTGTTCTAGTTGATAAGCGGTTTTGGATTACTATTTTTATTTGTAATTCCTTTATTAAGTTATTACTGAAAATAAATTATGTTAGTCAAAATGTTTCTTACCTTTTTGAGTGGAGGTCTACTTCTAATAAATTCGAGAATCATTGCGTGCGCGTCTTTCTTTACACTGAAACAAAAATTTATAAAAGTTTTTATTGAATATTTGGGGTCTAAAAATACATTCTGGCTAGATTATTATTTAATTTGTAAATTCAGTGGGTACAATAAAATGGCATGTTCATGACGCACATTTCTTTTTGTTTTAGTTGAGACTAAATTCAAATCTATAATTTTCATCAATTTTTTAAAGAATGATGCGGTGTTGTATCTTGTTCTTACCTTTGAGGTATCGCACCATCAACTTTTCTAAGCGTATACCGCCTTGATCTGATATCATCCATGAGGATCTCGTACGGCGTTAATTCATACTCGATGGGCGTTCTTGAATAGTTCACCTTCTTTAACTTCACTCCCATTCGGAGTTCTCCTATGACTTGCATCCAAAACCGTGCCTGAAATATTCAGAATAGCAATTAGCTGTTTGCGATCGCTATAACAAAACGGTAGGCGCTATGTTTCTAAAACAATTATTGACGCTGCTTCTACTTCTAGGAACAATGTAGCTAAATAATGGGTAGGTAATATTACGTACAACAGGCTTAGATAATGAGCTTCAAATCGCATGCTTGGTTTTCTAATGATTATATTTTACTTTTACATGGGCAAAAACATTTATTTAATTTTACATACGTAGGCAAATACAGCGTTTACGTACTTGCAAAGCTCTCCATATCCTTCGGTTCGACTACAATAGACAAATTACATAAATTAGAACACACATCTTATTTTAGCTATCGATAGCCAACAAGCATACGGCCTTCCTGATGGGAAGAGGTCACCGTAGTCTGTGGATATCTGTAACACTAGAAGTACCTACCACAAATGTGATTACCTATCTATCCAATCCTTTTAACCCTTTTAAAATGATGCATGTTGTATCTAGCTTATTTTTAACTCTGAATCAAGTGGTTAATAATATATTACTTTACTAGCTGCGTCCCGCCAATACACGCGCGTGGTTGTGATAAAAGTGAGGTAAGTACACATATTCTACGTTTTATCTCAGGAAGTAAAGAACCTAAACCTACACACCAAACATTGAAATACATTCAACCCTTTAACCGCTGATTAATCATAAACGTACAAATAATATACATAAGTACCTACATACAGTGAGATATATCTCAATGCCATAGCATTACTATTAGGAACCTACATAGGTAATTAGGTACTACGCAAAACAATTCTTTTGCTAAATCGCACGGGTATATTATTATGTGTGTAGGCAAGTAGGTATTGGATTACGTAAAGGAATTCCTATTAGATATACCTGTAGGAATAGTAGGTAGCATACATATTTACAAGCGTACCCTTTTCCCAGCAAGTGGCATTAATAATACATTCCTACTTATGTAACTCACAATCTGCATGCGTAACTTATACAGTCCATTGCACCCTAGTCCTAGAAGGTTAATTACATTGCATTTGACAGGGTTTTTATGATTAGGGAATGATTGATCCAATGTTTATGGTAAAAATGGGTCAAGCTTCAAAATGTCCAAATGTTACAGTAGAGCGTTCAAAACAATCTACAGGTCAGGTTTTAGTGAATAGATTTTAAAAACATTGACGTTTTGACTAATGTCAAATTGCTACTTACTAGGTGGCTATTACTAGGTGGTAGGACTTTTCTGCAAAGTTCGTTTATGTAGGTACCACCGCTTTGCCAGTTATTCTGCCGACAAGCAGTAGTGTGTATGATCTCATATAAAAGTTATTCATTGGATTAAAACTAAACTAAGGAAAGCGAAAAAAGCGTTAGTTTTTTAATCATTTAATATTTTTTATTATTCGGATAAGTATAACTTTTATCCGCCATTGGAAAATTGCCCCTAATTTCGATAAATAAGGTGCGCATCACTAAAACCTCTGCATGGCATTATCAAAACAGGTGACCACCACTGATAAGTAGGTATCTACTTTTGATAGAAATCTGGTTGATAATATTAACGTCATCACGTGGACCTTGGTTATTGCTTTGATTCATATCTTAAAATGATATTTAAATACTACGATGGTCAGATCAAGTTCATAGCTATTCATTTTTTATATTCTCTAGTTTTGATTGAGATTATTGTTTTAGTGGTTTTGATCACATTGCAATGCAGCATTATTATAGCCACTTACCTTCGTACCTATTACCTACTTTTTACTTTAAGGCACGTTATGATAGAAAAAAATTCTTACAATTTCATACCGTGTCGTTTTGATTATTACAGAGTGTCAAAAGCATGGCACGGTTTTCGCGGCCTCCATGTTTCTAGCTCCAAAAAGCACTTAGACAGCGAAGAAAAACATTCGAATCAAGCGGATGGGCGTTAAGCCTAGGTATAGCAGCGGTACCATACGTGTTATGTACGAAGTAACTACTATCAAATCTGTGTTAACGTACCCAGTCAGAAAACCTTAGCGTGTCAAGGTGCGCGACCGAGTCCTCAGCCGCGCCCATGTCCCTGGCGCCGCCGACGCGCACCCTGGCGAGGAAGGAGGCCAGCTCGAGCGCCTCTGCCACGAGCGCCCGGCACACAGCGCGGTAATGCGCCGCAGCAGCGTCTCTGGCGCAACGCCCGCCGCCGCCGCAGTGCCACACGCATCTCTAAGGAACAAGAAGACAGACATTTTAAACAGTGGTCATCAACATTATCAACAACAACCGCCCGAAGACGTCCACTGCGCAGCATAGGCCTCCGCCAGAGAGCGCCACCTTGAGCGGCTGTTCGCCTCCTGCTCCCTACGGATTTCACCAGTAGGGGGCCGGCCTACGCTGCGTCTTTCAGGTCGTGGTCGTCACTCGATAACCTTTCTTCCACATCGGTTGTCAGTTCTGCGAGCGAACCAGTAGTAGCATTGAGGACACCCATGATGGTAGGAAAGAAGCTCTCCATCTATTAACAGCCACGAACTCATCAGGCCTCTACCATCGTCATCATCAGCTGGAAGACGTTCACTGCACACCACACTATGAGCTCTACACACGGAGCTATTTTTGCATAATCATAACCATTAACATAATCAACACCAATTTCGAGTTCTACCCCAGTTACTAACGATCAGCTAACTAAAATTTCTTTCTAAACAGAAAGCTTACTATTTACAAAATGGGTGTCATCTTCGCTGATTAGTTCACTTTTTAACTAACAAAATTGGTAAACAGATTATTTTTTAATGTATCTAAATGAAAATTTTCAATCACGAGAGGGATTTAAATCCTCACTTATCCCTCTCTAAAGCCGGGACATGCTTTAACGTGACAGTTGGTTTCCTGTCTTTTGTCATTCACCATTTACAAGCAACTTACGGAGTAATAATTTGTTGATTACGCTATGCAAACAATACGACGCTTCATTCTAAATATTTTATAGGACCTCATGTAACGCGTACGGTAGGTAGGTATACGGGAATTGACCATTCCCAAGCCCATGCTACCATAGATCTAGTATCACACTAATGCTTTGTTTGGTAAACCATACATGAATCAAATAACTTCATTATCATTCCGTATGTCCCAGCAGATTTGTATAAATTCATTCGCTGTTCGTGATTCTGCAAATAGTTTCCACTTTGGTGGTTTATCGTGTGAATTCGCGATGGGGGCATGTGACAAGAATAATGACTATTTATATTCGTTTTAGGGATAAAACATCGTCTCTGTCACTCACGGAAAGATAGTCGGCATCGTAGAGCGTTGTCCCTTGTACCCTCTACTTAGGCTGAGTTGCACCATAATCACGGTTAAAGTTACGGTCAAATTTTGACATAAGCCCGCCCTGCGAAGCGTGGAACGGTTATAGTTAGCGTTAAAGTTATAGTTAAAGTAAGCTGGTGCAACTCAGCCTTAGTTTCTGCGTTGCCTCTTTTCTCTTAGCTATAAGTGCCGGTACTTGTAATTACTTTTGAAATCACTAAGGATTGTGTTATGTTATGACTCAGCACGGACATATCAAGGATTAAAGGAGGTAGGGGTAAGCACGACCGCTTTCGAAACACTTCTTTGTCCAGCTTTTGCGGGCAACATAATAACATTTTGTCAGGCGCCGTCAATCGACATGACACCCGCAGTAGTCTTACGATTTGTAATCTCTGCTTATGCAAAAAGAATCAACTAACAAAGTCTAATGTCAGTAGGTACATAATATATATAGGTAGGTATTTAGAGATTCCTTATATGCATGCAGTAGTATGAGAGAGAAAAATCATCTGATACTAAGTGCTTAAAATTATTGCTGCATTCAACAAACAAATACTCAAATAAATAAATACTTAAGCAGATAGGTTTACAGATGCATGAAAAAGTGCTACTACAGAGCAGCCATTCAACCAACTTCACTGTACTCACCCGTCATAGAAACATAAATGCTATGGAAATCCTAACCGCAAATAAGGGCATCGTCAAAACCAAGAGCACTATATTATTGATGAGTTCCTACTAAGACACGCTCCAGTGACCTAGTTTACCCCATTCTGCCTGCATAAGATAACATTTCAAGAAAAGTGAAGGAAAATGCGGTGAAAATATTATTTTGCATTTCTTTCGAGAAGTTTTACACAAGTTTTAAAGTCAAGAGTAAATAAATCTGAAGCCCGCTTCATCCCCAGAACACCAACTAAGGCAGTGGTCAAATTACATACTTACCTAAGTTCATATCTAAAGCACACTGCAATTTTACAATATAAAATATCTCCAAAAATTATATTTAGTATCTACAGCAAACCGCAACTAAATAATTCATTCCAGTGGCGATAAATTACAATGGTTTATTTTTTATAAACTCAAAGAGACAGACAAACGCACAGACACGAATATTAAAAACTATACTTTTACTGACGCTATTGTAAGGCACGTGTAATATTTACTATAATATATTATTATACTTCGCAAGTAGTTGCTAAATATAATAGGTAAAATAATATTATGTTGATTTTATAACGATTTTTCACCAATCTTTATTCATGCACTTTCTTCACTATTTATGCAGAATAAAATTTAATTTAACGTACGGTCAGAGTATTCTACCTAACTACGTATTGTTTACGGTTATGCTTAAACTTATTGATTTCACATGCATATTGTGTTTACTCTCGCACATAAAATATGTAGGTAATGTGGTAAGTAAAATATATTTCACTATAAACTTAGCACCGGTCATCGGTAACTTTCGTTTCACATAAATTTAACTTACTCAGATAAGTAGTACACTACCTAACCTAATATAATTATATTCTGTACGGCATGAAAACAACCTCCGTCATTAATATATTTCACATTAATCAGAAGAGTACAGCACTTACTTTGAGTTTATTAATTTAACTTTATAAAGGAGAGGGTTATAAGTGGGTGTTAAATATAATCAAAATGGTAATAGTGGCATAAGATACAGGGTTACACATAAAGTTAATTCGTAATAGTTTTGGATTTTTCGAAACCTCCGATTTTGATTTACTATAATATAGCACGAGGTGACTCGATTGTTTTTGTCTAATCTGTGGATAAACCCCATAGGTTACAGAAAACACAATTGTAACTTTGTGCTAAAACCACAAGGAAACTGTTGAGACTGGTAATAATATATAACAATCAATAAGTCAGCTCCATTATTGCAAGCAAAAAATATTTTTGTTTAAAGCCAAATATTAAAAAATGAGGGAGCGAAAAAAAATATTTTTATGAATATTATTAATCCTTCATAATTAATCTTTCATTTGACATTAATCGTATGCTGATTAGAATATACACCTAGTTCCATACAAAAAAAGTCCTGTCCTTTATTTATAAAGTTAAACTAATAAACTATAACTAAAAAAATAAACTTATTATAAGTAGGACCACACTAAATTATAATGCTAGTCCATCAATCAATCAATCATTGATTATAATCTGAACGCTTACAAATAAACTTTAGAGTTTCAACTAAGGGTTTACCTGTTGGCAATATCAATATACCAATCAATATAGGTATTATTATTTAAGGTAGTGAAACATACTTTCCTCTTTTGACATAACGTAAACAACTCTCTAGCACAGTACTTAATAGGACTCGCATTTATAATAGCGACTGGTGCAAAGCTTCCAGAAATCAGCTATCTATGACACGAGTTTTTGTAACTCTATAACTATTGTAATGCGTTTAGCGATTAATCATCTAATCAAAACCGACGATGGTTTTGTTTCACTTGCTCTTGCCTCGTATGATTATGGGGTAAGTGAAACGAATTGACCTTACTTATATTTTTTTCGATTTCTTTTCTTGTACCATCAGTGATGCTTATTTGAAGTAAATGGTAATATTTTAGATGCCGAAGAGAGGCTATCCAATTACTTCAAATATCACCGATGATGGTGCCATTAACAGCACATTTCACAACCAACCATTAACTTAACATCAAAACGTCAGACACCGCCTTTCTTATAAATTTAAAACATATTAAAGACCAGCTCACGATTCCCCCTATCTTCTAATGTAAAAATTATAACTCCATACCAAATTCACTCTTAATCTTACGAGCACCCAAACCTGGAGCGGGACACTAATCACTTCCTAATAAGTGAGTGAAAGCGAGATGTCATCACTCTGTGAGTGTAAGTGACGCAATTTGACTTAATAGGTGGCAGAAGGGAGAGTGGGTGCAGGAATGGGCAAGATTTGGACCGAAATAGGACTGCTTTGGAGCCGTGGATGACCTTTGACGCTTGACAGTTTTCACGCGAAGCTCTTCATATGGTTCTACTAACATTTAACTTCTCGGGATTATTTATTTGAAATTCCTGGCTATATTGGTATACCATCAAGGATTTGAACAAAAGTTTAAGCAGCTTGCTTAGTTTGACTGATTAATTTACCCCTAAATTTTAAGGAATCCTTAAAAATATATAAGTGACACTTGACAGTAATTTCTTTTTCACCAATGGTTAAGGGATGCCTAACAATTTCAAGAATTCAGTTATACGGTAACATTTTACAGGTCCCCTTAGTTTAGGGATTCCTAGTTAGGCTGGAGTTTAAGGATCATTTGTGAAAACGATCCCTACTAATATTATTAACTACTCATGCGAAAGTTTGTGCGTCAATTTGTACACTAAAACCGCGGGACACAGAGTCCAATATTTTTAGAATACTTACATACTTAGCTCCGAAAAATAAGCATCAGAGTTTTTCGTTGTATTCATTCTACTTAAAAACGTTTACTGTTGAAAAGGCAGTTTTATCAGTCGTTTTATTGAGAATGTATAAATGTACCTACACGTTTTAAAATAATTAAATTCGGATAAGGATCACCGCTCGCCATCCCAAGTGAAAGTAGAACAGGTGGAAAGCCCTAATAAATATTATCAGTTATGGATTCAAAGAACTATACGGAAATATAAAACTGTGGTGTATCTGCGTCGTTATCTTTGGATGTCTCTAATTATTGATATCAAAAGTGGGATCTTCAATTGAAATATGGGGCACATCTTTTCTATTTAGAAATACCTACCTGAGGGTACATTGATTGGAGCAAGTATCACAATAATTAACGTGCATAAAAATCGATATTAAGTAGTAGGGTTTACGTCTAATTTATGATTTTTACTATCTGCGTAGGTATTTCATGGTATTTCATTATTTTGATACGCCATATTTGCTTAAATAAGTATTTTATCGGTTTCATTATAACTTCAAAATGAAAAATCATAGATCAGGCGGCCAATTCATTGATTTAGTTACTATAGCTCGCCCGCGGTTTCACTCGGTATTTATCCGTTTTCCCGAGAAAAGTTACAATTTTCCGGGATATAAAGTACGTATTCTATTAGTGATTTCGTTAGTTTAAAAATATATAAAACATTTTTTTTTATTTTACAGTTAACTTGTCGCATTTTCAATTTGTCATTGTTCCTCTTGTACATCTTATCTCATTTCTCGCGCACGGTTCACTACACTTTTAATAACTTATACGGGTTATTAACCATGCCACAGATTACTGAATATGTGCCAAAATATCGGGAACTCAGAAATTCAATCATGGTAAATCACGTAAGTACAAATGTAGGGAACTCCTCAAAAACTTCTTACCTCTATAACATCTCTGAGCATAAATTTCCGTCGCCTGCGCCTGCGCCGCGGCGCGGGCTCCGAGTCTCGCTCGATGCCCTCGTCGTCGGTGTCTGCGCGACCGCACTCCGAAGACACGGAGTCTTCTGACAACGCTTCGATTTCATCGTCTTCTTCTGTAACAGAAATAAATATTTTTAACACCTCTTCTATGAAAACTAGACCTGTCAAACCATAGATAGAGTCTGAAACAAACTCAATGGCAGCTGTGAAGTGCGCTGCAAGCCAAATCGCATATACCTCTTCCCGCATTCATACAATTTTTCTACTGACACGCGTTTCACGCCGATTTCACAGCCGCCATTGAGTTTGAATGTGGGTAGGTATACAAACTAGTCTAAGACATCAAATACACACAATAAATTCATTAAAATGGGATCAGGAGTTTAGAATGTATTCAGCGGCATATGCCTATTACACATTATATACAGTAGAATTAAACATGCCAAGAAATATTCGGATAAGCGCTTTCTGTTTCACCCGCAACTTACCGGTTTTCCGGAAACTTCTAATTTTCCGGGATAATAGTATGTTAACTTTGGCCCTTCAATAGATATAGTATTAAGCCGCTTACGAGTAAAAATAGTCCCGTTTAAATATTATATATAAAATCAAGGTGACCCATATTTTATCTAAAAAAATATTATCGCAGAGTTACTTTATTAACATCATTATTCAGGAAGAAAAACAAGTAAACCCAATAGAAAAATGTAAAGTAGCTGAGTAATTTTGATTTTTTTTTGTGTTCTTTATCTGAGAACTCTGACAAGTCAGATTTTCTTCGTCTTCTCGCGTAGGCAAGTGGTTAGACCTGGTGTTAAAATTTTTAGGCTTAACGACAATTATCATACGACAACAGCCAGGGCCGACGGCTTAATTGAGGTGCCCTCTCAACACGGTACCTTATAGTAAAGTGTAACGAAAAAAGTAAGTACATTAGTTACATAACATTGAATTCAGGTCACATTCAAATATCGGACTTCGGACACGAATAAAAAACATTCTTTTAAATTATGTTTTCTATTGGCTAGCCTAGATAGATTATTCAAAGACCATGTGTGGTCCAAACAAGTATTGTAAAGTCCGTTACACATATTGACTTGACACCCGGCTGACATTAGGAGGCTTGCGCAAGCGCACGCTACAAAAGCTTTTAGTAGTTCTCCTGCGGATCTCCTCATTGCGGATATTTTATCTTGCTGGGAAACAACGAGCATAGATCTTTCCACAGATACTGAAATAATTATAATCAATTAATTACTTTATAACTAAATGACTAAAACATTTTTCAAATCAAACATAAGTATTAATATTTTTGATTAACTTATGACAGTTATGACCAAACACATTACTGACTACCGAAATTAAAATCATAACATTGTATCACAAAAACTAGAGGAACGGAACAACAACTACCAGCTCTATAACATTTAAATTATGCAATTAATACTACTTTCAAAAAATAAAAGTCACGTAATAATACAAATGTGTTTCTATCAATCTGTATCAAAAACACAATGACGGTCATCAATGGTGCATAGCGTTCTTTGTAAACATATCATCGGGCTCAGGGTTGTCAATAAAAAGAATTTTATTCACTTACGAATTCAGAGTGCCTGAACTTGTTCAGCTAAGAACCATTAAATTTTGAGCTTTTGACATCGTTGTCGTACCTACTAATTTATTATGTCTATTTAACCAAGTCTTGCTCTGTTTTTTAGCGCTCTTATTTGGTTAAGACAAAATCTGCAAGTGAAATCACGATCACCCATATATAGAATACAATATAAAAAAATATGTATGTGATGTATGTGTGTATATGTTGTGAATATTTATAGAATGGGTGATCGGAGGACTCTACAGGGTCAAAATATTGATCAGTCATGAGACAACCCTATTATGAATAGGCCAATTAAAATAGAACAACGAAAGTGAACGGTGGTGATAAATTTTAGTATTGTCAGTATTATTGACAGCAGTATTGACCGTATTATTGACAGCGTTATTGGATGGTCCGTGGCATTATTCCAGTTTAGTGGTCAATAAATAAATGGGACAAAAGACGCGGTTGCGTTTATAAGGCCAGATGGGATTGATCTTGCTATCTTGGCTCTTGGTCTATTGTTGTGAAATGATTGCTTATTCGGGTTAATAGCATTTGAGGTGACTTATTGACTCTTGTTTAGGTATAAATGATATCCCCGTTACGTGTTGTACAAATACATTTGACGGGCCCGATAGCTCAGTTGGTAGTATCCCTGCCTTCTGAACTGAGGGCTGTGGGTTCGATTCCTACTCAGGAGAAACATTTGTGTGATGAACATGTAGATGTTTGTTCTGCGTGTGGGTGTTATATTGTATTCTATGTATGTATTTACAAACAAAAAAAGCATATAAGTATTGTATCAGTTATCTGGTTCCCATAGTACAAGCTATGCTTAGTTTGGGGCTAGATGGCGCTGTGTGAAATGTCCACACATATTTATTTATTTATTTTTTACATTTCGCGTGTTGTACATTATTATAGGCCAGAGCTTCTTTGTGTGACGCATGTTTTCTACGTGCAATATATCATCACTCCACATGCACCTCAGAATCTGAGGACATAACCTACTCTTCATACACGCTAAAAAGCAACAACAGCAATAATATGAGTATTTAAAAATACTACGTACATTCTATAATTAAATTATTACAATTTTATTATTAAATCCGCACCCACTTACGGAAGTCATCCACGCTACCTCAGAATAACCGTTGGCGCCAGGCTCTCTCGCTTCCATATAAATCGGTGCTGGCACTCGCCATTAATAAAGCGCCGCCGACGTCGCCATAAACCCATATCGCCATAATGTGGCCATACCGCCTCATAATGGGCGCTCTAGTCAGCCGTTCGCCGCATCGTAAACCATTGCGTAACCGATGTTTACTCGTTACCGGACCATTATGATTCAGATATGCTATCCTGGTAGATTCTTTAGGAATCAATAGATATTTAGATCCTGATCACTCACAATGCAAGTAGGTACTTAAATTTGCGTGTCCCACCCAATTTGTGTTTTCTACAAACATGGATCAAAAACCTTAGCGTTTACCTGACTAGCGCGTAGTGGGGCTAGCGGGAATGAATGCCCTTTAACACTTTATTTGGCTGTTCTTGTTTTTCTCTACAAGGTGACCCTGAATTGGTATGTTAGCCTAAAAGGGGGAGACTAGGACCATGAAACACACATTGTGAGAGCCATACTTGAAACTGGGTGTTTCCAAACCTTCGTGGTAAAAAATAAATCCACTCACAAAATTGCACGTGCGATCGCTACGAGAGTTAACAAGATGCTATAAATTCTAAACACAGGTCGATAAACTCATTTATGTGCACTCGGTCATGGACGAAGTTCAACCACCCAGCTACGCTAAAGCTATCTTCGAATGTAAACTTTACAAGGCATTTCTTCAATGAAAAACTATTAATAATTTTGAAAAGTCGTAGAAGAAACATTGTCTACCTTGAGGTGTAGATTTACCCCCTTTCGGGATAATATACCAATTCAAAATGTGGTAGTATAAACCTAAGGTACATAAATATTTAAACGACATTACGCGTGTAAGTGTACACTTGTACACGTACAGTAGTTGCCTCTCGAGAGACATTATAACAATTAACGGTGCGTCTGCTTGCCATCAGGTATTCCCAGGGCATCTGCATGAGTAATTCGCGTGTGTATGCAACTTTTAATTGTATTCATGTTGGTACCACTATGAGACTAATTGTTTATACTAGAGTAGATGTACTATAGAATAGATTATCCTAAGAGCCCAGTGGCAAACAGTCTGTGAATTAAATGAGGACAAAAAAAATCAGACGCTGGCATATCAAAACTTCCTATCTAGAAAGAAGGAAATGTTTTATTACATAAAAATCATGATTGTAGGACTAACTAGTTTGAGTCCGTGTATATTTTTATAGTAGGTATCTCTCCGCTGAGCGCTGTAACCAAAGAGGGTAACTGAAACAGCTGAATGAAATTTGAATTTGAATTTTGTTTTGGCTTATATGCTTTAATTTATAGGTAAGAAGAAAATTTTACTGTATAATAATAGATGTTGATAATTCTCCACGCGGGTGAATCCGCATGGCGCTTTATTTTTTCAAACATTATTCTGGCGAGAGGTTATATAAAATTAAATTTTATTCAGGTTTAAAACAAAGAGCTTATCATTATTTGATAATATCGAGAACCCGATAAGGATTTTTAGGTTCTCTTACGTACTTAGTTATGCTGACTGATATATTTATGGTTTCTATCTATATTTGGGAAATCACGTTAAAACCTACGTAAACTCCAAATTCGAAACACACTTGATCACGAACATTTATTATTATACGGTATCCAACTACAACCATAGTCCATTAGGACTACACCTATAAAGCCAACGTTGCGTCAGAAATCAGAACAATATGACCACTCTCAGCCTTACATAAACGGTGTTTAATTTTAATCCAACTTTCTAAGCTTCCCAAAGTTGTAGATCGAGACTCAAGACACCCTAACAAGTTCTAGGCTTTCCGTACTCTCTTTCTGACGGACAAAAAGCCGGATAGTTCATTCTGCACCGACCGACGTCTTAACAACTAAAAGTGAATAAATTAGAGAGCCCCTGTAGTAGACGCGACCGGAAAACCTAGCTGCAGGTTTAATGACATTACTTAGGGTGGCTTTATTTGAACCATAGTTAAAAATGTTAACAAATAACCAATGGTCAAAAGGTGGTTTTTTGATCCATAGTTTTGGCAACCACTGTGGTTAATAACTGGTTGGTAACGTGGTAGTCGTACAAAACAAACAAATCAAATTCTTTTTTCAATAGTATCTACTTTTGCTACAGTTTTGTACATCAGTAAGTCTAGCGTGCGAGTTTCTTGTATATTACACCTATTATTTTGCATAGGATATTTAAGAGCTTTAACTAAAAATGTGATTATCACGTTTTGCTCGAAATAATTCAAAAAAGAGAGTACCTATTACCTACGATGCACAGTTTAGAAAAGGCAAGAAGGGACACGCATTGCAAGCCACTTTGGCGGCCCATATTATTATTTCGGAAGCGGCACTTACCTGAGATAAAAAGAAATGATGTCGGATACCTTCAATTTCTTAATGGTTTAGAGAATATTTCATAGCCAAATAACTTTCCGTAGTCATTTATCACACGGCTACAATAGTATGATAAAAGCTGGCCAATAAAGCCCATCATACTATTAATAACAATTTATTAGATTGTCCGCTTCATAATATTGTCTACTAAACTGCGGGTGTCACTTTCTCTAGTAGATGTTCATTGCAGAATACAGAGTCGATGAAAACGACATGAAACATAATGTCTCTCTATGAAATATAACTTAACTTAATATGAAAACCTTTTTAGTACGAAACTAAAATTGCTCGAAGGGTGAACACTATAGAATGCTGTTGCCTATTACATGGATACCTATTACTTCAGCAGGCTGTTACAGAACCCACAGCAAAAGATGGGGTGGTCCCTATTCTTAACCCCGGGACCACACGATTAGTAACCGCAAATGATGTGAAATGATATATAATTACTTTTTTGTGATTGTTTCTAAAATTAATAATTACATTGATTGGTTTACCATTCTGCGCCCCATCAGAGTTACTTATGGATATCATCTCACAGCTATTTTATTCTACTGCACTACACCGTTCACTTTGCCGTTCTTTGAATTTATTGGCTTCATTACCTTTGACTGTTAATTATCAAGATTTTTAATAAACCTTGGTGATGATGCCCAATCAATTCGCTTCGGGTTAACGACCTCAATTTGCGGTGGCCACCCAGTAGCGTGAAAATTTCAATGAATATTTAGATTACCTATTTATAGACCTACGCGTGTATGCGTATTTTGGTGTAATAGTTTATTGTCTTAATTAACATGATTTGAATTATATCTTAATTGACCTTTTGACTATATTGCTATTATAGACTACAGTTGATGCCAATAAGTATATCGATTTTTACTTACTTTGCGTAATCCGTTCTTTTGGAAAGTTTCTTAATCTACCGTTAAGCTACTTAAGTAAGGATTAAAAATATGCTCACCATGGGGATTAAGAAGCTATATGTATATAAATTGATCGCACAGTGTATTAGCCTATATCATGGTAGGACCATTTAGCGAGTTGATGTCAAAAACATTGCATTAGAGTTAAGAGTGACAAGAATTCTAAACCTGATCGCCATTCAAGACATCCCAATTTATAGGGTCCAGTAAACCCTGTTTATATTGAATCAATACATTTCTCCTTCTCTCTGCAATAACGGTCCTCAAACATTTAGGGTCACCATAAAACCGCGCATCTGAAACGGGACGGGATGTCGTCGAAGTTTTTACGATTATCACTCGCCTTTCTTGTTTACTTACGAGTTTAAGAGTGCATTAATTTACTGTGTTCACTTGACCTTGTAGGCCCAAACACTGAACAAGAGCGGATTGAGGAAAAGCAAATAATAATGAATATTCCTATTCAATTTTTATATTTTGATGTTTATTTTTTGTGTGTTAACTTTTGTGTTTGATATATGTTGTAATGAGATAGATGTTTCACATTTCGTAGATCGGGATAAATATTTGTTACTAGATTTATTTTATCTAATTTTATTCGGTATTTGTTTTTTATTATGTATAGCAAATAGGTATCATGCCGAGAACCAGTCATCTATAAAATGTGCAACTTATTAGGCACTAGATTGTGCTCCTAACGTGTTCAAAGTGCAAGTATTCAAAGCATTTGGGTTGCTAAGCATACATTATCCCCCGGCTGAAGCAATCATCATTAACATTTTAATAGTCATACCTAAATGCTTCGCAACAACCATTCATTTATGTCTATTCCAAATGAACAAGTGATTTCATTCAGTTTAGCGACAATCAGGCGACAACATGTTTGTAAACAATCACTAATAAATCAGCAGGTTTGTACCCAGGGCTAGTTTAGAGGAACATTTCGATAGGACAGGTCCACCCACCGGCACCTACATGTTCGTGACACATTCTTGAATATCGTACCTAATGTGGGTGGATGTGGCTTATTAACAGCTTTTTGTGCTAATAAATTTTGGAAACAAATTGAGGCCACCCTCGTGACACACAAAAAGATCTTAGCAAGAATGATTGAAATGGTAGACCATCAAAAGATTGAAATACAATAATATAGGTCTGTATTAAGTTGTGCTATTATGGTTTATACCTATGTTTTTGTTGTGTGATATAAGTCTACATAATTAGCTGAGGTTTTATCAGTAATTCTCCTAGCCTAGCTAGCTCCTAGCCAGTAGCTGACCAGTCTATTCAAAATGTTCCTTAAGCAAACTTAATCATAGATTAATTTTATCTAAACATTGCCCTATTTACCTATAAATCATTTAACTCATATCTGCAATCTTGCATCATAGCCTAATTAGGCTACATCCAATCTACCCAGAAATTCCTCCAACAAGAGGTGATGTTAAATGGTTTCTCCCAACAATGATCTTAGAATTTCAATTAACGTACCAACATCTATACGAAAGAGAAAGGACGTAAATAGTGACAACGAACTATGCATTTTATATAAATTATAGTAGCAATATTATGTCCTTATTAACTGTTGACAACGTTAGGGCGGGCATCGATTTGGAACGACAATGGTCGGCCGTGGCTGTGCGAGCTCGAGTGATGGGCGATGACGTGAGAATTGCAGAAATATTAGCATACTTGGCAGGATTGGTACATTATTGTCCAAGTTCAGACAGACAGGTGAGACAACTTAGTTTTAAGAAAAAACACTGTCCGTTTATGAGAAACTGTCAACAATGGTTAAGCTTTTTCATTGGGCTAGACTTAGATGACGAAGTATATGTGGAATATATTTATGCAGTTTAAATATTAGTCTAATTTGATTCAACCGTTTTCTCAGTGCGTGAACAGCGGGTGGTCACATTATATTCCAATAAAATCTGAAAGCACACGACAACAACGTTAAACTCGGTGTTAAAGTCAATTAAAGTGAAAGTAGCATCAAAATATTGTGTTGTTGTATAGCGACTGCTTTTGCTTATTCACACTCTGATAGTGCTCGTATCTTATTGTTGCCGTGAAATTCTGTTAGCTCCGCGGTGATATTTAGAAAATTGAGGTAGACAAGACAGGTGCTACTTAATTTCGAGATGCCTGTAACTCTAATATTCAAAATCCTCTTAGGTGCCTTTTTTCTATAAAATCTACACAATCGATACGAATTGATCTTCAAAATCTTTTATCCGAACATATGGATATATCCATTATCCATATAATTCCTAAAATTCATGGGAAAAGTAAATTTTAATGCCAATGAGCACAGTCATTGACACGAGTATCTGTTTAGTGTTGGCAACTTTAAATTTCTTCTAGTTAATCGTGACTCGCAAACAAATCCTCATTACATCCTATCTACCATCAGTGCAGATCAAAAGTGCTTTTACTAAGAAAAAGCTTCGTTACCCATAGTTATTTACATACCTCGTGGGAACCCTCGCTCGCTTGATCAGAATATAAAGGGAACGATAAAGCAGAGTTATTTTCTTCTGATGGCTTTTTTGCTACAACCTTGCATTATGCGGCTATTTTTATATGATAAGAGTAAGATCTAGGTACTGAACTGTTATGGAGCTACACGATAAATATAAACCATTGCTTGCTTGCACTGAATTGTGCAGAATGTTTTCAGATTACATCTCAATTGAAAGAAAGCAATGCAATATACATAAACGATAACCGAAATCGATTTAAAGTACCTAATGACGGCCTCGAATGTGAACGATTTCAATCGATCACCAAACGTCAGATCGATAATGATAATGTCAGCGTACGAGCGATATTGCACCTAAAAATAGTCGGTGATCTCTACTAGACAATGGGTTCGTCAGTGCAGTCGCATACTGAATCCATTGTGCGCTTATCCACCTGTCCAACGCGACCCACTGACCGTATTCTCTCGCATCTCTCGATACAATCGATACTTTCGATGGGATCCCAATCGAACACCCACCACCGAATTAAACAGTTATACGTCAAACGAAACGGAATGACCGTGAACTTTATGATCAAAATCATCCGTACGAGATTTACGATAGCCCTATCGACTCGATTCGCTGAATATGGCCTGCTGGGCTGCTGCTACAAATAGTTCTCGTTCGATAAACGATCGATGTTTATTTCTTTCCGAACATTATCGCGACCTCGTTGTTTCATAGGCGTGCAAAAATTCCTTATCCGTAAACAATCTAACTGTTGACAATCTAACCGTAGACAGGTGCGTACAATTTGATTGGCATAAAATTACGAGAAACGGTAAATTTTCCGGTGCGAACGATTAAAACGCAATAAATCCATCTCGGTGCCTTCGTATAGGAAATTTCTTCTCGAGGAAGCGGTAAATGTGTAACCGTAGAAATTACTACTCGATTATGATTCGAGCGAGCTTGCGTCAGGTACGGGAGCAAAAACTTGCATCTCAATGGAAAAGCAGAAAATATGACAAGTTAATTCAGATTGAGCGAGTTCGTGAGAGTTGGAAAGGGAGGTGAAAGACAGCCGGAACGAATTGTCTCGTTGTATTGTGGTAAACGCTATGGGAGGCGTCGTGGACTTTGTGGCTCAGCTATTGTAAATGTCACCCGACAGACAGGCTGTCTGCCGGCGCTAGCTGTAACTATTAGAAGGTTGACAAACGACAATGTTTGTGTGTAGAAAGTGAGAATGAACAGCCTCTAGGCAGCCTCTAGGACATAACGAAACTTCCTTATGCAAATCAAATGGAATAAGTTTATGTATACTTACTTCTAACATTTCGCTGTCGCATAAGGTTTGCGCAACTAAATTATTACTAAAACCAATAATCCTGAATTGAAAATCTTATTATAATTTACTTTATTAAATAACACGACTATAGATTTAATCAATAATAAGTTTACTGCTTGTGTTATTTAAAACTGCCCTACAGCCTGTATTCCCGCGGGAACAATATATTAACCGTGATTAGAAGTATGTTATGCTACCAGTCACTTGGTAATATAAGCAACCGGTATGCAACATCCAAATTGGTATAACCGTTTTTCTTATAATAGTCTTAGTGCAATTTCGATAGTTTAGATATGATGTGAACCTTCCGTCTATTTTTAATGAATCCACTCTTACTCAAGTTGCGTTTATATCTTTTAACCTCAAATATATTTACTCGACCTCAATCTCAATAGTATTTTAGTTAAGTGCGTCATTGAGATAAGGCAGTCAGCGTGTGAGAAGTCGGAAGCAGCAACCCACCTTTCTTCCGCTCCGGAATGCGCTGCGAATATGCAAATACGAGGCTTTTCCACCTATTGTTATGCTAAAAACCATGTTCTCTTTAAAATGACTTGTCAGTATTATTTACATGACACCGTGTTTGAAAATATCGTAAAACAAAATCTTCATATATTTGAATTAGTAATTGATTTTGGATTTGCAGTGCTGCACTAAGATTACTAGTTATGCTTTTAGCTGTACTGGTACCGCAGAAACTTACCTAAGCTATATAATTATAATCCTGTAGGTAAACATTGCAACCTTACCAATAACGGAATATAATAAGCTTACCATTAATTATAATATTGAATGCACTTTAGAAAACATTGACTTTAGTTACAAAAAACCTATAATTCAAGGCCCTAATATAGCTCTTCCTAACAAGCCTCAAATATAAAAGAGCTAATAGAGATATTTATGACAACTTTTTGATCTTACGAGTCTTGCTTGTGAAAAAAAAGAAAGGTGAAATTACAAAAAACATCAAGCCTTTTACATTGTATTAACCATAACTCACAACAAGTGCGAGCCGTAAAGAGTCACGCACAACATAAATCAAGCAAAAACTTAATTAGCACGACCCGGATTCGAACCCGCAGCGGTCGGTACAATGGCAATCGTAACACCGCACGCATCGGCTGAACATAATGTAATTGAAGAAAGTTCCCATGTTCCAACAGTAATGATCTTGATAACGGAGAGGTTGACGTACCTAGTCGTTAATGGAATTAAAGAAAACCGCGCCGTCAAGATAGATAATGTGAAGCGAATAGTGCCTATCTACATAGAAACAGAAGAAAAAGTCGCGAACTAGATCAAAGGTTAAGAGGTTATAACTATTTGTTGAGAAAAATTGTAAAACCAATCCTCAGTAACATTATACTTGTAGATACTTAACTGCAGTTTAGACAAATAACAAAACAATATCATTCTTTGGATTTTGGCGAGGATACAACATCCCACCCAATTCAAATCCAATAAAGTTGTAACGGCTTTATTTACACAAAAGGTGTCTGCACGCACGTCTCCAATTGGAATCTCAGCGTGAGAGATATTAGATGATAATTCGAAATGACAAAAAATATCGCTTGGAACCAAACTACGCTTATCCAAAACAAATCGACAAAAATGATTCTGATCCGTGAGACATCATAATCTTATTCAATATTAAAAATAGTTGGAAAAAAACTGTTACAAACCGTAACTGATTTATAGTATGAAATTGCTTTTGAAGGAACTGCATCTGTAAATACTCATCATCATCATCAACAGCCTGAAGACGTCCACTGCTGAAAATAGGCCTCCCCCAGAAAGCGCCACTTTGCGCGGCTGCTCGCCTCCTGCATCCATCAACTCCCTGCGGTTTTCACCAGTTCGTCGGTCCACCTAGTGGGGGTTTGCCTACGCTGCGCCTTCCGGTTCATAGTCGCCACTCGAGAACCTTTCTTCCCTATCGGTTGTCAGTTCTGCGAGCGATGTGGCCTGCCCATTGCCATTTCAACTGCTAGTTTTAAGAGCTATATCGGTTACTTTAGTCCTTCTGTGGGTTTGTCGTCCCGGATTTTATCTCGCAGGGAAACACCGAGCATAGCTCCGTAAATACTATCTCACCAGTATTAAACGCATTTATTTTATTTCAGGTACCTAGAGGTACTGCTCAACAATTTAGAAGCTGCAAATCACAATTCGCGAATTCGTCACACAAAATAAATGTGAGACTCTAAACGATTTACTCTCACTACAACGGGAACAGCGTCAAGTAACTCGAATCGTTACGTTTAATGTTGCAACGATTTTCGATTGCCATTCAGTAAATGTCCAAGCATTGATATCAATGAACATTATTCTAAAGAGACCCATTCCTGTGACAACAATTTTGGAGATATTAACTATGCGGCAGTCGAAACGATTAAGGCATTTACTATGCAGTCTGTAACCTATCCTCTTGAAAGTGAATTTTTACTGCGAATGTTTGAGTTAAGTGGTAAACAAGCTGTTGGTGCATAAATTAAACAAGATTGTTACCAAGTTGTATTTTGTAAACATTTTTACCATGTGTGCACTGTGCAGTTGTACCTAGGGATTTAAATCAAAAGGTGTAAAGTAAACTTATGTTGTTAAAACTCTAAATTGTTTAAGAAGTGTTGATATAGGTACCTACATAACTAATAGGTATATTATTTGAAGATAAGATACATAGTCCCAACAACTTATCTATCTCAAACTCAATATCAAAAAAAATTCAATTTACCAGTAATTTAGTAAATAGCAGTGGTTTTATTTGTACCTATCTGAGACGTGACGGTACAAGAAGGTCGATCGGGTGAAAGTTCAGCTACTGACTGCGAGCAATCTGGTGAAAACTAAATGTTGGGCAAGGTGAATAGTAGTCAATGGGACCCAAGCCTTTGTTAGGACGGCATTGTTGCTAGTACTGAAAGTTGAGATTAGCGGTAATTGTGTACTATAGCCGCTTTAGAGTGTCGAAGAAAATAGTGTTGACCTGAACTGTAGGACAAATATATAACGGAATGCAGCAAAAAGACAATAATCTGATTATTGAAGTAAATGCTTGTATAAGTCTCATAATTTAAGAACCTTCAGTGAATTTTTATCGCGTCGGTTAGGTCGAGGCATCTTCGATAAAGGCATTGGATGTTCCTTTTTAGGCAAAAATTAAAAGGTTCCTCCTAATTCCTGACTCTTATTAATCCGGTTTGGTACATCGAACCAGTTTTTCATAACCGGTTCTTTTTTAGCGCCTATGTTATCAGTGTTATCATAGTTACGCGTAAAATATAATCATTAACTAATGGTTGCTCTTTGCAAGCTGCAATTATACACAGTAGAAGTTTCATCACTATCGTATGATCTTAAGACTTCTTTTTGCGTTTCGTATCCTTTCCCTTTCTTTTCTCTCCTGAATTTGCAGGACTTTACTTAATATATAATCAGTTTCTTAAATCTCTTACCTGCAGCACAAGACGTCATCTCAGTGATGAGGCCCTCGAGGTCCGGCGAGATGAGCCGCTCCTCATCCTCCGAGTGCGTGTAATCCAACGCATGATATATCACCAATGCTAGATTCACAACCATCTGAAACAAGAGGAAATGACTATTAGAGTAAGTAACGCATTCAGTGGCACGTAGGGCACTATAAGCTACAAACTTCAAGTATTAATAAACCATGATATTCCTACAGGCAGGTCAAAGCTAACTTGCTTAACAAACTGCAAAATTGTGTTGAGATGCTATTTTTTCTCGAAATGCTGACCAGTGGTCCTTGCTTTTGCCCTTGGTCGGCACCAAACACGGGGATGTTTCAGTCAAAAGTGACTAGGTAAATATTTGCAAGGCACACACTAATAGCTGCACGTTTGACAACATCGTCGCTTCCCATCGGAAAAAATTTGGTGAAACGCAAGTCTAGCTATTGATTTTTAAAAAACATGAATATTGAGTATTTAGGTAATATTTGGGAATCTAAAAATGTAATATCATACGCCATTTATCATGTTGATGACGTTGAGTAAAGTACGCCGAGTAATATAGGCGGTAGGGGTTCAAAGGGAGCGTCTGAATCGTTTAACTTTCATGAAAGCAAATGAATAAAGTAATTTGAATCTCTTTTAGAGAACTTTGTAAAATTGATGTAATAATGAGCTTCGGCTAAGTAATGAGCAGTAACATTACTTGCTTTCATCTTTGTAACATTTTTAATATTAGTTTCGGGATCTCTATCGTGATTGGAATAATTTCTGATTTAGTACAATCAACAATGTTGTTATAATGTTGAAAGTAAGTAGGTATGTTCATAACTACGTTACTACTCATTACTACTTTTATTTCACAAAGTTCCCTTAGTTGTTCAAAATACAAAGCTGTTTATCAGTTTCTGTCACCAACAAGCTTATTAAAAACCCGAACCAAGATAATCAATAGTTTAAAGTCTATTATAAGTGATTCATGTAATGTGCGTGCTTTCCAGACCGGCTCTAACGTGGGGGAGATAAGAACTACGTACACGTACGTGATCGTAAAGCCATACCGATCATCGATATAATCCATGACACTGGAGACACTGGAAACTTGTCTCAAACAGGAAAAGTTGCAAAAACTCTACCGGTAAGAAAGTTGTATGTTTTACTATTTATTATGACGTTTCTTAAGTTTGTTTCCAATAATTAATCAAAGTTCTCCCTATTATCTTTCGTTTTATTCATAGTGAATTAAATATTAGTTTTCATCTTAGAAAGAGTGATCATCAAAATACAATACAATAGAAACTGATTAGCCGAGCATATTTCATAACCTCAATCTTAATCTAATAATCAAGGAGCAAGGAATCAGATGCCAAGAGAATAATAACGGTGTTCAGTTCATGTTTATCACCTTTAACATATAAACAAATAGAGTGGATAGTACTGATAGAAGAAAGAATACGGAAATTTGAATTAATGGCTCACTAGCACAATCTCGGCTAGTCAATGAACTATATCGTATCGACAATAGCGATCTAAACGGATATAGGTCTCAAGTGTCATTATCCGAGCCACTAGGCCTACTCTTGCATAACGTGACACACCCACCACACACGTTCACATGCCACAAACGGACAGCGGTTTGCTGATATAACAAGATTTTATGATAACTTATCCGGTTCCCGACATAACATGGCAATTCAAATTTCTATCGAGCACGTCTTTTTCTATTGTAAAATTATCTACAAACACTATTTTCTTTACTTATTTCATCATCATCATCATCAGAATGAAAACATCTACTGCTGAATATTGCCGCCTCCACAGATTGCCTATTTGAGCAGCTGCTTGCATCTGCGTCTATTGACTTCCTAATCTAATAGAGTTTCTGTTGAATTATATCAAAGCAGAAAATCTATTCCCAGGTAAAATTCAAAGAATTAAATAATTATGGGGACATGATTAGACTTGGACATGCCACTCTTGGAGTCTTGATGCTTCACTTCAGTGGCTTATCTACGCCACAGTCTACACTTAACAGCTATTAGTCGTACATTCTGAGTTTTACATACTTGGATTATTTTACGAATCGAATGTCCTCGCCAAGCGTGACTAGATGATGGCCGAACCCAGATACATATATTAGCATGGTTAATTCAAGTAATCAAGACCCCTAGAAGCCTTACAAAACCCCGTCGGTTTCCCAAGGATCCTCTCACCGGCACCACACACGCACACCGTGACTATCAGACGCACGGACCGAATCGCCCGGCGTGGCGCAGGCGCAGGCTCCCATTGTACCGCGTTGGGCAACGCGCTCAATGCAACCGCTCCCGTGCACTGCACACTCCATTAACCCAAGTTTGGTAATAAGATCAATAGGGTTACTCATGTGCGAAGACCTGAAGAAAGACTATGAAAGGAAGGCGATGGAAGGTATGGCAGTAGTATCATGGAAGTAGAAACAGAAATGTTTTCAGAAATGCCATTAAAACACACGGTCTAATCTAAGTAATTCTCAAACACCGAATGATAAAGGAACACAAAGATTTTAAGAAACTCCAAAGATGTTTGTTTTCAAATACCTAAATTGTCAACGGTGTCATTTAAAATGAATGTTACGATTGATGATCAAAGTAATTTGGCTATCAAATATTTTAATAACATTGGTTAAACAATCAAGGGTAAGATAACTTTGACAATTTGATTTGAATTCATACTTCGTGTACTCTGTTACTGCTGACTAAAATAGCAGTTTGTGCGGATATCAGAAGATTAGAAACCAAATAACACAAATTTCAACGATACCGTTGCGCTAACTCCGCTAGTTATAATTTTTAACCTAAATACGCACAATTGTGTATAATTATTTACATTGTAATATCAACAGACAGAATACAAATCATAGCTGACCATTATTTCTGAAACAGCGTAAGGTATCGACTACTATCGACAGAGCATCGTTTTATCGGCGCATTGTATGCAAATCTCGTGCAATACGATCACAATATGATCGTATTGTGTTGCGTAAGCTCATGCAACCGGGACTTTGATATTAATAGCTGACTATTTACGTTTAAATTTAGAATGTTAGAAATTGATAACTTTTAATAAACTTAATAATATTTTATTGTATTTATTAATATTTTTTTATTGCTCATGCTTAGCAAATTTTGCCAGAAACCTATTTTTCATTCACTCTTCTGCCTTTACGCCCTTAAGACCCGATACGCCAGAAACATGAAAAATTGTTGCACTGTTACAATTGAACAATCACCTTTATATAGTTGTTAATTCGTTGAATGATAAATACCTATAGTATTTATCTAATATAATAGGTATATTCAAATGTGCTAGAAAAAGTTTTTGAAACAATGGATGCATAATTTCAACAATAGATAAAACTGTGTTTATTGTTTTCAAAACTACGATGCTTAAGATGAGTAAACAATATATTGAAAATGGATTAGAATTTACTCAAGCGTTAAGTTAAACAGTAAATTCATTAATTATTGCTTAAATCAAAGCCGACTACATCGACATTAGAAGCCTAGAAGTGGTACAAGATCTAGAAATTAAAAAAACAGCATAATATTATCACGCGATGCTAAGTGCTTACATTAGAGATTCAATTAAGCGTACGGATGTTCTTTTCGTTTTTTCGCGTCTTCGTCGTCTCTGGCTCGTAAGCGAGTTTTTGTTGAAGCGCTTAGTATAATAGATACGATGTTAATGCAAACAAAAGCTCATTTAATCGTTCGACAATTCTTTTTTGTCTTGTCTTTCAATTTTGTCTGAAGTCATTTACAATTTGTCACATGTAAAAAAGTTATTTCAGTGCATACACATTATTCGAGATCAAATTTTAGGAAGCTTGAGGAATGGTTAATGGCTATTTAACGGTCAAGACAAAGAGACACCTTCAAATTTATTCAAATAACAAACAAACCTAATCTACAGTTTCCTCACTAATCATAATTAAACACTGAACCACAAAAGTAATCTGACAGACAAATGTAAACAAATCATTAAAAACCTGAAGGTATCAGCAAGGTAATTTAGAGTTTCATTAAGCTGGTAATCTAAATATCAAAATTATCCGCAACCTTAAACATCAAAAGCCCACCAATTCTTCGAAAGTCATCAAACCTACTTGGATAGACCAAAGGCTGAAAGACATAGAAGAAGACAAGTAAACATGATATGGTACTAAATTGCAAGCTGTACAGTACAGCTACAGTCCAATGTCCACCATATATGAACTTGAAGTAATTTATGTAGATGTATCAATCTAGAGACCGCCGCGCATGGGAAAGCACGCGTGTCTCATCGTTATAAGCTTCTTTGGTGGTACCGGTAGGGCTTATGGCTTATATCTGCTAGTTAATCGCACTTTGATAGGTAAATATGTAGGAGCGAACACGGTAGTGATCCCACGATGTAGACCACACTGGAGTTAGTGAACTATCATGGCTAGGACATAATACAAATACTAGTTTACGCTGTAAGTCTTAAACGCCAAGTGCTAGATTTTCTACTAGATTTTCTAGTACATCAAAATTTAATATGTGACAACTGGCGTAGCTTCAAGGATCATGTGGTGTCTCAGTGGTCAAGGCAGAATGGTTTATTAAATCTAACATGCTTATCTGCATTTATACATTAGCATGTGAGTTGCAAATGAAAACGAAAAAACCAATGAATGAAATTTTAAAGTAAGGTTTTTAGTAACTACAATAATCTTTTTGGGAATCTTTTTTCACTTCTATTTCTTGCGTGGTTTATAAAAAATCTCACTTCTAATGATTATGTATCCTAAAACTAAATTTCTACTTTAAACAAAACTACTAAACATGCTTTACCTATTCTTTAATTAGTGTAAGAATTATGTTTCCTTTACGAGTTTGAAGAATTAACACTACTAAAAAACAACGTTCATTCATAAATACTTAATGAAAGAACTTAATCAAATACCGTAACTGTGTGCGTTTCCATTCTGTTTTTAACAACTATGTAATTAATATCAACAACATTTTCTACGAAGTAGGTATTTATTTTATTAGATTAGATGTATATTTTATGTTTAGTAGTAAGCATGAGTAGAAGGTATAAGTTATATCAAGTAGGTATATTTTTGAAGATTTTTAATAAAGTAAGTTTTAAACAGTTCAAATATCCAGATGTTAATAAATAGAGCTACAGCAACCACAACATACGCAAGATAGTAAACAACTGGAAAAGTAGAGAGGTGGCGTACCTATAATACTTTATAATTTGAAGAGGTTTGCGTCTGGCTTCGGTAAGGACTAAGGACTAATGTGAGCAAATGATAAGAGCCCTCTATTGATGGTGTGTTACTACAAAATCACTCTTGTAATGAACACGTGATAGATACGGATCGATATGCTTAATGAAAACACACACGTGACACAGTTGAATGGTCGACGCATGCGCATTGACACACTGATTTAATAGACGTTTACTGACTGAGTTAGCATCAACTTGTAAAGAGTCTGTTAGCATCTGATATACAGTAATACAAACATGAAAATAATAGACGTGATTGTAGTAATGATGTCAAAATTATGCATGTGGTAGCATCGAACTCATGAACACAATAATTAGGGCCTAATAATTAACGTCAAGTCTCTTTTATTATCTCATTGTTATTACCACGCACACCTGACTTTCACATTCTAAAGCATCTTTAATCATTTCTGTGTGTAATGATTGATCGTAAAGAGAAACGTTCTAAAATTTTTCTTTGCCAAATACTTAGCTATCTAACAATGATATTTTACCTGCTATCTAACAAATAAGTACTTATTTTAAGCTAACAAATAACGAACATCAATTGTTTCAACATTAAAATTCGGTCGAACTAATCACAGAAACTTATGATATAGCCTTCTAGCTGCCGCTACAAGAAGACCTTTTCAATTACGGTCAACGTACAACACGGTCGTATTCTATTTTCATGTGTAGGTATTAGGTACTATTTTAGTTCTTACACTGTTGTATGGTAAGATGACAAGCTAAGATAACCCCTCGCTCTCTATAGTTCACTCGGTCATTTCTCATTGTCTCACAAGGCCTAAGGGGCATTCGGGGTCTCACCGACCCTTATATGGGATAGGAGAAAGTATTTCAATTTATTAGAGCTCTATGGATATGGAATGATGTTGAAATTGAATTGACCGAAAGTTCAAAGACATTTCAGATCCATGAAGATTAGATGGAAACGATCACTATTTGACACGTCAATGTCCTTTTTGGACATCTTCATTGTCAGAAGTTTGACAATGGCCTAAGATTTATTGCGATGAAAGTGAGTGCTCGTGGATATTGTAAATAGAAAATATTATAGCTCGTCATGAATAGTGAAGGTCAAAATCCTTCGAGACTTCCGATATCATTGTTAAAGAAAAAAGAGAGCTCATACACCTGGGACATGGAAGGTTATCGCTCACTCCGGAAGGAAGGAAGCTAGCATATTGCGTATCTTCAACAAGACCTATGTAATATGTAAACTGATATGCGTGTTCTTAAAATAAGCGACATAGATAAATATCGTTTAAAAATTGTCAACCATAATATCCGCAGTGAGGAGTCCTTGAAAGCTGTAAAGATAACAAAACAAAGAAAGAAAGAAATAAAATCAACAATATCGCAGTCCCAGATGACCCAATACTCATTGCTACCGAAGTAGTCAATATGCTCAGAAAAGTAGCAATAGTTGAGACTTTGACATAGACACTGACAAACACACCGAATAATTTAACTCTTCAAGAGGTGTCTTCGTAACACTGAAAATATTCAGTGCTACGTAATATATTTATTGGTGAAAAGGTCGAAGTCTCGATAAAGCTTCTGAACGCTCTGGATGTAGTTCCCGGCTATGGAGGTCGTCCGAGCACTCAATTGGCTTAATGCAATAGGAGCGACCCTCGCGCCCACTGATGTGGCTAATTAATTTGATTTGTCGCCCAATACACGACAGTTGTGTTCACAACACTGCATATTATACAGGATGGAACTTTTGATTTGACCACCAGTTCATTAGACATAAGGTTATCTTTCATATAGAAAATGATTATTGCCTGTATTTATTTGTTAACGGTGGGTATTTGCTTTGACTGTCTCAATTACTCATCATTGTAATTAAGCATACAAAAATGATTGTGAATAGGTCATCAAAGTTATTACTAAATCGCCATTAAGCTTGCATTATTATCGCGGTTTTTTACTCTCTCTCTCTCTCTCTTAACATATTCCTTTGTCCCTGATTTTTTAAATGTTATGGATTACTATATATATTCTTGAAAATAAGACGTTCATTAATATTTTTACTCATAAATGCTCGTAATCTGGTTATTATTTTGCCAACTTTCTTTGATAAAAGTAGGCGTTGCTGTGCCACTCGAAAAGGCGCCAGCAAAGTTGTATGGAATTTCATTGCTGGTGAGTTTTGCGATCAGCAGTAATGTACTATAACTAGTATTAAAATTCTCATGAGTGTGATTTGTTTTTTTTATTTGTGTGGTTTTTTTCGACATATAATTCGTGAATACATTACATATTATTGAAAATGTTCATTAATATTGCTCTCATCTCTGTATAGTGGATACTTATATCTTGATATACTCTTTTTCATATACGTACGCCGTGCACGTAATAATACTTAAACACCCTCTATGCATTGTTGTTTCTATTAAACCAATTTAAACAAATTGACCTAAACCTATATTGAGTACAGTGCAGTGGAACAGCATAGCTATATCGATAAATTAAACACAATAGGTACTCAAAAGTAAGTATTGTATACAACGTTTTATATTTTTCATACACACGCGGAAGGTTGACTTCCAATCCATCAGCTTTAAGAAATGTGAAGACCTGTTATGAGATTTGTTTGTGACAATGATATGCATCAAAAATAATGATAATGATGAAAATTTTGCGTCAATTCTATATAGCCGTACAATTCAATACATTAGATGAGATGAGATGAGATGAGATACTGTGTCTAAAAATCTTTATCTCTCTATAAAAATGTTTGGTAAATTAATCTCTCTACATTTTTACTCATGGTTTTTAAATCATTAAGTTTCAATATTCAGTCTGCCTTTTCAAAGATTTCTCAAAGTTTCGCAAACGATCATTCGTGAAAAGCTGCATTTGCAAAGCTTCCACAGCGTTGAATAGAAAAGCTCTCGAGTGGTTGAAAACGATAGCGCTCCAAGGGCTTTGAGCAAAGAAGCAGTATTAGTTATACATCCATTTTGTTACATGGAATCTCTGCAATTGCATGATATGTAAATACTATCAAACAAATTAAATGCCTACAAAGCCCGCACCTCCAGAAATAAGTACCTACATCACATTCTATTCAAAATAACCCAGACATATCTAACTAATAGCTTCTAGCCGATGCAAGAAATTATTTCCATAGCTAGGGACGTCACACAGAGGCATTCAAGTAGCGGCTACTAAATATTCAGTAGGTTATAACTCTTGCAGTCGCAAGCCTGTGGCGACAACCCTGAGTAGGAATAGGAAGCCAAAACAACGGGCTGTGATTGAATAGAAAATGTAAATAAACCGTTGCTACATGGAATTGTTGGTGATAGATATTGAGATTAAACAGGATTTATTGGAATTATTTTAGGAATGTTATTGATAAATTCTTTAGAAAAACGGTAGCACGATATTTCTAGAAGAACGGATAAGTAGAGGTCAAACAGAGAGTGATAAAAATAATAATGGATCGAGTGCAAAGCGACGACGTAAGTGTATAAATACTCAAGATGTGCGATCCTCTTGGAATCTAGGTACACTAAAACGAGATTGTTACTTACGAATTTCGTGCTATTGTACTTTAGAGAACAAACTTGTTATTTCGGCCCTGCCTGGTTGTTGTCGTTAGACAAGGAGCCGGACAGTTTACATAACAAATTCAAATACCATACCTACTTATTTCCACTTGCATTTACAAAAAATAATGAATAAAGGTTGTATAAAGACTTCATCATTTCGTATAACATTTAATAGTGTCAGTGTGATTAATCTCTTAAGTTTAGCTCCATAAATCAATGAATAAAAAAGAACTTTCAATTCAACAAGCAAATGTATACAAACGACTATTAGTACACTCAAACCTAGTCCTCAAAAAATTACACATTCTGGAGCCCTATAGTCATAATAAAATGACACGCTCATCGCCTACATATTTGTTTTGAAAACCATACCGTGTCGGGGCATTCAGGTCCGTTATGCAAGTGAGGGTAGCGCGCGCCACCTAGCGGAAATGGAAAGTGTCATGTAAATGAGCTGACGGCAGAATGGACCCGCGCGCGGCGTCACTGTCGTCGAGGTTTCCTCATGCAAATTGTCGCACAAGCTTCGTTACATAGATGGGGTTCGAGTAATAAGTGATTCGCAGGAATACGGAGAAGCTAACAATAAATAAGCTCTCAGAGCTAACCAATTAAAGTTAGTGACACGAACGCCACGTGCCACGTTGTTATAGCGGCAACAGAAATCTAAAATCTGTGTCTATAACTGAAATTTTCAACTGTCTATCTATCACGGCACGGATCATGAGATACAGCCTGGTGACAGACGGACAGACAGATACATAGAGACATAGAGACAGCGGAGCCTTAATAGTAGGGTTCGCTTTACTCTTTAGGTACGGAACTCTGAAAACCTAAATTTTTATGCGAAGTCCTTACCTGATTCACGCACGGCTCAGCTGACCATTACAATAACAGTGCCAATGCCACCACAGGTTAGAATGATAGTTGGTTCAAATCACTACATAAGCTACATACGCATATTCATAAAGCGCTTCCTCCTATATCTTGGAACAATTTGCTGCATATTCAACAGGATAGAAACAGCACCAAACATGGTATCATTTTGTATCCTAAAAGGAACATTTCTGTCCAAACAATTTGTACTAAAATACATAGGTACCCGCAGACGGTGAATAAGACAGCATAATAGAATTAGTAGACAAGTAGGAACAAAGAGTATCTCTGTCAACGGGTAGCAGCAATAAGAAGACTAACAGATGTTTCATAATCCAAATGTAATAATTAAAGAAGATAGAATGAATGACGAAATATTGTGTGATTCTGCAAAGTAAAGAGAAAATAGGTGTCAGCATTTTGAAATTACAAGAACGGTCTCCACTGTTGTCAATATCTTTGAAGAAAATAAAAATGTCGCAGCCCTTCTGAAAGTAAATATTACTCCCTTATCCAATAGAGACTGTATAACAGCTGAATCGCTACTCAATGTTTTCTCTAGTTTTACCTTTGCTCATTTCAAAGTCAATAGAGAGAAACAAAACACTAAAGAACTATTCCTCCGCCCACAATGTTTATTAGTAATAAGCCCTGTGTCTTATTTACCATTACTTCTTTTCGCTCCTTATGAAACCGTATAATATATTAGCACTCACAAAACATTATGCTAAGTTGGAGTACCATTATGTCACGTAAACTTTTGTTATTAACATCAGGAAGCTACTGGCTTTACGCCCGATTTCACACTGAATTTTTGCTTGTGTTAATATTATGTAAACTATGTCACGGTAACACGGCTTAAATGCTTGTTTTGAAGCTTTCAGGTTGCTTACAAATTCCAACACCAAAGCTAATTCTTATTTAAATGTTTTACTTTTTGCCACCTGACGATATATTTTGACTACAGAACTGGTGAGACTATCACGTTTGACCACAAAGAGTCACTTACTCGCCTACTCGAGAGCTTGAAGGAACACTTGGAGGATCCTTCATCACCGCTTGTTTCATTGTGAAATTGGGGGTTGGTAAAATTCTGCATTAATTTAGTGGCTTGGTCCCGACAGTATTAATATAAGATAGTGGCTGGCTAAACCAATGCCTTGACCAATATGGTCACTCATACATTATCACACGTATTACTGAGATTACAGACACAGTTGATTGGATTTCTAGCACCTAAGTACCCTAATGAAGTATTTGGTTTCCATAAAATGACAAGCTCTGAAATTCTCAGCAAATCTGTGCTGGATAAGACTGCGCAGCAAATTAACAGCTTTCTTTGCTACATACAAACATCGATAGATGAATTCCATTTAAAATTCAACTCTAGCAAACCAGGGTCTCCTAAAATGAACAGCTAATTACGTCAAATCTTTGACAATATCTGTAACATCTGCGGAACAACAAGGTAGTATCAAAAACGCATCAACCGTTCAACCTCACTAACCGTTAAAGACAATTATCCGCAACAGCGATTGTCTTTGGGTGTTACTTTTGTTTATTTTTGTCTGATTCGTCGCGGGTTTTGTGACAAAGTTTTTCATTGGTTTTTAAATGTCAGATTGGAGTTCAATGACCTGCTTAATAGCGCGTTTTTGTTTGAAAAATCCGGCTTTATGATTAGGACAAAATAGAGGAAAAATAATATGTTGTTTTTATTTCTAAGAAAATCGGGGTTTATCGTTTCTCAGCGGGAATTATGTTGTTTGTAAAAAGAATCTGAATAGTGGCTCGCTAACAAAGTAGGATTATATACTTCAATAGTGGCAAGCTAGTTGATACAGATTAAAGTCTTAAGTAATATAAAAATATCCGACCAATTCAAATTATCCGTATTTTATATCCGCGTAATTTTCGGATGCGTATTATAAAGGCGGATATGTAATATACCTATTGGGTTATAAAAGAAGCCCGTAATTTTTGCCATAAAATACGAGTTTATCTACCATCATTACTATACACAGTTACATTTTATTGGCTTGTTAATCTAATGCCGTAATATGACTATGAGAATTAACTCAAGTTCTCAATAGTCATATTACGCAGAGTTATTTACGGTGGAATCATAGAAATTGGAATAAATAATAGAATAAAATACTACCTACTTTGTAACTTCCTTGCTGACTAATCTAAACAAATAAAATGGGGTTCCGTACAACACTGTACCTAAATGCTAATTGTTTAGTGTAAAGTAAGACTGTTCTATTATAATAGCTTGGCTGTAATGTACCAGAAACCACAACATAGCAGAAACAAAACAACAAGTCTTGTGACAAGACTCCTGAAGCATCTTCTCAAAATTATAACTAAAGTATGAATAGATCATCGGAATGTGGGGGTATTTAAAATGAGAATTCCGATGTATTTCAATATTTTTGAAATCAGTTCCACGGTTCCGTCAGCGAAACGACATCACAGGCTGCCAGGCGAAGATGACAGACGGGTAATTGAATTCCTGGCTTTCGAAGGCTCACCAAAGGCTTTGTGTGCCCATTCCATTCGTATGGAGGCACGAGACGCGAGGTGACGGAACCCAGCTTGTTAGTGTTGTGACATGTAATTACGATCGCGGAAATACTGTGTTGTACCTGGCGATGGAATTTAGCGGAAAACGGTATTCTACTGATTTAAAATTACCGTTTGTGTGTGAACTCTTGTACGTTGGCCTATACTTATACGTACCTACTTACAAAGTAGATAACACTATATATTTTATGTGGATATAATTCAATTAAGAGAGCATTGTAGAGTCGTTATAATATAGGAACTGATTGAAATGAATCCAAACATGACAGATTGCAATGCGAATGCGTAGGAATTCCACAAACTTCTATTTACCTATATAGCTGCAATCTATCTTGACTTGTCTGGAAGAGATCGCTTTAAGCGATAAGACCGCCTCTTGTGACACTTAGTTATAATATAAATCACTATATTTTTCTGTAAAATTGTGTTTTCAATAAAGAGTTTATTTATCTACACGAACTTACGAAGTATCACATTGATCATCAATTAATGGTAAGGCAAGCCATGTCTTTACTTGTTTATGTCAATTAATGACATGCCAATCTAGTCATTTAACCGAGGTTAAGCGACACGGCCGCCCATAGCAGTTGCATAACATTATAACATATAAATTACGATAATAATCAGGCATGTTTTATATTAAATATAATTTTAGCAGAGGCATTTTTTATTATTATTGTTCATTGTTACAAATTTTCCTCTTCAAAATAACACGACACGCCTGAAAGCGGATCAGACGTTCGTAAGCAGACAGTGTTTATTTCGAAATATTTTCCCCGAAAGCTATTCGCAATTCGCATTTGCTTACATTAAACAAATGCTTAGTCGTAAAATAAATACAAAACACCTAAGTTTTAATCGTATTTTCCATTCAGCAACGACAAGGCATACTAATGCACAGAATTTTCCTGGAAAACGCTTACAGCGTTACGGGTTCCGCTGACGCTAATGCTAAAAATTCTTATGCCGAAAGTCAAAGTTAGACAACAAAAGCTTCATCATAAATCTATTGGGACCATTAATTTAGCTGTAGAGTGTATTTGGTTTGTTTTTGTAATGTGCTTTAATAATGAATTTTAATGTGTAAATAAATTATCAATTATTATGTATTATATAAATCAATTATCAAATTATTTGTCATAAAAACTTCACATAGTCAACAGTCAGATCAATATTTCACGCAATACAATCAGACATAAAAATATACGGCCAAAATGAAGACAACTTTTTTTCTAAAATGAATTCATATTTTGTAATACCATTTCCATCATTATGAAATATCTGAGTAGAGAGTTTTCATTCACACCATGAATTCGCCGAATCCAGTTCCGTTATTTAGATTGATAAAAACAACAATGCTCTCAGTGAAATGTGTTTCGTAACAAAGAAAAGTGAGGAGACAGCACTCGGTGAGCACAATGAAGCGATCAAAAATAAAAGATGGAATAGTTTAGTTTGCAATGTCTCATTTTTCCTGTGACAGCTTCCCACGGGCAGCACTAAAATTTGTTGAAAACAATGTCCGAAGACAAAGGGAAAGGTGACTGTGAGGTTTTACTAAGTTAATTTGTAAGTGCGACGCAATATGAAATGCTTCAGCTATAATTTTTTTTGGCAAACCTCAGCTAAACACGCGCAATAATAATTTCAAAGTTCGACCATCAACAATGTTACGGGTGTGTGGCTAGCCAAGTAAAGATTAATTATTTTACTTCAAAGTCGAAGTTTCAGGCCCTTAAGTATATACTGCGCAAATAGAAAAAAGATTAAAAATAAAATATGTTTTGCAGCCAATTGAAAAAAAAATCATGAACATCAACTGACTGTTGTAAGATATACCCTAAACCTGTGGCACGACGCGACGATTCGCTGCATTAAGAATTTACAAGTATTGAAAGCAGCATGCGTGCGACATTATTTTGAAATAATATAAAAATAAATAAATAGAACACTCCTAGTCTTTCTTTTTACACTGCTATATTACATTATGTAATAGGTATGTGCAGTATTGAATCGAACAAAATATTTCTTCCATACCTTTCGAAGAATCGCAAATTCCAATGCTGTAATACACGGAACCGTACCCCTTTTAATACACTAAAAATCCATTGCGTTTCGCAATGACCACCAAAGAGAGCATAATGCAGTCATTATGCATCATTATGTAAACTACCTACCAGACCTGTGTCACCAGAGGTCAGGTCTGGCAGCCTGATGACACAGACCCGGCGCCGCGGGTGTGCTGCGGCCTGTGATATACTTTAGGACGATCCTGAACGGTTATTTCATTTGGAGCAATTATAACATGAGCAATAAGTAGTACTTATGTTCCATTGGTAATGCGTGAACTTTGGTATATACGAGGTTTTGTTGTCATTATGCTATCGGTGTCACGGCTCCTACTAGGAGAAGTCCTAATTTGGATCATTTCGAGGTCGACAAATAATCAACTCAAAACAAAAACTATAGTGTTTAAGATTTCTCCCGATAGTTCTTGATTTTCTGTAGGTGGAATGACGATAGTTATCTGGCAGCACATGGATTAGAAGAGCTAGATCAAGTTTTTTAAAGGCGAAATATGGAAGAACCACCAATTCCTAAAGTATTCACGAAAGTGCGCAGCCCGTGGGTAATCTTATATCACATCAACAGCCCGAAGCTGTCCACTGCTAAACACAGGCATCCCCCATAAAACGCCCACGCTTGGCAGGCGACTTAGTAATCACAAAAGAATTAAAAACCTATTCCCATATAAATAACATAGAGATGACAACTAGAAACTTACAAAACAATTTCACAATGCCCCAAGCGGAACCATTAGTTAATCCGATCGATTTAACAATCAAACAGATCTAAATCAATATGATAATTTGATAACGAAGTCGTAAAATTAATTTAAATCTATTAGTCAACAGAATTAATCTGCGAAAGCTGTATAATCACATCACCATTTGCGACACATTATTGTTTCACGTGATATATTTTTATTAATTAGCATTAAAACATAATAAAGATGTGGATGAGTGAATGTTTTTTCACTTTCTTATCTGAGAGCTGCAGGATCATCTCTAACGTAGTAAAAGAGCTTAGGGTTGCCTGTTAATCTAAATGTGGAACTTGTCACCTTGTCCGTAACATGTCACTCTCATAAATTATAGTAGACAGGCTGCGCATAGAGTTATGATTTAGAAGAAAGTTAAATTAAAAAGAAAGTTTTACACGATCACAAAGAAATTTCACACAGGATGTCATAAACAAATTGGCATCCTGAACAGATTCACATGGATTGAAAAATTTATGGCCTGACATAATAATTTCCTTTATCAATTAAACTATGGGAAGTGAAAAATCAAGTTTGTTTGACTACATTTGAATGCAGTGAAACTATACAATATCCTGTACTTAATGTGTAACCAAAATAATTAATAAGTTTTCTTTTATTTCATTAAAACTTATATTAGTCAAACTTCACTATAACGTAAAATAATAATTACTAAAACTGAATTAAATCTAAACTAAACAAAAATGAACTATCTAAAACTAAAGTAAATAAACTTAATCTAAGAAGCCGCTACCAGTGGGCAATGTGCCCAAAATGCTGGCAGCATTGCCCCGTTGTATGGCAATGCTTAGTCTTTGCGCCATATAGAGACCAGCATTTTGGTCACGTGTTGCCTCGATCAGTCTTTCCGAAAGGTTTTTGTAAATTTTGTGAGCACTTGATCCCCACGGCCCCAGCGTCTCGACACCAAAAGGCGCAAATAAGTAACCACTGTCCAGGGTACTATATTTGCGCCTTTTCATGTTCTCTGCGGATTCGGCCGCCGCGCCAGCCTCAACCTGTGTTCCAGGAAGATGTGACGGCGCGAGAGTGTCAACACATGTTGCATCCCAAACCAAGGGCCGCCCCATCTTCCATGGAATCAAGGTCATTCCGTCAGGTCTTTTGCCATCGTCACGTACGAGGCCATTGGGTTCCAGAATGGCCGCACAGTTGGCGCTGACAAAAGCTCGACGGATTATATCGTTGAGACTAGCGTGACGAGAAATCCTCCCAGCACTTCTAACGCATGATAGACCGTGGTGACCAAGCCGATCGACGGCACTGCCACACTGGCAGCGGTGCGGAGCACAGCACGATGCGCCCAAACGAAGGGATGCTGCGATTCGGAAGGTCAACCAAAATAATGCAAAAAAATTATTACGCAGTGGCCATTTATAACTAAAAGTACGCACAAGTGAACCACGTAGATAGGTGTTCCACGGGTATGAAACCTTTACAACCTTAGAATTATATTATGAAGAATTGTAGAAATATATAGCATCTGATCATCTATCTAATTCTATACTACTTACCTATACTGAATTGGTTCTCATCATTCACCAGGCTCAGGCCCATTATGTCATCCATAAAAAGCAAGGATCCATTCCAAAAAAAATAATACTTTTTTACAATGAACTATCGACAGTATCGAGACAACCCTAAATATAGCGTCACTCGTCATCCCCGTGGGTGGTGCTAATATTATATCGATACGGGGCCTCACGACATCGCCCACGATTACCGATTATTTCTCGTTTAACAAGGAAATCCGCATCTAGTTGTCAACATCACTAATAGATGCTGTAAATACAGACGCTTTTGGCCCAAATATCGATGCTATTTTTACTAAGTTAAAGTTTCTAGCTTTTCCTTCCACTATTCTTGTATGTAACCCTTTTACCGAAGATACGAATTACATTTACTTAACATAAACGTTTCGTGAGTAATTTCAAAGAAAATGAAAATGCCAGTTACGTTAGCCATGTGATAACAACGGCATAATGTGGCAAATAGTTAATCTTGTTACGAAATAAACACGTAATTGACGAGCTCAGGCGAAAAGAGTGAGTTCGCGTGACCGAGCCTTTCTAAACATTTCTGAACAACCATTTCGGCGGGATAAAGTTCGGCACGTCTCACCCAGTTTCAAAATCGTTTATGATGAATTACGTACATTTTTTTATGAGAATGAATGACGTGCCGAGCTAGTCGTTTGCCTGATGTTAAGCGACACGGCCGCCCATAGCAATTGCAGTGTCACTCGGAAATTTAAAATAAAAGTTTCGCGTGACACTGCTCTGCGCACGTCATCCTGAGACATCACACAGTATCAGATTACTAGACTATGAGATCAGGTCATAAAGTCTCATTTACCCCGTTATTTTACTAGCTACAATGCCCAGTGCTACATGTTACAATTACAAATTTATTTACGTAAAAATTTATTCGTCACTCACTAGTGTTATAGAAAATCATTTATTTAAGCGTTGCTATAGCTTAATCTATGCTATTCTTAGATAATAATACCATAAAAAGAATGATTGTAGTTTATTGGAGACCGGTTCACTGTTTACTGACCTATTCCTTCTACTTCTAAGACTGTTGCAAAAAACAAAAACGCAATCATTGTCAAGGTATTGACGAATTTTTAGGAAAGAAGACATACAGACAGACTACATCGATCAAGCCGACATAAGGAAGTGTAGATATTATATTCAATTCCAATAAGCCATCTCAAATCCGTCTTCAGACCTAAAAATTTGATATCCAATTTGATATTATGACCTGATAAGAATAGATCTGCATCAATCAACTGCCCATAATCTTAACAGCATAAGATAATAACTACCGTTTTATTTGTTATCTAATCGATAACCATCTCTGACGTAAGTTTAATTCACTTGTCTTCCCGATGTTATATTATGAATAATATAGTTTTATGCCTTCAGGCTTTATTTAATTACTTGGCGATGGTAAAGAGTTATTGGTTTTTTTTATTTATATAGTTTGACCACGATAAGTTAGTTTAAAGTAGTCAATACACTTACCAGAAAGCGTACAAATAGAACTAATATAAATTTAAGAGTCAGCAAGATCAAAGAAATATAGGCTTCGGTTTCTACAAATCTGATTTATTTATAACAGATTTGATAGAGATATGAACAATGGATTTTTTTTTATTCGTTAGTAACCTGAATGGGACATCGCACATCATCACTATTCACAAACATAGGTTTCCATAAACCATAGAGGCGTGTATACTAATACTAATCATTAAAAACTTTGACTATTTATGGTCAGCAATACAATTAGTGGCACGTCGACTATGAAATGGTCACGTTTATAAGCACGTTTTAAGAACGTTCAAAAGCTTCCGCTAGCAACCCCTACAATAACACCAAACGTCACTCTTCGCGCCATTGAATTCTGGTGACGATTATTCAAGCGTTATATTTCACATTTATTCTACGGCTTTATTGAATAACAGCTTAAGTTGTTCACACTGTTCTCATCAGCAATAGTGCAGGGTGAGTGTCCGCCTCGTGGTCGCACACGACAATGAATCGGCATCCAATAACCTTTAGTATCGACTATCGATCGACATCGCAACACTTTCGATTCTAATTAGGAGTTGACCACGGCTGGGTTAAGGCTAGGTTACATTGGTTGAGAGAGTTGAGAACATAACGGCATTTCGTAGTTCTGAAATAATTGAGAATACTAAATCACGTAAAGACATCATTTTAATAAGTGACTTAAAATTATTTTGAATGCTAAATTATTGTAGTTTTGATACCAAATCCAATAAATAGAATTATGAGGAAAGTAAGCAAGCTACATCGCTTTCTATGCACAATTTACATATTGGGAGTTGTCGCTGTAGATCCATTATATTATGCTTATTTATTTTTACATTGTTATCAGCCTGAACCCAGCCTATTGCAATCAACAAAGGCGCGGCCAACGACACAGAAGAAATAATAGTTACCGAAGACCATATTAATTACCTCATGACTTAACCACAATAGCCGAAGAAAGTTCACTTACGGAGCAAATTCGTAATATGCTACGAGCTTTCTTTCAAATTTCAAAGGCACTATTTTCAACCTTAACCGTTCAACCATAAGGAGAGTATGCATAAAGTATCTAAAATCGGCATAATTAAAACTTTCGAACAGCTATATAATAAGATCTGTAACTACAATGGATGTTATCTTTTAAATATAAACATTGAATAAGCTTGTGGGAACAGAATGATCACAGTTACAATCCTCTATCGTAACAGTTATGTAAGTGTAAACAACTGGTGATTTTTAGACTTTAGATGTCCTAAAGTTGACTCAACAGACGAAAGACCCGATAAAACTTGAGCAAGAATCTAATAATAATCAAAAACTTGTTAAAATGGTGATACAGTAAGTGATATTTTATGATAAGGCTAACCTATAAATATTAACTCTTAACCTCCCATGCATGGTACTCCGTGCATTGTTATTCTATTGTGATTTCAATACTGGTATTCCAGAGGTTAATATCGAGACAGTGAAGTAACTACTCAATACTACACTTGACCACTCAATTCACCTAATCCGACTTAGTTTAAGTAAGCGTGGACTACAGTTTATCACAGTAAAAAAAATCCTGTCTTAATCCAGGGTTTGAATATAAAATTAAACAAAGAGCTGTTCAGCCATTTAGTCGAGAAAAAGTAACAAACAGACAGATATACATACAAACTGGAGTTACGTTTCGAGTAGCGTATTCGTATTCACTAGTGCCACTAACGCTGATGATGAAGTTGGTGAAATAAACGCGGCGCCTACGCATCTCCACGTCAAAATTGATTGCAAGTCAAGACACGGTGAACAACCGGAAAATTGGAGCTTAACGTGCTTAATTCTTGTAAAATCGTTTACACTGCTCACTTTCCAAACCAATTGTACTAATTTGAAGAATCTTCTGCAAATTGACTTCTCAGACAGTCAGACGAATTAAGAGCCAGACGGAGAATCAGCTCGTACTGAGGTAAAAATAATACATTATAACGTGAAAATGTAGTAGAGACAGGCAGTTCAAAGTAAAGCAAAAGCTTAACAAAAAATGGGAATGAAATTTTTTGAGGGATGTAATTGGACTTAGCAAAAATAAATAATTTCGTGCATTGAATTTAGAATGCATAAAAGAAAAGGAAATTCAAACTTTAAGCAGATTGGAAAGAAGTAGACATAGTAAGTAAAAGGTGCTAATGTAAACCACTCTTGTTAGATAAAATAAAAAGCTAGAAAAGAGTAAGCCAACTAATTGCTCTCTATAGAAAGTTAGACCAAATGAGTAGGTAAAATCATCAACGCCAACCAAGTCCTCCGCTAAATAAATATGGGGGTAATTAAGGCATCTTTACTGCGCACAAAAAAGTTACAGAAAGTAAACTTACGTGTGCACAGTGCATTGGTACGATGAGTAATATCGTATGTTTTTATTCAGCACACATGATTGATGGCGCCGAGACTGTTTGACGAGAGAAAACAGGTTCCATTACTTAGTTGTTTTCCTCTGTAAGCTACTATATAATATAATGATCTTCTATCGGTATCTTCTAGGCAAGCATGCTCCATCGTCGACCGTGTCATCACTTACCATCAGGTGAGACCGTGGCCAAATGTTAGCCTATCGAAAGAAAACATATTAGTACTGAGTTCGTTGTGATAAAAATCTTTTCTTTTTGGACCCAAGATCCAACTTATGTTATACTGAAAATAACCGGATTTAAGTTTTTTATTGGAAGATTATCAAGGAGTCATCAAAGGTCTGATAGTAGATAATTTTCATTCTGTCTCACTTTCTCGCATTCAGGACCTTCTTTTGGATATAATGAAATTACTGGTAATACCTACAAGCAGCTCAATCGTAATAGGGGGGCAGATCAAATGCCATACAACTGCCTTACGTTAACGTTACACTGACGCGTAAATATTCGTGCTACCCCTACAGTAGGAGTTTAATAATGTAGTAGTTGCTATGAATTCAGAGTATGTAATTTAATCTGGGCATTATGTCACAGGGGGTATGTGGCGTAGGCCAGCCCCCTCACTAGGTGACCGACGACCTGGTGAAAGCCGCGGGGAGCCGATGGATGCAGGAGGCGAGCAGCCGCTCTAAGTGGCTTTCTCTGCGGGGGGCCTATGTTCAGCAGTGGACGTCTTCAGTCTGTTAATGATGATTATGTCACAGGATATTAGTGAAAATTGGTACCTATTAGTAGGTAAAGTCGGTGATGTGATAAAGAATTAGTTTCTCGTAAACTAATTCGAAGGAATCTAAACGTAACCTAAACAGTATTTAAAATAAGTAAAGCTTTTAAACCATCGATCAGCCTAAATGTACACTAGTACAAAAATATGACATTCTAAAAAAAAGATGTGCCACATAGATGCAACAAATATTATATTATCTTTTTGTGTTGTTCATTACGAGTCGCACAAAAAACATAAGATGAAAGTGATTTGAGTTCGCTTTCGTATTACGGGCGTACGAGGCAAACTTATGTTATGGACACTGGACAGTCAGATACATCAATTATGATGTAAGTACATTCTTCAAAACCGTAACGCCTATGGAAGTTAAGGCAATATTAAAAAATAGTATTATTTTTAGGTCTTTTGCCTGTCATTATGCCTGGTCGTTGACATAGTTCTATACACATATGGTCCTATCTTCTACCCATTCTTTGTTTAGTTTTAGACCAATATTATTATAACATTAGAAAGAGAGAAAGAAAGAAGCATATTTTATCCTGTACCCTAACTAGGATTCCTTGTTTCTCTATCCACGAAATCATCAAGAACTATACAAGGAGGTGATCCCACCCAGACACAGCACAAGTACTTACTTTTTGCGGTTCTGGTTATGTATGAGCCGCAACCGCCACAACCTCAAGTTCAGATCCCAAAAACGAAGTTTCCAAGATTTTGAGGATCATATTTAATCATTCAATTCACTCATGCTTCCCCAGATTGCTAACTAATTCCTTTATCTGACTGTATAATACGTTAAAAGTTATTGACACTTCGTGAAGAGGTTAAAATTTCACTTGTTTCAATGTCAGGTTCGAGATTTTTTCGTTTGTTGCTCAGTCATGCTGTCGATAGATGATTGCGGCAAGCATTTATTTGATTACATGGGTTCTTTTTTTATTCGTTGTGCATGTTCTTAAATTGAAAACATCAGTAGATCCATTGCCCGCGTTTTGATCCCGGATTGGCTCCTGTCAAATACGAATTAAGAATAAGGATCAGCCACCCCCAGTGAGGGCTGTTTAGGGGAAGAGATGTTGGGAACAATCAATAGATATCCATAACATATTCTATTGGTTTCCATCTCACCTTTATAGTTAGTAAAGCTAGAAGTAAATAAATTTACACGTATGGTATAGGTTACTCTAAGATAATAGGTAATGCTTCAGCGAATGTTTTTCTGCAATATGCTGTCTAATTTTAATACAAACAAGAGTATTCCCAATGACACTAAACTCCGATCAATAAAAATAGAGCAAACAAACCTATACGTCAACTTATAATTATGTATATGTAGTGGCACACGCCCCTCGCGGGCTATTAACATCTTTTCGTGACATAGTATAAACTGGCAATCTGGCAGTGAATCATGCGGCAACCGACACGATGACACGATGGTGCATGTCTTATCGAGATTTCTGGTTTTCCCTTGAATCCATCAGGATTGGTTTAACTGGAACTTTGGCAAAATCATTTAGAGTAACTAATAATTACTCCTAATTTGGAATGAATTTCTGAAATTATAAATGGTGCTTATTAATTTGTTTAAGTGTGCAGTCTTATCTACCTTATCATTATACGGAAGAGTACCAAGCAAGACATTAGTATACTCAGACGATCATATATCTTTATCGCCATTACACTTGTATTCCAAGAAGAACGCTACCGTCTTCAACTTTCCATTGCATTCCCACACTGGACGTAGCATTCACGAGGAATTCTTCCCATTCCCTTCCTAGCTTAAGTACCTGCGAATAAATCTGCGGAAACCGAGGTCTCAGCGTCCAACTGACCCAGTTCCGAACATGCCTTTCGGAGAGAGTACCCGTGAAACAACTATAAATATGGAAAGTAATCGCGAGAGGCGCTTAACCAATTGCCTCTCATTTGCTGCACTTCCTTATAAGCTAAAAATTATTTACTTTGTTTAATTAACGTGACCGTGTGCCAGAACAAGTGTATGACAGAGCAAGGACTTTTAAGCGTATGCAAAAATTTGGAGACGGAGAGAGTGGGCTTGATTTTCAAACGCGTTTCTGATTATTCTGATCATCAAATTGTCGTTTATAAAGAGGTAGTGTTTAGCTTCAATAAGTGCCAGCTTATTTTTAGAACATAAATACTAACGCGCTTTTACATATTTTACTCGTGTAGGTACCTAAATCTTTTTCAACTAATGTTCAAGGATACTTAAAAAGCTATAGCAACCACCGGGTTTTACCGCGCCTTCCTACTCAACGGATCAGAATGCTTTCCATCCGAGCTTTGGAAGCATTCCCTAGCAGCTGAAAAAAAATTTAGGACATTTTTAGGACCATATTTTGGTACCGGCTAAGCAGCCATGACAATATCTATAGAACCTGCGTGTTAAACAGGTGACTATTCGGCGGTAAATTATCTTGGTCTGGTACTTTTTTGCCAAGTATTCTATGTAATAAACAATATTCTGATTCTATGCTACGACACCACGAATCCACAGCAAGTTCAGTTGTATCTGCTGCTATCTCTTCTATGCAGTGCAGCAAGTTGTTCAACTGGTTTTGCAGAAGCATGCGGTGACCTGTATACAAACAAAACAAACAAACCTCTTTTGGGCACCCGGTCACTGGGCTTGGGTTGAAACAACATTGACCTCGAGTAAACGTTCGACGGGTAAATGGACAACGAACGGGTCAACATGAAGTAGGCGATGATATTTTGATTGGCTTCCACAATCCTTAGTGGATGTGCCAAGTTCGATGGCTTCTAAAAAAGAGTTCTTGTCGTGTTATTATTTACAGAAATGCTTGCAAATATCTTAATATTTATGCAAATAAATTATTTTGATTAGAATGTAATTGGTACGAGCTTCATAGAGTCAAATAAGTTTCAGAGAATATTAAGGCGATATGCCTGTCTAGTGTTCAAACCGTATGAGTACAAGATGCGATATCCAACACTTCAAGATACAGTCCTGACGAATCGATTTGAAATTGTATACCATTAATCTAAAAATGCCAATCAAATTTAGCTGAAGCATATCAGACGAGCCCCAGACTATGTTAAGACTTGCGTTTGGTTACTAACATTATTTATTAGAAGAAAGCTGATTTATGGAGTAGGCAATTATGTAGCACTGCCGGCTGAATGGATGCGGTCATTTGCCAAAATAGCTTTTAGCTAATAAAGGTGTAGATGTAATTAACGACCGAAAGTAACAAAGCCTGCCCCGATCTCGGTCACGGCCACTAATTCACCAGAAAAATACAACAAAAAAACATGTTCCCACGCCATAATTCCTAACGTATAGGTATAATTTAATTTGATACGGGTAGTTTTGTAGGAATTTCTATTTTAAAGTTTTTGTTGCTATAATCATACTGTTTTATATTTTGAAGCGTAAACGTTGTAACGCATTATGGTCCTAATTTAAGGACTTTAAAGACATCACGTTTCTGATTACTTTTAAATTTTAAAGCATTTTATCGACCTCTTTAAGAATAATTTGTTTAGCGTCTGCTTCGAGCTTATACCTGTTGGTGAAACTTTTTCCAAGATAATGATTTCCGCAATTACTAGGGATTTCAAAAGCTGGGGGGAAATGTTTTTAGTTTTTACGATGTCTCGGGCATTTATAAGATACTAACGTTACAACTGTTGCAAGCTTAATTTAGGTTATAACAATTAAGTTCAGGACACTTTTAAGAATACCGTTTATATATCGGCTACGCTACTATTTTATAGATTTAAAAGCAATTCAGAGAAACTATTTAAAGCTTTCCACATTGTAGGTATACTGCGTTATAAAATGTTGAAAGAAGCATTGGTTTCAATTTTTGGCCTTTGGTCATGTATTATAGTTGACATTCATTGTTATCAATTAGGCTTCAAAGCGTATAATTTTGATTCAATGAATGAAGAGTAGTTTAATATAGGTATTATGTGATGTTATTACGTACTATTATAAGATAAGTACAGTACATTAATTTCTTCAAAGGTACGGGCTCGTACCTTTGAAGAAATCAATTACTTATGAATTTAGAATTCATATAAATTTTAATTTAAAAATGTAGTGTAACACAAATTTGGTTCAGTTAACATTGGAATGCATTACAGCAGGCTACACAGTGTTTCTTGTAGTATTAACTGCAACGTAATAATTAAGTGTTATTAAACAGATTAAAGATGCTAAGTGCAACAATTTTTCGGTCCAGTTAATTTGATAACTTTTCGTTGCGTTATATTATAAGTATGCAAATATGAAGTAACCATAAAACCGTTGTACCATATCGCGTTTCGTAATTGTGTAAAAGTTATATCATAAGTTACATATGCAAATTCCGCTGTTACAAATGCGTATACAGGGTTACAGGAAAAATCGTGCTAGATCCGTTAAGAGCGTGGAGTACCCATCACTTCTGACTTATTTCACTATGAAACACCCTAGGCTAAACTTTACCCTTTTCGAGATATTCAATTTTTAATTTTTTCATTGAAATATTTTGTGTCTTCTTATTATTATTATTATTGCATTTTTACATGTGTAATAAGATGTTTTAGGACGTCAATCATTAAAATAGTACATAAGTTAATTGAATAGACCGTAGTAGACAAGTGAAAGTTAAGATATAAAAAAAATATTAGAAACTGTATTGTTTTCTAAGGGATATCTACAAAAATATTATTAGTTTAGCCTAGGGTGTTTCATAGTGAAATAAGTCAGAAATCATGGGTACTCCACGCTCTTAACGGATCTAGCACAATTTTTCCTGTAACCCTGTATATGCGTATACAAAAATAAAATATATTTATATTAGTTTGGTACGTGCGTGTTGTAATGTTAATTGTACCACGATGCGGTTTTAATATGAAACGCTCTCATTTTACTTTTTTTTTATGTGTTATTTTACTTTGCACTTTTTTTACATTCCTGATCTTGCTCTTGTGTAAGCAAGGGGTTAAAATCAAAATGTTTTACAAATAGGCAATATTTTTAGGATTTTTACAGTTAGTGACCTATTTTTTAAGCCACCCAATAATATATGATTTTGTTTAAAAAGTATTGTTTCATTTCAACCAGGACAGATGGCCTAACTTGCCCTTCTAAACACTTTATTATAATTTAGAATACATATAAACGTTTTACTTGAAAATATAAAAATCAAACTAACGTCATTTTGGTATGCCTGCATCTAGAACCTTCACATCATAATTGCTAATGTTTAGGTGTTAGTGGTCACTTAGTGTGTCTAACACGCCTCCTAAGCTCGGTTTCTGTATGATTTGCTCGATTGGTACAATCAACATAAGCTCTAGCCGCCTTACAGCTATGAATAAGGATACAATTCCACTGCGTAAGAACGACATCACGACTTCACAAATACACTGTGTTAGAATAAAAGTAGATTAAACTGAATTACGGAACTTTAAAAATGGAATTATGAATGAAATATCGTTCATAAATTCGCATTTTTATAGTTCCGTATTTCGTAAGTACCAATGGAAACAACCAGCAGATTGCAAAGTAAGGATATAAAAATAATATTAGTCCCTTAAGAGCGTTACATTTCCAAGGTAACGGAGGTGGTACAAGAACCTTCTCAGTTTCCTTGGCAATGTAACGCTTAGAAGAATTATGATGATTCGAGATTTAAATAACATTGCCTGCTCTACATTTTCGAGAGGTCTATTAGTTATAACTTAAACTGATAAAAATATCTATTGGAAGACTATCAACTGATTCAAGACAAAAGCATGCTTTTTAGTGATTGCGACCCAATCTCGCTTGGTTCACCTGTTACGATTTTTATATATAATTTCTCATAATTTAACAACATTTTAGTTAGTGTTCTTAAAATTTTAAAAGCAGTTTAGATGCACCGCAAGAAGAAAAAGAAGAAAGTGCACGATCAGTATTAACATAACTATGAACAAACGCTGCATCTCAGCTAAAGGTGTTTTTCTATCAGCTGAACGAGTTGTTTGACCTCTAGTCAACTGTAATAACCATGTCCAGATAATAAAATATAATGATCCTTCGCGTGCTTAGCCTTTAAGACGACAGGCGCTGGCGCACGCGTCGCATATAATTAATTACTTACCTCCACATCGTGCGGATTCCAACAACGAGCTTACTGTCTTTGCATTTTTAATTGCATTCTTAGATCACTTTAGAGATGGTTCCTACGGGACGACCATTAGAAAGATATTTCATATCTGATAGATAACTAATTTGAAAGAAAGAAAGAATAATTCATCAGATAACTTTTATTATATTTATCAATTACCCACAGTACCTCTTTCAAAATGCATATTTAATAATTATAAAAGCTTTGATCTGGTTTGGAAAACTGAACACCACTGTGGAAGAAAATCTTTCGAGGGAGACCATGGGATTTTACAAGAACTATTTTCTAGACGACTAATAGGTAGGTGGATATAGTTTAGTAGTGATCGATTCTTTAGACAGAGGTAAGAGCCTTTGCTGATGACGATGATTATGACTATGAGTTAAATACTGCAAGAACCTTGCTGATACAAAAAAGTTAGAAACAGTGATGGTAAAACGTTTTGCCTACATCCAAAAAAACAGCTTCTCGATTACCTAATCCCGGTACTTTTGGTTCTTAACGGCAGTTGCCGTATAATTCCTACAACGTTTAAGAATGCTAACAGTGCCACTGTAGTCGTACTGCCTCACTGTTTGTAATTGTTAATTGGCATTCTCCGACGTTGCGCGGAAGGAAAGCGTAATCAAGCGGAAAAGGAGGCGCGAGCTAATTGGACTCCTTTAGCGGACGGCGACAATGGCGTCGCACGCGCAGCCTCACCGGTACGGCTTGCTGATAAAAATTTAAGAATAGAAATTTATCAAGCATTTAATTAAAATTCCTCGATATGGGAAATGAGAACAAAAAATTTAAGAACGGAACACATCGGAAAATGGATCAACGTCGAATAAAGCTTGATTCTTTTGAAAATAAACAAAAAATAAACAAATTAAAAAAACTAACCTATACATTTAAGTAGAGGTAGAGTCGTGCAACGATTTAAAGTTCATTAAGTATAAGCACACATCACGTGATGTATCTTCTAAGGAAAGCTCATAAATACTAGAGATTTTGCAGAATACACTCCACGAACAGGTGCTAACGCAGACCACTCACGATGCGACATTCCGGCAACTTCACCTGCCGACTGCGTACGCGACACATTGTCGCGCAAAAAGCGTAATAGGCGTCATTACGCGCCATATAGTAATAAGACTGTTTAATTGCATGGTTTAGTGTAGTGTAGAGCGACAAAATTATAGCTTTGGGTCTGGAATTGCAGGTCGCAGCTGTTGCAGTCCAAGGTTAGGTGCATGATCATTCATCAAATGTTTTTCTTCGGGATAAAACAACATGGTTATGGTGTGTTCAGTGTTCTTTTAAGTACCTGTCATTAATGTTGACTTATCATTGTCAAAGTATAGTGTACCTGTGTACGTACGTGTATAGTGTACGTGTTTTAATTTAATTTTTTAATTTGTTTCTCATTTGCTGCTACTATTATAATTGCTATTTTTTTGTATTCGTTTTTCTTTTTCTTGTGGGCTATGAGTGTATGTCTACTCCGTGACTTCACTAAGCGGTCCCAACGGAAGACCAGGGCCGGTTCGTAAGAACTAGCATCATGCTGAGTTGGGGCCGCTTTGTGACAGATTATTTAAAATGTATTTCTTTTGTGCCTTTTGTGTTTTTTTTTTCTTTCTTTCTTTCTTTCTTTACCTAGTGTTATACATATATCTGCACTGTACTGCTGCAGGTTTGGCTGTCGCTCGTTTAATTATCTGCAATCTACAATCTTCATCGCAACCAAAATCAAACACCACAAATCACCTGTTCTTCCATAAACTACAGTTTATACTTACCAATTAAAGCAGATCCAAGATATTAAACCATAAATAATCCTCGAGAGCCGTAAAGCTTTGATGATAACCATGTACAACAAGTTATTAACATCGGCTGCATGGTTATTAAAACTGCTAGGCTCTTACCGGGCCTAAGAGCACACAAGAACCTACGGTTTTGCAGTTCATATAATAAATTATTTGAGGTCTTACTAACAGGATTTGCTAGGGGAGATATTAATAATATAAAAGACGCAATAACATTTTAATGGGTTTTATAAAGATATAGAGAAAAATGTGACTGTTTAAGATGCTATAATAGCCGTCTATTTGATCCACTATTCTTGAGCACATCTGTGAAAGCAATGTAGCCTAATGATATCATTTCACTGATATTAAAATGAAAAACTAGCAACGACCTTTATTTTCTATGAAATAAGTAATAAATATTACTGTTTTCTGCTTGTGAATATTACCAAGTAGCTAAATGTAGTCGTCAAAGATCGATTACAAAGTAGCAAACAATGACTAATCGAATTACCTCCAAACGCTGTAGAATACTTCCCACACACATTTTGATCTGGCGATAAATGCAAACAAAGAAGCGAGAATAATCGCTTGATGCGATAACGAAGTGATAGTTGTGCGATAGTCGCGCGATGCAGATGCGATTTAGAAAGTGTGAGTTCGGGTTTACAATGCAAAATATAATGAAAATCTAACGGATATGTATGTATTTAAATTATTTTTTGATCTTTTAAAATTAATCTGCTGGTGAGATGAGGAAAACTTAAAAACGAAGCTAGTAGATATAAATAGGGACGGAAATAACAAAGAATGCAAAAATAACCACTATAAAGACTAATTCGAGTTGTGTGCTTTGGGAAAAGCTAATTTTTATGATGATGATGATGATGATAATGTTAATGACGATGATGATCAAGAAGTAGTCGCGAGTGAATAGGTATCATCTAGGCAACTTTGCACCATCGTAGACTTCGTCGTCACGTTCCATCAGGAGACCGCGGAGAATCTAGACCTTACAACTTACTCTTGGAATTCGTTAGTTAATATAGAAAACTTGGAACCTCTGATAAGCGCGCGCTTAAAGTGAGCACTTAATTTTACGATCGTTACTGCTGTACAAGAAGAGCTAAAAATATGAAATCTGTTATTAAATTGCGGCACGAGCGCACAAACTTCATAAAACTTGTAATAAATGAAATCCAATCATTGAATAATTAACCTGATCATCTTCAAAATGTTGAACACAGTACACGAAATAAAGAAGCGTTTTTTAAAATCAATGAGGTTCATTATTTACTTCCTTCTATATTATTCATAAAAAATACTATTTGGGTTAACTGTTTCACAGATAATCATCAAACACTTATCGACAAAGCAAATAATTACACGTACGTGTTCAATGAATGTAAAGTCAATATTTGGCCATTACCGTCAATATGTGAATGAGAGAATAGCCTGTTAACGAAATTGGAAGTGCAATGATTGAGATTCATCAGTTTATATGTAGGTATTAGGTAGGTAGGTACCCACGACTGGAACGCGGGTCTCTTTTCACATGGAGAAGGGAAAAGAGTTTTAAGGTAAGCCTATAGTTGTGGATGTAATGTAAATAATATATTGGATGCACAAAATTGAGCAGACGAGTCCTTTTGAAAAACTACAAAGACTAGAAATAAAACTAAAAGGAAGCATCTGACAAAATAAACGATCCCAAACGAAGCACCTATACCTATCAATATCAGAAATGTCAAATGAATTAGCAAAAATTGTGACAGGTTTGCAAACGTGTTCCAGACGATTACGATTCGTTAGCGCCCATACGCTACCTTCGCTCGCAAACTAACTTTAACGGTCGTTGACGACCGGTTTGTGTGTCCAATCAGGAATCTGTGCTTTTTGTACCAGCAGGTGACACACTGATAGTAAGCGATTTACCATCACAAACACACCTGTTACCAATTTTTGAAACATTTTCAACGAGTTCTTATTTTTAATGGAAACTTCATTTATACGGCGGTAAGTATACTCTAGTCTACTAGATACAAGCCCAGATAATATAATACCCATACGACTAAGTGCGTACTTTTGGTAGCTGTATTTTTGGTGCAGATAGACATAAACGCCCATACGTTGAATACACATCATAATTATTATCATCATCATCATCATCATCATCATCATCATCATCATCATCAACAACAGCCTGAAGACGTCCACTGCTGAACATAGGCCTCCCCCAGAGAGCGCCACTTTGAGCGACTGCTCGCCTCCTGCATCCATCGGCTCCCGTGCATTCAACATATTATAAAAAACTTTTTTTTACCTTATACTCACTCTTTTACCAACAATATTGTCTACGGTCTGCACCTACTATTTCTGTATGAATGTTGTCTCAGATTAAACCCATGATGGATTGGTAAGGCGGGCTCATTGGATTGGATAGTCGCACATATACACAGAATAGATGATAGGTAGTACTAACAGAGGCACGGATTTGATTGATTGGGGGTTAAGTAATCTTTAGCGTGGGCTGGAATGGAACATTCGGATCAGGATGCTGCGTGGTGTGATAAGAACTGGGATTATACACTTGTTGGTTTTATTTTGTAACGGGAGCAGATTATATTGTTTTGACTAGAATAGAAGAACGTTGTTGTTGTTCTAAAAAACAGGAAGAAGTGGGGAGAAAACTGGGAACACAATAAAATGTTTTGGGGAGTGCTTTCTTTCATTCAATGAAAGAAAGCACTCCCTAAACAGAAGAAGAATCTTCACTAGTACTTTTAATAGTTACAATTATTAATCAAGTAAAATCAATATTATTATCAGCCGATTTTTTACCAATCTGAGTGTTTTCATCAATGGCTTTAAGACAACTAGAAATCTCAATCATAATTTATCGAGATATTGATAACATGTCGTCCGTGCATTCGCTAAATATTTCTGAAGTACGGTAAATGAAATTATAGATAAATGTATAGGTTAACCTAAAGCAGTAACAAATCTAAAATACTGAACATAGAAGAAAGTATTTTCTTCTATGTTCAGTATTTTTAAAGGTATGTTGAATTTAGTCAGATTAATCGGGCATTTCCTAGTTTATACTAATATTTTGTACACAGACTCTTTCCAGATAGAATAATAATGTAACATGTAAGATACGTGTACACAATTACATGGTCTAAGTGATGCTAACAGTTGAAGTTATGTGTTGGTCTGTGGGTCAATCAGTAAAGATAACATAAACCAAACCTATAAACTGTTAACAATTCAAAGGTCCCAATACTTTAGCAAGTGTTATTCATAAAACAGGTTCTTTTGTAGCACAGTGGGGCTATAAATGGTGATGATGTGTTCAAAAGTCGGTTACAGAGACCCATGTATTGGGTGACGACAGATAATAACGATTTGAAGACCGTTGAAGCTTTTGCTTATAGGCTATTGACCTGTACCTAAAATAATACAGACATGGTAATACTTATGTCATTTTAATTCATTTCTGATCACAAACCTTCGGTAGATAAAGCATAACAGCGCAAACCGGAATTTCATAGTTTACTTGTTAAAAAAGTTTGGTATGATTTGATTTGTGATAATTATGGTAAGCATTCACCCATCATCATCAGCCCGTAGATGTCCACTGCTGAACATAGGCCTCCCCCAGAAAGCGCCACTTTGAGCGGCTGCTCGCCTCCTGCATCCATCGGCTCCCCGCGGTTTTGACCGGGTCGTCAGTCTACCTAGTGGGGGTCTGCCTACGCTGCGCCTTCCGGTTCGTGGTCGCCACTCGAGAACCTTTCTTCCCCATCGGTTGTCAGTTGCAGAAAACATTACATTACCAAAATTCTTTAACATTCCAATCTAAATGGGAGGTTGCGCGTAAATCAGGGGTATATTCCATTTTCATTATGTTTCTGTCCGCTCCCCGATTCCCAACCCTACGAAAAAAAATCGAATTAATATTTACGCTCTCCGTCTCTATCACCTACATTCAGGATAAATGAGACAAAATGTACATTTCGAATCTTTCGAAACTCTACAGTGTAGGGTAAGTACAGACACTTACCTATGAGGCTACCATTGATCACGTATCACAGTTATACAACACGGAAACGGATCATCCCTAGCTCCTTGGGTTACCACCACGTAATACGAAGGAAATAGACGTTGCGGTCGAAATGTCACCAGATCCTGCGTCCATCATCTTACTGCGGTCAGACAACAACAATCCAACACGCTCTTGTAGCCGCAGTTAGATGGACTTGTTTTTCGTCACGTGGCTGATGTATCTCGCTACAGTAGACGTAGAAAAACGCGATGGACGTTTCTAGATAAATATAAGTAACCAAGCAAAAGATTGATATAATTTTTTTTGGTATATTTGCTTCTATGGTACTTACTTCTTCCAATACTTTTAAGCTAAATTAGACGTATAGAGTTGCTGCAAGCGGTTTAGTAATGCCCTTAGAGTATACATAAAGCCTTATTGTCTACTCTAAGGTATTGACTATTAATTCAATTTGCCTATTACTCGACAATACTTTTCAAGTTTTCAGTACCCACATTTCTTTTTTTACATCTAATGTGGTCGTTATTTAAAACTGTTATCAAGCAAAAACCGAAGTTTATTAGTTCTTACAAGTTTCTACAAAAAAAGGTCCATTGTTACCAATAGAAATAGAACATAAATAAATTAATAAATTAATAAATATGTGTGGACATTTCACACAAGGCCATCTAACCCCAAACTAAGCATAGCTTGTACTATGGGAACCAGATAACGGATATAATACTTAGATACTTTTTTGTTTGTAAATACATACATAGAATACAATATAACACCCAGACACAGAACAAACATCTATGTTCATCACACAAATGTTTGTCCTGGGTAGGAATCGAACCCACAGCCCTCAGTTCAGAAGGCAGGGTTACTACCAACTGAGCTATCGGTCTCGTCAAAATTCCCCGCCGTAAAACTTTTTTAGGGCTTACTTTTGAATGTCTAAAATTGGTAGGTATGGCTATGCTACTAGTAATCTGTTCCTATGCTGAAATTGATAAAATGGGGCCTCTATAACTCGTTTCATCGATGATCAATTTTTGGGTAAACCAGATTGGGAATAAATTAGTCGCCTACGCCAAAGTCAGTTCAATACTCAATGTAAGAAAAACTTGTTTACCGTGTTTTTGTATCCGTATTATCATAATTTATTTCCACGCCAATTTTTAAGGTTCTTGATATTTAATCATCTCCGTTCATATAAGATCAAAAATAATCTGTTGAAAAAATATAATATATGACATACTGTCCTCCTTCCATCCTCCCTACATAATAACATAATAAATGTGTAATTCTGGCGCGCTTCGGAACAGACGCATAATTATAAGATATTTAAATTATCTCATAGGTTCTATTGTTAAAAAAATATCGTAACCGCGATGCAGGACACGCGGTGTTCCATACATTCTCCGATCAGCACCATCTAGGGACAATAATTTGCAGTTGTTTGTTTGTTATTCAACAAAACCCAAAATACTGAACTGATTTTCATGCGGGTTTCACCAGTATGCTTAGAAATAACCGGCGCACAACATAGGATATATTAAAATACAAATATCATTAACTTTTTTTGCTCAAAATTACTAAATTTCATTACGGAAACAAGCGGGATTTCATACAACATGGCCGCTTCATCGTGAGTTTTTTTTTTGGCTACTGACGGTAAGTTTATGTCACAGAAATGTGTATCTGGAGGATATGACCAAAGAGTAATAGGAGTCAATTTCCGTGGTAAATATGCAATAAACAGCGTATTGAAACTATCAAAAGATCAAATTAAAAGTATTTATAGTTTTCTATTTACGCCTTTACAGATCGTTTGGGGTTTTCGGAATAAAGTGCTGCCCTTACTGCCTATCATGGTTACGTGGCTTCCGTTCTAAGGTATGGTCTTTTGCTCTGGGGAAACTCCACCGACATTACTAAAGCCTTTTTGGTTCAAAAAAGGTGTGTTAGAGCCGTAAGTGGTGTTGGTCCGCTGGATTCATGTAGGCCTCTTTTTAAAAAGCATAAGATTTTGACTTTGGCCGGCTTATACATCATGCAGATTGGAGTTTTCGTAAAAGAACACCCTGACTTGTTTGATAAAGCAGAGAACTACAAACGCTTTCAGTTTACTAGTAGAGACCCCACTAGCTTAAGGGCAGTCAGTTGTAGAACTACTCTTTATCAAAGAAACTGCAGGCTAATGGCCATAAAGGTGTTTAATAAGATACCAAGGACAATCAGGGAACTGCCATTTAAATATTTTAAAATTAAGTTGTTTAAATGGTTGTCTGAGAAATGTTTCTACAATTTAAAAGAATTTTTCGAATGTAAATTATAATAATTGGTGGTTTTAGGCTAGAATTTCAGACATTATTAATAACTAATTGAAAACATTATTTTATTTTTAGACATGTTTTATCCAAATATTATTTTATTAATTGAGTTTATTATCATTGTTATTGTTATTTGTTATTTAAACAATTTTTATTATGTTATTTACGTACTTACACTGCGTTTTACGCATTAAGTGCTGAAGTACGAGCATGAGTGTGGGCAAGGGATATAATGTGGTGAAACGTGATTTTCGGTGTTGGTTCCAAAATTCCATAGAAGCTTCTAGTAAAGCTGCCACCACTTTACTGGAGCATGACTGAGACTGGAGTATGTCTACCTGACTTAGACTGGACTATGACTATGACTTGACTTCACGTAAAATATTCTATTAACATTGATGAAAAATTACAATACTTGACACTGGCTAAATACACTATGTGTGGAGCCAAAATATAAGAAAAAAAAATACTAAAACTTCTTAGACTTTTTATGCGACTCTTAAAGCTTCACGCGATTATCACATTTAGCCAAATAAAGATTACAATATTCGAATATTTATTCAATTTTTCGATTTAAACGGTTCTGGTGGGAGGAAATTCTTTATTGCCGATCTGGTATTATTTACAAAAACGCGTTTTACCATTATACGATATACGAGGTTAAAACTATTATCGATTTGGCTTCTTCGAGAGTATTATAAAACCCATGGAGCTAATAAAAAGTGGTACTTAAAACCTTTTAATTTCGGCATTTGAAGACGCTGTGTTTATAGTATAGCCAATGATACGAAATATTGAAAAATGCACATAATTTGCTCTATTGGTAAAATGTTTTCAAAACATAGATATTATTGTATTTTAGGTACTTATTCATTTTAGGTATTGTAAGTTTACCAGCGAACATTTTTCTATAGTTAAGAAGTGACCATGATTGGAGATTTCATCAAAATTGGTCCAGGAATATCATGGATGAAATTAGAGCACCTACGCTATTTTGGAAAATATAATTAAGTCATTTCATTTTTTACTTCCTGGCACAGAATTCGCCCTATTATTTACAAGTTTTAAGATTTTTTTCAACAAAATCAGTTTTTAAAAATAATGCCATTTCTTCATTTTTATGCAATGAAGGTGTATAAAGAGTGTATAATGGGAAAACAAAGGTAGTGCGATCCTTAATAATTATGTACTGTTAATATTCGACAGTTTTTAAATTTTCTGTGTAGATCATATACTCCGATGTAAATAGCCAAATACCGATGGCAGTCACGCGTACTGTGAAAGTGGTGGGCTAAACTAAGTATAACTATTATTATAGGTAGGTAATGTAGTACACGCGTGGCAACGCCGCGGGCAGTAGCTAGTCTAATTATAAGGGTAATATAACATATATGTGCAGGATAAGTAAGTATTACTGTGCTCAACAATTATTAAGACAATGGATCGAAATAGTTATTTGAATTTGTCAAATTCAAATAACCTAATAAAGGTTTAGGAAATAATTACGGTGGTTGAGATTCGAAGTAGTTCTTGGTCATCTTGATTATTTTGAATTCTAATGCAAAGTACATTGAGTACATATAAATAGGTATATACCAGCATCAGGGTGCGGCTTGAACCGTTAAGACGCTAGCTATCAGAAAATTAGTGCAAAACAACTTTGAATACATTTTAGTTCTTACCACGCCGACACAAAGTTCACCATCATCATTATCATCAAGTATCATCGATTCTGTACTAAATGCTGTTTAATTAAAGTTATAGACTAGGTTATCAAGTTTGTCCTGATCATCCAGAACAAGGATATTTGTGTTAAATTATATTAGGTGCAGAGATCGAGTTCAATTGGTGTTATGTGTAGGTAGATCACTAGGTCTGTAGGTAAGTCTAGCTAAACTAGCCCTTTAGCATCTTAGTCGACCGCATTTTATGAAACCTTATTAACAAGTATTAACCAGTAAATGTAGAACTGAGAACCGATGGGGAAGAAATGTGCTCGAGTGGCGACCACAAACCGGAAGACGCAGCGTAAGCCGTCTCCCCGCGGTGGACCGACGATCTGTGGTGAAAACCCCGGGAGCCGATGGATACAGGAGGTGAACAAGGTCAAGGTGGCGCTCTCTGGTGGAGGCTTTTGTTCAGCAGTGGACGTCTTCAGGCTGTTGGTGATGAAGACGATGATGATCCTTCAGAGTTTTCCAAGTAAATTAATCGTATCTTAATATGTAGTTTTCCCATGGCCTGATTATGTTTACGATGTACGTTACCAACTGTAAAACACGAATAGGCCTTAATTGATGTTCTTTTTAAACTGACTCTACTGCACGTTTATGATTGGGATTTATTTTATAATCGAATTGATTTGATTAGTTTGTAGAAGTTGCGTTTAACGATGTTGAAAAGCGGATCAGTGGATTAACGAAGTTGTTGGTGTACTTACTAATAAAGTTAATGGTGTATAGAGCCATGGACGCTTAGCGGTAAGACTTGCCTTGGCCTGTTAAAGGGCTGTGGAATGCATGTGCCTATAATAATGAGAAGAAAAATACCAACATGTTTAAAAATATACCCACACAACCAGATAGAACTTATTGATTTCGTATGAACGCTGACTGTACTAACCTAGACCTAAACCTTTAACCAACTGTTTCCATACATGCAAGAGCTATGTGTGCCTAGGGCACTAAGTTCACAGTGTTACTAGCACAAGATTAGTTGCGGGTCAGGTTCTAGTTGTTGCGTGGAGACGCGATTTGAATGGCTGATGGTGGAACGAATTTATGTACTTGCGGATTCTCAAGCCCGTCTTTACTAAAGATAAAGGTGCCTAAGTTCGGTATGACCTACCTCTTGCAACGCATTTGAGTACTTCCTAGATATGTGCAAACTTAAAAGCTGTCAAACTTTAATGAAGACGGGCATCAGTGCTTCGTGTTTGATTTTTTAAATACATTTTAAACACACATGTTATATGTTTATATCTTGCTGTCAATAAAGAGTTTTTGTAATGTTTTTGTAGATACCTATACATGTGGATGTGTGAGTGTGTGTTGAAGCTCATGTCCAATTGTCCACCCACTGGGCATGCCATTATCATCATTAATTTAGACCTTGTCGCCCACTACTGCTGGGAATTATTTTTATTCTCTTAATTACACTTATAATTTTCTTATTTACTTAGGTCTTAGGTACTAAGTGCGTCCTGTGGCACTAGGTGCATCTCGTGATATTACTGCGTTCCGAAATCACATCGTTTAAATCATTTGGGGAAAATATTTATCCATGAACGCTTGTGAATAAGGGGCTTGGCAGAATCAACACGCTTATGGCAGGCGGCTTGGTGATCGCAGAACGTTTTAATTTAACGAGGAGAATTCTGCTGCAATTCTGTGGATATTCCTTTAGCCGGCTCCTACGGGAAGAGCTGAGATGTTCTTATTCTCACATTGGGAGAGACCACGCGGTCCAACAAACATACACACAAACTTTCGCATTTATATCCATAATGGATATCTGCTCGAGGCATTACGGGTTTTGCAAGTTTTGGCAGCGTATGGAGTAGAGTTGCCGCGAATAGTGTTTATAGCGAACAGTCGAATACCGATTAATCGAATAACTCGACATTACTATTCGACATAAAAAAACATTAAACACATTAAAAATATTTCTAATTTCTTCTAAGGTTGTGAGAAAAGAAAACAATAAAGTTAAAGAAATCTGTTTCATGTTGTACATACCTACATATATGTAGTAAATTTGCCTCTGTTGGATTTTAAATATTAATTAAAAAGCCTTACTAATTTAATTTCATGAATGTGATAGGCACAGGCACATATTACAGATAATAATTGATATTGTGTATTGTTTTATTAAGGAAAATAATTAAAAAACATTAGTCCTTTTGTTCGTTAAAAGTCTATTTTCCACGACTATTCGCCGAATGCCGAATAATACTAGCTATTATTCGGTATTCGACGAATATAAAAAAAATTACGAGTAATGCTGAATACCGAATAATAGCGAGTATTCGCGGCAACTCTAGTATGGAGAGCATCCGGTGATAATGATAATATTAAAATTTTCATAAAGTACTCGTATTTCCAAAGTTCAACGACCACAATAAATACATACAATAAATAAAACATAAAGCCAGTTATGGAATGTGCCATTCGTCGATAGGAGAGCGTGCTAATGCCGCCGCCGTGTAATCTGTAATCGAGCGGTCAGCCGAGGTGGTAAGTGGTGAAGTGGGTGGAATTACTTATTGATTGATGATGAGAAGGCGAGAATGAGAGCTTACAAATCTAAGTGACAAACATACATAACCTACATATATACATAACATAACCTAGAACCTTAGTTTTCTTAAAAATAATGAAATTAGTGCATGCAAGAATGAACAAATAAATAAAATGAACACCTATTTGCTTAGTTACTTTTCTCTAGTAGTTGACTAAATTTAATAATTACTATACACTATTCTTACTACTGATTAGCGGATGCCCACGCATGGCCTTTTAACACAAGTTCATGTCTCATTAAACAAGTTTAGGTACTTTAATCACGACATAGATATAATCACAATGACGCCGATGATAGAAAAGAGCCTTGCTTTTAATTATCTTTATCATCACCCTGAAAACGTCCTCTGCTGAACATGGGCGTTCCCCAGAGAGCGCTACTTTGAGCGAATGCTCGTCTCCTGCATCCATCGGCTCGTCGCGGTTTCATCAGCTAGGCGATTATTAGGCGATTATGTAACTTGATTGCAACCAATAGAAACACAAAAATGTATGGATTTGACAGTTTCAATACGCAGTTTATGTGCATAGTTACTATGAAAATTTTCATATTCGGAATGAAATTTCTCCTGTTGCATTGCTGTCAAAGTTACGTAATCACCCCACAGATCGTTGGTCCACCTAGTGGGGGGCCGGGCGGCCTAAGCTACGTCTGGCGGTTTGATTCCGGTTTTAATTGTATTCTTTAATAATTAACTACTTAGGTATAAAATAAATTCTTGTGGGTATACTTAGTTGTTGATTTATTTACTTTTCGTTGGATGCAAGAGGCGAGCAGCCGCTCAAAGTGGCGCTCTTCGGGGGAGGCCTATGTTCAGCAGTGGACGTCTTCAGGCTGATGATGATGATGAAGACGATACTGTTCGTTGAGATTTATTATGCAAAGTGAGTTTACTTTAAAATGGCCCTTATTTAATTAAAAAAAATATCAAAATAATCTAAGTTCATTTATTATCATCCTGAACATAGATTAGGTACGTAATATGTGTAACCTTTATTTGATGATTGATCGTTAAATGCGTTCACCAAAAACCAAAAACGAAGACGTTGACGCTAATTAATTTATTACCTCTACATAATTATAATCATTACAAAAACCTGATTAATTAGCAAGTGCGAAAAATCTAACTTGAATGAGCACCGAGCATCTAGCCACAGAATACACAAGCCGACGAAGGCTTGCGTGCGTGCAGTTCCATAGATTAAGTAACACTTCCAACGGTCAAGGTTCCGTTCGCTTTTTATGCGCGCGAAAGTTCAGCGCTCCTTAGTTACTGTAGCCTAATCTGTGGACCTCGCGATATGAAGGCGGGCACTATCGCATGGCAGCTCATTGTTAATCTGTGGCAATTGGCATGTTGTGATTAATGTTACATGCTTATGTTTGCCCAGTTGTGCTTGTATAGTAGGTATGGTATTATATGACTTTTGTAAAAATGTACTGTGGGCCTAGCACGAATATTTACGCGCGCGTAAGTGTAACGTTAACGTAAGCCAGTTGTATGGGATTTGATCAGCGCCTCATACAACTGCCTTACGTTAACGTTACATTTACGCGCGCGGAAATATTCGTGCTAGGCCTACTGCTTTTAATTAGAGAGTATGATTCCCACGACAGGACAAGAATTTATTTGTGCGCAGGAAAGAAAGCGCCAATACGTCTTGTGTCTGGGTGTTGTGGGACCATGGTCCTCGTAGTTCCTGGGTCCCTAGATACAGGGAATCCTAGTTAGGGTCCAGGATCTATTGGGTATTTCATCGATTTCCCTTATCGTTTTTGAATCTTTTTTGAACACACACTCTATTTATTTGAGTTTAGATTTTATATTTCAGTTCATTACATCCGAAAAATGTATTATAATGGTTAAGTATAAACGAGCAAGTTCAAAGCTTAATACGCTGTCGATAATCTTACTGCTTGGTAATATTTAAATGAAAATCGCTAAAGGCCATCAACATACAGAGATAAGAAGGAAAGTCTAAAGTCAGGGAGCCCATTAGCGAGAACATTTAGCGAGAACATCTTCCTAATTAACAATATGTTCGTAAACCAATCGAGGAAATTACTCGGAGATGCGATAACGTTACGAGAAGTCTTACTGAGTATTATTGTGGCTAGGGTATTTTTGCTTCATTATAAAACAATTACATATAGGCAAACGCAAGCAACTGTAAAATTAAAAGTATATTTAGCTATAAAAGAATTCCATGTCATTAATCAGTATTTTGAACTAAAGAGTAAGTAAATAAATAATATAAAACATAGTACCATTAAACACTAGAAGAATGTATTTAAACGAAATTATATGTCCTATAATAAATTAGTACACGATCAAGAGTGCATACTAATTAATACAAATGATAATCAAAACCGACAACATGAAAATTTAGAACAAGGTCACGAATTGTCTCAGGAGAGTATAGAACGGACAATGGTACTCCATATACAAAAGTGTGGGAACAGACTTTGGGAACCGTAGTCCGAATCCGAAACAATGGTGATAAAGTATATCACGACAAAATTAAGCATGTACCTAGGAAACTCAACATTCCTAAAGCCCCACTAAAGCTAACAACCAAAAAAAGGTAGAGAACGGTGATGGTGACAGCAAATGTATATTTGTCGATATTAAGATACTAGAATTGGCATTCGTACGAAGAGGCTTCATTAGTGACTGGCGACAAGCAAAATGAGTTTATCGTGCAGTTTCGTGTGTTAAATCTTTTAGACCCATTATTTATATCCCATTGAACGAAATGAATCGATATGTCAGCTCATTATTTATATCAAAAGAGAATATTAATAACGATTAGCCCAAATATTTGGGTGATCGAATGAAAGCAACAATGACAATAGAACTGTATGGTCATCTCTAAAGATTGATTTCTAGATCATTAGCGAAACATGACTTCAGAATGAAAACACTATTGCCTTCTATTCCAAATAGAAATTAGAATGTAGCTTATGATCGTACATCAATCTTCAACTTCGAGTTATATATAGGCATTGTATTTCAATAACGCTATAACGGTCACATCTTTTTCATTCAGCAAATCAATACACCATGATTAGTGTGTACAAAAAATTTATTACCCTGTAGTAATTGCGTATCAGGTGGTGGTGACTGTGAAGAGATATCAGTACCTACGCTGATGGCCTCAAGCCTCGATGGATCGGTTGGGGAAAACAATCTAACTGTACGAATGATTGGACCCTGGGACCTATTACAGGTTTTCTATCAGGGGTAACGGTAGTTGTAACACCACTGTGTTTTACTCTAATAGAGGGAACTTATCAGGGGCTGTACTGATTATTCTCGATGCCAATAACGAACAAGTCACGAGAACGAACGAACTGATATCAATATAATATTCTGTACATCGTGAACATTTATGAATTACCTGGAATTTAAATGACACAATAATAAAATTATGCAACTTTTATCCGAATTCTTGCAACTGAGAGCCATCGTATTATTGCATAATATTATTATACTAACATTTTTTATAAGTCTGACAAAATAATGAGTGTTCCGAAATTGTTCGAAATAACAATGTATGTAGCTATGCATGTATTGTTATTGTATGTAACATTGTAATTGCCAGCTGACCTTCAAACGCGATAACAGAGTTAACAATTTTTGTAATAAAATTAAAGCTTCCTAACTTGTAGCCCTTGTAGGTATAGTAGGTTATAGGAACCTAATACCATTATGCAGGGTTATCGAACTAGAACGGTATGATTTTACGTTATTTGTTTTGAAACAGTCTCATACTTTGTAAGCCAGTAGACTACTCTAGGTTATCCTACATGAAATTGAACTAGATGTAATTAAATACTTATATTTATACTTTAAATAATTACTAGGTGGTAGGACTTTTCTGCAAAGTTCGTCTAGGTAGGTAACACCGCTTTGCCAGTTATTCTGCCGCCAAGCATTAGTGTGCAAGCACTACTGTGTTCCGGTTTGAAGGGCATTGTAGCTAGTGAAATTACTGGGCAAATGAGACTTTATGACCTGATTACACAGTGTAGTAATCTGATTACTAGACTGTGTGATGTCTCAGGATGACGTGCGCAGTGCAGTGTCACGCGCAACTTTATACTTTAAAGTTCCGAGTGACACTGCAACTGTTATGGGCGGCCGTATTGCTTATCATCAGGTGAACGACCAGCTCGTCACGTAATTCATTCTAATAAATATAAAAAAAATAAAAATAGTTGTAAGGGTTTCGCAAGTTCATAGTTGTGGAGATGTTAGAAACGATGTCATGTTCGGGCTAGCCACGGACCCTCGGGCAAATAAACGGAAACTAGCAACCCACTTGTAATATCTTCGCAGTAACCGTAAAGACGATAGTAGCTAGAACCGCACCTCGCGCGAACATAAACGTGTACTTTAATTACGGACTACGAATCAAAATTTGACCTGGATAGAAATGGAACAGCTCGACAGGTTTCTGAGATTAGACGTCTTTATTACCATAACTGTCAATTGATTCTATAGTTTATTGCCGCCTGTAAATATAATTTTTATTATTCTGAATATCTCATTATCAACAGAGTGAAGACATCCACTGCTAAACATAGGACTCCCCCAGAGAGCGCCACCTCAAGCGGCTGCTCGCCTCCTGCATCTATCGGCTCTCCGCGGTTTTCACTACATCGTTGGTCCACCTAGTAGGGGGCCTGCCTACGCTGCGTCTTCCAGTTCGTGGTCGCCACTCGAGAACCTTTCTTCCTCATCGGTTGTCAGTTCTGCAAGCGATGTGGCCTGCCCATTGCCATTTCAAACTGAAACTTTTGAATACCTAAAATTCTGAAAAAGTTTGCAGCGATATAAGTTAACATAATGAAGAAGCATTAATTAACATCTGCTATTTTTACTTAGTAGAACCCCGTAGAACCAAAGCATTACTATTCTTTCTATTTTCTACAACAAATCCAACCGCATTTTTGCCCTAGAAAAGGAAAAGAAATATTTGACCGTTTTTGCAATCGTTTGCCGGCTGAATGAATATGTAACGTAACTGTTTTATTCAAAACTTCGTAATAATGTCATCAGCGTAGAACATGCGATGGTAATTTAGAAACCACTTAAAAGAAGCTGTTTAAAGATCATTTGGGGCAACAATTCAAGCCGTGGGAGGAAACCTTACAACTTCTGCATTGTCAATTAAAAGTTAACTCAAGTTTTAACTAAGCAATTTGTATTTGTTCATTAGTTAAATCGAATTCAGTCGACGTTATGTTCGTAAGAAAATACATGAGCTGACTATATAGATACTTGGAATTGATTTTTTAATGTAGAAACCACACGTTTATGGTTGCTAAATTTCAAAGACTATAAATTTTTATACATAGATACTTACACAGATCCATTATAGGAATTGTACACTCACATAATAATAGGATTTCAGGATTTTGTTTACCTATAGGAGCGAAAATTGAAATCTTCATGAACATAATAACAGCATCGCACGAAAAAGTGGTTCCAATGCAATAGCAAACGTTGAATAGCACTTCCATTGAAAACTCTGGTAACTCTGATAAACTCTTTTTTTTACTATAAAATTATCGTTAAGAATATCCTTGGATAATAACTCTTAACATGCTTAGTAATATTGCTGAAACACGAAACATCGCTTGTTGATTGTACCGAACACATCGCTAGACCGGAAGCCATTACAACAAGGAAGTGGTCACCGAAGCGATGGCATTACCTCATCTGCCGGCATTTAGTGGCAATGTCAAAGTTAAACAAAACAATTACAACTGAACTTGATGATTTTGCCCAAAAAACTTAACGACATGGGACTTCAACCGGCAGTTAAAACCACTTACTCATCATTTAAATTTGGCTTACTCACAAAAACAACTATTGACGACGCCAGAATCAGTCATCCAGAAAACAGGGCCTTAGAAAAAAGACAAACCTTTATGATTAAATTACTTACAAAGTATGAATTTGAATGGTGCTAGCAGATTTCCAGCCACCGAAGAAGCAGATAAGCGGGTACAGTATTCAGTGATTCTAACAAGCATCAAAGACTTTTACACTCAACATTTATGGGACGAAGATGATACGACCAGAAAATCTGTTAGTAGCACAATTTGAGGACACCAATATGGACATGTGTTGAACTTTTTGAGTTTAGATTGTATAATACTAGTCTAAGGCCTTCGTTCTCTATATTCGAGTAAAGTTCCGAGTTCAGTAACGAATTTCAGAATGTCCGAGTAGCTTTAGCCGACCCGTAAACCAGGCTGCTACTTACAGGACACATCAGCTGCCGATTAGTACGGTTAACCGACGGCTAGAGCAAAACTTGTTGCAAGCTCGCATGTGTTTGTAATTTATTATTATAGTTTGCATGCCACAAATACTGAGATCTACGGAACTAAAAAGTACCAACCCTGTTGATTACGCTACTGCTATAAAAACATCGACTATTCGTTTCAATTTCGAGATCAGATACTTATGAATATAGAAATCATTGTATTTAATTACTAAAACAGTCCGCTCAGAACCGTGGGAAGCCGATGGATACTGGAAGCTAGCAGCCGCTCAAAGTGGTGCTCTTTGGAGGAGGCCTATGTTCAGCAGTAGACGTCTTCAGGCTGATGATTGTGATGATGATGACTACTAAAAAAGTTTTTGTTCAATTATAAATGTTTAAATACTTATATATTATTATGATATTTTTGTTTTGTATTGTTTTAATTTTTATTATTGCGTCAAGATAAAACCATATTTCAGGTACCTAATAATAGGCATGTAATCTAAATTCGTATTACATTCCTCATTACATTAATTTAATTAGTTGATATCCTATTTTGTAAAGGTAAATCCTTACCTACTTACTGTTTTTAGGTAGGGAATAAATACTCTTTGAAGGGCACCTACTGCACCGCAGCATATAGCTGGCACATAAAAATGACAAAAAAAAAACAAACCCAAAATGCCGTCACTAACAGCAGTCAGGGTGACTATTGAACGAACGAAATGAACAGTTGACGTTGCTACAGATCACCCTAAATTTTTACCACTGAGTACCTGACCGAAACTCTGTTTTCGTTCGTGAAACTGGGAAGAACTACTCGCCGCCTTTACGTCCCGATCAGTATTACTCACTGGCTAAGGTAATCGTAACTTTAATCGAATATAGAGAACGAAGCGCTAAGTCCATTAATTGTTTTTGAGCAAGCATCAAAGTATACTCATATCAACAGATATTATTATGTAATATTGCGATCGTCCCATATTTTTCAGAGTATATTTTTCTAGCCGGCTATTTCGTTGTTTAATATTCATTCCGTCTGTTAAGTACCTTAAATATGGCGGCAATCTCATTGAAAGACAGTTACCGAAACCGGAAATAAACGCCGACAGACTCCAGTCCCAGCAGTTCTCTTTCACTCTGAATAAACGACTTCCCTTATTTCCTCTAAACAGGGCTATTAATTAATAGTGAAGGAAACTGATAGATAACGAAGACATTTCACTGACTGACAAGTTTATCTTGCAGATAGTTGACATTGACTGGTAGCTTGCACCTGTTTGTTTACCAGTAGCTATTAACGTTTTGGTAATGACTCGACAGTTGCCGTTGACTCGTTTCATTTCATAAGACATGCGTGTCAAGATGAGAGTAAAGACACAAACTTACATGCCCCAAACAGTCTTGGATAGAACCTCAAGTATTCCACAGCCCACGCATGTATTACACGCGTAGATGCGTAGTTTTATGATCGTTCTCACTTTCACTTGTTTTCAATAACTGAAAGTGAATTACGGCAGTTATAACTGTGTCCAATTAGTCCGTGCGTTTAATGCTGAGCTGACTTTACAGAGTCATACAACAGACGTAAGTAATATTATTTAACCTATAGATCATATTTATTCTCTGCCTATAGCGCCATGGCCATCTTACTAGCCGATCGGTAAAGTTAAGCAACGTTCGCTGCTGTCACTACTATGAAGGGTGACCGTTACAGCAAAATGTGGTATTTACAATTGAGCGCTACCGTGCTTCGGAGGGCACGTTAAGCCGTCGTCGGTCCCGGCTGTTCTTGTAAGACAACAGTCGTTAAGGCCCTGACAGGACCCAATGCGAGTACGTTTATTACAGCAGACAAACTTGAAACTTGTTTTTTTATCTCATAGGGTCACTTTATGCATAGCAAAAATATGGCGATTACGTTGCGTTGCACTTCGAGTTTTCCATTTTTCGGTACAAATAATTAGTTATAAAAGAAATAGTTATTGTTATTAAAAAATAAACATATAGACGAATGCATTGAAACATAGCTTATCAATATGATTTATTTCAATGGGGTGTCTTATTTCAATGTAACATTTTAGGACGTTTGAATGATTTTTTAGAGGTCACTTCACGATTTTTTCTATCGAGAAAACTTTTCGTAAACGTATTTCGGTTTCAACAGATGGAAAGAAGATATGACCAGTATTACCGTGCATTTTTTTCAATCCTGTAAATGGTATACGTTTTGAGATAATCACGTTCAAAATAGTCGATTTGGGAGCATTCAGCGCCTTAAGCCATGTCAGAAGCCTTTGGGCTGCCTACAACCTCTGACACCAGGGCCACTTGCCTACACGAGAAGAAGAAGAAGTGATAACTAGATAGAATTGGTTCTGTACAATCTACAGGCATATTAATGACTTGATAGTTTTCACACTAAAAGCTAATTTATAAAATAGCGGGAGTAGCGGCATATTTAAAACAAAAGCTTAATTCTCAAAAGCGACGCTCTAATAAAATTCCCATGAGCGTTGTCAAAGAGTAATTTATAGCTCAGTAAAATATATTGACGAACACAGATTTGCGGTTAAATTACCATGTAGAACACTTAAAATATTATGAGTATTTAATAGTCTGGGCATAAAAAGATTGTGGGTAGAAGGCTGGGAGAACGTTTGACGTCGGAACTTTGTTTGGAATTGTTAGGAGACAAACATACTAGTCCCCGCCCTCAGAGATGAACCCTTCGAAGGCACAATTCACAAAGTAGGTCCCGTTTTTTGGTTTTTTGTTTACACCTCGAAAACAAAGCGTCATAGGAAATTTTGTTATACTGCGTTACGAAAGCTGATAAAATTCTCTAGAATAGGCATGATAACTACTAATTAAAATGAACAAGTAAATATTACTTTCATAAAGAAGATTAAAATGAATGCAATAATTGAAAAAATAAGCAAAATCGTTAAATAAATCACGGAGTAATAAGCTTTTAAAGTTTCTATAGGAGGCATGTCCTGTCCCTTTCTCGCGAAACAGAGCGCCCCCAAAGTTCCTATGAAAAACCCACTCGTGACGTCACATGCCAAAGAGATTGTATGAAAAGCTACCACAGCTTAGTAATGAGGTACTATGAACGACCTTCCTCTGACGTCACTGGCCGTTTAACCTCTTTCTATACCGTTTTTTAAAATGCTTGTAACTTGGTCATCTTTTGAGATATTTAATTTTTGTTTTCGCAAATGTTTATCTTTTGAGGAATATTTTTAATTTATCCAAAAAAAAAATTAGTCTTCATGCCTAATATGAGTCTATACATTTTTTACTTATTCCCAATTTTATTGTTGTATAGTTGAGCCTTCGTTTGTAAATACCATTCCCAACCGCGATTTTAAATAAAATCCTAAACCAACCTTCCTGGCTGTACCTATACTTATGTACTTGGTTTAATCCTTACATTTTTAAGTAAGTACAAGGATAAATTTTGCCAAAAAGAATAATAGGTTAAGTATTTAAAAATTAGTAGTGCAATCACAGTTCCTCAATGAAACTAATACTATATAGTAAGTAACCTATATCGGTATGTTAAATCTCTAAGCATCATAAAATAGCCTACCAAAAAGGCCACCCAAGCTGCTATATTTTTCAAAGCGTCTAATAAGTTGCAGCTTGTACCGTAGAAAAGCGATAAAAATTACAATTTCATCGGTTTCTAATGGCCTGAAGACATCACATCCATCAAAGAAATGTGCATGTGCAAACTAAACTGATGCATCACTTCCAGCTTTGATAGCTAATATTTCTAGATTGAGGAAAAAGCAGGCTCGTAATTTAGGCCTACACTTGACCAAACTGAGAGACCACTTGAAATGCCACTTGACTTGCGGGATGGTATAAAATAATACAAAGACTAAGATGATAAACATACGCATTTAAGATCTTGATTCTGTTTATCCGCCTTCTTGCTTTTGATGTCTATACTTTGATAGCTCATTAGTTTGAGAGTAGTTTGCAATTCCTAATGATCCTTGCCTCCGACCCTGGCCGGAGTTAGTGCATAAACCAGTCTAACGTGATGTGTGATCATTGGCAGCTTCTATCGTGTACATTAATTAAGCCAATTACAGCTTGCTAGAGTGCCATCGATTACGCAGTGATTGGTTCAATTTTTATTACCAGACCGTTATTATGGTTACGAGCTTACGGGCTTGCAGATTATCCGGGTAATTTTTCTCAATCATTAATCTACTTTTTTATGGTAATATATCTATTCTTTTTTTAAATTTAATTCTTGACATTTGTACGAATGAGTACCTATAAAAGAAATGCGCCAAGTCATATAGCTCTAACGCTTTAACGTTTCAAAGCTTCTGCCAAGAACTAATTCACTTTCGCTAGACAATTCATATCGCAAAAAGCGGCCGAGCGAGCTGTGGGCTTCCTCCGTGGTTCCTGCACCAGCATACCCAAGTTATAACGCACCCTGCCACTTAGGTTGCCCTGCACCAAGTATGCGCTTCCATATTGGTCTGGATTGTATTTCATTCACCGCATACAGTGTGACTGAACCCACATCGCTCGCATCCTTGAGAACTGGTCGCGATTGAACAGTGTTATATAAAGCAATGTGAAATTCTTCATTTGAACACGTTTATTTCTATTAACATCGCCCCGAGTCGAGTGCTTTTTGCTCGCTTTATGATCGCGATCGGATATGACTTTTTATTTTGCTGATCGGACACCTTCGCGCCGTTTGATCGCTCGGAATTCATGTCTAGTTTCTTACCTAATGGCATTTGGAATATAGCAATAACAATAATATATTCATTTATTATTTCGTTTTAATTGCAGCGCGATAAAATGTTTTGCGATTGTTATTATAGAAAGCTGATAACTGATGATAATATTACGTCAGTGAAAGGTCATTGTAATTTCAGACACGCTTTGAATTCATTCGTCATTCTTTGATTTATTGACGACTAAAGTTTCGGATCAATTTTTTACTGTTTCGATTTTCATCTGTCTGCTGTCTGATGTTTTTTTTACAATAGTATAAGGGTCTCATCGATACGCCTGCCTGACGTAATTAGAATGGGTAATATCTTAGTATTGATGGGAAAATTAATTTGAGGCTACAGACTGTTTTTAGTTTTAGTGCATATTTACTTTATTTCAAAAATTTAAAAAGCGAGTGCTACATACTTTGTTTTCAATTCAATATTCGAGCATAGCAATGCAATAAAAACTTCATTCATTACATTCTGTCAACTGAAAGAACTTGCGCGTTGCTTACCATTCCGTGCACATCACAATGATTGATCGCTGATGGCTCAAATACAATTTTATGGGTTCAATGCGAAACTTCCTATTGGCGAGCGTTGTAAAACTAAGAAAGATTACTATACTATCTCTAGATTTATTTAAAACATTATTAATACGGTTAAAATATTGGATACAAAGATAAGATTTTTTTTATAAATCACTTCATACTTATGTTATATTTGAGATTTATTTTATTTTATTGGATAACGTTCGTGTGATGTTAAGCGACACTTTAATCTATGTTTACAAACAGGTAATTTTTCAAATACACAATTCAATAAATTTTAAAACAGTTTAATCCACTAAAACGAAAATGATAAAATTGAAGCAATTATAACGGAAGCTGAGAAAAAATAAGTATAGCACAGATGTCGATTACCGAGAAGTAAAGCCGCAGGCAAAAGCTAGCAAACAATCTTATAATGACACAGACAGAAGTGAGTTAGTTAGCATAGTGTCCCGTCGATCATGTTGATTGGCAGCAGCACACATCCCGCCGTAAGCTGAGAAATACCGTTGGGATTGGGATTGAAAACCTTGAAGGCTGCAGAGAACGCATGATATTGGTTACAGTTACAGACATAATTCTCAAGACTATTAACTATCTACCTACATACTGTGCTTCTGTTGCCTCAAGTAACAGAAGCTCACTTAAAAATTCTAAATTTCCCACAAAGGTTTCTTACATAGAACTTCATCGTCAGCTTATAAACTAGTCCATTGTGGTAGACATAAGCTTCTCCTATAAGGCACTACTGAAGTCAGTTTTCAGCTCTACTCTTCCTGCAATTTACTATACCATAGCTACCTCGTGTGTATCATCGCTCAATCTAACCACACAATTCAAATACATTGGTTCAATGTACTCACCATGGACGTGTATCCCATCCGTGATGTATACCTAACAAGAAACTATCTAAATCACTTTCATCCAGATCACTTCAATAGCTAAATCAACTAACATTGCATCGTTTCAATTTCATATTCAAGCTAAACCTATAAGGGCATTCAGCAGTCACAACACGGAAGTCAAAGCGTTATGTTCCATAAAATATATTGAGCTGGTCCACATGTCGAACAGTCGGCGCGGCGACAGAAGCCGCGGTTGTGTGGTCCCATCGTAAATCTGGATTGCTATCTTCTTGGAATAGGGACACGAGACGTTTTCCACTTACTATGTGGTTCTGATTATGTAGAACTTAATATAATATTTCTTGTTATAATTGGTAATATGTCTTTAGGAATCCAAGGCTTTTCTGGATGGTCAGGGGTCTTCGTAACTTAAAATCTTATAGTTTTAAAAGGTTTAGTTAACAAATAACTTTAAGTCTCGATGTTATGTAGCAGTCCTATGTAAATAGGGTGAATTCTGTGGTAGCAGTAATACATATTATAAATGCCTGAAACTTCGTATGCTGCTTGTCCTGGTTATAATAATTGAATGACATTTAAAGTCAGCTGCTATATAGATATATTTTATCAAACTACAAATTGAAACACGTCCTCATAAGGGCTCAAGAAAGGGCAGACATCCAATTAGTCAATTATTTGTAGAATATTAATCAGCTATGAGCGTAGAAATGTTACTAGCGTTAATGGAAAAACTATTCTAAGGAGAGCTAATAGAGAATACTGTTTTGTTATGTCAAGAGTGTAGTGCAAAGGAGTGAGAGAATAATAGAAATGATTGCCGTTTTGAGGGCTGTTCTTTATCGCCACGTGCTATAGCAATGAAATAAATGTATCATAGTTAGGCCTATTAATATGGAGTGTAGATATTTAATGAATGTTAATTAAGCCAATACTGAACTTTAATATACTTGTGTCTAAAGTTCATTAAAGGCTGATAAAAATATAAATAGGCCAATGTCAAAACCTACAACCAAAGTAACTTAATAATTCGATATCTTGCTAATGTCTTGCTAATGGAGTTTTGTTTGCGTCATTATCGGTGTGGCCAGTTTGGCGACCCCCGTTAACATGACCATCCCAAAATATTATTTTGCTACGCATTTGTGTTTTTGCGATCTTAGAAATACTTTTATAGATAGGTGCAAACAACTGCACATAGCTATAAAGGTGCCGTCAGTGTACCATCAATATTTGTACATTTACACAATAGGTACTTACGAATATTTCACAAAGATATTAAAATTCAACATACCTGTTGCTCTGACGTAACCTCTTCTCTGCTACTGTCATCTGAAACGATAAAAACATAATTATCATTTAAATGTCTGAAGTAAAATTGCATGTTTTTCTAGAAATGGCACGCGATTCGATTGCTCTCAATATTTATGACCCTGATAATAAATGAGGAATGTATTTCGCGATTTTTCTGCCCCGAAACACATCTCGATTATAGTGCGGGACATTCGAATGCTCTCCGATAGCGCCACAGTCTACTAACTGCAAACAAGCCGCGACAACTCTTGAGATGTCAGAGTCAGCTCCCATCAGAATGTCACCGGCTTGCTCGCTGGCGGGGTCGACGGCCGGTAGCCCAATTTTGTGATGCATACATTTTTTGCACGGTTGTGTAAGCACGTACGCGTGTTTAATAGGGATGAGGTTGGAATGGTGCTATGTAGAAGAATATAATTATTTATGATAGGAGATAAAGTGTAGGTATGCCTATATGCGCAAAAAATCGCACTACCGATCTGAGACAGTTACTCAAGCGAGTCTGATCAAAAAAATACAATTATTAGAGTGAAACAACCCTGCTAAGCCCATTCAAATGTAACCAAGTGATTCCAAATATAGCAATTACACACTGCTTGTTGTTTTTATTAGAGGTCACGACACGAGCGCTAAAAACAATCTTAGGTAATCATAGCAATAGCGATAAACTTTATACCCTCCACGTCGAAGTAGTTTCTTAATTTATTATAGACCACGTTCTTTTTCTCTCGTGTGGCCAAGTGGTTAACTTAAGTCTATTTTAGACGGACCGACGACGGCTCAACGTGCCCTCTAAAGCACAGTAGGGCTCAGTTGTAAATACCACTTTTTACAGCGGTTACCCATCCAAGTAGTGACTTCAGTGAACGATGCTCAACTGTACGATCATTGTTAAATGCTTTACTTATTCTCTTAAATATTTGCTAGGCGAATGAAATGTCTCCTGTTGCATCGCATTGCAGTTTGCAATCAAAGCTCCGTGATCAGATCACCCCGCTGAAAATGTCATATACCTATCTATACCTAGTACCTAACCTATAATATATTTTATAGTCTAAAGTTCTCTTAAAAAGGTAAGTAAGGTTAGTTAAATTTATCAAGACGGGATTACGCATACACTAGATTATAATTATAATCTGGAGATGGTATAGGCTCTAAACCGAAACCGGAATCGAACCGGAAGGCGCAGCGTAGGCAGACCCCCCACTAGGTGGACCGACGACCTGGTGAAAACCCCGGGGAGCCGATGGATGCAGGAGGCAAGCAGCCACTCAAAGTGGCGCTCTCTGGGGGAGGCCTATGTTCAGCAGTGGACATCTATGGGCTGATGATGAACGCTCCAATTCTCATGTTATATGTACCTTTTTGTAGTTTAAATAGTGTCTAATAAAAATATTTTAATTTTTAATTTTTTAATTTTAATGATGATCATGATGATGATGATAGGCTCTAAATGGTATAGGCTTGTCACTTCACTATTACCACAGGTCATTTCTAAGCATCGTTTATCTTATGTGGTGGTTATGTGGTTACACGTGTCAATATCTGTCCAATTAAGTGTCATTTGTTAAGACTGATTGCCAGGTTATTAAAAGTTATGGTGGAAATGTGGAAATGATGACAAACCCGCCGTAAAACCTCATCGACAGACTGTGTCTCATTGGCCACAACCACAGACGTTCAGCCATGATAAATCAACCTGAAGCTAATGGCACAGCAAATAAAGAGATTTGTTTTTAACGGGACTTGTATACATTTGTACACTTGCCGTGAGAGCGTTCACCCCTCAACTTGCGCGTGACAAACTCATCCTGCCATAATTCCTGTCATGATATAACGGCATATGACGCGATCTTCATTTTTTTTTGTCAAATAGGCAAGATGACTCAATTTTTTTTGCATAAATTAAAAATATTCCTCAAAAGATAAACATTTGTGAAAACAAAAATAAAATATCTCAAAAAACGACAAAGTTACAAGCATTTTAAAAGCCGGAATAGAAAGAGATAGCTGTGTAACGGCCAGTGACGTCAGAGCAATGTCGTCATAGTACCCCATTACTAAGCTGTGGTAGCTTTTCATACAAACTCTTTGGCATGTGACGTCACGAGTGGATTTTTCATAGTAACTGTGGGGCGCTCTGTTTCGCGAGAAAGGGACAGGAGATGCCTTCTGTAGAAACTTTAAAAGCTTATTACTCCGTGGTTTATTTACCGATTTTACATATTTTTTCAATTATTGCATTCATTTTTAATCTTCTTTATGAAAGTATTATTTACTTGTTCATTTTTAATAGTAGTCATCACGCCTATTGAATTGGTGAAGTTGTAAAGAAGACTTCACAAGAGTCAAACAAGTGTCCGTCGGTTCCACAGTCTGATTCCCTTGATTATGCAAAAAAACATGTTATACATTACTCACGCAGAATAATAAACCGTTTCAACAAATTATAGTTCAACGCCTCGTCTCGTTACCTTGATTTAGTCATTTTTGTGGCTGTTAAATTCTCTTTTTTTTGCTATATTTATTTAAATGAATTCGTGATTTTTACAAGCAGTGATCATTATAGCCGTGACTTTTAGATCCTCCAAATTTGGTAACGCGTAGGCCGATTATTGAGCGACTTAATTTAGTTGAAAAAGCTATTATGACCATAAATAAAATATACTAGAAAACTTATGTAAGGATGGTAAAAAATGACATTAATATGGAGCGAGATGACGATGGCGCGTAAGATGTAAAAAAACTGAAATGAACTCACGTATTATCGGAAGCACGTACGGGTTCCGTAGCGTAATGATGAGAATCAATTTGTGACTACCGTGAATTGAGTACCTACTACCTGCCACTTAGGTGAGGACCGCTAAAGCTTTGAACTTGGACGAGCTTAAGGCCCGGTTTCCACTAAAGCGGAGACGAGAAGAGACAAGAGGAGATTTGTTTCGAATAGCTAATCAGATTTCATTAGATCCACATCTCCTCTCCGCTTAGCTTCGGTGGAAATGGATCAAGCGGAGAGGAGATAAGATGTCTCATTTTTCTATAGAATTTTGCGCCGCGCACGAACAAATTACTCGCGAGATCAAAGAAGTGTGCGCCCGGGCAGGGCCAGACGGCGCGCGGGCGTTGCGAGGCGCACGGTAATGGGCGTAATGACACGTGACATGACGTCTTCCTTTCGTAGACAAGACAGCTCACATCTCTGCTACGCACAGCTCACGTCTCCTCTCCTCTCCGCTCTGGTGAAAAAAACCTACTACCTTCGCAGCACATCTCCTCTCATCTCCTCTCCTCTCCGCTTTGGTGGAAACCGGGTCTAAGCCTCTATCATCTTCGTTCGATTAACTATTTACAGAACCAATGATTTCTACCTGTAAGTAGCCTTTCCTTTGATATTGTAGGCGATAAAATGGCGTAGACAAAATAACAGGTATATGCTCCATTAAGTAATAATAAAATTGTAGTGATTAGCTAGCTCCGTTTTTAGAATCATAAAGCTAAAAATTGATTCATATTTTTTTCTACGTAAACAATACTGCAACTGTTATGGGCGGCCGTGTCGCTAAACATCAGGTGAACGGCTAGCTCGTCGCGTCGTTCATTCTCATAAAAAAAAATTAATACCCACTTTACTGACCATGATCGTTCCCATTTTAGCCCCGTTTCAATGTTGTATCACTCAGTGACATCATTCTTTGTTCGTAACGCCCAAGCGTATTTACTTTCAATTTTATCTAAGTCCAGGTTATTTGTTCGTGGAATTGTTTTGGTAAAATTTATTTTTCAATCATACCTTCTAATACAAATGGTTATCTAATATAATGAAACACATTATTTTTAGGGTAGGTAAATAAAATCAATGAGTCGTGATTCCGTGATTTCGTTGTTAAAGGTAGTTTTAGTTAAGACGAACTAAAATAGTCGCTAAATTCTCTACTGTTTATGGAACCTACTTTTCATCGAACACCATTTTCTTAAAAGCAAATAGGAGTTATGTTGGACCCAAAACTTCTTTACACACATATGTAAAGTTGATGACAATGAGTCATCTGTGTTTGCACAGAGTAGAAAGTAATAGTTCCTTCCTATCCTTTACAAATCTAGACTGCTGTCCAGGTCACGTTATGATATTATCTGTCGCATACACTTTATAACCACAGTTCTCAGTATCACTAATCCTTTCTTACAATCTGCCGGTTTCCCTTTAAGGACTACTATTTATCTTTATTCATCACCTTTCCACACGTGTACTGTTTGCAGTTCTTCCCGTTTACTTCAAAAAGACCGAATTCGTTTAGAGCTTTAGCGCTACAATAACTTACATATTTATCATAGACGTATAATAAAATATATGAAGTTTGATATATGTCGTTTTAATTATATTAATCGTTACTTTTATCAACAGCAATGAAAAATTGGACAGTTTCTAAATTATACACAATTCAATTATATCTGTCTCGGCAGACCTTTTGATAAAATAAACCTAGATATGCAAAAAGTATTCAAATGATAAGTGAAAGGTGTTGACTGTTGGTTCTCGCATCAAATTTCTTTTTTCACAGAAATTAGGCTTCACAGTGTCAGAACATCTGTTTCTAGCACATGTTCAACAATGTACAAATACACCTAAATTTTAAGGGTGTCATTGTGTCACAATTTTTGCATTTTGCCAAATCAAATAAGCCAGTAGATTTGTCTTAGTACGTTATCAAATGTCGTGGTCTAGATCAAACAAACGTTAAATGCATTTAGTTTGCATTGTAGATAGCTTATCATCGTATACATCTGCGGTTGATTATGAGAACGCAATTCTATACGCACCATCTCGGGTGTCAACTGGAGCACATTTCTTAAAAGGATTTTCGTTTACAGCTTCATTACAACTTTATAGATCTTTATCCTTTGCATTCGGTTATCCTTCATCATGTCAGCTGAAATTCCACTCAGTCACTCCTATTTTTCAATATAATTTTAGTCTGGTTTAGTCTTTGAATTACATTTATGCAAATAATAATAACCTATTGTTCGCGTATTATAGAGCTGGCGTCAGGGGTCTAAAGTTTCATTGCTATTATTCCGCCGGCCCATTCCACAAACTTCCTCTCCCAGTGGTCTCTCAGCATTTTGTAAGCTACTTATATTTTAAAAACAAGTTGTTTCTGTGCTAATGTTTCCAGGAGCAACAGTAGCTCGTTTGTAAACTTCGTACTAAAATGTTTCATTGTTTGAGATTAGGAATTCACCGTCACGTGAAACATTTGGAAGGAATGAAACGATTACTTGCCTATACATAAAATTACTATTTATGTAAATTAATTTGTAAAGGAAAAGTTTAAATCACAAACGGGATTAGAACCCGCATCCGTCCGTCGTCCCTTTACCTGGGATATGCTTTACTTAGGCTACCGTGATCAATGATCTTATTCCAAATTTATCCTTCACCTGTTACAACTAACTTACGGGGGTGATATGCTAAGCCGAAGCAGGCGCTACTATTTATGTACTTGAAATTGAGTTAGTGGATCGCGTGAACGGTCTGGAATTGTTTATTACAAGAAGTCGCATTTGTTATGTTTATAGACATAACTGCCGTTAAGTGTCAATAAAATTGATATCAATGTTATGTCTGTCTCACTATGTTAATAGTGTGTTGTATAAAAATCTAGATGCTAATACTGAGCACACGCACAGGCTGAGCATAATAAAATAATGCCCGGTGACCATCGACGTTAGGTACAAAAATCTGATGATATTGACACACACCAGAGATGAGAGTAGCTGTGCAGAAACTTAGAAATTTTTAATGAAGCTGACATTTAGAGGATAAGTTAAGCCTACAACAGGAGGACAAGTGAGGACTACGCGAAGGGGACAAAACATGATCCAACATAGAGTTTGTAATTTTTATACCAACAAAGTAACGACCGAAACAAAATCATTGATTGCGTATAAACCCTAAAGCCATAAAAACAGCCGTTTCGTCACTTGACCTAAATGCACACGCAACCGTTGATAGAGATAAGATTACAGTGCAAACTGACACACTGTTTGTTTGTATCGATAAGGACTCAAGGTCATTGCGGCCGCTGTATCGATTTTCCCGGGAACTTTTCCCCTCTTCCTTGTAATGTGAAACATTGCAACCTAACTTACCAGCTGTTTATGTTTCCTCCTTATGCTTTCTCGAGATTTAGTCCTGATTTTTTACTCGACTGTTTTTTTAATTGTTGTGGATTAGATTGAGGGTGGTGAGGATTCTTTTTGATCCTAGCTTCTTCTTGATTTGAGGGTCAAAAATTAATATATTAAACTAGAGGTAGCCCACGGTTTTATCCACATCTTGTATATTTTAACACCCTATTTTTGATTCGGAAGTTATTTTAGCACGTTAAATCAGTCTTGAATATCTAGGAGTATAGGAGAGTGGTTGCCAGGGGCAACAGTAGCCAATACATGTGATGCAATTTGTTATATTGTTTTATGGTAATAATAATACAGTATCGCGTGTCGATAGCCATCTTTGTTGTAGGCTCGGCTATAATATTGTTCGGTTTCATAAAAGTGATGAAAAATATTGTGTGATATTTATCTTTGAATAAACCTGACCCTTTATGCCTTTTGAACTTTAATTCAGCATATATCTAGCTGTTATAAAATTAACACCCGCCGTAACAGCTAATCCAATATAACGAGTGTATCTCGAAATGTGTTTTTTTTCCATTATATTTGGGAAAACAAACAGTATCACATTACGTAGCTTATAAATAATAATACAATTAAATACGTAGTAATCAATGTGATACCAGCACCGTTTACCCCAGAGTTAATTTTGATAACTTATGCAACTTAGTTTTAAACAATAATAACAACTCACAGGTCATACCAGCAGGTGGAAACCGTCCAAAATAAATTAAGTAATTCATCCCTTCAACTAGTCAAAAGGCGCCCTACACTACGTTTGCCAAGTCTCGACCAGTTTCTGTTACTTTGTGGCATTTACCAACAAGAGAAGATTTTTGACAATGTAGTAGAAAAATTGTCTAATTGTAGGTAATCATATCATCGCCGTTATCAGTAACAATTAGAGGCAAGCACTTGTGTCATCGCCATGTAATCTAAACCATTGAGTTTGGAGTGACACTTGTGAATGAAGCTAGCTTCTACTTAAGTAGGTGGTTTTGTTAGACCTAAATCACGTTTATGTAACGCTTCTCTATATCTATATGGTCCAAGTGCAGTGCACTTAGCAGTATTCGCGTGATGTCGAGTATCAGATGGGGATTCAAATCAAGATGGGGTGTCAGAATATCCAAACGTCAAAACAACCAAAAGTTCATGGCTTTAATGCTTTGGTGACAAATTGTCTAATTGCTTAAATGAATAGGACAAAAACCAAATAGGTTAGTATGATTGACAAAATACCACGCTGTACACACGGCAATCGCAGAAGATTTTGATGTACGGAAAAGATTCAGCATATTATTTACTAATTCACCATTCTATTCTTTATTTGAATTAATAACAACAAATGTTTTCTTCCTTATTTCTTAGCAGGAATTGCTCATTCTTGCTAAGTAATATCACCACTATACCACTACCACTCGAATGAACCGATAAAACATTCAGTAGAAGTAGAGCTAGAAGATCATCTCAAAATTACCTGAAGCGCCATTTTCATGATTTATTCATCAAACTCATTACGATTGCGGTAATGCTCGACCATTCCATTCAGTAATGGAATTATATCACTAATCAGTAAGCAATTTGGGAGATAGTTCTGCAGGAAAGTCACAGATGAGCTACTTCTATATGTACCTATACATATTTTAGATCGGTAACTATATTATCAACATTTTGAACATATAGCTTAGCTAATAAGCTATAAAAGCGAGAAGCAAAAGGAAAAGTTTATAATCTGACCAATGTTCACTCAATTCATGTTTTCTCTAGAAAACACATATCATTTACTTCAAGTATACGTTCATCAGCCTCATCTACATTGAAAATGCGATTTGCCTTCAATCTCTCCGATTTCCTAGCTTCAGTTCTCACAACACTTCCAAACATCAACGTCACATCGTCCAACTAAATCTACTAATCAACCGATTTGCACTATAATCAAATCGTCTGCGCGCGCGCTTTCCCGTCTTCGGGAGAAAGCCTTCGCCTAAAGCCTGGAGGCGCTGTGTGAAACAGTGGCTAAGTTCTTAACATAAACACAGTGTACAGTATGTACTGTACACTGTGTTTATGTTAAGAACTTATATGTACAAATTATAAGTACATCTTATAACGTCTTCTTGGTTCATACGGTACAACCTGAGTACCAGGTTGACATCTTCATCATCAATAGCCTGAAGCAGTCCACTGCTGAACAGAGGCCTCTACCAGAGAGTGCCATTTTGAGCGGCTGCACGCCTCCTGCAACCATCGGCTCCCCGCGGCATTCACCAGGTCGCCGGTCCACCTAGCTGCGTCTTCCAGGTTGACCATAACGCGATATCAAATCTTGGACCTACAAAAGTACAAAGTTACCACTTTCCAAAGGACTTTAACAATTAGGCATTATACAATGTTCAATTCAAACGCGGGCTTTGCTTTTGTTTTTATAGGTACCTATACGCATATTGCGTGTCTATAAATTACAACGTGTTCTTGGCAAAAGCGCAAGATTGCGTACTGTTTACAATTTCCAACAGCCTGTTAGAAGGCCTATATCCGAGATCTGTGACATTACAAATTAGCTTTCGACGCTTCTGCTCATTCCCATTAGAAAACACGATAGGTCACCCTGTTCAGTTTCAAGTATTACTCGAGTTTATATAGAAACCGCCGTATTTAGCTATAGGTAGCTAATACGGGCAAACTTACGTAATTATTATTAAACGAATCGAAAATGGAAGATGTGCTTCACAAAACAGGACTTATTTAGAATTCACCTCTTGCTTATTTCAATCAGCTCTAATCTTGTGTTTGCCGTAATGAGGATATCTTGACGCTTTTTAATAAAATGAGTAATCGATCATCATCATCATCATTAACAGCCTGAAGGCGTCCACTGCTGAACATAGGCCTCCCAGCGAGCGCCACTTAGAGCGGCTGCTCGCCTCCTGCATCCACCGGCTCCCCGCGGCTTTCACCAGGTCGTCGGTCCACCTAGTGGGGGCCCGGCCTACGCTGCGTCTTCCAGATCGTGGTCGCTACTCGAGAACCTTTCTTCCCCATCAGTTGTCAGTTCTACGAGCGATGTGGCCTGCCCATTGCAATTTCAACTTGCTAATCCTAAGAGTAATCGATGCTTACAGTAATTGCAAAGAAAAATAAGCCGCCCTTGTACTCCTGTTAGCGCCTGTTAGTTTCTCTCATCTTCAACGCCCTATTTGACCTCTTTGAGGGGTTCGTTTGATATTAAAAAAAAAAAACAAATATAAATAGACTGTTGATGATGATGGTGACCCTCAAAATATGAAAGCTCTTCCAAGTATACAGTAAGCTGTACGCTTCACTGTACGTCAGTCAGAAGTCAGAACGAAGTATTTTATTAATATAGAAGACAGAAGCAGATACCACAATACATTTATGCGTTGTTTACAACTAGCCGTTTTATTTATAGAAATTACGCTTTGATGTTGCAACATGGTTGACACTTTAAATGTCAAGGTTTAATGATAATGTGATAATGCTTAGATAATACTTATGTAACAATAATATTTTATTATGTCCTTTAACAAACTGATATAAACATATTCTACCATTTGTAACGTTCATGCTCGTAGAACTGATAATCGACGGGAAGAGTTCTCAAGTGAGACCACGAACTGGAAGACGTAGCGTCGGCCTGCCCCCACTAGATCGACGGACTATGCTATGATCTGGGAGTCTTCAAGTCTAGAGTGAATAGTACCCTTAGTACGAGTTCCGATAGTTTACTAAAACTTGATTCGTTTACGTTTTCTCTCATACATTTCTCTACAGCGCCCCTAGCGGACACGTCGATGAACTAAAAATGGCAGTACAAATTTTAAATGCATTCGCGTGTATTCACGTATTGGAAAACTCGTACTAGGGGTAAAGCATGCACCATCGTAGACTGCGTCATCGCTTTGCATCTGGTGAGACAGTGGTCAAATGCGATGGTTGGATTCAGGAGGCAACCAGCCGCTCGAAGTGGCGCTCTGTGGGGGAGGGCTATGTTGCTCAATATTGGACGTCTTCAAGATGCTGGCGTAGAAAGTTGGTGCTAATAGGTACCTTAACCTATACAATGAGTTTTTGCAATAGAAAACTCAAGGGTCACATTTATTGTCTATCACACAAAAGCTGTAAAATTACAACTGTGAATAAAAATTAAATTACGTCAGTGAAAATATTTTTACTTCAAAGGAGATGATTAAAAACCCCCTTTTAAAAAAATGTTGAAGTCATAAAAGACAATTTATTAAAAACAATATTTATATTGTACTTTAATAAACGATTATCGTAATGTTCGTTATCGACAGCGTGTTAATTAATAGCAATCACTGTGTTTTCACTTGATACGTGACTAATGCTCAGAATATAATTCCGATAGCATTACCAAGTTCCTGGTAATTTTACAAATCTACTGAAGAAAATACCTAAAACACACGCAAATTAACATCACAAACCGATAAAATATACTACAAAATGAACTTAGGTAACCTTTCTAAAACGAAATAAACATTTCCTAAACGTTTCAAATCACACGTCGTAATTGAAACAAACAATACAACTTTCGACAAAACATTGCTTTCGACAAACACTCGCCACATAATCTGTGAGCCGGGGGCGCTCAAACGAAAACGAAATGTTGAACAATATCTGACTGACCACTAATATAATAAGGACTTTAAGTGAAAGTGAACACACCCGCGCAAAGCAAAAAGCTTCGTATTAGTGTGAGAACCGCCAATTTCGACCACTTTGAGTTGACCTATAGGTTAATAGATTATAGCAAAGTTGACGCTAATGCAAGCATCGTACCTGTACCTAAGTCTACAACTTAAATATTATATTTTAAAACGTAAAACAAATTAATTAGAAAGTATAAGCCCGAAATTAATGTTAAAAGAAATATTTGTCTTTCAGCGAACAACGAAATTACAGTAATCTCATTGAAGATGAAAGCTTTAACATAAAAGAAGCGAAAAGGAAAACAACGTAAGTAACAAAATTCGTTCTTTCGAATTCGTATTAAAACGACTTTGAAAGTGGGTGCGTAACCACAACACTTAGCATAAACGCGTTGCCAATATTGTCCCAATCGGCTGCTAACAGTTTAGAAAGCTGGAGTATTACGATTAAGAGCAATAATTTTGAAAAGGTCGGAAAGTTCAACCTCGACAATCCACCGAGACGATGCTTCCGTGTCAGCGCGCTATAAGGCAAGATTGGCACGGGTTGTATAAAATGCGCACACGCAAGTTGCAGAAAACTGTTACTCAAAGTTACTAAACGGTGTTATGCACGAGCCTCTGTTTAAGACAGATACTAATAACAGGATAATTTTTAACAATTAATTAAATGATGTTTAACGAATGCACTTAAATCAAAGACTACGCTTACGCAACAATCATGTATTATAGACAGCGAACACTTAATTACAGAGGAGACTTAGATTAAACCTGGAATTTTGGCGTTTGATACTCAGTTGTTTTTGGCAAGAGACTGTCTGACACATAGTTATTTACGTGTAATGTCAACCACAATGGACACTTGACACATTAAATAATGGAGACATCATTTTTAATGTCACGAACTAAAGCATAATAGCTACGTCCGATTGTCCGCACTCAAGAAACTGACTCGGACGATTTAGATAGCGTCCAATAGTCTAACCATGCATTACAACAAAGAAAGTAACATTATAGTTAATCATACGGCACGAAGTATCGCTACATGTCCAATTTCACCTATTACGTGGAGTGCTCTTAAGAGAAGGTTATTTAAAAAGCTATGGTCAGAAAATTTAGTTTGATCAATATGTATCATGGTCAAGCCATTGTACTACATGTAGTAGATGGAAAAGCTGTTTTTTTTTTCAGACGGTTTTAGGCATAAAAGTATTGTATGAAACGTACGTACCTACTATCGAGTTCTCTATTTTTTCATCTTCCTCATTAGTCCATCGTCATTCTATATTAGTAGTCTTTATTAACGCCTTTGGTGAAAGTTCTCTAAGACCTTTTGTTCTTTTTTTACAGTTCCATACCAGTAAGTACTGAAACTTGAAAAAAGCTCTGCTCTGTCTGTCCCACTGTCTTTCCTTTGTCTGGCTCTCTGTCAGTTATGTCTAGTTTTTCAGGACTGAACGCCTTAACAGGGTTCAAATTAATGCCTTTATTAAATCACAACATACTTGTACCAAACTTTTCATAGGGAATATAGGACCTAATATATAATTTCATATCGCACAATTATATATTAGGTATATATAATTGTGCGATATGAAGCTGTTAAATATGGCAGTAGCTGGTAGTAATTAATTTGCCATACTGCACAATCCATCAACAAACTAACGTAATTTTCCACCCGCTTAATACTCGAGAAAACTCTACGTCAAAGAGAGCTTTGAAAGCTGCCCTAATTTTGCGAAGATGGTCGGCCCATCTGTACTGCTTCCTTACATACAAATGAAGTGGAAACTTCTGTAGTCAGATGTTTAATGAATTTGGTGTTTAATAGAACTAAATGTTTAGTTTAATCAACTTTCAATGCGGCGGACTTTAAATACCGTTTTACAGGTCCTTATTCCCAAGCTTGTTTTCTAAAAGTATAATGCTACTACATACTATACAAACACTGCAAATAATCCACTTGAAAATACGACAAATTGCAACAATTATTATATTAAATATTCTAATTTGCGTGTTTTTTAAAGTTAAGGTCTTACCACCAAGTTTTTCTTCATATATTTTTGAATCCAAGCAGTGTGTCGTTTTGTTTAAAATTTCAAATAATATTTTTTTTATATTGGGTAGCATATGTTATAGAATATTCTTAGAAAACTTTCAATTTAATTCTGAATAATATTAATACTTAAAATTTCACCCGGAATTACTTAAAAATAATTGCTAGCTATCACAATAAAATGAAACGTAATACAATTTAATAAAACTACTAACGACAAAGTGGTCAACTATTATATTCAATTATGATATTGTTATTAAGAACTGCAAATCATTAACCGATAAAAAATGACGACGTCCAAATAATTTTATAAAAGAAATTAATAAAGCATGTAAAGAGTGAAATTGAGAGTGTAACAATTATTTAACGAAAGTTATAAAAAATAATTGGCGACGTGGTGAGAGGTTGTTGCTTTATATTCACCGGCTGATAAAGAAATAGTTTCATGGTAGGTATAGCCTCTGTATTATAGTAGGCTGGACATTTTTGCCAAAACGTACTTGGTGATATTTGAGATATAGTGGTACTGGTATTCTTCATGATTTTGAACATCGAGCATGTAGGTAGAGTATTTTATATTTCTCTCTACTACTTAGAGCTGTATAATATGTAATCACATAGTCCTTGAAACAAACGAAGATATTCTACTAATAGGGAATGTGTTGTATTCTACCGGATGTTGAACCCTCCAACAACCTGCATACAACGTTACCAACTTCCTAACATTGAAAACTTTACGAGACGCTATAAGGATTCAAACTACCTTTAAAATGTTGCGATTTAAGTAGGAGAATAATAAGATACTTAATTTTATTCTTTAACTCTGATAAAGTAAATGTAAAATAATTATGCAAGTACAAGCTTTACAGCAACGAAACTAGCAATAATCTAGTATTTTAGGAGATTCAAATTTAACTTTTAAATGCAGGTAGGGTACAAACAAGTGAATTCATTGTAATTTATGCAAACCAAAGCACTTTGCGTGTTGAGAAATTAACCTAAGGAAAGCTTTTAGTTACGCTTTAACAAGAAACAGCTAAGCACAGAACCCTGTAATTCAAACAACTAATGAGATGTTCTTAACACGGATCAGAATAATTTAAAACACTGAGGGCTTTGTCTCGCAGAAAGTTTGATGGAGCGGTCAGTATAGTTTTTAAATGAATTTGATCTAAATTTAATATTTATGTATGTGCACAGCATCACAGAGTATACATCAGTGTTGCCAATCCTACCAAAAGCGATACAACAGTTGCATTACAACTTCATGATGCATCAGCGCTAACACAAACTCTTATGTTACTAGTAGAACGGGTACTTTTTTTTATTCTGTTGGGCCCAGTACTACCTACTGAATTAATGGAAATCTATACAGTATTAGAGGAAATGGTCTGAATGAAACTAATATTGTACTAATTCTTGATCCATCCCTATTTTCATGCATATGTTTTGTCAGACATCGCACTCTATTGCACTTGGCTCAATTTTTTATTAGTAAGGACTTAGATAGCTACTATTGACTAGATCACTAGATACTATTCACTATTGACTATAGCTTTTGATCCGATGTCCTATCATGTATCTATCTATCTTATACCTTTGGCATAACTCCAAATCCACAGTAACATGACACGATGAGGATAATGAAGAGGTGGAAATGGAAAGTAGATGAATAAAATAATTAAGTCAATAAATTATTATTGTTGCGTCTGTACGTCAATCTAAGATTGACACGCACGGTTGCAAAGCTTTATTTAAAAAATATTTATAAAAAGGTTACACTTGTTGCGAAGGTCTGTCTGTAGTCAACAAACATTTGAATATGTCCTCTATTGCAAAGCTTTTCACACAACATGTCATTTGATTTATGACTGTGTTTTATGCCCGTGTTAACCCAAATACCCTCCGTTTAGACAAAGCTAACGATGAAAGGTTTTCTATGCCACCTTCTGATTGGCTTCACGGTCTGAGTTAAGTGCTTGTCTAATAAATTAATGATCTAGCATAAATAATGCTGGCCTCGTAAATATTGCACTTATAGGTGTTTCATATTTTTGTTGGTTTTTAAGTAATTGACGTACTAAGTACTTTAAGCAAACTAATGTCTTGAATTTCTTGATAATATGATATGAAAAGGCTGTACAAAATTCTGCGGATATTTACTCTTCTTCATTTTCTTCATATTGTTGTTAAAAATTGCAGTTTTAGTGATATTCAGTAGCATTAGCTACATATCCAAGAGTAGCCATCTTCTTAAAAAAGCATGGCTAGAATCACGAACAAATTAACACCGTAAAATAGTATTTAAGTCATAATCTGACCGTAACAGTTGAATAATTCAGAGAAGCCTCAGGACACAATGGCACCTGCCCCCAGTCCCATGGCACCATGGGAACATTCACAGGATTGGGGAGTCACGCACCACGGGGCACCGTGGGGCATCAGCTCACGGGTTATATAGCAGCCAGTGAGTGCGATGGTGAATCATAGCGAGACGGCCTTTGTTAAAAATGAAGAGTTTCAGTGAAGCATGCGGTAAATGATGTACTTTAGATATTTGCAGAACGTTGTTCGGAGCTGCAAGACCAATAGAGACCCGACTTGGCAGTGAGAAAATATCATTGCGACTTGGTTGGTGAGTCATCAATACAATGAAACCGGGTAATCTTCACAGCAGTTACTATTTATTTCACCAGCAGGATTACAATAATACATTGCTTAACACTTCACTATTCATTCACAATTTCTTTTACACCGACTACTGTGCAACGCGATTGGCGCTCTCTGGTGATTACCGTGGGGAGCCGATGGATGCAGAAGGTGAGCAACCTCTCAAGGTGGCGCTCTATAGGGGAGGCCTATGTTCAGCAGTGGACGTCTTCGGGGTGTTGATGATGATGATGATGATGATGATGATTATGATGATCTAAGAGTTAGCACGGTATGTTTCATGTTACTATTTTTGACTGATTGCCTTCAATAATGTAATCTGGGTGCTCACAGCAATTTAATCTTCAATCAGATCGCATTTAATAGAAAGCCTAAAGTGGTTAAAGTGAGCTATCGTGTAAACGAAAACACGTTTTGGCATTGAAAAGGCGAACACACGACAACAAATTACTGAAGTAAAACTCTACCGCAGTGGGCCCGGGCCCCGGGTTTACGTGATTTATAGCAGTTTAACTGCAGCCAATGCGATAAATTTTACTTAATAACTGGTATTTGGAACACCGACCACTGACGTGCCGCGATGCGAGCTGACCGCACCACAGTGCAACAGCGCGACAGCGATCGGAATTTGGTAACAACCACTGCAATATGTACGAATAAAACAAACCTAAACAGGGCGGTTATTCTCTATGGAAACACAGATTCCACACGATTCGAAACCACGTCGTTATCGTGTCTTGTTCAAATCGTGTCACAGCGTTAGAAATACCTTCACTTTACATTAAAATTATCTTTATTTTGTATAAAATATATTGACGCAAGTGGTCATATCTTTAGACATATTGATGTTTCGCAACGCGTCTCGGTACATATGTCTTTTGGCAGTTCAAATCCCGCCAATTCCAAATTCATTTCAGGCGGTTTCGTTTTCATTTCATAGAGAATAGACTTTTGTAGATTTCTTATCTAAGACAAGGAATTCGCGTGGTTTCGAAGTAAGGAATCGATACGGAATAATGGCCCTGCAGTGATGCCTTCCATGTGAAAATGCGTTGTTTTTAGAGTTATTTTTCCATTATGGAGCACATCCTTCATTAACAATAATCTATCAGTGTAGTTACTCTCGACGATCTGGTAAAAACCGCGAGGAGCCGATTGATGAGGAGAGCAGCCACTCACTAGGCGCTCTCTAGCGGAGGCCTATTCCAGCAGTGGACATCTTGAGTCTGTTGATGATAATCAATGTACTAACTCTCAAGTATCAAGCCCACAGAGAGATTCAGTCAAATCCGAGATTTAGTTTCAAATCGTATCTACATTCAACAAAGTTTAAAATGAGATATATACATATTTCAGTGCTTGACACTACACACTTACTAAGGAAGTTAGTGTATTCTATGGAAGCTCCTTGGAAACTCATTCCAACCCAAAAACCTCTAGAATACATTAACTTTATTCTTCCTACCACACCTTTATTGGAAGATGACATTTGAAACTTTAAATCGCAAAAGAGAAACGTGGTATAGTAAACTTGAAAAGGTACATTTCGCGGGTCACCGCAAATCGGAATTCCATACAACAATGTCAAGTGTTGAGTATTGAAGATACGGGCATGAAAAGTGCCCGGAGCATGAGAGGCTGAGAGCCTCATTGGCATATGGTTACAGATACGTGGGCTATAACTAACACAACACAATAATTACACAGATAATGTTAGTAATATTTGTTCAAATAATCTTATAAAATATATGTGAAAGGTACGAGTGAAATTACCTTTTTGTTTAACACGTTCTCCACCTAAATTGTCGATACACGATAAATAACTAACGAAAAGAATAGCTTGCATTAACACATAACTTTTCAATGTCTCGTTCAATCGTATCAGATGAAAACAACGGTCCTTGATTAGTGAAAGTATCTACCGGCTTCGCTGTATACAATACCTAATCTTTTTGTACCATCTGAGTTAAGTAGGTAGTTTTTAGCTTAATTTTCATACGACAATGATGCATAGGCTTCGAATAGTAGACGGCGGGCCTCAAACCTCAACACGCGAAACGATATCGATAGCGATATCGAAACGGTATAACGGCAATGACATTGAAAATCTCGGATAGTGTAAGAGCGAGTTTCGTAATTACCACCTGTCGTCGGGCAACAGTTACTTTGACAGCTTTATAGAGAGTGCAGATAATATTAATAGATGTTGGGCGAAACAATGTTGCTTCCACTCCGTTTTTGGAGCCACATCTTGGATAATGCACTGTTTTTATTTTACGTGATGAGGTGCGCAATCCGGCAAGTTTTCGCTTGTTAATAAACACTGTGATTGGCTATTGGATTAAGACATGTAGGTATTTTAGTATTGTTTATGATCAATGATAAACAAGGTTTCATTATTTTGTGCATAATTTACACGTGCAGTAGTCAATATCAGAATTATACAAAAGCAAAACCCTGACCCCAAATTAAAGTTGTCTAATAGTACGTCCTTTGTAGACAAATCATTTGTATATTTATAAACACATTAAAGCTTGCCATAAGTATGTTGCTTACTAATCAATGCTTAGGTGATACTTTAGCCGATTTTGATTTTTGTTGATGTTTGTGGTAATAGCAACCTGTGTGCAAAATTTAATTCAAATCAGTTCTGAGTTTAGACTTGAAAGCCATACAAACAAACTGAGAACGCTTCATCAATAGTAATAAATATAGTATACGGTTCGTATATAGTAGGCACCTATATTACAAATGACAAAATGTAAAGCCATACCTACCTTTGCCACAGAGTAAATAATAGTAGTAGTACCTGCCTACCGTCACCCAAACCTGACCGGCACCAAGGGCCGTCGCACGAGCTGCTGCAGTCGAAACATAGCATCAGCACCGTTACTCTGACACCATGCGATGCCTCGAAGAAAGTAACACAAGTGGAACGAGTATCAGCTCTGTGTTAATTGAGGCTAAAGATGAGATCTTTATTAAGATGTGACAGTTGACAGTAATATGATAACGTCGCGAATGCGATGATGCTATTATAATACTAATACAGAAGAAGGTGAAGTTAAACGCGAACGCGGACATAATCTGTGTATTGACCTCAGTAAATTTAAAAATACCACCTAATCCAGGTGTGTAGCGATAGCGATATGGACAGATCTGTCTGTAGAGATATTTGAATACTTAGAAGTAAAACGGGTCATTAACGGTTGTTAAAATTACATAGCTATCATATTTGTGAAAATAGATACCTGCATTATTTATTTACAAAACGATAGTTAGCTTACAGTTTAACACCAAAACGCTCCCTATCATATATGAAGCAGCATTTTAATAACAATTATTTTTATTATTTATTATTATTATATGTTCATCACACAAATATTTGTCCTGGGTAGGAATCGGACCCACAGCCCTCAGTTCAGAAGGCAGGGCTACTACCATCTGAGCTATCGGGCATTATATTGGTTTTGTTTACCTAGGTAGTTATGAGATTTAAGAATTATCTTTAGATATTCTTGAAATATCTGTAAACGTTTTCAAAGTTTTATCACATATTTACGTAACTTACAACGTAAAACCCACACAAACCGCTTTATCAGAAAAATCAATCATTCTTGCATCTTTCTGTTTTGATATGAGGGCTGTAGTCAAATCTTTGTAGGCAAATAGATTCACATTTCGGTTACCGTGCCATGTTAGAAAAGACAATTTTTTAGAAAAAGATAAGCTGTTATTGCTTCATGTTTAAAAGTGTTCGGTAAATACAATGTAGAAGCCGGAACTTATTAAAAATGTGCAACACTAATATTTTCTTTCTTGTTTTAAATTTACATTCAACGTTAAGTAGCGAACTGAATTTATCTTTTTCTAAGCTTTAATTCAGTTTGATTATTGAGGTACGTTACGGGCTAACGAAGGCCTCTCAAAGGCTTGCTCAGAATTTCACGGCTGATTTGAGAAGCGACAAAAACAGCAGCGGCTGTTTGCGATTGATGTGGTCGGATCATCGCACTTGCGGCTTCTTTTCGTGGCGTTTGACAACATAAGATAAAACTAGCCAAAACAGTACCTACAGATGGAACAGAAATGTTCACAAACAGCATTGTTTCAAAGACAGATAGCATGTGAGCAAAGCAGTGACCAGTATATTACACAAATCGAATGTAAAAACCGCAAACATGAAGAAAAATTGATGAATGTTGCGGCTTATATTATTTAAAACCCTATTCAAAATACGGAAACTTAACCTCTGATCCAAAGCTTCAATTAAATCTGTAAAGAAAATAGAAATGACGCCAGTCATGTTACGGATTCAAAATACAAACAGAAACATTATACTTAAAAAACTAACCATCAAAGTAAAAGCACGCGACGCTAACCACGAATTTACTCGCAAAGAGACCATACCACCGTCAAAACCACAACCGTCAAAAAGCAGGGTTAGCCGTTCACGCAAGACGGCACAAGTTGGACTGGACGCCGCGGCCACTTTGCCGGTTCAACTTCACAATGCCGTAACGTCGGGATAAACAACATTGATTTTGAACTTCGAACCTGTGATACCGCCTTCCTAAAACCACAACCATCGCCGGTTAAGGGTGAGCCGTGTCACGCAAGACGGCACAAGTCGGACGATGCGACCAGCAGCGTGCGGGATAACCTTCGCGGCAACTGACGTAACGCTTGGACCTCGTAAAAAATCAAGTGACATTGGTGTTGAACTTCAAACAAGATATGGAAGAGCGAACGGATTGAAAACCTACCATACCTACCATTTGAATTAATTCAAGAGAACTAAACTATTGATAGCTGACAATCGCATCGATTAAGAAATCCCACGATTAAAAGACTAGAATGTTCCAATCCAATATATTCAGTATCATATGCAGTGTTCTTCATTAAAATCTTAACGGCGATAGATCAAAAATCTGCTTCAAAATTCTTTTAGATAGGTAAACTCTCCTGAGAGTAGGTAAGTAGAGAGTAAACAAATTCGATAAAATGGAAAAGTATTAGATGATCCTTCTGATAGTGAGTCAGTCACTGTCAGTTAAGCGATAAAGAGTACAAAGTCGATGATAACAATAGTAACAAGGTCGTATTTTCCAGTCTTCTAGAATAGTGTTTTCAATTTATCACAAACAATTTTAGAAGACAAAAGAGATAATGATTATTACTAGGTGGACCGACGATTTGGTGAAAGCTGTGGGGAGCCAATGGATGCAGGAGGCGAGCAGCCGCTCAATGTGGCGGTCTGTGAGGAGGCCTATGTTCAGCAGTGGAAATATTCATGGGCTCGATGATGATGATGATGATGATGATAATGATAATAGCCTCTATATAATCATATTCTAATTTCTTTGAAATCACCATAATATCAGATATTTTACTTTTTTTCTAGACATTCGAGTCGGTCTTCTTTGACCCTAGACCCGAAGTGTTTTGTCTGATATATTTATTTTCTTATTTTTATGCAGACCTAGGCAACTTTATTACGTTTGATAATAATAGCATCGAGAGTCAATTCAAGTTTCGATCTAGTCTCGATCGAAACTTGAATTGGATATTATTACCACGAAAATTGAGCTTCTCAGTTAGTGAATTCACAGGGCTTTTTTCGAAATGATTTTTATCTTTGCCTCGTCTAAGACACCTAAACGACACAGGCCAGGGAACAGCTGAGTCACTTAACTGAAAGCTGTCACGTCCCGAATAGTGAACAGTTTTTGCATTACGTTGCGATAGCTGATAGTAGCGTGAAACGTACTAAATGACTTGGTAAATATCGAAGAAGTTTAAATAGCGCTGCATTGGAACTCAATACATTGGGGTTTATTAAACTCTACGCATACGTATTTACAACATCTATTTTTTTATGAAACGCTCGCAGAATTGACAACTGTTGGGGAAGAAAGGTTCTCGAGTGGCGACTACGAACCGGAAGGCGCAGCGTAGATAGACCCACCACTAGGTGGACCGACGACCTGGTCAAAACCGCGGTCCGATGGATACAGGGGGCGAGCAGCCGCGCAAAGTGGCGCTTTCTGGGGGAGGCCTATGTTCAGCAGTGGACGTCTACGGGTTGTTGATGATGATGATTATTTTTTTTAATGTTGACTTGGTATTTACAATATTCCATTTATGCCCGTGATCGAATTAACGCGCATATTTCGTGTCCATGCGGTCTAAGATACACGATCTGATTCCCTTGTCACATCAGAGGTTACTCGCCTCATTGCATATTATTTGAAGACGCCGCAGACCGCAGTCACGTCGTCTAGCATCCCACGTCTTTGATCGTGTAAGATTTATGTAATTTTTTTTTTCAACTGTGACATATCTAAATTGCGCAATTTAACGTCCTGTTGATCTACACTGGTCAATATTTTTGCCGCTACCTACATTATTGTATTTCAGACGTAATCGAAATCATATGCGACTCGAATTATGTGCACTACCTTGCCGTATAGGTACTTGTAATGTTACTAATAATAAGTTTACTGAACTTACATACATATCAACCGTAAAAAAATGAAAACAGGATGATCGCAAATACTGAAAAAAGTAAACCTAATCAAGTAAGAGCTGTAAAACAATTTACAAACAGTAACTACTGCGTAGGACGAGTCGTAAAATTAATAGATGACGATAAATAAAATTTGTCTTGCTTACTGAATTGAATTATCGATACGAGAGGCCTACTTCGCACTTGAGCAATAACCCAATCGGCAATCCTGGTGCCATTCAGAAAAATGCCAAGCTACTTTATTTCAAGCTGTTATGTGCCAAATTGCTTTGACAAATGATATTCTTTTGGCAAGATAAAACACCAGTGTGTAATTTTATTGTCTTCATTAATTCGAAAATTATTCGCGCCATTAAATTGTTATCACTTGCGCGTTTGATAATACTATCAAAGAATGAACTTTCGAAATATTTGCCCTGAGGTATCACGTTTTAGGTACTTATTTTGGATTATAATGTGATGGTAATAATTACGTAGGTATACTTACTTAGTTTAGATGGCATCATCATAGTGCGAGATCCCACAGTAGGAATACCTACGTCATCGAGTACCTCAATAGGCTATCTGTAGATCGTTAACCGACACATGTAATAAAAATCAGCACCCCTATTCCCAACCTATCGGAAACGATTCGATTCGAAATCTACACTCTCCGTCTCTTTCATTCTAAATGTAGATGAAGATGGAGAGTGTAGATTTCGAATCGAAAGGTTTTCAATAGGTTAGGAATAGGGGTGCTGGTCTGCCAAATTCTGCCGGACCATAAAAATCCGAGAAAATTTTTGACGTATTTATTATTTTAAAAATTTTGTCAATGCATTTGATGTCGAATTTCCATGACCCGGCAGGACCGGAATTGGCAAACCTGATTTTTTTTTACATGTTTAAGTGTAAGCTAACGATCTAAAGCCTAATGACGTAGGTATTTGTATGTATTTGTGCTGTCATATGATAGGCCTGAAGACGCTACCAACTCTCATAGAGCACCACCTTAGTTTACTACTATTGTTTATTCTGTGGCGCCACTTTGTCCTTGGATTCATCGGCTCCCCCAGTTTGACCAGCCCGCCTATCATACGCAACACGACGACTTTTTCTCGTGAGATTCCGTGCAAGACTGAATGGTAGCGCCTTATTCAATGCGTAGCACCTAAGTATTATGTCTCATTCTAGCATAGACATATATATTAAGGACAGGCCTAATGACTGGTTATAGGTCGCTTCAAAGTGGGAGCCAACTTCACAGATTGGCATCCACTAGCGCTCAGTCTGTGATGGAAGTTAGAAGGCATCGGTCGAATGTCACAAACAAAATATGCCAAGTTGTATTGTGAAGGGTTGCACAATCTATACTCAAAAGTGCAGTAAAAAGAAAGACCAAGTTTCTTACCTCAAGTAATTCAATATTTTCAATATTACACTCTGTTTTCTAACAAAATAATCGAATTTATATTTGGTATAATCATTGTAAACATAAACATTGACAGACATAGTGGCAGCGATAGGCACCTAATTTTCTCAACTTGTCGTAGTTCACGCGAAATCTAATAGATGGCGCTGACTTTTCCCACGCCATTTTGACAAAATAAAATGTTCCTTCGGGCATATCCTGATATATAAATCTATGCATTCTAGCAACAACGACAAATTTTCTTCACACTTTGCCGCTACCATAGTCTTGGCTTGTTGTTGAGAGACCACGAAAAAAATTGTAGAGAAAATTTTGTCGCGGCGCGCATGCTAGCCGTGCAGGTCGTCGATCTACCACTACTCACCTATAGTACAATAATTATCAAAGATAAACAGGGTTATTATGGTGGGCAAATGGGCACTATAACAAAATATACAGCCAAATAAAATTCAACTCTGTTGTTAATAGATCATTAAGTAGAATTTAAATTAAATTTATTTTTATAGAGTTTTTATTGACTGTAAAATTAATTGATAAGGCAGTTTATAAAAGTTGAAATTTTAATGATGACTTGTTGAATGATACAGATAATGGAAAGTGAAGACACACTCTTGTAACATGTGTTTCAAACATCATTAAAGGAACTAATTTTTGGAGGAACCAATTTTTGTTTACTAATTTCAAAACAGGTCTATTCGTGGCCTAATTTAAATTCAGGGACAAACAAGAAACTAAGAAATATAAAAAAGCTCAAAACAATAAAATTATAATTGTGTGGACATCTCACACTGGCGTGAACTCCATCCAGCCCCAAGCCACAGATTACGGAATATTACCCATCCCTGATGTACTACGGGAACTTAGATACTTTTTGCTTGAAATGCATAGATAGAATACAATATAACACCCAGACTCAGAACAACCACCCTCAAAACCTGCCTGTCCATTGCATAAACTGTACGATACGAGAACGCTATCAAATCGAATCGATTCGGTTAGTTATCGAAAAGTTCTGAATCGCCCAACTGGATGGGAATCGAACCCACAACTAACAGTTCAGAAGGCAGAACTACTATCAACTGAGCTATCAGGCCACTCAAATACGTATACCTAAGTATAATTATATTTAAATAGTGTGTGTGTACTTAATTATTTAACGGAAGTCGTTATCTGTCAACATAAAATACTTGCACTAGATTAGATTATGATTAAAAGCAATTTATAAATAGAAGAGATTATAATCCAATAACCATCCTTCTCCATAACGGCTACGAGTAATATCTATGATAAATCCTACAGTTAAGTACCAATAACGTTAAGATTTTCGGAATGAAAACAAAAATTAAGATAAGATAAACTTTTTGTTGTTTATTTGGCGTTGCGCCGTTGTATAAATATGTACTAGACGACAACAAAACCTGTTATAAATATATTGAAAATCACATTGAATGGCAATTTGTAGCTTGTAGCGGTCACCCAGGGGAATGCTGAGCCTCCAACTGTGCCTGGTCGCGCTAGCTCCATGCCAGAAGTGCGCATCACTCAAAAGGCAGTCTGGAAGGCTCTGTGGTCCCTTGATGTGCGAAAATCGAGTAGGCCGGATGGCATCCCGGCTTTAGTACTGAAGCGTTGTGCTCCGGAGTTATCTCCCGTTCTGACACGCTTATTCTCGCTTTCCTATAGTACTGGTATTGTGCCGTCTTCCTGGAAGATAGCCAATGTCCACCCAATCCCTATAGCAATCACCTCTTTGCTCTCCAAGGTGATGGGAGTTATAAATACTCAGCTCCTAGGATACCTTGAGGACCACCAGTTGATCAGCGATCGTCAATATGGCTTTCGCCAGGGACGTTCTGCTGGTGATCTTCTTGTGTACCTCACACACCGATGGGCAGAAGCAGTTGAGAGCAGAGGTGAAGCACTTGCTGTTAGCCTTGATATCGCCAAAGCATTTGACTGGGTGTGGCATAAGGCTCTACTGGCTAAGTTACCAACTTATGGGCTGCCCGTGGGGCTTTGCAAGTGGGTGGCAAATTAAATAAATAACGCCCAAATAAATAACGCCCAACGATCACATACATAGATCCTGGACCCTAACTAGGATTCCCTGTATCTAGGGACCCAGGAACTACGAGGACCATGGTCCCACAACACCCAGACACAGAACAAGTATTTGCGCTTCTTTTTTTTTTCGGGCATAAATACTTGTTCTGTCGCGGGAATCGAACCCGCCACCTCCGGGTTATGAGCCGACCTGTGGCCTTACCGCGTAAGCCCGGTGGCAATCGTAATCGTGTGCTCTCTTGCTCGCACTCAAGGGCTTGTACATTGGCGCAAGGAGGATGGCAGGCGATGTTCATTACCAGAATGCTTACGCGGTAGGGCGGCTGCTCAACCACCACACCACGGAGGCTGTCTATAATTTTTTGAATGGTCGAAGAATTAGAGCCGTTGTTGATGGTGCCATTTCCGAGACCATGTCAATAAATGCCGGCGTACCTCAAGGTTCTGTACTATCACCCACGCTATTCATCCTGCATATTAATGATTTACTGGAATTTAACGGTCTCCATTGCTATACGGATGATAGCACGGGTGATGCTCTTTACACAGGACGTGCAAACGCCCCACGAGCAGAAGTCGAGGAAAGCAGAACACTACTTGTGTCTCAAGTCGAGCACTTGCTGAAGCAAGTCTCTGACTGCGGTGTACAAAATCTTGTACAGTTTAACCCTACTAAAACACAAGCGTGCGTGTTCACCGCTAAAAAGTCCCCGTTTACTGTAGCCCCGCTGTTTCAGAGTATTCCACTGACCTTGTCGAAGAGTGTAGGGATCTTAGGCGTTGACATTACTAACGAGGTCCAGTTTCGGAGTCATTTGGAACGCAAGGCTAGTCCTACTGCCAAAAAACTCGGTGTACTCAATAGAGCTAAGCGGTACTTCACGCCGAACCAACGTCTTTTGTTATATAAAGCCCAGGTTCTGCCGCACCTGGAGTACTGCTCTCATCTCTGGAGTGGGGCCCCGAAGTACTTACTGCATCCACTTGACTCCCTACAGCGAAGAGCCGTTAGAATTGTGAATGACCCCAAACTCACCGACAAGCTAGAGCCTTTAAGTCTACGACGAGATATCGGTTCTCTGAGTCTCTTTTACCGTTACTATCACGGGGAATGCTCTGAAGAAATCTTTAACCTCATTCCACCTTCTCGATTTTATTATCGAACTTCTCGGCAACGTGAAAAATCGCATCCGCATATTGTAGACACGTGGAAATCTCATACGACGCGATTCTTGCGCTCGTTTCTTCCACGAACCTGCAAGATGTGGAATGATCTTCCACCTGAGGTTATTCCGCATAACTACAGTATGGGGAGCTTCAAGAAAAGTGTTAAAAGAGTCCTTTCTAAGAGTAGGCAACGCACCGGCAATGCCCTTGGTGTTGCAGATGTCCATAGGCGGCGGTGACCACTTACCATCAGGTGGGCCGCCTGCTTGTTTGCCACTCATTACATAAAAAAAAAACCCATCTAACTACTTAGATGGGTTTTTTTTATTTTTATTATATGCTTACATTTGACTACTATCGCCAGTGATCGCAGCTAACACGCACTTTGAAAACGCGTCGAGGTTCGCTTTGACCATCGAGCAATTTCGAAGACTATGAGCGCTATAAGTACATATTTCAACTAGGTATGCTCTTTAGTCTGATTCTATGTCCTATCATCTTCCCCACTCAGCCACACATAGCAGCGTCTTCTTCTTTGAAGGCAAGCAAAGTCTACGTCTATTGCAAGTAATAAATAAGTAACATTGTTGCAAAACAGCGTAGGCTTCGCATAGGGGTATGTACTTATATGTAGTTCAGAGTTCGCTTTTGTCATTCCTCTGACCCCTATTAGTAATTGGACCTGAATAGAAGTGTACCTACCTAGTTCAGCACAGAGTTTAATGCACGCAATACACACACTGAGTGTGCAACACATCAAAATGTCATCTGTCCGCCCACTAAAGCAGCATGCTCCACTGAAAGATCGCATGCAATCATGATCTTTATGGGTTGTCATCGCTTCTTGAATAGTAGTATGGGTAGAGTTTATTGATCTCTTGTTTTTTTAAGACTAAGGGGACTAGAGTCGCAGAGTGTGTGCGCAGTTCGTGCTACTTTTAACTTACACTCCCTGGTCGAATCCCGCTAAGCGATTACATTGTTATATCATTTGATGCAACCCATAGAAACTTATTCTAAGCTGTATATACCTATGTATCTTTTAAAACGCAGTTTATGACATGCTAAATTACGGAAATATTACAAAATTTCCATTTTGAGTTATTAGTTACAAAATCAATAATTATCCTCCCGGTCGGCGAATGATCCATTACAAATGACTGTTGAAAATGGAAATAAGAATTATTTGGATCAAACAATCAAAACAACTTTTTAAGTTGTATGTGCGCAGTAAGCACTCGATTTTAAAACAGTGAAGGAAAATATTAAAAAAATATACTGATGCACCGATTAATAATTTATAAAACTCGTCTAAAACTGAGCATGTTGGTATTAAATTGAATACAAAAATATTTATAATTTTAGTAAAAAAAGAGTCGCATCCGCATATCATCTCAGTGCAACAAATCCTAACCAGGCAAGGTCGTTCGTCCACCTATGCTCTAGTTAGGAGAAAGGCTCCATTGTGACGCCTGCGACACTGCTGCCTATTCCATGACCACATGTACTGGCTGCCAATGCTGCCTTTAAAGGTATTATTAGCATTAGTTACAGTTCGCATTGTAAGCGTGAACTCTGAGAGATGTAATGTCGGTAATCGAGCTCGTTTGGTTAAGTAATAGAGCGGAGAGAGCTTACAAGTTGCGTCCTGTTATAGATAAGTAGGTTAGGTACTTATATCAAACAATGCATAAAGCTGATTCGCAATATCGTGGTCCTCCGGGGACGGGTGCCTCGGGATCGGGGTACCAAACTCGAAAGAAATATATGTTACGCACACCTGCTCACAGACTAACTAAGTCGGAAAAGTCTGTATATATGAAGGGCGCCTCAATATATATATATATATATATATAGGTATATGGTATACCGCAGGACATTAAAAATACGGCTTCCGATAGCGTTTTCAAATCTAAGTTAAATTAGTTGTTGGTCGACAAAGCATAACTACTCGCTGTACGAGTCCTCAAATGATAAGAATGTATAATTGATTCAGTTAACAGGACTTAGGTCATTAGTTAATAAGAGTTAATGAGGCCTACTAAGTTAGGTACCTACTTGTACAATATTACTGCTGTAAGACTTGTAAATGTTATTTTAACAATAAATTATCTGTATCTGTACTTATGGAGTAACCCGTCCCGTGAGAGAAGACTTGAAGAGCATTGACTGAAAAACCCCAAAAAGTATTCCGTTAAGGTAATTTCGAAGCAGAATACTATAAAGACCTAGAATATGAATTAAAAATAAACACTGACGATTTCATAACCAGTTTTCGTGACATTTTCCTATTAATGACTAAAACAGAGTGGCCTTACAAATAGCTTCAATGCGAAACGAAAGGTTCACATTTTTTTTCTTGAATGACTGCGTGTATGTAAATTTGCATGTCCTTGACACAGTCTCGCGCAATGTATGATATTCAATGACGGGTGGCGCACGCGGCCTTGGGCGCTCGAACGTTGCGCTCGCGCATGCCGTGGTGTTATGACACGCATACTTGATCCTTTATTTTGAATGCACTGAGAGTCATTTATATTTGTGTAGACTCTGGAATGTGTTATTGATTATTGCTAGTTTCGAAAAGTACCTATGTAAAATAATATTATAAAATAATATGCTTTTCTAAACAAGGAGTATTCGAGGACCATGTGTTAATCGCCAACCCTGACTTGTACAGCGTGGTGGATGGCTTAGCCCTATGTTCTCTCCCTGTGAAAAAAAGGCGCATCCCCAGCAATATGCTGATGATAATGAGAATAAGACCACCCAAGTGCTGTCCCCACAAATTACTCTCGTTAGCTTCGCATAAACGACCACCGCGCGCACCCTAGCATCAATGCAAATACTTACTTCCAAAAGGACGGAATAACATTTCAGAGGTAAGTAAAATAATCACAATTCACTTGTCTCTTTCACTCATTGCTGGTTACTGCAGTCGTTGTCTCTTTTCGGCGAAAACACGTGTTACTACAACTAGTGTTGTGAGTTCACTTCATTCTATCCGATACCGATTTAAAGGCTCGAACGAAACGTTGTGAAATTAAAGAGAGGGTGGTCAGTTATGGTGACACAAGTAATATGATGAGGTGGACTAGTTATTATGGCGAAGGTATTATTTTATTTTACACAGTTTTAACATGTAACATTTGTAATTAATCTTGTTTAAGGTTTCCTACTTGTCCCGAAAAGAAAACCAAATGGATAGATGCAACTGGCCGAGATGGGTGGTTCCCTACCAAAAACAGTGTCATTAGCTCAAGACATTTCACCGAAGACTGTTTTCATACAATGAAAAATCACCGTCATGTCATGAATTCTGCCGTTCCAACATTATATTTATTGTTTACCGATTTTGGTACGTTTAATAACCTCACCTTCTAAGTCTACTAACACAATTTTTTTTATAACAGAGAAGTTATTCAATATTAACAATATAATTTCAGGCACCCACACAACAACTATAGAAGCGGATGCTGAAAATATCTTCAACGTACTAAAACTCAATTACCTAGCTCATCTTGTATGGAATTGGTATGATTTCAAAACTATACTGTTACTAGTTTTTAAGTAATCTTATAAAAAAAATGGTATATGTCGGTATAAATAGTCTTCTGCTAACCAAACTAGCACACAAATAACTTGTTGTTTTGTGATTTCATATCCCATTAAATGTGTCTTCGCAAGACACTCAGACGGACAGACACTCGATATCTGAAAATACGCCACTGGTAAGGGAAATTCGATCTGGTTCTCCAATAGCTGACGCTTCTTCCGAATACGACAGCCCGGTCCTGTCTAAAAACGCCTGTTTAGAAGAATAATGGAACCAAGCAACATTGTGAAGACAAAAACAAAAAATTAAGACAATTCCGCGACCTTAACAGACGATAAAAAAAATTGTTTTATTAAAATCGCATACTGGATTCGGTAGAGTAAAACGCCACAAGTGCTACGTGGAAAATGAACTATAGTACGGAAAAATTTCATCAGCACTTAATAGCACTGATGTTATTATTACACTTGCTTGACATATTTAGAACGACAATAAACAAGCAACAATGACAACACAAGCTTAGCTCTTTTATAACCAAAATCTGATTTATTCCTTAGATAACTAATATGTTTTATAGGCCCCATTCTTGCTCTACATTTTGTATGAGATCAGTAAATAAATGATGAACGCTTTGAGTAAGTATAACAATAAAAGGAGAATCTTAAAGGACTATTCTCCGAAGTATAAACGTCACGTCCAAAAATATCTCACGGTCAGATTCTATCCTTGCGCTTTTAGGGGTTACGGGCCTTCCCACAATAAATAAAATTGACATTTACAACCCAGTAAAACTGTTTACCTACCTACCCACACAGATAACAGATTTGACAGTATTATTCACAGCACAATAGATCTGACTAACAGAGTCAGAACAAAAGGAAGTGAACCCATAAAACGGCCATAGTCTCGCCCACTTGCTTTGCCAACTTTTGGAACTTTTAAATTACTAGTCATTATTACGTAAAAGGGTGAATACCGCGAAAGGAAACGAACAGTTGTATCTGATTTCCATCTCTTGCTCAGACAGTTTTAGATAGTTAGCGTGCGGGTTTTACAAGTTTATCTGAGATCTAGTAGATTCGTCGTGGTTCAGATTCGCACCTATCATTGTATTTCCCACGGATGTGAATTCGCTTGTTACGTCTATCTCGTAACAGCGAAAGAAAAGAGTTGTAAACCACGCGGCTGAATTAGGAATGGGCAATTGTGCATGGTCGATAGACTCGATAAATTATCCAGTGCCCATACCGAAGATCGCATCGCTTGTTTTTTGTTTCGCCAGTTTCGTTGAGTTCATCAGATATTTCGGCTAAATTGGGAAAATTGGTTTACAATTGATAAATACGTACGTTAAATTAAAACTTAATTTGCGGCTGAGTCTTGAGACGAATTTTGTGCGCCATCGATCTGTGGCTTTTAACTCATTTCCAAGTGGCTTAATACAAATACGGTAATGTCCCGTCATTAACTTGATATTGACATGGTTTGTACTATTTTAAATATTTTTAGATAAATAATTACTGTTTTAGTGCATAACATAAATTATTATCTTCACTTGAGATATAATATTATACTTAGACCACGATCCCAGTATAATTATGTTAAATATTGTAAGTAACAATTAATATTGATTAAAATATTATAATTATCATATCATGGGATGAAGCAATTGTAAACCTATGAATGGCAAAAATAATGCTTACAAGTAACATAAAGATTTATACCAAAGGCCATTTAATATCAGAAAATACATGTAGATACTATCAACACAGCTAAAGATATATATTTTTAAATCCAGAAATGGAAAGTTGAACAATTTTCCAATTTATTGCAGAATTGTACTTATAGTCACAAACTAACGTGTTCCAGTAATTCGCAATAAAATTTATAATTCAATAAAACATCCGTCACGTAGTGATGGGAAACGCACTCATTACGGCATACAATTTCCGAACGAGAGATCGACTCAATAAAAATGTCATTGTTACCATTCGGAACATCACTCATTTTAACTCGGGTATTGAGAAAGAGCACGCTCGTGGCTCATCAATTTATATAAATGCCTCATTACATAGCGTACACAAATACTTACGTAAGGTCCGGTTCGATGCACCGGTTCCCAAGTGCAGGGTGTAATTTTTTAATTCTGATGCATGGCCGGTGCATCTCGCATATTACAACGAATTACTTAATAATGTATTGATGATCACGTTTAAAAATGTTTGTTGAGCAACATACAGTGGGATGTGAAAGTTGGACCGTTTATGCCTAATACGTCAAATCGAGACGATATTGCGACATAACGATTATAATATTATTCATATTTATATCGCTGTTATATTGCTCGATTAAACGAAATATTATTGCGCAATGAAATTGTTCAGCTTCAAATGATTTTTTACATAATATATTGCATTTTTATTGAAAGAAATTGCACAATTTATTTAAAGGTATATTGTTTGCTATGATAACAATATTAAATCGTAGTGAATAACTGTAAGTTGTTGAATAACTGTTTATTATATTACGCGTTTTGCTACGTTTCTTTAATTTCCCTAGGGATTGCCCGCCAGTGGTGCACAATATACTTATTATTACTTTGTTACATGTGGGAACAAAACATTTCTAATTATCATTCTGTGCGAATGAAACCTGCATGTTAAATGTTATCATATGTTATGAAGTCATAGAAGTTGTTTAGGTATGTTTGACCATCAAAAGAGATATAAAGTGGGATTTACCTAAGTTTTACACTGTACATTAATATTTAACTTTGAATTTATAAAAAACTGGAAAATCATCTGTATTTGTTCCACATTTAAAATTTGTTATTTAGTACCATATTTCAACGCATTTATATAATTTATTTAATTTACTTAATTAATATTACAGACTATAATCACACAATTTATCTAATAAATTACTAGCGTCATCGTATTACAAGACATAATAAATTGATTGTTTATAATTCAATGCAGTCCGATTAACGATTATTGTAAAATCTATTAAAACAAGATGCCGCGTACAGAGAAGCCAGTGAACTTCACCTAGCTATGCCCATTAATATTACTCCGAATGGTAATATCTATGTTTGATAACAGTGCTTAATTTTAATGGTATTCGTAATCTGTGTGCATATTATAAACGTGTCGATTTAAAAGAAAGTTACATCTTAACTGCAATCGTAACTTTATATCGATTTGAATTGAAAGCATTCAATCACTATTTTGTGGACGAAACGAATTTTAGCATTACCGAAACTAAAGTAATAAACCTACGTAATCGCTGTTGGAATGTTTACGAACGAAAAAGTGTTTATTGTTTTATGTAAATATACAATTTGCTTTTCAATGTATTAAAAAATTAACGCTTTCATCATTTCTAGATATCAAATAAATGTCAAGGAGCATATTAATTAGCGCTAATAAGCATTGAAATAAAACAAGAGAAGCAAGAATTTTTACAAAACTGTCATGCGTAGATCTTATGTAGCGCACATCGTAGCGCGTAGCATTTCGTAGCCAACAATCGCACACTATCAATTTTTTGCACATATTTTGCCCCCAAAATTAAAATAAATCAATAGAGTACTATTTTAATAAACTTAATTTAAATCTAATAAAACTAGTTATAATGAACTTCAATTTAATTTGGGCAAGCGAATCATCGTAAGCAATTAAATAAGAATTATTTTCAGGTCAAACGTAGCATAATATGCGATTATTTATTTACCAATAGAATAATACGCTAGCTTTGGTTTTCTTTGTTAAGTATTAGCAACAGATTTTTCAGCATTGTAAAGGAGTTTTATAATCTGCATTATCTTTATCGAAGGTCTTCTGTTATCAATGGATAATGACGCAAACAGGGAAGCAGTGTGACGACCGCTGGTGTTACACAAAGGCCAGTCGATTTGTAGTAATAATCTCCGTAGTTTTTATTCAATTAAATGACAGTTCGACCAGGTCACTGACCTGATATACTTGACCTGTAAAATCTCTAAGTTTACATTTTCATCTCTTTGAAAATGAAGTTCGAAAATAGATTTCAAACAAAAATTTGAGATGACGAGAAAATTACAACAAAGTATTTAATTATGCTAAAGGCGTGATGCCCAACACCTCCACCAGCCTCTTATTGTGACCCGGGCTTAACAATAGTTACAATAAAATAATAGTAAAATATATTAAGGGCATTTAAGGTCACGCGACACCCGCTTAGGGCTCGTTCACACGCGATATTCTAGTTCTCAAGAGCCCGACCAATTTTAGGTGTGGCAAGTGAGGTGGTAAGCGCAGTGTTTCGAAATTTTACTTTATTTGATTAGGTAATTGACCACATTTCGGGAAAACAAACCAATTTACAACTAATTAATGATCTGCTAAAAATGTAAACACACGCCTTAGACATTCGTAACAGTATGGGAAGTTGCCATACGTTAAATTGCCAACCTTGCACTCTTTATCAATTAATTACTGCATTATGACATCTTAATTTTGAATGCCTGCATTTTGTAGCACTGCGGTAAAACTTGTAAGTAGAAAGAAAATATCGCATAAAAAGAAACAAAAATGCCTTAATACGAGAAACATCATTAGAAAATCGAAATACGAAACGCACATAAAATGAAATTTGATCATTAGCAGGGAGAGATCCACTGCCGAACCTAGGCCTCAATCAAAACCCTCATACCTACTTGGACTTACGCAGTAACTATTACGCACGCACAAGCGCGGTAAGCGCTTTACCAAACCTTATTCGTACAAACAGCGAACGTCGGACTACATGTTAGTCGGACTAGATGGAATAACCAATAAAAATCGGTTAACTCATGCGTGACTTCGTAGTTCATCTTAAATACACAATGAAACAGGAATACCTACCTAGTTTTTAGCGGAGTTGCACCTCAGTTGCACTAAATCTGTTTCATTTTGTATACTTATAATATAGTTTTCTATCCTAGGTAAATAGCTTCTATGTTGTCCCATGCTATTAATACCTGGCTTTCAGATGCTTGTTATTCTTTTCAACCACATGTTGCGTACGAATACAGGTACGCTAAAAAAACTCCTAAAATACTACACCTTCCCCCTCACGCAATCTGGCTTAAAATATCCGCAGGGCATGACGTCAGGACACTCAGCCGTGACGTCACACAAGATGCCACATTGCCACATACATTACGTGCCAGAAGGCAAACTTAAAATAAAACGCGCAAATAATAATCTAAAGTTAGTTATTTGGCTGGTCTATCTGGAAGACATATTATTTCCCGCCCGGTGACGCTGTAAAGGTCGGCAGATACCAACAGCATTAGCCCGTTCAAAAAATAACCCTATGTGCGCAGCTATTCGACTGTTATGGAGTGTTTATTAGTAAGGCCCTACATTTATAGATCAACAGCATAAATAGTCCGAATTAACTAATGCTAGATAACGCATGAGCTCCCTTACTATCTGTTCGGTAATGTGTCATTCTACCGTACTACTCCCGATCGATCGCGTGACCTTGGCCAGCCCCACGCCTCGTGAAGCACCCATACGATCTACCTGTTGTTGGCCACACCATGCCTTGTATTGATCATTCTGGACTACTTCACTAATTTCATCGTACGTGCCAGACTACCACCTACAGATATTATATTAGTAGAATTCATATACTTCTACTTAATTAATTCTTATGCTGCAACAAGTTTCAACACAGAAATAGCACTATAATACATATTAGGTATGTATAAGCCGAATTATTCGGTTTTAAATGTCATTTTATTTTTGTCTTCTTATATTTTTATACATGAAGTTTTTTATCATGAATTCGGGTTTTAAATTGCACTCCTTACATTGATGATGATGATCAATAAGTAGGTAGGTCACTAATGAATAAAAATTTAAGAAAGTACTCTTATTTCGTTTACATCGATTTGAGACATAAAAACAACACTATTGCCTACTCATCGCATTTTATGAAGTTAAGAATAAAGTTGAAGGTTTCATATTTCATAGATAAAGCAGCACCATAAATAAATATTATTCTTTAACACATCCTCGAAACAGCTGGCTGCGCAGATATGTTCCATTGCAATTATGCTGCCGTATCGATCCGCGATGACCTTCGTAACATGGAGAAGGAAGGAAGTCGACACCTTCTTAGTAACAGTAGTACTACAATGTATTCTGTGGTAACAGCATTGTGGGTATACGGGTGGTACGCTGGTATGCTTTGACTTGTTTAAAACCTATTAAATCAAGTATTTTTTTGTAATCAAGTGACGCGTTACCTAAGTATAAATAACAGTAGCAACTACGGATTCCTGCGCGCCTCATCATCATCAAAAGCCTGAAGACGTCCACTGCTGAACATAGGCCTCCCCTAGAGAGCACCACTTTGAGCGGCTGCTCGTCTCCTGCATCCATCATGCAGAACGTCTTTCCACCTGGTGGGAAGCAGCCTACGCTGCGCCTTCCGGTTCGTGGTGTGCACTCGAGAACCTTTCTTCCCTTCCCCATCGGTTATCAGTTCTACGAGCGATGTGCCATTTCAACTGACTAATTCTAAGTGGCTATATCGGTCACTTTAGTTCTCTTGCGGGTCTCCTCATTTAGGATCATATCTCGCAGGGAAGCACCGAGCATAGCTCTGTCCATAGCTCGTTGCGCGACTGAGCTTTCTAATGAGGCCAACAGTAAGAAACCTCGTCTCCGTTTCATAAGTCTTCACTGGCAACACACTCTGACTGAAAACCTATTTTCGCTTTAACCAATTATATTTCAGTTAGTACAACGTGAGTTCACGAAACCAAACTCACCTGATTTCACCTCGCCGCCGCAAGTAAACCGTGAAGATGCATCATTGAGACAATGCGCATCCCCTCGGAGGCTGCGATTGTGCTCTCTGAATGAACCTTTGTCTGCAGTTAAGTAATAACGACTTGTTGCGTTTGTTTTGTTATCGCTCATCTGACAGGTTCCTTTGTGGGGTTGTTGATGCAGGACGAACTTCACGGTGGTATGAGCACGATACATGAGAATCTATAATTATGCAAGTAGAACCTATACATTTATACTTAAATACAAATACAAATGTTTATTGCGTTCCATAATGTAACATTAGATAGTGTTGTAGTTAAGTACTGTGCAAAGTGTTACACAGATCATTCTTTGAAAAATCTTTGATCTCCTTTCGGTCTGGGATCACCAAGACACTGTGAAACGCGCCCAGTATTTATGGCAAAACCCATTCCTCCCTATGATAAGCATCCATAAAGTCGCACTTTATGGGAAATTGGGAACTCATAATTATGTTCGCTAAAGGGAAGCCTATGTTCATGTTCAGCCAGTGGACGTCTTTCGACTGATGATGTGCGATGTGATGTGAGAAACATTTGGATGTTCCAAATTGGAATCATACGTTGGTTCCAATTTGGAACATCCAAAGTTATTATTAAGAAGTTTATTTAACAAGCCATGTAAGGTAATCGTATCGAAATTATTGAAAGGTTAAATCAACAACAGTCAACATTTCCAATTTCAATAGCCAAACCAATTTCAATTTTGATAAAATCTGGCATGAACAAGTGCAATCACTTTGAGCTAGGTACAGTTTCTTCGGTACCTGTAGGTCTGTAAGTTTAAGATTATGACGGAGAATTTACGAAAACTTTTAAGATTAATTTACAGCTTAGACCTTGGGAAATATTAAAATTTAAATACAGGTAAGTAATAAGATGGATTATGGATGTTAGTAGTTCCATTAATCTACGTCAAGAGAATACGTAACCCGTGGAAGCTGCGCTATTGTTTCGCCAACTATCTCTTAGCCTGCATTGAATCAGCATTGTTCTCATTTGTAGAAAAAAGCTATCTTGAAATTGATACAACACCGTTGAAGGTATCTTTTAACCCACCTATTTGAAAAAGAGAGGATCGAGTCGTAATGTGTCGTGTATTTGAAAATAATTTGAGTGATTTTATGTTTAATCAATAAATTGGGAACTCTGATGGTGGACGATGGTTTAGTAATTTAAATAAGAAACGTAATCCGGTACTTAATTAGACAGCCTCCGTGGTGTGGTGCCTGAGCTGGTCGGCTCATAACACGGAGGCGGCGGGTTCGATTCCCGCAAAAGGCAATGTGGAAATAAAAGCGCAAATACTTGTTCTGTGTCTGGTTGTTATGAAGCCATGGTGCTCATAGTTCCTGGCTCCCTAGATACACAGAATCCTAGATAGGGTCAAGGATCTATCTATGTGATCGTTGGGCATTATGTATTTAATTTATTTAACTAAGTCTGTGATACCCATAGACTTATGTAATAGGGTGAATTCTGTGGTGATACCTAAGAAACTGATATCGTCCAAACCACTTAGCAGATTAATTTGTAAAGGAAAAATTAGAATCACGAGCGGGGATTGAAGCCGCATCCATCCATCCCTCAAGCCGGGATATGCTTTACTTAAGCTACCGTGACAAGTGGTCTCATGTCCGAATTTTTCCTTCACCTTATACAACCAACTTACTTAAATTCGGACATGAGACCACTTGTCACGGTAGCTTAAGTAAATAATATCCCGGCTTGAGGGATGGATGGATGCGGGTTCAATCCCCGCTCGTGATCCTAATTTTTCCTTTACTAATTAATCTGTAGATTACACTGAGCAGGCGAAACTGCTATAAAAAATCATAAATACCAAACTACTTGGTTTGCATTTAAAAACTTTGGTGGAGGTGCAAAATCGATTACGAATCGCGCGATAGCCATCAAGTTGTCAAGCTTTTTGGCAATCGTTAATGGTAGAATAAGTATTTGATTCTTGTCTAGTTTTGAGTCGAAGCTTCTGCAAACAATTGCTATCAAGAGATAAGAAGGCTATATGCTGATGAAAAACTCGTAAAAGAGGCTTCTTGCATACACACAACACCTCAAAAGTGCCTGCTAGCCGAAGTAGGTTCAAGTGAAGCGCCAGTGTGAGGTCTGGGGTCAGGTCACGAGAATCGTGCGTCCACGATCGTCACACAACGACATGAATAATGTCTTTATTACAATGAACAGCGCCAACTTTCTACGAAGAATACTAATTTATTTAAACTAAAGATACTAAGTAGGTAAGTACGTAAAGAAGGTTCTCGTAAGTTTTTGAGACTGCATAGAACTGTCCATTTACGATCATCATCATCATCATCAGCCTGAAGACGTCCACTGCTGAACATATGCCTTCCCCACAGAGCGCCCCTTTGAGCGGTTTTTTTGTAAGGCAACAGGCCCGCCCGCATTTGACCGCAATCTCTGCTGATGGAAAGTGACGATGCACGTCCATCCTGCATCCATCAGCTCCCGTGGTTTTAACCAGATCCCAAACCTTTAAATATTATCTACATTTATACATTCTCACTCCATAAAGCAATAGGTAACTTATTAATTCATGAAAACATTCATTGATTCCTAACAAAATAATCTGAGTGTTAAGGCTAGCGTGAACGTAAGGGTACCAGCTATCCTTCTAGGCAAGCTTGCTCCATCGTCGACCGCGTCGTCACACACCATCAGGTGAGACTGTATTCAAATAAAAACCTATCTATGATAAATAATAAAATAAAAATCAGGATAAGCAGCAGACATACTAGACTACATCCAGATTGCTGACTCATTAAAATAAATCCACAGAACCAACAACACTAATATTTAGCAATATTTCCTTTTAATTTGGGTAATGAAACTTGGCACCGGTATGTTGGTAATCTGACGGGCCCAATAGCTCAGTTGGTAGTATCCCTGCCTTCTGAACTGAGGGCTGTGGGTTCGATTCCTACCCAGGATAAACATTTGTGTGATGAACATGGATGTTTTTTCTGTGTCTGGGTGTCATATTGTATTCTATGTAACAAACAAAAAAGTGTATAATAAGTATTGTATCAGTTATCTGGTTCCCATAGTACAAGCTATGCTTAGTTTGGGGCCAGATGGCGCTGTGTGAAATGTCCACACATAATTATTTATTTATTATTATTTATCTTAATAAATATTTCATCAGTGTGTCTATCCCATAAAACGGACTATTTGCCGAACCATCAAGGAACACGCTAACTCAACATGCAGCCCGACTCATACCTAATACTCGAGAAGCGACAATCACAGCACAGGCATAATGTTTCTGTCGTAATATTTATTTCCGCCGCTTATCCAGCCCAGCATCGCTACTTTGTAAATACTTGGTGAAAAAGCAAACATCTAGGTGTCATTCACTCCGTACTCCGTAGATAAACTACCTGCGGAACCCACGGCTTCCGAGAAAATGTTCAGGTAAATGAAGGCATTGCACGTATCTCAATGAAGGAAGGTTTAAAATAGGTAGGTACTCATTTGAGAAAAAAGTCCAGAAAGATCGAATCGATCGTATTGTTTGTAAAGTTTTTGTGATCGGAAGCCGTTCTGTGAAAGGCGCAGTCTATTTATATTGGAGTTTTAAAGGATTCCTATGTAAATTGGTTTCATTCGCCACGGAGTCAAAGAAACCGCTGGAGATTTTTTACTTAGAAGAATGCTATGATTTATTAGCGATAAAAGACATGAAATAAATTGATCTGAAGATATATGAAAGGCATAAGTAAGGTATCGGTTTTGTGAAGACTTTTTCAAAAGACAATTTGCCTACTTTACAAAAATTTAAGGTCACCATGCTGTTTAACGGCTATTTTTGTCAAAATTATAGTAGACCGGTTATAAATGGAAATATCTAGTCCAAAAGATCGACTACCGATATACAGTTACTTGATCGTAAAAGACACATCTGTCTGATAAGTGGGGTATTCCTAGACCTAGTTCTAAATAATTTAATTCATAAGGGATTTAGCACTTAAACTTGCCTATTTTTAGTTCTTTCCCCATTTAGGCATATTATGAATATTCTTTGCTGCGATAGAACTAAATTAGTCTACTACCAACGTTATTCCCTGTTCAGATTAGTACCTAATGAAATTTCAAATTCCCACAAGTGGGTAATATTTCTTAGGTGTTTAATTCCTATAGTGCCTGGCTGGCTGGTGCCAGGGCCAAAAAACAATCTGCATTAAGTACCTACCCACCTATATTTTCGGTATTATTTATCGGTATTCGGTTATTCGGTATTATGTGGCATCATTTCTGGATTTAATTAAGTATAATTAGAATATAATTTTGCAACAATGAAACTTGATGACACTACATCTCAGCTAACAAACAAATCCGAAAGCAATTAGCTCCTGTTATTAAACCCAAAAATAATACGCACGAAGAAAAAAAAACTTAAGATGCAAGAAATCACATCTTAACAATACCGAATTTTCCACGCACGTTCACAAAAAAGTCGATTAATAGACCTTCCGGTCCCGAGACCCATTTCCCACGGAGGCACCAAAAGGAGAAACTGCTGATGTTCTGACAGAACAATGAGGAGCAGAGCATTGAACATTGCACAGCAAAAAAAAAGCAAGTGCAAGACAGATATGTATAAAGACAGGTCGGATAGTAATTTAAAAAGTCTGAAATTTCCTGTATCATTTTGAAATGATTACACTTCTCAGCTCATGATTTCTCGTATTTTACAAATATTTATAAACAAATTTAAACAAGTCCACAGAGTTTTAGAGCTTTTGCAGATTAGTAGGTTCATTCTCATGAACATATAGTCGTATTACGTATATTATAGAGGCTCGAGGATTTTAAAAGGCTAATCGCCTTTGCAGATAGGTAAGTAGTTCAGAACAAAAACCTTGGCAGCGTTTTTGGAGGATTTATCGAGCATAAAAATGACTTAAATGATTTTATTCATTGTAAAAATAAACCAGTGTTAAGTAGGCACCTGTATACGGTTAGGGAAGAAAGGTTCTCGAGTGGATACCACAAACCGGAAGACGTTCCTGCCCCCCCACTAGGTGGACCGACGATCTGCTGAAAGCAGAGGGGAGGATGGATGCAGAACGTGAGCAGCCGCTCAAAGTGGCGCTCTCTGGGGGAGGCCTATGTTCAGCAGTGGAAGTCTTAAGCCTGTTGGTGATGATCATTTATACGGTACTGTGTGTCCAATTTTTGTATGATATCCACCTTTTCCTTTTTTGAGCTAGACACGAAAATAATTTTAAAATTTTTTTAAAAGTTCATTTCAGTTCCTATATGTGGTATCTGTAGGTTGCCACGTCGTTATGAATCTCGTCAAATCATGTCGAAGATGGAAGGCTGTAAGTTGGAGTTTGGAGTTTCATCATTGACTTCACAGAACGCATCGCACTGTGAATTCCGCAATTACATAATTTCGGAAATGACATTGAGAAAACGTTACATTCAATGAGTTAACACTTTGTCAATGCTCCGTCTTATTTAGGTAACAAATCAACCTTGACTTTACAGTTCACTGTGTTTGTTTACCTACTTTTTAAAATGCAGTTTTTTACGGTTGAAGACCATTAGGGCCATGAAACGTCCACCTACTATAAGTTTTGAGCATTGACAGCTTGTTATAATTATTGTGGCTATTTTGCTACAGGCTAATAGCATCAGCTTTTTGAGTGATTTAGACTACGTAGGTACTATGAGATCTTTTTGAATAACCTTAATTATAAATGTAGGTAGGTATGTACTTAGTTTTATGTTGATAGCTAGAACGGTCCAAGTTTTAGAAACCGTTTCTATTTTCAACGCCTGAAAGTGCAAGGCTGAACTGAAACTTTGTTATGCATTTACGAAAATCAATAAGAACCTTACGAGTTTTGTATTTCTCTATTTTTTATCTTTTATGAGGTGGAATAGAGGTAAGTAGGTACTACAACTACTACTTTCGAAGTGTCCTCGATTGACTGAAGAAAATGCCTACGAGCAAATTGATTTCAGCAGACTAATTCAGACCTGAATTCAGTTCAGGGCGTCTGACATCGTTTGAGTAGAAATAGGTCGCCAATAAACATCGTAACACAATGAATATGCATTTAAAATTGGCAGAAATTGCAAGACAATAATAAAACCAGTTGGAAGCGTCAGCGGAACGATGATTGGTGGTCCGAGCTAGCCTAGATACTCGGAAATTGTTATGCGATAGTAAACAATCACTGGAAACTGACCATTTGATTCCAAAAGAAACAATAAGACAGTTGAAGATGCAATGCAACAGCGATTCAGCAAAAACTCAAACATTTGTTTACAAATATCTATAACACAAATAGCGTAAAATTATGATTCATAGATAATGCGCGTGTGAAACTTCCTGTTAGATAATAATGACTACAACCGTGTCCATAGAGTAACTTTTTATACTTGAGGACCGTGTCGTCATTTAAAGTTCGTTTTCCTATGACTAAAATATTTGTATGTTTGGTTGGTAGGTAAGTGTAGGCACTGTGATAACGAAGGAAAACTTTCTTCTCGAGATAACTGATGTCGGGGGAGTAAACATTCACGTTTGGTAAAACGCCGCGCGTGGAACGACAGACTGCTAAAGTCTGCAGTTATTTTTAGGTCACTAAGGTATCTTACCTATTCTACGTAAATTTTAAGTTTAATTTATTTTTACCGTATTTACTTACTCTCAGTTTGATGTATCTCATGAAGACAAAGAGATGGAAGAAGACAAAAGGCGCACGGAAAGAATAAGCTGGACTGAAAAGAAAACCAATAAGGAAGTTTTAGATATGGTAAGAGAAAGAACCACCATAGGAAACAGAAGAGGATAGATGTCTGACCACTTCGTACGTCATAACGATTTCACAAAATCCATCATGGAAGGAAAAGTAGAAATAAAGAGAGGAAGGGGACTACTTAGAAGAACACTATCAACGGAAAGAAAAAGCTAATGTCGTACCACGAACTGCAGGCTGAAAACCGAATCGAAAGCGTTAAGAATGGAAGAAAATGTACAGACAAGACAACCTTGTTTAGCTCTTATATGAAAGAAGAAGAACAGGGGCATGCTACTGTGTGGCACGCATTTTTGGGTTACGGGTTTTTGGACGACCAATGTGTGTCAATGGGAACATTAAAAAGAACAACTTGGCCGTTATATATCATTTTAATCATTTACAGGTAGTCTTTAAAATCGAAAATCATTGCTTTAAAAATAAGGTTCCTTCAACTAATTATTATGGTTTTCATCACATTGCTAGAAGAAAATATTTATATCGTTCTGTTCTACCCTTGTCTGAAGAGTTTTAGTAAGGCTTCGTTATGTAGCGGGATGGACAATAATTGCGTCACCTTTCTAATTATAGATTAGTTGCACGAATTTCACAGAGCTGTGCGGTACCTAAGCAATCGTAGAAATGTAATTGCGAAGGAAATAACTTCAGAGAGAGGAAGGGAAGGAAACAAATTAGAAATAAATATAGCACAAATGCTGTAAAAGAAATCTTACGAGATAACACAGAATTCCCCCTATTACATAGGTCCAGAACCGAAGTCTCCATACTTAACCTTTTTTGAACATGAATCAAACCATAGAGCACATTTTTTTTTCTTCTAATGTCAGGTCCTCTTTCAACATACCATATAAATAGTATTACCCGATTTAGTCGGGTACCTAAATAAAAATCTAGCAAAAATTATATAACATTAAAAAAACATAAAATAATAAAATTAATTACATCATACTACTATCTATAGACAAGAAAAAGGTCTATAGATAGCTCATGCAATCTTTTAATAAAAAGGATTCAAATTAAGTATAACCAGCAGTTTATTCAACATTTCTTTTAATAACTCACGAGTTTTTCAATATTACCAAGTTAAAGGGATTAAAGAATAACAATTATGTAGGTACAGGGGGTCTAGCAAAGATACCAACCACTAACGCTAACGCCAAACGCTAACTCCAAAATGTACTGAAACGACATTTCGGAAATCGCTAACTTTTCCGTAGCGAATGTCATTTCGATACATTTTTGGAGTTAGCGTGAGGCGTTAGCGTTTTATCCAACGATCAGTTAGACATGGATCTGTTGGAAATCTATACAAAAGAAAAGAAAATCGGGTAATTATTCAGATGTCGTGTGGCAATACTGATTTTGACATGTCAACTTTTTATTGTGAAATGGTTCTAACTCTTCGTCAAATTAAAATAATCTTATAAAAATACATGATTAAGGCCACTTACAAGTGAAATGTGATCGTGTGCTTCTGTGATTCGTGCCTCGAGTGATTTCGGCACAGTTTTATTACGCAAGACGGCGGTTTTTTTTAGTATGTATTCAAAAGCACACCCAAGTAACGACTGATTTTGATTTTGACAGCTGAGAATCAATCACACCCAAAGTGGTGTGTACGGTTTTGCCCTGCTTTAATTTCGTATTAGTGGTCTGGATAAAAAGTCTTTGCGAGATAATTAGTAATTCACCACCGGCTAATGTCCCTCATATATGAATTAATTCCTTCAATTACTTAAGGGCTGTTCGCCAATCTAGCTGCAATGTAAACAAATCGCGGATAATGACGTTATTAGACGAATTATATTGATAACGCAAGGTCATTAACTAATAATTGGCAAATATTATCATTTTATCTAATCATTTTAATGAAAGTATCAAGGACGTTTTCTTTTCTAATAGGTAAATGCTAGATAGTCTGTGTTTTTTACATAGACTTACCTACCTGTTATCCTATCCATCTTCTGAGGTTGATAAAGTTCATTCATTTGCGGCGTGTCTAGTTTGATAAGATGTAGAAATCTTGGATTATTTATCTATAGGTAGATATAATCTGACGTAGGTTTTTGGTCCGATCAGATCAGAAGATTATTTTGTTCTTTACAACCGTAACTGAGGCTAACAAAACAAACACCGGTTATCAGTTACACCATAAGTCACGGGGTTTCTAATCAGAATCAAAACAAACGTGTCACTGACCTCCTGGATGCAGCAGCGTGGTCGGGTGAACGGTTCCTTCCTTGTGTAGCAGGACATGTCTCGGCTCAGAGACGAGGTAGCAGGTGCCACCGTCAGCGAGACACCTATGGAAGCAGCGCGCGGCCTGGTAGAACAGCGCCCAGGCATGCTCCTCGCTGATAGTCGAGTTAAACGCCTGTAAGATCTGCTGCAGCGAGATGCAATCAGCGGAGTCCAGCGACAACTCACTGCCGCCGGCCGCGGCGGTATCCTTGCGCATCATCGCGCTAGCCCGTCACACCATCCATCATCACGGCACTCGCGGTTTTTAAAATCACATAAAATTTATCACATCAAAAAATAAAACGCAAAATGTTATTGTTGCGACGATCCCCCCGAAACGTCACTGTCACTTGTTTTTGGCAAGCGGGTGGTTTGGATTCGTTGATTTGTATCGTGCGCGCGTGCGCGGGTTGAAAAAACAAGCGAGCGGCACGAGCGTCCGTAGCGGCAGAGCGGGCCACACTGCCGCCGTCACCGCGCCAACCGAGACGGACCAACGAGCTCCCACCCCGGAACTGCTTCCTTACCAGCAAGCACCTATTTCCCCATAAAACCTTCCACAAAACATCACCAACTCCTGCACTTGTTACAATTTCACAATAATTCTTCGAGCTACCTGTCAATTCCACTTCCAAACAAGACTAAAGATATCGCGATAAGATTGGGAACCAATTTGCGATTCATTTACCTCCAAAAAACATTGCTTATCGAATCGGTAATGAAACACAGATAATTCAGTCAAATTCGTTTTATTTGAGTATGCTATAAATATCAGTAAATACAGAGGTAGGTATATAATATGCGATTAAATTCATGATTGACCGACAGAGTTCAATTGCGGTGATTAATGAAGCTGCAGTGAAGCATTACAAGTTCATTTTGCGTCCCACATTGCTCATCAATAAATAAACAAGTATGTCGGTCAGGTAGTCCGCACTCCGCACAAATATCATCGACGACCCAAAAAACTAGAAGCTAACTTCAAATTCACTTTCAACCCACATTCGTGTGAACTACCTTTACAAAACAGCATTCTTGTGGATTGTCATAAATAACATAAAACTTAATAGAGACGTATTAAGAGAGGAATGTTTATAACTACCAACTTATAGATTACAAATAATGCAAATTAACCTCTAATCTCTACGCTTTATAAATGTCTGAGATCTAAGTCTAAACAATACAGTTATTTAGGAATAATTCTATGATGCATAATTAAAATATAATTAATTATTCCATGGCAGAGAATTAATGAAAACAAAACGTTATCTTCTGTTATTTTATGTTTCTGTGCCAGTTACCACTTCTGATTACAGGAACGTGTTTGTTTCGTTGAAAATATTTGGCCCGCTACCAGGAGTGGAACCCGCGTCCTTGTATAGGGTGGATACGGACAGAATCACGTCAAACTCATATCTCGTACTTACTGAAATAGAGTCTAGTAGTAAAGGCAGTGCCAAGGGAAAATTTAGTCCGTAGGAATGCCACCCATGTTTCACATTTTACTTTGCAGTTTGAAGCATTATTATTATCCTACCTATTTTAATCTGGTTAATAGTTGAGAGTCTGGTAAACTGCTCCGGAGGGCAGCCCAATACGTTCCCACAGCTGGGACAGGGACACGGGCCTTGTCTCACAGGAAGTGTGTTTGCCAGCATCCATCACGCTGGCCAAGTCAGTTCAATTGAACGCCAAGAAAAGGTTAGTGGATGAACATTGAGCACGTCCATTTATGTGATCCTTGAACATACCGGTCTCCTAACAATGTGTTCCTTTAGCAATGTAGAAGCGAGTGCAAATTCCGCACACAACTTGAAAAGCCTACGAAAAGCCATTGCCCAGCGAGATTTGAACCAATTGTGCGTAGGTTTTAAGTCGGATGCGATACCACTGTGCTACGGCACGAGAGTATCTATTATAATATTTTCCAATTATCCATATAAAACAGTCGGTCACAAGGCCACATTACTCATTGCAAACTGATACATTATCGGCCCTATCGGTGACATGTGGTTTGAGCACAATCTTCACGCAAGTCACACAACTCTGCTTTTATCACCACTTTGTATGTATAGGACTTCGGTTTGCGATTGCAAAGTACATGTATTTTCAGTTACGTACAAAGATGAGCATAGTCTACTTGACAATTTCTGTACGAAGTTGTAAGTAGAAATGGAGTCCACACTTCAAGTTCCTCTTACTCTTACCGTAAGTTTCGCAAAATTTCTCCACGAATTGTAGATGTAAAGATCTTGCAACCTTTTACATGTTTTAGGTGGATATGCTTAGTTCTATATTGTGGTTGATCGTTGGATTTGTTTCTCGCAAAAAATACAGAAACCTGTACATGTTAATGAACATATTTTTGGCGGAAACAGACGGTTATTTCTACTGTAATGAGTTGACTATGTCATCATAAAATTGTCCGTAGAACACGTAAGAAATAAGGAAGAGGCAAAAAAACTTCCCATGGTCCACCCAGGTGAACTGAGCAGGAGCATCTAGTATCATTATGAATAAGTAGATATAGTTGTGATGCTGCCCATGTTTCACAAATTACCATGCAGTTTTAATCATTAGATTATTTAAACTGCAAACTAGTCTCCAGGAGCGACTCCAAACTACGAATGGATCTAATAGTTACGACAGTTACTTTTGTTTATTAAAACGACTAGAAATGTTGATCTCTATCGACCTTTATAGCGGATAGTATTTGTATTTTTTAACGTAAATGCTGATTTAACTCACTACAGTTGGTATGATCGGACTTGCTTTCTTATATTCCTACTTTTGCAGTAGCGAAATTACAGAGAATTTATTTATCTTTTTCTTTTATTACTTATATTGGGTGCGTTTGTTTGTTCGTTTAACATAGTATTTGTTTAAGGATAAGTAAGAATTGATTTCATTTTCAAATATTAGATTAAGAGTATGTTTTCATTGTGAATCATGATTTCAAACGCTTTGTTTTCATTAATAAATTTTGTTTTAATTAAGTAATAATGCATTTAGATGATGATTATACATGATTAAGAGTTCAAATAGCAATACTGATTGATTAAAATAATAATATAAATAATGATAACACTGTAATTTATTCAGTTCAGAACCAGTGGCTAATAAATTATTAGGTAATTACAAAACTATTATAATTTATTATTAAACTGCTTCTGTTTATACTTAAATTTAATAACAATTAAAATCAGTGCAAATACTTCCGAATCGTTGTTTTTTTTTTTTTGTGAATTTAATAAGTTTATGTAATAATGATGCTCTTTGTATAATATAATCATATTATATCTAAGTTTATTTTCCATGCACCGTAAACTTTCACAGTATACGTCGGAATCAACTTTCGGATTAACATCGGTGTGCTAAGGACTATATTGAGTTGGATGGATATCAATGCCACTATAAACACCGCACACCTTTGAAGAAAGGCTCAAAGGGTCTGAATTTTTTGTTATCAATCTAAATTGTTATTCCATTGCAGAGTTGGCCTATTCGTACATAAAAAAAGTAAATCTGTGGTCGTGAAGTAAAATCATTGACTATAAATCCAGTTGACGAATGATACAACTTCCCCTCATAAGAAGAATAGTGAACTATTTCAGTCTATTGTTTTTTTTTTATTGTTGATGGGTTTGCGTTTGGCAACATCTCACCTGATGGTAAGTGTAGATGAAGCCTAAGGTGGGACACGCTTACCCAGAAGATACCTATTCACTCTGCTCTTGAATACGCCTAGATTATATGTGGAAGGAAACACCGTTATAGGAAGCAAGTTCCATTCCTTAGAAGTGCGGATTATAAAAGAATTTCCGAAACGATTAGTACGAACATGGGGCACCGACATAAGGATGGAAGGCTTCACCGCGTCTAGTTGTTCTATGACGGAAAGGAGAGGACGGGATGAGATCATGGAGCTCCTGAGAACACTCCCCAAAATGCAGACGGTAAAAGACGGACAGACAAGTTCCATCCTGCTCTGTCCTTCGTAATTTCGTATGACGTTGTCTCGTTTTGTTACTTCGCCCCCTGCCCGCGCAAGTGAGTCGTGTTTGTAGGAGAAATTATGTTCACGAGCTATCAACGGGCTTTATAATCTTTGGCACGTTTAATCAGCTATAGCTGATGGCTGAAGTATGGTGTAATCTGCGTAACTAAAGAACTAGTTGCACCAAAATGCCATTAAACACGATTTGAGCCTTATTTCAGTCTAGATAAGATGCCAGAATTTTTGTGACGCTATACTTAGCACACCGAATAAAATCCGAAATTGAACTCTACGACGACGTGACACGTGCCTACTAGATACTTTATTTTTGTAAAATGTATAAAATATCGAATGATGCCCGTTAAAAGTAGTTCAATTTTGTCTTCCATCCTTTTCGTTCACGTTTGAAAACCAATTCGAACTCCACGCCTGTCTCCATCGGGGTTTCCTTGTGAGATAAGATGGAAGATATCCGCCAGAGGACTTTATATTAGTCACCGATTCTATTAGAATCGGCATCAGAATGGAAATGGCAATGTGCAGACTACATCGCTTGTAGAACTGACAACCGATGAAAAAAGGTACTCGAGTGGCAACCATGAATAGGAAGACACACTGTAGGATTTATTTTTCGCTAGATTCTAGACATCAGAAAATTCGGTATTTCTAAGTCTATAATACACTTGAACCGATTGGAATATGAACGAGTAGTACGCAAGACAAATCGAATATACGATGGATTGATATCAACGCGTGCACATTTTCACATGAATTGATTTCGTGTAACCTTTAAATAGTTTAAGAAAGGGACCTTCACTTCTTCTTCAAGCTCCACAAGGGGTCCAAAAAATTGAGTGGGTCCTTCATATCTCCGCTCTTGAGTCCCGGAGACTGTTTCATCTCCTCGAATGATTCGCGGGAGAACTTCTGCTTGTTGATGGTCGATGTTGGGGTGGGGGTGACTGGGGGAAGAATTGATGCTCCTGATGGGAGCGAGACAGCTTCTCCGTTGAATGTTGTTGAACCTAGGGAGAACAAACGACAGATTTTGTATTTTTGACCGAGCGAACGAAGTAAGCGAAAGTCTGCTTCGAACTGCCATTTGCTTTCGTTTGTCCGGATATACGTACCGGTCGCATTTTTTTCAACGAATCTTGATGAAGCTTGGTATATTCTACAAGGTCAGGGATTTTTAAGCGTCGGCGATTTTTGATTGGTTTGGGGCAGTTCCCCAAAAAGGGGGCAAGTTTGCAGCAGCGTTATTTACCAGCCAATTTGTATGATATTTTTCAAAAGCATTCGGTACCCAATTCAGAATTGGCAATCCTACACAAGTTTTTCAAATATGAGCAGAATCGGTCAAGAGGTTGTCGAGTTATAAGGCCGTGAAGTCAGTACAACATTGTGGCGCGAGGCCGCGTGGTTGCAAAACAGATTAAGCTCGCGAGGTCTACCGTTCACAGAACTATCATCATCACCACCTGAAGACATCCACTTCTGAATATAGGCCTCCCCCAAAGAGCCCCCAAAGAGGTCGTCGGTCCAGCTAGTGGGGCGCCGGCCTACATTCACAGAACTACTAGTTTAAAACTACGTTGGCTGAACAAAGTGCCCCACTGCCATGATAAAGTTGAAAAGTAAATTAAAAACCATTCGCTAGCGCCATTTCTTGACAATGCCTAATGGAAAACTGCTCATTGGTACCGCAGGTTCGCGCTTAGCTTACCATCAGGCGAATGTCTACGCATCCGAGCTCAAACTCACATAAAGTTACCAAAAGTGAATAACCTCTAAAAAAGACACTCGATGGCACTCCAACACAATAACACAAGTACTAAAACAATAACAAATATTCGGAGGGCACGTTAAGTCGTCGGTCGCGGCTGTTGTCGTAAGAGAATTGTCGTTAAGCCAAGTCAGAAGCTTTTGGGCGGCTTAAAAATTCTGACACCAGGGCTGACCACTTGACTACAGGAGAAAAAGAAGAAGATAATAAATATTTATGTTACCTGAACACAAAACCCCTTGCACATAGAACAAGGCTGTCCTGTAAGCGTCGGCCAGATACTTGGTGTCTTCGAGAACGTTGCTCCTGTGTTTGATCAAGTTAATACATCCGGTGTCTAGCATGTCTGTAACAAAACAACACTAACGTCTGGAATCCATCATAATGGAATAACAGTGTAGCTTGATATCAAGCCTCTGGGAGCAACGGTTGAAACGCAATTTAACGTGAATGAACTCAGTCTTTACTGTTTTGACGGAATTTGGGGAAAGTAGTAACCCTTGAATTTTCCTTTTACAATGTTACGCGAGTTTTGGGGTTTGGATCACATCCGCTATTTTCCACTTTCCTCTGAACATATATGCATATTTTCAATCCTATTGCTCAGACTATGCGGTAGGTCCACATGACCACAAAAGGCAAGTTTTCTTAAAATGACTCAAAATCTAAAGGGTGAAAGTGAACTCATATACTCAATTCAAACCATTCAGAAATCCATAGACAGAGCTGCCACACATTTTAAAAGTGGCCTTTTCCTATACATCGGAAACCTAGACCTACTTTGATTAGACCCAGAACCATCAGAAGTTGACATAACACTCACCACAGAGGTCCAACTGTCCCGCCCGCACTTGGCAGACCAGCATTATCAGCAGTGCTAGCACTGTACTTCGTCCAGCGCCCGCACTGCATTGTACCCACGCTCCACACAACTGGTTACTGAGGCGGTTCTCATACGTCTGGCTGAGGATCTTGTCCACGAGGAGAACTAGTGGGGAGCAGACGATCCTGGCGAAAAAAATAATGGGGAAATGGGTATAAACGGCATAAAAATTTATAGCATAGCGTTTGTGCATCGAATAATAATTCAAAAATAAAGTGGGCATTTGCTCGACAGTAAACCAATGGTCGATTCACAACGACATTAACAGCCGGAAGACTTCCACTGCTGAACATAGGCCTCTCTTATAAAACGCCACTACAAAAGTATCATAGGGCGTTTTCCATAATCAGGACGCGGCGATTGGCAGGCGGCTTGGTAATCGCAGAAGATTTAATGAACTGAGAAGAATGCTGCATTCCCATTCTCTGGGCATTCCCTTACTCAGCTCTTATGGCACCCATAGGATGCGATGGATTGGTCCTATACAGTCATATATTGGTCCTATACAGTCGTATTAACGGGCCCGATAGCTCAGTTGGTAGTAACCCTGCCTTCTGAACTGAGGGCTGTGGGTTCGATTCCTACCCGGGACAAACATTTGTGTGATGAACATAGATGTTTGTTCTGCGTCTGGGTGTTATATTGTATACTATGTATGTATTTACAAACAAAAAAGTATCTGAGTATTATATCAGTTATCTGGTTCCCATAGTACAAGCTATGCTTAGTTTGGGGCTAGATGGCGTTGTATGAAATGTCCACATATTTAAAAAATATATATATATTGGTCCTATACAGCGCCGGCCTCATACAGCAATGGCCAATGGGCTTCCAAATTAGCGGACAATGTGATAACATTGAAGTCTAAGATAATATTATATTTCAAGAAATTACACGAAAAAGATCATAAGACATCTGAAACCAAGCGTGGTCGCAACCTTTGACTACCATCACGTAATATTTGTGGTCTGACTGAACGATGTAAACAGTTCATACTTACTTTGCTGGAAACACGTTGATCTGATAGTGGGAGACAGCTAAAACAGTTTTTCCACTGGCTACAGTTAGCTTTCTCTCAGTCCAGTGCACATTACAGTTCACCTCATCCAGAGTCACTTTCAGACCTCCAGAGAGGTCTAGCGATTGGCCTTTAGCCGTCGGCCAGTAGGATTTGCCTTGAGTCTAAAATAAATATAAATAAAATAAAATAAATAAATATCCGCCAATCATCATCACTTGGCATCACGTGACATTATTTACATATATTTATGATTTTGATAGCAGTATCGCCTGCTCAGCGTAATCTACAGATTAATTTGTAAAGGATGGTTGTAAAAGGTAATTGGTTGTAAAAGGTGAAGGAAAAATTCGGACATGAGACCACTGGTCACGGTAGCTTAAGTAAAGCATATCCCGGCTTGAGGGATGGATGGATGCGGGTTCGATCCCCGCTCGTGATTCTAATTATTTACATGTTTCAATATTGAATTTTCAATGGATTTTTATTATGAAACAGCTATTTTGGGTCGATAAAAACTAAAAAATGGAAAATATTAATGACCAAATATGGAGAATGGGTAACTAACCTCAATTTCGCTGAGAAGACAAACTACACAAATAATTTTGTTTTCTAATACTGCTTTCCAGAAAATACCGTATTCTTGTTCAGTCGGATTCTTAGATATAACCAGGGGAATGCACCAGGGAGCCAGTTGCTGTAACAAAACTCGCAGATTTAGCCCAAAATCTAGAGATACCTGTAACAGCTTGCAAAATCAAAAATATTAAGAATAACAGAATTGTCCATATAATACAATAAAATAATACTTTATTGACACCAATAAATCAGAACTGTCGTACGTTTAATTTAAACCTACGACTTGGCGATAGTATTAGCCTCGCCGCTGAGCTATGATTATCATCATCATCATCATCATCAGACTGAAGACGTCCACTGCTGAACATAGGCCTCCCCCAAAGAGCGCCACTTTGAGCGGCTGCTTGCCTCTTGCATCCATCGGCTTCCTGCGGTTCTGACCAGCTGCAGCGGTCCACCTAGTGGGGGGCCGGCCCACTCTGCGTCTTCCAGTTCGTGGTCGCCACTCGAGAACCTTTCATCCACATCGGTTATCAGTTCAACGAGCAATGTGGCCCACCCACTGACACTTCAACTTGCTAATTCTGATAGTTATATCGGCGGTCTGAGCTATGATTATAATAAATTGAAAATAGGAATGGCTATAAACTTTTTCACTTCTTACCTTATAATAAGAAGCGTTAATGTAAGCATCTGGGTCAGATTTGAGAGTCAGTCTTGAGTCGTCGAAAGGCACTACCTCTGTCACAATGTTGCGGTGCGAATGCTGCATCGCCACTGTTTTAGACCTTTTCATGTTTTCCGTGTTCTGAAAATAAGAGATTCTGAAACACCTTGCAACCAAAAGAAAGGCAGCCAGTTATATTCTTTTTATAAAAACTCCAATCTATTCAATGCTTACGTACTTGGACATCCTGGAATGTCTTCCATTTCGAATCCAAAACCGTAAGTCCACCCGCCGCTACATTAGTCAAAGAGTCTGTCAACTTCTGCAAATTCTTTACTTCTTGTGTAAACTTGTTTAACAAACTTGGATCCGAGAACAAGTCCTTTTTCGCTGGTCTTTCGATTACTTCTTCTTTAGGCGGAGGAGGTTTCTTGACTGGTTCTACTTTCGGAACTATGGCAGGTCTTTTAATGGCACTTTCAGATATTTGTGGCACTTTAATATCGGGCATAAGGGGTTTTTGCTCGACCGTAAAGTCGATATCGGATAGGAGATCGAAAATTGACGGCTCTGGTTTTGTTTCTGGATATTCTGTCGGGTTTTCTGGTACAGGTTGATTTTGTGTCGAAACTTGGTCACTTGGGCTTTGGTTGTAGCTTACATTTTGATCAGTCATTTGTTCAGTCTTCACATTTTGTTTCATCGTTTGACCAGAACTTTGAACGCTGTGACCAGCGTTTGACACATTTTGATCACTGTAGCCATCATTTGAAGGCTGTTTAACGTTTTGATCTTGCATATGAGTATCGTACGATTGGTCATAACCGCCGTGCGGACTTTGTTCAAAGTTAGGCGGTTCTGTTACATTCGCTTTTGGCGACGACACTGAAACGGAATAAGGAAATAAAACATTATTGATCTATAGAAACTACTTTATTAAAATCTAAAATAAAAATGACAATTCAATAAAATTATAATTCATTTATGATAACAAATCCATACCTTGGTTATTAGCAAAGGTTACACTCGTATCGTGTCCCTGTTGCCCCGACTGCATGTAAGTCGACTGATTCATGTTTGCGCCGTAATTGGTCGGCTGCGATTGGGGATTCTGCACCATTTGATTCGACTGATTCGTATTGGTGATATAACCGTACGGCGAGTTGTAATATATCTGCTGATTGGTCAACTGCTCCGGCTGCGTCGGGGTTTCAAGTGAAGGCGACTGTACAGTTTTACAAATTCCAGCACTTGTGTAAACCCCTTGCGCAGACCAATTTTGATCTTTTGCGCACGCCTGAGGGTTTTGATTGGAATGTGTGCTTGGATCGTAAGAAACCGCATTTTGGGACCCATAACCGTATGCGTAGTTTCCTGTAGCAGCGTCGAAGGTGTAACCCGGGTGATTTTGATATCCCTGAGAGTAATTACCCTGATTTGGGTTCATGTCGGTTGATTGGTAGCTTTGATCACTCGGGTTCATGTACACTTGAGATGTTTGTATATTTTGACTGTTGGTTTGGTCGTTTGGGTTTACGTACGCTTGAGGTGTTTGTACTCTTTGAATGTTGCCAGGATCGTTAGGATTTCCGTAAACTTGAGGAGTTTGCACATTTTGGATGTTGTTTTGGTCGGTTGGGTTTGCGTACATTTGAGGTTGTTGTACGTTTTGCATATTGGCGTGATCGGTAGGATTAATGTAGGTTTGTGGTGTTTGCATGTTTTGGATGTTGGTATCGTAGGCATGGTAGCTTGGTGTGTAGCTGCTAGCCGACAACGCTTCTCCTTTCGCATGCGATTTTATCGGCTTGTCGAAAGCATCTAAATGGGATAATGATGGGTTTGCAAAGTTTGGATCAGTGTCGGTTGAATATCCAAACGGCTGAGGCGTATTGGTGACACTCGTAGTTGAAATCACTGTGTTATCAGTTTGAGTGTACGTAGGGTATGCCTGTGAAACGTTTGCATATCCACTCGTAGCATAATACTGCTGGTCAGCACTGTACGGAACGCTTGTGCTAGGTGTCTGGCCGTATTGAGCCGGATCACTGCTATAAGGATAGTTCAGCGAACTGTTATCAGTGGGGGCGGAAACCATATTCGTGTTAGAATTCTGCGGAGCGTGACTGTATGTTGCCAGATTTGGCGTGTTTGATTGAGGATATTGCACGCTGTAGTAAGTCTGAGTGTAATCTCCAAATGTAGTTGGCGGTTCTGGTTTTGCTACACCGATTTGCATTTGCGAAAAGTTTGTGTTTAAATCTGGCTGATTGCCGTAAGCTGATGGTACAACGTCAGGTATTGGGGTCGCGTGGCTCGCTGACGAGTATGAATCGTATGCGAACTGGTTAGGGTTCATATTCGGTTGATTCATACTCGGATTGCCAAACTGATTGGGAGTGGGGTTGTTACCAGGTTGGTTGGGAATATTAGCTTGATTCATGTGGGCTTGATTCATATTTGGTTGATTCAAGTTGCCTTGATTCATATTTGGTTGATTCATGTGGGCTTGATTCATATTCGGTTGGTTCATGTTAGTTTGATTCGGATTCATATTGGCCTGATTGACTCCGGTCGGAAACTGCAATGATCCTTGCGAATCAGTCATTATGGTGCCATTATTGTGAGTAGCCGAGTAGTACGGATTGGAATAGATCTGCTGCGATGAATCCGGTACTTGAGACGCAAACTGCTGAGGGGTATACGCAGAGTAGCCATAAGGATTATTTTCTGGCTTGTCAAAATCTTTGCTTGTGGCGGGATAAGCGTAATGTTGTGAGGCGTACGAGTCAGTATCGCTTGAAGCGTAAGGTGACGCGTACCGTTCGTAAGGGTTAGGTTGGCCTTGCATTGGCGGCATTACTACGCCATCGGGCAGTTGCATTGGTATGTCTGTTGCTGAAAAAATAAACCATAAAATATTCCATTTTATTCTAATATTTAGCGTGTCTAATAATCACTGTAATTTTATATTATTAATTAGTTACCTTCAGAACCAACTGGCGTTGGTCGAACAGACGTTGGATATATCGATTCAGGATAATAAGCATCCGAAGGCATTGGTTCTACGTGGGCTAAAAAAATTTAAATAAATTATACTTTGCACAAAAAAATCTAGTCTAGAATATTAAAACTGATGCTTTTAAAAATCATGCACGAGCCTTTGAGTTATTGAAATGTAAGGACGTCACTGGTCTACCCCCTTATACGTTACTAGCACGAGCTACAGAAATGAACGATAAGTAATATCGAATCATGTGACAAAATTTACCGTTTGGTCCCGATGAGCGAATAGGACCATCTTCTCCCGTGCATGAGTATGCGCCGACTAAGGGAATAATATCCAGAGCATGGGCAGCATCTTTAAGTTAAAATATGCGGTCACCAAGCCGCTGGTGATTATAGCAAATTCCCCCTATGATAAGCGCCCAGTGGGGTTTTATGGGGGAGGCCTATGTTCAGCAGTTGACATCTTCGGGCTGTTGATGTGACAAAAAAAATTCAACCGTTTTTGGCGAATGGTATTAAACGGTGTTACCGTGTCATCACCGTCGTCTCAAATTTTGGAATCAATGTACGTTTTTCTTTATTTTGCGACCTTTTAAGAGAATTTTTAAAGGTTACCTTGAGGCATGACATTTCTCCGCCCCCTATTCTGCATGTACGGCAGATAGTCCTTCAGTTTCCGTCCGGCGCCGGCCACGATAGGAATGGGCGCCGCGTCAGTTTGTTTAGGGGTTGCAGAAGGGATGGGGGTTGGTGCTGTGGATATTACGTTACATTTAACCATTGACGGTACCTTTATTGTCTAAACTACGTGAAGAGCTAGTCGTTCGCCTGATGTTAAGCGTTACAGATGCCCATAACAGATTGCAGTATCATTGGGAACCCGGATAGTTTCGCGTGACACTGCATTACGTAGGTACGACATCGTGGGACATCACATCATAAAGTCTCAACATGTAGTTTGTCAGTGTTTGATTTCACTAACTAGAATAGTCTTCCGGAACACAGCAGTGTTTGCATACCACTGCTTGCGGCAGAACTTTGCAGAAAATTCCTGCCAACCTCCAATGATATTCAACTTCGGGGGCGGTTGAACATAGATACTTATTTCTGGATGTCACCAATAGAAAACAAATAGGAGCCAACTATATTTCAAAAGTACATAAATTAATCTGAATAGATTGCTTACCGACTATTACACACAGAGAAAAAAAAACGCTTTCTATGCGTCATTTGTTTCATAGCTCTGTGCTATAACATAATAGGCTTGAGTCGTGCGATTAAAAATTAACAAGTTAATATTATTTTCATAAAGTAATGTAGAAATTAATGCAATAATTGAAAGAATTAGTAAAAGGTGGAAGAAGTGACGTCACTGCGCGTTTGAACTGCCTGTTTCTATTCCTGTATTTTAAAATGCTTGTAACGTTGTCAGGTTTTGAGATACTAAATTTTTGATTTGAGGGCGGTTTATGTTTTAAGGAATATTATTAAATTGCATTAAAAAAAAGGCGATAAGCCTATTATAAAACTTAGTTTGGGGATAGATGGCGTTATGTAAAAATTGTTTACAAAAAAATACATACGTTTGGTGTTCTTAGCCAGCAGTTGCTGCCGCTCTTCCTCTTGAACCTGGCATGTCCCTTTGAGCCGTGTGAGCAGTTGTGCCACATTATGTGCGAGCTTCTTGTAGAATTCTAGACCCTTCTGTGCCTTTCCGAGCAACTCTTCGCGGCTATCGTACGATGTTACTAGAGCTGGAAACGAAGAAGATGATCATCATCATCATCATCATCAGCCTGAATACGTCACTGCTGAACATAAGCCTCCTTATAAATCGTCACTTTGAACGGTTGCTTGCTTATTACATCCATCGGGTTTTGATTAACGCCAACACAATGGAGAAAGATATATTACATTCTTAAAAAAGGTTAAAAATATAGCTATGTTAGAGAGGGTTTTGGGGTTTGTGAGCGTGATAAAATCCGGAATGAAGAGATTCGCAGGAGAACTAAAGCGGATGACACAGCTTTCAAAATTAGCAATTTTAATGGCAATGGGCAGGCCACATCGGTAGAACTGACAACCGATGGGAAAGAAAGGCTAATCATATATTTATGTATAATAATCCCACTAATATCGCACACTGCTCGTAAGACACATTCCATCCAGAAAGAACATGTTAACAATATCAGTACACATTCATCACCATCATCATCATCATCACTAACAGCCCAAAAACTTCTACTGCTGAACATAGGCCTCCCCCATAGAGCACCACCTTGAGCGGCCACTTGCCTCCTGCATCCATCGGCTCCCGCGGTTTTCACTAGATCGTCGGTCCACCGAGTGGGGGCCGGCATACGCTGCGACACCTAGTACATATTACATAATTAATACATACCATTTATAAGGCTTTCTCTTTTCCTCAAAACGTCAGTGAGCAAACGTCTTGACTCGCCATACGATGCGTAGAGGGAAGTCAGCTTGTTGATGATATTCTCTTGGGCCGCTAGGTTCTGTTCTATTATTTTCACCTGTGATACAAATTTATCAGCATTACGGCACGATAGTTTAATATTATTGTGTTACATAGCGCATTTGTGTTGTTACCTTGGGCATAGTGTTATGTTAACTTAGACTTATGCCCATCTGCACTAAAGTTGCACAGCTCCTAAGTTCGCACATATCCCTCTATGACGACCTACTGAATGCATATTGGTACGTTCTAAAACGTATTGAATAAATGTTATTCTATTCTATTCTTAATCTAAAAAGATATTTGCGCACTTAAGAGCCGCAAAACTTTACTGCAGGCGGGCATTAGTGTTGTAACCTTGACCACAGGCAGCGCTGTTCTGTTACCGAAAGCATAGTGTTGTTGCCATGGACATAGTGTTTTTACTTTGCGTATTTATGATTGTAACCTTGGGGCCTTGGGCTAGAAGTTAGGAGCTATCATCAGCGCTGATGCTTCGGGAATTTGCTGTATTAGCAAATCGCACTTTGTATGTCTATGTTAATTTGTATGCAGACGCCTTACCATGACCAGAGCGTTACCGTGGATATAGTGTTGTGTTATTGTGCACATAGTGTTAATACCGTGGGCATAGTGTTGTGTTGCCATGGGCATAATGTTATGTTACCATGGGCATAGTATTGTTACCGTGGGCATAGTGTTGTGTTACTGTGGGCATTCTGAAACCATTATGTTACCTTAGGAGTGTGTTTCTCTAGCTCCTGCTTAAAAATGTCGGTATGGTTCTCTGTGCTGCGAGCTAACAGTTGTGACGTGATGTCATCGGCAGTGATAGCTTCGCGAAGCTGTTGTATGAGCGAGTCGCGCTGTGTTTGCATCTCTTTCGCCTTGCCGACTACACGGCGCATTTCGGTCATTGTGTCGCGGTCAAGGCCCTCTGGAAGATATTTGTTTTGTCGGCTACTTTCTCTTGCTATTTTCATTGTATGAAGCCTGGATTGATATACTGTTCCGAGGCTACTGACAAACCGATGCGAATGACCGATTACGGCTTACCATTTTAGAAAGGGAAGGATTTTCAGAGCTATAATATTATTGATTACACCTTAAAACGAAGCAGTATACGAAAACGCTTACGTACAACTCATCGCTTTAACTAGATTGCCAAAATGGTTCACAAAGCAATAAAAAATGTATATCTATAACCAATCTATGTTGCCTCAATCCTAGAGGCAATTAATATAACATAATTAAAATATTTTTATTTATTTATTTATTTAACTAAAGCGTAATTTGGTTCAAATATATTTTATCAATTCTCCTAGTCACACATCACACACATTAACAGTTGGAAAACGACCGCTGTTGAACACAGGCTTTTAGACGCTTATCATAAGTGGGTTTGCCATAATCTATATGCTTGGCAGGTTCGGTGATCATAGAACAACTTCTAAAAAATAACTAGAGAAAAACCTCCTTGGTACAACTACCAAGGCGGCTTTTCCCTAGTATGATTGAAAAATTAAAAAAACTAGGACTGTTTGCATACAAGAGAAGAATGGTAGTTTTAGTTTAGACAGACAACTCACCAATACAATCAATACTGGGTATTTTACTCTGTAGCACGTCCAACGAATTAGAGAGTAGCTTCAGGTTAGCGATGTGCAATGTCATAGCTTTGTGTAGTACTTGGTTGCTCTCGTTGGTTCGAGTGTGGGCTTCGTGGTACTTGTGGTATTCCCGGGACAACTCGGTTTGGACGATGGATGGGGGACGGGGACCCATAGACTTCTGGTAGTCTTTCTCTTTCATTGTTTCTTCCTGAAATGAGAAAAATTCACCGCGGTGTGAACCGCCTAAGTATTTATTTTGGTTTGGGACATTCGCACCACTATCGAAAGAAGAAAAAAACAATGTAAAATTGTACTGGCAGGTAAAAAAACGTTCACTCATAAAAACAATTTATTATCATATTAATATTATGAATGCGAAATTTTGTATGTGTATTGTACGTAAGTGTGTTACTCTTTCATCCGACATCAGCATGAATGGCGTATGCTTGGCAAAAACTCTTGGGGCAGATCTTAAATATGCCATCTACTAAATATCGTTTACGTTCTTGTAAATATTTTATCATATCTTTTTTCTAGTCAGCAAACATACATTTTTTATATTTTTCTGGTCTTACACTTACTAACACTTACTTTGCAGCGTAGGCGGCCCCCACTAGGTGGACCGATGATCTGGTGGATGGCCACGGAGAGTTGATGGCGCTTTCTGGGCGAAGCCTATGTTCAGCAGCGGACGTCTTCAGGTTGTTGATGATGATTACACTTACTAAAGTCTTTGTTGGTATTTCTGTATAAGTCAGTGCTGTCTTGGTTCTGATGTTTCCATACTTAGTTATATCCACCACAACCCTCAAATCCGGTTGGTATGATCCACTTCTTAAATTGTCTATTTCCAAAATTGACATCTTCCTAATTTGTCTATCTTAACTCGTTGATATCCAAGGCCGCTACTTCCAAACTTGTTCACTTCCTGATTAGACCTCTTCTTATCTTATCCATTCTCTTACTTCACTTTCTTTCCTAGCTTATCTTCATCCTAATTTGACAACTTCTAAAACTACCGCTTCCTAGAGTAGCGCTCATAGCGAAGCATAACTAGCCGTTCCTAACCGTTCCTACCGATCAGCGGTAGAGCTAAGCACGTTTCGCTGCGGGTGACTACAGCAAAATAGCACAATAGCAAAAGTGTAATACACAACTGAGTGCTACCGTGCTTCGGAGCGGCACGTTAAGCCGTCGATCCCGGCTGTTGTCGTAAGGCAATAGTCGTTAAGCCAAATCAGAAGCCTTTGGGTGGCCTGGAAATTATGACACCAGGGCTGGCCTCTTGCCTACAAGAGAAGAAGAAAAAGAACCACTTCCTAAACTGTTCACTTCTTTGGATTAGCACTCTCTTCTTATCTCGTCTTTTTCCTAATTTATCCACTTCTACAATCCATTCCACCCATTTCCATAATTCGCTTGGAGTGTTGCCATATCACTTGACAGATGCGTCATTTCCTTCTTCTTCCTTAATGGCTTTCTATCGCTTTTTTGCAATAATTCTGCCAATGTCAAGTGAGTAAAATTTGTACGGTTATGTCAAGTCAAAGTCATATTATGTCAGTCAAAACGCCAACAGTAAAATGGTGGATGTTTTACTGAAGGCTCTAAAAAAGGCCGTTGAAGCAAAAACGAAAATGCATGGTTTTATGATCTTGAAACCATTAGCCAACACTCATGCACATTCACGAACACTTAACGGATAATAACCCACCCTTATTACACATTAAAGTTCAAGATACACCAGTTTTGAAAAATAAATTCAAAATTCACAACCGCCATTGTCGGATTTTCTTCAATGACAAATGTCATTTTCACCGATGTCATTTTAACAGATGTCATTTTGACAGATGCCATTTTGACAGATGTCATTTTGACAGATGTCATTTTGACAGATGTCATGTTGACAGATGTCATTTTGACAGATGTTATTTTGACAGATGTTATTTTGCAAGATGTCATGAAATAGGACAATTTCTGACGCTTATTAAAAAAGAAAAATAGTTCACAAAATGTGTGTGCCTTATTGCACAGTTCAATGACTAAACTACATTTTCAAGACTTTCGAGCACTATAGTGGGTTCAGGATATTTTATTTGACATAATTTAGTGAATGAAGTAAACTAAGTGATACTGAGGTGCGCTATGACAGGGGCAAAATCAACCACAAAGAGAAAAAACCGGGTCTCTTTTGCGCCTTTTATTTTTGGCTGTAGAACTACGCCCCGACAGCTGTCAGAAAATACCCTATTGTTACCTATTTTTTCCTGAGATTCTTGGAATTCAAACTTAGGTAGATGTGCGCATATTATTTACATCTAATGATGCGTTTTATTTAAAAAAAACTAGTTCCGCGTCTGTTACCAGATAGCGTAGTAACCACGTATTACAAAGCTTTCAAACCACAGAGTACAAGGAAATGTCAAACTCAGTTGAGTGGATCACAGACTTTGTATATTCAAAGATTTCGACAAATGCTGTTTCGTTCATTCTGTTTTCGCTTGCGATCCTAGAATATCATACTACATTGTACCCTCCGGATAAGGAAGGGATACTAAACACTACATAATTATCTTGACAATGTAACTTAAAACCCCCATTTGAACGCCATCTATCGGGTCGTTATAAAAACACACGTCCTTTATTTTTAATAAGACGCCTCATTCACAAAATTGAATTGACATTTCTGTATTTAGGTTGTTTGCACTAAGCATTTTCTACGCGCCAGTACAAGAGTCCAAAACGTAAAATATTTTGTTTTCTTTCGATAGTGGTGCGAATGTCCCAAACCAAAATAAATACGTAGGCGGTTCACACCGCGGTGTGAATCGGCCATGTGTTATAATAGCAGAGGTCGATTCACACCGCGGTGCGAAAGAGCCTATTCATTTAGGGTACTTGGGCGATTCACACCGCGGTGCGAACCACTTGTGGTGTGAAACGCCCCATTACCCCATATATCATCATCATCTTCAACAACAGCCCGTCGACGTCCACTGCTGAACATAGAGCTCCCCCAGAGATCGCCACTTCGAGCGTTTCCATTGGCGTTCACGCCAAACGCTAACTCCAAAATTGTATTGAAATAATATTAGCTGCATAAAAGTAAGCGATTTCCGAACTGTCATTCCGATACATTTTGGATTTAGAGTTTGGCGGTAGCATTAGCGTTTGGGATCTTTGCTAGACCCCCTGGGGGTCTAGAAGATGCCATTCCACTAGCATTAACGCCAAACGATAGACCCCAAAATGTATGGAGAATGACATAAGCTGCGGAAAAGTTTTCCGCAGGGTCTGTCATTTCAATACATTTTTAGAGTTAGCGTTTGGCGTTAGCGTTAGCGTTTCGGATCTTTGCTAGACCCCCAGATCATAATGTCTCATTTGCTCACTAGCTACAATGCCCTTCAAACCGGAACACAGTAGTGGTTGCACACTGCTGCTTGGCGGCAGAATAACTGGCAGAGCGGACGAACTTTGCAGAAAAGTCCTGCCGCCTAGTAAGAGTAAGTAAGTAGTATAGTTACCTGGATGAGAGATTTGATCTCTCCGAGCGAGTGTTCGACGTCCCCGATGATCTCGGCTAGATTGTTCATCGAGTCGACGAGCGACTGTATTATGTCGGTATTGGCGTTCATTGCTGCGCATCTGTCTACTATCTCTAGGGGTATCCTAAAAAAATATTAGTAAATAATACTGAGCACCATAATATTTTAAACATTGATTGGTCCGTTTGCATTGTGAGTCGGGTTGCGAATTTGGGGTCGGAATTTGAGCTTGAGAAAGATTTAACACCGTGCATCGTAATCACAGTAAAGATCCCGTAAGTACTATTAACAATATATGTAAGTAGGTACATGTTCTCCACTGGTGTTAAAATCTTACATGTCAATCTTAAACATAAGATTCCCTGTTTACCAATGACTAAAGGTTGTAATCAGTCACTAACACTGCCCAGAGATAACTATTGTTTATCCAACAAACAGTTTTTGTTAAGAAAATGTTGTGATGAATCGGGTTTCCGTGGCAAAGAACTTCGATCAACTACACATCGACGCGACTTCAAATTCACCCATTTCGCGTCTTCAACGTAAGTATTGGTTTTAAAAGCGCGTATGGCGTGAAGGCACTGAAGTTGAAAATCAGGAAGTTACCTGGTTGCATCGGTAGTGCAAAAGCTACACATTTTTTTATAATTACCTATACTTGGGTCAATCGCAGAAAAATGGACAAATTCACGTATTGACAAATTTTGACCAAATAATAAATATAATATATCAGAATTTATTACCTTCATACTTCTAAAAATACTCTACTTTTATAATCCTAACTCACACGCAGCATAGAATTAACCGAAATAAACTATTTTCGCAATATTTGACCTTGAAAATCATATTCCTGACATGTAATGCCCCCATTTTGCAACTGTTTACTCTAAGAAGATTACTTAAAATTGGTAATACTGTTAGTTTTATTGTTTTAATTGATAGTGTAAACATTACATGACTAAATATTTTTAATAGAGCACTACTATAACTTATGGATTTTGTGAAAATGTCGCAACTTTATGTGTAATGGACTTCGCAACCATAACCCCGCCAAAACATTAAACTCAAAAAAAGGCGGGAACGCGTTATGCATTGAGTCTCAAGTATTTGTCTATAAAGCGGCCGTTTCACGCTCTTTTCTATGATCCATTCAATTCCACACTCCATTCTCTCAATTGTCCGTACAGTCTTGTTTAGAGCTGGAGGGTGTGTCTGGTCCAGAGAAATTATCATATAGTCTGGCTACATTTATTTACCGAATGCGTGATAATTAACTAGTGATAGTCTGTGCAGAAAATATACAACAATAGGTAAGTTCAATAATATATATCTCTTATACCTATGGGTTTTCTTTGTATTTTTATCAAGTGTTTTATTACGAAATCGTCATTATCCTGCCGTCATTAACCTGTGAAATCGAGTGAGAGGCAAATGGCTGGGTACTAGGAAAATGGTTAAATTGTCTGGCCAAGGGTTTTAACAGTAGCCGCTTGTAGTAAATATGCTGTTCCACAATAATTTTACCAATTATGCAACAGATTTTTCAATAATTTTTTTCATGTCGATTTTGTCCATTTTTGGGAGATTCACCCACTTACATTTACGTTTTATGAACGAATGTTATATATTGAAGGACTTGCGCAAGCTTGCGGATACAGAACTGGCAGGAGAATCAGATGGCGTATGACAGACCAAAAAAGCGTCTTTTATAATAATCGACGACCGACCGATAGCCCAGTTGGTAGTATCCCTGTCTTCTGAATTGAGGGCTGTGGGTTCGATTCCTACCCAGGACAAACATTTGTGTGATGAACATAGATGTTTGTTCTGCGTCTGGGTGTTATATTGTATTCTATGTATGTATTTACAAACAAAAAGTATATAAGTATTATATCCATTATCTGGTTCCCATAGTACAAGCTATGCTTAGTTTGGGGCTAGATGGCGATGTGTGAAATGTCCACACATATTTATTTTATTTATTTAATCAGAAACGACCCACTTTGGGTCATTGCGCCATCCTAGTCACATCAAATAGAAAACACATTGATGTGGCGACAAGCTACAACAAAATGGATGAAGACTAAGAAGTTAAACTTAACAATATGGACTCACTTCTGATCAGAATCGATGACCTCCAACTGGTCGAGTTGCAAGGAAGACATGAATTCAGTTAGCTCCGTGTTCTTTGCTTCTGCTTGGGAGACTATAGACCGGAGCAGCTTCGCTTTCTCTTCGGAGTACAATGAGGATGTCTCGTGAGCGCATATCGGCACAAGCCGAGAGAATATGTCTTTTCCCGATACCTGATAAATGAAAGGGACAGTTGAAAAATAAACCCTTTCGACACAGAGGGCCAAAAGTGCAAGACAGAAATGTTTACTTACATGCAAAATTCTCACAATGCAAAAATATTACAAATAAATATAATAAAAGTAAACAATTTTTTTTTTGTTTTTCTATATCATATTGTTTTCTATGTCATATGGTTTTGCCTATAATTTTAAACATTAAATGCACTCTAAGACCATATATTGTAAGAAAAAAATGCCAAATAATGTAAAACCTACCTCAGGATCATTAAAATTGATAGCAATAGCCTTCACCAAGCAAACTGGCTTCATTTCGCTCAGCAAATCCTTCTCAGGCACTTCCTCATGATAGATGAACTCATTCTCATTCTTAGCTGCTTTCCGTTTCCCTTCCACCACATCGTTGGTGAACACTATGGCTTCTTGTGTGATCTGTTTGGGTTCGATGTATTTAGTTAGTTTGCTGGCTTCTGATAAGCGTTCCACTGCCTGGTTGTAGTAGGCTAAACGCTCGCCAAACTTCTGTTGCTCTTCTGCATTGATTCCTGTAATGTGGAACACAATTTTTAAAAGCAACTTTTCGAGGCAAATTTTATATTTTTTTGCATGTTTAGTTATGACTACAGATTTTTTGGTGTATAAACTGGATAGCATTTGGGCATTCACACTATTTTGTTTTCATTATATTTATAAAAGCAATATTTATTGTGCACTATAATGACAAATGTCTCAAAAAAAGTCGCTTAAATATAGAGGCTCAAAAGGTGCTAGATTGGAAATGGTTTAGAATTAGAACTTCTGAAAATAAATGGACCAAAGAAATCATGTCTGGGTCACCCCAGAATTAGGAAAGGTAAGGCAAGGGGAGGCAAAAATCAGTGAATATAGGGTATTTTTATTTCAAGCACTTCTCATCAAAATACCAAGAAACAGTATAAGTGCTATAATCTCATATCTTAATATTTGGCTTATTTACTAACACAGTATGTATAGACACTGTTTATTTCTGTATAATAATAATTATAACCCATAAGTTATTACTGGTTATGCAGATTTGAAGATATGAAACCCAATATATTTGTTGGTTATTATTATACTTACCTTGGTACAAACAGACAATACAGCCAACATATGATGACTTGAAAGATAGGTATCTATACCAGTAGTTGTACAGTTTAGTGCCAATTATCTCATGGATATTGTCAGTGCCTGTAGACGGCCCAAGCACAGAGAGGGCATTCTTGTAGAACATCAACACTTGGGTGGCCACAGAACCTGTAGGAAGTAGTTAGAAATGTAAAATGCCTAAGACACCTTCATAAAGTGACCGACATAGCCCTTAGAATATGCAAGTTGAAATGACAATGGGCAGGCCACATCGCTTGTAGACTGACACTGCCAACCGATGAGGAAGAAAGGTTCTTGAGTGGCAACTACAACCCAGAAGCCGCAGCGTATGCCTACCCCCCCACTTGGTAAACCAACAAACTTGTGAAAGCTGCGGGAGGCCAGTGGATGCAGACAGCAAGCAGCTACCAAAGTGGCACTCTCTGGGGGAGGCCTATGTTCAGCAGTGGATGTCTTCAGGCTGATGATGGTGAAAACACAAACTTACCTATGACACTAGGCTTTCTAGTATCCTGAATGCTTTTCTCAAGAATGCACTCTTGAGCTTGAGCAAAGCATATTTTCTGGAACATTCTCATGATTTCAGTGGATACATCCACACCAGGGGGTTGTGGGTACTGTTCCTTCAAATACTGGAATGCCCATGCAGCATTCTGGAAGTGGGTGCAAGCTGCCTTCAAGCTTTCAGCTGTATTACAAGGCTCAGAGGCACCTAACTGAGTATGCAATGCTCCAATGTTGTAGAGGATGCAAGCCATTTCCACTCTTATGTCAGATAAGGATGATGTCATATTTGCATAGAGGTCTTTCCTGTTGGTTGAGAATGTTAGTGTGCAGTTTTATTTTTCAAACATTATAGTGGATGTGCTATACTGTGATTACAGGTGATCAGAGTAGGTAGAGCTAGTCAGGGCAATGACCCCTATAGGATGATATATTGACCCCTACAGTACAAAATAATAATTGAATCAGTAATATTGTACTCAATTTTAATTCACCTTTAGGAAATGTCAATCTATAATAGCTTATGTATCCTGAAATCTTTTATGCATAAGCTAAATAATATTCAGATCAATTTTGTTTTATCCAAGATCGTTTTCACCTGGGTGGCATAGAAAGTCCTGTGGTAAGTGAAATTTAGTTCTTTTAAATCACTACCTAAGAAGCCTAATCATATATTCTCTAATCTCAGTGAATCCCAGGATCTCCGACATGTCCATACAGAGTAAACTAAAACATGATATGTTTACCAAAAAGAAACTCTACCTACTCTGATCACTGTGATTATGGCAGTATTGCTAATCTACATATTTTCAAAGAAATATATGCCATCCATTTCACTAGCACAAGGTAGGTAAATATGCCACAAATCTTCATGAATCATAGGTAGTACTGATATTTTTTTGTTTACATGTTGGTGTGACCACTTTTATAATTAGATTAACTTACCAAGAAAATGAGCAAGCAGCAGGCTGACCTTTAGCCATTGGAAAGCGGCTTTGTACCGAACGCAACTGGCAGAAATATCTGTATAAAGCACTGAGGCCTTCAGAGTCTGTTGTCGGTCTCACGGCGGCCGAACGCAGGCACTCAAGCTGATGTATCTCATTGCTGTAACTCTCAGGGTCTTCTCTGTATGCATCCGCTATGTACTACAAATAGTCAATAGAGATAGTTAGACAAAGAAATGCATGAAAGCCATTATCGCAAAGATTAGAAGACCTACTTACCTGCTTGAGTTTTGGCCCAAAATGTGTATTCTCTGGGCTCACTTTTAGCTCAAAACTGATCAATGGCAATTTAGGAACAGCTTCCATAGTTATTGTAGCTGTTTGATAAGGGAAAAGTTAAAATTCACTTGGGAAAACAATTTCATCGCAAATTGTGGCGTATTGTTAAACTGTCATTTTTGTTTTTTTATTTTTTTTACTAATTTAGAGATGTCATGGCTATCCTAGCTGAGTCCAATCCACCGGATATTATCGGTTTGCTTTAGTATCGAAGGTTGAAAAACAATGGCTATTTTTGATGGTGCCAGTTGGGCTAAATTAACGTTATTTTTCGTTTTATTTGTCCAAAACTCTCCAGTGATGACATTTATTTTTAGTGAAACGACTTTTATGATCGAAAATAATGCTAATTCAGTCCAACTGGAACCTATCCTTTATATACTCTGTGAAAAGTGCTTGACTGACATTGTGACATTGACATCTGCTCTCTTTTGTCTGTGGAATATAAATTAATGGCGGCGTTGCGCGGCTGCGCTTGGTGTTGTTGTGTGTGTTGTGCGATACGACGAAAATAAGAGTTTTGGAATCAATATACGAATATTATAACTTACTAAATCTTACAAAAGCTTACAAATGAAGTTAAAGAAAGCTAAATCGGATACCGAGGTATGTAATTCATGCAAAAACTGAATATTTAAAGACGCCGCTATCTGGCCGCTGCCCCTGCCTGAATCTGTCTAAGTCTATTGTCTAATAAAACCAGCGCTTTCAGGATGTGGTACCAGTACCAGTACCACCCCAGGCAGAGATCATTGAAGCTGATTTGTACAAGCGGTCATACTTTGGTCCAGATGTTCCCACGCTTGAGTTAGAATGTTGGGAGGAAGAACTTTCAGAAGTCCAACTGCAAGCCTACAAGAATGCCGACGACGAATACAAGAGTATTCAGAATAAGCTGGATGATATGGTAAAAGACACTGGTGGAGAAATTGTGTATAACGGGGACCAGTTTACTGCATACCAGCTACTTGGAAAGTAAGTAGAATAGAGGACTTAGCTGTTAATTTAGTTAGATAACCAATAGTGAGGAGGCCGACTTATGTTAGTTGATTATAACTGTCCACAGAGCTACCAAACTGCCAAGCTGTGACCCTTCTACCTATAATAATATAATTCATATCAGACAATGTATCAAAACCACTTATGTTTCCAGGCAGCCTGTCCTCAAAGACCTTGAAAGGCAGAGTGCTGACATCATCAGATCTCGATCACGTTCCATGTCCATATCTAAGGAGAAACCGTCTAAGAAAGGTATTTATTCATACTGCCTTGCCCTTTTACTATTATGCATAATAATCTGTACTAGTGATCATTTGTCTGACATTCCTTGGATTTATAATATTGATTGTCACTATAATTTATTGTACTTTTTTCTAGGCCGCAAGAGCAAGCTACGAGAGCGTGAAGAAGACCGTGACTACTCTCCATCACCTCCAAGATCTCACTCTCCTGAAGCTCGACACAAGAAAAAGAAGAAGGACAAAGATAAGCATAGGGAGAAGGAAAAAGAAAAAGAAAAGGAGACCACAAAGACTAAAGATAAAACTTTGGCACCTTCCAGTAAGTAACATTGAGAATACATCCAAAATAAAAAAATGAAAATGAATTAATTGATATTGTTAAATTGAAATAAAAAAAAATGGAGTAAAATGTAGAATAAAATAAGTATAGTAATGAATTAGGATTATAATGGAACCTTTTGGACACAGCAGTATCATACTAGAATTTGGTTGAGTATCATGTTTTTTGTAATGAACATTAAAAAGTATTTAAAATTATTACACTGCTAAGCCTAACAATCACTGGCAATCTGACCCTTTTCCTGTGATATCTCTTTATATTCCAGGGTATAAAGTATCTACCTCAGCAGGGCTAGCACAGACGGTAGACAAAATGATCTTTCCCCTGTTTTACTCCACTTGACAAGTAAATTGTATGAAGAAAGTGACATTAAACGAGGAAAGACAAATTTGTCTACCGTCCATGCTAACCCTGCTGTAGGCAAGATTTCAACATTTGTTTTAATGTTTCACTTCTATGTATTCCAAGCTTTGCAAGGATGCCTCTACTGTTCACTACCACCTCTTTATTAAAGTACTACTTAAATTGCTGACACTAATAATATCCCTTTGTCTTGGTCAACACTTAGATGTGCACAGTGTGGTCACAAATGTACGGCCTTCTGAAGCGACAGCCATTGGCGGTCTTCTTACTGGCAGTGCTACGAAGGCCACTGCTATTGTAGACCTCACTAAGGAAGACAGCAGCAAGAATGTTGCAGATTCTCGCGAGGTGTCCTTCAATAAGTTGCAAGGTAAGAAGGTGATTAGTGTTTGCTAAATGTTGTTAATCTATCAGTGTATTGTAGTTTGCTAATTTGTATGCTTTTCTTGACAAATTGATTTTTGCTACCTACATATATGTATGCAGCTAGATAATCTAGGTAGGAAATATTGTTTCTACTGTCATAATTAAGACTAAAATTCTCTGCACAGGAAAGACATTCCCCTCTTTGGTTGTGGTTGCTCGCCCGTACCTCCGCTCTAAGGATGCACCTACTACATCAGATCGGTCCACCCTGGACAGCAAAGTGAAGTCAGTGTTAATGCACACTCCTATGAAGTTCACAGAATGGCTCATACAGCAGGGTCTGGTGCGTTCCGAACAATGGTGTCAAGTGCATGCTGGGAACAAACTTAAACTTGGTAAGTGCTCTAAATTCTAGTAAAAAGGTTATTTGATTTTGACTTTACAATAATTCGTGAAAGTTTGATATGTTTGTACATAATTATGTTGCCATAACCACTCCCTAAAAACAGACTAACAGGCTGAAGAAATTCTGTTAAATAGTATTGATGCTGGTGAAGATGGTACAGCTAGTAACGAGAATGAATAAGTAGTGGCATCATTAAAGTTTAGACAGAGCTGACATATACCTGTCTCAACTGTCACCCGTAATAAATGGTGGAATGAGAAAACAATATTTCAGATGCAAGCTGCAGCCTTCATCAGAACCTCGCGAATAAATAATACTCTGAAAACTGAGAGCTTGTTTTAATCGAAACTTTGCTTTCCAGGCATGTACTCTGATGTCTCCAAATTCCCATACTCCGGTGGCTATGTCTGGATTTCTGAGTGCTGCCCAACTCGCTTCGTCTCCGTATTCTCAAGTTCCATCTTTGAAGGGGCTACATTCCCACCCAGTGTCATCCTAAAGCTCATCTACCATTGGGCTTGCCAGACTAACGTTCAAAACGTCGTACAGTGGGTTAAAGTAGACAACTTGTATGTAAAAGGACTGTTTACATGGCTTAGAGCAATATGCACCTCAGGAATTCACCAGCATATGGGATTGTTGGGTGGAGCTGGGAAAAAAGTGGAAGTCGGAGTCATATCTCTGGGAACAACCAGCCATGATGGAACACAGAGACAGGTGAAGGTTGAAGTCTTAGGTGTTTTGGATCCGGCTGAAAAGCTGGTAAGTAATTCACGACTATTTTAAACTCTTTGTCTCCTTACTAATAAATTCTACATAACGGTATCTTTTAGGAAAGCATGCCTCACTGTCGACCGCGTCATCAGTTACCATCAGGGCCCTTATTTTGTATCGATTCCTTACTTCGAAACCACGTGAATTCCTTGTCTTACATAAGAAATCTGCAAAACTGTATTCTCTATGAAACGAAAACAAAACCGCGCGAAATGAATTTGGAATTGGCGCGATTTGAACTGTCAAAAATGTTTTACCGAGACGCGTTCCGAAACATAAACACATCAAAAGATATGACCACTTATGTCAATATATTTTATTCAAAATAAAGATAACTTTAATGTACAGTGACGGTATATCTAACGCTGTGACACGATTTGAACAAGACACGATAACGACGTGGTTTCGTATCGTGTGGAATCTATGTTTCCATAGAGAATAACCGCCCAGGTGAGATTGTGGTCAATTTGTCAATTTTCAGCCTATCAATGATAAAAAAATTACTCAGTGTTTTCTCTTATTTTATCTTTGCTTATTTCATAACATGAAAGAAAGAAACAAAACAAATAAACTATGCTTCCGCTACACATGTTTATTAGTAAGGGGTTGTATAAGTAATGTAGTAGTAAATGCTCGAGCACCATGCCTTCACCACCTTCATGGAAACTTTAAGGTCATATCAGGATTTGAACCAACCACAGATAGAAACTTGTCAAGTTGACATGCCTACCAAATGAGCTAGCCTCATCTCAATCTGTTAAGCTATTGTTTTAAAGTTTCAAATACAACTCCTGCAGATCCGCCTTCGTGCCGTCGAGCCCTTAGCAGAACACGAAAAGAACTACAAGAAGAGATTCCAAAAGATTCTAGAACCTTTGACAACCTGGGTGCACCCAGCATCAACAATCCTCACCGATTTGACCGTTGACAAGGGAACCTTGGTCAGCATGGGTTTTAAAACTGTTCACCAGTCATCATCACATACGGAACAGCAAGGGAGGAACAGCAATGCCAATATAATGGAGTACTTGAGGAGGATTGTCCCAAGAATGTTCCAGAATACATTGTCTTTGCTTTCGAGACAGATTATTCAGCAGTTCTTGGATGAACTTGTTTGGAGGGAAAAGTAAGTGTTGCTTTATGCTTGTTATGATTTTAAATATTTTTCATGATTTCTAATGCTCCAAATGAATCGAATTTTGTTTTTGAACCAATGTGACACAATTTTTTTTAAAATAAATAATGGCCCATAATAACTTATAGATCCTGGACCTTGACTAAGATTCCCTGTACCTAGGGACCCAGGAACTACGAGAATCACAGTCCCACAACACCCAACACAAGTATTCAAGCTTTTTGTGTACAAATACTTGTCCTGTCACGGGAATCGAACCCGCCGCCTCCGGGTTATGAGCCGACCTGCTCAACCACCACACCGCAGAGGCTGTCTAAATGTATATAAAAGTTTATTTTGCTCATAGAATTAGTTTTATTCCCTCCAACTGCATGGTTATCATCAGCTGTAGAAACCCGACATCTATTTCTCGAGTAACTCGAAAAGGCTTATGTCGTGATCTGTGTGATTGTTCATTGGTCAAATCTTTCTTAAGAGAAGAGATAGTAATGTCCAATTTTATAGCTCATGCTATCCCTGCTGATTGGTAAAGTATCTGAGTAACTGCTATCATGGTATTACTTTTAGGTATGGCATATCACCAGGGCAAGCGTTCGATAACATTGTGATCCACATAGCGGAACAAACGAAGGTAGACAGCAAGGATGTGATCACAGTTAGACTCAACAAGATTGCCGCCAATCCGTTCAAGCACTGGAAATACCCAGTTGGCAAGGTAACTGTTGTTTTTTGTAAAACCTGCAGATTCTTCTTATAATTTATGTTTTTCGGTAGATATGTTCCAGGGGGAAAAACGCTTACAGTATTAATTGGTGTAAGACTTGCATCTAATAAGACTACTTTTGTATCTAATAGCCTATTTTGGTACATTAGCTTATGTTAGTGTAAGACTGAACCAACATACACACCTTTTGTATAGCATATTGTTTTTGCTGAAGTAGTCTATGCTGGTCTAAGACTTACACTATTTTCGGTTAGCCTATGTTGGTTAATTAAATAGCTTATGTTGGTCTCAGTCTAGGACCAAAATAGGCTAAGTGCCTACTTTTCATTGTAAAATAAGATATTCGTCATATCATCAGACATGCTTACTACTTTTTTTTGTTTATTATTATTTATTTTTTATCTTACATAACAATTTTATGTTATTTTCATTAATACGTTTTAATTTACTATAATAGGCTTGTGTCCTGCTATTAAAAATTAACAAGTTAATATTATTTTAATAAAGTAGGTTATTTATTAATGCAATAATTGAAAGAATTACTAAAATTGGTAAATAAATCACGAAGTTTTTAGAGCTTTTAGTTTCTGGGCATCGCGCCTGTCCCTTTCTCGCAGAACAGAGCATCCCCACAGCTATGTAACTTTGGAATATGACGTCACATGCCAAAGAGATTGTATGTAAATCTACCACACCTTAGTGATGGGGTACTATGAAGGTGGAAGAAGTGACGTCACTGCGCGTTTGAACTGTCTCGCTCTATACCTATATTTTAAAATGCTTGTAACGTTGTCATTTTTTGAGATATTTAATTTTTGTTTTCATGATTGTTCATTCTTTGAGGAATATTATTAATTTATGCCTACACAAGCCTATTTACAAAATGTCTAACATAATTTGAACAGGGCAAAAGAGAAGAAGAGCAGGAATCAGGCTCGCGCGGCAAACGCGGACGGAAGAAGAAGGAACCCTCGCCGGTGCCGCCACCCAAGAAGAAGAGGAAGGAGAAGACGTTGTACATTGAAGATGATGATGAGGAAGAGGTTTGTAGATATATCTTAAATTAATTTGTGTATAAGTAGAAATTGGTTACAGGAAAACGTAGAACCGAAAACACTCCATCCAAAGGTCTATTTTTCGGCGAAATATCTTCTTTTTATTTCTTTTATAGATTTTTATTTTATAAGTGCACATACATTTCAGAACAAGATGATTTAGAAAATACATTATGTACACTTCCTTAACCAAATCACACATGCACCCTGATTGAAAAAAAAATGATAATAGGTACCCACTCAATTGTCGTAAAGTTGAAACTGAGTAGTGAAGCAAGCAAGTCACTAACTTAAAAATCAGCTGTGGTTAGATGGTTAAAATATTAGAATCATCTTTAAAGTTAACATTAAAATTCTAATTTTGAGTAAACATTGAACACTAGACATTATAATTTACGCCATCTTTAACTTACAGTTTTGCCCGAGTGGATACATTTTCCGGAATAAAAGAGTATGGAAATGTTATCCCCAATTGATTCCTTCATTGACAGGTCCCATTAGCTCTTCGTCGTACTAAAATCAAGCAAGAAACGGATAAGCCCAAGCCCAATAGTAAAGAAGATACACCAACACCGGGCAGAGGCCGTCGCAAAGCGCCGCGCAGCTATGTGGACGATGATCCTGACTTAGACGACGTCCCACTCAAAAGCATCAAAAAAGAAAGGGAGCCGAAACCCGAGGAAATGGTTTCAATGGAGCGGTACTACTTTGGCCAGATCGGTGGTCAACAGGCTGGTGAAAGGATCGCCATATCTGTGGTTGTAAGTATTATGGTTTTTTTTTTTTCTTGTATTTGGTTACGATTGTGATTTAAGCCACGTATCTCATTAATGTAACAAATAATCTCATAGGTATGGGCGCCTATTAATTACGTGAGGCGTTTAGAGTGAGATGGAGTCGAACCGAATCTCACGTGGGTTTTCCGGGGCCATATTGTATAATCGGTTAAACTTTAATCAGACAGTAAATATTAATATGACAATTGCATTCCATTGAAATGGCAATGGGTAGGCCACATCGCTCGTAGAACTGATAACTGACTGGGGAAGAAATCAAAGTTATCGAATGGCGACCACGAACCGAAAGATAGCGTAGGTTCACAAGGGTCCCGACGATCTGGTGAAAGCCGTGGAGAGCTGATTGCAGGAGGCAAACAACAGCTCAAAGTGGCGCTCTCTACGGGAGGCGTATGTTCTGTGATTGTAATATATTTTTTTCTTTTCACAGTGCACAGTCTGCTACCAAGAGTTCAATGAGAACATAGCCCTAATGGACCATCTATACATGCACGCAATCAAGCCTCCAGCCGACGCCCCTGACGATGCATCTTCGCCGCAGTGCATCTATTGTCTGGAACGGTTCTCGAGCAATGCCAGCCTGGATAGTCACTTGAAGCACAACCACCCGGCTGATACTAAAACGCCAGATTTGTTCACGTATGCCTGTCTTATTTGTGAGGTAAGTTTTTGGTGATTTTTGTAGTGGTCATTTTATAAGGTTGTCTTGTTATTGTTTTCTTTTTATACATGTTAATTTTAGGCTGGCGTTTGATTACATTTCTTCTGACGTTGGTCGACGATTGTGGATGAAGTAGTAGATTCTTTTCTCCAAAGTTTGTCTAGGTTGGCACCACCGCTTAGCCAGTTATTCTGTCGCCAAGCAAGCACCACGTGTTCTGGTTTGAAGAGCATTGTAACTAGTGAAATTACTGGGCAAATTACTTTATGACTTGATTTCACAGTCTAGTAGTACATAATCTGATTACTAGATTGTGTGGTATCGTGGAAGGTGTAAGATTAGGATGGTTCCAATAATTATATCAAGCCCGAATTCATACATTACAGTCGGAGTCATCCAAGTGTATCTCAGACGAATAGGCATGATGACTAAAATTAAATTTTTGCTCAAATGAATAATATTCCTCAAAAGATAAACATTTGTGAAAACAAAAATAAAATATCTCAAAAAACGACAAAGTTACAAGCATTTTAAAAACCGGAATAGGAAAAGATAGCTCAAACGGACAGTGACGTCAGAGCAAGGTCGTTCATAGTACCTCATTACTAAGCTGTGGTAGCTTTACACACAATCTCTTTTGCATGTAACGTTACAAGTGGATTTTTGATAGGAACTGCGGAGGCGCTCTGTTTCGCAAGAAAGGGACAGGAGATGCCCGTTACAGAAACTTTAAAAGATAGATAGATAGATAGAAAATGCTTTATTACACAATCAACAAAAATGTAGGTACATAGACGAACTTAATGCTAGAGAGCATTATCTTCCAGTTAACCTGGGTGTAACTTAAAAAATTTATGTGGCAGTACAACGCAGCTTACAATTGCATATTGCACAATGTCTAAAAGCTTATTACTCCGTGATTTATTCACCGATTTTACTTATTTTTTCAACAATTGCATTCTATTTGGGGCTAGATGGCGCTGTGTGAAATGTCCCACACATATTTATTTATTTATTATTCTTTATTTTAATCTTCGTTCCGAAAGTAATATTTGTTCATTTTTAGTAGTAGTCGTCATGCCTATAGCAGACCCATTTTCCCTTCTCACTTCACTTGGACCTGTCTGGTAACAGTAGGCCTAGTTACACCTACACGCGCGTAAATACTCGTGGTATTTACGCGCGTGTAAGTGTAACGTTAACGTAAGCCAGTTGTATGGCGTTTGATCTGCCCCCCTATTACGATTCAGCGAGCAGCGCTGCCGACGCGCGTCTGCCGCTCAACTCCTGTCAAAATTGTATGAACTTTGGCAGCAGTTGAGCGGCAGACGCAATCGTAATAGGGGGGTTTTACGTTAACGTTACACTTACGCGCGCGTAAATATTCGTGCTAGGCCTACAGAAGTGTGTACGATACGGTCAGGTCCGTTTCGCGGCGGTGGTGACGCTAGCGTCGCACATGCAGAAGTGCCACGCGCCGCTGGAGCTGCCGTACGCGTGCGGCGCGTGCCCGTACCGCGCCTCCGCGCACCGCGCGCTCGTCGCGCACTACCGCGCCGCGCACTCGCACCGGAACTGTGTGCTCTGTGTGCACTGCCTCAAGGTAACTCCTGCCTGCGGCCCTTACCGCTAACTAATACAAAACCAGACTTTTGCCGGGAGCGCGGAAAAGTTCACGTCGTTGCATTGTATTATTTCTCGAAACTTGTGCTTTTTCCAGTGTTAATGTTTAAAATTGGTGGCGTTTTACGCATTAAGTGCTGAATTTTGAGCATGAGTGGGCAAGTGATATAATGTGGTGAAACGTGATTTTTCGTGTTGCTTCCAAAATTCCATACAAACTTAGACTTTGACTGGACTATGACTACCTGACTTAGACTGGACGATGACTATGACTAAGACTTGACTTTACGTGAAATATTCTATACCTGACACTGGCTAAATACACTATGTACGGAGCCAAAATATACGAAAAAAAAATATTACAAAACCATCATTGTTCATGACAGTAATGCTTCAAGGTTACAATAATATTGTTCGGATTCGTACCATGAACTTATAAACTATTCCTGCGTGAGAACGAAACGTCTACATTATTATATAGCGTTATCACTGTCGCACGTCGCGTAGGTGTCGACGTGAGGTATTTGAGTGAACGATTCAACGTGACGTCATTAAAAACTCTGTAAAGTATTCTTACTTTTATGTCATTTGTAAATGTATAAATAATGCTATAAGAGGTTGTGGTAGGACACCCCCCAGGGTGTCTTCAAGTCAAGCGTGAACAGGTACCTTCTAGGCAAGCATGCACCATCATCGTGGACCGCGTCATCACTTACCATCGGGTAACTATTAACTATTGAGAGTATTGAGACAGTGGTCAAATGCTATGCCTATAAAACCAAAAAGTAAGTAACTGTAATATATCTTTGCAGTGCGTATATTGTGTGCAGTTGTGCAAACGTGATTTGTGTGCAGTTGTGTATACGGTATTTGGGTGCAGTTGTGCACTATCTCAAAGTAACTACATCATGCTGCCAAGAGGCATGTGTGTCGCTGATCAAAGGGCCAAGTTATGACCAATATTCCATACATTGGTGATTTTTACTGTGTTATGGTTAAATTAAGTATTCCCTTACAGTAACTAGGCTAGCGCTTTCTCGATAAACATCCGTCTATTATATAACAATATTAACAACCATTGGATTTTTTTTAATTTAGGCATACAGCGGGGTTCACAACTCATCTATTCTTGTAGAGTGCAGCTTTACCACACGGATTAGAATCTTTAATTTAGCGCCAAAACTAAACACGGCATTAAAAAAATATTAAATTTATTGTCCTTGTATTCTTACAATGGGTTTTTGACTTATTTGTCAACTAAAGATTTGGTTATCCTAGGGCAGGCCGACCATATCTTTTAGAAAGCCATACTTTAGAATAACCAATTACCAGGTGATACCAGTATACGTGGACGGTAACGAGATGACGTCAAATGTGAAGATATTCCTCGACCATCTCAAACAACACAGCGACAAAGAAATCGAAGCTAAGTGCAGCCGGTGTGCGCTCAAGTTCGTGCATCTTGGTAAGTATGGAGATTTTTTGTTTCTTGGCTCCATACCCAAAGGGTAAAATTAACATTCCTCTGTCCGTCCATATGTGTAAATCTGTCCGTCTGTCACCAGGTTGTATCTCATGAACCGCGATAGTTAGACAGTTGAAATTTTTACAAATGGTTTATTTCATATGCAGCTATAACAAAAAATATTAAAATTAAAATAAAATAAATATGTTAGGGGGCTTCTATACAACAAACGTGATTATTTGCTCGTTTTTATAGATAATGGTACGAAACCCTTCGTGCGCCAGTCCGACTTGGCCGGTTATTTAGATTGCTCTATAATATTTTCATAACCTAAAATAAAATGAAGTCGAATATTTTAGTACATGCTTTGTTCTTACAAAATAGTAAAACTTTATGAAAAGTAATTTGAAACATTGTTGTTTCAAATTACTTACGGTACGGATTTCCTTTTAATCATAGGGTCCCATCAGTTACAAACAAAAATAGCCCGAACTTGAAAAAAATGTAGTAATCGTGTCTAGAGAGTTACTAGTTAGTGTCCAGTGTATTCATTTGGCCCAATACTTCGCCAACACGCAATAAATGATGCTATAGATAATCTTGCGTTATGCAGAAATAAAATAATTCGTAAAATAGCCCGCGTTCTTCCGTTGTATGGGATGAGGCATCTGTACTGTAGGTATTATATTATCTGGGCTTTCATTAAAATATACGAACCGGCAGACAGCATTAATTATAATATTTTCTTACGCAGGTCAATTGAGAGAGCATCAAATCCGCGATCATATCACCGTAGAAGGCGCAACTACGCTTTGTTCCGAGGAACACTTGATCGCAAAGCCTAGGGTAAGTATAGCCATGTCAGAAGCCTTTGGGCGGCCTAAAAATTCTGACACCAGGGCTGACCATTTGCCTACACGAGAAGAAGAAGAAGGGTAAGTATAGCTTAGCAAAATTGATGTCCGTCTGCACGTAATTTGGGCAACTCTTTAAGTTCGCACTCAAGGCCAGTATATTTGTGCATCCTCTACCTCGCTCACGCTTTGCGACATTTTTGAAGTTATCAATTTGTAGATTTACTTAAAAACAGGACAGAAAATACCTTTTGGTTCTGTTTTACGTATGACAACTTGTTTGGATTCATGTGATCTTTATATTGAACATTTGTGATGTTATTATTCAGGTTTAAGAGATATAGGATGCACGAGCGAATATACAAGCCTTAATAGCAAGTTTCTCTAGGACGTACCTACTCAAATATGCGCACTGAAGTAGATAACGTAATAGAAATATAAGTACGAACTTAGGAGCTGAAATACTAGTGCAGACGGGCATTAGGGACCCATTACGAATTTCGGAAATATACGGTTGGAAAGTATAACCCAATATAATTAATTATCAACCCCATATATTCTGAGCACTCAGCGCGACAATTTTAAAGTTTACGTATTGCCATTTGTTGCTAAACCAATGATATTTAGGTGATACTTTTAATCGTAATTTGTTGATACATTCTATTTATTTGCGCAAAATCAGTTGAGTAATTAAGCTCTGATTGGCAAAAAATCCTATAAAATTTGAATTTGCTGCACTGAGTAAAACGGTCCACCGAAACTAACATTACTTGTTAAGCAATTTACCTAAACATTATATTGCTTAACAAATAAAATCGAGTAGTTATTTATTTTATAATAGGTTTCAATATCTGCAGATGGCAAGCAAAGAAAGGTGTGATCCACAAGAGTTATGAAAATCCCCTGTGGCATGGTTCAGAAATGTTAACCTTTTTTTAGTATGTTACTTTTATTTTTGTAGTTTGTGTAGAATGCTTCTTAGAGTTGTAGTAATCTTGTGGATCTTTCATAAATACAAGGTGACCTTGAATTAGTATGTTATCCCGAAACAGGGTAAATCTACACCCCAAGGTAGATAAAGTTTCTTCTACGACTTTACTAAATTAGTAGTTTTTCATTGAAGACATGCCATGTAAGGTTTACGTTCGAAAATAGCCTTCGTCCTTGACCGAGTACACATAAATGAGTTTAACGACCTGTGTTCAGAAATGTATTTATAGTATCTTGTTAACTCTCGTAGCGATCGCACGTGCAATTTTGCGAGTGGATTTATTTTTTAACATAGTTTTGAAACACCCAGTTTCAAGTAAGGCTCACACAACTTGTAGGGTATCATGGTCCCAGTCCCCCCATTTCACAACATACCAATTCAAGGTCACCTTGTATAACCTGGGTGAGAACCACATAGTAAAATGGATAATTTGTGTTAATAAACTCTTATTAGGACCCTAAGGGTCCATCTTACCATAGTTTGACAGTTTTAAGTTCGTACTTAATCTCTGACCCAAATGCGTTACAGTAGGCTCTATGTACCTTGGCTTTTTCCAAACTTAGAGCTATTAAACTTAGTCCAGACGAGCCGCGTAAACCGCAAATACGTTACACCAATTTATCTATTTTCGTCTAAAAAAATGTGGATAACAAGACATACAATTTCCATCGCCGTTCAGAGCATCAAAAATGGCTAAACGGAGGGCGAAACTTTTTTTTTTCGTTCTCTGTGGTCCCGTTATTTCTGTTTAGCTGTAGAGTAGTTAAGCATAGACAAGTAGTACTAGTTATTTTTAGTAATTCAATTATAACTGTTATTTCTTATATTTTATCTACATTCATTAATATTTTGATTCAAATCATCAATGTTTCTCTATGTTCATAGGCCTCTATTGGCTCCTCATCAATTCATCCTGTTACCTTAATGGGAAATTCTCATCCAATTTTTCCTTGTATGTTATAGAACAAGGCTCGGCCTCCAGTGAAGGACTCTGCCAATCATGACGTCGTCGACACCTTTGAGAATCTTACCCTGGTGCTGCCTGAAGGAATGATCTGCAGGGAATGTGACACTCCACTGAACACTGACAAACATTTCCTGTGAGTATCTTATATGTAAATAAAGAAAATAATAAGTATATAAATAAATATACATATAAATGTTTGTTCTATTAAAACTATTTTTTGTACTTGTGTTTTCATTTTATTTTATATTATGGGCAAAATGCCTTTAAACATACTAGGTGCTTATATCAACTACTACAAAATACTATTTATTAAAAAATTCATTTTGACTGTATACTGGCCACACTGACTTAAAGACAGTCCAAATGCTCCATCCCACTACCAGATGTTATTTTTAATTATTTGACATCATTTCATTGCACCCACAAATAAACTCAGCAACACCATGTCATCAATATAGCCAATATAGCTGTATATGCATACTATCAAGATTCTTTACAATTGTTTGAAAAAATGCTCTTGTGCATTATTAGTTAAAGTCTCACCAACTTCAGCGAATGAAGGATAGTATTGATAACTATGTATGAGTGACGAAACGCCGTCCGTCTGGTCGTGGTAGAATGGAGATGGGGGATTAAATCAAGCAATCCGTATATTGATTTCGTAAATATCGTTTGTTCGCAGAGGCACGACGGAGTGCAGTAAGTGCGCTTACGGTACATCATGTTACCGCGCTATGCTGCAACACAGCGGATACTGCGCCGGACCTCTGTCACTGGAAGATGCGCCGAGGAACGCTCCGTACGTCTCACACTGTGTCTGCGGGTATAACACTAAAGTTGGTGAGTTTTCCTTGTCGTGTACAACACTAAAGTTGGTGAGTTTTCTTGTCGTGTACAACACTAAAGTTGGTGAGTTTTCCTTGTCGTGTACAACACTAAAGTTGGTGAGTTTTCCTTGTCGTGTACAACACTAAAGTTGGTGAGTTTTCTTGTCGTGTACAACACTAAAGTTGGTGAGTTTTCTTGTCGTGTACAACACTAAAGTTGGT